>OX451737.1:410675687-412132274 GCA_948472305.1 Vicia faba | reverse complement strand
AATTATTCATTTGTAGAAGGAAGCACCAAGATTGAAGTCACTCTGTTTGTGTAGACTGAGTAGAGGCATTGTTCTTTGTTTAATGCTTGTGTCTGTTCTTCTAATTCTGCATTAGAATTATTAATCACCACAAGAGGTAATTGTTTTTATCACTCATTATGCATAATTCGTAAGGATCGGCTTAAGGAAAAAAATTGTTATTCACTGCATTTTATATCTCAATTTCCCTTTAGTGGTATCTGAGCCAATTACAAAACCATGTATCAAAAACAATTTATTTTATGGACTTTCTGTATTAATTCAACTATAATACAAAATTAATTAAATAATAATATGATATTTAATATTGACATCATGTTTATATAATTTGGAAGTTCGTTGTTGACTTTGCTTTAGAATTTGATGTTTGCGTGGTGAAGTAATAATACTTCGATCATCTATAACTAATATAAATATGACTGATAGATTTATATAAGATATAAATGATTTTAGTGTGATGATAATATATTTATTTTATTTCATCAATTCGATTAGTGTGATGATTTTTTTAAAAGGAAAATAGTATATATATATATATATATATATATATATATATATATATATATATATATATATATATATATATATATATATATATATATATATATATATATATATATATATATATATATATATATATATATATAAAGAAGGCACTACAAACCAAGGTACAAGAAAAAAAGGCACAAGAGGTACCTATCTCAAAGATAGAAAAAGAAAAGTGAGAAACAATGTAAAAAAAAGCCCTCAAACACGTCAAAAACAAGGGGAAAACTAACCAATACAAAAGCAGGGACAACAACAGCCAAAACGAGCAACCAAAGCCAAGAAATAGCAACCACCACCAGCCAAAGCTAAATCTCTCTAGGTTAATGACACCAACAACCAAAATAACCATACCATCTGTATACTAAATATGAGAGACTATAAAATCTGCGGAATCCACTCTTCACTGGGCTTTTACCATGTCTCCCGAACAATTTCAGTACATATGGCACAAGACGATTCCACATATCGAGGTCGGATGGGATCGGGTGTTTTCACGTCTCACTGTAGTGCCCGGTTTGTCTTGATTTCCAATTGATGAACAAGAAGGAACGAAGTGCTCGACCGAAAGGGAAAGGAAAATGGAACGATTTCCTTTTTTCACTCTCCCCCGGTCTCCTTTAGACCCAAAGCCCGCCCGCATTCCAGCAAGCTAGCCACGTAGGTTAGGGGAAGATGGCATTTCCATCGTGAAGGATTCCATCCAGCCACAGGTTCCCCTATGGCTACCTTGTTACGACTTCACCCCAGTCGAAGACCCCACCGTGGTATGCGCCAATAAGAGGGGATTGGTTGATCGGAAAGCTCGGGCAGGAGTAGAGTAGGACATTCCATAAAAATATTTCTAATGCACTAGAGAAGAAAATGAGCTATTGGGTCTCCTTGATTCAACCCCCTTTTGATACTAATTTATTGGATTGGGAAACCATTAACCAAGACTGCAATATTACAAGAAAACTCACAACCACAAGTCCAACTTCTCAACTTATCATTGGACCCAAATTTAGATATCATATAATCAAGAAATGACCAACTAACATAAACATTGTCTTTCATTTGATTGATCATTGGAATTCAAAGTTTGTATGGTGAAGAAGTGGAATTTAGAAAAATTAAATTGAATAATTTATCATTACATTTTTTATGGTATCACTAGTGCAAAAAGAAGAATATAATTTTAAAAGTTACACATGTTATACTAAAAAACAGGTGTAAATAATAAATACGGTGTCAATTTCGTAAATACATTGTTATTTTGAGTATTATCACGTGATAATAGACACCCTATTATATTAAAACGGGTGTAAATTCAAAATATTATCATAATCAAATCTCTATTATTCCTATTAAATTTAAAACGGGTGTAAATTTAGATGAATTGGATTTTTTTAATTTTATAACCTAAAGTATTAATCCTAATAATTGATTAAGTGAATAAGGGGTGTAAATTTTCTTAAGTGAATATTGTGCAAATTAATTAATCTAAACACACTAAGAAACCAAAAGTTATATTTAACCCGGCCTAGCCCAATGTAATGATGAAGGTTAAATCCTGACTGGTTTTGTAGCTGCCACCATCAATCTCAATTCTCATCACCACCACTTCCACTCTCATACGATGAGCGTCCCCAAAGCGGTAGCAACGACGATCTAACTGAGGGGTTCCAATCCGAGGAGCACGTCCAACACCACCAATGGGACTAGGTCAATACCGACTAAACCTAATGGCATTCTGCAAAGACTTCAATGTGAGAACTTAGAAATTCAAGCCAAACGCATCAATGGTGGTCACAATTATATCTTACAAAGACAACACATTTGAGTTCATTGTGAAATCTCCATCCGTCTCATGGAACCTAAAGAAAGTCGCTGGAATCAAGTTATGTTATACTCGCTCTAGTCACATGACAACCACTACTCTGTCTCTTCGGCATAATATATGGCAATTCAAATCTATTATAATCCACTCGCGATCTCAACGAGCAGATCCTAAGCTCATGCAGTGCAAACCACTTTTCAAATAACATGTTTGATTCAATTTCTCTAAATTCTTATGATATGTTTCATTTTCTACAATTATGCCACCACATATCTAATTTATGCTTGATTTTTTTAGATTTTATTTTTCTCATTTTATTTCATTTGGTGGGAGTTTATTATGTGAAATTTTTGTGAAACTATGGTTGACTTAGTTATGTGGATACTGAGATGCGATTGTGTTTTGTTTTAGACCTTAAGTTTTATTGGAAATTGGTTTTCAGCTTTGAAAATTTTCCTTTCGGTATTATTGGGTTTTGTTGGAAGGAGATTGTCTCTTTTTTATGATATGATGGTATTTAGGGTATTTAGAGGTTTGACATCTGAAGATATAGTTATTCTGTATTGGAAATTGAAGTTGCATAACACTTGGATTTGGATTTATCTTGAATTGTTGTTGCTTTTTTTGTAAGAAATTTGGTAATTAATGATTGAATGTAGAAATATTATGTTGGGGTTATGATTACATATGTAAATTTGTGGATTTGTTGGTATCTCAATGGATCATATGTTGGATTACAATGGGTTTAGTTTTTGATTTGTGAATTGAAGCTTAACACGGGTTGATTGAACGTGATTGAAGGTTGATCAAATTAAGATGGAAGTGTGTTGGCTCTTATACATTCTTGTATCCATCAATGTTTTACGAGTTTTTTTCCAGCCCGTTATCTATATCTCGCTCTTTGACAGATAGAATTTGGTTTGATGCTTATAGTTCTTCAATCAATACTTCCTTTTTTACTATTCATTATGAAAAGTTATTAATACTTTGCAGAATAAACTAATAGATAAGAAAGTATTGGCTGAATTATTATAAGCATTGAACCAAATTCTAACTGTTAAAGAGCGAGATACAGATAATGGGTTAAAGAAATCTAGAAAACATTTATTGGTGTAACTTTTTCTTCTAATATAACTCAATTTGTATTATTATTAATTTCTAAATCAAATTATTGAGCAGTTGGAGACATAAGCATTCCATATAAATTATAATAAACTCAATTTAATATATCACCATAATTGGAAGGTATAATCGCAGTGAAAAGTTAAATGCTAAGTCTTTCACTATAGTTGGAACGTTAAGCTGTGGTGAAATGTTGAAAATATCTCAAAATGTTTGCGTTGGGTATCAAACCCCTGACCTCCACATTTTACTATGGTTGGTTTCTAACACCATACTGATATGTTACGCATTATCGTGTTTTTACCATGACTACCAACCTGTGGTAGTAAAAAGGGCACATACAACCACACCCTTTATTACCACAGGACACCATCCATGGTGGAATTCTTCTCCTAACCGTGGTAAAATTTTATTTTTGTAGTAATGTGAGACGCTTTAATATTCATGATTCCAAGAAAGGATTCATACTTATGCAACATGTATTTTGTCTATCAAAAACATAATCCATTTATCAAAGGAAGAAAGGGACCACCTGAATAAGATTCTATATGAATCTACAATAGGATCTATCATGTATGTTATGTTATGTACTCGGCCAAATGTCTCGTATGCTTTAAGTGCAACAAGTAGGTACCAATATGATACCGGTGATGCTCATTGGGTTACTATCAAGAATATCCTTAAGTACTTAATAAGGACTAAGGACTCATTCTTGATATACAGAGGTCAAGAAGAGCTCTGTTGTACTCCAAAATTTTCTCTCTCACTTATCAAGAATTTGCTCACAAGATCTCATTGGGTTCAAGACTGCACTAGGGTTTGATCAACTCAGGACACCTCCTTATGCATTGATGATCAAAATTAGGGTTTGAGTTGTGTGATCGGTGGAAATAGAACTAACTGTTTTTTAAGCTGGTTTCGCGAAATGTCGCGGTAAGCAAGAGTCGCCACCGTCTTTTATGTTCTCCAACATGGAAAGGACAAAAGCACAACAAAATTCCTTATTCGAGAATGTTTCTCGGTTCGGGAGGTAGATTTATAGAAAGGGAAGGTGTTAGCACCCTTTCTATCCGTGGTTATCCACGGGCTCTTAGGTACTTGCTCTTATGTTTTCAAAAAATGTTTGCTTTTCAAGTGTGAGTGGGTTTTGAAAAAGTTTCGTTTGAAAAATTTCTAAGTAACTCTTGTATCAGTCCTCAAGAGTGTATGAAAAATTTGTTTGAAAACTTTTGAAAGTGTGAGGTGTGAAAAGTTGTTTTGTTTTGTTTTTAAAAAGAGCAAGTACCCATGAGTCATCTACCTACCCTAAGGAATTAAGCTGTGTAAGAGTCCTTTAGATAGTGCTATCCCACCATTGAGAGGTAGGTAGCACCATCGTTGGAGGTGTTCGGGTCAATTCAATTATCGGGACATGTGTGGTCACCGAAGCAATGGTAGGACACCTTAGAAGTAACCCTAATGTCCTAGATCCTTTGTATCCGAGGCAACCGTTTCGAGGCAACTGGATCTTTAGACAAAGGGTGACCTCTAAGACGTCCTATACTTGATGACCACGTTTCGAGGCAACGAGTGAAGCGTACCCTAAGAAGTGGCATGTGCTTGTGTGTTCGATTTCAGTTTATGTTTGTCTTGTACATGTTATTTGTGAGCTATGGATTAATTTTATTTACATACATTCTTTCATGCATTGTTAACAGTTAGGGGTACGGAAAATAAATTGCGGAAATATAAATTCTACGCTATTACAAGGCGCGGGTCTATACATCGCCAAAAATACAAAGACCCGTTTTGATAAAGTGCGGAAAGTAAAGAAAGCAATAAACCTAATTACTATTACATTCTTGAAGCAGTTACATAATAATCAAAATAAAATAAATGCGCGCGAATAAAAATTAATCGGGAATGCCTTAAGGGTTTTGACCCTTTTAAGAAAAGAAATGAATTTTTTTGTTTTTTTTTGTGATTAAATGGAATTAAAACTAATTATTAACTAATCAATTATTTTATTAAAAGAAAATATTTTTTGTGTTTTTATGTTTTTTATGAAATAAAATAAAAGGAAATAAAATTAAAAGTTAATAAACCTAATTCTAAATTTATTTTAGTTATTAAAAAAAAAAGTTAAAGTTGCCTAATTAAAATTAATTCAATTCATTAGTATTTATTTACAAAAATAACATGAAATTAATAATAATAATAATATTAGTTCTTTTTTTGGATTTTTTATGAAAATATTAATTATGTTAATAATACTAATAATTAATAAAAAAAAGGAGTTATAAAAGAAAAGAAAAAATAAAAAGAAATAACAAAACCAAGGGGCGGGCGGGGGGGGGGGGGGGGGGGGGTTGGGCCAGATTGGAGGTGTTAACGGAATTGTGAGGCCCATGAACCTTCAAGCCCCTTTTGACTTTCCTGATTGCCTACGCCTGTGTTGACTCATGAGCACCATGGTCTGCATTCTTTGGCCATCAGATCTGTAGGACTGGACACATGGCACGCTGATTGCTTGAGACATATGGTGGACTTTCGCTGGAATGCTGCATGGGTATATGTTAGAGAAAAAATGAAACAAGCGTTTGGGGGACCTGGGAAAACTTACAGCGCGGTATGATGGACCTTAGGACGTGGCAAGGGTTGCTTTAGCTTCAGAGTATGGCAAAGAAGAGAGTCACGTTCTCCTTTTGGCCTGAAAATGCTTGCAAAACTCCTTTTGATCTCACACTTTTTTTGACAAATTTTGAACTTTGCTCTGGCCGTTTGTGCACTTTCTTTCGTTTTTGAATGAGGCTTGCAAGGCTTGTATATATAGTAATGAGTGAGAATCAGTCACTATTATGAGCTCTTAACCATTGCAATTAAACTTTGGATTTCTCCATAACCACCATTAAAGGAACTTGCCAATTTTGTTCAAAATTTGAATTTTATGCTTAAAATGGACCTTACACGAATTTGGTAGGTGCATTATGCTTCATCAAGGTCATTCAAACCATAAGATATCATTGAATTAATTTTTTTTGATTTTTATTTGAATTTTATGGATTTAAAATGAATTAAATCAATAAAATTAAATAAAAAATAGAAAAATTAATGTTTAACCCTGAAATTAATCATGGGACACGTGGGTGGCATGAAAAGGCTGAACCAAGTGGAAAAAAGTGGGCCCTTTTGTCAAAAATTGAAGTTTCAAGGATAGTTGACTTTGACCATTTCACAAAAATTTCCCAACTTCTCCAATGCATATCTTGCTCAATTTTGATCATATGAACATGTTCTTGGACATTTTGGAAAGGTCTTGAAGTCCTCTAACCAATGCCTTTGGTCCCATGTCATTTTGATTTACCAATCTCAAGTTATGGTCTTTGACTTAAAGTGCCCTTTTGTTGACTTTTGAAAATGACATATAATGTTGAAATTGATAACTTTTTGTGAGAGCATTTCTTGGACTAGGAATGTGAAGATGAGTTGTAGGAAATGTCATCCCCTTCAAAATGAGCATTGGATGGGATTTTTATGATGAACCATGAAAAAGTTATGCCTTGGTCAAGGTACAGTTGACTTTTCAGCTGTCCAAAAATAGAAACTTTTGACACCTTGATGATTTTTGAGCCATGCTTGAGGAATCATGATCAAGACTTGATCAAATGATGGTTGTGGTCTCAAAATAAGATGTTGACAAAAAATTTTGACTTTTGACTGCCAAATGACCATTTTGCCCCTACAGTTGATTGTGAAGAAAATAGGGTTTTTGACTGTGCAACTTGACCTTGTGAGCCTTGAAACTTGACATGTAGGTGCTTGACAATGTATATGAGCATATGGGACTTGATTGAGCCCTTGGAAACCTCAACTTCCTTGCAAGAACCAAAACCCTAATTTGACTGGTTTAGGAGGGTGTTTGAACTGTGCAACCCTTGAGTAGACTTGAGCAAATTGAGATGATGCTTGTCAAAACTTTGAAGAATATGGGAGGGCAAATTTTGGGGTACAACAGTTGCCCCTGTTCAATCTTCTTAGACCTGAGGATGTAGATTGGCTTGTGTGCCTTTCGTGATCCGAGGGTGGAAGATGATTGAACACTAGAGTGCCCAGAAATTTGCACTCACATAGTAGAGTATCAGCAAGGCGATGGCGGGAATGGGCTTACAGATGCCATTTGGAGATATGGTGGATAAGAGGATGGGCTTATAGATGCTATCTGGAGACGTGACAGAACCTTGTCGGGAATGGGCTTATAGATGCCATTTGGAAATGTAATGGATAGTTGTGAAGATGGGCTTATAGATGCCATCGGGAGGTGTAATTTTTGTAAGTTGAAAGAGGGAAACTGTGTAGGGTTGCCTGATGATGAGCTCGTGTAAAGCTGCATCTTGGAAAGAAGGACACCTGTGTAGGGTTGACTGATGATGAGCTCGTGTAAAACTGCATCTTTGGAGGAAGGGAACCTGTGTAGGGTTTACTGATAATGAGTCCGTATAAGACTGCATCTGAAATGGAGAAGGAACCTGTGTAGGGTTACTTTGATGATGAGTCAGTGTAAAACCGCATCTAGAGCTGAGAAGGAAACCTGTGTAGGGTTTACTGATGACGAGTCCGTGTAAAACTATGTCTGGAGTTTGAGAAGGGAACCTGTGTGGGGTTACTGATGATGAGTCTGTGTAAAACCGCATCTTTGGTAAGAGAGAACCTGTGTAGGGTTTCTTTGACGATGAGCCCGTGTAAAACTACGTCTGGAGAGAGAGAACCTGTGTAGGGTTTCTTGATGACGAGTCCGTGTAAAACTACGTCTGGAGTTTGAGAAGGGAACCTGTATGGGGTTACTTTGATGATGAGCCCGTGTAAAACTGCATCCTGGAAGAAGTAAAACCTGGGTAGGGTTTCTGATGACGAGTCCGTGTAAAACTGCATATTTGGAAAGAGAGAACCTGTGTAGGGTTTCTTAACGACAAGTCCGTGTAAAACTTCTTGAGGAACCGGGGTAAGGTTACCTTGGGATAAATCCGTGTAAGACTTTGGGAGGAACCGGTGTAGGGTTACCTTGGGATAAGTCTGTGTAAGACTTCTGGAGGAACCGGTGTAAGGTTACTGCAGGGTAAGTTCGTGTGAAACTTCTTGATGAACCGGGGTAAGGTCATCTTGAGATAAGTCCGTGTAAGACTTCTGGAGGAACCGGGGTAAGGTCATCTTGAGATAAGTCCGTGTAAGACTTCTGGAGGAACCGGGGTAAGGTTACTGCAGGGTAAGTTCGTGTGAAATTTCTTGATGGACCGGGGTAAGGTCATCTTGAGATAAGTCCGTGTAAGAATTTTGGAGGAACCGGTGTAGGGTTACTGCAGGGTAAGTTCATGTAAAACTTCTTGATGAACCGGGGTAAGGTCATCTTGAGATAAGTCCGTGTAAGACTTTTTCTGAAAGAAAAGGAACCGGTGTAGGGTTACTTTGATGATAAGTCCGTGTAAGACTTCTTCTGAAAGAAAAGGAACCGGTGTAGGGTTACTTTGATGATAAATCCGTGTAAGACTTCTTCTGAAAGAAAAGGAACCGGTGTAGGGTTACTTTGATGATAAATCCGTGTAAGACTTCTTCTGAAAGAAAAGGAACCGATGTAGGGTTACTTTGATGATAAGTCTGTGTAAGACTACGTCTGAAAATTGAGAAGGAACCGGTGTGGGGTTGCCTGATGATGAGTTCGTGTAAAACTACATCTGAAGTTGAGAAGGAACCAGTGTAGGGTTTCCTGTTGAAGATAAGTCCGTGTAAGACTTCTTCTGAAAGAAAAGGAACCGGTGTAGGGTTACTTTGATGATAAGTCTGTGTAAGACTACGTCTGAAAATTGAGAAGGAACCGGTGTGGGGTTGCCTGATGATGAGTTCGTGTAAAACTACATCTGAAGTTGAGAAGGAACCGGTGTAGAATTGCCTGTTGATGAGCCCGTGTAAGACTTCTTCTGAAAGAAAAGGAACCGGTGTAGGGTTACTTTGATGATAAATCCGTGTAAGACTTCGTCTGAAAATTGAGAAAGAACCGGTATAGGGTTTCCTGATGATGAGTTCGTGTAAAACTACATCTGAGGTTGAGAAGGAACCAGTGTAGGGTTGTCTGTTGATGAGCCCGTGTAAGACTTCTTCTGAAAGAAAAGGAACCGGTGTAGGGTTGCCTGAGGATGATCAAGTAGATAATTGTCCTGTTTGGTTTCGGATATTAACCCATGATCAGTCGTCCACAGAATTTTCGAGCCTTGTTACCGGTGTTGATCTGGAACTGTAAAGGTAGATGGTAATCCTCTTTTGATTGACTTTTTTCTGAAAAGGCAAAGTATTAGTCGTATGCAATGTCATGATGCATGAACTGCATGATTTTAAGATGTTCTCAAAAATAAATGAGATTTGTGTTGTATGATGCGTATGCATGCTATAATGTATGAAGATGTGATGTTTATGAATGTATTCTCGTATGGGAAAATAAATACTTGACGAATGCCGGGAGTTTGTTGAATCCTGGGCTGATGTTGAAGAGTAGAGTTCTTTGTTTCCGCTGGGGATGATGATTGCAAGAACAAACCGGTAGAAGAAGATGACTCCGTTGGGGAATAATCCTGGTGAAGATATTACTCTGAGGGGAATCTACTCTGTGGGAAGAGATACTTCGCTGAGGTTTTGATGATAACTCCACTGGGGATTCCGTTGATATGTTATGTTGGGGAATTAAGGAACTCCGCTGGGGGTAAGAAGAACTTCGCCGAGGACGATCTTTCTGTGGTAATTAGCTGAGGATAAACCAGTTATACGCTCTGGTGGGGAATAACCTTGAATAAAGCTGGGGAGTGGCGTTCGTACTCTGCCAGTGATAAGCTTCCAGAATCTACTGGGGAGATTGATTCGACTCTCCTGGGGAGACTTTTGGACTGTACTGGGGAAGTGGCTCCACTGGGGTGTCTGTATTCCGTCGGGGAACAATCGTACATTAAGACTGCCGGGGATGCTTGCTTAGGAACATCTGTATACTCCGCTGGGGAATGTTGAGATCTTCTGGGGATACCCAACTTCCTTAAGGCTGACAGTAGACTAACTCTGCTTGGGGAGAGTGTTATTGACTTGCTGGAGATGTTGTGCCTTTTCAGGGTTGATGGGAGACCAACTATGCTCGGGGAGAGTTGTTGAATCTTGTTTTACTTAACGGGGAGTGAAGGTATCCTGGTTACGTTCTTCAGCCGAACCTACCTTGGTACCTTGGTGGACAGAGCAACTAAATCGTTCAGACAATTCTTATTGCCCCTGTTTCTGATGTGGGAGAAGAAGATACTTTGTGGAGGTGCTTGATGACTGCCGATTGACAAATCTTCTTCTTGTAGGCAAGTGACAAGACGACGGGACCTAGTCGTACGCTTTGATCCCTAACTTTTGCCTGGACCGCCCTTTCGGGTTTTCAATCCAACGGGATACCCATTTTTGCCCAAGCCGCCTTTTCAGGTTTTCGACTAGCCAGGTGTACAGATTTTTCTATTTCATCCCTTATTTTGCCCGAACCCTTTTGGTTCGCCGGGAAGCCCTTATTTTTGCCTAGGTGTGTCAACCTAGCGGGTCTTTGATTGCGCGTAGTATTTTTTCGACTATGTCCACGCTCTCAAGATGCAGGGAGGTGCCCCTATCAGTAGTGTTGGGTCGTTGTGATCGGTGGATCTGGAACTGACTGTTTAACGCTGGTTCGCGAAATGTCGCGGAAGCAAGAGTCGCCACCGTCTTTTATTTTCTCCAAATGGAAAGGACAAAAGCACAGAAAAATTCCTTTAAAGAGATTGCTCTCGGTTCGGGAGGTAGATTATAGAAAGGGAAGGTGTTAGCACCCTTTCTATCCATGGTTATCCATGGGCTCTTAGATACTTGCTCATTTGTGTTTTCAAAAATGGTTTGTTTGCTTTTCAACTGTGGGTTTTAAAAAAGTTTCTTTGAAAAATTTCAGTTCGACTCATATGTCAGAGTGTTTGAAAAGTTTGCTTTGAAAGCTTTTGAAAAGTGTCGATGTGAAAAGTTTTGTTTTGAATTTGTTTTGAGATTAGAGCAAGTATCCTTGAGAACCTACCTACCCTGAGGAATTCGTCTGTGTAAGAGTCCTTTAAAGTAATGCCATCCCACCATTGAGAGGTAGGTAGCACCACCGTTGGAGGTGTTCGGGTCAATTCGATGTTCGGGACATGGTGATCACCAGAGCAATGGGAAGACACCTTAGAAGCTACCCTCATGCCAGGTTCCCGGATCATGAGGACTTACTAAGACATCCTCTACTCGACGACCACCTTTCGAAAGGCAACAGTGAGGCGTACCCTAAGGGTGGTGTGTGCGAACTGTGTGTCATGTTTCAGTTATTTGTCTTGTCATGTTTGTCGTGTTCTACGCTTGATTTTAATTTGTCCATTCATTCTTGCATGCATACTTAACAGTTATAAAGTTTGCGGAAAATAAATCTAAGATTATTACAAAGGCGCGGATCCACATCGCCAAAATTAAACCGGACCCGATTTAGCGGAAAAATAAATAACGCGAAGTAAATAAAAGTGCGAAAAGTAAATTACAACGCTTTGGGGCAATTACAAAATTATAGTAAGCGATAATAAAATAAATGCGCAATTAAATGATTAATGACGGGCGTTGGACCCTTTTTGCAAGAATAATTAAATTAATGAGAATTAAAGTTAAAAATTAAATGATTAAATGCTTTTTTTTGGTATTTTGTGTTTTTTAGATTTAATGAGAAAAAAGGAGAATTAATTAAAATTAAATTAAACGGCAAACCCTAATTCTAATATTTTTTTTATTTATTAAGAAAGAATTAAAATATGACCTAAATTAACCTAATTCATTTATGTACAATTTAAATAGGAAAATAAATAAATAAATAAATAATAATTATTGTTGTGGAAAAAGGGAAATAAAAAGAATTAACAATTAAAACCTAAATTCTACATTTTTTTGGATTTTTATTAAAAAGGATTTAAAGTTGAAAACCTAATTACACTAAATAATCTACATTTTAATTTATTTATGAAAATAATTATTATAAAATAAATATTATATTTTTTTGTATTTTTCTGATTTTTAGTGTTTTTATATTTTTGTTAAAAATAATTAATTAAAACAAATAATTAAAATAAACAATCAATTAAAATAAATGAAATAAAAATGGAATCAAACCAGAGTGGGGTGTAGTCCCCAATTTAGGAGGTATGAAGTTGGAAAGCCTGGCCCAATAAGCATGGAATTTCATTGACTTTCTGGATCTTGTATGGCACGTTGACCAGCCTCCATGGTATGCCTTTAATCTGACCCTTTGATTAAATCTCCAGGACGTGTGGGTGATGAATATTGAGCGTGTACGGTGGACTTTCATGTTAGGCCTGCATGGGATTAATCATTGAAAAATAATATTAAGCTTTTGCCAGACCTGGGACTTGAACCCAGGTCTTGAAGGTCACAAGCTCAACGCTTAACCACTGAACCAAACGTGTCAATTGGTATATTATTATAAACAAATAATCAAAAAGCAAAACTAACGCCCACTAACTAAAACGCGCGTAAATTTAAACTAACGAACCACCAGCTGACAACTCATCATCGTCTTCATCCCTTTTTTTATTTTTTTCTGAAACATAAGCATATGGCAACGGTTTTAGAAACGTTGCATAAAGGGAGATTCAAGAAAATAGCGAATAGGGCACACGCTTGTATAAATTAGGCGCGACTAGCGTAATCGAATCGTCTAGAGGCCCTGAGTTTGATAATCTTGGTCTCGTTGCCTAATTTTTCTGTATGAGAAAAACCCTCTTTTTGAATTCCTGAAACCCTAACAACCATTCATGGTAACTTCTCATATATGGTACAAAAACAAAATCGAACACGTTGGTTAGCTTTAGAACATCATGACAAACAATAATCCATAAAGAAAAATGCATGAGGATGCTTAAATCGTGCTATGCGAATTCAAAATTTTCTTGGTTCAGTTTGACTTTGTGATACCGTTTCAAGGCGTTTTGGTGGTTGTTTTGGGTTGGCACACGTTCAGGACACTCCAATGAAGCTATTGAGATCAAAGTTAGGGCTTGAATCGTCCCCTAGAATGCTTTTCAGAATTGACTTTTTTTGTGAATTTTTCAATATGCCAAAGCTTGAGTATGCGCAGCTTGGAGTCTTGTATGATTAGGGTTGTGTTGTAGTATATGTAAGGAATGATTTAGGTTGGAAAAGCTGTACAAAATCTCATGAATTAATGGTTTTTGATAATTGATTTTGTTAAGAATCTTTTCACATCTTTTTTCATGTTCTTTGTGTCAATTAGGTTCAAATCAATCCAAAACTTTCCTAAATGGGATATGCACGAAATATTGAATCCAAACATGTTTAAAAAGATTTTTTTAGGTTAAGGTTTATATTTTTCATATATTAAAATCATTTAAATGAATATAAATTAATATTAATTCAAATAAATAATTAAAAAATATGAGAATACTTCCCTTTGGGCCTAGTGGTCGTGCATAGGCTTGGCATGAAGAAACTTGGAAGAAAAATGGGCCCAATTGCATTTTTAGGCCTTTTGCATCAATGTTGACTTTCAAAAATTTCCAAAAATTTCCCAACTTCCACAAGGCATAACTTGGTCAATTTTTAAGCTTTTCACATGTTCTTGGACATTTTGGGAAGGTCTTTGAGTCCTTTAACCAATGCCTTTGGTCCCATGTCATTTTGATTTACCAATCTCAAGTTATGGCCCTTGACTTAAAGTCACTTTTTGTTGACTTTTGAAAATGACCTATAATGTTGAAATTGATAACTTTTTGTGAGAGCATTTCTTGGACTTGGAACATGAAGATGAATTGTAGGAAATGTCTTTCTCTTCAAAATGAGCTTTGGATGGAATTTTTCTGATAATCCATGTGAAAGTTATGCCTTGGTCAATTTCAGTTGACTTTTTCAGCTGTCCAAATATAGCAACTTTTGTATCTTGATGATTTCTGAGCCAAATTTTGAGAATCATGATCAAGCATTGATCAAATGATGTTTGTGGCTTCAAAATGATATATTGACCAAAAATTTGAACTTTTGACTGTCAAATGACCATTTTGCCCCTACAGTTGACTGTAGTGCAATCTAGGGTTTTGACTGTGCAATCTTGAGCTGAGTACCTTGAAACTTGACATGAGGATGCTTGACCTCATTTGTAGGCATATGAGACTTGATTGGGCCTTTGAAAAGTTCATTTGCTTGACCAGAACTCAAACCCTAGTTTTGACTGTCTAGGAGACAGTTGAGCTGCACAATCCTGGGGGACTTTTGTGACCTTGACTTTGACAAATCTTTGATGAATATGGGAGGGCAAATTTTGGGGTACAACAGTTGCCCCTGTTCAATCTTCTTAGACCTGAGGATGTAGATTGGCTGACGTGCCTTTCGTAATCCGAGGGTAGAAGATGATTGGACACTAGAGTGCCCAGAAATTTGCGCTCACATAGTAGCAGTGATGATGAGGGAATGGGCTTATAGATGCCATTTTAGAGGTTGCTGGATAAGATGATGGGCTTATAGATGCCATCTGGACGTTGGTCGCGTAGGAGATTCCTTAGCGAGAACCTGCATACCTGCAAAACGGAAAAATGAGTACCTGACACGCTGCAGGAGCTGATTTTAGATGCTTGGTATAGATATGTCCTGACTGGTTACAGGAGCTGGGTCTGGTGCTTCAAACGCTGATGAATGAACCAGGGATGGTTACTGCCTTAACATGAATGATAAGTGAACCTTGGACGATTTTAACTTCACCAACGCTCGTTGAGAAAATCTTGGTGAGAATTACCATCTTCGTAGTGTCAGGAATAGAACCAAAGGACATTATAATCTCAAAGGGAGTCACTTCACTCGTCGTTGGAGAAGGAACTATAGGAAATTATAATCTGGAAGGAAATATCACCTCACGCTCATGCCGGAGAGGAAACATCTGAAGAAGGAATTACCACCTCACACGCCGTTGGAGAGGGGACCATAAGAGACTATCACCTCACGCTCATCGTCGGAGAGGAAAACATCTTGAAAAAGGAATTACCACCTCACGCTCACCGTCGGAGAGGGGACCACAAGAGACTATCACCTCACGCTCATCGTCGGAGAGGGAAACATCTGAAAAAGGAATTACCACCTCACGCTCACCGTCGGAGAGGGGAACATCTGAAGAAGGAATTACCACCTCACACGCCGTTGGAGAGGGGACCAAAAGAGAATATCACCTCACGCTCATGCCGGAGAGGAGAACATCTGAAGAAGGAATTACCACCTCACACGCCGTTGGAGAGGGGACCATAAGAGAATATCACCTCACGCTCATGCCGGAGAGGAGAACATCTGAAGAAGGAATTACCACCTCACACGCCGTTGGAGAGGGGACCATAAGAGAATATCACCTCACGCTCATGCCGGAGAGGGAAACATCTGAAGAAGGAATTACCACCTCACACGCCGTTGGAGAGGGGACCATGAGAACTTCTACTGAGTCTTTATCAGAAAAATCTGTTTGGAGTCGATTTAACTGGACTAGAGAAGTCCTTGAAATATGTTTGCGAATTTCAACTGCATCTTTCCTGAAAGGTAAAGGTCAGTTATATGCAATGCATGATATGGATCAAGCAATGATGTTCTCAACATAAATGAGATTCGTATGATATGATGCAGTGCGTTATGCATGCTATGATGATGTATGTAATGATTCATGTATGTTTTCGTCTAGGAAAATAAATCCTTGACGGGTGCCGGGAAGTCATATCCTGGGCTGATGTGGAGGAATAGCTTTTGCTTCCGCTGGGGATGTTAGTTGCAAGTATACCGGTAGGAGAAGATAACTCCGTTGAGGAATGAACTTGGCAAATGAAATAACTCTGCGGGAGAAAAGATATTCTAGTGATCATGCTGGGGAGTGCTACTCTGTGGGGATAGCGATGCTTTGCTGAGTTGATGAAGATAACTCCGCTGGGGATACCGTTGATGAGTTATGCTGGGAGATTTGCTGAATTCCACTGGGGATATCCTTGTTGTGCTGTAAGTGTTGATAGACTTCGCTGGGGGTAGGAAGATACTTTGCTGAGGACGCTCTTTCCGTGGCTTTTGGCTGAGGATAACCCAGTTATATCCTGTTACGGAAATAACTCTTTAAATCAAGTCGGGACGACGCGTTCGTGCTCTGCGAGGGGATAAGCTTCCAGAATCTACTGGGGATAAGCTTACTGCTTGGGGTTATGAACTCCCAATTTGTTGGTGAAGCTGGATTGGACTCTTCTGGGGAAGTTTGGATATGCTGGTTAAGTTCTTCAACAGAACCTACCCTGACACCTTGGAGGATATAATAATCATATTGCTTAAGACCACTCTTTATTGCCCCTGTTTCTATGGGAGAGGCCCTTGTGGGGTGCTGACAGTTGTTGATGGACGAACCTTCTTTTGGTAGGCAGGTGACGAGATGACGGGACATAGTCGTACGCTTTAATCCCTAACTTTTGCCTGGACCGCCCTTTCGGGTTTTCAGTCCACCGGGATACCCATTTTTGCCCAAGCCGCCTTTTCAGGTTTTCGACTTGCCGGGTGTACAGATTTTTCATTTCATCCCTTCATTTTGCCCGAACCCTTTTGGTTCGCCGGGAAGCCCTTATTTTTGCCTAGGTATGTCAACCTAGCGGGTCTTTGATTATGCGTAGTATCCTTTTCGACTATGTCCATGCTCTCAGAATGTAGGGAGTTGCCCCTGTTAGAAGTGTTTTGTCGTACCACCAGAAGGTGTTTGTTCGGGCAAGATTCGTTGCTGGAGTGCCCCAAGTGACTCAGGCAGAGATTTGCCCCAAGCTTTTGGCTTTTGAGAGATTCTCCGAATCTTGACTGGATTGCCCCAGATTACGGACCATGATTAGGTCGTGCCCCTTGATTGGAGATGCTCTTGTTCACTAGGCATTCGTCGTGCGAATTTCTATGCTGTTCAAACAAAAAGTCATATGCAAACAAAGTTATGTTAAAATGCAAAGCTTATGTCTGTCTTGAAGATTTTGAAAATGCATTCTTTTTCATAAAACAAGTGAATGTTTGTAAAACGTGATGTCAACTCTGTATTTACCGTAGCCTTAAGGAGTCAGGATACCTTCGTAACAGTATGCTTTCGAACTAACCCATGCTTCAGCTAGGACTTTTGAGGGTTATAACGTGGCCTGGTTCACGGTTTAAGAAACAAAGGATAAAGGCTCAAATTATTTGTACCCACCCGCTCTTCGTGATGTTCTCCAAACCTAAACTCAGTTGATCATACGTTAGACCTTGTTTGAGTCTTTGCTTTGATATACCAATGATGATTCGGATATTGAACGTTTATTTTGCATAGGAAGTCATTTCTTTTTGTTGAGGGTTTGTAGGACCTCTTTCTTGATTGATTTTGTTATCCCTTTCTTTTTTGCCTGAACTGTTTCCTTTTTTGGAATTACAGTCAGCGGGATGCCCCAGTTTTGTAAGTCTCCTTCGTAGGTTTTGACTTAATGGGCTTTTTGATTTTGGTAATGACTGCCTGTCTTTATGATTGTTCTGGACCATCACTGTCTTTCTTCGTTTTGTAAGGACCTTTTTTTTTTGGTGCCATTCGTTATGCACTTGGATCAACTGAGAGACTACCCTGCCCCAGGTTATGATTAAGGGTTTTAAATTTCGAAAAGAAAAACTCCTACTTCTTTGGCTCAGAAGGGTTGACGAGGGATTATCTTCCTTATAACTCCAGTGTTTAGGATTTGAAACAATGCCTGTACCTCATCAGCGGGGTCTGTTCAAAAGCATACTGTAGATTATGGTATCGTTTTCGTCATCCTCCCTCAAGAGGCTTAGAATTATTAATCAAGAGTTGACATCAGAAAAAATATGAAAACAGTTTGCATATAGTGAATGCGAATATATTGCTTCAAAACAGACATATGCGATGCATTAATGGAATAACAATGCTTAACATGAGTAAATGTTTAAACAAAAGAAAATTGCAACTTGAACATTCGAATGAACAAAAATTTCTCAATCGTAGCCATGTTTTGGCAAGGGAGCAGTGATCACGTTGGGAGTCTCGGCGGGCTCGAACTCGATCTCTTTAGCATCGATCATGTTCTGAATCTTGTACTTCAGTGCCCAACAATCCTCAGTATCGTGCCCCGGGCTACCAGAATGGTAAGCGCACCTAGCTTCTGGGTTGTAATTTGGAGAGGAAGTCTTGGTATTTGCAGGAGGGTTGATCACCGCAATCAGGTTCATCCTTAACATGTGCTGCAAAGCTCGTGACCATGGCATGTTGATGTTGGTGAATTGTCTCTTAGGCTCGTCCGACCTGTTCTGGTCAACCCGCTGTTCTTGGCGAGGTCGTTGTTGGACCTGAGAAGTAGTAGCAACTCGGAGAGGTCTATTCATGGGACCCGACCTTTGCCCTCTTGGAAGCTGTTCCATGACCTGGTCCCTGATTTGGGCTGGTTGCTTCATGCCTTGAGGAAGATGGCTGATCATGGCTCTCAGCTCTCCTTGCTCTTGAGCTAAACCTTGAATGAGGGCCCTTTGCCCCAGCATCTGGGTTTTCAATGTGTCTACCTCAGCTTGTAGACGTTTCAACTGTTCGTCCTTGTCATCTTCAGGGCTCTTTCTGATCAGATTCCCCATGAGAAGTGTCCTCAACTCTTCCTGCCCCTTGGATAGGCTTAGGAAGATTTCCCTGAACTGAGTCTCTTGAGTGCGAAGGTCCCGGTTATCTTGTTGTGAAGCCATTGCTGAAATAAACAGCGAGAAAGGTAAGTGACCTGCAACAAGGATACCTGTTATGATGTGTATGTATGCATGCAATGTTTTCAAGGACCTCGCGGGATAAACAAGAAAATTTGTTAGAATTGGAATCTGGTATCTTGATTGAAAGAGCTTCATGTTGTTGAGAGTCTTTCTTCAAGAGTCAAGGCTCACCATATCGAGTGGGTCATAGCCCTTGACAACTTTGGCTAGAGGAAAATAAATCCTCTTTGCCCCTTGTTAGACATTTTGTTCGTCATAACCTGCATCACAAGCCCTTGAGATCCTTGGAATGGGTTAGGATGTATGCAATGGTATGATGTTATGGTATGCATGGGGTAATGTGAGTAAACCCTGTTATGAGTCCCTAACTAAGGACTACAAACCAAAACCTGCAAGAAACTCAAGTAAAACCTGTTATGAGTCCTAATTAAGGACTATAAACGAAACCTGCAAGAAACTTAGCAAACCCTGTTATGAGTCCTAGTTAAGGACAATAAACAAAACCTGCAGGGAACTCAAGTGTCAGATAACAAGCATGCAAGTAGTCAAGTTGGAAGGCACACAAGTCACACAAGAGAAGTCCTTAGAGTTTAGGGCCAGCATGGGGTCTGGGTAGTACCCTTTTGAAGTTGGTGGGTTCAACCTGTCCTATCAAAGTAACCGGGTTCTAAGGTTCCCAATATCACGGGATTGCTTTCATTGTTCATCGTTTCGATTTAGCCACTGAACTGGCGACCGAAATATTCCAGGAAAGCAACCCTCAATTGAGTGTAGTATCGAGTATCAACCAACCTCGGACTGCACCAAAGTCAGTTATCTCACTACCCTAAAGAGGCCAAGATAGTTCAATTAAGGTTCCTAAGGTCTGTTGATGCTTCATGACACCACGCGGAGGCCCCGTACTCTCCTTGACTGAACTCAAGGGTTACCGGTACACACCAAAGTGCCACATCAACGTAGCAGACTGTTTCAACCATGTCGGTATACCCCGCACAGTTCCCTCACAGTCTTGTTGCTACTTTCTAAGAAAGGTATCCCCCAGATCCGGGTTAGGATCTATAGAACTCCCAAGCAACCCACAATTTAAAGCACACAAAGCAATACAATTGAAAACATAGTTATGACCTAGCCCTAAGGTACACCTCACTTTAAGATTTCCCCAGCAGAGTCGCCAGTTCTGTGATCGGTGGATCTGGAACTGACTGTTTAACGCTGGTTCGCGAAATGTCGCGGAAGCAAGAGTCGCCACCGTCTTTTATTTTCTCCAAATGGAAAGGACAAAAGCACAGAAAAATTCCTTTAAAGAGATTGCTCTCGGTTCGGGAGGTAGATTATAGAAAGGGAAGGTGTTAGCACCCTTTCTATCCATGGTTATCCATGGGCTCTTAGATACTTGCTCATTTGTGTTTTCAAAAATGGTTTGTTTGCTTTTCAACTGTGGGTTTTAAAAAAGTTTCTTTGAAAAATTTCAGTTCGACTCATATGTCAGAGTGTTTGAAAAGTTTGCTTTGAAAGCTTTTGAAAAGTGTCGATGTGAAAAGTTTTGTTTTGAATTTGTTTTGAGATTAGAGCAAGTATCCTTGAGAACCTACCTACCCTAAGGAATTCGTCTGTGTAAGAGTCCTTTAAAGTAATGCCATCCCACCATTGAGAGGTAGGTAGCACCACCGTTGGAGGTGTTCGGGTCAATTCGATGTTCGGGACATGGTGATCACCAGAGCAATGGGAAGACACCTTAGAAGCTACCCTCATGCCAGGTTCCCGGATCATGAGGACTTACTAAGACATCCTCTACTCGACGACCACCTTTCGAAAGGCAACAGTGAGGCGTACCCTAAGGGTGGTGTGTGCGAACTGTGTGTCATGTTTCAGTTATTTGTCTTGTCATGTTTGTCGTGTTCTACGCTTGATTTTAATTTGTCCATTCATTCTTGCATGCATACTTAACAGTTATAAAGTTTGCGGAAAATAAATCTAAGATTATTACAAAGGCGCGGATCCACATCGCCAAAATTAAACCGGACCCGATTTAGCGGAAAAATAAATAACGCGAAGTAAATAAAAGTGCGAAAAGTAAATTACAACGCTTTGGGGCAATTACAAAATTATAGTAAGCGATAATAAAATAAATGCGCAATTAAATGATTAATGACGGGCGTTGGACCCTTTTTGCAAGAATAATTAAATTAATGAGAATTAAAGTTAAAAATTAAATGATTAAATGCTTTTTTTTGGTATTTTGTGTTTTTTAGATTTAATGAGAAAAAAGGAGAATTAATTAAAATTAAATTAAACGGCAAACCCTAATTCTAATATTTTTTTTATTTATTAAGAAAGAATTAAAATATGACCTAAATTAACCTAATTCATTTATGTACAATTTAAATAGGAAAATAAATAAATAAATAAATAATAATTATTGTTGTGGAAAAAGGGAAATAAAAAGAATTAACAATTAAAACCTAAATTCTACATTTTTTTGGATTTTTATTAAAAAGGATTTAAAGTTGAAAACCTAATTACACTAAATAATCTACATTTTAATTTATTTATGAAAATAATTATTATAAAATAAATATTATATTTTTTTGTATTTTTCTGATTTTTAGTGTTTTTATATTTTTGTTAAAAATAATTAATTAAAACAAATAATTAAAATAAACAATCAATTAAAATAAATGAAATAAAAATGGAATCAAACCAGAGTGGGGTGTAGTCCCCAATTTAGGAGGTATGAAGTTGGAAAGCCTGGCCCAATAAGCATGGAATTTCATTGACTTTCTGGATCTTGTATGGCACGTTGACCAGCCTCCATGGTATGCCTTTAATCTGACCCTTTGATTAAATCTCCAGGACGTGTGGGTGATGAATATTGAGCGTGTACGGTGGACTTTCATGTTAGGCCTGCATGGGATTAATCATTGAAAAATAATATTAAGCTTTTGCCAGACCTGGGACTTGAACCCAGGTCTTGAAGGTCACAAGCTCAACGCTTAACCACTGAACCAAACGTGTCAATTGGTATATTATTATAAACAAATAATCAAAAAGCAAAACTAACGCCCACTAACTAAAACGCGCGTAAATTTAAACTAACGAACCACCAGCTGACAACTCATCATCGTCTTCATCCCTTTTTTTATTTTTTTCTGAAACATAAGCATATGGCAACGGTTTTAGAAACGTTGCATAAAGGGAGATTCAAGAAAATAGCGAATAGGGCACACGCTTGTATAAATTAGGCGCGACTAGCGTAATCGAATCGTCTAGAGGCCCTGAGTTTGATAATCTTGGTCTCGTTGCCTAATTTTTCTGTATGAGAAAAACCCTCTTTTTGAATTCCTGAAACCCTAACAACCATTCATGGTAACTTCTCATATATGGTACAAAAACAAAATCGAACACGTTGGTTAGCTTTAGAACATCATGACAAACAATAATCCATAAAGAAAAATGCATGAGGATGCTTAAATCGTGCTATGCGAATTCAAAATTTTCTTGGTTCAGTTTGACTTTGTGATACCGTTTCAAGGCGTTTTGGTGGTTGTTTTGGGTTGGCACACGTTCAGGACACTCCAATGAAGCTATTGAGATCAAAGTTAGGGCTTGAATCGTCCCCTAGAATGCTTTTCAGAATTGACTTTTTTTGTGAATTTTTCAATATGCCAAAGCTTGAGTATGCGCAGCTTGGAGTCTTGTATGATTAGGGTTGTGTTGTAGTATATGTAAGGAATGATTTAGGTTGGAAAAGCTGTACAAAATCTCATGAATTAATGGTTTTTGATAATTGATTTTGTTAAGAATCTTTTCACATCTTTTTTCATGTTCTTTGTGTCAATTAGGTTCAAATCAATCCAAAACTTTCCTAAATGGGATATGCACGAAATATTGAATCCAAACATGTTTAAAAAGATTTTTTTAGGTTAAGGTTTATATTTTTCATATATTAAAATCATTTAAATGAATATAAATTAATATTAATTCAAATAAATAATTAAAAAATATGAGAATACTTCCCTTTGGGCCTAGTGGTCGTGCATAGGCTTGGCATGAAGAAACTTGGAAGAAAAATGGGCCCAATTGCATTTTTAGGCCTTTTGCATCAATGTTGACTTTCAAAAATTTCCAAAAATTTCCCAACTTCCACAAGGCATAACTTGGTCAATTTTTAAGCTTTTCACATGTTCTTGGACATTTTGGGAAGGTCTTTGAGTCCTTTAACCAATGCCTTTGGTCCCATGTCATTTTGATTTACCAATCTCAAGTTATGGCCCTTGACTTAAAGTCACTTTTTGTTGACTTTTGAAAATGACCTATAATGTTGAAATTGATAACTTTTTGTGAGAGCATTTCTTGGACTTGGAACATGAAGATGAATTGTAGGAAATGTCTTTCTCTTCAAAATGAGCTTTGGATGGAATTTTTCTGATAATCCATGTGAAAGTTATGCCTTGGTCAATTTCAGTTGACTTTTTCAGCTGTCCAAATATAGCAACTTTTGTATCTTGATGATTTCTGAGCCAAATTTTGAGAATCATGATCAAGCATTGATCAAATGATGTTTGTGGCTTCAAAATGATATATTGACCAAAAATTTGAACTTTTGACTGTCAAATGACCATTTTGCCCCTACAGTTGACTGTAGTGCAATCTAGGGTTTTGACTGTGCAATCTTGAGCTGAGTACCTTGAAACTTGACATGAGGATGCTTGACCTCATTTGTAGGCATATGAGACTTGATTGGGCCTTTGAAAAGTTCATTTGCTTGACCAGAACTCAAACCCTAGTTTTGACTGTCTAGGAGACAGTTGAGCTGCACAATCCTGGGGGACTTTTGTGACCTTGACTTTGACAAATCTTTGATGAATATGGGAGGGCAAATTTTGGGGTACAACAGTCGTCATACCACCAGAAGATCTTCGTTTGATCATCCAATGCCCCAAGTGACTCAGACGGAGATTTGCCCCAAGCTGGTTGGCCTTTTGAGAGATTCTCCGAATCTTGACTTAACTGCCCCAGATGATGGACAATGGTCACGTCTTGCCCCTTGATTGGAGGTGCTTTTGTTCATTAGACATTCGTCGCGCGAACTTCTATGCTGTTCAAACAAATAGTCATATGCAAGCAATGTTATATTAAAAATGCAAAGCTTATGTCTGTCTTGAAGTTTTTTGAAAATGCAGTTTTTAAATAACAACAAGTGAATTTTGTAAACTATGATGTCAACTCGTTATTTCACCGCAAGCCTTAAGGAGTCAGGATACCTTTCGTAACAGTATGCTTTCGAACTAACCCATGCTTCAGCTAGGACTTTTGAGGGTTATAACGTGGCCTGGTTCACAGTTTAAGAAACAAAGGATAAAGGCTCAAATTATTTGTACCCACCCGCTCTTCGTGATGTTCTTCAGACCTAAATTCAGCTGATCATGCATTAGACCTTGTTTGAGTCTTTGTCCTGAGATTCTGGTGATGGTTCGGATGTTGACAGTTTATTTTGAATAGGAAGCCATTTATTTTTTCGTCGAGGGTTTGTGTGACCTCTTTCTTTTTTAATTTTATTATCCCTGTTTTTTGCCTGAACTGTTTCTTTTGTGATTACAGTCAGCGGGATGCCCCAGTTTTGTAAGTCTCCTTCATAGGTTTTGACTTAATGGGCTTTAGTTTTTTTTTTTGGGTAATGACTGCCTGTCTTGGTGATTATTCAGAACCATCACTGTCTTTTGCTTTGTAAGGACTCCTTTGATGCCATTCATTGTGCACCTGGATCAACTGAGAGAACTACCCTGCCCCAGGTTATGATTAAGGGTTTAATTTTTTTTGTGAAAAGAAAACTCCTACTTCTTTGGCTCAAAAAGGGGGTAACGAGGGATTATCTTCCTTATAACTCCAGTGTTTAGGATTTGAAACAATGCCTGTACCTCATCAGCGGGGTCTGTTCAAAAGCATACTGTAAATCATGGTATCGTTTTCGTCATCCTCCCTCAAGAGGCTTAGGATTATTAATCGAGCATTTGATCATCACAAAAAAAGAAAGCAGTTTGAATATAGCGAATGCGAATATATTGATTCAAAACAGACATATGCGATGCATTGATAAAATAATAAAGTTTGCTATGACAATAATTGTTTGAACAATCAAAGAAAAATGCAACTTAAACATTCGAATGAATACAAGTTTCTTAGTTTGAACTAGTCATCTCAGATGGAAGATTCTTAGCAGAAGATTTTCATTTTCCCACCCGGCATGAACTCCAGCACCCTTCCGTCGATCAAGTCTTGGATCTTGTTCCTCAGGCTCCAACAGTCGTCAGTGTCATGTCCAGGACTGTCAGAATGGTATGCACACCTTTCATCAGGATTATACTTTAGGGAGGTTATGTTGAGCTTCTTAGGAGGATCCTTTAAAGCAATCAGCTTGACCTCCAACAAGCGTTTCAGTATTAGTGAGGATGGCACACCAGTCTCCGAGAAATGTCTTCCAGACGTATTTCGCTTACGCCGATTACCCTGTTGATGCTGGTGAGGTTGATGCTGGGCTTGTGAACCTGAAGCAAACTGAGGAGCTTTTCCCTTATCTTCTTGCCCCACAGGTGGTTGAATGATGGCTTGCTCTTCAACCTTAGATGTTTTCCCCAGTTGGCTATCCCGTAGCAGTTGGTTGATGAGAACCCTGAGCTCTCCTTCTCTTTGAGATAAGTCTTGGATAAGAGCCATTTGCCCCAACATCTGGGTTCTCATTGTATCCAACTCAGCTTGTAGACGTTTCAGCCGTTCGTCCTTATCGTCTTCAGGACTGTTCCTGACCAAAGTCCCCATGAGGAGTGTTCTCAGCTCTTCCTGCCCCTTGGATAGGCTTAGAAAGATCTCTCTGAACTGAATCTCTTGAGTATGAAGATCCTGGTTGTCTCGTTGGAGAGCCATTGCTGAAATAAACAGCGAGAACATGAGAAACCTGTAAAGGGTGACCTGTTATGCAATGATATGTATGTATGCATGCAATGTTTTCAAGGATCTCGCGGGGTAAACAAAGAAACTTGTTAGAATTTGAATTTGGTAGCTTGGTTGAAGGAGCTTCATGTTATTGAGAATCCTTATTCAAGAGTCAAGGCTCACCATATCGAGTGGGTCATAGCCCCTGACTACCTTGGCTAGAGGAAAATAAATCCCCTTTGCCCCTTGCTAGACATCATGACCTGCATCACAAACCCTTGAGATCCTTGAAATGGATTAGTCCTTATGTAGGATGTATGCAATGGTATGATGACATGATGTTATGCTATGCGTGGAGTGATGTAAGTAGGCCCTGTAATGAGTCCCAATTAAGGACTGTAAACAAAACCTGCAAGAAACTCAAGTGTCAGATAACAAGCATGCAAGTAGTCAAGTTTGAAGGCACACAAGTCACACCAGACAGCCCTTAGAGTTCAGGCCAGCATGAAGTTTGGGGTACTACCCTCTTGAAGTTGGTGGGCTCAAACCTGTCCTATCAAAAGTAACCGGGTTCTAGAAGATCCCAATATCAATGACTACCCTCAATCGGTCATAACTCCAGCGTCGCAATCTTTTCTTGCGGCCAGAACCATCGCGAGAGTTTAGCCTCAATGGGTGTAGCATACTGCTACTGTTCTATGTCCAAGTTGGGTCACATTAGGGTTCTAAGGTCGGTTGGTGCTTAATGACTCCTCAGAAGACCCATATTCTCCTCGTTGCAACACAAGGGATATCGGTACAGACCAAGGTGCCACACCAACGTAGCCACTGCTTCACCCGTGTCGGTCTATGCCGGACAGGTCCCTCACAGCTTATGCTACCTAAAAGGGTATTCCCAGATCCGGGTTAGGATCTATGAAACTCCGATGCAAAGCCCACAAATATAAAGCAATCAAAGAAAAGCAATTGAAAACATAAGTATGATCTAATCCTAAGGTACACCTCACTTTTATAGTCCCCAGCAGAGTCTCCAGTTCTATGATTGGTGGAAATAGAACTGACTGTTTTTAAGCTGGTTTCGCGAAATGTCGCGGTAAGCAAGAGTCGCCACCGTCTTTTATGTTATCCAACATGGAAAGGACAAAAGCAGAGCAAAATTCCTTATTCGAGAATGTTTCTCGGTTCGGGAGGTAGATTTATAGAAAGGGAAGGTGTTAGCACCCTTTCTATCTGTGGTTATCCACGGGCTCTTAGGTACTTGCTCTTATGTTTTCAAAAAATGTTTGCTTTTCAAGTGTGAGTGGGTTTTGAAAAAGTTTCGTTTGAAAAATTTCTAAGTAACTCTTGTATCAGTCCTCAAGAGTGTATGAAAAATTTGTTTGAAAACTTTTGAAAGTGTGAGGTGTGAAAAGTTGTTTTGTTTTGTTTTTGAAAAGAGCAAGTACCCATGAGTCATCTACCTACCCTAAGGAATTAAGCTGTGTAAGAGTCCTTTAGATAATGCTATCCCACCATTGAGAGGTAGGTAGCACCATCGTCGGAGGTGTTCGGGTCAATTCTTTTATCGGGACATGTGTGGTCACCGAAGAAATGGTAGGACACCTTAGAAGTAACCCTAATGTCCTAGATCCTTTGTATCCGAGGCAACCGTTTCGAGGCAACTGGATCTTTAGACAAAGGGTGACCTCTAAGACGTCCTATACTTGATGACCACGTTTCGAGGCAACGAGTGAAGCGTACCCTAAGAAGTGGCATGTGCTTGTGTGTTCGATTTCAGTTTATGTTTGTCTTGTACATGTTATTTGTGAGATACAGATTAATTTTATTTACATACATTCTTTCATGCATTGTTAACAGTTAGGGGTGCGGAAAATAAATTGTGGAAATATAAATTCTACGCTATTACAAGGCGCGGGTCTATACATCGCCAAAAATACAAAGACCCATTTTGATAAAGTGCGGAAAGTAAAGAAAGCAATAAACCTAATTACTATTACATTCTTGAAGCAGTTACATAATAATCAAAATAAAATAAATGCGCGCGAATAAAAATTAATCGGGAATGCCTTAAGGGTTTGACCCTTTTAAGAAAAGAAATGAATTTTTTTTTTTTGTGATTAAATGGAATTAAAACTAATTATTAACTAATCAATTATTTTATTAAAAGAAAATATTTTTTGTGTTTTTATGTTTTTTATGAAATAAAATAAAAGGAAATAAAATTAAAAGTTAATAAACCTAATTCTAAATTTATTTTAGTTATTAAAAAAAAGTTAAAGTTGCCTAATTAAAATTAATTCAATTCATTAGTATTTATTTACAAAAATAACATGAAATTAATAATAATAATAATATTAGTTCTTTTTTGGATTTTTTATGAAAATATTAATTATGTTAATAATACTAATAATTAATAAAAAAAGGAGTTATAAAAGAAAAGAAAAAATAAAAAGAAATAACAAAACCAAGGGGGGGGGGGGGGCAGATTGGAGGTGTTAATGGAATTGTGAGGCCCGTGAACCTTCAATCCCCTTTTGACTTTCCTGATTGCCTACGCCTGTGTTGACTCATGAGCACCATGGTCTGCATTCTTTGACCATCAGATCTGTAGGACTGGACACATGGCACGCTGATTGCTTGACACATATGGTGGACTTTCGCTGGAATGCTGCATGGGAATATGTTAGAGAAAAAATGAAACAAGCGTTTGGGGGACCTTGGAAAACTTAAAGCGCGGTATGATGGACCTTAGGACGTGACAAGGGTTGCTTTAGCTTCAGAGTATGGCAAAGAAGAGAGTTACGTTCTCCTTTTGGCCTGAAAATGCTTGCAAAACTCCTTTTGATCTCACACTTTTTTTGACAAATTTTGAACTTTGCTCTGGCCGTTTGTGCACTTTTTTTCGTTTTTGAATGAGGCTTGCAAGGCTTGTATATATAGTAATGAGTGAGAATCAGTCACTATTATGAGCTCTTAACCATTGCAATTAAACTTTGGATTTCTCCATAACCACCATTAAAGGAACTTGCCAATTTTGTTCAAAAATTGAATTTTATGCTTAAAATGGACCTTACACGAATTTGGTAGGTGCATTATGCTTCATCAAGGTCATTCAAACCACAAGATATCATTGAATTAATTTTTTTGATTTTTATTTGAATTTTATGGATTTAAAATGAATTAAATCAATAAAATTAAATAAAAAATAGAAAAATTAATGTTTAATCCTGAAATTAATCACGGGACACGTGGGTGGCATGAAAAGGCTGAACCAAGTGGGAAAAAGTGGGCCCTTTTGTCAAAAATTGAAGTTTCAAGGATAGTTGACTTTGGCCATTTCACAAAAATTTCCCAACTTCTCCAATGCATATCTTGCTCAATTTTGATCATATGAACATGTTCTTGGACATTTTGGAAAGGTATTGAAGTCCTCTAACCAATACCTTTGGTCCCATGTCATTTTGATTTACCAATCTCAAGTTATGGTCTTTGACTTAAAGTGCCCTTTTGTTGACTTTTGAAAATGACCTATAATGTTGAAATTGATAACTTTTTGTGAGAGCATTTCTTGGACTTGGAATGTGAATATGAGTTGTAGGAAATGTAATCCCCTTCAAAATGAGCATTGGATGGGATTTTTATGATGAACCATGAAAAAGTTATGCCTTGGTCAAGGTACAGTTGACTTTTCAGCTGTCCAAAAATATAAACTTTTGACACCTTGATGATTTTTGAGCCATGCTTAAGGAATAATGATCAAGACTTGATCAAATGATGATTGTGGCCTCAAAATAAGATGTTGACCAAATTTTTTGACTTTTTGACTGCCAAATGACCATTTTACCCCTACAATTGATTGTGAAGAAATTAGGGTTTTTGACTGTGCAACTTGACCTTGTGAGCCTTGAAACTTGACATGTAGGTGCTTGACAATGTATATGAGCATATGAGACTTGATTGAGCCCTTGAAAACCTCAACCTCCTTGCAAGAACCAAAACCCTAATTTGACTGGCTTAAGAGGGTGTTTGAACTATGCAACCCTTGAGTAGACTTGAGCAAATTGAGATGATGCTTGTCAAAACTTTGAAGAATATGGGAGGGCAAATTTTGGGGTACAATAGTTGCCCCTGTTCAATCTTTTTAGACCTGAGGATGTAGATTGGCTTGTGTGCCTTTCGTGATTCGAGGGTGGAAGATGATTGAACACCAGAGTGCCCATAAATTTGCACTCACATAGTAGAGTATCAGCAAGGTGATGGCGGGAATGGGCTTACAGATGCCATTTGGAGAGATGGTGGATAAGAGGATGGGCTTATAGATGCTATCTGGAGACGTGACAGAACCTTGTCGGGAATGGGCTTATAGATGCCATTTGGAAATGTAATGGATAGTTGTGGAGATGGGCTTATAGATGCCATCGGGAGGTGTAATTTTTGTAAGTTGAAAGAGGGAAACTGTGTAGGGTTGCCTGATGATGAGCTCGTGTAAAGCTGCATCTTGGAAAGAAGGACACCTGTGTAGGGTTGACTGATGATGAGCTCGTGTAAAACTGCATCTTTGGAGGAAGGGAACCTGTGTAGGGTTTACTGATAATGAGTCCGTATAAGACTGTATCTGAAATGGAGAAGGAACCTGTGTAGGGTTACTTTGATGACGAGTCCGTGTAAAACCGAATCTAGAGCTGAGAAGGAAACCTGTATAGGGTTTACTGATGACGAGTCCGTGTAAAACTACGTCTGAAGTTTGAGAAGGGAACCTGTGTGGGGTTACTGATGACGAGTCCGTGTAAAACCGCATCTTTGGGAAGAGAGAACCTGTGTAGGGTTTCTTTGACGACGAGCCCGTGTAAAACTACGTCTGGAGAGAGAGAACCTGTGTAGGGTTTCTTGATGATGAGTCCGTGTAAAACTACGTCTGGAGTTTGAGAAGGGAACCTGTGTGGGGTTACTTTGATGATGAGCCCGTGTAAAACTGCATCCTGGAAGAAGTAAAACCTGGGTAGGGTTTCTGATGACGAGTCCGTGTAAAACTGCATCTTTGGAAAGAGAGAACCTGTGTAGGGTTTCTTAACGACAAGTTCGTGTAAAACTTCTTGAGGAACCGGGGTAAGGTTACCTTGGGATAAATCCGTGTAAGACTTTGGGAGGAACCGGTGTAGGGTTACCTTGGGATAAGTCCGTGTATGACTTTTGGAGGAACCAGTGTAAGGTTACTGCAGGGTAAGTTTGTGTGAAACTTCTTGATGAACCGGGGTAAGGTCATCTTGAGATAAGTCCGTGTAAGACTTCTGGAGGAACCGGGGTAAGGTCATCTTGAGATAAGTCCGTGTAAGACTTCTGGAGGAACCGGGGTAAGGTTACTACAGGGTAAGTTCGTGTGAAATTTCTTGATGGACCGGGGTAAGGTCATCTTGAGATAAGTCTGTGTAAGACTTTTGGAGGAACCGGTGTAGGGTTACTGCAGGGTAAGTTCGTGTAAAACTTCTTGATGAACCGGGGTAAGGTCATCTTGAGATAAGTCCGTGTAAGACTTTTTCTGAAAGAAAAGGAACCGGTGTAGGGTTACTTTGATGATAAGTCCGTGTAAGACTTCTTCTGAAAGAAAAGGAACCGGTGTAGGGTTACTTTGATGATAAATCCGTGTAAGACTTCTTCTGAAAGAAAAGGAACCGGTGTAGGGTTACTTTGATGATAAATCCGTGTAAGACTTCTTCTGAAAGAAAAGGAACCGATGTAGGGTTACTTTGATGATAAGTCTGTGTAAGACTACGTCTTAAAATTGAGAAGGAACCGGTGTGGGGTTGCCTGATGATGAGTTCGTGTAAAACTACATCTGAAGTTGAGAAGGAACCGGTGTAGGGTTTCCTGTTGATGATAAGTCCGTGTAAGACTTCTTCTGAAAGAAAAGGAACCGGTGTAGGGTTACTTTGATGATAAGTCTGTGTAAGACTACGTCTGAAAATTGAGAAGGAACCGGTGTGGGGTTGCCTGATGATGAGTTCGTGTAAAACTACATCTGAAGTTGAGAAGGAACCGGTGTAGGGTTGCCTGTTGATGAGCCCGTGTAAGACTTATTCTGAAAGAAAAGGAACCGGTGTAGGGTTACTTTGATGATAAGTCCGTGTAAGACTTCGTCTGAAAATTGAGAAAGAACTGGTGTAGGGTTGCCTGATGATGAGTTCGTGTAAAACTACATCTGAGGTTGAGAAGAAACCGGTGTAGGGTTGCCTGTTGATGAGCCCGTGTAAGACTTCTTCTGAAAGAAAAGGAACCGGTGTAGGGTTGCCTGAGGATGATCAAGTAGATAATTGTCCTGTTTGGTTTCGGATAATAACCCACGATCAGTCGTCCACAGAATTTTCGAGCCTTGTTACCGGTGTTGATCTGGAACTGTAAAGGTAGATGGTAATCATCTTTTGATTGACTTTTTTCTGAAAAGGCAAAGTATTAGTCGTATGCAATGTCATGATGCATGAACTGCATGATTTTAAGATGTTCTCAAAAATAAATGAGATTTGTGTTGTATGATGCGTATGCATGCTATAATGTATGAAGATGTGATGTTTATGAATGTATTCTCGTCCGGGAAAATAAATCCTTGACGAATGCCGGGAGTTTGTTGAATCCTGGGCTGATGTTGAAGAGTAGAGTTCTTCGTTTCCGTTGGGGATGATGATTGCAAGAACAAACTGGTAGGAGAAGATGACTCAGTTGGGGAATAATCCTGGTGAAGATATTACTCTGAGGGGAATCTACTCTGTGGGAAGAGATACTTCGCTGAGGTTTTGATGATAACTCCACTGGGGATTCCGTTGATATGTTATGTTGGGGAATTAAGGAACTCCGCTGGGGGTAAGAAGAACTTCGCCGAGGAGGATCTTTCTGTGGTAATTAGCTGAGGATAAACCAGTTATACGCTCTGGTGGGGAATAACCTTGAATAAAGCCGGGGAGAAGCGTTCGTACTCTGCCGGTGATAAGCTTCCAGAATCTACTGGGGAGATTGATTCGACTCACCTGGGGAGACTTTTGGACTGTACTGGGGAAGTGGCTCCACTGGGGTGTCTGTATTCCGCTGGGGAACAATCTTACATTAAGACTGCCGGGGATGCTTGGTTAGGAACATCTGTATACTCCGCTGGGGAATGTTGAGATCTTCTGGGGATACCCAACTTCCTTAAGGCTGACAGTAGACTAACTCTACTTGGGGAGAGTGTTGTTGACTTGCTGGAGATGTTGTTCCTTTTCAGGGTTGATGGGAGACCAACTATGCTCGGGGAGAGTTTTTGAATCTTGTCTTACTTAACGGGGAGTGAAGGTATCCTGTTTACGTTCTTCAGCCGAACCTACCTTGGTACCTTGGTGGACAGAGCAACTAAATCGTTCAGACAATTCTTATTGCCCCTGTTTCTGATGTGGGAGAAGAAGATACTTTGTGGAGGTGCTTGATGACTGCCGATTGACAAATCTTCTTCTGGTAGGCAAGTGACAAGACGACGGGACCTAGTCGTACGCTTTGATCCCTAACTTTTGCCTGGACCGCCCTTTCGGGTTTTCAATCCAACGGGATACCCATTTTTGCCCAAGCCGCCTTTTCAGGTTTTCGACTTGCCAGGTGTACATATTTTTCTATTTCATCCCTTATTTTGCCCGAACCCTTTTGGTTCGCCGGGAAGCCCTTATTTTTGCCTAGGTGTGTCAACCTAGCGGGTCTTTGATTGCGCGTAGTATTTTTTTGACTATGTCCACGCTCTCAGGATGCAGGGAGGTGCCCCTGTCAGTAGTGTTGGGTCGTCATACCACCAAAAGATCTTCGTTTGATCATCCAATGCCCCAAGTTACTCAGACGGAGATTTGCCCCAAGCTGGTTGGCCTTTTGAGAGATTCTCCGAATCTTGACTTAACTGCCCCAGATGATGGACAATGGTCACGTCTTGCCCCTTGATTGGAGGTGCTTTTGTTCATTAGACATTCATCGCGCGAACTTCTATGTTGTTCAAACAAATAGTCATATGCAAGCAATGTTATATTAAAAATAGAAAGCTTATGTCTGTCTTGAAGTTTTTTGAAAATGCAATTTTTAAATAACAACAAGTGAATTTTGTAAACTATGATGTCAACTCGTTATTTCACCGCAAGCCTTAAGGAGTCAGGATACCTTTCGTAACAGTATGCTTTCGAACTAACCCATGCTTCAGCTAGGACTTTTGAGGGTTATAACGTGGCCTGGTTCACGGTTTAAGAAACAAAGGATAAAGGCTCAAATTATTTGTACCCACCCGCTCTTCGTGATGTTCTTCAGACCTAAATTCAGCTGATCATGCATTAGACCTTGTTTGAGTCTTTGTCCTGAGATTCTGGTGATGGTTCGGATGTTGACAGTTTATTTTGAATAGGAAGCCATTTCTTTTTTCGTCGAGGGTTTGGGTAACCTCTTTCTTTTTTGATTTTATTATCCCTGTTTTTTGCCTGAACTGTTTCTTTTGTGATTACAGTCAGCGGGATGTCCCATTTTTGTAAGTCTCCTTCATAGGTTTTGACTTAATGGGCTTTAGTTTTTTTTTCGGGTACTGACTGCATGTGTTGGTGATTATTCAGAACCATCATTGTCTTTTGCTTTGTAAGGACTCCTTTGATGCCATTCATTGTGCACCTGGATCAACTGAGAGAACTACCCTGCCCCAGGTTATGATTAAGGGTTTAATTTTTTTTTTGTGAAAAGAAAACTCCTACTTCTTTGGCTCAAAAAGGGGGTAACGAGGGATTATCTTCCTTATAACTCCAATGTTTAGGATTTGAAACAATGCCTGTACCTCATCAGCGGGGTCTGTTCAAAAGCATACTGTAAATCGTGGTATCGTTTTCGTCATCCTCCCTCAAGAGGCTTAGGATTATTAATCGAGCGTTTGATCATCACAAAAAATGAAAGCAGTTTGAATATAACGAATGCGAATATATTGATTCAAAACAGACATATGTGATGCATTGATAAAATAATAAAGTTTGCTATGAAAATAATTGTTTGAACAATCAAAGAAAAATGCAACTTGAACATTCGAATGAACAAAAGTTTCTTAGTTTGAACTAGTCAACTCAGATGGAAGATTCTCAGCAGAAGATTTTCATATTTCCACCCGACATGAACTCCAGCACCTTTCCGTCGATCAAGTCTTGGATCTTGTTCCTCAGGCTCCAACAGTCGTCAGTGTCATGTCCAGGACTGTCAGAATAGTATGCACACCTTTCATCAGGATTATACTTTAGGGAGGTTATGTTGAGCTTCTTAGGAGGATCCTTTAAAGCAACCAGCTTGACCTCCAACAAGCGTTTCAGTATTAGTGAGGATGGAACACCAGTCTCCGAGAAATGTCTTCGAGACGTATTTCGCTTACGCTGATTACCCTGTTGATGCTGGTGAGGTTGATGTTGGGCTTGTGACCCTGAAGCAAACTGAGGAGCTTTTCCCTTATCTTCTTGCCCCACAGGTGGTTGAATGATGGCTTGCTCTTCAACCTTAGATGTTTGCCCCAGTTGGTTATCCCGAAGCAGTTGGTTGACGAGAACCCTGAGCTCTCATTGTCTTTGAGATAAGTCTTGGATAAAAGCCATTTGCCCCAGCATCTGGATTCTCATTGTATCCAACTCAGCTTGTAGACGTTTCAGCCGTTCGTCCTTATCGTCTTCAGAACTATTCCTGACCAAAGTCCCCATGAGGAGTGTTCTCAGCTCTTCCTGCCCCTTGGATAGGCTTAGAAAGATCTCCCTGAACTGAATCTCTTGAGTATGAAGATCCTGGTTGTCTCGTTGGAGAGCCATTGCTGAAATAAACAGCGAGAACATGAGAAACCTGTAAAGGGTGACCTGTTATGCAATGATATGTATGTATGCATGCAATGTTTTCAAGGATCTCGCGGGGTAAACAAAGAAACTTGTTAGAATTTGAATTTGGTAGCTTGATTGAAGGAGCTTCATGTTATTGAGAATCCTTCTTCAAGAGTCAAGGCTCACCATATCGAGTGGGTCATAGCCCCTGACTACCTTAGCTAGAGGAAAATAAATCCCCTTTGCCCCTTGCTAGACATCATGACCTGCATCACAAACCCTTGAGATCCTTGAAATGGATTAGTCCTTATGTAGGATGTATGCAATGGTATGATGGAATGATGTTATGCTATGCGTGGAGTGATGTAAGTAGGCCCTGTAATGAGTCCCAATTAAGGACTGTAAACAAAACCTGCAAGAAACTCAAGTGTCAGATAACAAGCATGCAAGTAGTCAAGTTTGAAGGCACACAAGTCACACCAGACAACCCTTAGAGTTCAGGCCAGCATGAAGTTTGGGATACTACCCTCTTGAAGTTGGTGGGCTCAAACCTGTCCTATCAAAAGTAACCGGGTTCTAGAGGATCCCAATATCACTGACTACCCTCAATCGGTCATAACTCCAGCGTCGCAATCTTTTCTTGCAGCCAGAACCATCGCGAGAGTTAAGCCTCAATGGGTGTAGCATACTGCTACTGTTCTATGGCCAAGTTGGGTCACATTAGGGTTCTAAGGTCGGTTGGTGCTTAATGACTCCTCAGAAGACCCATATTCTCCTCGTTGCAACACAAGGGATATCGGTACAGACCAAGGTGCCACACCAACGTAGCCACTGCTTCACCCGTGACGGTCTACGCCGGACAGGTCCCTCACAGCTTATGCTACCTAAAAGGGTATCCCCAGATCCGGGTTAGGATCTATGAAACTCCGATGCAAAGCCCACAAATATAAAGCAATCAAAGAAAAGCAATTGAAAACATAAGTATGATCTAATCCTAAGGTACACCTCACTTTTATAGTCCCCAGCAGAGTCGCCAGTTCTGTGATCGGTGGAAATAGAACTGACTGTTTTTTAAGCTGGTTTTGCGAAATGTCGCGGTAAGCAAGAGTCGCCACCGTCTTTTATGTTCTCCAACATGGAAAGGACAAAAGCACAACAAAATTCCTTATTCGAGAATGTTTCTCGGTTCGGGAGGTAGATTTATAGAAAGGGAAGGTGTTAGCACCCTTTCTATCCGTGGTTATCCACGGGCTCTTAGGTACTTGCTCTTATGTTTTCAAAAAATGTTTACTTTTCAAGTGTGAGTGGGTTTTGAAAAAGTTTCGTTTGAAAAATTTCTAAGTAACTCTTGTATCAGTCCTCAAGAGTGTATGAAAAATTTGTTTGAAAACTTTTGAAAGTGTGAGGTGTGAAAAGTTGTTTTGTTTTGTTTTTGAAAAGAGCAAGTACCCATGAGTCATCTACCTACCCTAAGGAATTAAGATGTGTAAGAGTCCTTTAGATAATGCTATCCCACCATTGAGAGGTAGGTAGCACCATCGTCGGAGGTGTTCAGGTCAATTCTATTATCGGGACATGTGTGGTCACCGAAGCAATGGTAGGACACCTTAGAAGTAACCCTAATGTCCTAGATCCTTTGTATCCGAGGCAACCATTTCGAGGCAACTGGATCTTTAGACAAAGGGTGACCTCTAAGACGTCCTATACTTGATGACCACGTTTCGAGGCAACGAGTGAAGCGTACCCTAAGAAGTGGCATGTGCTTGTGTGTTCGATTTCAGTTTATGTTTGTCTTGTACATGTTATTTGTGAGCTACGGATTAATTTTATTTACATACATTCTTTCATGCATTGTTAACAGTTAGGGGTGCGGAAAATAAATTGCGGAAATATAAATTCTACGCTATTACAAGGCGCGGGTCTATACATCGCCAAAAATACAAAGACCCGTTTTGATAAAGTGCGGAAAGTAAAGAAAGCAATAAACCTAATTACTATTACATTCTTGAAGCAGTTACATAATAATCAAAATAAAATAAATGCGCGCGAATAAAAATTAATCGGGAATGCCTTAAGGGTTTTGACCCTTTTAAGAAAAGAAATGATTTTTTTTGTTTTTTTTTTGTGATTAAATGGAATTAAAACTAATTATTAACTAATCAATTATTTTATTAAAAGAAAATATTTTTTGTGTTTTTATGTTTTTTATGAAATAAAATAAAAGGAAATAAAATTAAAAGTTAATAAACCTAATTCTAAATTTATTTTAGTTATTAAAAAAAAGTTAAAGTTGCCTAATTAAAATTAATTCAATTCATTAGTATTTATTTACAAAAATAACATGAAATTAATAATAATAATAATATTAGTTCTTTTTTCGATTTTTTATGAAAATATTAATTATGTTAATAATACTAATAATTAATAAAAAAAGGGAGTTATAAAAGAAAAGAAAAAATAAAAAGAAATAACAAAACCAAGGGGGGGGGGGGGGGGGTGGGCCAGATTGGAGGTGTTAATGGAATTGTGAGGCCCATGAACCTTCAAGCCCCTTTTGACTTTCCTGATTGCCTACGCCTGTGTTGACTCATGAGCACCATGGTCTGCATTCTTTGGCCATCAGATCTGTAGGACTGGACACATGGCACGCTGATTGCTTGAGACATATGGCGGACTTTCGCTTGAATGCTGCATGGGAATATGTTAGAGAAAAAATGAAACAAGCGTTTGGGGGACCTGGGAAAACTTACAGCGCGGTATGATGGACCTTTGGACGTGGCAAGGGTTGCTTTAGCTTCAGAGTATGGCAAAGAAGAGAGTCACGTTCTCCTTTTGGCCTGAAAATGCTTGCAAAACTCCTTTTGATCTCACACTTTTTTTTGACAAATTTTGAACTTTGCTCTGGCCGTTTGTACACTTTTTTTCGTTTTTGAATGAGGCTTGCAAGGCTTGTATATATAGTAATGAGTGAGAATCAGTCACTATTATGAGCTCTTAACCATTGCAATTAAACTTTGGATTTCTCCATAACCACCATTAAAGGAACTTGCCAATTTTGTTCAAAATTTGAATTTTATGCTTAAAATGGACCTTACACGAATTTGGTAGGTGCATTATGCTTCATCAAGGTCATTCAAACCACAAGATATCATTGAATTAATTTTTTTGATTTTAATTTGAATTTTATGGATTTAAAATGAATTAAATCAATAAATTAAATAAAAAATAGAAAAATTATTGTTTAATCCTGAAATTAATCATGGGACACGTGGGTGGCATGACAAGGCTGAACCAAGTGGAAAAAAGTGGGCCCTTTTGTCAAAAATTGAAGTTTCAAGGATAGTTGACTTTGGCCATTTCACAAAAATTTCCCAACTTCTCCAATGCATATCTTGCTCAATTTTGATCATATGAACATGTTCTTGGACATTTTGGAAAGTTCTTGAAGTCCTCTAACCAATTCCTTTGGTCCCATGTCATTTTGATTTACCAATCTCAAGTTATGGTCTTTGACTTAAAGTGCCCTTTTGTTGACTTTTGAAAATGACCTATAATGTTGAAATTGATAACTTTTTGTGAGAGCATTTCTTGGACTTGGAATGTGAAGATGAGTTGTAGGAAATGTCATCCCCTTCAAAATGAGCATTGGATGGGATTTTTCTGATGAAGCATGAAAAAGTTATGCCTTGGTCAAGGTACAGTTGACTTTTCAGCTGTCCAAAAATAGAAACTTTTGACACCTTGATGATTTTTGAGCCATGCTTGAGGAATCATGATCAAGACTTGATCAAATGATGATTGTGGCCTCAAAATAAGATGTTGACCAAAATTTTTGACTTTTGACTGCCAAATGACCATTTTGCCCCTGCAGTTGATTGTGAAGAAATTAGGGTTTTTGACTGTGCAACTTGACCTTGTGAGCCTTGAAACTTGACATGTAGGTGCTTGACAATGTATTTGAGCATATGGGACTTGATTGAGCCCTTGAAAACCTCAACTTCCTTGCAAGAACCAAAACCCTAATTTGACTGGCTTAGGAGGGTGTTTGAACTGTGCAACCCTTGAGTAGACTTGAGCAAATTGAGATGATGCTTGTCAAAACTTTGAAGAATATGGGAGGGAAAATTTTGGGGTACAACAAGTTGACACAAATTTATTTTTGGATTATCAATGCTTCATATGACTTTTAAGGATCATTATGGACCCCCAAGATTACTCGTGTCAAGTTTCAAGCTTTGGATCACATTTTTTATCAGTCAATTGAACAGTTGACCTAAAAATCAGCTGTATTGGGGAAAAAGTCAACCATAGCCAATTTACAGTCAAACTTCATAATTTTTGATCCACATCAACACTTTAGACCCATATGTATCATTTTATGAAGTTTGGACCATAATTCTGCAAGAAATTTGATCAAATCTCCAAAAGGGCAAAATGGTCAAAATTAGGGTTTTGATTGAGAAATGGCAATTTCTGATTTTTGACCTAGCAAATGATCAATTGGTTTAAGGCATGATCTCAAGAGTCCAATTGCATCATTTTTACCTAGTGACATGATTCAAAACATTGCAAATCCATTTGATTGACACATGAATTTTGCAATCAACTGATCCAAAGTCAACTGTATACTGAAAAGTCAAACTTTGACTTTTTAGTCAAATTCAAGTGCCAAAGGTCATAATTCATCAAAACATGTCAAAATATGATACTTGTTCATCAAGAAATCAAGAATTCAAGATTTTATTTTGAAAAGATGAAATTTCTTAACTTAGAAATTTTTCTAAGTATAGAAAATTTCTTATTTTTTCACAACTTTGAGCCAAATTTCTACATGATGCAAGATGGTTCAAGAGAAACTTCCAACATGAAAGTTGTAGATCTCCATGAAATATACAACTTTTATTCACACAAATTCTTCCAAAAGTTCTTGGATCTCAAGTTATAATTTCAAGAACATAGGGTCATGAAACTAAACACTTAGTGAAATTTTGCCCTAATTTTGCCAGGATTTTGACTTAAGTTCATGGCACTTTTTCATATAGTTCCAAGGAGAATCTACAAAATAAATTCAAAGATGAGTTGTAGAGCACATTGCAAGCTTTCCAAAATGTCCAAGATCTCCTTGAGATCATTCTTGAGTAGGGAGAATCAAAGAGATGAAGTTGGTGTTTTGTCACTTGGATTACAAGCCATTTTATGAAGAACGTTGGATCCAATCTTCAAGCATGCTGTACAAATTTCACTTTGCAGGCTTCTAACTTGACTTTCACTCCATAATTAAATGTTTTCACATCTGTTGGAAGCTTTAATCCAAGCATTCAATGCATTGTACAAATTTAATTCCATTTTGGGAAGAAAGGCAACATTGCCATTTTAGAAAAAGAATGCTAAGATGCCTTGCAAACATTACTAATCATGGTTATACGATGACCACGCCCGTCCCATTAACATCCAAAGATAGGGTTGCTTACCAAATCAATGGTAAGATAACAATGTTAAAGGAAAAGAAAATGAACAAGAAAGACATTTGAGTAGGTAGATTGCTACTAATTACTTGCTCCATTTCAAAACAAACATCCTTGCTATTTTCAAAACAAACACACACATTTTCAAACATCTTACAAACATTGAACATATTTTCAAAAGATCAAACATCTTTGTATACATTCTTACGAACGAGAATCATTACAAAGATTGCCTAAACAATGGCCTCTTTACAAAATACTTTCAAAAACCACACAAAGCACCAAACAAAAGCAAGTGATCTAGCAAGTAACTAAGAGCCCATGGATAACCATGGATGAAAAGGGTGCTAATACCTTACCTTTTCATAATCTACCCCTCGAACTCAAGAAACAATCTCAAAGGTCTTTCCTGTGCTTTTTCACCTTTCCTTTTGGATAAAAGAAAAGTCAGTGGTGACTCTTGTTAACCGCAACATTTGCGATCAAACGCAAAACCCTCAAGTCAGTTCTCTCACTGTATCACAGAACTGGCGACTCTGCTAGGGAAAATTTTAAAAGTAGGGTTACCTTAGGGATAGATCATATTTATTTGCTTACATTTTTTGACTTGTATGCTTTACATTATGGTTCTTTGTTTGGGTTTGAATCCTCTACCTGGATTTGGGATACATTATAGGTAAGTAGCAATACATTGTGGAAACTGTACGGGGTATACCGACATGGTCTAAGAAATAGCTACATTAATGCTACCTATTTGTGGGTACCGGTAGCCTTTGAGTTAATCAAAGAGAATACGGGGCCGCTGAGTGATGTCATGAAGCACTAATGAACTTTTAGAACCTTTATTTGACCAACTTGGCCTTTAGGATGTAGTGAGATGACCGACTTTGGTACAGTCCGAAGTTGGTAGATACTCGATACTACACTCATTGAGGTTTGGTTTCTTGGGATATTTCGGTCGCCATTAAAGAGGCTTGTTCTAAAATAATGACCAAGAAAACAAACCAGTGATATTGAGCTCCTTAGAACCCGGTTACTATTACTAGGACAAGTTTGAGCCAACTAAACTTCAAGAGGGTACTTACCTATAAAACTCCATGCAAGACTAAAACTAAGGATTTGTTTGTCTTGTTTGTATATGCATATTTGTACATGACATCATGAACATCATGAACATCATATACATCCACTAACCATTTCAAGGATTTTGGGATTCATCTTTGTTCTTGTTTTGTAGGATATGGATTCACTTCGCAGGAAAACTATTCAAGTCAACCTTGTGAGAATCCCTCCACAACTTAAGGAGCTAGCTTCAAGGATTCCTGAAAACTCTCCATTCACCGAGAGACATGGTCGCCTACTCAACTTGGTCACCTCCAACACATATGAGGACATGATGAAAGTTCTCTTTTAGTTCTTTGATCCTTTACACCATTGCTTCACATTTTCCGACTATCAACTTGTGCCTTCTTTGGAAGAATTCTTCCAACTCTTGAGGGTTCCCATTCTCAATCAACTACCTTTCAACGGTAAGTAAAGAGACCCAAATCCAGAAGAGATTGCTCAAGCTCCACACTTGTTTTCATCTGATATCACAACTCATTGGGAAACAAGGAGTGGTGTCAAAGGTTTCTTAGCAAAGTTCCGGTTTGAGAAAGTCCAAAGCTGTTGGAATTCCTTGGACTTGTAAGCCTTTGAAGAAGTTGTGGCTCTCCTAGTCTATGGGATGGTTTTGTTTCCAAATCCTGACCAACTCATAGATGTCAACATCGTCAAAATCTTCATATCCCGCAACCCAGTTCCTACATTGCTAGGAGATATCCTACACTCTTTTCACACTCGCACAATGAGGAAAAGAGGTGTCCTTATGTGTTGCACTCCTCTCTTGGCAAGATGGTTTATTTTGCATCTTCCCCAATCTGTATTAAAGAATGAGCAAGGTTCAAGGTGGTCACAAAGGTTGATGATGATCATACATTCAGACATTCATTGGTGCTCCCAATCCAAAGAAAATGTTATCATTGTCGACCGTTATGGAGAATTCCCTAATGTCCCTTTACTTGGAATTAGGGGAGGTATCACCTACAACCCATGTTTAGCCTTAAGACAGTTTGGTTATGCCCGAAGGGATGGCCCGCACGAGATGCTAATTCATGGTTTGGTATTCGACTACGACAACGACGATCAAGGTCCTCGCCAGAGATTTACCCGAGCTTGGAGGATGTTAAACAAGGTGGATAGCAAGACTTTGGGGCATAAAAATTCCATCCCTCTTGAGCCTTACCTCAAATGGGTACCAACTCGCGCTCAAAGTCTTATGATGCCTTACCCATCCATTCTCCCAGTAATCATTGAGCCTATCATGGAGGGAGATGTTCCATACACTATCCTACATCCTGACATGCCCATATCTCTTGAAGACCTACAAAGGGATTGGATACAACTCAAAGGAGAGCGAGATACTTTCGAAGCCTAATTCTATGCAAGCGAGAAGAAGGTTTTGGAGCTCACTAGGCTACTTCACGAGGAGAAGACTTTGAATGCCTACATTGCACCGAAGAGGATCCGCACTACCTTTTTATCTTAGAGTTGCTTGTATTTGTTTTGCCCAAGGGGCATTGATGTACTCAAGCTTTAACTTATTAATATAACGTGTGTTTCCTTTTTGTCTAAAATAAATTTGAATCTCTGAAATCCTTGAAAACATTGCATATGCATATACCATTCATCATAACATAAACAGGTTTTTTGCAACAAGTCTCCTCATCTCTCTACTGTTTATTTCAGTAAGATGGATCTCGAGTAAACAGTGAAAGACCTCCAAGCTCAGAATACATAGTTTCAACAGCTGCTATTGACCCTAGCCAAGGGGCAAGAAGAATTGAAGACTTTGCTGGCTGAAGAGAGGAAAAAGAAAACAAAGAAGGTAACCGGAGTCTTAAACATGGGAAGAAGATTTCATGGACAGACAAGAAGGACTTTGGACTTTGCAGCAACATTTGGTGAAAGAGACAACCAAGATGGGAAAGGCAAGGAAACAATTGTCCCGTCAGAATCAGAAGAGGAAGAGGAAGAAGAGGGCTACTCTGAAGAGCAATACCCTCCAGCTGATGACAAGTATAAACATCTCGAGGAGCGACTGAGTGCGATGGAAATCCAAAAGGTTCCTGGCTTGGACTTTGAGGAATTGGGTTTAGTGTCGGGGATTGTGATTCCTCTGAAATTCAAAGCACCTGTGTTCTCCAAGTATGACGGAATTTCATGCCCTAAAATGCATCTCCGGTCATATGCGAGGAAAATCCAACCCCATACCGCCGATAAAGACTTATGAGTGCACTTCTTCCAAGATAGTTTGTCTGGAACTCAACTTGACTGATTTTACCAACTAGAAAGAGCCAACGTTCACAATTGGGAAGATCTTGCCGCAGCTTTCGACAAACAATATAAATACAATTCTGATCTTGCGCCTACCCGTACTCAACTCCAGAGTATGGCCATGGTGTCTAATGAAGGTTTCAAGGACTATGCTAAAAAATGGAGAGACTTAGCTGGAAGAGTTAAACCCCCTCTATCTGAGAGAGAATTGGTAGACATGTTCTTGGGCACCTTGTCTGGTCCCTTCTTCAATCATTTAATCGGAAGTTCATCTGCAGGCTTTACTAAACTAATATTTACCAGAGAGAGGATAGAAGCTGGTATAAAGAATGGAAAGATTCAGAAATATACATCTTCTTCTACAGCTATAAGGAAGCCTTTCATCAGGAAGAAAGAGGTGGATGCTGTATATCCGCAAAAAAACCAAGATAGGGCCGAACGCCGACCAATGGTGGGGGCTGTTATGATTCCTAAGCATGCGTCTGATCATCAAAGAAATAATCAACCGAGGATAGAAAGGCCAGTCAGGAAGTTCACCAGAATTAACATGTCCCCGTCTCAAGTATTTCCGCATCTACTAAGATCCAACTTAGTGACCTTGAAAGAAACTCCAAAAACCCCAACACAACATCTCCTCACTATCATCCCAATTCCCGTTGCGCATATCACTCTGAAAGTCCTGGTCACGATACTAATAACTGTTGGGCTCTAAAGAACAAAATACAAGACCTCATTGAAGAAAAAGAAATTGAGTTCGACGCGCCTGAAAAGCCAAATGTCATTTCTGCCCCTATGCCCAGACATGGCCACAATACCAATGCCATTGAAGAAGGATTATTTGTTACTTCAATTGATGAACTCATGACCCCACTTCTGACTATTAAAATGAATTTGTTGAATGACGGTGTGTTCCCGGGCTGTAATAAAGTTTTCCATCTCTGTTTGTCCTCACCAACCGACTGTCCTTTGTTGAAAGTAGGCGTTCAGTGCCTAATAGATGACAAAGAGATTTTGTTTGAAAAGACTCTTGTTCCATCTATCCCTTTTGAAGATGTTTCTATCATTACCATTTCCGCCAATTCTTCCAGGGTCTCCACCAAAAGACCCGTTAGAATTACATCAGTTTCGGAAGCAGCTTCTTTAATAATCACAATTCCTGGACCAGTCCCATATGCGTCAGAAAAAACCGTGCCATGGAATTATGGAGGGGATGTCTATTACCATGGTATCAAGCAGGACTGGCCAGTCGCCGAAGATCCAAGCTCTGAGAAAGCCAACTCCGACATCAGCAATATTGCAGGAACTAGCAAAATTACCCGAAGTGGTAGGATCTTTTCTCCAGAAATTGCTCCCCCAAAATCAGTTCCTGAACCCGTAATCATTCCTGTTGTTGCTCCCCTAAAATCTGTTCCCAGTCCTACAATTATCTGCAACAATACTCCAATTGACAAAGCCGTTACAGCCCCGGTAATCATTCCTACTGACACTCCTGCTACCGAGTTAACCGAGACTCGAGGAAAAAGTGTTCTGATTGAGCCTGTCTGGACGAAGGCTCAGTCATTGACTATCCCTAAGACCTCCAGAAAGAAATGGAGGAAATCCTAAAAATTATAAAGAGAATCGACTATGATGTAGTTGAACAACTGGGGAAAACTCCATCTAAAATCTCCATGCTGGCATTACTACTCTGTTCCAAGGCGCATGCAAAAGCCTTGGTAAAATTCCTGAAGACCGCCCATGTACCTCAAGAGACATCTGTCGATCAGTTTCAAGACTGCGTAGCCAATCTAACTGTGGACAATGGTTTAGGTTTTTCAGATGCTGATCTGACACCGAGGGGAAGGAAGCATAATGAGGCATTGCATGTCTCAGTGGAATGTAGGGGCACAACCTTGGCCCATGTTTTGGTGGACACTGGCTCATCTCTGAATGTATTGCCTAAAAAAGCTCTTGATAGACTTGACTGTGAGGGACTGACATTAACGCCAAGCAATATAGTGGTAAGGGCTTTTGACGGTTCGAAAAGGATGGTGCACAGGGAAGTGGATATCCCCATAAAGGTTGGAACCCAAACTTTCAATTCAACCTTTTATGTAATGGACATCCTCCCTTCATACTCCTGCTTTCTAGGCCGACCATGGATCCACAATGCTGGCGCTGTTACTTCTACGTTGCACCAAATGCTGAAGTATCCAGTTCAAGGGAAGATTATCACGGTTCATGGAGAGGAAGAATACATGACCAGCCACCTCAATTCCTTCAGATATGTGGAATTAGATGGTGAATTTATTGAAACTCCATTTCAACATTTTGAAGAGGTCCCCCAAGATGTGGCAGTGACCAAGGATGTGTCTCGGGTTCCCAAGATTATAAGGCCCCCACTCCGGATGTCATCTCTGAAGGATGCCAAAGAAGTGGTAAAAGAAGGAGGGTGCACTATTTGGGGACAACTCCCAGATATCCCATATAAGTCTGACAAGTTTGGCCTAGGTTTCACTTCAAGTTCTCAAAAGGTTGTACGCCGTACTCGTGCTGGAGGACCACCCTTGAAGATCAGCAACCGTGAAGTCAACGCAGTAGAAGATGGTGAAGATGGCTGCAACCTAGAGGATTGGATCTTCCCGATTATCAATGGAGGGCTCAACAATTGGGAGGCTAGAGACTTTGTCCCAATCACCTTTATCCCACAATAATCTGTCTTTACATTTTGTTGGATCTATAATATTGAAACAATTCACACTCTTAAAACCTTGTGTATTACCCGAGGCACAATGGTCCATTTGTAAGGGTTATTATCTCATTTTCATATGACATCAATGAATCATGGACGTTTTCGCATACAAACTTTTGTGCTCATTGTTTTTCTTTTAAACTTTTATTCTCTTTCAAAGATAACTATACCTTTACACACACCCACACTCACAATGCAGGTATACATCCATTCAGAATACCGTGGGTAACGATACTGCTATGGCCTTCTGTGACTCTGAGAATCTAATCTACCAAGCTGAAGACAAAGGTGAGGAAGATTGTGAAGTACCAGGGGAACTTTCCTGACTGCCACAACAAGAAGAGAGAACCATCCAACCTCACGAGGAACCCATGGATACAATCAACCTAGGTACCAAAGAAGACAAAAAAGAGGTCAAGGTGGGTGCCAATATGGAACCCAGTATCAAGGAGTGTCTGATTCAGTTGTTACACGATTATGTTGAAGTCTTCGCCTGGTCGTATGAAGATATGCCAGGACTTGATGCAGATATTGTGGTACATCGTCTGCCTACAAGAGAGGATTGTCCGCCAGTAAAGCAAAAGGTTCGTCGAATGAGGCCGGATATGTCAGAAAAGATTAAAGCTGAAGTCATGAAGCAATTCAATGCTGGATTCTTGGTCGTCACCTCCTATCCTCGATGGGTTGCCAATGTTGTTCCCGTACCCAAAAAGGACGGCAAGGTGCGAATGTGTGTGGACTAAAGAGATTTGAATAGGGCAAGCCCTAAGGATGATTTTCCACTCCCCCACATTGATATCCTAGTTGACAATACGGAACAACACAAAGTGTTTTCCTTCATGGAAGGATTCTCAGGTTACAACCAAATCAAAATGGTGCCTGAGGACATGGAGAAAACAACATTTGTCACACAATGGGGCACATTCTGCTACAAGGCGATGACATTCGGACTAAAGAACGCTGGGGCAACCTATCAGCGTTCCGTGGTAGCTCTATTTCATGGCATGATACATCAAGAAATAGAGGTCTATATGGACGATATGATAGCCAGATCTCAAACAGAGGAAGAGCATCTTGATCACTTACAAAAACTGTTTGAGAGACTGAAGAAATACAAGTTGAGGTTGAATCCAAACAAATGCACATTTGGGGTACGGTCTGGTAAACTCCTAGGCTTTATCGTCAGAAAAAAAGGTATCGAGGTCGATCCTACCAAAGTTAAAGTAATACAAGAGATGCCTACTCCTCGTACTGAGAAGAAAGTCAGAGGATTCTTGGGACGTTTGAACTATATTGCCAGATTCATTTCTCACCTGACAACTACTTGTGAGCCAATCTTCAAACTATTGAAGAAAGATCAAGTAGCCAAATGGAATGATGAATGCCAAGTTGCTTTTGACAAAATCAAAGAATACTTACAGAAGCCTCCTTGTTAATGTCACTAGTCGAGGGAAGACCATTGATCATGTATCTGACTGTTTTAGAAAACTCAATGGGTGTGTGTATTGGGGCAGCATGACGAGTCTGTCCGAAAAGAGAACGCTATTTATTACCTGAGCAAAAAGTTTACCGACTGTGAAACAAGATATTCACTGCTCGAGAAAACTTGTTACGCTCTGGCATGGGCTGCTCGCCAGCTAAGACAGTATATGCTGACTCATACTACCTTGTTGATATCTAAAATGGATCCGATAAAATATATTTTCGAGAAGCCAACTCTTTTTGGGAGAATAGCGAGATGGCAGATGATCCTGATAGAGTACGACATACAATATACTACCCAGAAAGCAATAAAGGGAAGTGTATTAGACGATCACCTTGCTCACCAAGTTGTGGAAGACTACCAGCCCATGAAGTTCGAATTCCCGGATGAAGACATCATGAAATTAGAAAACTGTGAAGAATTCAGGCCATATGACAGACTTGAACAAGGATCCCGATGGACCCTGTTCTTTGATGGAGCATCCAATGCACTCGATAATGGTATTGGTGCTGTACTCATATCTCCGGAAGGGTTTCATACTCCCTTTACTGCCAGACTTTGCTTCAATTGTACAAACAACATGGAGGAGTACGAAGCGTGTATCTTCGATCTCAAAGCTGCCATAGACTCGGATATCAAATCCTTGGATGTATTCGGAGACTCAGCTTTGGTTATCAGCCAGATCAAATGGGAATGGGACACCAAACACCCTAACCTTATCCCTTATAAAGAACATGTTTTGACATTGTTACCACATTTTGAGAAGATTACCTTCGAACATTTCCCGCGAGAAGAAAATCAGCTAGCAAACGCTCTAGCCACAATGTCATCTATGTTTAAACTTAATTGGGATAACATGGCACCCCATATCACCATCGAACGAATGGAGGAACCAGCGCATTGTCACGAGATTAATACTGAAGAAGTAGTGGACTAGCCTTGGTTTCACGAAGTCAAGAGGTATCTCGAGACTCAAGAATATCTAGAAGGAGCTTCAGTCAATGATAAGAAGTTCTTAAGGAGATTCTCTGCTAAGTTCTTCCTTAGTAACGACATCCTGTATAAACGCAATCATGACTCTGTGTTACTTCAGTGCATAAATAAGGTTGAAGTTGAAAGGATCATGGTTGAATTACATGAAGGCACTTTTGGCACCCATTCCAGTGGGCATACGATGGCAAAGAAAATCCTACGGGCATGCTATTACTAGTCTACGATGGAAGCAGATTGCTATTAACACTCTCGAACCTGCCATAAGTGTCAGATTTATGCTGACAAGGTGCACGTACCTCCGGTTCCTCTGAATGTCTTGATGGCTCCTTGGCCCTTTGCTATGTGGGGGATTGATATGATTGGGGAAATCAAGCCGACAGCCTCCAATGGACACCGCTTCATCCTAGTGGCCGTTGATTACTTTACAAAGTGGGTGGAGGAAGCTTCCTTCGATTCCGTTACTAAGAATGTTGTTGCCCGCTTCATTAAGCAAAATCTAATTAGCCGGTACGGTATCCCGGAGAGGATCATCACCGACAATGGTACAACTCTCAACAACACTATGATCACTACATTATGCGAACAATTCAAGATTCAGCATCACAATTCTTCTCCCTATTGGCCAAAGATGAATGGTGCTATCAAAGCTGCAAATAAGAACATTAAAAAGATCATACAAAAAATGACGGTCACATACAAGGACTGGCATGAGATGTTACCATTCTCTCTCCACGAGTATCGTACCACGACTCGCACATCAACTGGGGTAACACCCTATTCTCTAGTTTATGCCATGGAGGCCGTCTTGCCTATCGAGGTCCAGATCCCCTCTCTGAGGATTATGAAGGATGCAGGGTTGAACGAAGACGATTGGATCCAGACTCGACTTGATCAACTGAACTTGATTGATAAGAAGAGACTTACTGTTGTTTGCCATGGTCAAATGTATCAAAAACGGATGATCAAAGCTTTCAACAAAAAAGGTCAAACACCAAGTATATCAAGTTGGAGATCTGGTGATCAAACGCATCATACTGCCACAAGGTGATCCTAGGGGCAAGTGGACTCCTACCTATGAATGACCATTTGTAATCAAAAGTATTTTCTCTGGTGGGGCAGTGATCTTGACCACCATGGATGGTGACGACCTGCCGCATCCTGCGAACGCAAACATAGTCAAAAGATACTATGTATAGGAGACCCGCTAGGTTGACATACCTAGGAAAAACAAGGGCATCCCGCGCGAACCAAAAAGGGTTCGGGCAAAAATTAGGGATAAAACAAAAAATCTATACACCCGGCAAGTTGAAAACCCGAAAGGGCTACTTGGGCAAAAAAGGGTTTCTCGGTGGACTGAAAACCTGAAAAGGCGGTCCAGGCAAAAGTTAGGGAATTAAAACGTATGACTATATCCCTTCGGATCATCTTATGGACAACATTTGGCTTCAACTGACAAACTCAGAGGTTCTGATCAATTTAATCATCTTCGGACGATGCAACAAATAGACAAGATGCTCGGAGATACAAAGGCTATAGAAAAACGGGAACCCCATGGGATTTTTACACATAACTATCTTTTCTTTGTATCGAAATTTTCATTTTTTTTACGGCGGCATTCTCTTACTAGAATGTTTGTCTGCTTGTACAAAAATGCTTACTCAAAGTCAATACAAAGATATCTCTTTGAAAGTGCAAAAATTAGCTGTTTTTTCTTTACGCTTGTACATTGTTTGCAAAAAACGTCCAATGATTCATTGTTAAACATATGCATTTGAACATAATTACTGTTTACAAATAAACAAAATGAAAAAAGGAAATTACTGATGGGTTGAATGGATATGGAAATACCTCTAGGCTATTCCCTAAGAAATCCCCGTAGTACGTCGTTTAATCCCCAGCGGAACAAAACTCCCAGTTATCACTCCCCAGTAGAAGTCACCAAATTTCTCAGAATTCCCCGACTAGGATTTTTTTCAGATAGCACATAGCATTTCCCTTACAAAAAAGTTTATTTCTCTAAACGGAAATTCATCAACGCTTCAACTTCAAGACATGAAAACTCCATATCCTCAGCAGTAGTCAGGGATTTATTTTCCCCAATCCGACAGCAGTGCAACAAACTAGCTCACATACGCATACATTGCATCCATATGTCATAAACATTGATAACACGAAGGCATTATACTATGCATTTCATACAACATAAACATTGTATTTTAGCTAACATTTTACCCTTTTTAGGATAAGGTTAACAACTACCATTAACAAATATTCAAAATCTTTTGATACAGTTCATATACGCTTCAAACACGGACGCCATTCTGATACTCATTCAAAATCAGCTCTCAGATACAGTTCAGATACGCTTCGGACACGGATGTCATCCTGATACTCATTCAGATTCAGTTTTCAGATACAGTTCAGATACGCTCCAGACACGGATGCCATTATGATACTCATTCAGATTCAACTCTCAGATACAGTTCGGATACACTCCAGACACGGACACCATTCTGATACTCATTCAGAGTCAACTTTCAGATACAGGTCAGATACACTCCAAACACGGATGCCATTCTAATACTCATTCTTTCTACTTACAAATGGCAATACCAACAATCACTTTTGGATGGCATCTTTAAGCCTATCTCCTACAGCTTTCTATCACCTCTCCAAATGGCAACTTTAAGCCCATTCCCTTAACCATCACATCACCAAGTGTAAATTTCTGGGCACTCTAGTGTCCAATCATCTTCCACCTTCGAGTCACGACTGGAAAAACATGCCAATCTAACTCTTCAGGCTTAAGAAGATTGAACAGGGGCAGCTGTTGTACCCCAAAATTTTCCCTCTCACTTATCAAGAATTTGCTCACAAGATCTCATTGGGTTCAAGACTGCACTAGGGTTTGATCAGCTCAAGACACCTCCTTATGCACTGATGACCAAAATTAGGGTTTGAGTTGGCACAAGTATTTTTGGATTATTAATGCTTCATATGACTTTCAAGGATCATTATGGACCCCAAAGATTACTCATGTCAAGTTTCAAGCTTTGGATCAAATTTTTGATCAATCAATTGAACAGTTGACCTAAAAATCTGCTGTATTGGGGAAAAAGTCAACCATAGCCAATTTACAGTCAAACTTAATAATTTTTTATCCAAATAAACATTTTAGACCCATATGTATCATTTGATTAAGTTTGGACCACAATTCCTCAAGAAATTTAATCAAATCTCCAAAAGGGCAAAATGGTCAAAATTAGGGTTTTGATTGAGAAAGGGCAATTTCTGATTTTTGACCTAGAAAATGATCAATTGATTTAAGGCGTGATCTCAAGATTCTAATTGCATCATTTTGACCTAGTGACATGATTCAAAACATTGCAAATCCATTTGATTGACAGATGAATTTTGCAATCAACTGATCAAAAGTCAACTGTATACTGAAAAGTCAAACTTTGACTTTTTGGTCAAATTCAAGTGCCAAAGGTCATAATTCATCAAAACATGTCAAAATATGAAACTTTTTAATCAAGAAATCAAGAATTCAAGATTTTATTTTGAAAAGATGAAATTTCTTAACTTAGAAATTTTTCTAAGTATAGAAAATTTCTTATTTTTTCACAACTTTGAGCCAAATTTCCACCATGATGCAAGATGATTCAAGAGAAACTTCCAACATGAAAGTTGTAAATCTCCATGAAATATACAACTTTTCTTCATACAACTTCTTCCAAAAGTGCTTGGATCTCAAGTTATAATTTCAAGAACATAGGGTCATGAAACTAAACACTTAGTGAAAATTTGCCCTAATTTGGCCAGGATTTTGACCTAAGTTCATGGCACTTTTTCATATAATTCAAATGGGAATATTCAAAATAAATTCAAATATGAGTTGTAGAGAACATTACAAGCTTTCCAAAATTTCCAATAACTCCTTGAGATCATTCTCGAGTAGGGAGAATCGAAGAGATGAAGTTGGTGTTTTGTCAGTTGGATTAAAAGCCATTTTGTGAAGAACATTGGATCCAATCTTCAAGCATGTGTACAAATCTCACTTTGCAGGCTTCTAACTTGACTTTCACTCCATAATTAAATGTTTCCACAGCTATTGGAAGCTTTAATCCAAGCATTCAATGCATTGTACAAATTTAATTCCATTTTGGGAAGAAAGGCAACATTGCCATTTTAGAAAAGCAAGCTTTATGCAAAGTCAACTTGCATTGAGCTTTGCATTTGTTCTTTCTGCACAAACACACTCTACACAATCAGAACAAGTGTGTTTAAAGGTCTTAACCCCCCTACAAGCTTTGTACTTCACATTGAAACCATGCTTGCTAGCTTTGCTTCAAAAACAAGTAACCAAGCAAAACATGTGAATTTTTGAATTCTGAGTTGTAACAAGCCTCAAAGCCTCTTGCTTATAAGTATTTACACTATTTGCAAGTTGAGACACGAATGCTAAGACCCCAAAACACTCCCAAGCACTCTGCAACTCAGAATCTGCCATAACTTGATAGTTTTGAACCTCACATAGCCATCTCCAAATCCACTCGTGCGTATTAAGTTTTAACCACACAAATACTTAATATACATCATATCAAAGTGATCTAGGCCCCTGTTTCAAGACTGTAGCTCCTCCATCACCATCCACCATTTTCAAATATCAAGCTTGCAGGTTGACTTGAGTAGAGAGATTCAGGGACTTTCAAGGCAAAGTAAGAGTTGGAATACACTCAAGGAGGTCCAGGCAAGCTAAACAGATCCTCATGCCATCTCAAAAGTTGCTCAAACTCCATTCACGACTCCAGCTGCAAGAGGTAAAAACTCAAACTTCTATCTCTTCCTACAAGCATCATTTGATCCTGATTTGTGAAAACAAAATGTAGATATCCTTGCTCTAAAGCTAACCATGTTCATAGTTTCCATTTATATTGACTGTGCATAAAGAATTTTGGATTTGAAATTTCTGAGAAAATTAGGTTTCAATTTAGGGCCAGCAAAATTAGATTTTATCTTTGATTGTTAGCTTACATAAGTTATATGGTTGAATTCGTGGGAAGAAACACCACAACTTTCATTATTACATTTTTCATTTTCATTGAGAAATGAGCAAGTTACAGGAACCATGGCTGGAGGTTGAAGATGAAGTCATTTTCAGGACTTGACTTGTGTTATGTATTTATCATTTCACTTATCTTAACGGATGTACATCCACCCCAGTGGTAAGGCAGCGCGCGTTATTGGTAGAGGTCATGGGTTCGAGCCTCAACGCGCTGCCTTTTGCATTTTCTCTCATTTTTTCACACTTTTTGTCTCTTGTAGCACTGGGCCTCCACTTCATGGGCCTAATGTTTTTTCTAACATTTCCTCCCTGTTTCATATTTTCACCCCTGGCCCATTATTATTTTATTCATTTTTTATTCTCATTTTATTTTCTTAAATATATTTTTCTTAATATTAAAAAATCATAAAAATACAAAAAAATAGTAGAGTTATATTTTTATTTAGTTTATTTATTTTTTCACAAAAATATATTTTATTTTGACCACATTTTATTTATTTTCATTAATTCTCTTGTAAATTTAATTAAGACTAAAATATTATTTATTTTATACTAATTAAAATATTTTTTTTAATACCAAAAAGACTAAAGAATATTTTTATAACACTATAATTTATTTTTTTTCAAAAAAAAAAAAGAAAAGATAAAAAAATATAAAAAATATTTTTCTTATAAACTTCATTTCTTTTAATCAATTAAGTAGAAGTAGAGTTTTTTTCAAGAATATTTTTCTTAATGAATTTAAACTTGACTAATTATTTTCTTTATTTAATTAGGTTAAAATCAAAACCCTTTTCCTTAAGAAACCAAAGAAAAATCTTTTTCTTTGCATTTACAATTCTTGCATATTTAATTCATCTTGTATATTATTTATTCCAATTCTTGTACAAATTCAATTTGGTTGTAATAGATTAATTAGGTTTATATTATTGCAATCCCCATTCATAAATTGTATACCCCCCTCCCACAAATGTTGTAATAGTGTAGTAACTTTAAATTTCGCAATTTATCGCTTTTACATAACATGCTAGTAATTAGGGTTTGCATGGGAAGATAAAAGCAGTCAAATAGAAACATCTTTGTATACATTCTTACGAACGAGAATCATTACAAAGATTGCCTAAACAATGGCCTCTTTACAAAATACTTTCAAAAATCACACAAAGCACAATTTCAAACAAAAACAAGTGATCTAGCAAGTAACTAAGAGCCCATGGATAACCATGGATGAAAAGGGTGCTAATACCTTCCCTTTTTATAATCTACCCCCTGAACCCAAGAAACAATCTCAAAGGTCTTTCATGTGATTTTTCACCTTTCCTTTTGGATAAAAGAAAAGTCGGTGGCGACTCTTGCTAACCACAACATTTGCGATCAAACTCAAAACCCTCAAGTCAGTTCTCCCACCGTATCACAAGCTCGTTGTAATTAGATATACCGATGCTAGCTTCGAGATGATAAATATGACTTTAGATTGTAATCTTGTTATGTGTTTTGCTTAAATGGTGGCACCGTGAGCAGAAAAAGCTCAAAGCATGATAAAATTTCTAATTATATAATTAAGGTTGTGTATATTGTGTCTTCAAATGTAGCAAAGGAGTCTGTTTAGATCAAGAAGTTTATTACTGAACTTGGAGTAGTTCCTAGCATTGTGGATCACATTTATCTCTATTATGATAACAATGGTGCTATTGTACAAGCTAAGGAGCCTAGATATCACCAATGATCCAAACACATACTTAGGAGATCTCACCTCATTCGAGAGATAATAGGTAGATAAAATGTGAAGATATGTAGAGTACCAACACTTGACAATATCGGTGATCCACTAACAACGCCTCTTGTGTAATAGAAGTATAATGGCCATACTAGATCTATGGGTATTAGGTATATTCCTGATTAATTTTAGTTCTTGTGGGAGATTGTGTTGGAACAAAATCTATTCATACTTCTTAGATTTTGATGATAACAAAGTACTTAAAGATCATTAAGTGTGAAATTAATTTGGTTTTGACCCAGTTAAAAAGCTAATGAATAAGAAGCATCTGAATCAGATTCTAATGGATGAAAATCTGATTGTCATATAGAACCTCAATGAATATTGACTCAGCCTCTTATGAGCTGGAAACATAGTACACCGTCCTTGGTCCGTACTGTGTGAAAAGTAGTTGTATCTTGTCAACTGCCAAAATTATGGAGAAAGTCAACTAGGGGTTCTTGCGCAAGGCTCAAGGCTATTTAACAATGTAGCGGTGAAAAGTTGAGATTAAGCTATTGATTAACTTAACTCACAAAGTGAAAGTCGCCTCCACACTTTATTATTTTCAAAGGAATGGGGAAAGAGCGAATAAAAACCACAATTTTTTTAAAGCAAAAACTATAAAAAAAAAGAGATCTAATTATAGGGGTTGGTTATGCAAAGGGAATATGTTATCACCCTAAACATCTACTGTACTCCGCTATAACCTCTTTAAAAATCCGTGTATTTGGCTAAAATAGGTTTGTTTGCAAAAAGTTTGTTGAGATACGAAAAGAAATGGTTTTTAAGATTTTTGGTTTGGAAAGACTTCAATGAGCCCCGTGCCTACGTACAACCAATATGCAACGATGAAATTAGAACTACATAATTCTTTTAAAAAATAACAAAGTTGTTTGTTGGTTAATTTTAAACGAAGAGACATTTTGTCATCTTAAGTATAATAATAACCTATTACACCATGAAAAAGAGAAAGGTGGTTCTTTACATCACAAATGAAAAGAGGGCTCTAACTTGAATAACTCAACAAGTATGCCATTAAACCCTTCAAGTGGAAAATATTCAACACCAACATCAACCAATATCACTGAGATAGGATGATTACAACTCAACTTCAAAGATGACTAGTGCCTAATCTTTAAGGAAAAAGGTTTTAAATCAAAAGCCAAATGGAAAAATAATTTGAATGAGTTTTTGTGTTTTATAGTCTTTGAAGATAAGATTTAAACTTTGGTTAAGTGAATTAAAGTTTGAATAAGAAAAAGGTTTTGAAAATGCACTTGACAAAGTCATGGTTTTTATTAAAAGTGGTTTAAGTTTGAAAATAAGAAGGTTTTTGAGAAGGAGGGAGAAGATTTAAAAATTGAAGAAGATTGGCAAGAGATGTAGGGACTATCCTAAAGCATAAAGTAAAATTTAAGGTAGGAAAGGTCTAAGCAAACAAGAGCAATCATCTTGACATAAGTCAAAGAATGCATCACATTCCCTTTGGATTAAAGCCATACAAACAAGTAATAAGCATTAGATGAATAATAGTGCAAGCTTAGCATCAGATGAATCTCAAAGGGAACAAATGACTTTGCATGTATCAGATGAACTTGATGTCTCAAATGAGTTATTCTTGCATCAGATGATTTTCAAAGTAACACTTTTACACAAAAAAGTTCCAAATACACAGACAAACACTACCACAGAAAAGGCATTTAACAAAAGTTAGGAAAGATATATAACCATGCGGAATCAGACATTGTTATGTAGCATGTGGTTATATATGTGTTACCTACAATCACGGTCCAGTGACCGTCGTAGTAAACTAGAAACCGTACGCCTTATAACAACGATTATTCCTATTAACCATTATGATATTGTATATGAATAAATGTCAATCGTATCATACCAGAATCAACACTAAATGATTTTTTAATTGATATCAAAACTTGTATTATAACTACATAATTCCATTAAGTACATCAAAATTTGAACAACTCGAGGTATGCAATCTTTCCAACTTCCAAGAGAAGAGAAAGCGTATAGAATTAAAGAAAAAATGATGAGCAACTTTGGTTTTTAAACTTCCAAGAATTAGAAGGAAAAATATAAAAGCGAAAGAACCAAAACACAAAAACAACTTCATCCAAAGAAATCAACATGTGTTATCTTGCTCAAGCTACCAAAAATGATGAGAATCAAGATGTGGTGTAAAACCAGCCTCAAAATCAAGATGTTGTTGTAGAGGGTGTTGTGGTGCAAAACTAGCCTCAGACCCAAGATGTTGATGTAGAGGGTGATGCGTTTAGACTAATGAGAGCTCTCTGGGTGAGGAGGAGAAAAAGAAGAATAAGAAGAATAAGAAAAAGGTTGAGAAGGAAAATGATAATTTTTTTGATTCTGATGATGATGATGAGGCTGACTATGATTGGTCTAACTTTATCTCAGCCAAAGGATTTTACTTTGATCATGGTTTTTGATCATGTAATGAAATATTTATGTAATAAAGTTTTAATCTTTCTGCTTAACTCTCTTAAGGTTATCAACTTAAACATTCAACTTAAACTATCAACTTAAACTACAAAATATATAAAACACATAATTGTAATTGAAAATTCAACAATTTACGATGAACTTACTCGTAAGAAACCATCTGTTAGTTGCATTCATGTCAAGGTCACTACATCTTCAACTATTACATTTCATAACAAAGTAAATATTAAACATAAAGGAGATAATAAAATATAACATTTTCAAATTTCAAACCTTACTTCAACTATTACATTTCATAACAAAGTAAATATTAAACATAAAGGAGATAAGAAAACATGACATCTTCAAATTTCCAGAAAACCTCTATAACTTCAGTTTGTTCTTCAAATTCTTGTTCTTCTTTTTTGAATCTTCACGCATAACCTTCAAATAGCCCACAACTTCCAACTCTGGCATCATATTACTCCCATCTTCATTTCTCAAAATTTTTCTCATGTCTTCATCCCATATGAACAAATTACATGTTTCATCACTCCTTCAAAATGGACATCTCCAAAATATCCTTCCTTTATTTTATCCCTTCTTGCATTGGTATGAAACCATACGACTATCACAACCACATAAATTTCCAGATCAAGATTTTATAGTGAAGAAGACATAGTAACACCTTTGGATGAGTTTGTCTTCAAATGTGACATTGAAATGAAACTAGACAATAACAATGAGTTTGGGTGTTGTTGTCTTCTTCCTGACGATGTCGAGGGTGTTGGTGTTAGGGTTGTCTCTTTTATCAGCGGAAAAATGGGTACTTATAGTGTTTAATGTATATAGAAGCACTAGTGTGTAACAACCGTTTTACAAAAGAGCCATATTGATATCCTTATTATTTTTTAATTAAATATAAATATAATTGAAATGTCGTGCATTAACGTAAAATGGATAAACTATTTGAGGGAGCTGAGCATCAAAACCAAGAAAGTTGGACAGTATCACCACAGTTAAGGAGTGAACTATAATTATAACCTTAAAATTTCCAATTAAAATTTTTTAGCGCATGTGTTTAGAAAAGTCACCACTGTTTTGGGGAGAACTGTGGTAACTTTGGCGTTGTTGTATGCGCGTTTTGTAGTAGTGAAAATAACAAGGTTTCAAGGTCCAAAGTTCTCAAGGTCTCAAAGTCTCAAGGTCATATCCTAAAGTACAAAAAGTCCAAATACTCCAAGATATAAAGTGTAACACCCCAATTTTATTTTCCAATTATTTTATTAGTATTTATGTTGTTAATTCTTATTTGGTTGATAAATATTTAATTTTATGTGACTATGTGAATAATTGATTTAATTGGAATATATGTGTTATTTGATTAATTGAGCTAGTAAGTGTGAGAATAGAATTATTAGTCAATTGGGCCTTGGTGATGGTTTACTGTGAGTGTGGGTTAAGTACAATAGAGAAAATCAAAGTTAGTAAGGGTTGTTGTAAAACAAAGAGAAGTAGAATTAAAAAGAAAGAAACAAGAGAAGAGAAGAGAATAAGAGAGGAGAAAAGAGGAAGAAAGAAGGAAGAACCCTGGAGTATCTACATCTAATGTAAGGGTGGGCATTCTTTGATTTATGAGTATATGTAATGGTATGTGATGAGTAGTAACATGAAAATAGGGATTTGTTCTTCAATTTCTAGATTTTGACATGTTAGGGTTTGAATGTAGAATCATGAAATTGATATTTGAAATCATGTTTTGATGTTTGTATTTGATGCTATATGTTAGATATAGTTTATAATACATTTAATTGGTGAAATATGGGAGTTGGAATGGATTTTGGGTTGAGAAATTTGTAACAAGACAAAACTGTCCACAAGTAGATTTATCTGTTTTTTCGCGAGACCACTTATCGCCCTAGGTGCCGCATAGCGCGGTCTAGAATATTAAAATAAATATTTTCTGAAACTATTCTAGATTATGGATGCTTATGATTTATCATTTATTTACAGGAATTTTAATAATTTATTCTAAGTGTTTTGGATTGGTTTTGGATGACTTTTGATGAGAAAATGATTACTTGGTTTTATGTGTATAATTGTTGGGAATTGATGTTGATTGAATATAACATGGTTTGGAATTGTTTGCTACATGTTTTAATGATGTGTTGAGATGATTAATTCTATGAGAATGCATTGTGTGTGATTGGTGATATGATTGATGTATGTTGTGCAATTTGGTAAAGATAATTCAAATGTGTTAAATTATGTTAAATATGCTTGTATGATTAAGATGTGGAGACGACCTTAATTTCATATTTATGTTAATATTGCACATGAAAAATTTATGTCAAGAGGAAATGTTTGGTAATTATGTGGGATTCCTTGACTTCTCCCAAACCTAACTCTGAGGGGTTTGAAAGCTGGAGAAAAAAATCAAGTCTTTATTGGTGGTTATATGTCTTGGAGATGTGGACCCAGAAGGACCAGTAAGGATAATATTTGGTACCATGTGCATATTTCATTATTGAGTTGCATTGGAATCACATGTGTCGATGTGAAATGTTGAACTAATGTGCATTATGTGATATTGGTGTGAATGTTACATATGTGATAATTGCGATTGCTTATCTCTGAATCTTGAATCATTTAGCAATGTTGTATATGTAATCATGTGAATTATGTTGAAGTATGTTGAACACACTATTATGTGAAGTTTTATGAATTCAATTGATTTATGTTTGTAGTACATTACTTATTACTATATATTTCCATAATGATATGAATTTTCACCCTTCTGTTGGAATGAGTTTTTATACGACATTGCTCAGGTACTAAGGATATCAGTGGTGTTTCTAGCAAGGAGTAGTCGGAGAAGCTAGTTCCTCATTTATCCGTTTTACTAGGTAGTGAGTCATGCTATGGTCTATGTAACACGGGAAACATTTGGATTCATGTCTATTTTATGATATTCATGTTTATTTGAGAGAAGATGTTATACTCTATGAATTATTTTATGTGGATTGAGATATATGTGATGATGGACTTTAGTGTGTAAGATTTATGTTATGATTGTTAGTATGGGATTTTAATCATTAGTCTTATTATTTTGAGTTGAGAATTAATCCGTTGTGAGATGCATATGTGTTATGTTATGGAACATGATTCTAAATGCGCATTATGATCATGACTAATGTATTTGGGTTGTTATCGTGAAGTAAATGTGACTCCATTTTTTATATGCATGATATTTACTCTTATTATATTTATTTTATGTGGGGGTTTAGAGGGTGTTACATTAGTGGTATCAGAGCATGGTCGGTCAATTGGCCAGGTTATTAATATTTTTATTTCCTTTTGTATTTGATATGTGTCATATACACAATTGGTATTGTTTGTCTGATGAGTGTTGTTGGTTGTTTGGTTGTTTGAAATCTCAGGATGATGGTTGCAGGAAGAAATAGTGACGCTATTGCTGAAGCGTTGGCTATGTTGGCTAGTGCTATTAGGCAACAACCACACGTCAATGTTGGTAACAGGAATGAGATGATGAATTTTTTGCATTGGGGAAGTTCTAGAGCAATAATCCACAAACTTTTGAAGGAGCTCAAGAACCTGACAAGGCACAAGTTTGGCTGAAAGCGATTGCGAAGATCTTCCGGGTCATGAATTGTTCGGATGTGCAGAAGGAGCAGTTTGGTACTCATATGCTTGAGAAAGAAGCTAGGGATTGGTGGAGAAATACTGTCCAGAGATTTGATGAAGATGGTATTGAGGTTACTTGGGCACTTTTCAAAGTTGCATTTTTGGATATGTATTTTCCAGAAATGTGCGTGGGAAGAATGAGATTGAATTTCTTGAGCTAAAGCACGGTATGGGATTTGTGGTTGAGTATGCTGCAAAGTTTGAAGAGTTGATTGAGTTTTGTCCTCATTACAACACTACTAATGCTGAGAGATCTAATTGTCTTAATTTTGTGAGTGGTTTGAGACATGAAATCAAGAAGGCTATGGGTTAATCAATAGATTACTAGATTTTCTGAGCTGGTTAACAAGAGTAGGATCTATGATGAGGATAGTCGAGATAGTGCTGCTTACTATAAGGCTTTGCATGATAAGAAGGGCAAAGGGGAATTCAGAGGAAAGCCTTATGCTGATAAAGGGAAAGAAAAAGTTGGTGATGAAAGGAAGCCGCGCGAGGGAGAAGTTCCTACTCAGGTTAAGTGCTATAGGTATGGTGTTGAAGGACATTTTATTTTTAAATGTCCAAGTGATGAAGTGAATTGTTTCAAGTGTGGCAAGTTTAGTCACAAAGCTAATGATTGCAGAGGTGGTGTGAATTGTTACAACTGCGGTGAGCAAGGGCACATTAGTACCAAATGTGACAAGCTGAAGAATGACCAAGTGAGAGGAAAAGTGTTTGCTATATCTGGTTTTGGGACTGTTGTTGTTGATAGACTAATCAAAGGTACGTGTTTTATTAATGGTACACCTTTGATTATTATTATTGATACTGGCGCAACACAATCTTTGGTTTATTTGAATTGTGTTAAGAGATTGGATCTTGAGTTATCTTATATGAATGGAAGTATGGCTATTGATACTCCTGCTATGGGTTCAGTGACTACTTCGTATTTGTGTTTGAATTGTCTGTTCAGTATTTTTGGTAAAGACTTTAGGGTTGATTTAGTGTGTCTTCCATTTGATCAACTTGATGTTATTCTTGGGATGAACTGGTTGGAATTCAATCATGTTTATATCAATTGTTTTGATAAGACAATTATCTTTCTTGATTCTAGTTTGACGAGAGATTTGTTTTTGTCTTCCAAGCAAGTGAATAAGTCTGTGCAGGATGGTGTTGTGTTGTTGGCTTTGGTGGCAACATTTGAAATTGGTGGGAAATGAACGATTGGTGAATTGTCAATTTTTCGTGATTTTCCTGAGGTATTTCCTTGAGATGTAAGTGATTTGTCGCCAGAGCGTGAGGTGGAGTTTGCGATCGATTTAATTCTAGGAAATAGTCTGGTATCGATGGCTCCATATCGTATGTCAGCATCTGAATTGAAAGAGTTGAAGAGTAAACTTGAGGATTTGCACTATAAGAGATTCATTCATCCTAGTGTGTCACCGTGGGGTGCACCTGTTTTGTTGGTTAAGAAGAAAGAAGGTTTTATGAAGTTATGTGTGGATTATAGACAACTCAACAAGTTGACTATCAATATAAATATCCACTTCTGAGGATTAATGATTTCATGGATCAATTGGTTGGTGCTTGTGTTTTTAGCAAGATAGATTTGAGGTCTGGGTATCATCAGATTTATGTGAAGGATGAAGATATTCAGAAGACTGCTTTAAGAATAAGGTATGGTCATTATGAGTATTCTTTGATGTTGTTCGGTGTGACCAATGCACCTGGTGTATTTATGGAATATATGAATAGGATTTTTCATTTGTATTTGGATCAGTTTGTGGTTGTGTTCATCGATGATATTTTGATCTATTCGAAGAGTGAAGAAGATCATGCCAAGTATATGAGGATTATGTTATATGTGTTGAAAAAGAAGCAGTTGTATGCTAAGTTTTCTAAGTATGAGTTTTGGTTGAAGGAAGTGAGTTTCCTTGGTCATGTGATATCAAGTGGTGGTTTTTCCGTTGATCTGTCAAAGATTGAGGTTGTATCTCAATGGGAAGATCCAAAATTTGTTTTTGAGATTAGAAGTTTTCTTAGTTTAGCAGGTTATTATCGAAGGTTTATCGAAGGCTTTTCCAAGTTAGCTTTGTCGTTGACGCAATTAACTAGGAAGGGCCAAGCTTTTATTTGGACTGCATAGCGTGAAGCTGGTTTTCAAGAGCTTAAGAAAAGGTTGACAACCGCTCCTATTTTGATTTTGCCTGATCTGACAGAACCGTTTGTTGTGTATTGTGATGATTCATTGATGGTTTTAGGAGGCGTTTTAATGCATGATTGACAATTTGTAAGTTATGCTTCAAGGCAACTTAAAGTGCATGAAAGGAATTATTCGACTCATGATTTGAAGTTAGCTATTGTTGTGTTTGTATTGAAACTTTGGAGGCATTATTTGTTTGGGTCCATATTTGATGTGTTTAGTGATCACAAGAGTTTGAAATATCTATTTGATCAGAAAGAGTCGAATATGATGCAAAGTAGATGGTTGGAATTCTTGAAAGATTATGATTTTGGTTTGAATTACCATCCAAGTAAAGAGAATGTTGTGGCTGATGCATTGAGTAGGAAGTCTTTTCATATGTCGATGTTGGTGGTGAAAGAGGTGAAATTACTTGAGAAAATTCGAGATACGAGTTTGGTTTGTGAAGAGACTTCTTCTGGTGTTAAGCTTTGTATGTTGAAGTTTACTAGTGGTATTCTTGATGAGATTCAAGAAGGTCATAAATATGATTTGAGTTTGGTGGATCGATTGATGTTGATCAATCAAGATCTAGGTGGATATTTTCAGATTGATGAGAATGGTATCTTGAGATGTCGTGATAGAGTTTGTGTTCCGGATATATTTGATTTGAGGAAAAGGATTATTGAGTAAGGGCGTCATAGTTGATTGAGTATTCATCCTGGAGCTACTAACATGTATCTGAATTTTAGGATATTGTTTTGGTCTCCAGGTATGAAGAAAGATATTGTGGAATTTATGTGTTCTTGTTTGATTTGTAAAAAGTTGAAGATTGAGCATCAGAAGTCGTCTGGTTTGTTGCAACCATTATCTATTCCTGAATGGAAATGGGATAGTATTTTTATGGATTTTGTTTCTGGTTTACCTATAACACCAAGTAATTGTGAAGATGTTTGGGTTATTATGGACAGGTTGACAAAATCTACTCACTTTATTCAGATGAGGATGGATTATCTGATGAAGAAGCTTGCAAAGTTGTACATTGAGAAAATTTTCAGTTTGCATGGTATTCCGTCTAGCATTGTGTCAGATAGGGATACAAGGTTTATTTCGAGATTTTAGGAAGGTTTGCAGAATGCTTTAGGTACGAAGTTGCGTTTGAGATCTGCTTATCATCCACAAACAGATGGTCAGACTGAGAGGACGATTCAGTCACTTGAGGATCTTTTGAGAGCTTGGTTTTTGGAGCAAAGAGGTGCTTGGGATAGCTATTTGCATTTGATTAGGTTTACTTATAACAACCGCTTCCATTTTAAGTATTAGAATGGCTATGTTTTAGGCTTTGTATGGTATAAGGTGTAAGACGCCTCTGTGTTGGTATGAATCCGGAGAGAGTGATGTGGTTGTACCTGAGATAGTTCAACAAACTATGGATAAGATTAAGATCATTATGGTGAAGATGAAGGCTTCTTAGAGTCGTCAGAAGAGTTATCATGATAAGAGGAGGAAAGCACTTTAGTTTGAGAAGGGAGATCATGTGTTTCTTAGTGTTACTCCGGTAATGGGTGTTGGTCGAGATTTGAAGTCACATATGTTGATGCTACATTTTATTGGTCCTTATCAGATTTTGGATACGATAGGTGAAGTGGCTTATCAGGTTGCTTTGCCACCATCACTTGCTAATCTCCATGATGTGTTCCATGTGTCCCAGTTGAGGAGATATGTTGCGGATCCGTCTCATGTTGTCCAATTAGATGATGTTTAAGTGAGAGATAACTTGACTATGGAGACATCAACTATGTGGATAGAGGATCGAGAGGTGAAGCAACTTCGTGGTAAAGATAATGCCTTGGTGAAGGTAGCTTAGGGAGGACCAAAGGGTGGAAATGTGACTTGGGAACTCGAGAGTCAGATGTGGGAGTCTTATCCTGAGTTGTTTGTTTGAGGTAATTTTCGAGGACGGAAATCTTTTAAGTGGAGGAGAGTTGTAACACCCAAATTTTATTTACAAATTATTTTATTAGTATTTATTTTTTTAATTATTATTTGGTTGATAATTATTTAATTATTTGATTTTGTGATTATATGAATAATTTATTTAATTGGAATATATGTATTATTTGAGTAATTAGGCTAGTAAGTGTGAGAATAACACTATTAGTCAATTGGGCCTTGGTGATGGTTTAGTGTGAGAGTGAGTTAAGCCCAATAGAGAAAAACAAGAGTAGTAAGGGTTGTTGTAAAACAAAGAGAAATAGAATTAGAAAGAAATAAACAAGAGAAGAGAAGAGAAGAGGAGAAAAGAGGAAGAAAGAAGGAAGAACCATAGATTATCTACATCTAAGGTAAGGGTGGGTATTTGAAACAACTAGAAGAACAATCATCGGATAATAAAATCAATGAAGTCGCCACTGAATGTTTTTTTATCGCACCGAAAGGGAAAGGTGAACATCGAGAAAACTTGAAGGGGTGAAATCATGGTCTTGTGACCATAAAGATCGGGTTAGGGAGTCGGTTACGCAAGGGGAAGGTATCAACACCCCTCACGTCTATGGTACTCCATAGGATCCACTTGTGTTTGTTTTAATCTAAGGGTGTATCAAATATATGTCTAAAGCTTAGAAGCTAAAAGGGAATGCATGTGAAAGAAAATGCGGGGAAAATAAGTAAGATTTTACAAAGTTTTACTCGCTTAGGCTCCGCGACCTAATGCTTACGTATCCCTTTTAAGGAATCAGAGCGCCGTAGTTCAGCACAATAGTTTCCATGGGTTGCAATGTTTTTTATGAACAATGCTAGCGAAGCATGTCCTTTTTGAAAAGAGTTTTAAAAGAAAAGCCACAAGCGGAAAAAATAAGTTTTAAAAGAAAAGCCACAAAAGGCAAGAGAATGCTAATTGGTTGATGTTGTTTACCTTAGAAAATGATTTGAGAAGTTAGAGTGTTTTGATAAGTTTGAAAGAAAAAGAAGTTTTAGTTTTGATGAGATGCAAAAGAGAAGAAAAAGTCTAAGGGAAGACTAGTAAAATAATCCTAAAGTTATCATACAAAGTTGATCCTTTTGTTGAGGATAAGAGAGGGAGATATCTACCTAATATTATCAAGCATGAATAAAGATCCTAAGGTTTGTTTAGTTCAAACTTAGAGAAGAGTGAACTAAAGATCCTATGGGAAACATACAAGAGGAGAATCTAATAAAGAAGGGAGAGGTATGACAAAACATCACACACAAAGATGGAAAAACATCAAGAAACAGGTATCAAATATAGATGACAAAACATCTAATCATGGATGGTAAAAACATCATGCAAAGGTAAGATGATAAAATAATCATACAAAGAATGAGATGGCAAAACATCACATAGATGATAAAACATCAGGCATGAATGAAAAAACATCACAAAGATGATCAAACATCAGGCATGGATGACAAAACATCACAAAGATGATAAAATATTAGGCATATATGACAAAACATCGCAAAGATGATAAAACATCAGGAATGGACGACAAAACATCACAAAGATGATAAGACATCAGGCATGGATGACAAAACATCGCAAAGATGATAAAACATCAGGCATGGATGGCAAAACATTGAAAAGATGATAAAACATCAGGCATAGATGACAAAACATCACAAAGATGATAAAACATCATGCATGGATGACAAAACATCACAAAGATGATAAAACATCAGGTATAGATGACAAAACATTGCAAAGATGATAAAACATCAGGCATGCATGACAAAACACCGCAAAGATTATAAAACATCAGAGAAGCAAACATACAAGATATATACCTAAGCACTAATCAGGAATAGAAAAGAGATGGCGAAGAATCAACTCCTATCAATGATATCAAGGATCAAAGTAGGATGGGACACATATAAGAGATGGAAAAACATCAACATATCGAGAATAAATGTTAACACATCAACAAACATACAAGACATGAGGGAAAGGGAACATACAAAGCATATAAAGGGAATGACCAAAGGAGTCAAGAAACATTATTCAATTTAATAGGTAAATATCAAAATAAGAGAGAGCGTAATTGAAGAGTTATTCCATGTGTTACTTGTATAGTAAGTTAACTCGAGATGAGAATCAAGAGCAACCAAGTAAGAAGACGAAACTTCCTACACAAGAAAAGTCACCTAATTGATGAACAAAATCATCTAAGATGTATAATACTTGTCTTAAATCAAATTAAATTGATACAACGCAAGTAAAAGTACAGTGGCATCATATATATCATGGGGTGATGATGATACCCTTACAAGACATCAATCATGAACTTAAAGACTCGAGTAATGTCAACAAGATAACATACTCAATTATCATTATATATGGAAAAGTATAGTCCCTTGGTGCATAAAATCATCATGATTTAAATAAATTAAAGGTCGATGTTCTTAGATGTTATGCGCAGTTGCCAACATCGAGATACATATATGGGACATGGCATAAAAGCTCATGAGGCAATCACTAGACAATGATGCTCAAAACACAAATGGAATATAGCTTCTCATATATCACCATGTTGGTTAGTAATGAAATACTTAACCAAGGATCAAAGAAGCTGGAGAAATAATATGAAAAGGAGATGATAAAACATCAAGATAAGAAAATGATAAAACATCAGATTAAAGATGGAAAAACATCAAGCACGAACACATAGGTTGAAACCTAAATCAATAAGAAAGGAGATAGTAAAACGTCACATAATAGATGACAAAACATTAACACATAGAAGATAATACATTAAGCACACACATGTTAGGATGACAAAACATCATATCTTAAAGAGAGACAAACGATAAAACATTAACGCCTAACAATGATATTGAGGATCAAAGTAGGATAAGAAATGATGACAAAACATCATATGGCACAACATACACCTAACAATGATATCGAAAATCAAAGTAGGATGAAAAATAAGAGATGGTAAAACATCACACCTAACAATGATATTAAGAATCAAAGTAGGATAAAAGATAGGAGATGGAGATTAGTCAATCACACATCACACATGAGAAGTAGAGACTTACTCAAGGTGTAAGGTACTTGGATAAGATACCTAAAGAAAACATGCTTAGATAAGCAAGTAAAGAAGAAGATGCACGTAGGTAGACACCTAAGCAAGTAGTCAAGTAGAAGAAGAGAGAGCATTTAAACAATCAAAGCATGCTTACAAAGGTAAGACTTTCAATCATACATCAATATGTAGAGATGGGGAGTAAAGAGAGGTATGATGATACCTAATAGAGATGATTCGTTGCCTCTTCAACGCGAATTAGATAAGAAAAATCTACTGAACGCCTCCTTGAACCTCCTCAATTAACCATCAATTAGGCATACCTGGGTTGCATCAATGATCAATCGCAAGATCATAGCATGAGTTTCCACAAGATAAATGGAATGTTGGTGTATGGGAGTTGAATCATATTATGATTAACCAAGGGGTGTACTTGATTAATCTTGTGAGAGTAGGTGCTCCTACCCTCAAACATGAGACCCTCTTTGCATGGAAACACTTGGTATATGGAACAAAGTGGTTTGATTGGGTTATGATTAATCAAGGGAAAAACTTGATCAATCTCGTGAGAATGGCCATGCCCAAACTAAACTATGAGACCCTTTTTATGCATGGAAACACTTGGTATATGGACCAAAGTGGTTTGATCGGGTTATGATTAATCAAGGGCAAAACTTGATCAATCTCATGAGAATTGCCATGCCAAAACTGAACTATGAGACTCTTTAAGAAAAGCTTGGTATGTAGACCAAGGGGGGAGAAGAGAGTTACTTTAATGCATAAGATAAAAATCAAAAGCCCATACAAGGTGGCTATATGCATGCACCTAGAAAGTGGGACTAGCATGGCGCTAGTATTCTAAACGACCAATTGGAACAACCGATCGAATAATTGTCGCTGTAGAAAATCCCAGGACCAAACTATGAATGTGTGCAAGTGTGTATTTGTAGGTGGATACCTTTTCATTGATGATGAGCCCAAGAGGAGACCATGTGTTTTAATTGAACAAAATATGCATAATAGCAATAATTAAAACATATAAAGGAATAACAAAGAAATAAAATTCTAAGCTATCACAAACCATATGGGAATGGGGGTACAAGTTTATGAATGAGGATGTATGGAATCGACAATACGATTAAAAGTATAAATAAACAAATAATACAACCCAATCAAAATTAATTTAAATAAATAATTAAATTAAATCATCCTATTTAATATAATTAATTAATTAACAATATTAAATAAAATTTCTCAATTTAATTGATTATTTAAAAAAAATATTTTTGTGTTTTTAATTATAGAAATCAAAACAATTAAACAAAATAATATAATACAAACAAATAAAAAGAAAATACAAATGGGCCTGAGATCAGAAGTAGACAAGGGGTGTGAAAAGAAATTGGGGGCGCTGGAGCAGTGAGTGTTAGGCCCAACAACAATTTTTTGTTTGAAGTAGAAAATAAATAAGAACAAAATATTAGAATGGGCCTAGACTTAGTAGAAACTGGGGATGCTGAAAGCAGTCCGTTGGACCCAAATGAATGGTCCGTGGAGATCCAATGTGGCTGCTCCATGTGGGTTTACCGTGAAATGCGTCTTAGAGTCATTGGATGATAATGATGAAGGTCTGATGGTGATATAAGCGAAGGTGCACGGCGGATAATAGAGAAACACCTGCATAGAAACAAGTAACAACCACAAGGGCGGTGACAAATGCCACCGCCAGATTAGTGGGTTAATTAAACTTTAAATTAATAAAAGAAAATGTTGAAACAAAATTAACATGATCATATTTTATAATCTCTCTTCTCTTCAACACTCTCGATTCTCTCACGTTGGAGCCCACTTCGGAGATCTCACCGGGAATCGCCTGTGGCGGTGAACGATGTTTCATTTTCGATCTTTAATTTTTTTACATCAACAATTTCGATCTCTGAGTGCTAATTTGACATTTGACTTTGCAAAGGATCAACAATTTTGTCTAGATCTAAAGAGGGGTTTCAAAACCCCAGGTCTATATATGATGGAGTCCTTGATGTTATCATTGTTGTTACTGACCTGGATGACGAACATAGATGGTGAACACATAGGTCGAACTCAAAATCATTGTATTAATGAAGGTCGTTGATCTTCAGTGAGATCTTTCCTACTCTTTCTTCTTCTTTCTTTGTTTGCGATTTCAAATCATTTCCTCTTCTTCTTTCTCAAATTTTTGAAGGGACTGTGTTATAGTGAAGATGATGGTAGCTTAGGGTTTCTTATGCTTGATAGTGTAATACGGTGGGAGAACTAACTTGGTTGTTTTGCGTTTGATCGCAATTGTTGCGGTTAGCAAGAGTCGCCACCGACTTTTCTTTTATCCAACAAAGGAAAGGGTGAAAAGAACAGGAAAGACCTTTAGAGATGTTTTCTTGAGTTCGGGGGGTAGGTTATGAAAAAGGAAGGTATTAACAACCTATTCATCTGTAGTTATCTACGGGCTCTTAGTTGCTTGCTAGATCACTTGCTTTTGTTTGAAAATGTGCTTTGTGGTGGGGGTTTGAAAATATTTTGAAAAAACGTCTCTGTAATGATTCTCCTCTCTATAAGAATGCGTAAAAAGTGTTGGTTTTTGAAAATAGTACAAAGAGGTGTTTGTTGTGAATGTTTTTGAAAGTGATTTTGAAAACTGTCTTTGTAATGATTCTCGTCTCTATAAGAATGCGTACAAAGTGTTTTAACTTTTGAAAATTTTTCAATTGAAAGTGTTGGTGTGAAAATGGTTTTTTTTAGTTTGTGAGCAAGCAAGTAACTACGAGCATCCTACCTACTTAAAAGGTCTAATGTTTTTTCCTCCTCCTTTAGATGTTTCTATCTTACTATTGATTTGGTAAGAATCCCCATCATTGAATGAGAAGGGACGGGCGTGGGTCGTTTGTATAGTCATAAAAGGCAACCTATGGAACGTTTTAGCAATTTCGTTAGGGACTAGATCATTTACCAAAGGCAACATCAAGGGACATAAAGGGACTACGATCTTTCATCGAGGGTCTTTGCTAAAACGCCCATATTCGAGGGGCATGACTATTTTCCGAGGCAACAAGTGAGATTACTTTAGAGGTGCATGTGTGTGAATGGTGTGTTTAACTGCATGCATTTTTGTCTTTGAATTTAGGGTGATCTAAGTATTGTTTTTATCTTTACATACACACCATAATTACTAACATTATATGTAAAGCGGTAAACATGCGAAAAAATAAGGTCCTACGCTATTACAACCATATTGATAAGCAAAAAAAAATGTAAAAAAATAAAACATAATAAAGTAAGGGAAAGTAGGTTCTTCGATCCAGACAGTATGCATCCTTCGATTCTTCCCTTTCTTGCCCTTTACGATTTGGACCTGGAAGTTAGTGTGACATGCACTCTTCGATCCACCCTTTTTGCTTCCTTCGATTGCAGGAATGTAAGACTCTTATGTTGAGATTCAAGAGGCTTCAATCTTTAGCCAATCGAAGGATATAGAAAACCTGTCTAAAATTTGAAAATGAACCTAACAAGTATAACTTTCGAAAGCCACAGGCCAGGGATTAGCACAAGTTTATTGGGCACCAAAATCCAAAGTCTAACTAGTCAGAGTTGAGATTCTCAACACATAGGCAGTGAGAATTGAAAATTAAGGCATGGTCAACTTCCTAGATGGGATATCTACATTTTCTCTTATTTATATGTATAAATGATATTTAAATGGAAAGTTCCAAGTTTAGAAGAAAAAAAACTTACCTCTTGAAGTGTCAATCGAAGGAGTTTTTTGTGACTTCCTTGGTGGCAGATGGAGCTTTGTTGGAACCTTCCTGAAGCTAGTTCAATTGCTGTTTTTTTTTTGGAAGTCACTGAGTCGAAGGAGGGTGTGTGATAATGGTGAGTGAATCGAAGGTTATTATATAACTGTCTAAGGAGTGAATCAAAAGAATAATATATTGCAGTTAGGGAATGAATCGAAGGTTGGTTATCTGGAAATTGGGGAGTGAATCGAAGGAGTCATTAACGCATGAAGGGATCTGAGAGTTTTAGAGTTTGAATGTTTGAGAATGTTTGGGAATGTTTGAGAGTGTTTGAGAGTGTTTGAGAGTGTTTGAGAGTGTTTGAGAGTATTTGAGAATTTGATAATTTTCTTACAACGAGAGTTTTTTCAGTTACCAAAGGCCCCTAAGTTGTGTTGTGAAACATCTTATTTATATATGAAGTTGGCTGAGATTTGGGAGGGAAAACAAAAGAGATTTGAACAAATTGGGTATGCTGTTTTTATAGCATTTGAGGTGCAGTTTTTGTATGCCAAATTGGTGAAAATACAGGAGCAGCGTAGCAGGACTGCTGTGCAGCAGTTTTAGAGCGTGCGGCCAGTGTAGCAGGCTTGGACTTGCAGCACATAGGACTCTTTCCAGCAAGCATCTTTGAATATTTCTCTTTCTTTTTGACCAACTGGATCCATCCTTCGACCAGACTCCTCTTCAGGCAAAATATTTGTTTCCAATCAAAGTGTCCTTCGAATGGGTCCCTTGTGTATCTTTTGAAGGGGACACCCAGATACGTCATAGTGTAGAGACTATGCGTGTTGAATGTTTTCAAGAGGGAATAGAAGCTTATATGCAGGAGGTCCCTTGCTTTGTGGGTGCTAGCATGAAGGGAAATTTTTGTCTTGTGAATTTGGCAAACATGCATGACCATTGGCTTCTGAGTCGAAAGAAAGCTGCAGGAGGCCATTGCGTTCTGAATTGAAGGACACTTTCCGAAGGCCATTCGATTCAGAGGGAAATGACCTTGTAAAAGTGTCCTTTGATTTAGAAGGCAATGGCCTCTCGCAGCTTTCCTTTGACTCAAAATCCAATGGTCTTGCATGTTTGCCAAATTCACAAGGCAGAAATTTCCCTTCATGCCAGCGCCAACAAAGCAAGGGACATCATGCATATAAGCTTTGATTCCCTCTTGAAAACATTCAACACGCATAGTCTCTACACTATGACGTATCTGGGTGTCCCCTTCAAAAGATACACAAGGGACCCATTCGAAGGACACTTTGATTGGAAACAAATATTTTTGTCTGAAGAGGATTCTGGTCGAAGGATGGATCCAGTTGGTCAAAATGAAAGAGAAATATTCAAAGATGCTTGCTGGCCAGAGTCCTATGTGCTGCAATTCCAGGCCTGCTACACTGGCAACAACGCTCCAAAACTGCTGCACAGCAGTCCTGCTATGCTGCTCCTGTATTTGCACCAATTTGGCATACAAAAACTGCACCTCAAAGGCTACAAAAACAGCATACCCAATTTGTTCAAATCACTTTTGTTTTCCCTCCCAAATCTCAGCCAACTTCATCTATAAATAGAATGTTCCACAAGACATCTTAGGGGCCTTGGTAACTGAAAAAACTCTGGTTGTAAGAAAACTATCAAATTCTCAAATACTCTCAAACACTTTCAAACACTCTCAAACATTCCCAAACATTCTTAAATATTCAAACTTCAAAACTCTCAGATCCCTTCATGCATTAGTGAGTCCTTCGATTCACTCCCCAACTTCCAGATAACCAACCTTCAATTTATTCCCTAACTGCAATATAATAGTCTTTCGATTCACTCCCTAGACAGTTATATAATAACCTTCGATTCACTCACCACTATCACACACCCTCCTTCGACTCAGTGACTGCCCAAACAAAGCAGTAACTGAACTAGCTTCAGGAAGGTTCTAGCAAAGCTCCATCCGCCACCAAGGAAGTCACACACATCTCCTTCAATTGACACTCCAGGAGGTATGTTTTTTTTTCTAAACTTGGAAATTTCCATTTAAATATCATTTATACATATAAATAAGAGAAAAATGTAGATATCCCATCTCGGAAGTTGACCATGCCTTAATTTTCGATTCTCACTGCCTATGTGTTGAGAGTCTCAACTCTGACTAGTTAGACTTTGGATTTTGGTGCCCAAAAAACATGTGCTAATCCCTGGCCAGTGGCTTTCAAAAGTTACACTTAAAAATCCCTGGCCAGTGCTAATCTCAACTATGACTAGTTAAACTTTGGTCTTTTCTGTGTGATTTTGTTTGAACAGTGCATCCCCCCCTTGGTTTCTGTGCAATTGAATGTTTATATAGATGAGAAATTACGGTTTTTATTTGCTATTAGACTCTCGGATAATAGGCATGCTAATTTCATTCTTGAGCTTTACAATATTCTGATATGTTACTATTTTTCTAATGTATGTTTTTGTTTGTGGCCTCTATGGAAATTTGTTATTGTTGTCTTGTTTTGCCGAGATGTGAACTGCATTTGCTATTGTTTTTGGGCTAAACTGTAATTCTGATTGCTGAGTTTTTCTATATGGACCCGAGATGATATGTAACTGTGATGAAATTCTGAGTTTCTTTGTCTTTTTTCACCTCCCTTTGTGAACCAAAACTAGCCTTTTGTGATTTGCAATAGGAGAATAGGCCCATGATTAAATTATTGTAATTATGATTATTTCTATGAAACAAATGAGGCCTTTGTGCTGCTTAAATGTGATTGAAAACCACCCTTTATTTTCTGATTCCTTACACTATCCTAATGATGAAATTTGGAAACTCTTAGAAAATGTTTTTTGCTTTATGCCTAAGTTTGGATTGTGTTTTAACATTTTCTCTCTTTCTTGTTTCATGATACGATGATTGGCAAGGGCTTGGAGCATGGAGAGGAGGTATCATTGGTGCTTAGTATGAAGCTTGAAATGGAGCTTTGAATAAGATGAAGATTTATTTAAAGTTTCGCCAATATACGCTCATAGAATATCTTTAGGATTTAGCTTTTTCTTTTGGTTTGTCTTGTAAAAAGTTTGTAATTTGAACTTTGAGAATTGAGAGCTTGTAATTGGTAGTGATACTAGAGACAAGTGTATTCAAAATTTTACTTGTAAACTTGAACATGAAACTTGTATTCTTCTTGTGAATTAATGAATTACTTAGCCTTTAGAACTTCAATTCTACTTTTGTCACTTTAAGACCTCTTGAATGTTGAATTGGTAACCATGACGTTGAAAGCAAATCTGAGAGTTCTACCTTGTATGCAACAATAACAATGTGATGATTTACACAAAATAAACTTGGACATTTTGCATTTTCCAGAACAAAACTTGGAATCTAAGCCTTAGAGACTTGAGTCATGTTTGTATCTTGAAAACCAACTTTGGAACAACAACTTTCCAATTTATAAGATTAAATTTCAACGAAAACTTCTTGAGTGAAACTCGAATGAATTAAAATTTGAATCATCTTTATTTCTCTTCAAAATTCCAATAATGAAAGCAATTTTGAGAATCAAATGAAGTAACATCAATCTCTTCCTCAATAGAACTCTTGAAAAGGAATGAATACAAAACTTGAAAAACTTGAATTCTCACGTGCCCATCAATGGTGCACTCTAAAAACCCAACAACTTAAACAAATCTTGCATAAAATACTTCAATATCCCTCCTGAAAATGAATAGTCCAACAAGTAGTCCAAAAGAAATCACTTAATCATAAAAACATATAAAATATCTTCTATTGAAAATCCATCTGGAAACTTCTCACACTGAGTTAAAAAATGATATCTTGCCTTTGAAGAAGCCTTGAAAAAGATAAAAATGGAATCAGCGAAGAGAAACTCTAATGAACCTCGGTTGGTGATTGAGAGTGCACTAAGATAAAACTCAGGATTTTAATTATTTCGAGATTTTGTCAAGAAATATCACATATTTAATAATCAACAACCCTAGCACAAGAGCTAATAAATGGGAGAAACATGATTCAAGATCAAAATACTTGCAGTTCTGAATTCTCGGATGAAACAAAGAATCAATGACATGTCATGAGTCCCGAGCCTAGTAGCCCGAATGATCAAAATAATGAGGAGACGAAATCCATCTTGGGCTGATTGGCAATATAGCCAAATTCCATAGCTTGTAGAGAGCTTGAGAAACAAAATAACTTTGATCCTGTCATAATGTATGGAACACATATGGTGAAACATAAACCACTAAAAGTAAAATGTAGAGGGAAAATTTTGGTGTGCAACAATATTCTTTAATTTATGGGTATATGTAATGGTATGTGATGGGTAGTAACATGAAAATAAGGATTTATTCTTCAATTTCTATATTTTGACATGTTAGGGTTTGAATGTAGAATCATGAAATTGATATATGAAATCATGTTTTGATTTTTGTATTTGATGTTATAAATTGATAAACATGTTTTGATGTTTGTATTTGATGCAACACATTCAAAGATGAACCAGTATCAACCAAGACATTGGCCAAAGTTATGCCCCTACATTCGACAGAGACATGCAATGCCTCGTTGTGTTTCGTACCTCTAGGTGTCAGGTCAGCATCAGAAAAGCCTAAACTGTTGTCAACTGTTAAACTGGCCACACGGTCTTGGAATTGGTCAGCAGATGTTTCTTGTGGTACATGGGAAGTTTTAAGAAATTTCACCAAGGCCTTCGCATGAGCCTCAGAGAACAACAGTAAAGCTAGCATAGAAATCTTTGATGGAGTCTGCCCTAGCTGTTCGACTATGTTGTAGTCACTTATCTTTATAATTTTCAGAATTTCTTCCATCTCCTTTTTGGAGGCTTCTGGGATAGATACTAATTGCGCCTTCATCCGGACAGGCTCAACCAAAATTCCTTTTCCCCGAGTCTCGGTCGTCTCGGCGGTAGGAGTATTAGTAGGGGTAACCATAAGGATTATAGTCGCAGTGACAAAAGCATGGATGATCACATGACTGGTAACAGTTTTCGAAGGAGAAATATCTGGGGAAAATACTCTTCCACTTCGGGTTATTTTGCTGGTTCCTGTAATGTTGCCGATGTCGGGGTCAGCCTTCTCAAAAATTGAGTCTTCATCAGCCACCCAATCCTGCTTGACATCGTGATAGTAGACGTCGCCCCCATAGTTCCATGGGACAATTTTATCTGAGGATTACGGGGTCGGCCCTGGCATAGTAATTATCAGTGGAGTCACCTTAGGAACTGATGTAATCCTAACAGGTCTTTTGGTGGATACCCTGGAAGGATTGGCGGAAATGGTTACTATTGAAACATCCTTATAATAAATGGTTGGAGTGGAAATCTTCTCAAACAAGATCTCTTTGTCATCAATTAGGTGTTGGACACCTGCGTTCAATAAATGACAACCAGTTGGTAGGTATAAACATAGGTGACAACCTTCGCCACAACCCGGAAATAAACTGACCTTCAATAGGTTCCTCTTGACAGTCAGGAGAGGAGTAACAAGTTTATCAATAACAGTAACAAACATATCATCTTCAACAACATTAACATCACGACCATGCTTGGGCATAGGAGCGGTGATAACATTTGGGATCTCAGGAGCATCAAATTCGATTTCTTTTGCCTCGAGAAGGTCTTGCACCTTATTTTTTAAAGCCCAACAGTTGTTGGTATCATGGCCTAGACTTTCTGGATGGTAAGCACAACGAGCATTAGAGTGGTAATGAGGAGAGGAGGTGTTGGGATTCTTTGGGGCTTTGTTGTACCTCAAAATTTGCCCTCCCATTTCCTCAACATTTTCTCACCACAAGACCATTGGAGCTCAAGATCCAGTTAGGGTTTGCTCTGCTCAAGCTCCTCCTTACACTGTTGACCCAAATTAGGGTTTGAGTTTGCACAAAGATGTTTTGACCTAAAAGGCCCAAGATGACTTTCATGCTTCATGTTGGACTCACAAGTTTATACATACCAAGTTTCAAGCCTTGATTCTAATCTTTGCCCAATCAATTGGACAGTTGACCTAGAAATCAACTGTATTGGGGAAAAAGTCAACTGTGGTCAATTGACAGTCAAACCTCATGATTTTTGACCCACATAAACATTATGAACTCATATGAACCATTTGGTCAAGTTTGGATCATAATTCCACAAGAAATTTGATCAGATCACCAAAAGGGCAAAATGGTCATTTTTAGGGTTTTGACTGCACAAAGGCAATTTTTGACTGTTTGACCTAGACAATGGAAAACCAAGCTCACATATGGACTCAAGGACCCAATGGCATTGTCTTGACATGTTCAACAAGTTCAAAAGATCCCAATTGCACAAGATTGACAGATGAATTCTCCTGTCAACTGAACCAAATTGACTGTATACTGAAAAGTCAAACTTTTACTTTTTGGTCAAAATCAAGTGTCAAGATTCATTTTTCATCAAGACATGTCAAATTATGAAACTTGTTCATCAAGAAATCAAAAATCACAAATTAGGGTTTGAAATGAAGAATTTTCATAACTTAGAATTTTTCTAAGTTATGAAAATTCCTAATTTTTTTCCTAAATTTGTCCCATTTGTTCATCAAGATATATTTGGATTCAAGCAAAACTCAAAACATGAAAGTTATAGTCCATTGCAAAATCTACAACTTTGATTCACAAAGTTTCCTCAAAAGAAGCTTGTAGCTCAAGTTATGATTTTTGGAACAAGGGTGCAAAACATTCTTAACTTAGAAAATTTTTGACCTATTCTAGGCAGGATTTTTGCCTAACTTCATGGCCACTTTTCACATGCTTCCACTTGGAATTTCAACTTGCATTACAAATATGTATTGTAGTATACATTCCAAGCTTTCCAAATTGTCCAAGAACTTCTCAAACACCCTTGTGGTTAGGGAGAATCGAATTGGCAAAGTTGGGCAAAATCCACTTTTGTTCTTGGCCAAGGCATGTTCATACACTTTGCATTTTTGAAATCAGCTTGTACAAGCTAGATTACAGGCCTTTTGTGATACGGTGGGAGAACTGACTTGAGGTTTTGCGTTTGTTTTCGCAAATGTTTCGGTTGAGCAAGAGTCGCCACCGACTTTTTATTTTATCCTAAGGAAAGGTTAAAAAGCACAGCAAAAACCTTTGAGATGTTTTTCTTGGGTTCGGGGAGTAGATTATAGAAAGGGAAGGTATTAGCATCCTTTCTATCCATGGTTATCCATGGGCTCTTAGTTACTTTCTTAGATCAACTTGCCTTGATTTTCAATTGTTTGAAATGGTGCTTTGTGTGTGTGGGTTTGAAAATGTTTTGAAAAGAAGCCAATGTGGTGGCAACCTTTGTAATGATCCATGTTGGGATGTATACAAAGGTGTATGTCTTTTGAAAAGGTTTTCAATGTTTTTTGAAAGTTGTTTTAAAAGTGTAGTGATGTATGGTTTGAAAAATAGGCAAGTGTTTTTGTTTTTGCAAGTTGGCAAGTAATCAAGAGCTATCTACCCTAAATTTCTCAAAGATCTTTGCTATGTTTTAACCCTTTTAACAATTTTGTTCCACCATTGCGATTGGTGGACAATCTTGTGTTAGGATGTGAAAGGGACGGGCGCGGGTCATCGTTTAGACCATAATTGCAATGGTGCCAAGTATCTTTGGGCAATTTTTCCTTGGAGGGACTTGATCATTTTTTAGGCAACTTTCGAAAGCGTCATCGAGGGACTATGATCATTTGAATTGTGTTTGTTTTGCCCAAAGAGACCTAACATGCAATATGGCCCATTATTGAAGGCAACAAGTGGAATACCCTAGGGGTGCAAGTGTGGTTAGTGTTGTCCATTTTCATGCTTGATTATCTTGAAGTTAGGTCAAACTATTTTGGTTAATTGATTTGCATACAACCCTAATTCTAGCATGGCATATTTAGAAAGCTTGTAAATGCGAAAAATAAAGTTCCTAAGTTATTACAACACAATATATGGGATGGGGGGTACAAATGTTCAAATGGGGGTATTTTGACAAGAATTAAAACCCTAGACTATTACATCAAATTGGAATTTTGCAAGGTATTTAATTACACAATATTTAAATAAAATAAAATAAATATTCAAAATGCAAAAAGGTTTTCTTTTTTATATGTATGTAAAAGGTATTTATCATGTACCAAATAAAATAAAATTAATTAATTTTTGGGATTCTTATGCATTTAGGGCAAAAACCCTAATTTTACAAATAAAAGTATTTATTGTATAATATATGTAATATTTATTTATCATGTACAAAAAATAAATGAAAAGAAAAATATATGAAAAAAGTAATTTTTAAGTTAAATATTAGTAAAAATAAAATGTTTTATTTTATTATGTTTTTAACCTAAATGTATTAATAAATACCTAAATATTTATAATATTCACTAAATACTATATATATATATATATATATATATATATATATATATATATATATATATATATATATATATATATATATATATATATATATATATATATATATATATATATATATATATATATATATATATATATATATATATATATATATATATATATATATATATATATATATATATATATATATATATATATATATATATATATATATATATATATATATATATATATATATATATATATATATATATATATATATATATATATATATATATATATATATATATATATATTTAATATTTACAAAAAATGTATTTTTTTTATAAAAGGTTTTTTTTTTCAAAGATAAAATAAAACAAAAGTCAGAAAATAAAAAGTATTTATATTATTTTAGTATTTTAAGTAAAAGAGTATTTATATATTATTTATGCACAAATGTTAATTTAAACCAATAAATGCCTAATAAATGCAAAAATGGTTTGAAAAATATTTTTTATATTTTTAATATTATGAGAAAAAATAAATAAGTCAGAAATAACAAGCAAAAGTCAAAAAATGATCAAAATAAGCACAATGGGCCAAGGGGGTTCAAAAGTAAAAACAAGGTGCAAATAAGAAAAATAAAACAAGCCCAGCCCAAAGGACCTTCTTCAATCTCTGGCCAGAATTTTGTCAAAAAACGCGCGCCTCCTACACTGATTCAAACATCTGGATTCCTGGACTTTTAGCACAAACTTACAACATGAAAAATGTTAAGCATCAAGCCACGATTCTGGACATATAAAGAACTCATCCTAACTCTCAGAAATGAGAGAGAATTTCTCCATTCCCAATTCCTGACCTAGTTTTTGTTCCATGTTCAGACTTCAAATTCTCATAGCACACATAACATAAATGAAAACTAATTATATGGGCATGTTCAGGGCCATGAATGTGACATAATTTCTTCACAAATCTAAACCTAACAATGCCTGGATAGAGAGATAAGAGTTCATGAACTTACCTGTTCAGTTGGAATCGTATCTGGTGATGGAGGTGTTTTCAATGCAAGGTGATGATTGGTATAGCTTCCTTGATGTCCAGGGATGCTATTCCAAGCTTTAGTTTGCTTTGAAACCAAGTGAATCGTGTTATAGCACTTCAACTGCAAAACAGAAAAATGAAAATGGTGATGTTGATTAGGAGTGTTATAGTCTGCTTCTAATGCTTTGGACAGTTTGTATGGATGGTAGGGAAAGTGTTTGAAGTGGTTTTGGCCAAGATGCACGATGGAAATGAGTTGTGGGATTCCAAGTGCAGGATGCCCTGTTTTTGTGCAGTTTAATGGTGATTCTGTGTTTGAGGATGTTTGGAACTTGGTTGGCTTGTGTTTCAGCTTAGGTTTGATGATTAGAAAGTGTTCAATAACTTTGCTTAAGGTTCTCTTGGCTGAGATGATAGTTGGTAGGTGTTATGCAAGTTTTCTTCTTACTTAAGCAACAAAATGCCAAGTTGAGTTTTAGACTGATAGAGGCCCCTCTAATGTGCTGCTAAGCTTTCCCTTGATCAGTGGGATTAGTTCAAAAACTTGTGCCAAGGAGATTTGCTGTGTACCTCTTGATTTGCTAATTGACATAAAGTTCTACTTTTGCAAAAATGGACATTATGCTTTTTCTATTTTAGGACTAAACCTTCATGTAATGCTTAAACACATAATGCAAGGCTTGAACACAAAGGGTTTGAATTTAATTTATGAGTGCAAATGGGATATAGGACCTGTAATCAAGTTGTGCAAGCTGATTTGAAAAATTGCACAAGTTATGAACATGTACATGGCCATGAATCAAAATGACTTTTTCCCAACTTGCCAAATTCGATTCTCTCTAACCATGAGGTTGTTTGATGAGTTCTTGGACATTTTAGAAAGCTTGGAATGTGTACTACAATCCATCTTTGAAATGCAAATTTAAATTCCAAGTGGAAGCATGTGAAAAATGGTCTTGAAGTTAGGCAAAAATCCTGCCTAAAATGGTTCAAAATTTCTCTAAGTTAAGAATGGTTTGGTACCCTTGTTCCAAAAATTGTAACTTGAGCTACAAGCTTCTTTTGAGGAAACTTTGTGAACCAAAGTTGTAGATTTTGCAATGGACTACAACTTTCATGTTTTGACTTTTCCTTGAATCCAAATGCATCTTGATGAGAAAGTGGGACAAAGTTAGGAAAAAATTAGGGTTTTTCATAACTTAGAAAAATTCTAAGTTATGAAAAATCTTCATTTCAAACCCTAATTTGTGATTTTTGATTCCTTGATGAACAAGTTTCATGATTTGGCATGTTTTGATGAAAAAAGAATCTTGACACTTGATTTTGACCAAAAAGTCAAAGTTTGACTTTTCAGTATACAGTCAAAAATTGATCAATTGACTGGAAAATTCAACTGTCAATCTTGTGTATTTGGGATCTTTTGAACTTGTTGAGTATGTCAAGACAATTCCATGGGGTCCTTGAGTCCATATGTGAGCTTGGTTTGCCATTGGCTAGGTCAAACAGTCAAAAATTGCCTTTGTGCAGTCAAAACCCTAAAAATGACCATTTTGCCCTTTTGGTGATCTGATCAAATTTATTGTGGAATTATGATCCAAACTTGATCAAATGGTCCATGTGAGTTCATAATGTTGATGTGGGTCAATTTTCATGAGGTTTGACTGTCAATTGGCCACATTTGACTTTTTCCCCAATACAGCTGATTTCTAGGTCAACTGTCCAATTGACTGGGCAAAATTTGGAATCAAGACTTGAAACTTGGTATGGATAAACTTGGGAGTCCAACATGAAGCATGAAAGTCATCTTAGACATTTTAGGTCCAAATATCTTTGTGCAAACACAAACCCTAATTTGGGTCAACAGTGCAAGGAGAAGTCTTGAGCAGAGGAAACCCTAACTGGATCTTGAGCTCCAAGGGTCTTGTGATGAGAAAATGTTGAGAAAATGGGAGGGCAAATTTTGGGGTACAACAGTTGCCCCTGTTCAATCTTCTTGAACCTGAAGAGTTAGATTGGCAAGTTTGCCTTTCGTGACTCGAGGGTAAAAGGAGATTGGACACTAGAGTGCCCTGAAATTTGCACTCACATGTTGGATTATCAGCAAATGTGATGTCGGGAATGGGCTTATAGATGCCATTTGGAGAGATGGTGGATAGGGAGATGGGCTTATAGATGCCATCTGAAGGCGTGACAGAACCTTGTCGGGAATGGGCTTATAGATGCCATTTGGAAGTGTTGATCGCATAAGAGATTCCTTAGCGAGAACTTGCGTATTTTGAGAAAGACAGATGTTTTCCTGGCTTGTTACAGGTGTTGATCTTCAATCTCTTCATGCAGACATTCGCAGATATGCCCTGGCTGGATACAGGTATCGAATCTGGAATTAGTCGTCAACAGATATGCCCTGGCTGGATACAGGAATCGAATCTTCAAACTCTTCAGATGTGCCCTGGCTAGATACATGAATCGAATCTGGAATTAGTCGTCAACAGATATGCCCTGGCTGGATACTGGAATCGAATCTTCAAACTCTTCAGATGTGCCCTGGCTAGATACAGGAATTGAATCTGGAATTAGTCGTCAACAGATATGCCTTGGCTGGATACAGGAATCGAATCTTCAAACTCTTCAGATGTGCCCTGGCTAGATACAGGAATCGAATCTGGAAACTGATCACTCACAGATGTGCCCTGGCTAGATACAGGAATCGAATCTGGAATTGTGACAATTGAAGGTAGTTGTCTTTTGGGTTGTCTTTTTCCCTGAAAAGGCAAAACATCAGTTGTATGCAATGTCATGATGTATGAAATGCATGATGTCATGATGTTCAAAATGAGATAGTGTTGTATGCACTTTATCACGTATGTAAGCAAGATGTATGAAATGTGAAATGTTTATGAATGCGTTTTCGTCTAGGAAAATAAATCCTTGACGATCGGCCGGGGAATTAAATCCTGGGCTGATGTTGAAGAGTAGAGTTCTTCGTTTCCGCTAGGGATGAGGATCGCAAGAATACACCGGTAGGAGAAGATGACCCCGTTGGGGAATAAACTTGTTGGAGAGATTACTCTGAGGGGAATTACCCTGTGGGAAGAGATACCTTGCTGAGGTTTTGATGAGAGCTCCGTGAGGATTTCAATGATGGACTCCGCTGGGGATAACAATGATAAACTCCGCTGGGGATTATGTTGATAAGTTATGTTGGGGAACTTTGATGAACTTCGCTGGGGATAGGAAGAACTCCGCTGGGGATAGGAAGAACTCCGCCGAGGGCGATCTTCCGTGGCAATTAGCTGAGGATAACCCAGTTATAAGCCCTTGTGAGGAATAACTTTGAATAAAGCTCGGGAGAGACGTCCATACTCTACAGGGGATGAGCTTCCAGAATCTACTGGGGATAAGCTTCAAGACCTGCTGGGGATATGGATTCCAATTTTCCCGGGGAGACCTTCAGACTGTACTAAAAAAAAGAAAAGGTTCCACTGGGGTGCCTGTGTTCCGCCGGGGAACAATCTTAGATCAAGACTGCCGGGGATGCTTGCTGAGGAATGCCTATACTTCGCTGGGGAAAGTTGATATCTTCTGGGGATACCCAACTTCCTTTAGGCTGATCGTAGACTAACTCTGCTGGAGGAGAGTATTGTTGACTTGCTAGGGGAACAGGGTGCCTGTTGTAGGGCTGATGATAGACTAACTCTTCCTGGGGGGAGTATTGCTGAATCCTGTCTTACTCTGTGGGGAGTTGAGGCAACTTGGTCACATTCTTCAGTTGAATCTACCTTGGTACCCTGGCGGACAAAGCAACTAGACTGCCTGGACAACTCTACCTTGCCCCTGTTTCTGATGTCACCTGTAATTGGTCTTTTGTTTCGTATGCAAGTATTTATGAATTAGCAATTTAATGTCAAATGCATATATCAAAAATGAACATTGGACGTTCTTCGCAAGACAAAACAGAAAAAAGGGAAAACAATTGGCAATTTGTTTAGAAAAGTGAATTTGTATTGATTTTGAAGTTTGCCTGTAAATAGGCGTTTTTGTACAAGAGGCTGACGTCCTAGTAAGAGAACGCCGCCAAATAACACAAAGTTTATACAATTTTGAAAAGGAAACAAAACAGCTATGTGAACAATATTCCCACTGGGTTCCAACTCTGCTATCGCCTTTATGTCTTCAAGCGTCTCATCACTTTGCTGCTTAGTTGAAGATGAAGCTAATTGATCGATGCCGAAGTCTGAGCCCGATAGTCGATGCCGAATTCTGGATACAAAGTGATCCAATGAGACATAGTGTTACGCTTTATCCCTAACTTTTGCCTGGACCGCCCTTTCGGGTTTTCAGTCCACCGGGATACCCATTTTTGCCCAAGCCGCCTTTTTAGGTTTTCGACTTGCCGGGTGTACAGATTCTTCATTTCATCCCTTATTTTTGCCCGAACCCTTTTGGTTCGCCGGGAAGCCCTTATTTTTGCCTAGGTATGTCAACCTAGCGGGTCTTTTATTCATGTGTAGTATCTTTTTACTATGTCTACATTGGCGGGGTGAGGAAGGTCGTCACCATCCATGGTGGTTAGGATCATGGCTCCTCCTGAGAACACAAGTTTAACCACAAATGGCCCTTCGTACGTAGGGGTCCATTTGCCCCTGGGATCACTTTGAGGAAGGATGATGCGTTTGATTACCAGATCCCCAACTTGATACTCTTGTGGTCTGACTTTCTTGTTAAATGCCCTGATCATCCGTTTTTGGTACGTCTGACCATGACAGATAGCGGTGAGTCTCTTTTCGTCAATTAGGTTTAATTGATCAAGTCGAGTCTGGATCCAGTCATCTTCACTCAAGTCTTCATCCTTCATTATCCGGAGAGAGGGTATCTGGACTTCAATTGGCAAGACTGCCTCCATGCCATAGACCAAGGAAAAAGGTGTTGCCCCGGTTGACGTCCTTGCTGAGGTACGGTACCCATGAAGAGCAAATGGTAACATTTCGTGCCAATTTTTGTAGGTCACTGTCATCTTCTGCACAATTTTCTTGATGTTTTTATTTGCCGCTTCGACAGCTCCATTCATCTTCGGCCGGTAAGGAGAAGAGTTGTGGTGTTGTATCTTGAATTGCTCGCAGAGCTCAGTGATCATCTTGTTGTTAAGATTGGTACCATTGTCTGTAATGATTATTTCCGGGACGCCGTACCGACAGATCAGGTTATGCCGAATGAAACATGCAACGACGCTCTTGGTTACGGTGGCGTAGGAAGCTGCTTCTACCCACTTTGTGAAATAATCAATCGCTACCAAGATGAAGCGATGCCCGTTGGATGCCGTCGGTCGGATCTCGCCGATCATATCAATGCCCCACATTGCAAAAGGCCAAGGTGCCGTTAGGACGTTCAGAGGAACCGGAGGGATATGCACCTTATCAGCATAGATCTGCCATTTATGACAAGTTCGAGAATGTTGGTAACAGTCGGCTTCCATTGTGGACAAGAAATATCCTGCCCGAAGGATTTTCTTTGCCATGGTATATCCACTGGAATGTGTTCCGAATGTACCTTCGTGTAGTTCTACCATGATCTTCTCTGCTTCGGCCTTATCCACACAACGTAGTAAATTTGAATCATGGTTTCGTTTGTAGAGAATGCCGTTGCTGAGGAAGAATTTTGCCGCGAACCTTCTCAGAAACTTCTTATCATTGACAGACGCACCTTCAGGGTATTCCTGAGCTTCCAAGTATCTCTTCACCTCATGATACCAGGGTTTTTCGGTCACCTCTTCGGCCTCAAGATCGCAGCAGTATGCAGGTTCGTCCAACTTCCAGATAATGATTCGGGGAGCCTCGTTGTCCCATTTGACTTTGAACATTGAAGACATCGTAGCTAGTGCGTCCGCTAACTGATTCTCCTCTCTTGGGAAGTGTTCAAAAGTTATATCTTCAAAGTGGGGAAGCAAAGTCAACACATACTCCTTGTAAGGAATAAGATTTGGGTGGTTCGTATCCCACTCACCTTTGATCTGATTGATCACGAGAGCGGAATCTCCGAAGACACTCAGAAACTTGATCCTTAAGTCGATTGCAGCTTGAAGACCCATAATACATGCCTCATATTCTGCCATGTTGTTGGTGAAGTTGAAACACATCCAGGCGATGAGTGGAGTATGAGTGCCTTTGGGGGATATGATCACAGCGCCGATGTCGTTACCCAAAGCGTTCGAAGTTTCATCAAAATGCATAGACCATCGGGATCCTTCCTCAGGTCCTTCATCCGGTCCAGGTACTTCACAATCAGTTACTACCATGATATCTTCATCCGGAAATTCAAAGTTCAATGATTGGTAATCATCCACAGGTTGGTGTGCCAAATGATCTGCCAGTACACTTCCCTTGATTTCTTTTTGAGTTGTGTACTGGATATCATATTCCGTCAAGATCATTTGCCACCTTGCTATTCTTCCGGACAGAGCGGGCTTTTCGAATATGTACTTGATTGGATCCATTTTTGAAATCAACAGAGTAGTGTGAGTCAGCATATACTGTCTCAGCCGGCGAGCAGCCCATACCAGAGCGCAGCAAGTTTTCTCGAGCAGTGAGTATCGAGTCTCACAGTCGGTAAACTTTTTGCTCAGGTAATAAATAGCGTGCTATTTTCGGCCAGACTCGTCATGCTGCCCCAACACACACCCCATTGAGTTGTCAAGTACTGTCAAGTATAGTATTAGAGGCCTCCCTTCCACTGGTGGCATAAGAATGGGTGGCTCTTGGAGATATTCCTTTATCTTTTCGAAAGCGGCCTGACATTCATCGTTCCAACGTACTACTTGATCTTTCTTCAGCAATTTGAAGATTGGCTCACAGGTAGCAGTTAGATGTGAGATGAATCGGGCAATGTAATTCAGTCGTCCTAGAAAGCCTCTGACTTCTTTCTCTATTTTGGGAGTCGGCATCTCTTGTATGGCTTTCACCTTGGCAGGGTCCACTTGAATACCTTTGTCACTTACAAAGAAACCTAAAAATTTTCCAGACCTCACCCCAAAGGTGCATTTGTTTGAGTTCAACCTCAGCTTATACAATTTCAGTCGGTCAAACAGCTTCCGCAGATGGTCAAGGTGTTCCTCCTCAGTTTGGGACCTTGCAATCATATCATCGACGTACACTTCAATCTCATGATGGATCATATCATGAAATAAAGCAACCATGGCACGTTGGTAGGTTGCCCTAGCATTTTTCAACCCGAATGGCATGACCTTGTAGCAGAAGGTGCCCCACTGAGTAACAAAGGTAGTCTTTTCCATATCTTCAGGAGCCATCTTGATCTGATTATACCCTGAAAAACCATCCATGAAGGAGAACACCTTGTGTTGAGCAGTATTGTCAACAAGAACGTCGATGTGAGGCAGAGGGAAATCATCTTTAGGGCTGGCCCTGTTCAAATCCCTGTAGTCAACACACATTCTGACTTTACCATCTTTCTTTGGCACTAGAACCACGTTGGCCACCCATTGAGGATAAGAAGTCACTGCTAGAAACCCGACATCAAATTGTTTCATAACCTCAACCTTGATTTTCTCGGACATCTCTGGGCGCATGCGGCGGACCTTCTGTTTTACCGGAGGGCAGTCTTCCTTGGTAGGCAGGTGATGAACTACAATGTCGGCATCCAAACCAGACATGTCTTCGTAAGACCAAGCAAAGATTTCCATGTAATCATGTAGCATCTGAATCAATCGTTGTTTCACGCTGAGCTCCAGATTGGCACCAATCTTGACTTCTTTTCTATCTGTCTCAATACCCAGGTTTATCGCCTCCACTGGCTCTTCATGCGGCTGAATGGCCCTCTCTTCCTGGAGTAGCAGTCTTGCGAGTTCACCAGGCACTTCGCAATCATCTTCACCTTCGTCTTCGGCCAAGTTGATCGGATTTTCGAAGTCATAACTGGCAGTAGCAGAGCCGTTACCAGTGAGATCCAGAGTGGATTAGAACCTGTATAAGTGAGTGTGTGTAAATATAGCTGTTTTGCAATATATAACAAAGAAAGAAAAAGAGCACAAGATTTGAAATGCAACAACGTCCAATGTTTTGATTAATGATATATGGAAATGTCATATAAAAAGCCCTCACAAATGGAGCCACGATGCCCCGGGTAGGACACCGAGCCAATAAAAGTTTCAACATATTGTTTGTTACAAATTGAAAACAAAAGAGTTCATTACTGCGTGACAAATGTAATAGGTGTAAAATCTTTTGCCGTCCAGTTGCTTGGTCCGTTGTTGGTTGTTGGATAGATCCAACTGTCAAATTCTGCTTCCTCAACGTCCTCCCCGATAGCATTCACTCTTGGGTTGGTGATGAACACCAGAGGCTTTCTGATCCTTTCTTTGCGAACAGCCCTCTGAGCCTCTGCAGTGAAGCCCAGCCCAAACTTGTCGGTCTTTTGAGTGAAGTCAGGAAGCTGACCCCAGTCTGCACACTTGCCTTTCTCGATTATAGCCCGGGCATCCTTCAAGGAAGCCATCTTCAAAGGAAAGTCTTCTTCAACCACTGTCTCAGTTGACGCCAAGGTTGGAGGTACCTCTTCAAAATGTTGAAAGGGGGTTTCAATGAACTCCCCGTCCATTTCAATATACCGGAATGAATTCAGATGACTTACCATGTATTCCTCCTCTCCCTGCACAGTAACAATCTTCCCTCTGACAGGGTATTTAAGCTTCTGGTGTAGAGTGGATGTTACAGCCCCAGCCTTGTGAATCCAAGGTCTACCCAACAAACAGGAATAAGATGGACGAATATCCATCACATAGAACGTCGAGTCAAAGACTTGGGAACCCACACGAATAGGAATGTCTACCTCACCATGCACCATCCTCTTAGAACCGTCGAAGGCTCTAACAATGATGTTACTAGGCTTCAAATCCAGGCCCTCACAATCCAACCGATATAAGGCCTTCTTGGGCAATACATTCAGGGAAGAACCGGTGTCCACCAACACGTGTGCAAGAGTAGTGCCCCTGCATTCTATGGAAACATGCAGGGCATCATTGTGGTTTTTTCCCTTGGCGGTAAGGTCTGCATCCGAGAAACCCAAACCATTGTCAGCTGTCAAATTAGCCACACAGTCAGTGAACTGATCTGCAGATGTCTCTTGCGGCACATGGGCCGTTTTCAGAAATGAAATCAGGGCCTTGGCGTGGGCCTCTGAGCACAGCAGCAATGATAGCATAGAGATTTTGGAGGGGGTATGCCCCAGCTGTTCAATGACATTGAAGTCACTCTTTTTAATGATTTTAAGGATTTCCTCCATCTCTTGCTGGGAGGCTTCGACAGCGGTCTTTTTTGGTGCCTCCGTCCGGGCAGGCAAATCGGTAGCAACTTCTTTGCCCCGAGCATCAGAGGACTCGGCGGCAGTAGTAGACACAGGAACTTGATTTGGAAGGGAAACATGCACACTTGCGGGTGTGATGATAAGAGGTTTTCAGATAACTGGTGGTGCAATGTCAGGTGAGAAAAGCCTGCCACTGCGAGTAATCTTGGCGGGACCAGTGATGTTACTGATACTGGTACCGGTGTTGAACTCCTGCTTCACTCCAAGCACATACACGTCTGCCCCATAGTGCCATGGGACAGCCTTGTCAGACTCATAGGGAAGGGGCCCCAGAACAGTAATGGTAATGGGTGCAACATACATAATTTTGACTGGCTTCCTCGGGGGAGCCTTGGTAGGATTGTTGAAAATTGTGACGACATATACTTCTTCAGCGGAAACAAATGGAACAGCGGTTTTCTTGAACAGAATCTCTTTGTTATCCATCAGGCTTTGGATGCCTGACTTCAGCAGCGGACAACTGGTAGGGATAACAGCACACAGGAGGCAACCCTTGCTACAACCCGGAAATAAACCGGCTAGTAGTAGGTTCCTCTTAACAGTCAATAGAGGGGTAGCAACATCATTCACCGAAACAACATACAAATCTTCCTCTACGGCATTTACTCTATGCTGGGGCATAGGAGCAGTTACAACATTTGGCCTCTCAGGCGCCTCAAACTGAATTTCCTTCGCATCGATAAGGTCTTGAACCTTATTTCTCAGGGCCCAGCAATCATCAGTAGTATGCCCGGGGCTATCAGAATGATAAGCACAACGGGCATTTGGGTTATACTTAGGAGATGCAATATTCATGACCTTCGGAGCTTCTCTGGTGGTCACCAAGCTGGTTGATAGCAGTTGCGGTAAGATTTGTGACAAGGTCATGCTCAGCCGAGTGTATTGCCTTTTGGGCCTCTCACCCCTTTGTTGATTGTACTGCTGAGGAGCAGCAACAGGTTTTGAAATTACCAAGGCATTGACGGCTTGGCGGCGTTCTGGCTTGACTTGTCTTCTAGGACCATAGACGGCACTAGCTTCCTTCTTGAAAGGCTTCTTCTCAGTACTTGCGGCGGCTCCTTTCTGTATCTTTCCTGACCTGATGCCAGCTTCTATCCTTTCACCCGTCAGGATCAAATCCGTAAACCCAGTGGAGGAATTACCAACCAGATGATTGAAGAATGGACCAGACAAGGTCCCTAGAAACATGTTAACCAGTTCACGGTCAGTCAAAGGAGGTTGCACCCTGCCAGCCAAATCCCTCTATTTTTGCGCATATTCTTTGAATCCTTCGCCCGTTCCTAATGACATACCCTGAAGTTGGGTACGCGTAGGAGCGAGGTCAGAATTGTATTGATATTGTCTATAAAAGGCGGTAGCCAAATCCTCCCAATGTCGGATACTGGTTCCATCTAGCTGATAGAACCACTCAAGCTGTGACCCCGAAAGGCTATCTTGGAAGAAGTGGATCCAAAGGTTTTTGTCTGTCGTGTAAGGTTGGATCTTCCTTACGTACGATCTGAGATGCAGCTTTGGACAAGAAGCCCCGTCGTATTTTGCAAAGGCAGGCGCCTTGAACTTGTGTGGGATTACCACCCCAGAAGATAAACCTAACTCTCCGAAATCCAGCCCCGACATATTTTGAATCTCCATGGCACTCAAGTGGTCCTCTAATTGCTTGTATCTGTCAGCAGCAGGAGGGTATTGTTCGTCATTGTAATCCGTCTCGTTGTCAGAGACTGCAGGACTAGGAGCCCCTCCCCCTTGGGGACTGTCTTTCTCTGCAGAGGAAGTAGTTGGATCAGCCTCGTTATGGAGTGTGTTCTCAAACCTGCATCCAGTGTTGAACAACGCAATCCTCTTCTTCTTCTTCTTCTTTAGGAGCAGAGCCTTCAACTCTTGTTGACCTTGGGCCAAGCTCATGACCATCTCTTGAAACTGGGCATTCTGGGCCTGGAGGGCCTTGATTGCTTGCTCACTGGATGATTCTGGATTCATGATGACTGTTCAAAATAAACAGCGAAGAAGATTAAGCAACCTGTAGAAAAAGGGGTACCTGTTATGCACATGATGCATGAGATGCTATCTATGCAATGCATTCAAGGATTTTAGAAATTCACAATTGTTGCAGACAAAAAGAACGCACATCATATTAATAAGAAGAAATTTGTTAGTACATAAGTGCCCCATGGGCCAAATATTACAAAAACAACTTCTCAAGGTAAAAAGACGTTGCGCATCCTCTTTGGTGCGATGTAGGTGTTAAGGGTCTCTTGCTCATGGAGTCGGCGGGTGAGCTCTAGAACCTTCTTCTCGCTGGCGTAAAAGCTGGCTTCAAAAGTGTTCCGTTCCTCCTTGAGTTGGATCCAACTCTTCTGCATCTCCTCCCACGATGTAGGCATGTCAGGATGTAGGATGGTGTAGGGAACCTCTCCTTCCTTGACGGGCTCTTTAATCACAGGTAGAACATGAGGATAAGGCATCATTAGACTCTGGGCTCGGGCTCGTACCCACTTGAGATAAGGCTCAAGAGGGATGGAGTTCTTGTGTCCCAGTGTCTTGCTATCAACCTTGTTGGGCATCCTCCAAGCTCTGATGAATCTTTGGCGAAGTCCTTGCGCATCATTGTCGAAGTCAAAAACTAGGTCAGGAATCAACATGTCGTTAGGACCATCTCTTCGTGCATATCCAAATTGCCTCAAAGCTAGGCAAGGGTTGTAGGTAATGCCCCCTCTAATGCCAAGTAATGGAACATTAGGGAACTCTCCACAACGATCGACGATGATGACATTTTCTCTGGACCGAGAACACCAATGTACATCAGAGTGAGTAAGAGTCATCAACCGTTGGGACCACCTTGAGCCTTGGTCATTCTTCAAGACAGATTGTGGAAGGTGCGAAATAAACCACCTTGCAAGGAGAGGAGTACAACACATGAGAACACTCCTCTTTCTCATTGTTCGTGTGTAAAATGAGTGAAGGATGTCCCCAAGCAATGTTGGTATTGGATTTCTGGACAAGAAGATTTTGACGGTGTTGACCTCTACAAGCTGGTCAGGATTTGGGAACAAGACCAACCCATAGATAAGGAGTGCCACAATTTCTTCAAAGGCTTGCAGGTCCAATGAATTCCAACATTCTTGTGCCTTCTCAAACAAGAATTTTGCTAAGAAACCTTTGACGCCGCTTCTAGTTTCCCAATGCCCCTTGATGTCAGAAGGCTGTTGTGATCGGTGGATCTGGAACTGACTGTTTAAAGCTGGTTCGCGAAATGTCGCGGAAGCAAGAGTCGCCACCGTCTTTTATTTTCTCCAAATGGAAAGGACAAAAGCACAGAAAAATTCCTTATAGAGATTGCTCTCGGTTCAGGAGGTAGATTATAGAAAGGGAAGGTGTTAGCACCCTTTCTATCCATGGTTATCCATGGGCTCTTAGATACTTGCTCATTGTGTTTTCAAAATGTTTGTTTGCTTTTCAACTGTGGGTTTTAAAAAGTTTCTTTGAAAATTCCAGTTCGACTCTTGTATCGGTCCTCAAGAGTGTTTGAAAAATTGCTTTCGAAAGCTTTTTGAAAATGTGTTGGCGTGAAAAGTATTTTTGATTTGTTTTTGAAATTAGAGCAAGTATCTAGAGTCGTCTACCTACCCTAAGGAATTCGTCTGTGTAAATGTCCTTTAAAGTAGTGCCATCCCACCATTGAGAGGTAGGTAGTACCACCGTTGGAGGTGTTCGGGTCAATTCGAGGTTCGGGACATGGTGATCACCAGAGCAATGGGAAGACACCTTAGAAGCTACCCTCATGCCAGGTTCCCGGATCATGAGGACTTACTAAGACATCCTCTACTCGACGATCACCTTTCGAGGCAAGGCAACAGTGAGGCGTACCCTAGGGGTGGTGTGTGCGATTCGTGTGTCGTTTTTGTTTGCATTTATCTTGTCATGTTATTGGTGTTCTACGCTTGATTTTATTTTGACATACGTTCTTTCATGCTTTTGATTAACAATTAAAATATTTGCGGAAAAGTAAATTCTAAGCTATTACAAATGGCGCGGGTCCACATCGCCAAAATTAACCAGGACCCGATTTGACAGAAAATAAATAAACAAAGTAAATAAAGAATTAAAAGTGCGAGAAGTAATTTACAAGGCTTCGGGAGAGGTACATAATTATTTAAGCAAAATAAAATAAATATGCGAAATTAAATCGAAACGAGGGCGTTGGACCCTTTTGCAAAACTAAATTAACGATGAATTAATTAATTAAAAAGAAAGCAAGAATTTTGGTGTTTTATGTTTTTTAAGATTTAATGTGAAAAGGGGGAATTAATTAAAATCAAAATAAGATGCAAACCCTAATTCTATTTATTTTTTAATTTATTAAGAAATATTGAAAACTTTAACCTAAATTAAACCTAATTTTTACATGCAAATTTGATTATAAAAATAAATAAAATAAATATTTAATTATTTGAAAGAAAAATAAAAGGGGTGAAAAATTATTAATTAAACCTATTCTATATTTTTTTTAGATTTTTTTGTTATTAAAAGAATTAAAATTAACCTAATTTGAAACTAAATTTAATTACATGCTAATTTATTCATGAAAATATTAAAACAAAAATATTTATTATTTAATTCTTTTTTCTGATTTTTTAGGATGTTTTTGTATTTATGAAAATGATAAAACTAATCAATTAAATAATAAAAAAAAGTAAAAATAATAATACAAAAAGGTAAAGAAAATAAATAAAATAAAAAAACAAGTGCAAACCTGGGGGTTCAGACCCCAATATGGAGGTTAAATCCAAGCAATTCTGGCCCATTTGAGCATGGCCTGGTGGACTTTTCTACTAGCGTGTAACACGTTGACTGCAGCCTACTATGCTCCCTAATTCCTGGCCCTTGGATGGATGAGGTTGGACGCGTGGACGTTGATTTTTGAGGATGCATGAGAGTCCTCAGCATGGGCGCTACACATGAACATTAATTGAGGAAAAATAAATGGAAAGGAAGAAGACCTGGGATCGAACCCAGGTCATTAATATTACCAATCAACACGTGCACCACTGGACCAATTGATACGTTCTGTATATTAAATAAGCCAAGAATAATATAATAAGAAAACGATGATTAGTGGAACTCAGCGCGCGAACTTTCAAACCGTCCAATCATTGATGGCCACGATACCATCTTCTTCGCGTGTTTTCTTTTTTCCTGAAATACACAAAACATTGGCAACGGTTTTCACGCGTTGCCTAAGACGTCCTACAAGAAAATAACGATTAGGCGTGGAACGCCCATAAATTGGGCGCGAGGGTGGGTTTAGATTCGTCCAGATGCGTTGATTCTAATGGTGGTGGTCTTGAGGGCTAATTTTTCTTGGTTTCAAAATCCCCAATTGGAGGTCCTGTAAACCCTAAAACTCAAACATGGTGAAATCGTGTATACAGCATAAAAACATAATTGAATGCATTGGTTAGCTTTAAAACTTCATAATGAACATGAATCAATGAATAAAATGTTATGAAAATGCCTAGATTTGAGAACACGATTATGAGTTTTTCATGAAATTTTGGAGTCCTGTATACCGATTCCTTGAGCTTCGATGAAGGTTTTTGATTGAGAATCGTTCAATGGACCTTGAGGAAGCTATTGAAACAAGAATTAGGTCTTGAATCGTCCTGGAAGGATGTTTTCAGAATTGACTTTTTTGCAAATTTTTTCAAGTTTGATAATGGCTTTTGGAGCAGCTGTGCGTGTGTTTTTGATTAGGGTTGTATTCAGGCTTTTGTATTGAGTGCATTAGGTCAAGAAAAATCAATCAAATCCATTGCATTCATTGATTTTGGAAATTTGATTTTCTAAGATTTTTTCAATCTTTTTTTCATGTGTTTTTGGTTCAAATCATCTCCAATCTCTCCAAATCTTTCCTTATCTGCATATACACGAAATCTTGAGGCTAAAACATGTATAAAAAGATTGGTTAGGTTAAGTTAAATATTTTTCACATATTTAATTGATTTAAGTGAATTATTATAAATAAAAATTCAAATAAATAAATAAAAAATGAGAAAATACTTCCCTTTGGGCCAAGTGGTCGTGCACATGCTTGGAATGATGGATTGTGGAAGAAAAATGGGCCCATTAGCAATTTTAGGTCATTTGAATCAATGTTGACTTTTCAAAATATCCAAACATTTCCCAACTTCCACAAGGCATAACTTGCTCAATTTTTAAGCTTTTCTCATGTTCTTGGACATTTTGGAAAGGTCTTTGAGTCCTCTAACCAATGTCTTTGGTCCCATGTCATTTTGATTTACCAATCTCAAGTTATGGCCTTTTACTTAAAGTCCCTTTTTGTTGACTTTTGAAAATGACCTATAATGTTGAAATTGATAACTTTTTGTGAGAGAATTTCTTGGACTTGAAGTATGAAGATGAGTTGTAGGAAATGTCTTTCTCTTCAAAATGAGCTTTGGATGGAATTTTTCTGATAATCCATGTGAAAGTTATGCCCTGGTCAATTTCAGTTGACTTTTTCAACTGTCCAAATAAGGAAACTTTTGCATCTTGATGGTTTTTGAGCCAAACTTTGAGAATCATGATCAAGCATTGATCAAATGATGTTTGTGGCTTCAAAATGATATATTGACCAAAAATTTGAACTTTTGACTGTCAAATGACCATTTTGCCCCTACAGTTGACTGTAGTACAATTAGGGTTTTTGATTGTGCAATTTTGAGCTGAATGCCTTGAAACTTGATATGAGGATGCTTGACCATATTTGTAGGCATATGAGACTTGATTGGACCTTTGGAAACTTCATTTTCTTGACCAGAACACAAACCCTAATTTTGACTGTATAGGAGATCTTTGACTGTGCAACCCTTGGGGAACTTTTGAAGCTTGACTTGGCAATTTCTTGAAAATATGGGAGGGCAAATTTTGGGGTACAACAGTTGCCCCTGTTCAATCTTCTTAGACCTGAGGATGCAGATTGGCTGACGTGCCTTTCGTAATCCGAAGGTAGAAGATGATTGGACACTAGAGTGCCCAGAAATTTGCGCTCACATAGTAGTAGTGATGGTGGAATGGGCTTATAGATGCCATTTAGAGATTGCTGGATAGGATGATGGGCTTATAGATGCCATCTGGATGTTGATCGCATAAGAGATTCCTTAGCGAGAACCTGCATACCTGCAAAAGAAAAAAGAGTACCTGACATGTTGCAGGAGCTGGTTTCAGGTGCTTGGCATAGATATGTCCTGACTGGTTACAGGAGCTGGGTCTGGAGCTTCAAAAGATGATGAATGAACCAGGGATGGTTGCTGCCTTAGCATGAATGGTAAGAGAAACTTGGGTGATTTTAACTTCAACAACGCTCGTTGAGAAAATCTTGGTGGGAAATACCATCTTCGCGGGATCGGGAAGAGAACCATAGGCAATTATAATCTGAAAGGAATTATCACCTCACTCACCGTCGGAGAGGGAACTATCTGGAAAGGAATTATCACCTCACTCATCGTCGGAGAGGGAACCATAGGAGATTATCACCTCACTCACCGTCGGAGAGGGAACCATCTAAAAAGGAATTATCACCTCACTCACCGTCGAAGAGGGAACCATAGGAGACTATCACCTCACTCACCGTCGGAGAGGGAACCATCTGAAAAGGAATTATCACCTCACTCACCGTCGGAGAGGGAACCATAGGAGATTATCACCTCACTCACCGTCGGAGAGGGAACCATCTGAAAAGGAATTATCACCTCACTCACCGTCGGAGAGGGAACCATCTGAAAAGGAATTATCACCTCACTCACCGTCGGAGAGGGAACCATAGGAGATTATCACCTCACTCACCGTCGGAGAGGGAACCATCTGAAAAGGAATTATCACCTCACTCACCGTCGGAGAGGGAACCATAAGGAAAGGAATTACCACCTCACTCACCGTCGGAGAGGGAACCATATGAGACTATCACCTCACTCACCGTCGGAGAGGGAACCATCTGAAAAGGAATTATCACCTCACTCACCGTCGGAGAGGGAACCATAAGGAAAGGAATTACCACCTCACTCACCGTCGGAGAGGGAACCATAGGAGACTATCACCTCACTCACCGTCGGAGAGGGAACCATCTGAAAAGGAATTATCACCTCACTCACCGTCGGAGAGGGAACCATAAGGAAAGGAATTACCACCTCACTCACCGTCGGAGAGGGAACCATAAGAAAGGAATAACCTGGGATAACTTCTACTGAGTCTTTATCAGAAAAATCTGTTGGGAGTCGATTTAGCTGGACTAGAGAAGGTCTTGAAATGTGGTTGAGAATTTAACTGCCTCTTTCCTGAAAGGTAAAGGTCAGTCGTATGCGATGCATGATATGGACCATGCAATGATGTTCTCAACATAAGTGAGATTTGTATGATATAATGCGTCTATGCATGCTATAATGATGTATGTGATGTTTCATGAATGTTTTTTCGTCTAGGAAAGTAGATCCTTGACGGGTGCCGGGAAGTCAGATCCTGGGCTGATGTTGAAGAATAGGCTTTTGCTTCCGCTGGGGATGATAACTGCAAGAATACCGGTAGGAGAAGATGACTCCGTTGAGGAATAAACTTGGCAAATGGAAGGTTCTGCGGGGAGAACAATACTCTAGCGACCATGCTGGGAAGCAATACTCTGTGGGGAAGAGGGATGCTTTGCTGAATTGTTAAGAATGACTTGCTGAGGATACCCTTGTTGTTGGAAGTGTTGATGGACTTCGCCGGGGATAAGAAGACTGTATTGACGACGACCTTTCCATGGCTTTTGGCTGAGGATAACCCAGTTATATTCTGTTAAGGAAATAACTCTTTAAATAAAGTCGGACGACGCGTTCGTGCTCTGCGAGGGGATAAGCTTCCAGAATCTAATGGGGATAAGCTTACTGCTTGGGGGAGATGAATTCCATTTCTCCTGGGGAAACTGGATTGGACTCTTCTGGGGAGTTTTTGTTATGCGGGGGAAGTGATCCCTTTGAATATTGGTATGCCGCCGGGGAACAATCTTTAGACCAAGACTGCCGGGGATGCTTGTTAAGAATGTGTGTACACTGCTGGGGAATGTTGAGATCTGCGGGAGGATACCCAATTTCCTTAAGATTTGAGAACTCTGTTTGGAGTAGAATACACTGGCTGCTGACTCTCTGGGGACTTAGGATGTACTGGTCATGTTCTTTAACTGAACCTACCTTGGTACCTTGGAGGATAGAACAATTAGATTGCTCAGACAACTCTTTATTGCCCCTGTTTCTAGTGTCACCTGCAATTAATTCCTTTGTTTCGTATGCAAATATTTCATGAGTTAGCAAGTTATTGTCAATGCATATATCACAAATTGAACCTTGGACGTTCTTCGCAAAACAAAACAGAAAAAGAAAAACAGTTGGCACGTTTAACTGAAAATATATTTGTATTGATTTTGAATGGCCTGTGAATAGGCGTTTTGTATACAAGAGGCTGACGTCCTAGTAAGAGAACGCCGCCGAACAAAAGAGTTTATACAAATTTTGTACAAGAGAAAATAAAACAGCTGTGTGAAATGAATGATCCCACTGGGTTTCAACTCTGCTATTGCCTTTATAACTCCGAGCGTCTCATCACTTGATGACCTTGGTTGAAGATGAAGCTGACTGATCAATGCCGTCTGAACTTGTTGTAGATACCGGATTCTGGGTGCAAAGTGATCCAATGAGACATAGTATTACGCTTTTATCCCTAATTTTTGCCTGGACCGCCCTTTCGGGTTTTCGGTCCACCGGGATACCCATTTTTGCCCAAGCCGCCTTTTCAGGTTTTCGACTTGCCGGGTGTACAGACTTTTTCATTTCATCCCTTCATTTTGCCCGAACCCTTTTGGTTCGACGGGAAGCCCTAACTTTTGCCTAGGCATGTCAGCCTAGCGGGTCTTTTTTCATGCGTAGTATTTTTTTACTATGTCTGCATTAGCGGGGTGAGGGAGGTCGTCACCATCCATGTTGGTCAATATCATGGCTCCTCCTGAGAACACAGGCTTAACCACAAATGGCCCTTCATACGTAGGGGTCCATTTGCCCCTTGGATCACTCTGAGGAAGGATGATTCTCTTGATTACCAGATCCCCAACTTGATATTCCTGTGGTCTGACCTTTTTGTTAAATGCCCTAATCATCCGTTTCTGATACGTCTGACCATGACAGATAGCAGCAAGTCTCTTTTCATCAATGAGGTTGAGCTGATCAAGTCGTGTCTGGATCCAATCATCTTCGTTCAGATTTGCATCCTTCATTATCCGGAGAGAGGGTATTTGCACTTCGATCGGCAAGACTGCCTCCATGCCATAAACCAGAGAGAAAGGAGTTGCCCCGGTTGACGTCCTAGCTGAGGTACGGTACCCATGTAGAGCGAACGGTAACATCTCGTGCCAATCTTTGTAAGCCACTGTCATCTTCTGCACGATCTTCTTGATGTTCTTATTTGCTGCTTCTACAGCCCCATTCATCTTCGGTCTGTAAGGAGAAGAATTGTGGTGTTGTATCTTGAACTGCTCGCAGAGCTCAGCGATCATCTTATTGTTCAGATTGGTACCGTTGTCTGTAATAATCCGCTCAGGGACGCCGTACCGACAGATCAGGTTATGCCGAATGAACCGTGCCACAACAGTCTTGGTTACCGTAGCATAGGATGCTGCCTCGACCCACTTTGTAAAATAATCAATCGCTACCAGGATGAAGCGATGTCCATTGGATTCCGTAGGTTTAATCTCGCCAATCATGTCTATGCCCCACATTGCAAATGGCCAAGGCGCAGTCAGAACATTCAGGGGAACCGGAGGAACATGCACCTTGTCTGCATAAATCTGGCACTTATGGCATGTCCTGGAATGTTGGTAACAGTCAGCTTCCATTGTGGACCAGTAATATCCTGCCCGTAGGATTTTCTTAGCCATTGTGTGTCCACTGGAGTGTGTACCAAAGGTCCCTTCATGTAGCTCTTCCATGATTCTTTCTGCTTCAGTCTTATCCACACAACGCAGTAGGGTTGAATCATGGTTTCGCTTGTACAAGATGCCGTTGCTAAGGAAGAACTTGGCTGCGAACCTTCTCAGGAATTTCTTATCATTGATTGATGCACCTTCAGGGTATTCCTGAGCTTCCAGATATCTCTTTACTTCATGGTACCAAGGCTTCTCAGTCACCAATTCAGTCTCGAGATCACAACAGTATGCCGGTTCGTCCAGTTTCCAGATGATGATCCGGGGAGCCTCGTTATCCCATTTGACCTTGAACATTGAAGACATTGTAGCTAACGCGTCCGCCAGCTGATTCTCTTCTCTTGGAAAGTGTTCAAAGGTTATCTTTGTGAAGTGGGGGATCAAGGTCAACACACATTCTCTGTAAGGAATCAGGTTGGGATGTTTCGTATCCCACTCTCCTTTGATCTGATTGATCACAAGAGCGGAATCTCCAAAGACACTCAGAAACTTGATCCTTAGGTCGATCGCAGCTTGGAGACCCATGATGCACGCCTCATACTCCGCCATGTTGTTGGTACAGTTGAAACATAGCCGGGCAGTGAGTGGAGTATGAGTACCTTGAGGTGATATGATGATGGCGCCGATACCGTTACCCAAAGCATTGGAGGCTCCGTCAAAGTGCATAGACCATCGGGATCCTGGTTCAGGTCCTTCATCCGGTCCAGGTACTTCACAATCAGTCACAATCATGATGCTTTCATCCGGAAATTCAAAGTTCATTGACTGATAATCATCTACAGCTTGATGTGCCAGGTGGTCTGCCAATACACTTCCCTTGATGGCTTTCTGGGTTGTGTACTGAATGTCGTATTCCGTCAAGATCATTTGCCATCTTGCAATTCTCCCAGACAGAGCAGGCTTTTCGAATATGTATTTTATAGGATCCATCTTTGAGATCAACAAGGTAGTGTGAGTCAGCATATACTGTCTCAGCCGGCGAGCAGCCCATACCAAAGCGCAGCAAGTTTTCTCAAGCAGTGAGTATCGGGTCTCACAGTCGGTAAACTTTTTGCTAAGGTAATAAATGGCATGCTCTTTTCGGCCAGACTCGTCATGCTGCCCCAGCACACACCCCATTGAATTGTCAAGCACTGTTAGATATAGTATCAGAGGTCTCCCTTCAACCGGTGGCATAAGGATGGGTGGTTCTTGGAGATACTCTTTGATTTTGTCAAAAGCGGCCTGACATTCATCGTTCCAACGTACTACCTGATCTTTCTTCAGCAGCTTGAAGATTGGCTCACAGGTAGCAGTCAGATGTGAGATGAAGCGAGCAATGTAATTCAGGCGTCCTAAAAAGCCTCTGACTTCCTTCTCTGTCTTGGGAACTGGCATCTCTTGAATAGCTTTGACTTTAGCAGGGTCCACTTGAATTCCCTTGTCACTGACCACGAAGCCTAGCAGTTTTCCCGATCTTACCCCGAAGGTGCACTTGTTCGGGTTCAGTCTCAGCTTGTACAGTTTCAACCGGTCAAACAACTTTTGCAAATGATCTAGGTGCTCTTCCTCAGTTTGGGACCTCGCAATCATGTCGTCAACATACACTTCTATCTCATGATGGATCATATCATGGAATAAGGCAACCATGGCACGTTGGTAGGTTGCCCCAGCGTTCTTCAACCCGAATGGCATAACCTTGTAACAGAAGGTGCCCCACTGAGTAACAAATGTAGTCTTTTCCATGTCTTCAGGTGCCATCTTGATCTGATTGTAACCTGAGAAACCATCCATGAAAGAGAACACCTTGTGCTGAGCTGTATTATCAACAAGGACATCAATGTGAGGTAAGGGGAAGTCATCCTTGGGGCTGGCCCTGTTCAGATCCCTGTAATCGACACACATTCTGACCTTACCGTCCTTCTTAGGTACCGGCACCACGTTAGCAACCCACTGCGGGTAAGAAGTCACTGCAAGGAAACCAACATCAAACTGTTTCATAACCTCGGCTTTAATCTTCTCGGACATCTCTGGACGCATCCGACGGACCTTTTGCTTAACTGGAGGGCAGTCTTCCTTAGTCGGCAAATGATGGACCACAATATCGGTATCCAACCCAGGCATGTCTTCGTAGGACCAGGCAAAGATCTCCATATAATCATGTAGCATCTGAGTCAACCGTTGCTTCACGCTGAGCTCTAGGTTGGCACCAATCTTTACCTCTCTCCTGTCTGCTTCAGTACCCAAGTTTATTGTTTCCACTGGCTCTTCATGGGGTTGAATTGCCCTCTCTTCCTGAAGCAACAGTCTTGCAAGCTCGCCAGGCACTTCGCAATCATCTTCACCTTCGTCTTCGGCTAAGTTGATCAGATTTTCGAAGTCATAACTGGCAGTAGCAGAGTCGTTATCAGTGAGATCCAGAGTGGATTGAAACCTGTATGAGTGAGTGTGTGTGTAAATACAGCTGTTTTGAAATATATGTAAAGGAAAGAAAGACAGAAAGGGAGCATAAAATTTGCAATGCGAGAATACGTCCAAGATTTTCATTCATGATATATGAAATGACAATTTATATGCCCTCACAAATGAAACCACGGTGCCTCGGGTAAGACACCGGGCCATAGAGTTTATCATTGTTTATTACAAAATAGCAAAACATAGGAATTCATTACTCAGTAACAAGAGAAACAGATAAGTTGTCCTTTGCACTCCAATTGTTAAGTCCACTGTCGGTTGCCGGGTAGATCCAGCTATCAAACTCAGCTTCATCCACTTCATCCTCGTCCTCAATAGCGTTCACTCCATGAGCAGGCAGGGGAGCTGTCACTACATTAGGCTTCTCAGATGCCTCAAACTGTACCTCATTGGCATCAATAAGGTCCTGCAGCTTGTTCCTTAATGCCCAACAGTCATCAGTGGCATGCCCCGGGCTATCTGAATGGTAAGCACAACGAGCATTCGGGTTGTACTTGGGAGATGCAGTATTGGGGAACTTTGGAGCCTCCCTGACAGTCACCAAATTGGTAGATAGCAACTGTGGCAGGATCTGCGATAGGGTCATGCTTAACCGGGTAAACTCTCTCCGGGGTCTTTCAGCCCTTTGAGGATTGGTCGGCCGAGGAGCGGCAGCAGGCTTGGCAATCATTACCGCACTGACAGATTGGCGGCGCTCAGGTCTCTCTGATCTCTTGGAACCATACACGGCATTAGCCTCCTTCTTGAATGGTTTCTTCTCAGAACTAGATGATGCACCCTTCGCAATCTTACCAGACTTTAACCCAGCCTCAATTCTTTCTCCGGTCAGAATCAAATCAGTGAACCCAGTAGAAGAATTCCCGATCAGATGGTTGAAAAACGGCCCAGATAGGGTCCCCAAGAACATATCTACCAACTCCTGATCAGTCAATGGTGGCTGCACCCTGCCAGCCAGGTCTCTCCACTTCTGAGCGTACTCCTTAAAACCTTCGCTTGCACCTAACGACATACCCTGGAGTTGGGTACGTGTAGGGGCAAGGTCGGCATTATATTGATACTGCTTATAGAAAGCAGTAGCCAACTCCTCCCAGTTACGAACCTTGGTCCCATCCAGCTGATAGAACCATTCGAGATGAGTCCCTGAAAGACTCTCCTGGAAGAAGTGGATCCATAAATTCTTATCCGCAGAGTACGGCTGAATTTTCCGAACATAGGACCTTAGATGCAGCTTGGGACAAGACGCCCCGTCATACTTAGAGAAGGATGGTGCTTTGAACTTGTGAGGGATGATCACACCAGTTGACAAACCCAGATCTCCGAAATCCAGCCCAGGTACCTGTTGAACCTCCATAGCTTTCAACCTATCCTCCAGTTGCTTGTATCTGTCTTCTGCAGGAGGGTACTGCTCTTCATCGAAATCAGTCTCGTTGTCGGAGACTACCGGACTAGGAACCCTTGCTTCTGCCTGAGGACTACTCTTGCCAACAGAAGAACCAGCCTCTTCCTGCTGCAGAGCATTACCAAACCTTCGGCCCGAGTTGAACAGAACAGTTCTTCTCTTCTTCTTCTTCTCCTTTTTCAGGAGCATAGCCTTCAGTTCTTCTTGGCCTTGAGCCAAACCCTTGATTAATTCCTGAAACTGCGCATTCTGCGCCTGAAGAGCCTTGATGGAAGTCTCAGTTGATGAAGAGTCGGGATTCATGATGCTGAAATAAACAGCGAAGAACTGTAAGCAACCTGAAAAGAGGAAAAACCTGCTATGCACATGATGTATGAAATGCGTATGATTTATGTTTTCAAAGACAATCGGGAGTCAACTTTGTAAACAAAAAGGAACACACTTCATTAGATTTAACTTTGAAACTGAAATTATTCAACAGGTTGCCCTTAGGCGTTACATGAAAAGAAATACTGAAAAGGAAAATAAAACTGTAAAAGCACATCTGGGGCTCCTTATTGATCCCATGGTCTCCTCTTCTCAGTACGGATGTAGGCATTCAGAGCTCTCTCATTCTCCAACTGCTTGGTCAGCTTCTGGATCTTTGATTCCTGCTCGTTGAACTTTTCCCGGTAAGAATCCCGCTCTTCTCACAGTTGCGACCAAGATCTCTTCAATGTCTCATAATCAGTAGGTATTTGAGGAGGAAGGACAGTTGGAGTAACACCATCTTTGTCAGGACACTCAAGAATGACGGGTCTGACAGCTTCATACGGCATACCTAACTTCTGAGCACGGATGCGAACCCATTTGTAGTAGGCTTCCATAGGTAAAGAAGTCTTTGGCCCTAACTCTTGTGGGTCAGCCTTATGAACTTTGTCCCAAGCGTTGATGAATCTACGACGCAGCTCGTCACTATCCACCTGAAATTCAAAACTGATGTGAGGCACCAACATCTCATGGGGACCTGCCCTTCTTGCTCTTCCAAACTGACGGAGTGCTAGACATGGATTGTAAGAGATCCCTCCTTGGGTACCAATCAGAGGAACATTGGGGTATTCCCCGCATCGATCAATAATAGCTATCTCATCCAAACCTCTGCAAGTCCAAATGATGGCTTTGTCGGTGAGAGACATTAACCTATGAGCCCAACCTCTTCCTTCTTGATTCTTCAGTACGAACTTGGGGAGGTGCGAAGTAAACCACCTCACCAAGAAAGGGATACAACACCATAGGGTTCCTCGTCTTCGGGTAGTACGGGCATGAAGTTGTTGCAAGATGTCACCCAAGAGAGTGGGCACGGGATTCTGAGACATAAAGATCCTTATGGCAGTGACACTGATGAAGTTGTCAGGATTAGGAAACAGGACCAACCCATAGATTAGGAGAGCCAAGATGTCTTCATATGCCCTAAAGTCTAGGTCATTCCAGAAACTGTTAGCCTTGCCAATCAGAAACTTGGCCAAGAAACCCTTAACTCTGCTTCTAGTCACCCAGTTGTCTGTTACCTCTTGATGGGTCAAAGGAAGAGCTGCAGCAACATCCTCAAGCCTGAGGGTCTTTTCCCAACCAGTAAAGGGGGTCTGATCCAAGATAGGGATACCAAGCAAATCAGAGAACTCTTCCAGGGTAGGGACCAGCTGGAAGTCTTGAAAGGTGAAGCACTGGTACAGAGGGTCATAGAACTGGGTCAGAACACTCATCAACTGTTGATCCCGCTTTTGCAGTGACTAAACTGAGAAGGGAACCATGCCTCTGAATGAAGGAAGTGGTATTTGGAATCCTGCTAACCAACTCATCAAGCAACTCAGGTGAACGAACAAAGTTGAACCGGATAGTATTCCTTCGCGCAGGCATCATAATGTCCTACAAAACAGAGCAAAGGTGAAACCCTCTCGTCTTTGAAATGGTCAGTCCTTATGCAGGATGCATGCAATGCTCATGATGCTATGATGTTATGATAAAGCACACCACAAATAGATACAAAGGCAAACATGGTAAGGCACACAAGTCACACAAGGCAAGCCCCTAAAGTTTAGGCCAGCATGAGGTCTAGGTACTACCCTCTTTCAGTTTGTTGGTTCATACCTGTCCTAATCAAAAGTAACCGGGTTCTTAGAGGATCCCAATATCATTGACTACCCTCAATCGGTCATAACTCCAGCATCGCAATCTTTTCTTGCGGCCAGAACCATCACGAGAGTTTAGCCTCAATGGGCGTAGCATACTGCTACAATTCTAAAGGCCAAGTTGTGTCAATTAAGGTTCTAAGGTTGTTGGTGCTTAATGACTCCTTAGAAGACCCATATTCTCCTCGTTGCGACACAAGGGATATCGGTACAGACCAAGGTGCCACACCAACGTAGCCACTGTTTCACCTGTGTCGATCTACGTCGGACAGGTCCCTCACAGCTTATGCTACCTAAACAGGGTATCCCCAGATCCAGGTTAGGATCTATGTAACTCCGACACAACCTACAATAATAAAGCAAGCAAAGAAGACAATTGAAAACACAGTTATGAACTAGCCCTAAGGTACACCTCACTTTAAGTTTGGTCCCCAGCAGAGTCGCCAGTTCTGTGATCGGTGGATCTGGAACTGACTGTTTAAAGCTGGTTCGCGAAATGTCGCGGAAGCAAGAGTCGCCACCGTCTTTTATTTTCTCCAAATGGAAAGGACAAAAGCACAGAAAAATTCCTTATAGAGATTGCTCTCGGTTCGGGAGGTAGATTATAGAAAGGGAAGGTGTTAGCACCCTTTCTATCCATGGTTATCCATGGGCTCTTAGATACTTGCTCATTGTGTTTTCAAAATGTTTGTTTGCTTTTCAACTGTGGGTTTTAAAAAGTTTCTTTGAAAATTCCAGTTCGACTCTTGTATCGGTCCTCAAGAGTGTTTGAAAAATTGCTTTCGAAAGCTTTTTGAAAATGTGTTGGCGTGAAAAGTATTTTTGATTTGTTTTTGAAATTAGAGCAAGTATCTAGAGTCGTCTACCTACCCTAAGGAATTCGTCTGTGTAAATGTCCTTTAAAGTAGTGCCATCCCACCATTGAGAGGTAGGTAGCACCACCGTTGGAGGTGTTCGGGTCAATTCGAGGTTCGGGACATGGTGATCACCAGAGCAATGGGAAGACACCTTAGAAGCTACCCTCATGCCAGGTTCCCGGATCATGAGGACTTACTAAGACATCCTCTACTCGACGATCACCTTTCGAGGCAAGGCAACAGTGAGGCGTACCCTAGGGGTGGTGTGTGCGATTCGTGTGTCGTTTTCGTTTGCATTTATCTTGTCATGTTATTGGTGTTCTACGCTTGATTTTATTTTGACATACGTTCTTTCATGCTTTTGATTAACAATTAAAATATTTGCGGAAAAGTAAATTCTAAGCTATTACAAATGGCGCGGGTCCACATCGCCAAAATTAACCAGGACCCGATTTGACAGAAAATAAATAAACAAAGTAAATAAAGAATTAAAAGTGCGAGAAGTAATTTACAAGGCTTCGGGAGAGGTACATAATTATTTAAGCAAAATAAAATAAATATGCGAAATTAAATCGAAACGAGGGTGTTGGACCCTTTTGCAAAACTAAATTAACGATGAATTAATTAATTAAAAAGAAAGCAAGAATTTTGGTGTTTTATGTTTTTTAAGATTTAATGTGAAAAGGGGGAATTAATTAAAATCAAAATAAGATGCAAACCCTAATTCTATTTATTTTTTAATTTATTAAGAAATATTGAAAACTTTAACCTAAATTAAACCTAATTTTTACATGCAAATTTGATTATAAAAATAAATAAAATAAATATTTAATTATTTGAAAGAAAAATAAAAGGGGTGAAAAATTATTAATTAAACCTATTCTATATTTTTTTTAGATTTTTTTGTTATTAAAAGAATTAAAATTAACCTAATTTGAAACTAAATTTAATTACATGCTAATTTATTCATGAAAATATTAAAACAAAAATATTTATTATTTAATTCTTTTTTCTGATTTTTTAGGATGTTTTTGTATTTATGAAAATGATAAAACTAATCAATTAAATAATAAAAAAAAGTAAAAATAATAATACAAAAAGGTAAAGAAAATAAATAAAATAAAAAAACAAGTGCAAACCTGGGGGTTCAGACCCCAATATGGAAGTTAAATCCAAGCAATTCTGGCCCATTTGAGCATGGCCTGGTGGACTTTTCTACTAGCGTGTAACACGTTGACTGCAGCCTACTATGCTCCCTAATTCCTGGCCCTTGGATGGATGAGGTTGGACGCGTGGACGTTGATTTTTGAGGATGCATGAGAGTCCTCAGCATGGGCGCTACACATGAACATTAATTGAGGAAAAATAAATGGAAAGGAAGAAGACCTGGGATCGAACCCAGGTCATTAATATTACCAATCAACACGTGCACCACTGGACCAATTGATACGTTATGTATATTAAATAAGCCAAGAATAATATAATAAGAAAATGATGATTAGTGGAACTCAGCGCGCGAACTTTCAAACCGTCCAATCATTGATGGCCACGATACCATCTTCTTCGCGTGTTTTCTTTTTTCCTGAAATACACAAAACATTGGCAACGGTTTTCACGCGTTGCCTAAGACGTCCTACAAGAAAATAGCGATTAGGCGTGGAACGCCCATAAATTGGGCGCGAGGGTGGGTTTAGATTCGTCCAGATGCGTTGATTCTAATGGTGGTGGTCTTGAGGGCTAATTTTCTTGGTTTCAAAATCCCCAATTGGAGGTCCTGTAAACCCTAAAACTCAAACATGGTGAAATCGTGTATACAGCATAAAAACATAATTGAATGCATTGGTTAGCTTCAAAACTTCATAATGAACATGAATCAATGAATAAAATGTTATGAAAATGCCTAGATTTGAGAACACGATTATGAGTTTTTCATGAAATTTTTGGAGTCCTGTATACCGATTCCTTGAGCTTTGATGAAGGTTTTTGATTGAGAATCGTTCAATGGACCTTGAGGAAGCTATTGAAACAAGAATTAGGTCTTGAATCGTCCTGGAAGGATGTTTTCAGAATTGACTTTTTTGCAAATTTTTTCAAGTTTGATAATGGCTTTTGGAGCAGTTGTGCGTGTGTTTTTGATTAGGGTTGTATTCAGGCTTTTGTATTGAGTGCATTAGGTCAAGAAAAATCAATCAAATCCATTGCATTCATTGATTTTGGAAATTTGATTTTCTAAGATTTTTTCAATCTTTTTTTCATGTGTTTTTGGTTCAAATCATCTCCAATCTCTCCAAATCTTTCCTTATCTGCATATACACGAAATCTTGAGGCTAAAACATGTATAAAAAGATTGGTTAGGTTAAGTTAAATATTTTTCACATATTTAATTGATTTAAGTGAATTATTATAAATAAAAATTCAAATAAATAAATAAAAAATGAGAAAATACTTCCCTTTGGGCCAAGTGGTCGTGCACATGCTTGGAATGATGGATTGTGGAAGAAAAATGGGCCCATTAGCAATTTTAGGTCATTTGAATCAATGTTGACTTTTCAAAATATCCAAAAATTTCCCAACTTCCACAAGGCATAACTTGCTCAATGTTTAAGCTTTTCTCACGTTCTTGGACATTTTGGAAAGGTCTTTGAGTCCTCTAACCAATGTCTTTGGTCCCATGTCATTTTGATTTACCAATCTCAAGTTATGGCCTTTGACTTAAAGTCCCTTTTTGTTGACTTTTGAAAATGACCTATAATGTTGAAATTGATAACTTTTTGTGAGAGTATTTCTTGGACTTGAAGTATGAAGATGAGTTGTAGGAAATGTCTTTCTCTTCAAAATGAGCTTTGGATGGAATTTTTCTGATAATCCATGTGAAAGTTATTCCCTGGTCAATTTCAGTTGACTTTTTCAACTGTCCAAATAAGGAAACTTTTGCATCTTGATGGTTTTTGAGCCAAACTTTGAGAATCATGATCAAGCATTGATCAAATGATGTTTGTGGCTTCAAAATGATATATTGACCAAAAATTTGAACTTTTGACTGTCAAATGACCATTTTGCCCCTACAGTTGACTGTAGTACAATTAGGGTTTTTGACTGTGCAATTTTGAGCTGAATGCCTTGAAACTTGATATGAGGATGCTTGACCATATTTGTAGGCATATGAGACTTGATTGACCTTTGGAAACTTCATTTTCTTGACTAGAACACAAACCCTAATTTTGACTGTATAGGAGATCTTTGACTGTGCAACCCTTGGGGAACTTTTGAAGCTTGACTTGGCAATTTCTTGAAAATATGGGAGGGCAAATTTTGGGGTACAACAGCTGTAGATGTAATGCTCGAGCAACATCTTCAGGCTTTGGTTCCTTTTTCGTACCGTTGAAAGGTAGTTGATTAAGGATAGGAATTCTCAAGAGTTGAGAAAACTCCTCCAAAGTGGGCACCAACTGATAGTCGGGGAAAGTGAAACAGTGGTGAAGAGGGTCAAAGAACTGGAATAGCACTTTCATCATGTCCTCTTCAATGTTGGTGCTGACTAGGCTGAGCAGTCTACCATGTCTTTCACTGAAGGGAGAGCTTTCCGGAATTCTTGATGTGAGCTCCTTGAGTTGAGGAGAGATTCTCACAAGGTTGACTTGGATGGTTTTTCTGCGAGGAATTTCCATGACCTATAAAACAAGAACAAAGATGAAGATCTAAACCCTTGAAGTGGTTAGTAAATGCATATAATGCTTTATGATGTTCATGATGTATGCACAAACATATGTACAAGCAATTCACACCAAACCCTAGTTTCAGGCTTGCATGGGGTTTCATAGGTAAGTACCCTCTTGAGTGTAGTTGGCTTAAAAACCTATCCTATAAATAGTAACCGGGTTCTAAGGAGCCCAATATCACTGAATTGTTTTCATTGTTCATTGTTTTGGTTTAGCCACTTAACTAGCGACCAAAATATTCCAAGAAAACAACCCTCAATGAGTGTAGTATCGAGTATCTACCAACTTCGGACTGCACCAAAGTCGGTCATCTCACTACCCCTAATGAAAGGCCAAGATGGTCAAGTAAGGTTCTAGGTCATTAGTGCTTAGTGACATCACTCAGCGGCCCCGTACTCTTCTTGATTGAACTCAAGGGTTACCGGTACTCACAAATATGTCGCATTAATATAGCTATTGCTTCGACCGTGTCGGTATACCCCGCACAGTTTCCACAACGTATTGCTATCTATGAATGTTTCCCCAAAATCCGGGTGTAGGATTGTAAACCCAAACAAGAGAGCCAAGATATAAAGCAATCAATTCAAACAATTAGTCATGCAAGAGGGTGATCTAAGCCCTAAGGTTACTCCACTTAAAACATTCCCCAGCAGAGTCGCCAGTTCTGTGATACGGTGGGAGAACTGACTTGAGGTTTTGCGTTTGTTTTCGCAAATGTTTCGGTTGAGCAAGAGTCGCCACCGACTTTTTATTTTATCCTAAGGAAAGGTTAAAAAGCACAGCAAAAACCTTTGAGATGTTTTTCTTGGGTTCGGGGAGTAGATTATAGAAAGGGAAGGTATTAGCACCCTTTCTATCCATGGTTATCCATGGGATCTTAGTTACTTGCTGTTGTACCCCAAAATTTGCCCTCCCATTTCCTCAACATTTTCTCATCACAAAACCTTTGAAGATCAAGATCCAATTAGGGTTTCCTCTGCTCAAGACTTCTCCTTGCACTGTGGACTCAAATTAGGGTTTGTGTTTGCCTAAAGATGTTTTGACCTAAAATGCCTAAGATGACTTTCATGCTTCATGTTGGACTCCCAAGTTTACCTATACCAAGTTTCAAGTCTTGATTCCAAGTTTTACCCAGTCAATTGGACAGTTGACCTAGAAATCAGCTGTATTGGGGAAAAAGTCAACTGTGGCCAATTGACAGTCAAACCTCATGAAATTTGATCCACATCAACATTATGAACTCATATGAACCATTTGATCAAGTTTGGATCACAATTCCACAAGAAATTTGATCAGATCATCAAAAGGGCAAAATGGTCATTTTTAGGGTTTTGACTGCACAAGGGCAATTTTTGACTGTCTGACCTAGCCAATGGCAAACCAAGCTCACATATGGCCTCAAGGACTCAATGGAATTATCTTGACATGTTCATCAAGCTCAAAAGATCCCAAGTACACAAGATTGACAGTTGAATTTCTCAGTCAATTGATCAATTTTGACTGTATACTGAAAAGTCAAACTTTGACTTTTTTGGTCAAAATCAAGAGTCAAGATTCATTTTTCATCAAAACATGCCAAATTATGAAACTTGTTCACCAAGAAATGTCAAAATGCAAATTAGGGTTTGAAAATGGAATTTTTCATAACTTAGAATTTTTCTAAGTTATGGAAAACCCTAATTTTTTCCCAACTTTGCCCCATCTTTTCACCATGATCCATTTGGATTCAAACAAAAGTCAAAACATGAAAGTTGTAGCTTGTTGCAAAATCTACAACTTTGATTCACAAAGTTTTCTCACTTGAAGCTTGTATCTCAAGTTATGATTTTTTGAATAAGGGCACTAAACCATCTTTTAACTTAGTGAAATTTGACCTATTTTGACAAGGTTTTCTACCCTACTTCAAGGCCACTTTTCATACCCTTCCACTTGGAATTTCAAATTGCATTTCAAAGATGGATTGTAGTACACATTACAAGCTTTCCAAAATGTCCAAGAACTCATCAAACAACCTCATAACTTGAGAGATTCGAATTTCACAAGTTGGCAAAAATTCACTTTTGTTCTTCATCAAAGCATGTTCATAAACTTGGCAAATTTGAATTCAGCATGCTTAAGCTACATTGCAGGCCTCTAATTCCATTCTCACTCAATAATTCAATGCATATCCTTTGTGTTCTAACATTATTTTGCTCATTTGGATAATACACACAAAATCAAGCCTAAACTAGAAAAAGCATGTTATCCATTCTTGTAAAGTGATACTTTATGGCAACTTTGCAAATCTATGAGGTACAATGCAGATCTTTGAAGCAAAAAAGCATAGGCATATCCCACTGATCAAGACTCAAAGGTGCAGCATAGATTGAGGCATTGTACTGGCCTAGAAACCAAGTTGACATTTGCTTGCTTCACATAGAAGTAACATCCATAACTTATGCTATCTCTCATATCAGCAAAGAAACACAACACAAAAGATATCAAACACATTCCATAGACCACATTGAAGCTTTTGCTCGAGCCATTTGCCTTTCAAACCCTCTCCATCTCAGAATCATCCTCAAACTGCACAAACAGGGGTGCCCCTGCAGTTTGAGTGCAATCTCTCATTCCCTTCAAGCATTTCTGTCCAAACCTGTTCCTCTACCTTCCTTACAACATATGCAAGCTATCCAGAAGCTAAGGCACGATCTGTAGTTGCTCTAACCACTTCCACCATTTTCACATCTTTGACTTGCAGGTGAAGTTCTATAGCTTGATACAAGAAGTTTCAAGACAAAGTGAGCATTGAAAAAGCATCCCTGGACCTCAAGGAAGTTTTTCCAATCATTACATTGCACTGAAAGTCTCTCATTCTCCACATAGAAGTTCAACTGCACAGGTAAAAGTTTGAATTCGTATCTCTCTTATTAGGCATATTTAGTCTTAAGTTTGTGAAGAAACAAAGTCCTACTCATAGCCCTGAACATGTACATAGTTTTACTTTTCATTTCTTTTGTCTGAGTGAAGAGAATTTGAGCTCTGAAAATGGTAGAAAAACTAGGTCAGAAAAGAGGGGGAGAGAAATTCTCTCTCATCTTGGAGAGATAGGTCATGTTCTTTATATGGTTGAAACCGTCTCTTAATGCTCTACACTTTTCATGTTATGAGTTTTGCTTGAAAGTCCAGGAATCCAGAGTTAGAAAACGCGTGTTCTGTGAGAAGAAAGATGTACAGAGGTTGAAGAAGAAGTGATCTGGGCTGGGCCTGGATTTGTTTCCTTTTCACACCCCATTTTTTTGGTTTACACCCCCTGAGCCCATTTGTTTATTTTTCAACATTTTTGACTTTTTCTTTTTGGGTTGACTTTGTTTATTTTTTCTCATGCCATTAAAATTTTTAAAATATTTTTTCCATCATTTTTTGTATTTATGGCATATTTGTTTGTTTATTTCTTTTATTTATATACAAATATATATATACACTATTATTAAAATAAATAGAAAATAATGTGGATACATTTTTATTTTTATTTTTACTTTCTGAAAATATTTCACACAAAAAAATACTTTTATTTATTTTATTAAAATATTAAATAAATATTTATTTTGTATAATACTCATTTAGGGTTTAATATATATATATATGTACATGTTTATTAATATACTTAAGATAAAAATATAAAATACTTGATTTTCTTCATTTTTATCAATATTTGATACAAAAATACTTTTTTTCACAAAATATTTCATTTTATTTTATTTTTGTACATAATAAATAAATAGTAGAATTAAATTAAATAATAATACTTTTTATATAAAAATTAGGGTTTCTTACCCTAAGTTTCAAAATACTAAAAATAAATACATTTTTATTTCTTTTTCCTTTTACATAAATATTTTCTCATACACATAAAAAACTTTCTTTTTTTACATTTTACATATTTATTTTATTTACATTTAAATTATGTAATTTATTTACTATGCAAATATCCAATTGTTGTAATAATCTAGATTTAAATTCTTGTCTATATCCCCATTTGAACATTTGTACCCCCCTTCCCATATTTGGTTGTGTAATAGCTTAGTAATTTTAATTTCGCACTTTATTGCTTTCTAAATAATAACATGCTAGAATTAGGGTTTGTATGCGAAAAAACGATAAAAAATAGTTTGACCTAATACAAGACAAACAAGCATGAAAATGGACACACAAATCACACTTGCACCCCCTAGGGTATTCCACTTGTTGCCTTCAAATAAATGGGCCATATTGTATGTTGAACATCTTTGGGCAAAACAAACAGTTTGAATGATCATAGTCCCTCGATAAAACTTTTCAAAACAAACAAAACAAATGATCAAGTCCCTTAGAGAAATTGCCCAAAGACATTTAACGTTGTTACAATTATGGTCTAAACGATGACCCGCGCCTGTCCCTTTTCACATCCTAACACAAGGTTGCCCACCAAATACAATGGTGGTGCGAACTTGTTAAAAGGGTTAAAGTATAGCAATAATCTTTTGAGAAATTTAGGAGTAGATAAACTCTTAGTTACTTGAATCAAACTTGCAAAACAAAACACTTGCCTATTTTTTCAAACCACACTTCACTACACTTTCAAAACAACTTTCAAAAACAAATGAAAACCTTTTCAAAAGACATACACCTTTGTATACATCCCCACATGGATCATTGCAAAGGTTGCCACCACATTGGCCTCTTTTCAAAACATTTTCAAAACCCACACACTCAAGCACCATTTAAAACAATTGGAAAACAAAAGGCAAGTGATCTAAGCAAGTAACTAAGAGCCCATGGATAACCATGGATAGAAAGGGTGCTAATACCTTCCCTTTCTATAATCTACTCCCCGAACCCAAGAAAACATCTCAAAAGGTTTTTGCTGTGCTTTTTAACCTTTCCTTAGGATAAAATAAAAAGTCGGTGGCGACTCTTGCTAACCGCAACATTTGCGAATACAAACGCAAACCTCAAGTCAGTTCTCCCACCGTATCACACTTGCTTAGATCAACTTGCCTTGATTTTCAATTGTTTGAAATGGTGCTTTGTGTGTGTGGGTTTGAAAATGTTTTGAAAAGAAGCCAATGTGGTGGCAACCTTTGTAATGATCCATGTTGGGATGTATACAAAGGTGTATGTCTTTTGAAAAGGTTTTCAATGTTTTTTGAAAGTTGTTTTAAAAGTGTAGTGATGTATGGTTTGAAAAATAGGCAAGTGTTTTTGTTTTTGCAAGTTGGCAAGTAATCAAGAGCTATCTACCCTAAATTTCTCAAAGATCTTTGCTATGTTTTAACCCTTTTAACAATTTTGTTCCACCATTGCATTTGGTGGACAATCTTGTGTTAGGATGTGAAAGGGACGGGCGCGGGTCATCGTTTAGACCATAATTGCAATGGTGCCAAGTATCTTTGGGCAATTTTTCCTTGGAGGGACTTGATCATTTTTAGGCAACTTTCGAAAGCGTCATCGAGGGACTATGATCATTTGAATTGTGTTTGTTTTGCCCAAAGAGACCTAACATGCAATATGGCCCATTATTGAAGGCAACAAGTGGAATACCCTAGGGGTACAAGTGTGATTAGTGTTGTCCATTTTCATGCTTGATTATCTTGAAGTTAGGTCAAACTATTTTGGTTAATTGATTTGCATACAACCCTAATTCTAGCATGGCATATTTAATGGCATATTTAGAAAGCTTGTAAATGCGAAAAATAAAGTTCCTAAGTTATTACAACACAATATATGGGATGGGGGGTACAAATGTTCAAATGGGGGTATTTTGACAAGAATTAAAACCCTAGACTATTACATCAAATTGGAATTTTGCAAGGTATTTAATTACACAATATTTAAATAAAATAAAATAAATATGCAAAATGCAAAAAGGTTTTCTTTTTTATATGTATGTAAAAGGTATTTATCATACCCTCTGCATCACTGTTTCACCTTCTTGGACTATCAGTTGGTACCTACATTGGAGGAGTTCTCCCGGCTCCTGGAGATTCCTATCCTTGATCAGCTACCCTTCAACGGTACAGAAAAGGAACCTAGACTTGAAGAGATTGCTAAAGCCTTGCACCTACAGACATCCGACCTCAAAGGACATTGGGAAGCGAGAAGTGGTATCAAAGGGTTCTTAGCTAGGTTTCTGTTTGATAAGGCCCAAGAATGTTGGAACTCTCTTGACCTACGAGCTTTTGAAGAAGTTGTAGCCCTCCTTGTCTATGGTTTGGTATTGTTCCCTAACCCAGATCAGCTTATCGATATCAGTGCTGTCCAGATCTTTATGACCAGGAATCCTATACCTACACTGTTGGGGGACATCCTTCACTCATGTTACACTCGAACCATGAGAAGAAGGGGTGTCCTTTTGTGTTGCACTCCTCTCTTGGGAAGGTGGTTTATTTCGCATCTTCCACAAACAGTTTTGAAGAACGAGCAGGGTTTGAGATGGTCACAACGGTTAATGACTCTCACGCATGCAGATATACATTGGTGTCCTAGGTCCCGGGAAGACGTCACTATCATTGATCGTTGTGGGGAATACCCTAATGTTCCTTTATTTGGAATCAAAGGAGGTATAACCTACAACCCATGCCTGGCTTGGAGACAGTTTGGTTATGCTCGGAAGGATGGCCCTCATGACATGTTAATTCCTGACATAGTCTTCGACTTCGACAACGATACTCAAGGGCTTCGTCAGAGATTTATCAGAGCTTGGAGGATGCCAAGTAGGATAGACAGTAAAACACTGGGGCACCGGAACTCCATCCCGTTGGAGCCTTACCTCAAGTGGGTACGAGCCCGCTCTCAGAAGTTAGTAATGCCTTACCCTCACATGCTACCTGTAATCAAAGAGCCAGTCTTGGAAGGAGAAGCATCCTACACCATTCAACATCCCGACATGCCCACCTCCTGGGAAGAGATGCAGAAGAGCTGGATCCAACTTAAAGAAGAGCGGAATTCTCTTGAGACCAGTCTACATGCTAGCGAAAAGAAGGTCCTGGAACTCACCCGCCTGCTGCACGAGGAAAGGAATCTCAACACTTACATCGCGCCAAAAAGGATGCGCAATGTCTTTTTACCTTAAGGAGTTTATTTTGTAATATTTGGCCCATGAGGCATTTATGTACTAACGAATTTCTCCTTATTAATATGATGTGCGTTCCTTTTTGTCTACAACAAAGTTTGAATGTTCTAAATCCTTGAATGCATTGCATACATACGCATTCCATTGCACCATATGCATAGCAGGTACCCTAATTCACAGGTTGCTTAATTTTCTTCGCTGTTTGTGTGCACAGTCATCATGAATTCGGAGTCATCCAGTGAGCAAGCGATCAAGGCCCTTCAGGCCCAAAGTGCACAGTTTCAAGAGATGGTCTTAAGCCTAGCCCAGGGACAGCAAGAGTTGAAGACTCTACTCTTGAAGAAGAAGAAGAAAAAGAGGACGGCAATGTTCAACACCGGACGCAGATTTGGGAACACACTCCACAATGAAGCTGATCCGACCACTTCTTCTGCTGAGAAAAACAGTCCCCAAGGGGGAGAAGCACCTAGTCCCGCAGTCTCCGACAACGAGACGGACTATAACGAGGAACAATACCCACCTGCTGCTGACAGATACAAACAATTGGAGGACCGTTTGAGCGCTATGGAAATTCAGAACGTGCCGGGACTGGATTTCGGGGATTTGGGATTATCTTCTGGAGTAGTAATTCCACACAAGTTTAAGGCGCCTGCCTTCGCCAAGTATGATGGGGTCTCCTGCCCAAAGCTGCATCTGAGGTCGTATGTAAGGAAAATCCAACCTTACACGGCGGATAAAAACCTCTGGATTCACTTCTTCCAAGACAGCCTCTCGGGGTCTCAGCTTGAATGGTTCTACCAATTAGACGGAGCTAGCATCCGGCACTGGGAGGATTTGGCGACTGCTTTCTACAGACAATACCAATATAATTCTGATCTCGCTCCTACGCGTACCCAACTTCAGGGTATGTCTCTAGGGACGGGTGAAGGATTCAAAGAGTACGCTCAAAAATGGAGAGATTTGGCTGGCAGGGTGCAGCCTCCATTAACTGATCGAGAGCTGGTTGATATGTTTCTGGGAACGTTGTCTGGTCCGTTTTTTAATCATTTGGTTGGTAACTCCTCCGCTGGGTTCACAGATTTGATATTAACGGGAGAGAGAATTGAAGCTGGCATCAGGTCAGGCAAGATACAGAAGGCTGCCTCTACAAGTGCTGAGAAGAGGCCATTTAAGAAAGAAGCAAGCGCCGTCTATGGCCCTAGAAGACAAGTCAAGCCCGAAAGTCGCCAAGCCGTTAATGCTTTGGTCATCTCTAAACCTGTTGCTGCTCCTCAGCAGTACAATCAGCAAAGAAGTGAAAGGCCCAAGAGGCAGTATACCCGATTGAGTATGACATTATCTCAAATTTTACCCCAACTGTTATCCACCAACCTGGTGACCCTCAAAGAAGCTCCTAAGGTCGTCAACACTGCGTCCCCTAAATACAACCCGAATGCCCGGTGTGCTTATCATTCTGATAGTCCCGGGCACACTACTGATGATTGTTGGGCCTTGAGAAACAAAGTGCAAGATCTGATTGACGCAAAAGAAATTCAGTTTGAAGCGCCGGAAAGACCGAATGTTGTAACGGCTCCTATGCCCCAGCATAGGGTAAGTGCCATTGAGGAAGAAGTGTATGCTGTTTCGATAGATGAAGTTGTTACCCCTTTGAAGACTGTTAAGAAGAACCTACTGCGGGCCGGTTTATTTCCGGGTTGCGGCGAAGGTTGCCCATTCTGTGCTATTTCCCTATCTGATTGTCCTTTGCTAAGGTTAGGCATCCAAGGCCTAATGGATAGCAAGGAGATTCTATTCAAAAAGACTGCTGTTCATTTGGTTCCAATGAAAGAAGTTTCTGTGATTACCATCTTCAAAAATCCAACCAAGGCTCCCCCAAAGAAGCCTATTCAAATCTTGACGGTTGCGCCTGTAATCATTACTGTTCCAGGACCCCTCTCCTACGTGTCTGATAAGGCTGTCCCCTGGCATTATGGGGCAGACGTATATGTAAATGGAATCAAGCAAGAATTTGATGCTAGTGCCAGTATCTGCGATATCACCGGTCCAGCTAAAGTCACCCGCAGTGGCAGGCTCTTCTCGCCTGACATTGCGCCACCCGCCATTCGAAAACCCCTCCTCATAAAACCTGCAAGTTTACCAAGTCCTGTTGCTGATCAAATTGTGTCCCCTGCTGCCGAGTCATCAAATGCTCGGGGCAAAGGGATTGAAGAAGAGCCTGCCCGGATGGAGGCACCAATACCCGTGAATGCTGAGGCCTCCCGACAAGAAATGGAGGAGATTCTGAAAATAATAAAGAAAAGTGATTTTAATGTTGTCGAACAGTTAGGGCACACACCCTCCAAGATCTCCCTGCTTTCCTTATTACTATGTTCCGAGGCCCATGCAAAAGCCTTGATCTCATTTCTCAAGACGGCCCATGTGCCGCAGGAGACGTCTGCAGTTCAGTTCACTGACTGCATAGCAAATTTGACGGCGGACAACGGCTTGGGCTTTTCAGATGCTGACCTAACCGCAAAAGGGAGAAACCATAATGATGCCCTGCATGTCTCTATTGAATGCAGGGGCACTACTCTGGCACATGTATTGGTGGACACTGGTTCTTCCTTGAATGTTCTTCCGAAAAAGGCTTTGGATCGTCTGGATTATGAGGGCTTGGAGTTGAAACCCAGCAATATCATCGTCAGAGCCTTTGACGGCTCCAAGAGGATGGTTCATGAAGAGGTTAACATCCCAATTCGTGTGGGCTCTCAAGTGTTCGACTCTACCTTTTACGTGATGGATATACGTCCATCGTACTCCTGTCTGTTGGGTAGACCTTGGATCCACAAAGCTGGGGCAGTGACCTCCACCTTACACCAAAAGCTGAAGTATCCCGTCAGGGGGAAAATTGTCACTGTGCAAGGAGAAGAGGAGTATATGGTGAGCCATTTGAATTCCTTCAGGTACATCGAGATGGACGGAGAATTTATTGAAACTCCCTTCCAACATTTCGAAGAGGTACATCCAATTTCAGCAGCTGCGGAGACAATGGCTGAAGAGAATGATTCCTTGAAGATGGTTTCCCTAAGGGATGCCCGGGCTGTGGTTCAGAAAGGCAATGGCGCACACTGGGGTCAGCTTCCTGACTTCACTCAGAAGAACGACAAGTTTGGGCTAGGCTTTACTGCAGAGGCTCAGAAGGCAGTGCGCAAAGAGAAGATTGGAAAGGCTCCGGTGTTTATTTCCAGCTCAAGGGTGAATGCTATCGAGGAGGATGTGGAGGAAGCTGAGTTTAATAATTGGATCTACCCAACTGCCGGCGACGGACCAAACAACTGGACAGCAAAGGATTTTACCCCTATCACATTTGTCACGCAGTAATTGATTTCTTTTGATTTCCAAATTTGTAACAAACAATATGTTAAAACTCTGTTGGCTCGGTGTCCTGCCCGGGGCATCGTAGCTCCATTTGTGAGGGCTTTTTGTATGACATTTTCATATATCATCAATCAAAACATTGGACGTTTGTTGCATTTCAAATCTTGTGCTCCTTTTCTTTCTGTGTTATATATATTGCAAAACAGCTATATTTACACACACTCACTTATACAGGTTTCAATCCACTCTGGATCTCACTGGCAACAGCTCTGCTACCGCCAGTTGTGACTTCGAAAATCCGATCAACTTAGCCGAAGACGAAGGTGAAGATGATTGCGAAGTGCCTGGTGAACTCGCAAGACTGCTACTACAGGAAGAGAGGGCTATTCAACCACATGAAGAGCCTGTGGAGACAATTAACTTGGGTACTGAGACAGAAAGGAAAGAGGTCAAAATTGGTGCCAATCTAGAGCTCAGCGTGAAGCAACGATTGATCCAGATGCTACAAGACTACATGGAGATCTTTGCCTGGTCTTATGAAGATATGCCTGGTTTGGATGCCGACATTGTAGTTCACCATTTGCCAACCAAGGAAGATTGCCCTCCAGTAAAGCAAAAAGTTCGACGAATGCGTCCAGAGATGTCTGAGAAGATTAAAGCTGAGGTGATGAAACAGTTTGATGCGGGTTTCCTTGCAGTAACTTCTTACCCTCAGTGGGTTGCCAATGTTGTGCCAGTGCCGAAGAAGGACGGTAAGGTCAGAATGTGTGTTGACTACAGGGATCTGAACAGGGCCAGCCCCAAGGATGACTTCCCCCTACCTCACATTGATGTCCTTGTTGACAATACAGCTCAACACAAGGTGTTCTCCTTCATGGATGGCTTCTCAGGGTATAATCAGATCAAGATGGCTCCTGAAGATATGGAGAAGACTACATTTGTAACTCAGTGGGGGACCTTCTGTTATAAGGTCATGCCATTCGGATTGAAAAATGCTGGGGCAACCTATCAGCGTGCCATGGTTGCTTTATTTCATGATATGATCCATCATGAGATTGAAGTATACGTTGATGACATGATTGCAAGGTCTCAAACTGAGGAGGAACACCTTGATCATCTGAGGAAGTTGTTTGACCGACTCAAGTTGTACAAGCTGAGATTGAATCCCAACAAATGCACCTTCGGGGTGAGATCCGGAAAATTGCTAGGTTTCATTGTAAGTGATAAAGGTATCCAGGTGGACCCTGCCAAGGTTAAAGCTATTCAAGAGATGCCGACCCCAAAAACAGAGAAAGAAGTCAGAGGTTTCCTAGGACGATTGAATTACATTGCCCGATTCATATCACATCTGACTGCTACTTGTGAGCCAATCTTCAAATTACTGAAGAAAGATCAAGTGGTACGCTGGAACGATGAATGTCAGGCCGCCTTTGAAAGAATAAAGGAATACCTCCAAGAGCCACCCATTCTTATGCCACCGGTGGAAGGAAGACCTCTGATACTTTACTTGACAGTGCTTGATAATTCAATGGGGTGTGTGCTGGGGCAGCATGACGAGTCTGGCCGAAAAGAGCACGCTATTTATTACTTGAGCAAAAAGTTTACCGACTGTGAGTCTCGTTACTCACTGCTTGAGAAAACTTGCTGCGCTCTGGTATGGGCTGCTCGCCGGCTGAGACAGTATATGCTGACTCACACTACTTTATTGATTTCAAAGATGGATCCCATCAAGTACATATTTGAAAAGCCCGCTCTGTCTGGGAGGATAGCGAGATGGCAAATGATCTTAACAGAATATGACATCCAGTATACAACTCAGAAAGCAATTAAGGGGAGTGTACTGGCTGATCATTTGGCACACCAACCTGTGGACGATTATCAATCATTGAACTTTGATTTTCCGGACGAAGACATCATGGTGGTAACTGACTGTGAAGTACCTGGACCGGATGAAGGACCTGAGGAAGGATCCCGATGGTCTATGCATTTTGACGGAGCCTCCAATGCTTTGGGTAACGGCGTCGGTGCTGTAATCATATCTCCCAAGGGGACCCATACTCCACTCACCGCCCGATTATGTTTCAGCTGCACCAACAACATGGCAGAATATGAGGCATGCATCATGGGTTTACAAGCTGCAATCGACCTGAGGATCAAGTTTCTAAGTGTCTTCGGAGATTCCGCTCTCGTGATCAATCAGATCAAAGGCGAGTGGGATACGAAACACCCGAATCTCATTCCTTACAAGGAGTATGTATCGACCCTGCTCCCCCACTTTGAAGAGATAACTTTTGAACATTTCCCCAGAGAGGAAAATCAGCTAGCGGACGCACTAGCCACGATGTCTTCAATGTTTAAAGTTAAATGGGACAATGAGGCTCCCCAAATCCTAATCTGGAAGTTGGATGAACCGGCATACTGCTGCGAGCTCGAGGCTGAGAAGGTGACTGAAAAGCCCTGGTATCACGAGGTGAGGAGGTACTTGGAAGCCCAGGAATACCCTGAAGGTGCATCTGTCAATGATAAGAAGTTCATGAGGAGATTTGCTGCAAAATTCTTCCTCAGCAACGGCATTCTCTACAAACGGAATCATGATTCAACTTTGTTACGTTGTGTGGATAAGGCTGAAGCAGAGAAAATCATGATGGAACTGCACGAAGGTACGTTTGGGACCCATTCCAGTGGACACACCATGGCTAAGAAAATCCTTCGGGCAGGATATTTCTGGTCCACAATGGAAGCCGATTGTTACCAGCACTCCCGAACTTGTCATAAGTGCCAGATCTATGCTGACAAGGTGCATATCCCTCCAGTTCCTTTGAATGTCCTAACGGCACCTTGGCCTTTCGCAATGTGGGGCATCGATATGATCGGTGAGATCCGACCAACGGCATCCAATGGGCATCGCTTCATCTTGGTGGCGATCGATTACTTCACAAAGTGGGTTGAGGCGGCTTCCTACGCAACGGTAACCAAGAGCGTCGTAGCACGTTTCATCCGGCATAATCTGATCTGTCGATACGGAGTCCCAGAAAGAATCATTACGGACAATGGTACCAATCTCAATAACAAAATGATCACTGAACTCTGCGAACAATTCAAGATACAGCACCACAATTCTTCCCCCTATCGGCCGAAGATGAATGGGGCTGTAGAGGCAGCCAATAAAAATATCAAGAAAATTGTGCAGAAGATGACAGTGACCTATAAAGATTGGCACGAGATGTTACCGTTCGCTCTTCATGGGTACCGCACCTCAGCAAGGACGTCAACCGGGGCAACTCCCTTCTCCCTAGTCTATGGCATGGAGGCAGTCTTGCCGATCGAAATCCAGATACCCTCTCTCCGGATAATGAAGGATGCAGACTTGAATGAAGATGATTGGATCCAGACTCGACTTGATCAACTAAATCTGATTGACGAAAAGAGGCTCACTGCTATCTGTCATGGTCAAACGTATCAAAAACGGATGATCATGGCATTTAACAAGAAAGTCAGACCGCAAGAGTATCAAGTTGGGGACCTGGTAATCAAACGCATCATCCTTCCTCAAAGTGATCCCCGGGGCAAATGGACCCCTACTTACGAAGGGCCATTTGTGGTTAAGCGTGTGTTCTCAGGAGGAGCCATGATCCTAACCACCATGGACGGTGACGACCTTCCTCACCCCGCCAATGCGGACATAGTGAAAAAATACTACGCATAAATAAAAGACCCGCTAGGTTGACATACCTAGGCAAAAATAAGGGCTTCCCGGCGAACCAAAAGGGTTCAGGCAAAAATAAGGGATGAAATGAATAAAAATCTGTACACCCGGCAAGTCGAAAACCTGAAAGGGCGGCTTGGGCAAAAAAGGGTATCCCGGTGGACTGAAAACCCGAAAGGGCGGTCCAGGCAAAAGTTAGGGATAAAAGCGTAACACTATGTCTCATTGGATCGCTTCGCCTCCGGAGTTCGGCATCAACTATCTGGCCCAAATTTCGGCATCGACCAATCAGCTTCATCTTCGACCAGGCAGCAAAGCGATGAGACGTTCGAAGACATAAAGGCAATAGCAGAGTTGGAACCCAGTGGGATGGTTCACATAGCTGTTTTGTTTTTCAAATTGTAAACTCTATGATATTTGGCGATGTCCTCTTACTAGGATGTCAGTCTCTTGTACAAAAAACGCCTATTCACAGGCAAAGTTTAAATCAATGAAAATTCACTTGTCCATACAAATTGCCATTGTTTTTCTTTTGTTGTTTTGTCTTGCGAAGAACGTCCAATGTTCATTTTTGATATATGCATTTGACATTAAATTGCTGATTCATAAATGTTTGCATATGAAAAGAGATTAATTACAAGTGACATCGAAGACAGGGGCAATGTGGGGTTGTCTAATGCGGTCTAGTTGTTTTGTCCACCAAAGCACCAAGGCAGGTTCAACTGAAAATGTGACCAAATCATCTCAACTCCCCGCAGAGTAAAGCAATTCAGCAGCACTTTCCCCAAGCAGGAGTCGACTCCCCGTCGATCCTGAAAAAGGCTCATCCCCCGGCAGGTCTTAAAAGCTCATCCCCAGTAGATTCTGCGAGCTTATCCCCGGCGAAGTACGAACGTCTCGCCCAAGTTTTATTTAGAGTTATTTCCTCACAAGGACTTATAACTGGGTTATCCTCAGCTAAAAGCCACAGAAGACCGTTCCCGGCAAAAGTTCCTTCAATCCCCAGCGAAATCTACCTTTGGTTTTCCCAAGCAGAGTTTATCTTTGGGGTTCCCCAGCGGAGTTTATCATCATTATCCTCAGCGGAATCCATTGTTAAAGTCCTCAGCAGGCCTCTCATCAGAGCTTTGGTCAAGCATCTCTTCCGCAGAACAGCTTCCCGGTCATTCGTCAAGGATTTATTTTCCTAAGAAGAAATTACACTCATAAACATTTCACATTTTCATACATCTTGCTTACATACATGATGAGACACATACAATATCAAATGTTGAACATCATGACATCATGCATATCATACATCATGACATTGCATACAGCTTACGTCTTTGCCTTTTCAGGAAAAAGACAATCTCAAAAAAGACTACTTTCAACTGTCACAATTCCAGACTCGATTCCTGTATCTAGCCAGGGCACGTCTGAAGAGTTCAAAGATTCGACTCCTGTATCCAGCCAGGGCACATCTATCAACTACAACATTTGAAGATTCGATACCTGTATCCAGCCAGGGCATATCTGTTGACCACATTTCCAGACTCGATTCCTGTATCTAGCCAGGGCACGTCTGCAGAGTTCAAAGATTCGACTCCTGTATCCAGCCAGGGCATATCTATTGACGACTATTTCCAGATTCGACTCCTGTATCCAGCCAGGGCACATCTGTGAGCAACCGATTGAAGATTCGATACCTGTATCCAGCCAGGACATATCTGCATAAGGAGACTGAAGATCAAACACCTGTAACAAGCCAGGAAAACATCTGTCTTTCTTAAACACACAAGTTCTCGCTAAGGAACCTCTTATGCGATCAACACTTCCAAATGGCATCTGTAAGCCCATTCCCGACAAAGTTCTGTCACTTGTCCAGATGGCATCTACAAAGCCCATCTCCCTATCCACCATCTCTCCAAATGGCATCTATAAGCCCATTCCCGACACCACATTGTTGAGACTCCAGCATGCGAGTGCAAATTTCCGGGCACTCTAGTGTCCAATCTCCTTTTACCCTCGAGTCACGAAAGGCAAACTTGCCAATCTAACTCTTCAGGTCCAAGAAGATTGAACAGGGGCAACTGTTGTACCCCAAAATTTGCCCTCCCATTTCCTCAACATTTTCTCATCACAAAACCTTTGAAGATCAAGATCCAATTAGGGTTTCCTCTGCTCAAGACTTCTCCTTGCACTGTGGACTCAAATTAGGGTTTGTGTTTGCCTAAAGATGTTTTGACCTAAAATGCCTAAGATGACTTTCATGCTTCATGTTGGACTCCCAAGTTTACCTATACCAAGTTTCAAGTCTTGATTCCAAGTTTTACCCAGTCAATTGGACAGTTGACCTAGAAATCAGCTGTATTGGGGAAAAAGTCAACTGTGGCCAATTGACAGTCAAACCTCATGAAATTTGATCCACATCAACATTATGAACTCATATGAACCATTTGATCAAGTTTGGATCACAATTCCACAAGAAATTTGATCAGATCATCAAAAGGGCAAAATGGTCATTTTTAGGGTTTTGACTGCACAAGGGCAATTTTTGACTGTCTGACCTAGCCAATGGCAAACCAAGCTCACATATGGCCTCAAGGACTCAATGGAATTATCTTGACATGTTCATCAAGCTCAAAAGATCCCAAGTACACAAGATTGACAGTTGAATTTCTCAGTCAATTGATCAATTTTGACTGTATACTGAAAAGTCAAACTTTGACTTTTTTGGTCAAAATCAAGAGTCAAGATTCATTTTTCATCAAAACATGCCAAATTATGAAACTTGTTCACCAAGAAATGTCAAAATGCAAATTAGGGTTTGAAAATGGAATTTTTCATAACTTAGAATTTTTCTAAGTTATGGAAAACCCTAATTTTTTCCCAACTTTGCCCCATCTTTTCACCATGATCCATTTGGATTCAAACAAAAGTCAAAACATGAAAGTTGTAGCTTGTTGCAAAATCTAAAACTTTGATTCACAAAGTTTTCTCACTTGAAGCTTGTATCTCAAGTTATGATTTTTTGAATAAGGGCACTAAACCATCTTTTAACTTAGTGAAATTTGACCTATTTTGACAAGGTTTTCTACCCTACTTCAAGGCCACTTTTCATACCCTTCCACTTGGAATTTCAAATTGCATTTCAAAGATGGATTGTAGTACACATTACAAGCTTTCCAAAATGTCCAAGAACTCATCAAACAACCTCATAACTTGAGAGATTCGAATTTCACAAGTTGGCAAAAATTCACTTTTGTTCTTCATCAAAGCATGTTCATAAACTTGGCAAATTTGAATTCAGCATGCTTAAGCTACATTGCAGGCCTCTAATCCCATTCTCACTCAATAATTCAATGCATATCCTTTGTGTTATAACATTATTTTGCTCATTTGGATAATACACACAAAATCAAGCCTAAACTAGAAAAAGCATGTTATCCATTCTTGTAAAGTGATACTTTATGGCAACTTTGCAAATCTATGAGGTACAATGCAGATCTTTGAAGCAAAAAAGCATAGGCATATCCCACTGATCAAGACTCAAAGGTGCAGCATAGATTGAGGCATTGTACTGGCCTAGAAACCAAGTTGACATTTGCTTGCTTCACATAGAAGTAACATCCATAACTTATGCTATCTCTCATATCAGCAAAGAAACACAACACAAAAGATATCAAACACATTCCATAGACCACATTGAAGCTTTTGCTCGAGCCATTTGCCTTTCAAACCCTCTCCATCTCAGAATCATCCTCAAACTGCACAAACAGGGGTGCCCCTGCAGTTTGAGTGCAATCTCTCATTCCCTTCAAGCATTTTTGTCCAAACCTGTTCCTCTACCTTCCTTACAACATATGCAAGCTATCCAGAAGCTAAGGCACGATCTGTAGTTGCTCTAACCACTTCCACCATTTTCACATCTTTGACTTGCAGGTGAAGTTCTATAGCTTGATACAAGAAGTTTCAAGACAAAGTGAGCATTGAAAAAGCATCCCTGGACCTCAAGGAAGTTTTTCCAATCATTACATTGCACTGAAAGTCTCTCATTCTCCACATAGAAGTTCAACTGCACAGGTAAAAGTTTGAATTCGTATCTCTCTTATTAGGCATATTTAGTCTTAAGTTTGTGAAGAAACAAAGTCCTACTCATAGCCCTGAACATGTACATAGTTTTACTTTTCATTTCTTTTGTCTGAGTGAAGAGAATTTGAGCTCTGAAAATGGTAGAAAAACTAGGTCAGAAAAGAGGGGGAGAGAAATTCTCTCTCATCTTGGAGAGATAGGTCATGTTCTTTATATGGTTGAAACCGTCTCTTAATGCTCTACACTTTTCATGTTATGAGTTTTGCTTGAAAGTCCAGGAATCCAGAGTTAGAAAACGCGTGTTCTGTGAGAAGAAAGATGTACAGAGGTTGAAGAAGAAGTGATCTGGGCTGGGCCTGGATTTGTTTCCTTTTCACACCCCATTTTTTTGGTTTACACCCCCTGAGCCCATTTGTTTATTTTTCAACATTTTTGACTTTTTCTTTTTGGGTTGACTTTGTTTATTTTTTCTCATGCCATTAAAATTTTTAAAATATTTTTTCCATCATTTTTTGTATTTATGGCATATTTGTTTGTTTATTTCTTTTATTTATATACAAATATATATATACACTATTATTAAAATAAATAGAAAATAATGTGGATACATTTTTATTTTTATTTTTACTTTCTGAAAATATTTCACACAAAAAAATACTTTTATTTATTTTATTAAAATATTAAATAAATATTTATTTTGTATAATACTCATTTAGGGTTTAATATATATATATATATATGTACATGTTTATTAATATACTTAAGATAAAAATATAAAATACTTGATTTTCTTCATTTTTATCAATATTTGATACAAAAATACTTTTTTTCACAAAATATTTCATTTTATTTTATTTTTGTACATAATAAATAAATAGTAGAATTAAATTAAATAATAATACTTTTTATATAAAAATTAGGGTTTCTTACCCTAAGTTTCAAAATACTAAAAATAAATACATTTTTATTTCTTTTTCCTTTTACATAAATATTTTCTCATACACATAAAAAACTTTCTTTTTTTTACATTTTACATATTTATTTTATTTACATTTAAATTATGCAATTTATTTACTATGCAAATATCCAATTGTTGTAATAATCTAGATTTAAATTCTTGTCTATATCCCCATTTGAACATTTGTACCCCCCCTTCCCATATTTGGTTGTGTAATAGCTTAGTAATTTTAATTTCGCACTTTATTGCTTTCTAAATAATAACATGCTAGAATTAGGGTTTGTATGCGAAAAAACGATAAAAAATAGTTTGACCTAATACAAGACAAACAAGCATGAAAATGGACACACAAATCACACTTGCACCCCCTAGGGTATTCCACTTGTTGCCTTCAAATAAATGGGCCATATTGTATGTTGAACATCTTTGGGCAAAACAAACAGTTTGAATGATCATAGTCCCTCGATAAAACTTTTCAAAACAAACAAAACAAATGATCAAGTCCCTTAGAGAAATTGCCCAAAGACATTTAACGTTGTTACAATTATGGTCTAAACGATGACCCGCGCCTGTCCCTTTTCACATCCTAACACAAGGTTGCCCACCAAATACAATGGTGGTGCGAACTTGTTAAAAGGGTTAAAGTATAGCAATAATCTTTTGAGAAATTTAGGAGTAGATAAACTCTTAGTTACTTGAATCAAACTTGCAAAACAAAACACTTGCCTATTTTTTCAAACCACACTTCACTACACTTTCAAAACAACTTTCAAAAACAAATGAAAACCTTTTCAAAAGACATACACCTTTGTATACATCCCCACATGGATCATTGCAAAGGTTGCCACCACATTGGCCTCTTTTCAAAACATTTTCAAAACCCACACACTCAAGCACCATTTAAAACAATTGGAAAACAAAAGGCAAGTGATCTAAGCAAGTAACTAAGAGCCCATGGATAACCATGGATAGAAAGGGTGCTAATACCTTCCCTTTCTATAATCTACTCCCCGAACCCAAGAAAACATCTCAAAAGGTTTTTGCTGTGCTTTTTAACCTTTCCTTAGGATAAAATAAAAAGTCGGTGGCGACTCTTGCTAACCGCAACATTTGCGAATACAAACGCAAACCTCAAGTCAGTTCTCCCACCGTATCACACTTGCTTAGATCAACTTGCCTTGATTTTCAATTGTTTGAAATGGTGCTTTGTGTGTGTGGGTTTGAAAATGTTTTGAAAAGAAGCCAATGTGGTGGCAACCTTTGTAATGATCCATGTTGGGATGTATACAAAGGTGTATGTCTTTTGAAAAGGTTTTCAATGTTTTTTGAAAGTTGTTTTAAAAGTGTAGTGATGTATGGTTTGAAAAATAGGCAAGTGTTTTTGTTTTTGCAAGTTGGCAAGTAATCAAGAGCTATCTACCCTAAATTTCTCAAAGATCTTTGCTATGTTTTAACCCTTTTAACAATTTTGTTCCACCATTGCATTTGGTGGACAATCTTGTGTTAGGATGTGAAAGGGACGGGCGCGGGTCATCGTTTAGACCATAATTGCAATGGTGCCAAGTATCTTTGGGCAATTTTTCCTTGGAGGGACTTGATCATTTTTAGGCAACTTTCGAAAGCGTCATCGAGGGACTATGATCATTTGAATTGTGTTTGTTTTGCCCAAAGAGACCTAACATGCAATATGGCCCATTATTGAAGGCAACAAGTGGAATACCCTAGGGGTACAAGTGTGATTAGTGTTGTCCATTTTCATGCTTGATTATCTTGAAGTTAGGTCAAACTATTTTGGTTAATTGATTTGCATACAACCCTAATTCTAGCATGGCATATTTAATGGCATATTTAGAAAGCTTGTAAATGCGAAAAATAAAGTTCCTAAGTTATTACAACACAATATATGGGATGGGGGGTACAAATGTTCAAATGGGGGTATTTTGACAAGAATTAAAACCCTAGACTATTACATCAAATTGGAATTTTGCAAGGTATTTAATTACACAATATTTAAATAAAATAAAATAAATATGCAAAATGCAAAAAGGTTTTCTTTTTTATATGTATGTAAAAGGTATTTATCATGTACCAAATAAAATAAAATTAATTAATATTTGGGATTCTTATGCATTTAGGGCAAAAACCCTAATTTTACAAATAAAAGTATTTATTGTATAATATATGTAATATTTATTTATCATGTACAAAAAATAAATGAAAAGAAAAATATATGAAAAAAAGTAATTTTAAAGTTAAATATTAGTAAAAATAAAATGTATTATTTTATTATGTTTTTAACCTAAATGTATTAATAAATACCTAAATATTTATAATATTCACTAAATACTAAATATATATATAAATAATAATATTTAATATTTACAAAAAATGTATTTTTTTTATAAAAGGTTTTTTTTTCAAAGATAAAATAAAACAAAAGTCAGAAAATAAAAAGTATTTATATTATTTTAGTATTTTAAGTAAAAGAGTATTTATATATTATTTATGCACAAATGTTAATTTAAACCAATAAATGCCTAATAAATACAAAAATGGTTTGAAAAATATTTTTTATATTTTTAATATTATGAGAAAAAATAAATAAGTCAGAAATAACAAGCAAAAGTCAAAAAATGATCAAAATAAGCACAATGGGCCAAGTGGGTTCAAAAGTAAAAACAAGGTGCAAATAAGAAAAATAAAACAAGCCCAGCCCAAAGGACCTTCTTCAACCTCTGGCCAGAATTTTGTCAAAAAACGCGCGCCTCCTACACTGATTCAAACATCTGGATTCCTGGACTTTTAGCACAAACTTACAACATGAAAAATGTTAAGCATCAAGCCACGATTCTGGACATATAAAGAACTCATCCTAACTCTCAGAAATGAGAGAGAATTTCTCCATTCCCAATTCCTGACCTAGTTTTTGTTCCATGTTCAGACTTCAAATTCTCATAGCACACATAACATAAATGAAAACTAATTATATGGGCATGTTCAGGGCCATGAATGTGACATAATTTCTTCACAAATCTAAACCTAACAATGCCTGGATAGAGAGATAAGAGTTCATGAACTTACCTGTTCAGTTGGAATCGTATCTGGTGATGGAGGTGTTTTCAATGCAAGGTGATGATTGGTATAGCTTCCTTGATGTTCAGGGATGCTATTCCAAGCTTTAGTTTGCTTTGAAACCAAGTAAATCGTGTTATAGCACTTCAACTGCAAAACAGAAAAATGAAAATGGTGATGTTGATTAGGAGTGTTACAGTCTGCTTCTAATGTTTTGGACAGTTTGTATGGATGGTAGGGAAAGTGTTTGAAGTGGTTTTGGCCAAGATGCGCGATGGAAATGAGTTGTGGGATTCCAAGTGCAGGATGCCCTGTTTTTGTGCAGTTTAATGGTGATTCTGTGTTTGAGGATGTTTGGAACTTGGTTGGCTTGTGTTTCAGCTTAGGTTTGATGATTAGAAAGTGTTCAATAACTTTGCTTAAGGTTCTCTTGGCTGAGATGATAGTTGGTAGGTGTTATGCAAGTTTTCTTCTTACTTAAGCAACAAAATGCCAAGTTGAGTTTTAGACTGATGGAGGCCCCTCTAATGTGCTGCTAAGCTTGCCCTTGATCAATGGGATTAGTTTAAAAACTTGTGCCAAGGAGATTTGCTGTGTACCTCTCGATTTGCTAATTGACATAAAGTTCTACTTTTGCAAAAATGGACATTATGCTTTTTCTATTTTAGGACTAAACCTTCATGTAATGCTTAAACACATAATGCAAGGCTTGAACACAAAGGGTTTGCATTTAATTTATGAGTGCAAATGGGATATAGGACCTGTAATCAAGTTGTGCAAGCTGATTTGAAAAATTGCACAAGTTATGAACATGTACATGGCCATGAATCAAAATGACTTTTTCCCAACTTGCCAAATTCGATTCTCTCTAACCATGAGGTTGTTTGATGAGTTCTTGGACATTTTGGAAAGCTTGGAATGTATACTACAATCCATATTTGAAATGAAAATTTAAATTCCAAGTGGAAGCATGTGAAAAATGGTCTTGAAGTTAGGCAAAAATCCTGCCTAAAATGGTTCAAAATTTCTCTAAGTTAAGAATGGTTTGGTACCCTTGTTCCAAAAATTGTAACTTGAGCTACAAGCTTCTTTTGAGGAAACTTTGTGAACCAAAGTTGTAGATTTCGCAATGGACTCCAAATTTCATGTTTTGACTTTTCCTTGAATCCAAATGCATCTTGATGAGAAAGTGGGACAAAGTTAGGAAAAAATTAGGGTTTTTCATAACTTAGAAAAATTCTAAGTTATGAAAAATCTTCATTTCAAACCCTAATTTGTGATTTTTGATTCCTTGATGAACAAGTTTCATGATTTGGCATGTTTTGATGAAAAATGAATCTTGACACTTGATTTTGACCAAAAAGTCAAAGTTTGACTTTTCAGTATACAGTAAAAAATTGATCAATTGACTGAAAAATTCAACTGTCAATCTTGTGTATTTGGGATCTTTTGAACTTGTTGAGTATGTCAAGACAATTCCATGGGGTCCTTGAGTCTATATGTGAGCTTGGTTTACCATTGGCTAGGTCAAACAGTCAAAAATTGCCTTTGTGCAGTCAAAACCCTAAAAATGACCATTTTGCCCTTTTGGTGATCTGATCAAATTTCTTGTGGAATTGTGATCCAAACTTGATCAAATGGTCCATGTGAGTTCATAATGTTGATGTGGGTCAATTTTCATGAGGTTTGACTGTCAATTGGCCACAGTTAACTTTTTCGCCAATACAGCTGATTTCTAGGTCAACTGTCCAATTGACTGGGCAAAATTTGGAATCAAGACTTGAAACTTGGTATGGATAAACTTGGGAGTCCAACATGAAGCATGAAAGTCATCTTAGGCATTTTAGGTCAAAATATCTTTGTGCAAACACAAACCCTAATTTGGGTCAACAGTGCAAGGAGAAGTCTTCAGCAGAGGAAACCCTAATTGGATCTTGAGCTCCAAGGGTCTTGTGATGAGAAAATGTTGAGAAAATGGGAGGGAAATTTTTTGGGTACAACACCTTTTATCTCATACACACTCAATAATTTAATGCCAACCCTTTGTGTTCAAGCCTTATTTTGTATGTTTAACCATTGCATACAAGATTAAGCCATAAATAGAAAAAGCACTTTATCCATTCTTGTAAAGCATGGCTTTATGTCAAGTTTGCAAATCAAGAGGTACATGCCAAATATTTTGGGCACAAGTTCATAAACATATCCCACTGATCAAGACAAATTTTTGCAGCATGTTTAGGGGGCCTGCATAAGCTTGTAACCCAACTTGTCATTTTTTGCTTAAGAGAGAAGAAACTTGCATATTGAAGACCAACTCTCATTCCTGCAATCACAAGCCTAAGAAAAAATTGTGAACATATTCCATACTCCTCAAGTAACCTAAAACACGACCAAGCCATCCTCAAGACTCCCTCATTCATCAAAAAACAGTTTTGTGGCAAAACAGGGTATCTTCTGCATTTTGACTTGGCCAGTTCATTCCCCTCGTGCGTTTTCATCCAAACCACCTCAAACACCTTCCATAACATCCATACAAACTATTCCAAGCATTGAACTGGAACTGTAACATCCCTAACATCATGAAATTCTGGCTGCAGATACTCAATGTCACGTTCAATGTTATGACACCGTATTTGACTTACTATATGACAGTAAATACAAAAGCAATAAAGAACACAGTCAATTGTTTACCCAGTTCAGTGTGCAACAACACATACTCTGGGGGCTACCAAGCCAGGGAGGAAATCCACTATAAGAGATTTTAATTCAGGAATAAACCAACCAGTTTATCTCCTTCACTTAAGACCTACCCAATGCAATTCCAATCTAAGTACAACTTAAACCTGAGTTCCTACTCACTCCCCCTCAATCACAGCAGTGATACATAAACCAATTTGACTTAAGAATTGATGAAGACACTCTTCAAAAACAAACACTTGATTAAGCTTCACAGCTTTTTAATCAAGCAACACAATCACTCGTGCTTCACAGCTTTGAGTGATACACACAACTAACTTGACTCTGCTTCACAGCTTTAGTCAAGGAACATTCAAACACTCTTGCTTCAAAGCTTTGAGTGCTACACAACCCTTACAATTAGAAACCTATTCCAAGGCACTTATCACAATGATAATTGCTTGGAGTACAATAATCAAATCTATACAGATTACAAATGATCTTCTAATCAATAGAAGCCATCCTTGAAAAACAGCAGCTCTGTTGAATATATAGCAGCTGCAACTTCAGTTAGGGTTTCCAAAAACCTAGGGTTAATTCCGTTTGACCTAAAGACCAGGTCATAGGACTTTATTAACCAGGTTAGGGTTGAGCTAGGTTACCCCTCAGAAAACGCAGGATTCTGTTCAGGAAGGACTGAGTTATTTCCTGAAAAAACTCAGACTTATCCAATCCTGCAATCCTGTTAGTTCAGAACAGGATGTCATAACATCTGTTATGACATCTGAGAAAACCTGTCTACTGATTTAGCAAAATGTGATCATTTTGCAAAATGCTCAGATACACACTTATAAACATCAGTATTTGAATTACAATATTTTTCTGCAAAGGTACCTAATGAGTCAGTACAAACTGAACTAGAATGTTATGACATCAGTCATGACATTCACACATACACTTGGGTTTTACCAAAAATGCAAGCCAATACCTAAACACCTACAAACTCCCCCTTTGGCAGATTTTTGGCTAAAGACCCTAAACAATCAGAGATAGATAGCAGCAGAAATAAGTGACAGCAGAAAAATAGAATGTCAAGTACTAATTAAGTAAGTACCAAAATATTCTCCCCCTCTTTAGCCACAAATGGGCCAAAGATACATGTTCATAAAATTATACAGTTATCCAAAGCAAAATAATAAGAGCAGCAGCAGAAAACAACTGAATACACTTCCAAACTCCACCAGATATCAGCACCAACCAGCAACACCACCAAACAGCAAACAACCTTCAAGTACTGTCATCAGACTCAGAGGAGCTAGTTTCTTCAATGTTGAGATGTCCTTCAGCTTCTACACCTTCTTCCCTTCTGTTTTCTTCAGCTTCCTCCTTTTCTAGCCTGGCAATTAGAATTTCTAGGGTCCTTTTTCTAGCATCCAGCTCTTTGCAAGTTTCTTTTAAAACAGCTATGACATCTGATGTCTTGGACTGGGTCTTTACAGACGATGTCTCAGCTGATGTTATGACAATGTCTGGAGCATGAGATCCCTGAAACAGTTTGTAGTGCAGGCCAAGGGCAGTGGCTCTTTTGCAGACTGTATCTCTTGCCACAAGGATATCAGGGTATTGTGCAAGGATGATTCCATAAAGGAGGGAGGGAAAGGCAATTGGTCCTTTGACAGCATAACTGCCAGCATGCTTTAAAGTTTGTTCAAAGATGTACCTCCCATAGTCAAAAGCAGTCTTGGTTCCCACAGCATAGATAAATCTCCCCAATCCTGTGGAGATAGTTGATTTGTGATTTGTAGGCACCCAGTTGGCTGCACCTATTTTATGCAAGATGGCAAATTTCATGCTGAGTTTACTAGCATTCAGCTTCCCTTTCAAGGGCCAGCACTTTACTTGCCTGGCTGTGATGGTTAGACAGACTTCATTGTCAGTTGCCTCTAGATCAGGACAGTCCTTATTTGTTCTTCCAAGAAACTTGTTGATTTCTGATGGAGAGAACTTGACCCTTCTTCCTCTAACAAAAACACTTTCAAAGTCAGCTGACCTTCCATCAGCACAGTCATTTGACAAGTTCACTACAAACTCCTTGACCAGATTTTCATAACATTTGTTAAACTTTATCACTGTCTTCATTGGCCCAGCATTCTTGATCAGGTCCATGATGTCTTTGCACTCCAAGGCATCATTGTTGAGTTCTCTCTCTAAGGCTATTCTCTTTAAGCAAACATACTTCCATCTGTTTGCATTGTCAGGATGATGAAAAGAGATGTTGTCTGTTGGCACTTCAGGCACTCTAGCAATCTTGCTGGAGGGGAGCTTCCTTCTGATGGGAGTTTCTTCAATATCAATCTCAAATTCTGATTCCTCATCAGAATCAGAAGTTTCAGGTTCTTTACTCTTCTTAGAGATTGGTTGTCTAGCAGTATGCACCTGGGCCTTCTTCCCTTTTGTCTGAATACTTTTCTCAGCCATGCCTTCAGCCTTGGATTTCTTAGCATCAGGTTTATCATTCTGACTACTCTTTCTTTTCATCAATCTCCTAGCTATGCTAGGGTTCACATTAGCAATCAGTTCATTATCTGAGTAATCTTCATCCACATCAATGATAGGTGGAGCAGCAGCCTTTTCAGAGGGGTTCTGAATGTTGTCTTTTGGTGTCACAACATTCTTAGTGACATCTACATTTTCAGAAACTTCCACATTTGGACTTTCTGATTGATTTAAAGGGATAGAAATCCCCGGTACAGATTGGTTGCCACTCAGTATACTAGTAACCAGCCTAGCAATAGCTTGGTGAACTTGAACTGATCCTTCTCTATTAGGTACAGAAGACGAAGGATGAGAAGAATTACCAGAGGCTGTAGCTTGAGCTCTTCCTGCATGTCTGGTTCTGAGCTTTTTGACTCTGGCTGGGTCAGTTGCCATCTCCCTGAGAGGAGTGACCTCAAGAACTTCAGATTCTATGCATGTAGTGATTGCCCTAGAATCTTGGTCAGATGATGACGATGATGAGGAAGACGAAGTCGCCATGGTTGAAGACGATGTCTGAGACATTTTGATTGACTTTGAGTAATGGTAGCAGTTTGAGAAAAATCTTTGATTGGGAGGAGGAAACAGGTTGCAAGGATGAGAGAGGTAGGGGGTAAAAGGGAGTCTCTTCAACTTCTTAAAGCTTTTGAAGGAATTGTGAAAGAATATGATTAACCCACTAAATATAGACTTAATAAAATTAATCCCTCCAACCCTTGTTTTAAGCAAAATTAATTGCTATAATTTCTCATGTTGGTGAATACCCAACCTGCCCCTCAAATTTTCAAGTTTATTTCCAACAAGAGCCTTGGTAGAAGAATCAGTCAGCTGAAGCTTAGAGAAACTATGTTCCAGTTTAAATGACTTCTTCTCTTCAAAGTCAATAGGGTTCAAGGAAATGTTGAATGTTTTCAGATTGTCACAACACAATGTCACAACATCTTGTGTAACATTGTACTCAGGGAGCATTTGTTTTGACCAGATGTTTTGAGAACAGAATTTATGAGACTTGTTATTTCCAACATCCTTGTCAAGATGACTTAAGGTTCTGACAACACATTCTTCTTCAAGTTTATTTGCCACATCACAGATATCATCAACCTGTAGTTTTGGAGTTCTTCTGACAGCTTCCATAGAAATAGCTTTTTTCATTCTTCCAAGCTTATGCTGCCACAGTTTCATCTCTTTTTCTTCTTTGATGATTTGACACATAGTGGAGATATCAGTGTTCTCAGGCTGCCACACGTAACAGTTATCTTTGGATTTGATTCCTCTCATTACAACTTCTAGTTTTTCATTACTTACTAGACATTCAGATCTAGAGAAGTTGACCTTGAATCCTAGATCACATAATTGACTGATACTAATGAGATTAGCAGTCAACCCTTTTACCAGCAGTACTTTATTCAGACTTGGAACTCCAGGGCAGTCCAAATTACCACCTCCTTTGACTTCACCTTTAGCACCATCTCCAAAGGTCATAAAACTGGTGGTGTGAGGCATAACATTATTGAGGAGATTTTTGAATCTAGTCATGTGTCTGGAACATCCACTGTCAAAGTACCAATCTTCCTTTGCAGAGACCCTCAGGGAAGTGTGAGCTATCAGTGCAGTAGCCTTTTTCTTCCATTTAGGAGCATGAGGTACCTTTTTAGATTTAGGTTTGACACCTGAGTTCTGATTAGGATATCCATGTAGTCTGAAGCAGAAGGGCTTTATGTGACCATATCTCCCACAATGATGACATTTCCATCTTTGGTACCTTTTCTTCATATGTCTCTGTTCCTGATGTTGAGAGTTGTGTTGAGACATCCGTTTTGACATTTGCTTACCAGTACCAGATTTCTTTGCTTCCATAAATCCTAGTCCAGATTTATTTCCCACATTTTGTCCAACCTGAAGGATCTCTTCCAATTTGTCTGTTCCATTGGTCAACATCTTGACATATTTGGTCATTTGATTCAGTTGTGAGTTCAGCAATTGAACTTCTCCTTCTAGATGACTTATAGTTTCAAGATTTGCCCTTTTTTCAGCCTCCAGCTTTATAATGAGTTTTGATTGTTTCTCATTCTACACACAGACTTCAGCACTTCTGATACACAATTTCTTGTAGGTATCAGCCAGTTCTTCAAATGTCACTTCTTCATCACTAGTGTCACTTTCAGAAGTACAAACACTAGTTAGGGCAGTAACTAGTTTGGCAGATTCTTCTTCAGAATTACTTTCTGAATCATAGTCAGACCAAGTAACAGTCATTCCTTTCTTTTGCTTCTTAAGAAAGGTAGGACATTCAGCTCGAATATGTCCATATCCTTCACATCCATGGCATTGAATACCTCTGCCTTGGTTTCCCTTATCTTCTGACCTTGGTCTTCTGCTGGAACTGTCAATGTCAGAGGGAATGTTATGAACATTAGACCTTGACTTTGGGTCCATTCTTTTGATGAGCCTGTTGAACTGTCTTCCAAGCATGGCAATAGCTTATGATATGTTTTCTTCTTCATCCTCCTTGTATTCAACATCAGTGTTGGATACAAGTGCTATGCTTTTGTTCTTCTTGTCACCATTATCAGTGATCCCCATCTCAAAGGTTTGAAGAGACCCAATAAGTTCATCCACTTTCAACTTGCTAATGTCCTGGGCTTCCTCTATGGCAGTTACCTTCATTGCAAATCTTTTAGGCAAGGATCTGAGAATCTTCCTCACCAGTTTTTCTTCTGACATCTTTTCTCCCAGTGCTCCTGAGGTGTTGGCAATCTCCAAGATGTTCATGTGAAACTCATGAATGGTTTCATCTTCCATCATTTTTAGGTTCTCAAATTTTGTAGTCAACATCTGAAGCCTTGACATTTTTACTTTGGAAGTGCCCTCATGAGTAGTTTTGAGAGTGTCCCAAACTTCCTTGGCCAGTTCATATTGATGTACTAGTCTGAAAATGTTTCTATCAATTCCATTGAACAAGGCATTTAAAGCTTTTGAATTTCCCAGAGCTAATTCATCTTCTTCTTTACTCCACTCTTCCTCAGGCTTCAGACTGATTGTCCCATCTATCTCAGTTATGGTGGGATGAATCCATCCTTTGTCAGCAGCTCTCCAAGCCTTTTTGTCCAGAGATTTTAGGAAGGCAATCATACGAGGTTTCCAGTAGTCATAATTGGTTCCGTCCAGAATGGGTGGTCTATTTCCAAAAACTCCTTCTTTGTCCATAGTGCCAGAAAGTGATATCCCTAGATCTCACCCAGTAATACAGGCAGGGTGCCTGCTCTGATGCCAATTGAAATTCTGGCTGCAGATACTCAATGTCACGTTCAATGTTATGACACCGTATCTGACTTACTATATGACAGTAAATACAAAAGCAATAAAGAACACAGTCAATTGTTTACCCAGTTCAGTGTGCAACAACACCTACTCTGGGGGCTACCAAGCCAGGGAGGAAATCCACTATAAGAGATTTTAATTCAGGAATAAACCAACCAGTTTATCTCCTTCACTTAAGACCTACCCAATGCAATTCCAATCTAAGTACAACTTAAACCTGAGTTCCTACTCACTCCCCCTCAATCACAGCAGTGATACATAAACCAATTTGACTTAAGAATTGATGAAGACACTCTTCAAAAACAAACACTTGATTAAGCTTCACAGCTTTTTAATCAAGCAACACAATCACTCGTGCTTCACAGCTTTGAGTGATACACACAACTAACTTGACTCTGCTTCACAGCTTTAGTCAAGGAACATTCAAACACTCTTTCTTCAAAGCTTTGAGTGCTACACAACCCTTACAATTAGAAACCTATTCCAAGGCACTTATCACAATGATAATTGCTTGGAGTACAATAATCAAATCTATACAGATTACAAATGATCTTCTAATCAATATAAGCCATCCTTGAAAAACAGCAGCTCTGTTGAATATATAGCAGCTGCAACTTCAGTTAGGGTTTCCAAAAACCTAGGGTTAATTCCGTTTGACCTAAAGACTAGGTCACAGGACTTTATTAACCAGGTTAGGGTTGAGCTAGGTTACCCCTCAGAAAACGCAGGATTCTGTTCAGGAAGGACTGAGTTATTTCCTGAAAAAACTCAGACTTATCCAATCCTACAATCCTGTTAGTTCAGAACAGGATGTCATAACATCTGTTATGACATCTGAGAAAACCTGTCTACTGATTTAGCAAAATGTGATCATTTTGCAAAATGCTCAGATACACACTTATAAACATCAGTATTTGAATTACAATATTTTTCTGCAAAGGTACCTAATGAGTCAGTACAAACTGAACTAGAATGTTATGACATCAGTCATGACATTAACACATACACTTGGGTTTTACCAAAAATGCAAGCCAATACCTAAACACCTACACATCACTTGCCATTTTCAGTTTTCAACTTTGCAGGTAGACTTCTATAGCTTGATACAACAGGATTCAAAGCACACCAAGCATTGGAAAAGCATCCCTGAACTTCAAGCAAGTTGTAAAAGTCCTCAAAATCCATTGAAAGCACCTCCATTGTTGTATACGTTTCAAGCTGAACAGGTAAGTTTTTGAACTTCTATCTCTCTATCCAAGCATATTTAGGCTTAAGTTTGTGAAGAAAGCATGTTCTAGTCATAGCCCTGAAGCCATCCATGTAGTTACTTTTCATTTATATTGTGTGTGCTAAGAGTATTTTGAACCTGAACATTGGAAAAAAGCTAGGCCAGGAATTGGGGGAGAAGAAATTCTCTCTCATTTCTGAGAGTTAGATTAACTTCTTTATATGTTTAGAATCGTGGCTTCAAGCTCTACAGGTTTCATGTTTTAAGATTTGTCAAAGGATCAAAGAATCAAGAGTTAGGGAGATGAACAAGAAGGCGCGCGTTTTTTCTATGTTCAAACAGTCTGGAGGTTGAGGACAACCCTTTTGGGCTGGGCTTGGTTGCTTTTCTGTTTACACCCTCATTTTCCACATACACCCCCTTGGCCCATTGTGTTTTATTTTTATTATTTTTGATTTTTTCCTTTTGTTTCTGACTTATTTATTTTTTGTCTAAACATAAAAAATATTAAAAATATTTTTCAACCATTTTTGCATTTTATTTGGATTTTATTTGTTTTATTTGAATTTATACATATAAATAACATATATATCTTTTTATTTAAAATACTAAAAACAATACAAAATACATTTATTTTCTAATTTTATTTTCTTTTATCTTTTGAAAACATTTTCTAAAAAATATACTTTTTTTGTAAATATTAAATATTTTATTTTTGTACATATTTAATATATTTAGTAAATAATATAAATACATATATATATATTTATTAGAATATTTAGTACAAAAATACAAAATAATACATTTTTATTTTTATTTATTTTTGTATATAATTAATAAATATTGTATATAATAAATAATTAATACCTTTTATTTGCAAAATTAGGGTTTTGCCCTAAAACCATGAAAAATATCCAAAATTAACCTTTTTTTATTTTTGTTTATTTGACACATGAAAATACTTTTTTTACATACATATAAAAATCATTTTTTGCATCTTGCATATTTATTGTATTTTATTTAATTATTGTGCAATTATTTAATTTGTATATCCAATTTGGATTGTAATAGCTTAGATTTTAATTTCTTGCTAAATATTCCCATTTGAACATTTGTACCCCCCATCCCATAATTATGTTGTAATAATTTAGGATGTTATTTTCCGCATTTAAAAGCTTTCTAAATATGTCATGATAGACTTAGGGTTTTGTATGCAAAAATCAAACAACAAATAGTTTGACCTAATTCAAAGACAAAAAAGCATGAAAATGGACAACACCAATCACACTTGCACCCCTAGGGTTACTCCACTTGTTGCCTTCAATAATGGGCCATATTGCATGTTGAGTGTCTTTGGCCAAACAAAACAATTCAAATGATCATAGTCCCTCGATGACGCTTTCGAAAGTTGCCTAAAAATGATCAAGTCCCTTAAAGGAAAAATTGCCCAAAGACACTTGGCACCATTGCAATCATGGTCTAAACGATGACCCGCGCCCGTCCCGTTAACATCCTAACACAAGATTGTCCACCAAATACAATGGTGGAACAAAATTTTTAAAAGGGTTAAAACATAGAAAAAACCTTTGAGTAAATTTAGGGGTAGACAACTCTTAGTTACTTGAATCAACTTGCAAAACACACTTGCCTACTTTTCAAAATCCATATCACAACACACTTTCAAAACAACTTTCAAAAACATTGAAAACTTTTCAAAAGATAAGTACACCTTTGTATACATTCAAACATGAATCATTACAAAGGTTTCCACCACATTGGCCTCTTTTCAAAACATTTTCAAACCCACACACACACAAAGCACCATTTCAAACAATTGAAAATCAAAGGCAAGTGATCTAAGCAAATGACTAAGAGCCCATGGATAACCATGGATAGAAAGGGTGCTAATACCTTCCCTTTCTATAATCTACTCCCCGAACCCAAGAAAACATCTCAAAGGTTTTTGCTGTGCTTTTTAACCTTTCCTTAGGATAAAATAAAAAGTCGGTGGCGACTCTTGCTCAACCGAAACATTTGCGAAAACAAACGCAAAACCCAAGTCAGTTCTCCCACCGTATCACAGAACTGGCGACTCTGCTGGGGACAACTTTAAAGTGGAGTAACCTTAGGGCTTAGATCACCCTCTTGCATGACTAATTGTTTGCTTTGAGTGTTTTGTATCTTGGCTCTCTTGTTTGGGCTTGAAATCCTACACCCAGATTTGGGGAAACATTCATAGATAGCAATACGTTGTGGAAACTGTGCGGGGTATACCGACACGGTTGAAGCAATAGCTATATTAGTGCAACATATTTGTGAGTACCGGTAACCCTTGAGTTTAATCAAGGAGAGTACGGGGCCGCTCAGTGATGTCACTAAGCACTAATGACCTAGAACCTTACTTGACCATCTTGTCCTTTCATTAGGGGTAGTGAGATGACCGGCTTTGGTGCAGTCCGAAGTTGGTAGATACTCGATACTACACTCATTGAGGGTTGTTTTCTTGGAATATTTTGGTCGCTAGTTAAGTGGCTAAACCAAAACAATGAACATGGAAAACAATCCAATGATATTGAGCTCCTTAGAACCCGGTTACTATTTATAGGACAGGTTTTTAAGCCAACTACACTCAAGAGGGTACTTACCTATGAGACCCCATGCAAGCCTGAAACTAGGGTTTTGTGTGATTTGCTTGTACATATGTTTGTGCATACATCATGAGCATCATAAAGCATCATATACATACACTAACCATTTCAAGGGTTTAGATCTTCATCTTTGTTCTTGTTTTGCAGGTCATGGAAATTCTTCACAGGAAAACTATCCAAGTCAACCTTGTGAGAATCCATCCTCAACTCAAGGCGCTCACATCCAGAATTCCGGGAAGCTCTCCCTTCAGTGAAAGACATGGTAGACTGCTCAGCCTAGTCAACACCAGCATTGAAGAGGACATGGTAAAGGTGTTGTTCCAGTTCTTTGACCCCCTTCACCATTGTCTCACTTTCCCCGACTACCAATTGGTGCCCACTTTGGAGGAATTTTCTCAAATCTTGAGAATTCTATTCTTAATCAACTACCCTACAACAGTACGGAAAAAGAACCAAAGCCTGAAGATGTTGCTCAAGCACTACACTTGCAACCATCTGACATCAAGGGGCATTGGGAAGCTAGAAGCGGTGTCAAAGGCTTATTGGCAAAATTCTTGGTTGAGAAAGCACAAGAGTGTTGGAATTCATTGGACCTACAAGCCTTTGAAGAAATTGTGGCACTCCTCATTTATGGGTTGGTCCTGTTCCCAAATCCCGACCAGCTTATAGATGTCAACACCGTCAAAATCTTCTTATTCAGGAATCCAATACCAACTTTACTTGGGGACATTCTTCACTCATTTTACACACGAACAATGAGAAAGAGGGGTGTTCTCATGTGTTGTACTCCTCTCCTTGCAAGGTGGTTTATTTCGCACCTTCCACAATCTGTCTTGAGGAATGACCAAGGCTTAAGGTGGTCAGAACGGTTGATGACCCTTACTCACTCTGATGTACATTGGTGTTCTCGGTCCAGAGAAAATGTCATCATCGATCGATCGTTGTGGGGAGTTCCCTAATGTTCCTTTGCTTGGCATTAGAGGAGGCATTACCTACAACCCTTGTCTAGCTTTGAGACAATTTGGATATGCACGGAGGGATGGCCCTCATGACATGTTGATTCCTGACCTAGTTTTTGACTTCGACAATGATGCGCAAGGACTTCGCCAAAGATTCATCAGAGCTTGGAGGATGCCTAACAAGGTAGACAGCAAGACACTGGGGCACAAGAACTCCATCCCTCTTGAGCCTTATCTCAAGTGGGTACGAACCCGAGCCCAGAGTCTAATGATGCCTTATCCCCATGTTCTCCCTGTGATTAAAGAGCCCGTTAAGGAAGGAGAGGTTCCCTACACCATCCTATATCCTGACATGCCTACATCGTGGGAGGAAATGCAGAAGAGTTGGATCCAACTCAAGGAGGAACGAAATACTTTTGAGGCCAACTTCTACGCCAGTGAGAAGAAGGTTTTGGAGCTTACCCGCCGACTCCATAAGGAAGAGACCCTCAACACCTACATCGCACCAAAGAGGATGCGCAACGTCTTTTTACCTTGAGAAGTTTTTTGTAATATTTGGCCCATGGGGCGTTTATGTACTGATAAATTTCTTCTTATTAATATGACGTGCGTTCTTTTTTGTTTGCAACAATTTTGAATTTTCTAAATCCTTGAATGCATTGCATAAACAAACATATCATTCATCATGCGCATAAGCAGGTCTCCACACCAGGTTTCCTTATCTTTCTGTTGTTTATTTCAGTAAGATGGATCTCGAACAGACGGTCAAGGACTTGCAGTCTCAAAACTCACAGTTTCAACATCTCCTGATGACCTTGGCAAAGGGTCAGGAGGATCTAAAGGCCCTGCTTGGGAACAAAGAGCAAGTGAAAAAGAATAAGAAGAGAGTCGGGGTGGCTACCATAGGAAGAAGGTTTGAGGGTGAAGCCAGAAGAGTGCTTGAATTTCCCCCTACATCTGAAGAGGGAACCAGTAAAGGGAATGCGGCTGCGGTACCTTCCGAATCCGAAGCTGAAGAAGGAGAGGCTGAAGAAGACGAAGACTACTCAGAGCAACAATACCCCCCCGCCGATGATAAGTACAAAGGCTTGGAAGACAGGTTGGCAGCTATGGAGCTGTAGAGAGTTCCCGGCTTAGATTTCGAAGATTTGGGATTAGTTGCTGGAATTGTGATCCCCCCGAAGTTCAAAGTGCCAATTTTTGCAAGCTATGACGGGCTGTCCTGCTCGAAGATGCATCTCAGATCATATGTAAGGAAGATCCAACCTTACACTGCAGACAAGAACCTGTGGATCCATTTCTTTCAGGATAGCCTTTCAGGGGCTCAACTCGAATGGTTCTATCAGCTGGATGGAGCCAGTATTCGAAACTGGGAAGACTTGGCTACTGCATTTTATAAACAGTATCAGTACAATTCTGACCTCGCTCCCACGCGTACCCAACTCCAGGGTATGTCACTGGGGACGGGAGAAGGATTCAAGGAGTATGCGCAAAAGTGGAGGGACTGGCTGGTAGGGTGCAGCCACCTTTGACTGATCGTGAACTTGTTGACATGTTCCTAGGGACCCTGTCTGGTCCATTCTTCAACCATCTGATTGGTAATTCTTCTGCTGGGTTCACAGACCTGATCTTAACTGGTGAGAGAATAGAAGCTGGTATCAAGTCGGGGAAGATATAGAAAGGTGCCTCCGCGAGTACTGAAAAGAAGACCTTCAAGAAGGAAGCCAGTGCTGTTTATGGTCCCAGAAGACAAATTAAGCCGGAACGCCGCCAAAATGTCAATGCGTTGGTAATTTCAAAGCATGTTGCTGCTCCTCAGCAGTTTAACCAACCAAGGGGTGAGAGACCCAAAAGGAAATACACTCGGCTCAGTATGACCCTGTCTCAGATATTGCTGCAACTACTGTCAACCAATCTGGTAACTGTCAAAGAAGCTCCGAAGGTGGTGAACACAGCTTCTCCAAAGTACAACCCCAACGCCCGTTGCGCTTATCACTCTGATAGCCCGGGGCATACTACGGACGATTGCTGGGCTCTGAGGAATAAGGTTCAGGACCTTATTGATGCTAAAGAAATATAGTTTGAGGCGCCCGAAAGACCCAATGTTGTGACTACTCCCATGCCCCAGCATGGAGTGAATGTTGTGGAAGAAGACCGGTATGTAGCCTCCGTGGAAGAGATTGTTACTCCGTTATTGACCGTCAAAAGGAACCTGTTGCTAGCCGGTTTATTTCCGGGATGTAGAAAAGGTTGCCTTCTATGTGTTGTTTCACCTGTTGGTTGTCCTTTGCTGAAATCAGGCATCCAAAGCCTGATGGATAGCAAAGAGATCTTGTTCGAGAAGATTGTTGTTCCTGCTGTCCCTGCTGAAGAAGTGTCTATTGTTACTATTTTCAACAACCCTCCTAAGACCCCTTCAAAGAAGCCTGTCAAAATCATGTCCACTCAGAAGATTGCTCCTATCATCATCACTGTTCCGGGGCCTCTCCCTTATACATCCGACAAATCAACTGGGGAGAAAGATCACTCCGTTGAGGAATAAACTTGGCAAATGGAAGATTCTGCGGGGAGACAAATACTTTAGTAATCTTGCTGGGGAGCAATACTCTGTGGGGAGAGAGACACTCTGTTGATTGTTGATAGTAACTTGCTGAGGATATCCTTGTTGTGGGAAGTGTTGATGGACTTCGCTGGGGATACGAAGGCTTCGTTGACGACGCTCTTTCCGTGGCTTTTGGCTGAGGATAACCCAGTTATATCCTGTTAAGGAAATAACTCTTTAAATCTAGCCGGACGACGCGTTCGTGCTTTGCGAGGGGATAAGCTTCCAAAATCAACTGGGGATAAGCTTACTGCTTGGGGAGATGGATTCCAACTTTCCCGGGGAAGCTGGATTGGACTCTCCTGGGGAAGTATTGAACTGTATTGGTTATGTTCTTCAACGGAACCTACCCTGATACCTTGGAGGATAGAACAATCAGATTGCTTAGACCACCCTTTATTGCCACTGTTTCTATGGGGGAGGCACTTGTGGGGTGCTGATAGTTGTTGATGGACAAACCTTCTTCTGGTAGACAGATGGCAGGACATAGTCGTACGCTTTAATCCCTAACTTTTTCCTGGACCGCCCTTTCGGGTTTTCAGTCCACCGGGATACCCATTTTTGCTCAAGCCGCCTTTTCAGGTTTTCGACTTGCCGGGTGTACAGATTTTTTCATTTCATCCCTTCATTTTGCCCGAACCCTTTTGGTTCGCCGGGAAGCCCTGATTTTTGCCTAGGTATGTCAACCTAGCGGGTCTTTGATTTTGCGTAGTATTTTTCGGCTATGTCCATGTTCTCAGAATGTAGGGAGTTGCCCCTGTTAGAAGTGTTTTGTTGCCATACTACCACAAGGGATTTGATCAGGCAAGATTCGTTGTTGGAATGCCCCAAGTGACTCAGGCGGAGATTTGCCCCAGGCTATATGGCCTCTGAGAGATTCTCTGAATCTTGACTTAACTGCCCCAGATGATGGACAATAGTCATGCCATGCCCCTTGATTGGAGGTACTTCTGTTCATTAGGCATTCGTCGTGCGAACTTCTATACTGTTCAAACAAAAAGTCATATGCAAACAAAGTTATGTTAAAAATGCAAAGCTTATGTCTGTCTTGAAGTTTTTTTTTGAAAAATGCATTTTTCAGTAAAACCAGCAAATTTTGTAAAATGTGATGTCAACTCCTTCTTTATAGTAAGCCTTAAGGAGTCAGGATACCTTTTGTAGCAGTATGCTTTCGAACTAACCCATGCTTCAGCTAGGACTTTTGAGAGTTATAACGTGGCCTGGTTCACGGTTTAAGAAACAAAAGATTAAGGCTCAAATTTTATTTGTACCCACCCGCTCTTCGTGATGTTCTCCAAACCTAAACTCAGTTGATCGTGCGTTAGACCTTTTTTGAGTTTTTGTCCTGATGTTCCAGTGATGGTTCAGATATTGATGATTTATTCTGAATAGGCGGTCATTTTTTGTCGAGGGTTTATAAGACCTCTTTCTTTTCGATTTCGTTATCCCTATTTTTTTGCCTGAACTGTTTCCTTTTTTGGAATTACAGTCAGTGGGATGCCCCAGTTTTGCAAGTCTCCTTCATGGGTTTTGACTTAATGGGTTTTTTTTTTTTTTGAGAGATATAATGACTGCCTGTCCTTCTTGATTATTCGGAACCATCACTGTCTTTCTTTGTTTGTAAGGACCTCTTTGGTGCCATTTGTTGCGTACTTGGATCAACTGAGAGACTACCCTGCCCCGAGTTATGATTAAGGGTTTTAAATTTCGAAAAGAAAAACTCCTACTTCTTTGGCTCAAAGGGGTTGACGAGGGATTATCTTCCTTATAACTCCAGTGTTTGGGAATTGAAACAATGCATGTACCTCATCAGCGGGGTCTGTTCAAAAGCATACTGTAATGATTGCGGTATCGTTTTCGTCATCCTCCCTCAAGAGGCTTAGAATTAACGAGAGTTGACATCAGAAAAAATATGAAAACAATTTGCATATAGTGAATGCGAATATATTGATTCAAAATAGACATAAGCGATGCATTAATGGAATAACAATGTTTTAACATGAATAAATGTTTGAACGGTCAAAAGAAAAACACAACTTGAACATTCGAATGAACAAAAGTTTCCTAGTCTCGGAGCTTGTCACTTCAACTGGTGAGCCTTGGAGGAATGGTAGAAAAATTCAGCTTGTCCATCTTGTGTGAACTCCAATGCCCCTTCATCGATCAGGTCCTGGATTTTGTTCCTCAGATCCCAACATTCATTGGTATCATGTCCTGGGCTAGCAGAGTGGTAGGCACACCTCTTATTGGGATCATAGGCAGGAGATGCTGTGTTGGGGTTCCGGGGATGAGCCCTTAATGTGATCAGGTTCAACCTCAATAGGCGTTGTAAAGCTTGATACAGCGATATGTTGAGTGGGGTGAATTGCCTTCTGGGCTTGTCTGGCTGAAGCTGGTGAGGTTGATGCTGAATTTTTGGCACTGGAGCCATTTGAGGAGCTTTCCCCTTATCCTCTTGTCTCGAGGATGATTGGATGATGAATGGCTTTTTACCCTTAGACTTTTGCCCCAGTTGGTTACCCTGAAGCAGTTGGTTGACAAGAAACCGGAGCTCATCTTGTCTTTGCGCTAGACCTTGAATGGCATTCCTCTGCCCTAGCATTTGAGCTTTCATAGCATCCATCTCGGATTGTAGGTGTTTCAGCCTTTCATCCTCAGTATTGTCCCCGACAAAAGTCCCCATGAGGAGTGTCCTTAGTTCCTCCTGCCCCTTGGATAGATTCAGGAGGACTTCCCCGAACCGAGTCTCTTGAGCAAGAAGGTCCTGGTTGTCTGGTTGGAAAGCCATTGCTGAAATAAACAGCGGGAAAGGTAAGTAACCTGCAACAAGGGTACCTGTTAAGCAATGATGTGTATGACATGCATGCAATGATTTCAAGGACCTCGCAGGGTAAACAGAGAAACTTGTTAGAGTTGGAAACTGGCAACTTGATTGAAGGAACTTCCTGTCGTAGAGAGCCCTTCTTCAAAGGTCAAAGGCTCACCATATCCAGTGGGTCATAGCCCCTGACAACCTTGGCTAGAGGAAAATAAATCCTCTTTTCCCCTTGCTGGGACAGTTGATTCACCATGACCTGCATCACAAGCCCTTGAGATCCTTGAAACGGGTTAGGATGTATGCAGTGGTATGCAATAGTATGATGTCATGCTATGCATGGGATAACATAAGTGACCCTGTTATGAGCCCCAATTAAGGACTATAAACAACCCTGCAAGAAATTCAGTATACTTTGTTATGAGTCCCGATTAAGGACTATAAACAACCTGCAAGAAACTTAGTAAACCCTGTCATGAGTCCTAGTTAAGGACTACAAACAAAACCTGCAAGAAATTTGGTAAACCTTGTCATGAGTCCTAGTTAAGGACTATAAACAAAACCTACAAGTAGTTCATGTGTCAGCTAACAAGCATGCAAGTAGTCAAGTACGAAGGCACACAAGTCACACAAGAGAAACCCTTAGAGTTTAGGCCAGCATGGGGTATGGGTATTACCCTCTTGAAGTTGGTGGGTTCAACCTGTCCTATTAGAAGTAACCGGGTTCTAAGGGTCTCAATATCACGGGATTGCTTTCATTGTTCATCGTTTCGATTTAGCCACTGAACTGGCGACCGAAATATTCCAGGAAAGCAACCCTCAATTGAGTGTAGCATCGAGTATCAACCAACCTCGGACTGCACCAAAGTCAGTTATCTCCCTACCCTAAAGAGGCCAAGATAGTTCAATTAAGGTTCCTAAGGTCTGTTGATGCTTCACGACACCACGCGGAGGCCCCGTACTCTCCTTGACTGAACTCAAGGGTTACCGGTACACACCAAAGTGCCACATCAACGTAGCAGACTGTTTCAACCATGTCGGTATACCCCGCACAGTTCCCTCACAGCCTTGTTGCTACTTTCTAAGAAGGTATCCCCAGATCCGGGTTAGGATCTATAGAACTCCCAATACATTCCCACAATAATAAAGCAAGCAAGGAAAGCAATTGAAAACACCATGATCTTAGTCCTAAGGTACACCTCACTTTAAGGATATCCCCAGCAGAGTCGCCAGTTCTGTGATCGGTGGATCTGGAACTGACTGTTTAACGCTGGTTCGCGAAATGTCGCGGAAGCAAGAGTCGCCACCGTCTTTTATTTTCTCCAAATGGAAAGGACAAAAGCACCGAAAAATTCCTTAAAGAGATTGCTCTCGGTTCGGGAGGTAGGTTATAGAAAGGGAAGGTGTTAGCACCCTTTCTATCCATGGTTATCCATGGGCTCTTAGGTACTTGCTCAATGTGTTTTCAAAAGTGTTTTGTTTGCTTTTCAACTGTGGGTTTAAAAAGTTTCTTTGAAAGTTTCAGATCGACTCATGCGTCAGAGTGTTTGAAAAATTGTTTTGAAAGCTTTTGAAAAGTGTCGGTGTGAAAAGATTTTGATTTGTTTTGTTTTTAAAGAGAGCAAGTATCTACGAGAACCTACCTACCCTAAGGAATTCGTCTGTGTAAAAGTCCTTTAAAGTAGTGCCATCCCACCATTGAGAGGTAGGTAGCACCACCGTTGGAGGTGTTCGGGTCAATTCGAGGTTCGGGACATGGTGATCACCAGAGCAATAGGAAGACACCTTAGAAGCTACCCTCATGCCAGGTTCCCGGATCATGAGGACTTACTAAGACATCCTCTACTCGACGATCACCTTTCGAGGCAAGGCAACAGTGAGGCGTACCCTAGGGGTGGTGTGTGATTTGTGTGTCGTTTTCATTTATTTTTGTCTTGTCATGTTTATTGGTGTTCTACGCTTGATTTTATTTAAGTCCATTCATTCTTGCATGCTTATTTAACAGTTTAAAAGTTGCGAGGAAAATAAAACTAAAGCTATTACAAATGGCGCGGGTCCACATCGCCAAAATTAAACCGGACCCGATTTGACAAAAAAGTAAAGCAAATAAAAGTGCGAGAAATATAAGTTTACAAAGCTTTGGGAGAGGTACATAATTAATTAAGCGAAATAAAATAAATACGCGAATTAAATAAATTACGAACGAGGGCGTTGGACCCTTTTGCAAAATTAAATTAATAAGGAATTAAAATTAATATAAAAAGAAAATATTTTTGGTATTTTTATGTTTTTAAGATTTGATAGGAAAAAGAATTAATTAAAACTAACTAACCCTAATTCTAATGGTTTTTAAGTTTGTTATGAAAATATTAAAATATAACCTAAATTAAACCTAAGTTAATTTGTGTACAATTTAATTATGAAAATAAAATAAGTAATATTATTATTATGAAAAAAAGAAAAATTGAAAGGAATAAAATTTATTAAACCTAAATTCTATGTTTTTTTGACTTTTGGTTATTAAAAAGAATTAAAGTTAAAACCCTATTTTAAATTAATTTATTTACATGCATTTGTTTACAAGAAAATATTAAAATAAATAATTATTATATTTTTTATCTTTTTTTGAGTTTTTTATGCATTTTTTTGTATTTTGTAAAATAATTGATCAAATTAAAAACAATAAAGAAAATAAGATAACAATTAAAAAATAAAATATAAAAAAGACAAAAATAAGAAATTGCAAACCAGTGGGGGGTTCAGGCCCTAAAGTGGAGGTATTGTCCAAGCAAATCTGGCCCAATGACCTTCAGAATTCGTTGACTTTCCAGGCGCCATGTGGCTCTTTTGACTAGGGTTCATGGTGTTCTTTAATCTCAGCCCTTGGATTGCTTCTGATGGACGCGTGGATGGCATAATAATGTGGACGTATGGTACATCCTGGCGCTGGGAGTACACACAAGCATTATTAGAAAAATGATATTGAAAGGGGTGGGGGACCTGGGATCGAACCCAGGTCCTTTTGGTTACCTGCCCATCTGCGTGCCACTGAACCACTTTGCGTGTTTTGAATATATAGAGATAAACAAATAATATAATACAAAAACACCGGTGAATGGAATTTGCGCGCAAAAATTTGAATGAGCCACTCACTGACTGCCACGAAGTCTTCTTCTTCGTTGCTTTGCTTTCCTGAAAAAACAATAAATATTTAACGGGGGTTTTGAACCCCCTCAATACACGCTTGTTTTCAAAATAGCGATTAGCACGCCTTGGTTCAGAAATTTGGCGCGACCATTGCAATCACTTCGTCCAAGCTTCCTGGTTGTGATCCTGGTACTATTGTGTCTCAATTTTACAGGATAAGAGAATCCCTAATTGGGAGCTCAAGAAACCCTAGACTGTATTCATGGCAACATCACGTATATAGCACAAAAACGCAATCAAACTGTATGGTTAGCATCAGAAACTCATAACAAACATGAATCAATGAATCAAAATGGCAAAGTATGCATAAATTATGATGCACGATTCTGGAAATTTTTTGACACAGTTTGTGTTCAATCTACCAGCTCTTGAGGTTTTGATGGCTATGCTTGATTGGAACGTGATTAGTGACCTCCAAGAAAGCTATTGAGACAAGAATGGAGGCTTGAATCGACCTCTAGAGTGCTTTTCAGTTTTTAGCTTTTAGAGACTTTTTCCAAGTTTGTCAATGGTTCTTTAGCGCAGCTTTTCGTCCTTGGGCATTAGGGTTCTCTTCAGGCATTTGTAGTGAAGCAATTAGGTTAAGAAATTTCAATCAAATCCATGGCAATAATGGTTTTCAATATTTGATTTCTTAAGGATCTTCCATATCTTTTTTTCATGTGTTCTTTGTTCAATCATGCTCAAATTAAACCAAATCTTTCCATGTTGGGATGTGCACGAAATATTGAAGCTGAAATGTGTACAAAAAGATTTGTTTGGTTCATTTAGATATTTTTCACATATTTAATTGATTTAATTGAATTAATATAAATAAAAATTCAAATAAATAAATAAAAAATGAGAAAATACTTCCCTTTGGGCCAAGTGGTCGTGCACATGCTTAGAATGATGAATCATGGAAGAAAAATGGGCCCATTAGCAATTTTAGGTCATTTGGATCAAAGTTGACTTTTCAAAATATCCAAAAATTTCCCAACTTCTACAAGGCATAACTTGCTCAATTTTTATGCTTTTCTCATGTTCTTGGACATTTGGGAAAGGTCTTTGAGTCCTCTAACCAATGTCTTTGGTACCATGTCATTTTGATTTACCAATCTCAAGTTATGGCCTTTGACTTAAAGTCCCTTTTTGTTGAATTTTGAAAATGACCTATAATGTTGAAATTGATAACTTTTTGTGAGAGCATTTATTGGACTTGAAGTATGAAGATGAGTTGTAGGAAATGTCTTTCTCTTCAAAATGAGCTTTGGATGGAATTTTTCTGATAATCCATGTGAAAGTTATGCCCTGGTCAATTTCAGTTGACTTTTTCAACTGTCCAAATATAGTAACTTTTGCATCTTGATGATTTTCTGAGCCAAATTTTGAGAATCATGATCAAGCATTGATCAAATGATGTTTGTGGCTTCAAAATGATATGTTGACCAAAATTTTGAACTTTTGACTGTCAAATGACCATTTTGCCCCTACAGTTGACGGTAGTGCAATCTAGGGTTTTGGCTGTGCAATTTTGAGCTGAATGCCTTGAAACTTGATATGCGGATGCTTGACCATCTTTGTAAGCATATGAGACTTGATTGGGCCTTTGAAAACTTCATTTTCTTGATCAGAACCCAAACCCTAGTTTTGACTGTATAGGGGATCTTTGCACTGTACACCCCTTGGGGAATTTTGTGACTTGGCTTGGCAATTTCTTGGAGAATATGGGAGGGCAAATTTTGGGGTACAACACCTGGGTTGGATACCGACATTGTGGTTCATCACCTGCCTACCAAGGAAGACTGCCCTCCGGTAAAACAGAAGGTCCGCCGTATGCGTCCAGAAATGTCTGAGAAAATCAAAGCTGAGGTTATGAAACAATTTGATGTCGGGTTTCTAGCAGTGACTTCTTACCCTCAGTGGGTTGCCAATGTGGTTTCAGTGCCGAAGAAAGATGGTAAGGTCCGAATGTGTGTTGATTACAGGGATTTGAATAGGGCGAGCCCTAAGGATGATTTCCCTCTGCCTCATATCGACGTTCTGGTTGACAACACTGCTCAACATAAAGTATTCTCCTTCATGGACGACTTCTCCGGTTATAATCAAATCAAGATGGCTCCTGAAGACATGGAGAAGACCACTTTTGTTACTCAGTGGGGCACCTTTTGCTACAAGGTCATGCCTTTTGGGTTGAAAAATGCTGGGGCAACCTACCAACGTGCCATGGTTGCTTTATTTCATGACATGATCCATCATGAGATTGAAGTATATGTCGATGATATGATTGCAAGGTCCCAAACTGAGGAGGAACACCTTGACCATCTACGGAAGCTATTTGACCGTCTGAAGTTGTACAAGCTGAGATTGAACCCGAACAAGTGTACCTTTGGGGTGAGATCTGGAAAATTGCTAGGCTTCGTCGTAAGTGACAAAGGTATTCAAGTGGATCCTGCCAAAGTGAAATCCATATAAGAGATGCCAACTCCCAAGACAGAGAAAGAAGTCAAAGGCTTTCTAGGACGGTTGAACTACATTGCCCGATTCATCTCGCATCTAACTGCTACCTGTGAACCAATCTTCAAACTGCTGAAGAAAGATCAAGTAGTACGTTGGAACGATGAATGTCAGGCCGCTTTCGAAAAGATCAAAGAGTATCTTCAAGAACCACCCATTTTTATGCCACCGGTTGAAGGGAGACCTCTAATTCTATACTTGACAGTACTTGACAACTTAATGAGGTGTGTGCTGGGGCAGCATGACGAGTCTGGCCGAAAAGAACACGCTATTTATTACCTTAGCAAAAAGTTTACCGACTGTGAGACCCGATACTCACTGCTCGAGAAAACTTGTTGTGCTTTGGTATGGGCTGCTCGCCGGCTGAGACAGAATATGTTGACTCACACTACTCTGTTGATTTCAAAAATGGATCCAATAAAGTACATATTCGAAAAGCCTGCTCTGTCTGGAAGAATAGCAAGATGGCAAATGATCTTGACGGAATACGACATCCAGTACACGACTCAAAAAGCAATCAAGGGAATTGTATTGGTAGACCATTTGGCACACCAGGCCGTGGACGATTACCAATCTATAAACTTTGAATTTCCAGACGAGGATATCATGGTAGTAACTGATTGTGAAGTACCTGGACCGGATGAAGGACCTGAGGAAGGATCCCGATGGTCTATGCACTTTGACGGAGCCTCGAACGCTTTGGGTAATGGTATCGGTGTTGTAATCATATCCCCTAAAGGCACTCATACTCCACTCACCGCCCAGCTATGTTTCAACTGCACCAACAACATGGCAGAGTATGAAGCATGTATCATGGGTCTTCAAGCTGCAATTGACTTAAGGATCAAGTTTCTGAGTGTCTTCGGAGATTCCGCTCTTGTGATCAATCAGGTCAAAGGCGAGTGGGATACGAAACACCCAAATCTTATTCCTTACAAAGAGTATGTGTTGACATTGATTCCCCACTTAGAGGAGATAACTTTTGAACACTTCCCAAGAGAGGAGAATCAGTTAGCGGACGCGTTGGCTATGATGTCTTCTATGTTCAAAGTCAAATGGGATAACGAGGCTCCCTGGATCATTATTTGGAAGCTGGATGAACCTGCACATTGCTGTGATCTCGAGACCGAAGAGGTAACAGAAAAACCCTGGTATCATGAAGTGAAGAGGTACCTTGAAGCTCAAGAATACCCCGAGGGTGCATCCGTTAATGACAAGAAATTTTTGAGAAGGTTTGCGGCAAAGTTCTTCCTCAGCAATGGCATTCTCTACAAGCGAAACCATGATTCGACATTACTGCGTTGTGTGGATAAGACCGAAGCAGAAAAGATCATGGCAGAGCTACATGAAGGTACCTTCGGAACACATTCTAGTGGACATACCATGGCAAAGAAAATCCTTCGGGCAGGATATTTCTGGTCCACAATGGAAGCTGACTGTTACCAACATTCCCGGACGTGTCATAAATGCCAGATCTACGCTGATAAGGTGCACGTTCCTCCGGTTCCTATGAACGTCTTGACAGCACCTTGGCCTTTTGTAATGTGGGGCATTGATATGATCGGCGAAATCAGACCTACGGCATCCAACGGGCACCGCTTCATCCTGGTAGCGATTGATTACTTCACAAAGTGGGTTGAAGCAGCTTCCTACGCAACCGTAACCAAGAACGTCGTGGCACGTTTCATTCGGCACAACCTGATCTGTCGATACGGTGTACCTGAGAGGATCATTACGGACAATGGTACCAACCTTAACAACAAGATGATCACTGAGCTCTGCGAGCAATTCAAGATACAACACCACAACTCTTCTCCCTATCGACCGAAGATGAATGGGGCTGTAGAAGCAGCGAATAAGAATATCAAGAAGATTGTGCAGAAGATGACAGTGACCTACAAAGATTGGCACGAAATGTTACCGTTTGCTCTTCATGGGTACCGTACCTCAGCACGGGCGTCAACAGGGGCAACTCCCTTTTCCTTGGTCTATGGCATGGAGGCAGTCTTGCCTATTGAAGTCCAGATACCCTCTCTCCGGATAATGAAGGATGCAGGTTTGAACGAAGATGATTGGATCCAGACTCGGCTTGATCAATTAAACCTAATTGACGAAAAGAGACTCACTGTTATTTGTCATGGTCAGATGTACCAAAAACGGATGATCAAGGCATTTAACAAGAAGGTTAGACGACAAGAGTATCAAGTCGGAGACCTGGTAATCAAGCGCATCATTCTTCCTCAAAGTGATCCCAGGGGCAAATGGACCCCTACGTACGAAGGGCCATTTGTGGTTAAACATATCTTTTCAGGAGGAGCTATGATTCTAACCACCATGGATGGTGACGACCTTCCTCACCCTGCCAATGCAGACATAGTAAAAAGATACTACGCATATCAAAGACCCGCTAGGTTGACACACCTAGGCAAAAATAAGGGCTTCCCAACGAACCAAAGGGGTTCGGGAAAAAGTAAGGGATGAAATGAAAAAAATCTGTACATCCGGTAAGTCGAAAACCTGAAAAGGCGGCTTGGGCAAAAATGGGTATCCCGGTGGACTGAAAACCCGAAAGGGCGGTCCAGGAAAAAGTTAGGGATAAAGCGTAATACTATGTCTCCTTGGATCACCTTGCATCCCGAATTCGGCATCAACTATCAGGCTCAGAAGGCGCCAATCAATCAGCTTCATCTTCAACTAAGCAGCAGAGTGATGAGACGCTTGAAGACATAAAGGCGATAACAGAGTTGGAACCCAGTGGGATTATTTTTCACATAGTTGTTTTGTTTCCTTTTCAAAATTGTATAAACTTTATGTTGCTCGTCGGTGTTCTCTTACTAGGGCGTCAGCCTCCTGTACAAAAACGCCTATTTACAGGTAAATTTCAAAATCAATACAAGTTCAATTTTTTCAGACAAATTACCCATCATTTTTTCTTTTTTCTGTCTTGTTTTGCAAAGAACGTCCAATGTTCATTCTTGATATATGCATTTGACATTAATTGCTAATCATAAATATTTGCATACGAAACAAAGGACTAATTACAGATGACATCAGAAACAGGGGCAATAAAGAATTGTCTAAGCGATCTAGTTGCTTTGTCCACCAAGGTACCAAGGTAAGTTCGGTTGAAGAACGTAACCAAGTTACCTTAACTCCCCACAGAGTAAGACAAGATTCAGCAATCGTTTCCCCAAACAGATTTGGTCCCTCATTAGCCCTAAAAAGGGCACAGTATCTCCTAGCAAGTCAGCGATACTCTCCCCAAGCAGAGTTAGTCTACTGTCAGCCTTAAGGAAGTTGGGTATCCCCAGAAGATCTCAACATCCCCAGCAGAATATAGACATTCCTCAGCAAGCATCCCCGGCAGTCTTAATATAAGATTGTTCCCCGGCGGAATACCGACACCCCAGTGGAACCATTCCCCAATACAGTCTGAAAGGTTTCCCCAGGAAAATGGAATCCTTATTTCCCCAGTAGATGTTGGAAGCTTATCCCCAGTAGATTCTGGAAGCTTATCACCTACGGAGTACATACGCATCTCCCCAGTTTCATTCAAAGGTTATTTCCCACCAGGGTATAACTGGCTTATCCTCAGCTAATTACCACGGAAAGATCATCCTCGGCGAAGTTCTTCCTATCCCCAGCGGAGTTCATCAAATTCCCCAACATAAATTATCAGTGGAATCCCCAGCAGAGCTCTCATCAAAACCTCAGCGAAGTATCTCTTCCCACAGAGTAATTCCCCACAAAGTAATCTCTCCAACAAGTTTATTCCCCAACGGAGTCATCTTCTCCTACCGGTTTATTCTTGCAACCATCATCCCCAGCGGAAACGAAGGACTTTACTCTTCAATATCAGCCCAGGATTCAACAAGTTCCCGGCACTCGTCAAGGATTTACTTTCCTAGTCGAAAACACATTCATAGACATTCCACATTTTATACACCATGACGCATGCATATACGCGTCATATCACACAATCTCATTTATTCTTGAGAACATCATGACATCGTGCATCTCATACATCATGACATTGCATACAACTAATGTCTTGCCTTTTCAGGAAAAAAGACAATCCAAAGATGATTACTATCAACTATCACAATTCCAGATTTGATTCCTGTATCTAGCCAGGGCATATCTGTGAGTGATTGATTGTAAATTCGATTCCTGTATCTAGCCAGGGCATATCTGCATGAAGAGTTTGAAGATCAACCCCTGTAACAGGCTAGGAAATTATCTTTCATTCTCAGGTCAGAGGTTTACACCTGTATCCAGCCAGGAAAGCTATCTCTACCAACCTTTTGCAAATTCCAGATTCGATTCCTGTATCCAGCCAGGGCATATCTGTAGACGACAAATTTCCAAATTCGATACCTGTATCCAGCCAGGGCATATCTGTAGACGACCAATTCCAGATTCGATTCCTGTATCCAGCCAGGGCATATCTGTAGACGACAAATTTCCAGATTCGATACCTGTATCCAGCCAGGGCATATCTGTAGACGACCAATTCCAGATTCGATTCCTGTATCTAGCCAGGGCATATCTGTGAGCAATTGATTGTAGATTCGATACCTGTACCTAGCCAGGGCATATCTGCATGAAGAGTTTGAAGATCAACACCTGTAGCAAGCCAGGAAACCATCTTTCCTTCTCAAAGTACGCAAGTTCTCGCTAAGGAATCTCTTACGCGATCGACACTTCCAAATGGCATCTATAAGCCCATTCCCGACAAGGTTCTGTCACACCTCCAGATGGCATCTATAAGCCCATCCTCCTATCCACCATCTCACCAAATGGCATCTATAATCCCATTCCCGCCATCACATTGTTGATACTCCACTATGCGAGTGCAAATTTCCGGGCACTCTAGTGTCCAATCTCCTTTTACCTTCGAGTCGCGAAAGGCAAACTTGCCAATCCAACTCTTCAGGTTCAAGAAGATTGAACAGGGGCAACTATTGTACCCCAAAATTTGCCCTCCCATTTCCTCAACATTTTCTCACCACAAGACCATTGGAGCTCAAGATCCAGTTAGGGTTTGCTCTACTTAAGACTCCTCCTTACACTGTTGACCCAAATTAGGGTTTGAGTTTGCACAAAGATGTTTTGACCTAAAAGGCCCAAGATGACTTTCATGCTTCATGTTGGACTCACAAGTTTATCCATACCAAGTTCCAAGCCTTGATTCCAATCTTTGCCCATTCAATTGGACAGTTGACCTAGAAATCAGCTGTATTGGGGAAAAAGTCAACTGTGGTCAATTGATAGTCAAACCTCATGATTTTTGACCCACATCAACATTATGAACTTATATAAACCATTTGGTCAAGTTTGGATCACAATTCCACAAGAAATTTGATCAGATCACCAAAAGGGCAAAATGGTCATTTTTAGGGTTTTGACTGCACAAAGGCAATTTTTGACTGTTTGACCTAGCCAATGGCAATCCAAGCTCACATATGGACTCAAGTACCCAATGGCATTGTCTTGACATGTTCAACAAGTTCAAAAGATCCCAATTGCACAAGATTGACAGATGAATTTTCCAGTCAACTGAGCCAAATTGACTGTATACTGAAAAGTCAAACTTTGACTTTTTGGTCAAAATCAAGTGTCAAGATTCATTTTTAATCAAGACAAGTCAAATTATGAAACTTGTTCATCAAGAAATCAAAAATCACAAATTAGGGTTTGAAATGAAGAATTTTCATAACTTAGAATTTTTCTAAGTTATGAAAATTCCTAATTTTTTTCCTAACCTTGTCCCATTTGTTCATCAAGATATATTTGGATTCAAGCAAAACTCAAAACATGAAAGTTATAGTCCATTGCAAAATCTACAACTTTGATTCACAAATTTTCCTCAAAAGAAGCTTGTAGCTCAAGTTATGATTTTTGGAACAAGGGTGCAAAACATTCTTAACTTAGAAAAATTTTGACCTATTCTAGGCAGGATTTTTGTCTAACTTCATGGCCACTTTTCACATGCTTCCACTTGGAATTTTAACTTTCATTACAAAGATGGATTGTAGTATACATTCCAAGCTTTCCAAATTGTCCAAGAACTTCTCAAACACCCTTGTGGTTAGGGAGAATCGAATTGGCAAAGTTGGGCAAAATCCACTTTTGTTCTTGGCCAAGGCATGTTCATACACTTTGCATTTTTGAAATCAGCTTGTACAAGCTAGATTACAGGCCTTTTATCTCATCCACACTCAATAATTTAATGCCAACCCTTTGTGTTCAATCCTTATTTTGTGTGTTTAACCATTGCATACAAGATTAAGCCATAAATAGAAAAAGCACTTTATCCATTCTTGTAAAGCATGGCTTTATGTCAAGTTTGCAAATCAAGAGGTACAGGCCAAATCTTTTGGGCACAGGTTCATAAACATATCCCACTGATCAAGACAAATTTTTGCAGCATGTTTAGGGGGCCTGCATAAGCTTGTAACCCAACTTGTCATTTTTTGCTTAAGAGAGAAGAAACTTGCATATTGAAGACCAACTCTCATTCCTGCAATCACAAGCCTAAGCAAACATTGTGAACATATTCCATACTCCTCAAGTAACCTAAAACACGACCAAGCCATCCTCAAGACTCCCTCATTCATCAAAACACAGTTTTGTGGCAAAACAGGGTATCTTCTGCATTTTGACTTGGCCAGTTCATTCCCCTCGTGCGTTTTCATCCAAACCACCTCAAACACCTTCCATAACATCCATACAAACTATTCCAAGCATTGAACTGGAACTGTAACATCCCTAACATCACTTGCCATTTTCAGTTTTCAACTTTGCAGGTAGACTTCTATAGCTTGATACAGCAGGATTCAAAGCACACCAAGCATTGGAAAAGCATCCCTGAACTTCAAGCAAGCTGTACAAGTCCTCAAAATCTATCGAAAGCACCTCCATTGTTGTATACGTTACAAGCTGAACAGGTAAGTTTTTGAACTTTTATCTCTCTATCCAAGCATATTTAGGCTTAAGTTTGTGAAGAAAGCATGTGCTAGTCATAGCCCTGAAGCCATCCATGTAGTTACTTTTCATTTATATTGTGTGTGCTAAGAGTATTTTGAACCTGAACATTGAAAAAAAGCTAGGTCAGGAATTGGGGGAGAAGAAATTCTCTCTCATTTCTGAGAGTTAGATTAACTTCTTTATATGTTTAGAATCGTGGCTTCAAGCTCTACAGGTTTCATGTTTTAAGATTTGTCAAAGGATCAAAGAATCAAGAGTTAGGGAGATGAACAAGAAGGCGCACGTTTTTTCTATGTTCAAACAGTCTGGAGGTTGAAGACAACCCTTTTGGGCTGGGCTTGGTTGCTTTTCTGTTTACACCCTCATTTTCCACATACACCCCCTTGGCTCATTGTGTTTTATTTTTATTATTTTTGATTTGTTCCTTTTGTTTCTGACTTATTTATTTTTTTTCAAAACATAAAAAATATTAAAAATATTTTTCAACCATTTTTGCATTTTATTTGGATTTTATATGTTTTATTTGAATTTATACATATAAATAACATATATATCTTTTTATTTAAAATACTAAAAACAATACAAAATACATTTATTTTCTTATTTTATTTTATTTTATCTTTTGAAAACATTTTCTAAAAAATATACTTTTTTTGTAAATATTAAATATTTTATTTTTGTACATATTTAAGATATTTAGTAAATAATATAAATACATATATATTTATTAGAATATTTAGGACAAAAATACAAAATAATACATTTTTATTTTTATTAATATTTGACTTCAAAAATCACTTTTTCACAATATACTTCTTTTTTTATTTATTTTTGTATATAATTAATAAATATTGTATATAATAAATAATTAATACCTTTTATTTGCAAAATTAGGGTTTTGCCCTAAAACCATGAAAAATATCCAAAATTAACCTTTTTTTTATTTTTATTTATTTGACACATGAAAATACTTTTTTACATACATATAAAAATCATTTTTTGCATCTTGCATATTTATTGTATTTTATTTAATTATTGTGCAATTATTTAATTTGTATATCCAATTTGGATTGTAATAGCTTAGATTTTAATTTCTTGCTAAATATCCCCATTTGAACATTTGTACCCCCCATCCCATAATTATGTTGTAATAATTTAGGATTTTATTTTCCGCATTTAAAAGCTTTCTAAATATGCCATGATAGACTTAGGGTTTTGTATGCAAAAATCAAACAACAAATAGTTTGACCTAATTCAAAGACAAAAAAGCATGAAAATGGACAACACCAATCACTCTTGCACCCCTAGGGTTACTCCACTTGTTGCCTTCAATAATGGGCCATATTGCATGTTGAGTGTCTTTGGCCAAACAAAACAATTCAAATGATCATAGTCCCTCGATGACGCTTTCGAAAGTTGCCTAAAAATGATCAAGTCCCTTAAAGGAAAAATTGCTCAAAGACACTTGGCACCATTGCAATCATGGTCTAAACGATGACCCGCGCCCGTCCCGTTAACATCCTAACACAAGATTGTCCACCAAATACAATGGTGGAACAAAATTGTTAAAAGGGTTAAAACATAGAAAAAAACCTTTGAGTAAATTTAGGGGTAGACAACTCTTAGTTACTTGAATCAACTTGCAAAACACACTTGCCTACTTTTCAAAATCCACATCACAACACACTTTCAAAACAACTTTCAAAAACATTGAAAACTTTTCAAAAGATAAGTACACCTTTGTATACATTCAAACATGAATCATTACAAAGGTTGCCACCACATTGGCCTCTTTTCAAAACATTTTCAAACCCACACACACACAAAGCACCATTTCAAACAATTGAAAATCAAAGGCAAGTGATCTAAGCAAGTGACTAAGAGCCCATGGATAACCATGGATATAAAGGGTGTTAATACCTTCCCTTTCTATAATCTACTCCCCGAACCCAAGAAAACATCTCAAAGGTTTTTGCTGTGCTTTTTATCCTTTCCTTAGGATAAAATAAAAAGTCGGTGGCGACTCTTGCTCAACCGAAACATTTGCGAAAACAAACGCAAAACCCAAGTCAGTTCTCCCACCGTATCACAGGCTTCCTTCAAAATTACCAGATTAGATCTCAACAAATGTGGTAGGACTTGAGACAACGTCATATTTATCCAGGTAAATTGTCTTACCGATCTTTCCGTTCTAGGCTAGTTTCTCCTTTGTTGAGTAGGTGCAGGCTTAGGGATCATGACGGCCCCTACCATTGGACGGAATTAAGTTCTGTCCTGATTCCTTTGAGGGTACATAGCAACAACCTATTTCTTCCCAATAAATGGCTTTCTCACGGCATTGGAGGATGCGTCCTTTTAGATCTTCCCACTCTTAATCCCAGCTTCCACTCTTTTCCCGGTCAAGATTAATTCAGTGAAGCCTGCTAAGGAGCTTCCAATTAGGTTATTAAAGAAAGGACCGGACAAGGTACCCAGAAACATTTCTACTAGATCTCTGTCAGATAGGGGAGGCCGGACTCTTCCTACTAAGTCCCTCCATTTCTGAGCGTAGTCTTTGAAACCTTCTCTTGAAACCATAGACATACTTTGGAGTTGAGTACGGGTGGGAGCATGGTCTGTGTTGTATTGATACTGTTTATAAAAAGCAGCAACAAGGTCTTCCCAATTATGGATATTGGCCCTTTCCAGTTGATAGGACCAATCAAGCCGAGTCCCGAATAGACTATCCTGAAACAAGTGGACCCATAAATCTTTGTCAGTAGTGTAAGGTTGTATCTTACTCACATAAGATCAGAGGTGCATCTTGGGACACGAAACCCCATCGTACTTAGAAAACACGGGTGCCTTGAACTTTGGTGGAATAAAAATCCCAGACACCAAACCCAACTCTTCAAAGTCTAGCCCAGGCACTTTATGAATCTCCATCGCACTTAGACGCTCCTCCAGATGTTTGTATTTGTCGTCGGCTGGAGGATACTGCTCTTCAGTGTAATCATCTTCTTCTACCTCTTCAGATTCTGGATGGGCAATCACTTCCTTGTTTTTCCCTTCTTGATTATCCTTTTCACCAGATGATGTTGCGAAGTCTAGGGTCCGTCTGGCTAGCCCTGGGAACCTTCTTCCTAGATTCAAAACACCGGTTGATTTCTTTGCTTTCTTCTTCTTTTCTTCGATCAGCAAAGTTTTCAAATTCTCTTGTACTTTGGCTAGAGTCCAGAACATTTGTTGAAACTGAGCATTCTGCCCCTGGAGATCTTTTACTGTCTGTTCCATGTCCATTTTACTGAAATAAACAATAGAAAGATGAGGAGACCTGTCGTAAGAAACCTGCTTATGTTATGATGAATGAAGATGCATATGCAATGATTTCAAGGAAATTAGAGACTTAAATTTGCTTTAGGCCAAAAAGGAACACAAGTTATATTAATAAATCAAAGTTTGAGTACATCATGCCTCTTTGGGTTTACAAAGAAATACAAAAACTCTAAGATAAAAAGGTTGAACGCATCCTCTTTGGTGCGATGTAGGCGTTCAGACTCCTTTCCTAATGAAGCTGCTTGGTGAGTTCCAGAACCTTCTTCTCGCTGGCGTAGAATTGGGCCTCGAAGGTGTCTCGCTCCCCCTTAAGCTGTATCCAATCCCTTTGCAAGTCTTCAGTGGGCATGTCAGGATGCAGGATAGTGTATGGGACATCTTCTTCCACAACAGGCTCTTTGATGACCGGGAGAATAGAGGGGTAAGGCATCATAAGACTTTGAGAACGGACTCGTACCCATTTGAGATAAGGCTTAAGAGGGATGGAATTATTGTTCCCCAATGTCTTGCTATCTACCTTGTTCAACATTCTCCAAGCTCGGATAAACCTCTGGCGGTAACCTTGGTCGTCATTCTCGTAGTCAAATACCAAACCTTGAATAATCATCTCATGTGGACCATCCCTTCGGGCGTAATGAAACTGTCTTAAGGCTAAGCAGGGGTTGTAGGTGATACCTCCCCTAATTCCAAGTAAGGGGACATTAGGGAATTCTCCACAATGGTCGATGATAGTAAAATTCTCTACAGATCGGGAACACCAATGAATGTTTGAATGTTTGAGCGTCATCAACCTATGTGACCACCTTGAACCTTGCTCGTTCTTTAGTACAGATTGGGAAAGATGCGAAATAAACCATCTTGCCAAAAGAGTAGTACAACACATAAAGATACCTCTTTTCCTCATAGTGCGAGTGTGAAAATAATGTAGGATGTCTCCTAACAAATTAGGCACCGGGTTACGAGACATGATGATTTTGACGATGTTTACATCTATGAGTTGGTCAGAATTTGGAAATAAAACCATCCCATAGATGAGGAGAGCCACAATCTCCTCAAAAGCTTGCAAGTCCAAGGAGTTCCAATAGTTTTGAGCTTTATCAAACAAGAACTTGGCTAAGAAACCTTTGACACCAGTCCTTGTTTCCCAATTAGTTGTGACATCAGATGGTTGCAAGTGTAGGGCTTGAGCAATCTCTTCTGGATTTAGATCTCTTTCCGTACCGTTGAAAGGAAGTTGATTGAGGATGGGAATCCTCAAGAGTTAGGAGAATTCTTCCAAAGTTGTCACAAGTTAATAATTGGGAAATGTGAAGCAATGGTGTAGAGGATCAAAGAATTGGAAGAGCACCTTCATCATGTCCTCATCAGTGTTAGAGGTGACCAAGTTTAGGAGGCGACCATGTCTTTCGGTAAATGGAGAATTCTCAGGAACCCTTGATGCTAACTCTTTAAGTTGAGGAGGGATCCTTACGAGGTTGACTTGAATGGTTTTCTTGCGAATAGAATTCATGTCCTACAAAACAAAACAAAGATAAGTCCCAAAATCCTTGAAATCGTTAGTGAGTATGAGTATGGTGTTTATGATGTTATGTACAAGTAAATATATACAAACAAAACAAACAAGTCCTTAGGTTTAGGCTTGCATGGAGTCTCATAGGTAAGTACCCTCTTGAAGTTTAGTTGGCTCAAACATGTCCTAGCAATAGTAACTGGGTTCTAAGGGAGCTCAATATCACTGGTTTGTTTTCTCGAGCATTGTTTCAGCGCAAGACTCTTTAATGGCAACCGAAATATCCCAAAAAACCAAACCTCAATGAGTGTAGCATCGAGTATCTACCAACTTCTGACTGCACCAAAGTAGGTCTTCTCACTACGTCCCAATGGCCATGTTGGTCAAGTAAATGTTCTAGAAGTTAGTTAGTGCTTCATGACAACACTCAGCGGCCCCGTATTCTCCTTGACTACTCAAGGGCTACCCGTACCCACAAATATGTCACACTAACATAGCTATTGCTTAGACCATATCGGTATACCCCACACAGTTTCCACAATGTATTGCTACTTACCTATAAGGTATCCCAAATACGGGTAGAGGATTCAAACCCAAACAAAGAACTAAAATGTAAAGCATACAAGTCAAACAATGAAAGAAAGTAAATGTAATCTAGCCCTAAGGTAACCTCACTTTTAAAATATTCCCCAATAGAGTCGCCAGTTCTGTAACACGGTGGGAGAACTGACTTGTTTGTTTTGCGTTTGATCGCAAATGTTGCGGTTAACAAGAGTCGCCATCGTGTTTTCTTTTATGCAAAAGGAAAGGCTGAAAAGAACAGGAAAGACCTTTGATATGTTTTCTTGAGTTCGGGGGGTACATTATGAAAAGGGAAGGTATTAGAACACTTTTCATCCATGGTTTTCCATGGGCTCTTAGTTTCTTTCTAGATCATTTGCTTTTGTTTGAAAATATGCTTTGTGTGGTTTTTGAATGTATTTTGAAAAGGCACCATCGTTTAGGAAAACTTTGTAATGATTCTCGTTCGTAAGAATGTATACAAAAGTGTTGATCCTTTGAAATTGTTTTCAAGTATGAAAGATGTTTTTGAAAGTGTTGGTGTTTGTTTTGAAAATAGCAAGAATGTTTTGGTTTGAAATTGAGCAAGCAACTAAGAACATTCTACCTACTCAAAAGTCTTTTATGTTTATTTCCTCTTTCTTTTGACATTGTTATCTTACCATTGATTAGGTAAGTAACCCTATCTTTGGATGTAAAAGGGACGGGCATAGGTCATTGTATAGCCATGATTAGCAATGTTGTAAGATATCTTAGCATTTTTTTAAGGGATTAAGATCATTTTTGAAAGGCAACTTTGATAGCATCATCGAGGGACTATGATCTTGTATTTTTTTTATTGTTTTTGCTAAGATATCTCACATGCATAATATGTCCATTTTTGTAAGACAACGAAGTGGGTTTATCCTAAGGGTGTAAGTGTGCAAGTGTATTAATTTACATGCTTGATTTGTCTTTGAAATAGGGTTTCTAAGCATTGGTTTTAATCTTTACATACAAACCCTAATTACTAGCATTTGTATGTAAAGTCTTAAATTGCGGAAAATAAAATTACTACGTTATTACATCATTTAGAGGAGGGGGTGTACAAATTTACAAATGGGGAAATTACAAGAAAATTAAATCTAAATAATTATTACAACCATATTGAATATTGTACAAACAATGAATAAATAGAAATGCAAGAATGTAAATGTAAGAAGAAAATGTGATTTTTGTTTGGTTTTCATGAAAAGGTTTTAACCTAATTAAAGAAGATGGTTAACAAAATTAAATTTATACTAAATAAGAAATAAGTTAACTTAAAAACTATTTTTAGGGTTTTTCTATGAAAGGTTTTATCTTAATGAAAATTAATTAATTAAAATAAACCTAAGTTCTAAATTAATTTTATTCACAAGAAAATAATATAATAGTTAAACACTAGTCTAAATGTTTATTGAATAAAAAAGAAATTAATTTATTAAATGAAAATGTTTTTGTTCTTTTGTTTTTATGAAAAAAATAAAATATAAATGAGCATTTTCTAAATATGCAAATAAATGAATAAAATATTTTTGGATTTTTTTATCATTAATAATAATAATAATAATAATAATAATAAAGAAAATATAAAATGAAAATAAAAAAAGAAAGAAAATAAAATACCAAAGAAAAATAATGGGCCAGGGGTGTAAACAATAAGGCAGTGGGTCAGAAATAGCAAAAAAGGCAAGGCCCGATCATTTGGAGGCCCAGGCGCCTGTTTTTGGAACAAAAAAGAGGAAATGTTAGAAAAATAGCAAAAGTGGCAGCGCTAGGGCTTGAACCCACACCCTTGACCATAAACGTGTGCTGCCTTTACCACTAGGATGGTGTTGTACCCCAAAATTTGCCCTCCCATATTCTTCAAGATTTGCAAAGAACAAGCTTCAAAATCTCCCCAAAGGTTGCACAGTTCAAGGGCCTCCTAACAGTCAAGAACTAGGGTTTTGGTTCTGACAAAGAAAATGAAGTTTCCAAGGGTCCAATCAAGTCCCACATGCCTACAAACATGGTCAAGCATCCTCATACCAAGTTTCAAGACTTACAGCACAAAATTGCACAGTCAAAAACCCTAATTGCACTACAGTCAACTGCAGGGGCAAAATGGTCATTTGACAGTCAAAAGTTCAAATTTTTGATCAACATCTCATTTTGAAGCCATAAACATCATTTGATCAATTCTTGATCATGATTCTCAAAGCTTGGCTCAAAAAGTCTCAAGATGCAAAGGTTTCCATATTTGGACAGTTGAAAAACTCAACTGTAACTTAACCAAGGCATAACTTTCACATGGTTTATCATAAAAATTCCATCCAAAGCTCATTTTGAAGAGAAAGACATTTCCTACAACTCCTCTTCACACTTCAAGTCCAAGAAATGCTCTCACAAAAAGTTATCAATTTCAACATTATAGGTCATTTTCAAAAGTCAACAAAAAGGGACTTTAAGTCAAAGGCCATAACTTGATATTGGTAAATAAAACTGACATGGGACCAAAGGCATTGGTTAGAGGACTTCAAGATCTTTCCAAAATGTCCAAGAACATGATCAAAGCTTAAAAATTGAGCAAGATATGCCTTGTGGAAGTTGGGAAATTTTTGGGTATTTTGAAAAGTCAACTTTGCTTCAAATGCCTTAAAATTGCTAATGGGCCACATTTTCTTCCAATATTCATCATCCAAAGCATATGCACGACCATTTGGCCCAAAGGGGATTTATTTCATCATTTTTATTATTTATTTGAATTTTTAATTACAAATAATTCATTTAATTAATTAAAATGTGGAAAAAATACTAAACCAATGCATTGGAATCTTTTTATGCAGTATAATCACTCATGATTCACTCAAGATTCGTGCACAACTCAAATTGGGAAGATTGGCTATGATTGACATCAAAAACATGTGAAAAAAGATTTGGAAAAATATGCCATTAAATCCAATATTTGATTCATGATTGCATTGATCTTTTGATTGAAAACTCAACCCTAATTCATTCCATACATAAGCCAGAAGCTAGACCTAAAGCCAGGACCTGAAAGCTGCGCCCAAAAGCCATAAACAACTTTGCATTTTTTCAAGGAAATTCCAAAACTGAAAACACGATTCCAAGGAGTTTCAAGGCATAATAACTATCCCATTGCATTCCTGAGGCTTCAAGGAAGGTTTCTGGATCAAAACCATCATCTCTAACGCAAAGAATTGGTAGAACGACCTTGTCCTGTCCATACTTTTTCACATTCATGTATCAGGATTCATGCATTATTTTTAGCTTTTAATGTTTGATTTGTGTTAGTTGATTCATTCTGAAGCTAACCATGTAGTTTGATTGAGTTTTTGTGCATCATACACGAAATCACCATTGGAGCGTTTTAGGGTTGTAGAGGTTCAAAGTTGGGGCTTTACGTTTAAAGAAAAATTGGGACATGAGACTTAGGCCAATAAAACTAGGAGCTTCAGACGAATGCAATGCATAACTCGCGATCAATTTATGATCAAAGGATTTCTATTCGCTATTTTTTCATACATCATATAGTGGGGGTTTAAAACCCCCGCAATCTTGTTTCCTTTTTTCAGGTAAAACGCAGAGCAATTGGAGAAGACGCTTAGTTGTCATAACATGAATGGGCAATTCAAAATTCAGCGCGCGTTTTTTGTTTCTAGGCCACTAACATCAATTTTCTCTTATATTATCTATGCTTTATTTTACATACAGCGCGTTGAAGCAGCTCAGTTGGTGGGATGTTGTGTTGGCAAGCATTGGGACCTGGGTTCGATTCCCAGGTCCCCTCCCTTTCTCTATATTATTTTTCTAACCATGCTCCTATGTAGCTCGCTTCTAGAGGTTCAACGTATACTCCATATCCAAGCTTGCCAAATGGCCTATAACCTCAATCCAAGGGCCCTGATTGGAAGAGTACCATGGGCATAAGTCAGAGGTGCCACACGCGCGCTGAAAAGTCAACCAAAGGCCCCAAATCATTGGGCCTGATTGCTACAACCTAACCTCCAGTTTGGGGACAGAACCCCCCATTGGTTTGCTTTTTCATTCTTTTTATATTTTTCTATTTTATTTGTTTTAATTAGTTTTAATTTAATTCATCAAATTAATATTTTCATAATATAAAAAGATAACAAAAAATCAGAAAGTCATAAAAAATTAAAAAATATTTTATTTAATGTTATTTTGTAAAAAATCTTATTAATTAACCTAGTTTTAAATTTAGATTTAACTTTAATGTTTTTTTCTAACAAACTAAAAATTGTAGAATTAGGGTTTTAATAATTTTTTATCTTTTTCTTTTCTTTTACCATTATAATAATTAATTATTTATTTTTGTAAATAAAATTGAATTAATTAATTAGGTTGATTTTAGGTGCAACTTTAACATATTTCTTAATAAATAAAAATAGTTAGAATTAGGGTTAATTAACTTTTTTAATTTCATTTAATTCTCTCATTAAAATCCATAAATACAAAAAACTCCAAAAAAATATTTTCTTTTTATTTTAATTTAATTAATTTGTTAATCGTAACTTTAATTTCATTAAAAAGGGTCCAACGCCCTCGCTTTCGATTATTAGTTCGTTTCGCGCATTTATTTCCTTTCTTATAATATTCATGTAATTCTCCCAAAGCCATGTAAATCAGACATTTATATTTTCCACACTTTATTTCTTTATTCAAATCGGGTCCTGGATTAAATTTGGCGATGTGGACCCGCGCCTTTGTAATAGCGTAGGAATTTTAATTCTCGCATCTTTTAAACTGTATGAAAGAATGAATGTCAAAGTAAAAGCAACACGTAGATCACCCATGACATGAACAAGATAAATGCAAATGAACATGACACACAAATCACACACCACCCCTAGGGTACGCCTCATTGCTGCCTTGCCCCTCGAAAGGTGATCGTCGAGTAGAGGATGTTTTAGTAAGTCCTCATGATCCGGGAACCTGGCATGAGGGTAGCTTCTAAGGTATCTTCCTATTGCTCCGGTGATCACCATGTCCCGAACCTTCGAATTGACCCGAATACCTCCAACGGTGGTGCTACCTACCTCTCAATGGTGGGATGGCACTACTTTAAGGACATTTACATAGACGAATTCCTTAGGGTAGGTAGACGACTCTAGATACTTGCTCTAATTTCAAAACAAATCAAAAAATACTTTTCACACCGACACTTTTCAAAAAGCTTTCGAAAGCAACTTTTCAAACACTCTTGAGGACTGATACAAGAGTCGAACTGAAATTTTCAAAGAAACTTTTTTAAAACCCACACTTGAAAAGCAAACAAACAATTTTGAAAACACAATGAGCAAGTATCTAAGAGCCCATGGATAACCATGGATAGAAAGGGTGCTAACACCTTCCCTTTCTATAAATCTACCTCCCGAACCGAGAGCTAATCTCATAAGGAATTTTGTTGTGCTTTTGTCCTGTCCATATTGGAGAAAATAAAAGACGGTGGCGACTCTTGCTTCCGCGACATTTCGCGAACCAGCGTTAAACAGTCAGTTCCAGATCCACCGATCACAGATGGCTATACATATGTTAATTTAACTGAAATTATAAATATATAATACAAAATGAGTCATGAATACACTTCATCTTCAACCTCCAGCCAAAGGACCTGTAACTTCATCATTTCTCAACCATTCATAAAACTTCCAACATCAAACTTGTTATAAATTTTCTCACGATTTTGAATATATAAATAACTTAAGTTAATTCTCAAAAATGTGCATGAATTTCTAATGGTACCAAATCCTGATCTAAATATTTTCAGAGGTTCATATTCAAAATTCTAACTACTCAAGCAACAATAATGAAATCTAAGGACATGGTTAGCTTCAGGACAATGATATCAACATTTCTTATTCATAAATAAACCATTAATGATGCTTGTATGAAGAGTTCAAAGTTAGGAAAACTTACCTCAAAATTGGAAATCATGTTTTGAGTTTGAGCTTGTTTCAAGTGATGGTGATGATCAGGTTAGCTTCCTTGAGGCCCCAGGAAGATAATGCAATGATTAGTTTGAGCAATGGATGGCTGAAATGGTCTAGAGAAGTAAATATGCAGACTCTATTTTGGTTATGGAAGATGGTGCAAATCGTGTTACAGTCGTGTAAAAGGGTGTGGGATGAGTTCTAAATGGTGTATGGAATCTTTGTGATTGAATTTGAGTGAGAACGCACGAGTGAAATGTGAGTTTGGAATTCAAAGTCAGAGATGACACAAAAATGGAGTTTTTGTGCAAATTCTGGTTTTAGGGAGTTTTAGGGAGTTTCTAGGCTTGTGAATTCGTGTGTTATCTTGCATACAATGCCTTTATTTATAAGCAAGAGGTTTGGATACTTGAGGTGGTCAGAATCACAAGATCACAAGTTATGGGATTTTGACTTGTTTTTGAAGCAAGCTTGACAAGTATGTTTTAAGGCAAGGTACAAAGCTATCTAGAGTGGTTACAAACTTTAAACATGCTCATCTAACTTTGTAGAGGAAGTTTGTGTAGAAGGAACAAGTGCAAATCTCAATGCAAGTTGACTTTGCATAAAGCTTGCTTTATGTAAATGGCAATGGTGCCTTTGTGCCATTAATGGAAAAATATCTTGGATAAATCTTGAATCAAATGGATAATAGATCAAAAGCAAGTGTAATCTTCTGATTAGGGAGAAATCTTGAGGTTTAGAGGCCTGCAAAGCAAGATTTTGCAGCATAGGCTTGAGATTTGAATTCTTGTTCATCACAAAAATGACCTATAATTTCAGTTTGAAACCCTAACTTCCTCTCTTCGATTTTCCTTGATCAAGAATGATCTCATGGAGTTCTTTGAAATTTTGGAAAGCTTGTAACGTGCTCTAAAACCCCTCTTTGAATCACTTTTAAAAATTCCCCTTGGAACTATATGAAAAGTTGCCATGAATTTAGGTCAAAATCCTGCCTAAACTAGGGCAAAATTTTCACTAAGTGTTTAGTTTCATGACTATGACTTCATGGATTAATAACTTGAGATACAAAAATTTCTAGGAGAAGTTGTGTAAAGCAATGTTTTAGATCTAATGGAGATCTACAACTTTCATGTTGAAAGTTTCTTTTGAATCATCTTGCATCATGGTGAAAAATTGGCTCAAAGTTGTGAAAAAATATGAAGTTTTTAACACTTAGAAAATTTTTTAAGTTTGGAAACTTTGACTTTTCAAAATGAAATATTTACTTTTTGATTTCTTGATGAACAAGTTTCAGATTTTGACATGTTTTGATGAATTGTGATCTTTGACACTTGATTTTAACCAAAAAGTCAAAGTTTGACTTTTCAGTATATAGTTGACTTTTGATTAGTTGAATGAAAATCAACTATCAATCAAATGACCTTGAGCAATGTTTTGAGTCATGCCATTAGGTCAAAATTATGCAATTGAACTCTTGAGATCATGACTTAAACCAATAACCATTTGCTAGGTCAAAAATCAAAAATTGCCCTTTCTCAGTCAAAACCCTAATTTTGACCATTTTGCCCTTTTGATGATCTGATCAAATTTCTTGAGGAATTATGGTCCAAACTTGATCAAATGATACATAAGAGTTTATAATGTTGATATGTTTAAAAAATTATGATGCTTGACTGTAAATTGGCCACAATTGACTTTTTTCCCCAATACAATTGATTTTTAGGTTAACTGCTCAATTGACTAAGCAAAAATGTGATCCAAGACTTGAAACTTGACATGAGAAATCTTAGGGGTCCATAATGATTCATGAAAGTCATATGAGGCATTAAAAGTTCAATTATCCTTGTGCAATCTCAAACCCTAATTTCAGTCATCAGTGCTTAAGGAGGTGTCTTGAGATGATAAACCTTTGTGCAGTCTTGAACCAAGAGAGATCTTGTGAGAAAATATTTGATAAATGAGAGGGAAAATTTTGGGGTACAACAGTAACATACAAATATTAGCATGAGATGTTACCATTTTCCCTTCATGGTTATCGCACTTCAGCTCGTACATCAATCGGGGCAACTCCGTTTTCTCTAGTATATGGTATGGAGGTTGTCCTGCCTGTCGAGGTCCAAATTCCTTCTCTAAGGATTATGAAAGACCCAGGTTTAGATGAAGACGAGTGGATTCAGACTAGGCTAGACCAGATAAATTTGATTGATGAGAAAAGACTTGAAGATATTTATCATGGTCAGATGTATCAGAAGCGTATGATCAAGGCCTTTAATAAGAAAGTCAGGCATCATGTGTACCAGACTGGTGATTTGGTTATAAATCGCATTATCTTACTACAAGGTGATCCCAGGGGAAAATGGATTCCAACAAACGAAGGGCCATTTTTTATTAAGAAGATATTTTTTGGCGGTGCTATGATACTTACCACCATGGACGATGAAGATCTTCCACAACCTATGAACGTGGACATAGTTAAAAAAATACTATGCATAAAAGAGACCCGCTAGGTTGACTGGCCTATGAGAAAATAAGGGCATCCCGATGAACCAAAAGGGTTCGGGAAAAAATTAGGGATATATATAAAAAGAACATACATTCGGCAAGTCAAAAACCTGAAAGGGTGGCTTGGGCAAAAAAGGATATCTCGGTGGACTAAAAACCCGAAAGGGAGGTTCAAGAAAAAGTTAGGGATTAAAGCATACGACTATGTTCCGTTGGATCAACCATCTACTTACAACCATCATAATTACTAATGTCAAAAGTTCAAATGGTACAGATCAATTCAGTCAACTTCTTCTAACAGCGAGGGATGAGATGATTAAAGACATAGTGGCAATATCAGAGTTGAAACTCGATGGGATCATTTCCACATAGCTATTTTTATTTGTTTCTCTTTGTATGCCTTTTCTTTTACGACAATTTCCTCTTACTAGGATTTCAGTCTCTTTGTATAAAACTGTCTGTTTATAGGCAAATATTCCAAATTAATACAATTAGTTTCTAATTCAAAAGCTATTTTTACTTTCTCTATTTTGTTTGCATAAAACTCCCAATGATTATATTGAATGAACATATGCATTTAAATATGATTACCATTTACAAATATATACATGAAAACATGATTAACATTTATGAACGATTCCAGGAGTTGGGATAAATGTTCGAAGCTGACCATAAATTCCCACAGAGCAATTTCCTCAGATCTTTCCCCACAAGTTAATCCCCATCAAAGTGATCTCCTTTAGAAGTTTTATTCTGAAAAGAAACTCCTTCAGTGCTTCATTCTGAAAAGCATTTCCCCTTCAGATGCGGAAACTTGAAAAGCATGTCTCCCAGAGATTGAGTTCTGGCGAGCATTTCCTTCAGAGGAGTTCTGAAACGCATTTCCCCTTTAGCACTTTATTCTGAAAAGCACCTCCTTCAGCGCTTCATTCTGAAAAGCATGTCCCCTTCATAAATATAACCCTGAAAAGCATTTCCCCCAAAGACCAAGTTCTGGAATGAATTTCCTTAAGAGGATTTTTGAAATGCATTTCCCCTTCAACACTTTATTCTTAAAAGAATCTCCTTCAGTGCTTCTTTCTGAAAAGCATGTCCCCTTCAGAGATTGAACCCTAAAAAGCATTTCCCCCAGAGACCGAGTTTTGGCGAGCATTTCCTTCAGAGGAGTTATGAAACGCATTTCCCCTTCAGCACTTTATTCTAAAAAGCATCTCCTTCAGTGCTTTGTTCTTAAAAGCATGTCCCCTTCAGAGATGGAACCCTGAAAAGAATTTTCCCCAGAGACCGAGTTCTGACAAGCATTTCCTTCAGAATAGTTTTGAAACGCATTTCCTCTTCAGCACTTTATTCTGAAAAGCATCTCCTTCAAAGCTTCATTCTGAAAAGAATTTCCCCTTCAGATACAAGATCCTGAAAAGCATTTCCTTCAGATCTTCATTCTGAAAATCATTTCCTTCAAATCAAGTTGAGCGTCGACTCATTCTGGTACTCCTATCAACAGTTACTTCGGATGGCATCTTTAAGCCCATCTCCGACGACACTCTATCACTTTTCCGAATGGAATATTTAATCCTATTCAAGAAATATAATTGAATAACAAGAATAACTGCATGCACATGCGAGTGCAAATATCTGGGCACTTGGGTGTTCAGTCCTCTTCCTCCTTCAGATCCCGAATGGCGAGCATGCCAAGCTAACTCTTCAGGTTTAAGAAGATTGAACAGGGGCAACTGTTGTACCCCAAATTTTCCCTCTCATTTTCAAAATAATTTCTCATTCTCCTAAGGTTATCAAGTGTTCAAGTCTACTCAAGAGTGATCAGATGAGTTCTCCTTCTAAGTAGTTGCCTATAACTAGGGTTTTGGTTTTCTTTGAGGAAATTGAGCTTCTAATGTCTCAAATGAGTTTCATGGTTTATTATATGCTTCAAAGTATCCTCATATCAAGTTTGAAGCCTTACATCACAAATTTGCTCAGTCAATTGTTCAGATGATTGAAAATCAACTATATTGGGTAAAAAGTCAAATGTGGTCAACATACAGTCAAACTTCAAGATTTTTGGTCAACATCAATATTTTGAAGTTACATTCATCATTGGACCAAGGGTTGACCATAACTTATCAATAAAGCTCAAGATTCATCAAAAGTTAAAAGTTGCTAAAGTAGGGTTTCCTTTAGGAGAAGTCAACTGAACTTTGACCAAGCATAACTTTCACATGCTTCATCATATTTTTCTCAACCAAATCCCGTTTGGATGGAAATTCAATTCTCTACAAATTTTTCTCTCTATGATCAAGGCCCAAAAATGCTTCATTTGAGAGATATGGGCTAAAACATTATAGGTCATTTAAAAAGTCAACAAAAAAGACACTTTTTGTCAAAGAAACTTACATCTAGATAATGTCTTCAAATGGAAAAATGATCAACATAAGAGTTGTAGGGGACATCTTGACCTTTCCAAAAAGTCAAAGACACCTTCATATAATAAAAATTGAGCAAGTTATAAGTTGTACAAGTTGGGCAACTTTGAGAAAATGTATGAAACCCAAATTGAGCAAACTTGAATTTTTGGGTGAATGGGCTTATATTTCAAGGTCCAAACGTGTTCTTGACCTCATAATAGACCTCTAAATCCATTCATGCACCATAATAATTTTTATCTTTTTTATTTTTATTTTTATTCATTTAAATTTAAATTTAAAAAAAAATCAAATGGAGGTACAAGGCTTAAAGGGCTTAAGATTTGATTTATTTTTGGGCCCCAAAACCATACAAAAACTGTGTGAGGTTATTCTTGTTACAAATCTTGATATTTTGTCTTATGCAAATTATATTTTTCAAGCAAAATCAAAATTTCTTTCATACAAGGTCCAAGCCCATTCTCCTTGACCTAACCTTCACACACAGACACACACACACACACACACACACACACACACACACACACACACACACACACACACACACACACACACACACACACACACACACACACACACACACACACACACACACACACACATATATATATATATATATATATATATATATATACTTCATCTTCAGACAAGAGAGGACACAAAAACCTTGCAAGAATACTCCCACAAAAAACCTGAAAATTTCTCAAAATAGGGAAAACTTGAAACTTTGTTTTCAACCTTTCTCAAAGCAAGCTAGCCATCCAAATCGATCCTAGGACATTACAGAGTAAGCTGGGATCATCCTTGATGATAAAAAGAGCCTGAAACGAGAATTCTTGCATCACCGATTTATATAATTTCTTGAATTTCGTATTTCAGTTTCTATCGTGCTTTGCTTCATACTAATGATACTAATGTGTTCCTGAGGTATAAATATGCAGGTATGAACCGCCGCATGAATCCCATGATGCCAGAATCATGCGTTTCCATTCTTGAACCGATTTACAATATTTTCTTTGTATTTCATTATGTAGGGAGAATTAGACAAAACTAAGGCCACCATTTAATTCGCAGCCCTCAAATTAGAGGGGTAGGGTCCTATTTGTTCTATAACATGCTCTGTTTTGCAGGTTGTAAAAAACATACTCAACAGAGAAGACGACCGAAGCTAGTGCTCCAACGCTTCTCCGGTCACTCTGATTTGATTTATATTATATTTATTTCCTTTGATTAAATTCACGGATGAAACAACCACCCCAGTGGCGAGAGCGCGCATGATATGACATTAGTACACAAGGATGTGAGTTCGATCCCTGCCTTTTGCTAATTTTTCTTATTATTTTCCAGTTTCTGTGGGTTTATTATATTATGTAATGCGCCTGGATTTCTAACACAAACCAACGCCTGACACAGTGGCAAGCAAGGCGTGGAAAGTGCTGAGGGACGTGGGTTCAACACCCACCTCGTACAATTATTTTTCTGCTCTTTTTTAGTAACCTTACTTTCCTTTTTTTTCCACTTATTTTTATTTTAAATTAATTAAACCCTAATTATTTAACCTAATAATTTACTAAAACTATTAAATTAGGTTTAGGTTTATTTTAACAATTAAAATTTATACTTTTAATTTTTCAATTAATTTAATTAAACCCTTTTTTTAAAATATTAAAATCAATTAGAAATTTTATGGTTTATTAATTATTTTTTATCGCTTAAAATTATTTTCTAAAATACCAAAATATTTTCTTTTTCTCCAAAACTTTTTTTCATATTTTATTTTCTTTTTTCTATTTTAATTCTTAGATAAATGCATAGGTCGCATTATTCGATTGTAATAGCTTAGGTTTATTTTCTCGCTTTTTTTTTTCTAAGTATGTACCTGCTTCGAGGATGTAATAGTTATAGATTTAAATTCTCGCACTCATTATGTAACTGCCCCGAAGTCATGTAATAGCGTAGGAACTTTACTATCCGCACCTTTACTTTTCCTGTCATATTTTATACTGCTAGTAATTAGGGTTTGTATGGAAAGATAATAATCAACCGATAGCATAACCCTAAATACAAGATAAAATAACTGAATTGAATCACTATTCACACTCGAACCCCTAGGGTAACCTCTCTTTGTTACCTTCAGAAACATGGTCATGTCCCCTCGAAAGTAGGGATACTTTAGCGAAGTCCCTCTGAATAAAAGATCATAGTCAATCGATGACCCTTCGACGTTGCCTATGAAAAATGATCTCCCTCTGATAAATTTCTAAAGTATCCTTATCTGTTGCCTTCAATGACCATACGATGACACTTCAATTGTCCCTTCACATCCAATAGATGAGTATACCTACTAACTAATGGTACGGATAACACTCTCCAAAGGAGAAGGAAAATAACAAGAACGACCTTGAGTGGGTAAAACTGTTAATCCCTCGCACATAACCTTTCTAAAAAAACATTTTTACACATCACTTTCAAAAATATTTTCTAAAATACTTCGTACACATTCTTGAGGATTGATACAAGAATAATTACAAAGTCATCCTTAAATTGTCTTTTCAAAATATTTTCAAAACACTTACACAAAAAAACAATTTTCAAAAGTGAACTAGCGATTAAGAGTACGTAGATAACTACGGATGAAAAGGGTGCTAACGCCTTACCTTTTCATAACTTACCCCCCGAACTCAAAATCTTCAAGGTCTTTCCTGTTCTTTTCACCGTTCCCTTATTGTAAAACAGAAAAGTCGGTGGCGACTCTAACCACCCTCACATTTACGATAAAATGCAAAGTCATTTCTCCCACCGTATAACACACATATTCATTATTCTCCATTCTTTTTGGTCTGTCTTATTCACAGGATTAAAAAAATAAGTCAAAGGTTTTGGTAAGTGTCTTAAAATTGAATGTCAGAGGGAAACAACTTGTTTGTGTTAATGTCGTCAAACTAGATATGACAAAGATCAAGACCATAAAAGGAAAACTATCCGAAAGAGCTTTGAAAATGTTTACTCGCTGTTATGGGAATACCCTTGAGTTTGAAAAAGTGGATATAAAATTATATGCTATTTCTGCTTTGGTTGAGTTCTACGACCCTCCATTGAGGTACTTTACCTTCCAAGACATTCAGCTAGCACCGACTCTGGAAGAATTTGATAGACTCTTGAATTTCTCTAAGCGAAAAGCTTATATGGGAATTGGGCAGACTATTAACATTAAAGACTTAGAAAATGGTTTAGGGATCCCTTATCCTGGATTTTCACTTAATTACAAAAAATAAGGTGATGTATAAGAGATTAAGAGATACTATTTGGAAGCTAAAGCCCTTTATTATATCGAAAACAAAGAATGGGAGTCTTGTGTTGATTGTTTAGGGCTACTTGTATTTGGTGTAATCTTGTTTCTGTGGACTTTAGATTATGTTGACCCTGCATTTATTAGTGTATTTAGGGCCGCAAAAGCTTTGAATGCGGACCCAACTCCTATTTTACTTGCTGGTATTTATTATGCACTTCACACTTGTTACGAAAAGGGATGGGTACTCTAAACTGTTGTATCCCGCTCTTATATTCTTGGCTTATGACTCACCTCTATAAGGAAGACTACTTTGTTCCAGATATGAAAAGATTTGAGTGGCCTCAAAAATTAAGGTCTCTTATTGCTAATTCTGTGTTGTGGTATGCGTTCCTAGACATTGGAGATATAATTTATAGTTGCGGAAACTTTCCAAATGTTCCAGTGATTGGACCACGTGGTTGCATCAACTACAACCCTGCCTTGGCTTTGAGATAACTTAGATACCATTTGGAGGATAAACCCTCTGATGAACAACTTCGATAATTAGAAACAAATACCTGTAAAGGTCAATCCTCTGAAAAGGTCAATCAAAAGATGGCTACCATCAACCTTTCCAAGTCCCAGATTAATACCTGTAACAAGCCAGGAAAAGCATCTGTGGACGACTAATTCCAGATTAATACCTGTAACAAGCCAGGAAAAGCATCTGTGAACGACTAATTCCAGATTAATACCTGTAACAAGCCAGGAAAATTTTGTGGACGACTGATCGTAGGTTAATACCTGAAACCAGACAGGACAATTATCTACTTGACCATCATGAAGCAACCCTACACCGGTTCCTTCTCAACTCCAGATGAAGTTTTACACGGACTCGACATCAAGAAACCCTACACAGGTTCCTTCCTTTCAGATGAAGTTTTACACTGGCTCATCAACAGGCAACCCTACACTGGTTCCTTCTCTACACAGATGAAGTTTCACACGGACTCATCATCAAAGTAACCCTACACAGGCTCCTCCTCCCTTCCAAGATGAAGTTTTACACGGACTCGTCCTCAGGCAACCCTACACCGGTTCCTCCTCAGTCCCAAGACGAAGTTTTACACGGACTTATCACAAAGTAACCTTACTCAGGTTCCTCCAGAAGTTTCACACGAACTTATCTCACAATAACCTTACCCCGGTTCATCCTGAGGTTTCACACGAACTTATCTCACAGTAACCTTACCCCGGTTCATCCTGAAGTTTCACACGAACTTATCTCACAATAACCTTACCCCGGTTGATCCTGAGGTTTCACACGAACTTATCTCACAGTAACCTTACACCGGTTCATCCTGAAGTTTCACACGAACTTATCTCACAATAACCTTACCCCGGTTCATCCTGAAGTTTCACATGAACTTATCCCAAAGTAACCTTACCCAGGTTCCTCTAGAAGTTTCACACCAACTTATCCCGAAACAACCCTACACCGGTTCCTTCTCAACTCCAGATGAAGTTTTACATGGACTCGTCATCAAGAAACCCTACACAGGTTCTCTCTTTCTGAAGATGCAGTTTCACACTGACTCATCATCAGTCAACCCTACACAGGTTCCTTCCTTCCAAGATGCAGTTTCACACGGACTCATCATCAGGCAACCCTACACAGGTTTCCTTCCTTCCAATATGTAGTTTCACACGGACTCGTCATCAGTCAACCCTACACAGGTTTCCTTCCTTCCAAGATGCAGTTTCACACGGACTCATCATCAGGCAACCCTACACAGGTTCCCTCTTTCAACTTACAAAGTTACAATTCAACAAAAAATCTCCAGATGGCATCTATAAGCCCATCCTCCTATCCATCATATCTCCAAATGGCATCTGTAAGCCCATTCCCGACATCACAACGTTGATACTACTCCATGCGAGTGCAAATTTCTGGGCACTTTAGTGTTCAATCATCTTCCACCTTCGGATCACGAAAGGCACACAAGCCAATCTACATCCTCAGGTTTAAGAAGATTGAACAGGGGCAACTGTTGTACCCCAAAATTTGTCCTCCCATATTTCTCAATATTTGTCAAGAATGATCTTCAATTTGCTCAAAAGGGCTCAAGGATTGTACAGTCAAGTCACCTCCTAAGGCAGTCAATTCAAAATTAGGGTTTTCGTTCTTTCAAGGAATTTAGGGTTTTTCAATGGTTCAATCAAGTCTCATAGGCCTATATACATTCTCAAGCACCTACATGCCAAGTTTCAAGACTCACAGTGCCCATTTGCACAGTCAAAAGCTCCATTTGATCTACAGTCAACTACAAGGGCAAAATGGTCATTTTGCAGTCAAAAGTCATAATTCTTGGTCAACATCTTATTTTGAGTCCATAATCATCATTTGATCAAGTCTTGATCATGATTCCACAAGGATAGCTCAAAAATCATCAAGATGCAAAAGTTACTATTTTTGGACAGCAGAAAAGTCAACTGTACCTTGACAAGGGCATAACTCTTTCATGGTTTGTTAGAAAAAATTCCATCCAAAGCTCATTTTGAAGAGGATGCAATTTCCTACAATCCATCTTCACACTCCAAGTTCAAGAAATGCTCTCATAAAAAGTTACCAATTTTTACATTATAGGTCAATTTCAAAAGTCAACAAAAGTACACTTTGAGTCAAAGGCCATAACTTGAGATTGGTAAATCCAAATGACATGGGACCAAAGGCATTGGTTAGAGGACTTCCAGAGCTTTCCAAAATGTCCAAGAACATGGTCATATGATCAAAATTGAGTAAGTTGTGCATTGGAGAAGTTGGGAAATTTTCATGAATTTACAAAAGTCAACTATCCTCAAAACTCCAATTTTTGACAAAAGGGCCCACTTTCTTCCACTTGATTCAGCCTTTTCATGCCACACACGTGTCCCATGCTTGATTTCATGACCAAACATTTATTTTTCTATTTTATTTAATTTTTATTGATTTAATTCATTTTAAATCTATAATAATTCAAATAAAATCTAAAAATCAATGGAATAGTATCTTTGTGATTTGTACAGCTTTCATATATCATGTGACAACTAACCAATTCGTGCTAGGGCTTATTTGTGCATAAAATCTCAGATTTGGCCATATTTGGAAAGTTTGTCAATGGTGAAAAAGTGCAAACCTAATTCTCCCATATACATGGATTAAGGCCCAGCTTTTGACCTAAATTCATTCTCATATACATAAGCAAGCAGCACAAACCTAATTCACGCCTGAGGACTGCACAAAACGGCCAGACCAAATTTGGAAAAAGTTTGAAAAACCTTGAAACCGAAATCATACATAGAGGTCAATTCAACCCAAAACCTTGACACTAGTCTCTTCCATGCCATCCACTGAAGCTAAAGGGATCAAAACCACGTCCAGAAACCCCCTATAACGCGCTGTAAGTTGTCTCGAACCTTGCTCTGAACATGGAATCTCAACCTCCAATTCTTGCGCCTTTTCTTTAAAATCTTGGCATATTTGTGTTTATCATTCAATTTAGAACAATTTGGAATTATTCAATTTTGTTTTTGGAACCTCTAACGTAATACCCGGACCTAGGGTTCCAAGCTTTGTTTTTTAGGCGTTTCTGGTACAGGTACAATCAAGGCCAATCATGGATATATTCATGCTCAGGGAAGAGGGACGATCACATTGATACCCTTAGTGTGCGTTTATATGACCTGGAAGAGATTTTAGGAATGAGCCACGGAACCTCCTGCGGATAAAAATCCGCAGGTAATAAAACCAGGAATTTGGAGAAGACGACCACACGTCGCTCTCCTATTGGCTCCTTTGAAAATTGCGCGCTTTTATTTTTTTTCAGGCATAATAATTGTTTTGCTAATATATTCATTATTGTCTAATCCACTAACGAATGACGCAGATTGGTTGAGTGGCTGGGGCGTTGGCTTGTAAACATTGGGGCCTGGGTTCGAATCCCAGGTCCCCCAAAACATTATTTCAATTTTGTTTTCAGGTATTCCCATATAGCGCCTAGAACGCGTGATCCACCATATACCTCAAATCTCAGTGCGCCAGATGTCTCCAGGCATAGATCCAATGGACATGAGTGGGAGATCACCATACTCCCCAGTCAACAGGCGTGTGGATAATCACCAAAGTCAACGTGGCTGAAATGCTAGTGGGCCTGGAAATTGCCAAAGACACCTCCAAAATTGGCCCAAAACCTCCCTGAGTTTGCATTTTTTATTTTCTTTCATTATTTATTTGCTTGATTTATTTTTATTATTTTTAATTAATTACTAACTAACAAATTAATATTTTCATAATAAAATCAGAAAACTAAACAATATAATATTTTTACTATTATTTATTAAAATTAATTTCACCCTTTTCATTATTTTGTAAATAAATAAGTAATTAATTAATTTAGTTTTAATTAGATTGATTTTAACCTTTTTTGCAATAATTTAAAATTAATGTAGAATTAGGATTTTTAATAACTTTTAATCATTTTATCCTTTTATTTTTATTTCCTTAAAACATTCAAAACTCAAAAAAATATCTTTCTTTTATTTAATTAATTAATTAGTCTAGGCTTAATTTCATTTAATTCAAAATAACAATAAAAATCTCTTTCTTTCTTTAAAAGGGTCAAAACCCTAAAGACTCTCCGATTCAATTTTTCCCTCGCGCATATTATTTTTGATCCATATTTTTATTCAATTATGTATTTGCTCCGAGGATGTAATAGCTTTAATTAGGACCCTTTTTTATCGCTTTTATTTATTTTCCGCAATTTACTTTTTCAAGGGTTTGTTTTTGGCGATGTAAATACCCGACGCCTTGTAATAGCTTAGTTTTATTTTCCGCAACTATTAACTGCTAGATGTATGCTAACTAGGCTATGCATGTCCAGATCTCTCTTAAAATAAAATCAATCGTAGCTCACCATGACATGTAAAGATAATATAACTGAAACCTGACACACTCGCACATGCCACTCCTAGAGTACGCCTCACTTGGTTGCCTCGACGTGGTCATTGAGTATAGGAAGTTTTAGAGGTCGTCCTCTTGTCCAAAGATCATAAGTTGCCTCGAAAACGGTTGTCTCGATAAAAAACGATCTAAGACATTAGGGTTACCGCTAAGGCGTCCTACCATTGCTTTAGTGACCACATGTCCCTAACATCGAATTGACCCGAAAACTCCAACGACGGTGCTACCTACTTCTCAATAGTGGGATAGCACTGTCTAAAGGACATTTACACAGCTTAATTTCTTTTGAGTAGGTAGAGGTTCTCAGGTACTTGCTCTTTCAAAACAAAAAACAACTTTTTCGCACTTACACTTTTCAAACAAAAGTTTTCAAACAACACTTCATACACTCTTGAGGACAGATACAAGAGTTAAATCGAAGTTTTCCAACAAAACTCTTTTCAAAACCCACAAACACAAGAAAAGCGAAAACATTTTGAAAACATAGTGAACAAGTACCTAAGAGCCCATGGATAACCACGGATAGAAAGGGTGCTAACACCTTCCCTTTCTATAATCTACCTCCCGAACCCGAGAAACATCTCGAAAAGGAATTTTGCTGTGCTTTTGTCCTTTCCTTGTTGGAGAAAATAAAAGACGGTGGCAACTCTTGCTTACCGCGACATTTTGCTAAACGCAAACGCGAACCAGCATTTCAAAACAGGCAGTTCTATTTCCACCGATCACATATAGCATACACATCATAGCATCATACCATAGCATTTCCTTAACCATTTCAAGGATCTCAAGGGCCTGTGATGCAGGTTATGATGAACCAGGCGTCTAGCAAGGGGCAAGGGGATTTATTTTCCTCTAGCCAATGCCGTCAAAAGATCAAAACATGATAACTTGAGTCAGGGGCTATGACCCACTTGATATGGTGAGCTTGACTCTTGTAGAAGGACCTTCAATGATACGAAGTGCTTTAATCAAAGTTGTAAAGTTCAACGACTAACATTTTTCTTTTTTACCCCGCGAGATCCTTGAAAACATTTGCATATCATACATGTCATTGCATAACAGGTAGTCTCCAGTGCAGCTCTCTCATGTTCTCATTGTTTATTTCAGCAATGGCTCTCAAACAAGACAATAGAGATCTCCAAACTCAAGAGGCTCAGTTCATGGAAATATTCCTAAACCTATCCAAGGGGCAGGAAGAATTGAAAACACTCCTCAATGGGAATCTGACCAAGAAACATCCTGACAACCATAAGGACGAACGGTTGGAACAACTGTAAGCTGAGGTTGAAGCAATGAGAACCCAAATGCTAGGGAAGATGGCTCTTATCCAAGGCCTAGCCCGGGAACAAGAAGAGCTGAGAGCCATTATCAACAAACTTCATCAAGACGGATGCAACCTTATGAAGCAAATAGTCAAGGCTGGGGACCAAGTCATTGATCAACCTCCAAGAATAAAAGAGGTTGGCTTGGTGAAGAATGGACCTTTCCAAATTTCTACTACATCACGAGTCCAACAACAACCTCGCCAAAAACAACGGTTTAGTCAGAGTAAGTAGGATACATCCAACAGGAAATATACCAAACCCAACATGTCGTTGTCTCAAGCTTTACAACACATGTTGAGGATGAATCTGATTACGTCGATAGGGCCTCATACGAATCCCAAGACTTCTTCTCCTAACTATAATCTAGATTCAAGGTGTGCATATCACTCCAACAGTCTGAGGCATGATACTGATGATTGTTGGATGTTGAAATATAAAATTCAAAACTTGATTGATGAAGGAGTGCTGGAGTTTACACAAGATGGTCAGGTTGAGTTCTTCTGCCATCCCTCTAAGGCAAACCATTTGAAGTGAAAACTTCAAATAAAGAAGCTTCTTATTCATTAGAATTTTCAAATTGTAATTTCCTTTGCTTGTTTAAACAATTACTGTCATGCCAAACTTTGGTTTTCCCATTAATGCATCACATATGTTTTGTCTTAAATTATTTCACCCGTATTCATTATATTCAAACTACGTTTTTACTTCCTTTTTTGTGATATTCAACTCTTGATTAAAATCTCTAAGCCTTTAGAGGGAGGATGAAGAAAATGATACCATAATCCCACACAATGTGCTTTTGAACAGACCTTGCTTACGATGTACAGGCGTTGTTTCAAATCCCAAACAGTGGAGTTATAAGGAAGATAATCCCTAGTTAACCCCTTTGAGCCTAAGAAGTAGGAGTTTTTATTTTCACACGAATTAAAACCCTTAATCATAACCTGGGGCAGGGTAGTTTCTCAGTCAATTCAGACACGCATTCAGTCGCAATCTTCCACTTCGTACACAATGAATGGCATCGAAGATGTCCTTCTAAATCAAAAGACGGTGATAGGTTCCACGTAATCATTAAAATAGGCAGTCATTATCTCTCAAAATAAAAGCCCATTAAGTCAAAACCTATGAAGGGGACTTAAGAAAAAAAACTGGGGGCATCCCGCTGGCTGTAATCACAAAAGAAACAGTTCAGGAAAAAGAAAGGGATAGAAAAATCAAAAAAGAAAGAGGTCCTACAAATCCTCAACAAAAGAAAAGGTTACAAAAATGACTGCTTTCTCAAACAAACGTTCAATTTCTGAACCATCACCAAGTATCAGAGCAAAGATTCTAGACTCAATTGGGATCTAAACGCACAATTAACTGAGCATAGGACTGAAGAACATAAGAGTGGGTTGGGTACAAATAAAATTTGAGCATTTATCCTTTGTTTCTTGAACCGTGAACCAAGCCACGTTATAACTCTTAAGATTCCTAGCTGAAGCATGGGTTAGTTCGAAAGCATACTGTTACAAAATGTATCCTGACTCTTGTAGGGTTCGCTATAAATCCTGAGCTGACATCACATTTTTACAAAATTTGTTTGTTTTACTAAAAAATGAATTTTCAAACTTCAAAACAGACATAAGCTTTGCATTCTTAAAATGCCATTATTTGCATATGACTATTTGTTCAACAACATAGAAATTCGCACGACGGATATTGGATGAACATAAATCTTCTTAGTGGACAGAATCACCTCAGATGGAAAGACATTCTAGTGATAGGCCTTTCATAATCAAGGGGCATAGCATGATGTCCAGCTGATCTGGGGAATTCAAGTCAAGGTTCAGGGAATCTCTCAAAAATGCCAAATAGCCAGGGGCAGATCTCCATCTGAATCACTTGGGGAATTGGACATGAATTCCAACAACGAATCATGTACGATCAAACAAACACCTTCTGGAAGTGTGGAAACACTTACTACTAAGGACAATGACAATTCTCTGCCCTCGAAGAACGTGGACATAGTCGGAAAATACTACACATGAACAAAGACCCGCTAGGCTGGCTGGCCTAGGCAAAAATAAGGGCATCCCGGCGAACCAAAAGGGTTCGGGCAAAAATTGGGGAAATACATATGAAAAAAACTGTACACCCAGCAAGTCGAAAACCTGAAAAGGGGACTTGGGCAAAAAAGGGTATCCTGGTGGACCGAAAACCTGAAAGGGAGGTCCAGGAAAAAGTTAGGGATTTAAAGTGTACGACTATGTCCCGTCATCTTGTCATTTGTCTATCAGTAGAAGACTTACCACCCTGATCAGCATTTACCAAACACTCCAGGAGTTGGGATGACACTCAAACCATCCACAAAGTCTCTGCAGTTACTTTCTCCAGCAGGTACAGGGGCAGAGGCGTCCTGTAGCGAAGTCACCACTGCATCATCAACATATGTCATAGTGATGTCTATATCCCTGCAGAGTGAAAACAACCAAAGTTTTAACCTTTTGTTTTCCCAAGCAGGAATTACATCCTCCAGCAAAGTTCCCTCAAAGAACTAAAATTAATGTTCCCCAGCTGAGTTTTATAATCTCAAACAGTTTATAAAACCTCTTCCCCGGTAGAGTGTATTTCTCTAACTGCGGAAGCTTATCCCCCAATAAAGTTTATTTATCTACATCGGTAAAATCTTCCGATAGAGCATCCTTCCCCTACAGAGTCATTCTTAAGCAGGAGTTAAAGATCCCCGAAAGAATATCCTTGAGCGAAAATGGAAAATCCCCGGCAAATCATCTCCATTCATCATCCCTAGCAGAAACGAAGGATTCAGCTTCCCAATACTTTCCAGTAGTAGTCAGGGATTTATTTTCCCAGACTAGGAAATATTGCAACAACATCCCATATTCATATATCATGGCATGCGCATACACACCGCATACAACATAATCTCATTTATTTTGAGAACATCATCACAATGTACTTCATACATCATGGAATTGCATATGACTAACTCTTTACCTTTTTCAGGAAAGATCAAATCAACTAACATCGTTGACTACTTACATGACCTGGTAGTCTTCTCAAAGGCTACGTATGACGAAGGGATATTTCAGTATTTTCCTCATAAAAATGTTCTCGAAAGACCTTCTTTGGTTCAGTTAAATCGATACTAAGATTTTTCTTATTTCCATTCCAGTCAAAGTTAATTTAAGACCTTCTCTGGTTCAGTTAGATCGATACTAAGATCTCTCTGATTTTTATTCCAGTTGAAGATAATTCAAGACTTTTGTCTGGTTCAGTTAAATTGATACTAAGATTTTTCTGATTTCCATTCCAGTCAAAGTTAATTCAAGACCTTCTCTGGTTCAGTTAGATCGATACTAAGATCTCTCTGATTTCTGATCCAGTTGAAGATAATTCAAGACTTTTGTCTGGTTCAGTTAAATCGATACTAAGATTTTTATGATTTCCATTCCAGTCAAAGTTAATTCAAGACCTTCTCTGGTTCAGTTAGATCGATACTAAGATCTCTCTGATTTATACTCCAGTTGAAGATAATCCAAGAATTTTGTTTGGTTCAGTTAAATCGATACTAAGATTTTTCTGATTTCCATTCCAGTCAAAGTTAATTCAAGACCTTCTCTGCTTCAGTTAGATTGATACTAAGATCTCTCTGATTTCTATTCCAGTTGAAGATAATCCAAGACTTTTGTCTGGTTCAGTTAAATTGATTTTAAGATTTTTCTGATTTCCATTCCAGTCAAAGTTAATTCAAGACTTTCCTCTGGTTCAGTTAGATCGATACTAAGATCTTCCTGATTTCTATTCCAGTTGAAGTTGAAGATAACCCAAGACCTTTTTCTGGTTCAGTTAAATTGATACTAAGATTTTTCTGATTTCTATTCCAGTTAAAGATAATTCAAGACTTTCCTCTGGTTCAGTTAGATCGATACTAAGATCTTCCTTATTTCTATTCCAGTTAAAGTAGAAGATGAACCCAAGACCTTTTTCTGGTTCAATTAAATCGATACTAAGATTTTTCTGATTTCTATTCCAGTGGAGGATAATTCAAGACTCTCCTCTGGTTCAATTAAATGGACACTAAGATTTTTCTGATTTCTATTCCAGTTGAAGTTGAAGATAACCCAAGACCTTTTTATGGTTTAGTTAAATCGATACTAAGATTTTTCTGATTTCTATTCCAGTGGAGGATAATTCAAGACTTTCCTCTGGTTCAGTTAAATCAACACTAAGATTTTTCTGATTTCTATTCCAGTTGAAGTTGAAGATAACCCAAGACATTTTTCTGGTTTAGTTAAATTAACACTGTGATTTTTCTGATTTCAATTCCAGTCAAAGTTAATTCGAGACCTTCCTCTGGTTCAATTAAATCAATACTAAGATTTTCCTGATTTCTATTTTAGTTGATGACAGCTCAAGACCTTTCTCTGGTTCAGTTAAATCGGCACTAAGATTTTTCTAATTTCTATTCTAGTTAAAGAAACTGCAAAGCCTGGATTTTGACCAGATAATAGTATAAGTTGATGTGAAGCCTGGAATACGACCAGATAATAGTTAACTTCTTCAATTATTGTGAAGCCTGGATTTCGACAAGATAACAATTTAAGTTGATGCGAAGCCTGGAATACGAACAGATAACAATTAGCTCTTTCTTCTTGCTCTAATAGTCTAGCAAGTTCTCCAGGAACTTCACAATCTTCCTCACCTTCGCCCTCGGCTTGGTAGATCGGATTTTCGGTCATAATTGGCAATAGCATAATTGTTATCAATGGGATCCATAGTGAATATGGATCTGCAATTTTTTATGTGGGTGTGTATAAGAACACATAGCTATTTTGAAAGCAATAAAGTAAAGAGAAATACAAAGAGTGCAAAATTTGAATGCAAATGTCCAATGATTTACTAAATGAAAATATGTGGATGAAACATGACAACCCTAACAAGTGGACCGTTGTGCCCCGGATAAGGCACAAGGCTTAAAATTATTGATCAAATTACATAACCAAAAACTTGGAAATAGAAAACAGAAAATGGCATTTACTCCTGACTAAAGGAGATTGGTACAAAGTCATCAGTTGTCCAGTTGGTGAACCCTTTGTCAGCAGTTGGGAAGATCCAGTTGTCCGGGTCATTGTCTCTATCAGCATCTTCCACAACATTGACTTGAGCTTTGTGAACTCCATTTTTGTTGACGCAGAATGGCGGTCTCCTAGAACGTGCACGACGAACATCCCTCTGAGCCTCTAAAGTTAAACCCAAGCCAAATTTGTTGGACTTGTAAGGAATGTCGGAAAGCTGACTCCAAATAGTATGTTGTACCCGAAAATTTACCCTCTCATGTTTTTCCAAGATTTCCTCTTGTATAGTTGGTTACAAACCTTTGCCTAAAGAAAAGGAAAATTTTCAAATGATGGTTAAGTATCCTTCGATTGGCATTTTCAAAAGGTCCTTCGATTGGCATCTGGAAAAGGTCCTTTGATTGGCATACACAAAAGGTCCTTAGATTGGCATCTACAAAAGGTCCTTCGATTGGCATCTGTAAAAGGTCCTTCGATTGGCATATGAAAAAGGTCCTTTGATTGGCATTTTAAAAAGGTCCTTCGATTGGCATAGGGCCTTTCGATGGTCATTTCCAACAAGCCAGCTTCGATGGGCATCTTAAATAATGTTGTTTTTTGTTAGAGCGTACAAAGTTCCTTTCGATATGCATGTTAACCAAGTGATGTTTCGATTGAAATATCAACGGGGAGATATTATGATTGTCCAAGTTATAGAAAATGAGATCAAAAAGAGCAAGAACTAAGAGGGTTCCAGAAGCTCTGATGATGGGCATTTGAATTCATGCAGATTGGAGAGGATAACTCTGAGCCTTTCTGCAAACTATGGTTCAAACGTAGAAGCTCTGATGTTGAGAATATGAGAAATTCGAATCAAGATGCAGAACCATCGAAGGGAGCAAGGCTTGAGATTTAATCGAAGGAGTCGTGATAACGAAGTTGGTACAATTTGAATTCAGAGCCTTCGAAGGAAAATAAATGTTTTGATGAGGGAAGTTCTGGGCAATTCGAATCAGGACTTAGAGCCATCAAGGAGTGTAGAACAAAACTTCGATTAGTCAATAAGATAACGCTTCGATTGGACCAAGTTTAAAGCCATCGAAGAGAGCAAAACATGAGACTTAACCGAAGGAACCATGATGAAAGCCTTAATCCAAATTCGAACAAAACACCTATCCTAACCTGTCCAAGTTCACCCAAAGTTCAAAATGGCATGTTTTCCTTGCAAATATGGAAAGAATTCAATGTTGATCATGGATTCAATTCCTGAGTTAAAGGCCAGATTCTTTCCTTGTTTGTTCCTAACTCCACAAGAGCTGATTCGAACAGGGTGATTCTCTTCAAATCAAGCAATCGAAGTCGAGGGTGGCTCAATCGAATGAGCCATGACATTGAAGCTGGTGCAATTCGAATTAGAGTTCAGAGCCTTTGAAGAGAACAAACTCGAAGGGAAATGGATCTGCAGGGGAATGTCAGCTTTCGATCATATTGGAGGCCCAAACAACTCATAACATGTTGGTAGTAACGCATGAGAATAGATTGGCACCTAATTGAATCAAATATAGAAAGTTTTTATAAAGAAATCAAATCAAATCTCTTCATCATAATGGACCAATATTTGATACACAAATGTTGACCTAAAATCCCTTGTCTATATAAACCTCATGATCTCAGAGAAAAAGGACACGGAGATTACCTCGCAAAAAATACAGCCTGCCCCACGAAGGTCCGAAAAGTAGCATCAAATTACAATGTTATCAAAACTCCATACCATTGTAGGAACCTTCCGTCCAGATTAACACTCCGATCGTGTTCTTGGAGTTCACACAGACGTACCTCGCTCGTGCCCCAGCCATCTCACACCCAGGACTGCAGATCCAGGCGCCTCCAGTGCTAAAAGTGTTCAATCCCACTTAATCTTAAATTAGACTCATGATTGCATGTTCATAGTTTTTGTTGTTATTTGTGAGCGGTTTAACAAAATGTATGCAAGTTTCAGTGTCCATACGTTTGAACACCATGGATAGAGTTTTTCGAAGCTGGTTACCTTTGAAACCCATGATACCGGCTGTGGCAAACCGAAACAAACCCAGATCCGGGTTCAGGGATTGAATTCAAATGGGATGTTTTATGTTTTGGTTAGTTTCGAACTAACTAATTTGCAGGACAAAAAGTAGGTGTCGTGTATTTCGAATTGGCAAGCAGCTCAGGTGGTGAAAGGGAATTTGTGCAATCGAAGGGACCGGGGTTCAAATCCCAGGCCTTGCATTTTCAATTTTTAACAAATTTTCTTGCAGATGTAGCACCCCCAAGACCCTCTAACAAGGTCTTCGATCAGCCCTCTGGATCGAAAGGAAACTCGGGCTCTTTTTAATCCAGGCTTACCCTTTTTTAAAATTGCACCCTTTTATTCACTACATGTTCCCTCGATTGCGTTGTTTTACTTATATTATATCTACTAGCCTTTTTTTAAAAACATAACATCAAAATCAAAAAGATCACAAAAAAAGGACTTAGGTTTTTTTAATTAATTTAATTTTTGGTAATTAATTTAATTATTTCACTTGTTCCCTTAATTAAAATCAATTAGAATTGGGTTTAATCACTTCAAATATTTTTCTCAATAAAAATACAAAAAAAAACATTTTTTAGTCAATTAGATTTTCAGGTTCTCATCTAATCTTTGCGCGCTTATTATTTTATGTTTTATTATTTTTCAATTTATTGTAACTGCATACTGGTTTGTAATAGTCTAATTAGGGTTTTAATTTCTGCATTTTATATTTTCAGTCAGATATAATTATAATTGCCCCAGAGCCTTGTAATGGTTGTAGGTTTTACTTTCCGCACTATATTATATGCATGTATATAAACTGCTAGTAAATTAGGCGTGTATGGCAAGAAATAACCAATTAATCTTAGATCAATAACATCAAGATAAAAATACCTGAAAAAAGCACATTATTGCACACTTGCACCCCCTAGGGTATTTCCCACTTTGGTAGCCTTCGAAAATGGTCATGTCCCTCGAACATAGGGATACTCTTGGAAAAGACCCTCAGTTTAAAGTCATCATAAAGATCATAGTCCCTAAATGTCCCTCGAGTTGCCTACGAGAAATGATCTTGTCCCTCGAGTTGCCTACGAATATACGATGACAGTCCCTTCGAAATGCTAAGGTATCTCTAATGTTGCCTTCAATGGCCATAAACATCCCTTACGATAGTCCCTCAACATCAAAAGATAGGGCTATCTACTCATTAATAGTAGGATAGAGTTGTCTAAAGGAAAGGAGGAAAAGAATGCCCTTTTTGGAGTAGGTAGATAGTTCTTAAGTACTTGCTCAAATTTAATTCATTTTTACAGCACACTTTCAAAACTCTTTTCAAAAAAACGCTTTATCACACTCTTGAGGACTGATACAAAAGTCATCATAAAGCAAACAAAAACCTTTTTCAAAATACATAAACACGAAAGCAATTTTCAAAAATGAGCAAGTACCTAAGAGCCCGTGGAAAACCATGGATGGAAAGGGTGCTAACACATTCCCCTTCCATAATCTACCCCCTTACTCAAAATCTTGAAAAAGGTCTTTTTTTGTTCTTTTCATCCTTTCCTTTGTTGGATAAAAGAAAAGTCGGTGGCGACTCTTTCTTACCGCACATTTGCGAACACAAATGCAAAACCAGTATAACAGTCGGTTCTGCCACCGTATCACATAGTGCAACCACCTTCTTCTATCACAGCCCTATCGTCTTTTAGATAAGTTATTCTTGGTGGAACCCTGGTAACCTTAGGAACAGTAGGAGTGGTTTTAGTAACAGGAGTTATCCAAGGAACAACTTCAAAGGTCTGGAAAGGAGTCTCGATGAATTCATATCCATTTTAACATACTTGAAGGAGTTCAAGTGGCTCACCATGTATTCTTCTTCACCATAAACTGTAATTTTTCCTTTAATGGGATATTTCAACTTTTAGTGTAAAGTAGAAGTAACAGCGCATGCCCTATAAATCCAAGGACGTCCTACTAAATAGGAATAAGCTGGACGAATGTCAATCACATAGAAGGTAGAGTCGAAGACCTGAGAACCCACTGTAATTAGAAGATCAACATCTTTGTGCACCATTCTCTTTGAACCATCAAAGGCTCTTACCACAATATCATTGGGTTTCAGCACAACCCCTTCACAGTCGAGCTTGTCTTGAGCATTATTTGGCAAGACATTCAACGAGGAACTCGTGTCAACCAACACATGAGCTAAGGTAGTTCCCCTAAACTAAATAGAGACATGTAGGGCCTTGTTATGATTCCTTCTTGTGGGATTTAAGTCAGCATCAGAAAAGCCTAGTCCATAATCAGTTGTCAGGCTAGCAACACAATTTTCAAACTGATTAGCAGAGGTTTCCTGTGGTACATGAGCAGATTTCAGAAATTTTACCAAAGCCTGAGCATGGGCTTCAGAGCACAACAATAGAGATAGCATACATATTTTGGAGGGAGTTTTCCCCAACTGTTCAACAATATTATAGTCACTTTTCCGCATAATTTTTAAGTATTTCTTCCATCTCTTGCTTGGAGGAATTTTCAGTAGTTTCTTTCAGTGCCCCCGTATGGGTAAGCTCAGTCATTTTTTCTTTTCCTCGAGTCGCAGTAGTTGACTCAGCAACAGGGATACGGTTTGGTGTAATAACAGCCTTTGGAGAGATCTCTGGACAGAAAACCCTCCCACTTCTAGTAACCTTACTAGTCCCAACAATGCTGCCAACATTGAGATTAGTAACTTCAATATTTTTACCTTCGACAACCAACGGTTCCTGCTTAACACCATGGTAGTAGACATCAGCTCCATAATTCCAAGGGAAAACCTTGTCAAAGGAATATGGAACTGGCCCCGATGCAGTAATGATCAGAGGAGCAACCCTAGGTTCTGCAGTAATCTTCACAGGACCCTTAGAAGTGATCCTTAAAGGAGTATTGGAAATTGTGATCACAAACACGTCTTCAAGTCTCAAGTCTTGAGACACACTTTCACATAAGTTCTCCACGGAAAGAGTCTTCTCGAATAGAATTACACAATCATCCATCAAACGTTGAATACCTTTCTTCAGCAACATACAATCATTGGGTTGGTACACACAGTGGTAGCAATTTTCAATGCAACCCGAAAATAAACCGGCTTGCAACAGATTCTTCTTAACAATCATCAAAGGAGTAGTCAAGTCACTTACAACAGAAATATAAGAAACACCATCAATAGCATTAACACATTTGTCATGGTTAGGCATAGGTGCAGTGATCACATTAGGAGTTTCTAGAGGATCAAATTTAATCTCTTTAGAGTCAATCGTACCTTGGATTTTATTTTTTAGAGCTCAACAGCCATTTGTGTGATATCCGGAACTATTGGAATGATAGGCACAACTTACATTGGGATTGTACCAGGGAGGGTAAGTGTTGGGATTCTGAGGAGGATTTCTCAATGTAATCAGCTTTTCCTTCAACATGTGTTTCAATGCTTGAGACAACAACATATTGATTTTAGTGAATTTTCTCCTGGGTGCATCTGGCCTATGCTGATTTCCTTGTTGTTAATGTTGTATTGGTGCGAGATTGGAAATCATCACTGCCCCCACAGATTGATGGAGGTCACTTTTACTACGACCTTTCTGGCCATACACGGCATTAGCTTCTTTCTTCCCTTTGAATGACTTCTTCACAGTACTTGAAGATGTAGCCACCTGAATTTTTCCGCTTCTGGTTCCACCTTTAACATGTTCCTCTGTTAATATCAACTCAGTGAACCCATATGAAGAGCTTCCAATCAGATGGTTGAAGAAAGGACCTGTCAAAGTTCCCATAAACATGTCAACCAATTCCCTATCAGACAAGGGGTTCTGAACTCTTCCTTCTAGATCTCTCCATTTTTGGGCATACTTTTTAAAGCCTTCGTTATAGCCCATGGTCATACTCTGTAGTTACATATAAATTGGTGCAAGATCAACATTATACTGGTATTGCTTATAGAAAGCAGAAACCAAATCTTCCCAAGTATGGATATTGGTCCCTTCTAGTTGATACAACCATTATAATTGTGTTCCAGATAGGCTCTCTTGAAATAAATGCACAACAACTTCTTATCATCAGTATGTGGTTGAATCTTCCGAACATATAACCTCAAATGAAGTTTTGGGCAAGAAACACCGTCATACTTTGCAAAAGTGGGGACTTTGAACTTATGAAGAATGACAACTCCTGAGACTAAGCCCAAATCCTCAAAATCCAGCCCAGGCACTTTATTATTCTCCATAGCATTTATAGGATCTTCTAGCTACTTGTATTTTTCATCAGCAGGGGTATATTGTTCATTCAAATAAACTTATTCCTCTTCATCAGAGTATTTGGCAGGACCATGGTTGCTTTTTTTAGTTTCACCACTCTTATCATCTTTATCATGTTCGCCGTCTTCGTCTAATGGAGTATCGGGATCCTGAACTTGCTTAACTGGACCCCTGAACCTTCTTCCCATGTTAAGGATGTCGGTTGATTTCTTTGTCTTTTTCTTCTTCTATTTGGTGATGAGTGCCTTTAATTCTTCGTTCCCCTTGACTAAGTTCAGGAACAAACGTTGGAATTGGGCATTCTGAGCTTGGAAATCCTTGACCGTTTGTTCGAGAGCCATTTCTTCTTAAATAAACAGCAAGAAGATGAGAAAACATGTCTTGAGAATACCTGTTATGCAATGATATGGTATGTAAATGTATATGTATATGTAATCTTTTCAAGGACCTCGTGGGATTTAAATTTGTTAATAAAAAGGAAACAAAGAAATTTAGTAGTAAGTTCAAATTATAACTTCCTTTTAAGCTTACAATGAAAACAAGATAGTTAAGTTATGAAAATCCTAAGGTCGAAGGCATTAAGTCTCCCATGGACGCTTCCTCTTTGTGTTGACATATGCATTAAGGCTTTTCTATTCGTGGAGTCGTTTCGTCAACTCCAATACTTTCTTCTCACTAGCATAGAATTGAGTCTCAAAGGTATCCCTTTCTTCCTTGAGTTGAATGCAGGACTTCTATAGTTCTTCAAAGTCAGTAGGCATATCAGGAGGAAGAATGGTATGAGGAACATCTCCTTCAAAAATAGGCTCCACAATTATTGGAAGGACAGTAGGATATGGCATTATAAGATTTTGAGCACGAGACCGCGCCCATCTAAGGTAGGGCTCCAAAGAGATGGAGTTATTATGCCCCAAAGTCTTGCTACAAATCTTATTGATCATGCCCCAAGCACGCATAAACCTTTGACGATAACCTTGAAGATTGTTCTCGTAGTCGAATATAATACCCTGGATAAACATATCACGAGAATCGTCTCTTCGAGCAGAACCAAACTGACGTAGAGCTAGAGAAGGGTTGTAAGTGATACCTCCCCTTATGCCAAGGAATGGCACATTAGGGAATTCTCCACAATGGTCAATAATAGTGATGTTCTCTTGAGATCGGGAACACCAATAAATATCTGAATAAGCGAGTGAAATCAAACTTTGAGACCACCTCAAACCTTTTTCATTCTTCATAACTGATCAGGGAAGGTGCAAAATAAACCACCTGGAAAGTAAAGGTATTCAACACATGAGAGTCCCTCGCTTCCTCATAGTACGAGTGTGAAGAGAATGTAGAATGTCTCCAAGAAAAGTAGGCACAAGATTATGAGTAAGAAATATTTTGATGGTGTTCAGATCTATGAGTTGGTACAGATTAGGGAATAGTACCAAACCATAGATCAGCAAAGCCAAAATATCTTCAAAGCATGAAAACTCATGGTATCTAGAAACAACTAAGCCTTATCTATTAGAAATTTAGCAAGAATACCTTTAACTCCACTTCTTGTTTCCTAATTAGATACATTGTTTGGTCGCTTCAGATGTAAGGCTACTGCAATATCTTCAGGTTTTGGAACTTTCTCTAGACTAGTGAATGGTATCTGATCAAGAATAGGCACTCCAAGTATCTTAGATAACTCTTCCATTATGGGCACCAACTGATAATCTGGGAAAGTAAAACAGTGATGCTTAGGATCAAAGAACTAGAACAGAACACTCATCGTGTCTTCTTCGAAACCGGGGGTAACCAAACTGAGTAGATAGCCATACCTTTTGGTGAATTTAGAGTTTTCGGGAACCTTTGAGACTAACTTCTTAAGTTTGGAAAGTATCCTTGCAAAGTTGATTCAGATGGTATTTCTACGAGCAGAAGCCATGACCTGCAACAAAGGACAAAGATAAATCCCTAGGTCCTTGAAAGGGTTAGTGAAAATGTTATGATGTCATGATGTTATGTTCATATTTAAACAAGTAGAAAACACAAAATAATCACACAATACCCTTAGGTTTAAAGGCTTGCATGAGGTCCATAGGTAAGTACCCTTCTCTATTGAAGTTAACTTGGCTCAACCTATCCTAAAATGGTAATCTAGTTCTAGGAATATCATATCACGGATCTTTCTCAAAGGTTTTATTTTAGTACGACAATTGATTTGCCACCAAAACATCCCGAGAGTTAAATCTCAATAAGCGTAGCTTCGAGTATTAACCAACTTTGGACTGCACCAAAGTCGGTTATCTCACTACCTTCTAATGGCTAAGATGGGTCAATTAAGGTTCTAAAAGTAAGTTAATGATAATGACACCATGTGGAAGCCTAATTTTATCCTTGATTGACTCAAGGAACATTATTACAATCCAAAGTATCGCGCTAACCATATCCATCACTTCAACCATATCGGTCTACGCCGTACAGTCTTCATGATCTATTACTACTTACCTAAGGCATCCCTAGATCCGGGTGTAGGATCTTAAAAGCAATAAACCCAAGCAAGCCCTTAAAGTTAAAGCAGACAAAGCACACAATTTAAGCAAGTAAAGTGATCTAAACTCTTAAGGTAACCCCTCTTTTAATTATGTCCCCAACAGAGTCGTTGGTTCTGTAATACAATGGGAGAACTGACTTGTTTAGCGTTTTATTGAAAATGTTGCGGTTAGCAAGAGTCTCCACTGACTTTTCTTTTATCCAACAAGGAAAGGGTGAAAAGAATAGGAAATACCTTGATAGATTTTGAGTTCGGCGAGTAAGTTATGAAAAGGGAAGGTGTTAACACCCTTTTCATCCGTAGTTATCTACGGGCTCTTAATCGCTAGTTCATTTTTGAAAATTTGCTTTGTGTGTCTGATTTGTTTGAAAATATTTTTGAAGAGTCAAAGTATGGCTAAATTTGTAATGATTCTTGTATCAGTCCTCAAGAACGCGTACAGAGTGTTTGGAAATGTTTGTTTTGAAAATGTGATGTGTGAAATGTTTATTTTTTAGAAAAGATCTGTGAGCAAGGTATTAAAAGTTCTTACCCACTCAAGGTCATTATTACTCTTTTCCTTCTCCTTTAGAAATAATGTTATCCATACCATTAGTTGGTAGGTATCCCTATTTATTGGATGTGAAGGGACATGCGAAGGGTCATCGAATGGTCATAGAAAGCAACTTGTAAGGATATTTTAGCAATTCGAAGGGACTGTCATCATATTATTCGTAGGCAACAAGGGGCTAGATCATTTTTTGTAGGTAACTCGAGGGACATCGTGGGACCATGATCTTTATTCGAAGAGACAATGATGATTTAACCGAGGGTATTTGCTAAAGTACCCTTACTTTCGAGAGACATGACCAAGTTTTCCGAAGACAACATAAGGAATTATCATAGAGGTGTATGTTTGCAAAGTGATTTAATTAGAGTTATGTTATCTTTAAATTGTTTAAGGTTATCTACCGATTAATTTTATCTTGTTATACAAGCCTATTACTACACAGTCATATACATACAAGGCATAAAGTATAAGTGCAAAAAAGTAAAGTGCGGAAGATAAAATCTAAAACTATTACATGGCTTAGGGAGAGTTACATGATAATTAAAACCTTGTGAAAGTAAAAATCCAATTATTACAAATTCGACGCGGAACCTATACAATCGTCTAAATAATAAAGTGAAAGAAATAATAAACAAAATGGAAAATAAGTGTTAAGAAATTATTTTTTACAAACCTAAATGTATAAATATTATAAGTTAATTTTTTCTATTTTTGTGGTTAGTTTTAAGCATTTAGAAAATAATTAGTTATCTAATTCTAAATTAATTACAAAGGTTAATTAATTAAAAAAATAAGTCTGATAAAATTGAATTAAAAGTATGTCCAAAATTAGATTAATTAATAAAAACCCTAAGAATATTTTATTTTTATTTTTTATGGATTAAAACGATTAGTAGAAAATTAAATAAGAAAATAAGTAAAAATAAAGGAAAGTGGAAAATATTAGAAAATCAAATAAAAGATGGTTGTAAGCGCCTAGGCTCGAACCCACGCCCTCTTCTTTGCCAAGCAAGAACACTACCACTTTACCATGAAACAAACAGAATTTTATGCCCTAACAATGGCATCTCGTATACCTCATGTTAAAACTTGCATGGAAGGCTTCAAACCTGCTCTAAACAATCATGCTAAGCAATCTGAATTATTAGAATCAGTTAACAATACATATAATTTGTAATACGAATAATAAAAAATAATGCAAACTGAACATGACATGTATGCAAATTTTAGGTACAAATAGGCATGGAAAGTTACCTATTCTTACCTTGGAGATGTTCTGGAAGTGATTTGAGGTGGTGGTTTGGACTGAATCAAACTGGAACTTGAGATTCATTGGTGCATTTTCTTTGAAACAATTTGTGATTTTTGAGACTTGTCTTGAGGCAAAAATTTTGTGTTATTATAGTGTGAGGGCTTGAGTATTATAGAGGAGGAGATTTAAGTCACCAAAGAAGGAAAGAATCAAGTGATCATGGTGTTACCAAAAATCAATGAAACGTGTTTTCTAACTTGCCATTTTTGAAGATCCTTGTCTCAAACATGTCTCTCGCGGTTTTGGCAAGCTTTTATAAGGTCTTGGGCCTTCTAGAAGAAGTCCAAATGATCATAGTCCAACATTAATCCAACTATTTGTTATTTTTAATTTAATTCTTTTACAAAACTTATATAAAAATTTAAATAAATAGGATAGAAAATATGACCATATACCAATGGACTTAAAGGTCTTCTATCATGTCATAAAAATGTTTGATCCTCAAAATATAGGCCCATTAGTCCAAAAATTCAAAATTTCTCAATTGAGGTTTCATGCATTTCTCAAAAATTGTCCATCTTGTGCCATAACTCTCACAATTTTTGTCATCTGAATGTTATCTTGGACTTTATGGAAACCAAAATATGCCTCCTACAACTTTCATGTTGGTCATTTTTTATTTGAAGTCTTTAACTTGATGTAAATTTCCTTGACAAAATATGTCTTTTTGTTGACTTTCAAAATGACCTGTAATATTTTGGCTCATATCTCTCAAATGAAGATTTTTTGGACTTGAGCATAGAGAGACAAAGTTGTAGAGAATTGAATTTCCTTTAAGGTAGGCTTTCGTTGAGAATTTTCTGATGAAGCATGTGAAAGTTATGTTTGGTCAAAGTTTAGTTGATTTCTCCTTAAGAAAATTCCACAAAATCCTAATTTAGCAACTTTTGACTTTTGAGTAATCTTGATGAGTCATGATCAACCCTTAATCAAATGATTAATGTGACCTCAAAATCTTGATATTGATCAAAAATCTTGAAGTTTGACTATATGTTGACCAAAATTGACTTTTTTATCCAATACAATTGATTTTCAATCATCTGAGCAATTGACTGAGCAAACTTGTGATGCAAGGGTTGAAACTAGTCATTAGGGTACCTTGAAGCATATGAGGAACTATGAAATCCACTTGAGACATTAGAAGTTCAATTTTCTTTGAGGAAAGTCAAACCGTAGTTATAGGTCAACTGTTTAGGAGGAGGGTTTGTTTGGTCAACCCTTAAGTATTCTTGAGCAATTGAGAACCCTAGGAGCATGAAAAAGTGTCTTGAATCAATTGTATTTAAAAATGGGAGGACAAATTTTGGAGTACAACAGTTATCAACAATGAAGAAAAAAGGAGGTGATTATCTCTTATCTTATGTCTTAAGAGAAGGATGTATTGTCTACCATCTATTAGTTGCAGGGTGAGGTGACTCTATCATCTTTCAAACTTGATATCATTATTAAGTCTATAAGGTTAGTTCAGTTCTGTTGGAGTAGGTTCCTCAATTGGAAAAATGATTGGAAGACTAAAAGGGAGAGTTTTCAAGCTATAATTGGTAAAGAGAAAAGTCAAGTGACAAAAGGTTATTTTTATCAAAAGTCAAGCTGAGTCAAGGATGTCAATCTTAATGTCTCAGCATTATGATAGACATTAGAATACTCAAACTAAAGGCATATACTTGCACTAAAGATGTCTCTTCTGTGAAAAGTTGATCTTAACAGTTCTATTTACTTCCTTAAAGGTCAAATTCAACATGGGTTAACCAAGCAGGGGTTAAAACTCAGGGAAGGTGATAATTGTCTTACTCATAATAACTTTCTTAGAACTTCAACTAAGATGATTGATATTTTGATAGTTCCTATTCCAAGACACTTGACTATGGTAAAAGTGTTTCTGGTGGTTTGTTTAGTTTCATTCTATCAACTATTACTTTTGTTGTTGATGCTAAAGGGAAGATTAAGGGCATTGGGTAACTAAAGAATAAAGGATGATTTCTCTAAGTATTAGTAAGGATCTTCTTACTAAAGGACTGATGACTATTGTGATAAATATAAGTCAGTTTTGTGATCAAGGTCTGAAGGTATATGTCATCAAGGAAGAACATTTTGTCTCTAATGAGATGTGTGAAGTTCTTATGATGATTTAAAAATAATTGTTGTTTGTGAATTCCACAATTATTTAATTTCTTATCCTCTGGAATGATGTTCAAGGAAGATGAAGTCAAGATGTCACACCAGAAGGTGCAACATAAGACAGTTACAAAAGCTCCATGAATTTATTCTATGGATCTGATTAGTCTAATGCAAGGTGAGTGTCCTAGTGGATAGAAACATATATATGATTTTTTATCTATAGAAAATAAAATTATCTTATCTGTGAAGTCTTCAAGTTTATTATCTATTCCTTAAAAAGAGAACAAGGTATACTTATGAGTTACTCTACTGAGAGAAGTTATTTTAGTGATGTTAACTTCAGGACCAAATTCATTGATTTGTCCATTGAGAAAAGGAATGATGTTCAACTAGATGTTAGAACATCATCTCACCAGTTTGTCACTCCATAGATTGTGAAAGACTTTAAAGGGCTAGCAGACATCGAGTAAGAAAGCTCTCAAGAAAAACAATTTTTTTCCTAAAAGGGGGAGTTCATTATTTGGAGTTTATTTTAGTTTGTGATCATCAATAGGTTCAGAGATGAAATATCTAATGATGGTAAGTCTTGGAGTAAAAGCTATTGGCCAAGTCTAAGGGAGATAGTATTAATGGGGGATATTATTGTTTAAGAAACAATCTTGTCTCTTGGATTAGAATTAATTGAATCCTGGTATATCTTTAAGATTAGGTACATTGCTAAAGGAAGATGTATTTTCAATTGGGGTGATTGTTAAAAGAGTATAATTTCCAACTGAATGTCATGAAATTAGTGTGACATGTTCACAACGATTAATCAAATGAACTATCTCATCTTCGCCCAAGGAGAGAGACTGAGGGCGCTTGAAGACGAGCGAAGACCCCCGAGGAGGCATCGGAGACCCCATACTCCCCCTCCTCGAGTGACTGAAGCTCGACACCCATCTCCCCCGCGGAGACATTACAGGGAGACCTCTCGAAGCCAATCTCCCCGGCCAAAAGAGAAACGGCCTCATCTGGAGAGGCCCCCCATCATTCAAGCCGGAGAACCTAGTCGTGACCCGGCGAGAAAGGAAAGAAGGCACTCCGGAGATGGGCGTGTGAAATTCAACCACCGAGTATCCCGCTCGAGAGAGACTCAGCACGACCTGGACCGTCGTGCCAGACAGTATTACAGGTCCCCATCTCTGTCTCCGGAGAGAAGCGACGAGGACGACCCCCGCGGTCCCCTGTCGCAGGCTATTATGGAAGCACCCATCCCCCCGGGCATGGAGAAGCCCCCTCACTTGAAGGAGTACGATGGAGTCGCGGACCCGGTCGACCACATAGACGGGTTCGAGGCTATGCTTCATTATCACAATGTCGGGGGCCCCATCAAGTGTCGTCTATTCCCCACGACTCTCAGGAAGGCGGCAATGGACTGGTACAAAGGACTCGCCCCGGGCTCAATCACCTCGTGGCGGAACCTGAAGAACCAGTTCATCAGTTCCTTCACAGCTTCTCGGCGGCATCCGAAGACCGAGGCGGCTCTCGAGGCCATCATCCAAAGACAGGATGAAACCTTAAGGGAATTCATCAACCGCTTCAACCGGGAAGTAATACAGGTCCCCTGTGCGGACCATATGAAGAGATATTTGCTGGAGAGAGGGCTCCTCCCCGGCACGGAATTCAGAAAGGCCGTGGGTATCGAGCCACCTCGGACATTCGATGCCCTCCTCGAAAAAGCTCGGGCATACATGTGTGTGTGTGTGTGTGTGTGTGTGTGTGTGTGTGTGTGTGTGTGTGTGTGTGTGTGCGCGCGCGCGTGCGTGCGTGCGTGCGTGCGTGTGTGTGTGCGTGTGCGTGTGCATGTGTGTGTATATCAAAGTAAACAATTTCACCTCGATTGGTGAACAAAACCAAGGTGAAAAGTGGACTATTTTTGTATTAAAAACATAAACTGAAGTTGCTGGGATTTGAAGTTTGTACCTTGAAATAGTTTACCCCTCAATTTTCTAGAAAAACTGATGGATAAACTTATTTGAAGCATAAGTTGAAGTTGTTGGGATAACCTGAATTATTTTAACCCTCAATTTTTTTCTAGAAAAGTGATGGAATAGTTTGTTCATTTTAAAAGCAAAAAACATGGTGTGTTAAGGTATTATACTTCGGTGTTTTGTTACACGGTGTGAACACATTGTCATTAAATGTCTTGCTATCAGACAAGGATAAGAGAACTTCTATCTTACTTGCATCAACTGTACATATAAAAGAAGTGATTGAAAAAGAATAAATCACCTTGAATATATGTGCACCACAGAGAATAGGAGAGAGGATTTGGCTTGGTCTTCTTACATGTTTCCCTTGAATATATTGCCATAGAATCCCACATATGCATATACCAAGTGCACTTCTCAATTTTTTAAAATGGACAATATCTAATGGCTTAGTTAATATGCTAGCTAGTTGTTAGTAAGTTGCAATGTGCTCTAAATTGGCCACTTTATCCTCCACAAGATCCCTAATGAGATGGTGGTGAATGTCAATATACTTGATTCTACTGTGTTGGACAAGATTCTTTGAAATATTGATGGCACTCATGTTGTCATAGAACAATATCATGATATTTTGTTCGACGTAGTATTTCTTTAACATTTGTTTCATCTAGAGCAATTAAGTGTAACTTGAAATTTGAGATACACATATATTGTCTTCCATTTGCTTTACTTGAAGACCAAGAAAGTAAATCAGTTCACCTTTCCGACTCATCTCAAACTCATACTGTATTTGTTGAACGAAATGCTCCACCATCATATCTAACATCCCACCAAATCTTATATCATCCACATAGATTTAAACTATCATAAGTTTTCCTTTATCATTCTTCACGAATAGAGTTTTGTCAATTTATCCTATATTATATCTATTGTTGATCAAGAATTCATCCTCTATTTTATCATAAACTTTCCTTTGAAGAGCAGTGGTGTTTCCCTTTTTCAGTTTGATTTGAAGCAGTAAGAGAAAGAATGGTTAGAGTATAAAAGAAGTGGATGGAAAAGGAAACCGAAGTTGAAGAAACTTGGGAAAAAGAGAATTTGTTTTGCATTTTGAATAAATTTTATTAATTATGTTGTATACACATTGGCTTGCATAACAATTTCAAATTTCACGTCAATGCCACATAAATTATCTTATAGACTTTAACTAATAAAATTAAAAAAAAATTAACATGAAACATTTTATATAATTAAGAGATCTAAATGATTTTTTGAAAAGTTAATGAAGCAAAATAGACCCCAAAAATGAATTTTGTTTTATAATAAAAATGTGAAAGAGTATGAATAGTTTTTAGACATGAGATAGATGTGCAAAAAAAGTAATAGCAGTGGATTTGAAAGGTTTCAGTGTGAGTCAGGAGTGAGAGACAGAGCATACTAGTTTTAGCAAAAGTCATTAGGCATTCCCACTATCTATTTGTAGACAACAACAGTTTGAAAAATCATATCAATTAGACTTTTGATAGCTTATCTAATTATACTGAATGCGTGCATGTTTTTCAACCAAACATACAACTCATTGGATTCCACATTACATTGCTCATGTCAGTTGATTGGAATCTTTTCCAAGATATGCACTGAATTCTGCTTCACTGAATTCATGCATCAATCCAACCGAACACATTATGGAGAGGCCATTTTTTTATTTGCATTAAAATGTTTGTGGTACACACAAGGAGACCCACACCAAGTTACCCATAATGGAGGGTTTTTATTTATTTATTTGCACACAAATGCTGATCGTGCAGTCCTACACGAAGGTACTATTAATAGATCTAATGCATTATTGCTTTCTTAAATTTTGAGCATAAATGCAATTGAACTAGTGGGGTGGAATGAGGACTATTAATGATCCATTTCAATAAAAAACTGAATTCAAACTAAATTAAATTATATGTTTGGATTCACGGTGAATATAATTATTTTAATATAATTTAGTTTATTAGAATTGATTTTAATAAAATTTAATTTAGTATAATTGATTTATGTTTGAATATATTTATATAAAAATGAATTAAATAATAAATTTAAGTGTAAAATTTATCTAGAATCAATTTTAAATATAAAAATTATACATTTTAATTTCAAATAGAATCAATTTTAAAGACAGAATCAATTTTACTTTTGATAAATCAAACATTTTAAAATTATACAGAATCAATTTTATATTTTTATAATTGATTTTGAGACTTGAAAAAGTCAATCCAAACTATACTAAATCATAACAAAAGTATAAAAAGAAAGGAGTTAAACCAATTCAATTTCTCTTAAAAATGAACATATTATTATTTTTTTCATTATTGAATTGAACAATTTTCTCAATTTCTAACAATTGAATTTTGAGTTTGGTTACATTATTGATAATACTAGTATTTTCATTCCGTGCGATATTCTGGTAATTATTATAACTAAAAATTCTCTTTTTAGTTCTAATGAATAATGAATATATTTGGTCTTTTATATAGATTAGATACATTCATCACTAATGAACCTAAAAAGAGAATATTTACTTATAATAATTATAAGAGGGAGTGCGTGAGAATTTTTTATAAAATTTTTAGTGATTGAATAGTTAAAGTATATAAAAATTAGTGATGAAATAATTAATATTAAATATTAATTAATATATTAAATAAAATTTATTGAAAAAAGAAAAAAATAATGTGATTAAACTGTTTAGATGAGAAAATAATGTGAATTGAATAGTTTAATGACTGAAATTAAAATTCGCTCTTTAAAAGTGAACAAATAGATATCACATATTTGAACACACGTTCTTGCATCTTATATTCATGTACAACGACCAATTAATCTATCTTAACGAGACATATAAAACCATTGTTAATTATTATTAATTTTTATCATTTATTTGATAAGCATTTTTAATATATTTTTTAGTTATTTTTATTTTTTTTCATAATTTTTATCAATATTTTATATGATTGAAGAGAATCTAAAATCAAATCGATCTAAATTAAAATTACAAACCAATCAAAAAATTAAAAAACATACAAAACAAAATAGAATTAAATATATTTTTGAGCCTCTCAATATACTAAAACTCATTTTAAATCTTTCAAAGAAAATTATTTAAATAATAATCTTTCTAATATTTTTCAACCACACTTCTGATCTTTCATGTTAACGTCTCTTAAGAGAAAGTAACATAGTAAGTTACAAGAAAGATTTTGATGATTGGACATACACTTTATAATACCAGCGTGACAAAGATGTTGGTATGACGTGTCACATATATATATATATATATATATATATATATATATATATATATATATATATATATATATATATATATATATATATATATATATTGTATATGTATATGTATATGTATACATACATAAATCCAGAAATAGTAGTTAATCATTAGCTAATCTGCTGCAAATTCATAGCTAATTCAAATACATCATTCTTCCATTTTTTTTTCATCCTAAAGAAATCGTTATAAAGATCTATACTTCAATTTTTTTCATTTCATGATTTTTTGCATGAAAGTTTATCACATTATAAGAATTTGTCTCACAAAAATTGAAGTTCATTTTTACATAAGATGAATTAAATATAAATTTTTTAAGCGTCGATTTTTCATGAAACAGAAACAACGTAAACTTTTGCATATGAATAAATTTTGAGCTATTATTTTTCAGGGACTTATCTCAACACATGAAAAGGATCTGCAAAATTTCATGACATTCCAAATAAATCTTGATTTTTTTTATTTTTTGATCGAAACACATTAATTTTTTTTTAGACAAAAACAACTTAAACATAGGCCTACACATCGTATATTGATTAATTTTTTTTAGGATTTCTATGACAACAAATCGAGAGGAAATACAAATTTTTGTAGTATTACAACGATACCGTTGAGAATCAAATGTGAGGAAGAAGTCTCATATTGATTAGAAAATGAAAGTGAGTACTTTATAAGTGAGAGAACCCACACACCTATTGCGTTAATGTTTTGAGTGAATATGTGTTGTCTCTCTCACTTGTATGTTGCTCTTGGCCCAATGTTAAATGTTATTTTGTGTTGACCCCTCAAATTTCTCCCAATAGTGGTATCAGAGTCTTTGATTTCGAGTGAAGGGACTGACTTACTTGTATCGAAAGTACTCCTCACAGGTGGTGGATGGTTGTGTCCCGTTAAAGAGTGTTAACAGTGGTACAAGTGTATGTGGAAGAAAGAACTTCCACTTGAAGGGAAGCATTAGACTTACACTTGAGAGGGAGTGTTGAGTATCAACTATGAGGAAGAAGCTCCACATTGATTAGATAAGGGAAGATTGATCATTTTATAAGTGAGATAACCCGCACACATATTACCTTAAGGTTTTGGGTGAATATGTAGTGTCTCACTAACTTGTGTGTTGCTCTTGGCCCAATATTAAATGGTCTCTCGTGTTTACCCCCCCCCCCCCCCACTGATTCTCTCCCAACAAATACTTCAATCTATTTTGCTTTTCTGAGTGTCAAGCGTTCAAAAAGAAAAAACAAAAAAAAAATTTCCATATGCATCACATTTTATCTAATTTTTCTGAGCAGCGATTTTAATGACAACAAATTGAGAGGAAATGCAAAGTTTTGTATCATTTTGAGGATGTCTTAATTTATTTTAATTTGTTTCTTGCTCTTGAAAAATATATTTATATGTGTTTCTTCCATTTTCCTGTCAAACCCCAAGGCCTTGTTGGTTCACTCATAAATTTCCTTGTTCAAAACATTAAACTTAAATTGAATACATTGATATTAAGAGAGTATTTGGTTGGTCGAATGATCCCAATAGGTATTATAAGAAAATAAATTGGAGTATTTCCTCATCAACCTCTACTAGTATAAAGACATATTTGTTTGGCGCAAATATTACTTTCTCCATTGGATGATGGTGAAATTTTTTCGCCATTTGGGTAAGATTGGTTTGTAAACTTATGATAATCTAAATCGTAAAAGAAGGAGAAAGTTGGGCTTCAAATTGTTTCGTTTATAGCGTAACATAGACTATGCACTCTGAGAAAGTTTTGAAGTCATTTGATGATTGCTTTTATAGATAATCCTTTGTTGTTTCTTCCATACAAGAAAGAGATCATAACACCAAGAATAAATGTACGCATTGGAAAGATATTCTTAAATTTGGAAAATTATTTCAAGTATCATATGATCATAGTAATATAATTCATATTGAAGGTTCAGTTTCTTAAACTTTACTTGATAAACTAAAACTTAGAAATCCATACTTTATGTTAAAACATATATTTAAGATTCGGGCTTCAAAACCAAGTGAATTCTACTTTTTAGGTCCCAAATTCCCTCCTTCGTGTAATATGATTTTTTGTGTGGCAAAACATGTACCTCAACCAAACGAGTTCATGCCCATCGAATTTGATTTACTCCTTGGTAACTCTAAATCTTATCAAGTTATATCCACTCAACATAACCTTCCTAGTTTCCCCTTACCTTGTGTAAACTTATATTTGAGTAAACTTGATCAACATCCAAAAGATAAGTTCCAAAATTTTTGCTAGTTTATATGTTTTATTTTATACATATGTTTATAGAATATTACATATGTGAACTAGGGATAGTTCATTGGGCATGTCATACCCAAAGTTTGTCCTACCCCTTCACTTTCATCTGGCTTATGCTTTTCATTTCATCTGCATACACTTCATTAAGACATTTGCATATCATGCATTCATTCAATAAGGTACCTTGGTTCAAAAGGAGCAATGATCATGCAGGCTAGGTTTCATATTGGTTTTAAAGCTTCTTCATCTAATAAGTCTGATCATTTAGTTCATCTTAGAGCATGGTTATCATTGTTTTCTTCTTCATCAAGCTACAAGGTCTAATCTCCATCTAAATTCATCAAGGGAAAGGGTTAAGGTTTATTTCCATACCCAAGGTCAAAGAATCAGATTTTTAGTTGAGTTTGCTTGCATTACAAGTAATGTCATCGCTTGTTGGATTTCCTTTAAAAGGATTGAATTTGGGGATGAAAATTTCCTTTGTGGTTCATGGATTGAGATATATCCTCATAGACTTGTGATCATCAATTGAATTAAGATTTTGAACAAGATCATCATATGGTGTGTTTCATGGTTATTAGGGTTTCATTTTAAAGACATCTTAAAAATATTTCTATCCATATCTCAAGTCATTTATTCAAGAGGATTAGGGGTTACAACTCATCATGCTTAGGTTTTGATGGTTCATCAACTGAAGTATTCTTTTATGATCCAAGTATCATCCTCATCTTCATTCAAGTATCCACTCGAGGCAATGTATTGAGTTAAAATCATTAAGTGGAGAAGGATTTTGTCAAGGAAAAGGAATTGTGGATTGAGTTGCTAAAAACATGATGCATGGTACAAGATTTTACACTTAAGAGATTCATTGTGCACAAGGAACATTGGAGAAATATTCATTAAGAGATTAAAGTCTTACTTCTAATTGAAGAATGCCATAAGTCAAAAGAAGGAGCATATAATTGGAAAGAGATGTTTGTTGTGGATTAGAGTTTATCATTGAATTTCAAAAGATTACAAGATCATTCAATTTCAAGTAGAGTCCATACAAATGCAAAAATTATTGAATGTTACAAGAAAATCACCCAAGTTTTTTGTACATTAAAACCTAAAGTCCTCCCTAAACCTATGCTAGCTTGCTTCTAAAATTCTTCATGCTTTAATTTTTGACATAAAAAATGATTTAAAAATAGAGAATATTGAATGCTAATTTTTAGGATAATATTTTGACATTATATTTTTGATTTCATCATTTTATTTTCTTTTACTTTTGTGTTGAATCAAAATGGATGTCATGATCTTAATGCCTTTGATTGTTGAACTTTTGCGTGATTTAAACACTCATTGCTTGGTGTTTGATGTGTGATTGTATAATATTTGTAATGCCCGTAATTTAATTATTTATCTAATTAAATTATTTTTGGAATATTTGTGAAGATATGTTGTGATTAATTGGATTTAATTATTTTATTAAGTGGAGAAATAATATTAGAAGAATAATGTTATTTGATGTGGGCTTGTTTTAAAGGAATAGAAGTAGAAATAAGGGGGTGTATTAGTTTTTAAGCCCATTAAGGAATTAAGAGTATAATAGGTTATTTTATTATATTGTTAGAAATAATAGAAAAGAAGAAGCAGTAGAAGAATAAGGGTTGGAGAGAAGAACGTGAAGCTGCTGGAAAAAGAGGAAAAACTGCAGAACGAGGATTCGAACGGAAGTTATAGAGAGACCTTCAATCCAAGGTAAGGGTGGGGTTATGACTCAATAATTGGGTTCATGATAATTTGTATGTGGGGTTAAAGGTGATTGTTGTCTTGTTCATGAATTGAATGTATATGATGTTGTAAGAATGATTTTTATAACTCTGATTTATTTATATAATTGTCGGGGTAGAATTGTGGTGTTACAATATTGATGCTTTATTGTGTATGCTTCATGATCCATTAGGATATCTTAATTTAAATTATAATCTTTGATTAAATTGAATTTGAGATTAGACAATAGGGTTTCCTCAAAATTATCAGCAGCAGAATCCGCAACCACAAGGTCAACAAGGACAACAAAGACCAAGAAGATATGCAAGGAGGTTTAATCATGTTCCCATGCTCTATGCTTAAGTTCCTTCTCAGTTGCTTGCTAGTCAGTAGATTCAACTGTGTGAACTTGGTCCACCACCATATCATCTTCCAAGAGGGTATGATATTAATGCTCGTTGCGAATTCCATTCTGGGGCCCCAGACCACACTACCGATAATTGTATAGCATTAAAGTGCAAAATTCAGGACCTCATTGATGCCAAGTTGATAAATTTCATCCCCATTGGTCTCAATGTACTAAAAAATCCCTTGCCTAACTGAGAACTAAAACTGCAAGAGCATCCATTGAAGTAACAAGTTAAGTCTTAGAGAGTCTATTCAACACTGGCATTCATTAGTTCATTTTCTGCATTTTCATTTGTAATTTTTCTTGTTTATTAATGCACTATTTGCATGTAAAAACATGTCTGTTTTTGAATGAAAATCTTAATATAATGAATTTGTTTGTCTTGAAATCATCCATTTTTATTCACTCTTAAATGTTTTCTTTGCTTTTCGATACTTAACTCTTGTTAAACAAAGCAAAATAACTCTAGAGGGAGGATAATGAAAGTGTGATACCCAGAATCGTATATGGTATGCTTTTGAATAAAACCCTTCTGACGATGTACATAAATTAATTCAAATCTCTAAACATCAGAGGTATATGGGAGATAGACCCTTGTCAACCCCTTTAAGCCTTGAAGTATGAGTTTCTTTTCTATGCAGAAAAACCCTCATTTTTAACCAGGGGTCGGGTAGTCTTCAGTTAATTTGATTGAGCGTTTAAACTTCAAAAAGGAGTGAACATGTGAGGATTAACCACATCTTGTCCCTCACACATCAAGAGGTCAAGAAAAATCAAATCCATAATGGTTGTCCCTCACCAACCAAGGAACGAGGCAGTCACACTTCCCACAAATCAAACGACTAAGGGTCACACAATTTGTTCAAAAAAAGAAAGAGAAAATAAAACCCGCTAAGTCAAAAAATTGAAAACAAGTGACTTAGGAAAAAGTTAGAGCATCCCACAAGACTTCAAAATCAAAAATCAAAAGAAATCAGTCCAGACAAAAATTAGGGAAAAAGAAAAAGAAAAGCACAAAAAAGAAAGGATTACAAAATAAAGAATCATTAGCAAAGAATAAAGTCATGTGATCAAATATCAAGAATAAAAGGTGAGTGACTGCCATGTCTCCAAAAACCTTATTGGCTCCTCAACCATCTCAAACTCCTTTTAAGAGATGAACACTTGTGTCAGATTAGCTTAACACATGACTGTATAACATCAAGGAGAAATGGGTGGGTACAATTAAACATTAAGCCTAAAATCCTTTTTTCTATAACTATGAATCATAACACATTACAACTCTTAAACGTCCTAACTGAAGCATGAGTTATTTCGAGAGCATACCGTAACAAGAGTACGATAAATAGACTCCTAGGAGACTTGCTAAAACGTTTGACTTGGTATCACACCACCTTTCATATAAAAAAATTAATGTTATGACATACTTTCAATAAAAGTCTTTAAACTTCAAGATAAACATAAGCTTTGCATTATAATTATGATTCTCATAATAAATATTCTTTGCATATAAACAAGTGCTTGACATCAAGGAAGCTTCCATAATGAGAATCCGATGAAGAGTATTATCTCAAGGGATAAGATGTCTTCAGAACTCCGTCAAGAAAGGGGCATCCATTCAAAGTTGATTGACCTGGGACAATCATGTTGAGAAATCTCTTCAAAATTCAGTTAACTTGGGGGAGTTACATAAAAATTTGACAAATCTCTCCAAGGATCCAATAATCGGGGACATTCTATTTCGTGAACCAAGTTATTTATGCAGGCCACCTCATATTGTATTGTGGCACAAATATTTCAGTCTTCTATTCAAGGTAGACTCTTTCAGAAATCATCACAGCCAGGGACATTCCTCATTCGTACTTGCGAAGCTGCTCAAGCAAATTTTGGCATACAAGGAAACTATAATCAGGCTAAAAGCGTCATAACGGTTACCTTGACCTGATTCACGTCATTAGAGTCATCATCGTCCCCTGCAAATGTTCAATGCACAACTCCCCAATAATGAAGCAAACTTGGGGCACTCAAAGATATTCATGTCCATTTCCTTATCCCCAAGCAGTTCAGGGTGTAAAGAAAGTCAGACCGAGTTATTTCCTCCCCATCAATTGAGCAACTTGAAGCACTCAAAGAGGTCCGTGTCATTTCACCTTCCCCAGAAGTCCAGGATGTAAGGAAAGTCAGATCATGTCAATTCTCCTCAGCAAGACTATAATTCAATCCCTAGTGAATTTGCTAATGATCATTGGTACTACAAGCTTTCAAGCACCAATTTATATTGGTATCTCAAGACAATGAGCAATGGGCCTCGATAATCCCATTCCATTCCCTACAGAAAGTCCCACCAGAGCCTAATCTTTGGCACTCTATATATAATAATCATCACTGCATCACATTGCATCCTCAAACGCATAGCATATCCATTAAAATGAATCATGACGCCATACATTTCAAACATGCATTCAAAGCATGAGTAAAATTTGGTACCTTACACGAAATCCAAAATCAATTCCTTAACCAAGATAGTAACACATCCCCACAATGAATGTTATCCTCACAATATCTAAATGGTACCCACCACTACACTAAAAACCAAAATAACCATGATTCCATTACATTGTACTCCTAACAAAGTCAATACCCTGTGTCAATCTTTTCTTGGGTCGGAGATTTTCCATAGATCTTATCCTCCTGTTATTCCTTCTTGGGTCAGAGATCCTACGTAGATCTTACCCTCATGTTATCCCTTATTGGGTCGGAGATCGTCTGTAGATCTTACCCTCCTATTATCCCTTATTGGATCGTAGATCGTTCATAGACCTTACCTTCCTTTTGTCTTGGATCAGAGATTGTCCCTAGATCTTACCCTCCTTTTATCTTTTCTTGGGTCGCAGATCCTACATGAGTAGTGTTCGCGTTATCATCGATATTACCAGTTGTCTTTCCCTTGGTTATAGATCCTACATGAGTAGTGTTCGCATTATCATTGATCTTACCAGTTGTATTTCCCTTAGTTATAGATCCTACACGAGTAATGTTCATGCTATCATCAATCTCACCAGTTTCCTTTCCCTTGGTTATAGATCCTACATGAGTAGTGTTCAAGATGTCATCGATGTTACCAGTTGCTTTTCCCTTGGTTATAGATCCTATATGAGTAGTGTTCACGCTGTCATCGATCTTACCAGTTGTCTTTCCCTTAATTATAGATCCTACATGAGTAATGTTCGCGTTGTTATCGATCATATTAGTTGTCTTTCCCTTGGTTATATATATTCTATATGAGTAGTGTTCACGTTGTCAACAATCTTACTAGTTGTCTTTCCCTTGATTATAGATCCTACATGAGTAGTGTTCGCATTGTCATCGATATTACTAGTTGCCTTTCCCTTGGTCGCATATCCTACATGAGTAGTGTTCGTGCTGTCATTGATCTTACCAGTTGTCTTTCCCTTTGGTTATAGGTCCTATATGAGTAATGTTCGCGTTGTCATCGACCTTACCCTTTATCAATCTTATGCTCTGTAGATCCACATGATATGTGTTCAAGTTGTCATCGATCTCATTTTTCTTCAATCTTACTTACACTTTCAATCACTATTTTAGTAACTACCATCTTTCTTGGAAACCTTGTATTAGCATCGTCACTACGTTACAAGCTATCACCTCTCAACCACACTTATCCATAGTAACCTTTTCACCTAAAACAAATTTTCTTTCCCCAGCAGGTATCACAAAAAATAATCACTCATACCGTTTTTTCTTCAGGACAAATTTCAGGTCTTTGTATTTAATCTTTGTTTACCATTAATGTTCAAAAGGCTAGTGCCAATCTCACTTTCAATTTGAAGATGATTAAATAGGGGAAGCTGTCATACCCAAAATATGTCCTACTCTTTCACTTTCATATGGATTATACTTCTCATTTCATCTAGATACACTTCATTAGGACATTTGCATATCATGCATTCATTCAATAAGGTACCTTGGTTCAAAAGGAGCAGTGATCATGCAGGATAGGGTTTCATATTGGTTTTAAAGCTTCTTCGTCAAATAAGTTTGATTCTTTGGTTCATCTTAGAGCATGGTGTTGCACCCCAAAGTTTTCCCTTTTCATTTTACCTTTCATGGCTTATGCTTCATCATGCATACTCATACATTCTCATGATAAGGATTAGGGTATCTTAATTCCCAAGTTCTTCTAAAGGCTATAAGAGATGTTTGATTGGTCAATCAGTGCAAAATAAGATCTCATATCTTCAATTTTTAAACTCTCCCGAGCTACAAGGGTTTCTTATTTTGCAAGACACTTCATTTGTCCCATATGATCATTAGAAATTGGAAATTTGCAAAAGTATGGAGAAGAATCACGTTTCTACTGCTCATTTCTCAAGATTAGGTTTTGACCAGTTGAAAAGTTTGAGGCTTGTAAGAGTCAAGTATGTGAGGTATTACCTTTTCATCATCTTATAAGGTATCTTTGTTCAAAGCATCTCTCAATTTGTCCAGAAGAATAAGGGCTTTGAAGACTGGTCACTATCTCCTAACACAGAGGGCTGAAATTAGGGTTTTGATTTCAATCAGGAAATCTTAGACTTTTTGGGCAATACTTAACTCCATGACTCTCTATATGTTGATAATCATCTATGACTGAAAGATTTGGTACCAATTTTGAGTAAAATAAGTTCAATTGATCAAAAGGGGAAAAATAGTCATTTTGACCAAAAGTCAACCAAAGTCAAAGTTAACCAAGTGGACTTTTGGTCAACCATCAATTCAAGTATCCTATTTTCATATTTCATGATCATTGGTGTCATAAAATCAAGAGAAGAGGTCAAAATAGAGATAATTTGTTCAAGAAGTTATTTGGACATTTAGAAAAAAATTTAAGTCCTTAAGACTCCATAGTACTGAATTTTGGACATCCATAACTCTCTCATTTTTTATCCAATGAAGACAAACTCTACATGCTTGGAAAGCTTGGAAAAAATCTACAAGTATGCCAATGTGTGCTTAAGTCCAAAAAATGAAGCATTTATGAGTTATTGAGCTTAGGAGTTTAGGGCATAAAGTTGGCAAGTTACAACTCATGCTTACACGCCCAGGCTAGCATTCTCACAAAAACCTAGCGTGCCTCTATTCATGATGCTTTATCTCTTAATACAAGTGATAACTGAAAATGAAATTCAAAAAGAAGTTATAATTGGTAATGTAAGTACAACTTGGTTTTCGAATTACTCAATTTGGATCATTATTGAATGAGATAATAGGGTTTGAAGAGTGTTTCTTTAAGCTGGAAAAACTTCCAGCGTATAAGCCATGCACGCATGTGCGCCCTGGCCTGACAGGATTTGCTTTTCCAAACTTCACACATTAATTTCTCCCTGATACAAGTACCATTCTCATTAATTCAAAGCTTCACGATGAAGCTTATCATGAGATTTTTTTAGAGGCCTCTCAAGCACCACATTCACACGTATAAGCTCTGAGTTGTTTAAGCCACAAGTCATCTGATCAAAGGGCCATGTTGGGTCAAGTTTGCATAGGTTTGTTTTAGTTTGAACTCAGTCACATGTTTGGCACGAGTATCCTTCACTTTTCTTACCAAAACAAGTTAATTGGCACACCTCATAAACATGAAACTCATGCTATCGTAACTTACCATTTTTGGAAAAAATATCTTCTTTCAAAAATCACCCATGTTCAGATAGAGACGACTCATCAAATATACCTTTTCCATTTCATTTTCATTCCAAAATTTTCATCAAAACGATTGTGAAGACTAAGATAAAACCACATAAAACGCATGCCACATAATTCTTCACTCAAATCCGCAAGCTATGATGCAAATTCCCTCCAATGGTCTTCAAGCCTGCAAAGACCTTCCTAACCTCAAGCAAGCTTCCTCGGCATTCTTCTTCACTCTATAAAAGTTCACTTCACTCTTATTTTGAAGGGAGAAAAATTTTGTACGAAAAACATATCTCACTTCTCATTTCTTCTGTGCTTGCATTTGATTCTCTTTTCCTCCACGCCAAAGCTATTTTATTCATCCATATTACTTCCATTGAAGCATAGTATACAATATCAAAGAGTATTTCATACAAATCTAGAGGCAATAGTTGAATTTATTTTTCAACTCACAAGGTACGATTTCAGATCTATGATTCTTCACTCCAGCATGTTTAAATTGATGCAAAGCTTGATTATGCGTTCATAGCTGGCGAGACATTAAGCTTGATGTATAAACTTGCTTAGAATTGAAGAATATATCAAATTATGAGTTTCTGAAAAATATGTAAAAATGTGAGTTTCAGTGACATTCGTGCTATGATCTCTACTAGATCTGTTGATAATTTTAAATTTCGTAAGATGTATGGTGTAGAGTGCCAAGTGATCTTTGATTTGTGCTTTGAATCATGAATTTTGGTCAAGAATTGAGGAAGAAATACAATTTCCAAAATTAAGAGTTGGATCTGTACATTTTGATAAGTTGATATATTGTTCGTAGTGATTTTCACCTCAAATTTTCTCCCTGATTAATGAATCATTTCTGAAAATATTTGATCCTATGATGATCTACCCCACGAGATCTTCAGTTTGATTATAATTTCGTATGTTTTCATCAAGAGATAAGAGAGAAATCGTGGCCTGAATCCAGCTTAGCAAAATGAACAAAAACGTTAGGGCATGGTTTAAACATAGGGACGACTATGTGGCGCGCATCCATTGAGCATGTTTAAAATTTTCTTTTTACAACGCGTTTTGGTTTAAACAAGTGTAATGGATTTTAGTTTTTTATTTAATTTTTAATCAATTTTTATTTGTTTTCTTATTTTTGTTTTAATATTTTTTCTCTTATCTAAAAATTGCCAAAAAATATATTAGGCTTCTTTTTTTTAGTATATTTTCATTTTCTGAATTTTATTTCTTTTTATCTTTTTTTTTTCTTAGAATAAAAAAATTCAAATAGTTCAATTATGGTTTTCTTCTTCATTAAAGTTTTAGAATTTTATTTTTCAGCTTTTATTAATTCAAAAATTATCAAAAAAACATATTAGGTTCCAATTTGAATATATTTCATAAAAGTAATTTGTGTTTGATTTACAATAATCGAGATAAGAAAATAAAATTAATCCTTGATAATATCATTTTCTTTATCTTTTTTTGGTCAAATTGTGTAAATAATTTTTGTTTGATATTTTCCTCTAATATTAAAATTTCATAAAAAAATATCTTACTGACTCTTAGGCATTAATCTAATTTTCTATGATTTTTAATTGAATTTACACTCCAATTTTATTTCTTTTCTAAATTTTAGAAATTAATTTTGGTTTTTGATCTCTTCTTGCTTAGGTCTTAAGAAACATTTTAAAACCTAATTTATTTTACTTGTAAAAAAAAAATGTTTAATTTCCTAGGATGAAATTAAATAACAAAAATCATTTTTGTTAAATTTTAACTTTTGATTTTATATTTTTTCACAAATATTATACTAAAACTCTCTAGTTTGACCCTCTTACTAACTAGTCTTAGAAATCCCTAATCATTTCTAACCCCTCAAATTAATCCAAGGAATATTATTCATGTTTCTGACTTTTATAAGCCTTTATAAAGTTAGGTTTTAATTGGCTCAATTTTAGGATTTTTCTTCTTCTTCTTTTTGAAAACTAATTTTGATTAGGGAGCATATTAGGGTTTTACCTTGACCATTTGTTTGTGTTTAGAAGTTTGTGTACATAGTTCAAGGATTGATTCTATCTTTCTTCATTCTCGCATTCCTCTAACACCTTTCTTTCCCATTCAACCTTGAATACTTCTTATCCTCTCTTGGTGCGTTTAAGATTTCCATTCCTTATTTTGTTTGATAGTGTTGATTAATATTGAAGCTTGGTCATCTCTTTTCTCTTCTAGACCCGCCTCTTGTATGCTCCCCATAGGTTTTTAATTCATTCTTATCCAAGTGTGAATTGGATAGACCTTAGGCTCATATCTATGTATGCTAATATTAGGCAGGAATTCCCCTCTTTTGTCCTCAACTATAGGATCAATATTGCAGGACAACTCTAGGGTTATTTTGTTAGTCTCCCCTTAGATATTTCTTTTTCTTTTGCATTGTTTCACTTAAAACAAAAACTCATTTTTGTGGCAAACTTCAAAATACTTAAAAATTACTGATGAGAATCATATATTTGTTGAGTATGAGAGATGATAAGCGGGTTTCTTCTCGATCTTATTGTTTTTCCGTTCCAAGCCTTGGTGTGGTTCAAGTCTCCAATACTCCTTTCATGAATAAGTGGAGAAGTGGCTAATATCTCTCTCTTGAGATCAACTAGTTGTTATCTGCAACAAAAACACCAACTAACGCAAACTCTTTTTGCCTTCGGGATTTTCTTTCAAACATTTTTTTCAAAAGAACATGTTAATTCACTTTTGTGCTGACGCGTAAGTCTCCAAAGGTTGAGTTGCGGCAGAAGGATAAATTAATATTATTCATTAAAAAACACAAAACAAACAAAACTTTTGAAGCCGAACTATGGCTGCTCTGATTCCTTAAAAGGGATATGTAGGCATTGGGGTAGGGCCCGAACGAGCACAAATTTTATTTTTCCTACATTATTTTCTCTTTTCTTTTGCATGCGTTCCTCCTCTTACATTTTTGTAGCTCTTAAGCTTCCTACTTAGATCTACACACCCTTAGATCATAACAAACATAAGTGGATCCTGTAGAGTACTACAGACGTGTTGGATGCTAATACCTTCCCCTCGCGTAATCGACTTCCTTACCCAATCTCTATGGTTGTAAGACCGTGATTTTACCCCTTTAGGTTTTCTCGATGTTTACCTTTCCCTTCCCATGGGATAAAAGACGTTCGATGGCGACTTCATTGAATTTTATCTTTGATGATTTCTCCCGATTGTTTCACATGGTTATCATGGTTTTCTTCTTCATCAAGCTACAAGGGCTAATCTCCATCTAAATTCGTCAAGGCAAAGGGTTAGGGTTTATTTCCCTACCCAAGGTTAAAGAATAAGGTTTTCACCTAAGCTTGCTTGCATTAAAAGTTATGTCATCATTTCTTGGATTTTCTTTCAAAGGCTTGAATTCGGGGATGAAAGTTTCCTTTGTCGTTTATGGATTAAGATATATCCTCATAGACTTATGCTCATCATTTGGATTAAGGTTTTGAACAATATCATCATATGGTGTTCTTTATGGTTATTAGGGTTTCATTTCAAAGACATCTTGAACATCTTTATCTCCATATCTCAAGTTATTTCTTCAAGAGTATTAGGGGTTACAACTCTTCATGCTTGGGCTTTTATGGTTCATCAACTGAAATATTCTTTTATGGTCCAAGTATCATCCTCATCTTCATTCAAGGATCCACTCAAGGCATTATATTGCGTTAAAATCATTAAGTGGAGAAGGATTTTGTCAAGGCAAAGGAATTGTGGATTGAGTTGCTAAAAATATGATGCATGGTACAAGATGTTAAACTTAAGAGATTCATTGTGCACAAGGATTATTGAAACAAGATTCATTAAGAGATTAAAGTTTTAATTCTCATTGTTAATGCCATATATCAAAAGAAGGAGAATATTATTGGAAAGAGGTGTGTGCTTTGGATTAGAGTTTATCATTCAATTTCAAAAGATTACAAGATCATTCAATTTCAAGTTGAATCCACACAAATGAAAAAAGATTGAAAGTTACAAGAAAATTACACAATACATTTGTACATGAAAACCTAAAGTCCTCCCTAAGCATATGCTAACTTGCTTCCAAAATTATTCATGCTTCATTTTTTATGCTCAATCTTCATCCTTTTGCCTTTGCTTATCAATGTCCAAACTTCAAAATATGCTTATGCTGCACATAACTAAAACCCAACTGAAACCTATCCTTAGCCTGCACATAAACATAACCATTATTTAAGCCAATGCAGCCCTTTTCCAAACAGAATTCTAAACAACTCCAAATAGCCCAATTTAACATAACCAAAAAACTTGCTAATACAATCAACCTTTCTGTCCAAAACTTGTTTCAAATACAAAACCAAACTCTTGTTGTCCAAAACCTACTATATTGTCCATAAACCTGCAATGTTAACCAAAACAGCCCAAACAAGCCTGTTGTCCAATATCCAAAACCTTGCTCAAAATGTACCAAACAAAGCCTGCATCAATAAAGCAATAAAATAGTACAGAAGCCAGCTCAGAATAGGACAAGAAAAGAAAGACAAAGAATTGCAAACCAAAATCAGAATCGCGCCTACAAATTTATTAACCAAGTTTTGATTTTCGATCTTATCCAAATGCAATTTTTCCATCACCAATCTCTCTGCTCCATAACCACGTCTTCAATTCACCAACCAAAAGTCACAAACCTTGTCACTGCTCAGCCTACAACATATCTTCACCACTTCCATTTACCCTCATAATACTTCATACAACCCTTACCCCCCCCCCCCTCTGCTCAAACACACACAAAATCCATTGAAAACTAACCCCAAAAACTCAGCAGAATTCCTTCAAAAAAACTATCTCTTTGCACCAAACATACAACAACCTGCAACATCAAATCTACACAACCGTAGCAACATATATCAACAACAATTCAATCATATAACCAATGCAGCAGTAGACGGAGAAACAAAAATAAGTGAAGAAGAAGAGGTTTAGAACAAAAGAAGACGAGATAGAAAGATATTCACGCTTACTTGACACTGCACCAGAACTTCCTCTCGCCGGACTAGCTCTGGTTTCCCCAGTCCGAATTACTTTCAACTCAGCCCAGCGAATTGCTCCAATCACCACCTTTTTTGGCAACACAGAAAATATCTTATGGATCATTACTTTTGGGCCTTTAACGCCTCATTTACTACCTCACACGGAATTACAAGCCTTGCACCTCCCTTGTTCCTTATATTCTATTTTTCTTCTAGTGTTTGTTTTAATTTTAATTTTCTTTCTTTGATTTTTGACAAAAAAATGATTAAAAAATAAAGAATATTATATGCTAATTTTTAGGATAATATTTTGACATTTTATTTTTGATTTTATGATTTTATTTTCTTTTACTTTTGTGTAGATTAAAAATGGATGCCATGATCTTGATGCCTTTGATTGTTGAACTTTTGTGTGATCTTAACGCTCATTGCTTGATGTTTGATGTGTGATTGCATAACATTGATGCTTGATTGTGTGTGCTCCATGCTTCTTTAGGATATCTTAATTCAAATTCTAATATTTGATTAAATTGAATTTGAGATTAGATATTAGGATTTTCTATCAAGCATGCTAACATTAGGTTAATCTCCCTTAAACTCAATCTTATGACCACTTTGCATGACAATAATTAGGATCATTTTTCCCTTTTAGACTTTGCTTATTTATTTTGCATTGCCTCTTTTCCTTTTAAAATAAAAAAGACAAACTTTTTTTTCTTAATCCGAAATCCAAAAACATTTAATCAATATCATAACCCTTTTCAAAATTAAAGGAGAAGGATTCAAGTACCCCCAGGAGCCACTTGAAGGATATCTTAACAAAACACTTCAACAAATCCAATATCTTTTTCCTATTGGATTTTCTCTTTAAAACTTTTCAAAAATGGCGTGTTATTTTTGTTCTACCACAATACAGGTCGTGCCTATTGCTAGAGCGTAAACGTTAACATTGTTCATAAAAAACACCCAAAAAACCAACATTTTTAGAAGAACTACGGAGTTTTGATTCCCTTTTGGATACATAGGCACTGAGTTGCAAAACTCAGACGAACTCAATAATAAAAAAACTTTTCTTTTTCCCCAATAATTCATTCATGCAAGTAATATTTAGATATACACACCCTTAGAGACAAACAATCGAAGTGGTTCCCGTTCAGTACAACAGATGTAAGGGGTGGTAATACCTTTCCCTTGCATAATCAACGTACATACCCTTCTCTTGGTTGAGATACCATCTTATCCTTCCTTTTGGGGGTTTTTTGATGTTCCCCCTTCATTCTTTAAGATAAATAAATTTCTATGACGACTCTGTATTTTTTTCGTCAGTTGCGACATGTCCTAAAAGGAAATTATATGTGATGGAACTAAGTGGGGCAATCACCTAAATAAAGCTTGGTCACCCAAGTTAGATCTTGAGTATGGAAGGTTGTCCAAAGCATACAAAGCAGGGCGATCTCCCAAAGAAACAGTTAGGCTTAAATCCGAAACCAAGATGGATTGTGATACATGTAGTTTTTAAGGTGTCTTAGGAGAAACGGCCGAAGAATGTGGGTAGAGGGAAAAGACCCTTACTCCCACAATTGAAGGACTAATTGGTGTGCTCCCTTATTTTTGGTTTATTTGACTTGAGTCAAGCTTTAAACTCTCCAGATATGGTTGAAAAACTACACATACATCACGTAGTTTTTTTTTTTATAAAAAAAAATCAGCCTATGTTAAATAAAAGAAATAAATAACACGAAATATTTTGTTAGTTAATAAAATAATAGCATAAACATCTTATTAAAGAAAAAGACAAACTTATTCAAAATAAATATGAAACTAACATTAAATTAAACATGTTTAAAAATATAAAAATAGTCAGATGTGTTAAACTATATTTAAGATCATGACCTTTTACCTTATTTGTAGATTTTGGGCTATGCCCTCAAATTTTGGGAGATCACTTCTTTGGGTTAATTCACCTCTAGATGTTGAAGACATGATACTTCTGTGGAACCATGTTTTGCAGATTTAGGAAGCTCTGGACAACATGTTTTTGAGAATAATTTGCTTTTGATGATAACAACTAGATTTTGATAATGACAACTACCTTTTAATGATAACAACTAAAGTGCAAGCATAAAAAACAGTTAAACACACAACAAAATTAAGCTAGGTTTGATGATTGCTGCAAAAGACCCTCTAATGAAGGCACTTAACAAGAATAAATATCAAGCCTCATCTTCCAGAAGAATTCAAGCAAGTGTATATATGATTGAATTACCTGACAAGCCTTGAAGCTTCAAAGTGCGAAAGAGATAAAGTGTGAAAGCTCACCCTATTGTGTTTGAGGGAACAATGTTTTGTAAAAGTGTAGCGGTAGAAATGTTGAGACTAAGCCATTAGATTGACCTAACTCGTACAAATCAAATAAAAGTCGCCACCTCGCTTTATTATTTCCAAAGGAAATGGGAAAAAATTAATAAACCCAAAAAAAGAGGGGGAGAATCTAGGTACGGGGGTTGGTTATGCAAAGAGAAGGTATTAACACACTAAACATCTACGGTACTCCGCAAGAACCTCTTTGAAAATCTGTGTATTTTGGCTATAAAAGGAGTATACAAAGATAAGATGGTGGAGATGAGAAAATAAGTTTTTTTTTACAATTTTTGCATCCGCCGCAGTTGCGAACCTTTAGTGGCTACGTACCACCTTCCATGAAATAGGGGATCAGGGTACTTGTAGTTCACCTCAAAAATTTTAAAACACATGTGTGTTGGTTAACTTTAAGAGAAGAGACATCATCGTCATATCCGAGTAGAAAACATACTTACTACCCACAATTATGAGAAATGAGCATTTGCGTCATCTAAAAGTGGAGGATATAACTTGGATTTAAAATTCATCACTTAACACCCAAGTGGAAAATAGGTCTCTTCACTACATATCGTAGAAGTATAGTAGCTTGCGTCACTACAAGAATCAACAAGAGTCTAATCTTTTGAGAAAAGTTTTAAAGTAAAAAACCAGAGTGGAAAAATGGTTTGAATGAGGTTAATGACTTTTAGTCTTAAAAAAAAGATGTCAAAGTATGGTTAAATTGATTAAAGTTTGATTAAGAAAATATTTTTGAAAATGGATGGACCTAAGTCCAATTTTGTTACGAAAGTGATTCAAGTTAGAAAACAAGGAGAGTTTTGAAAAGGAGGGAGAAGATTTTTAAATTAAAGAAGATAGGAGGAGATGAAGGGACTATCTTAAGTACACAAAGTAAAAGCTAAGGAAAAGAATTGTATAGCCAACAAGAAGCCAACACTTGACATAAAGAAGTTAATTTAGAATTCCCATCCTTTGGATTAAAACCAAGCAAGCAAAAATATTAAACCTCTAAGGAACACCAAGCTTCAGATGAATTAAGAACCAAGCAAAGTCTTCATTGATAAAAATTGGCCAGAGTAACAACTTGAAGGATAAACAAACACGAGAAAGGGGATTTGAATTGTGGTTTTCAAAAATTAAAAACAGTATGACATGTTTGGTTATCCTGGTTCGTTTGAACTCAAACTACTCCAATCCACCCGCCAAGGTGATTTCGTCTCTCTCTCTCTCTCTCTATAGAGGTCTTAATCCACTAATCAAAACTTTGATTACAACTCACAAAGACTATTGTCAATGTCTTCTTGAGACTAAACCACAATTTGGTTTCCCAAGGAATTATAAAATGTGAATAAAAAATGTGTATGAGAATGTTTCTAATAAACTATATCACAATTGTGATGTTTACACAATGTTAAGGCACAATGAACAGTATAATAGATAAAAGAGCTTTATGAATATTTCTATTGTATGTGTGCAAGTGTTGTTTGATCACCCTTCAAGAACTCCTTTATATAGGCGAAGCTCTTTAGATCCATTTGAGAAATGAGAAGATATTTTTGGAAGGTTGATAAAATGTTGTTAATGCACTTTCCAAAAATACAGATCTTGTCTGGTACCAACCGTTACTCCTTTATTTGTAATGAATGAAATGTAACACATTAAATTTTGCTTCTTTGAAATCTGATCAGAATAAGAATAATAATGTTAAGACACTAGATCATCAGAGTATTACTTCATCAGATTTTAGCTTGCAGCTTTTGTGCTTCAGAAGTTATAACATCAAAACTTCTTCTATTGAGCGTGATACTTTAATTTAGTTTGTACAAATATTCTTATCAGATATTCTTAGCATAAATTGTTCGCTAACTTCTATGCTTCTTTATCAAATCTTCTATGCATATTTAAATAATTTATTAGAGATTTTAATTGTTCTTTATATATATCATGTATTTGTTATCATTAAAACTATTACTAAGATGTAGAACCAAACTATGTTCTGACATAATTATATACATAGGAATTCTCAATCACAGACAAAGCATAAAAATCAGAATAACCTACACACACAAAAATTCAAACCAATGCCTTGGAGTAAACCCCGAGGATTTCAGAAGATCTTCACAAAAATATCAACCAAAGATTACAAAGTTCTAAGGTCTCATAGATTCTAATCCTAAGTCTCAGAAATCCGCAACTCCACAGTGCTAGGGATAGTAACCAAGTAGTCTAAGTAATCTTAAAGCTTTTAATGTTCAAGTTGATTATCAAGTGTATTAAAAATGAAAAAAAGAAAGCTCAAGTGAGCAAAGATAAAAGGTATAAATGCTTAAGTGAGCAAAAGTCAAATAGCATGAGATGAAAATGCTAAAAAATATGGTACACAAAAGTAAAGGCACGAAATAAAGGCATAAAGTAAATTTAATTATTAGTGAATTAGAAGTTAGAGGTTAAGTATAACAAAAGGTTAGTTGAATGACCATCTTGAAGTTTGCTTTTGAAAACTCATTAGAAGATTGATAAATTTAAAGCCTCTCAACAACAAGTTTAATTTGCTTTTTGTCAAGTATATCATTCATTTCAAGTGCTCAAAGCCAACACATATGACCAACGATGTTCAAATGATTCACTTAGACCAAAATTCATGAAGTTCATTAGAGGATTGATAGAATCAAAGCCTCCTAACAATGAACTTCAAAGTTATTGGATCCAAGGTTTCAAATTAAACTTGAGCTTGCAAACATAGGTTTGGGCCACGAATGATGATTTTTCGAATTGGGACAAAGTTAACGCTATGTTAAGCAATCATAAGTGGACTTATGTAGAAGCCTCGCCTATTTTCAGGCTGATCAATATCAATCTATGTAGATCACTCTCCAAAAACATGTAGCACAAGTAAAAACAAGAAAGAGATAAGATGAAGAGGGAGATGGATGATAGTGTAATAAATGCCTCAGATGAAATTAGGGTTTTAAATATCATCAACATCATTCATCCCTTTTGGTGGATTTGGTTTTTCAACCTATCAACACCCAAGATCTAATGAGGTTGAAGAACTTGTCCCAAAGTAATACCCAGGTATCTCCAAATCAGGACCAATCAAAAAATAATAAAATATATTTAATATAAAAACAAAATTTAAATGATTTATAAAAAGGAAATAATTTGTAAAATACACAACATGTATTAAAACACCAATTAAAAATCCTAAAAACAAATATCAGAAGTCAAACATGAGTCAACAATTGTTGACAAATTTTTTTAGAATTTTTAAAAGTCAGGAACTATTTTTAAAAGTGAACAAGTCCTTCCATAATTTTTTCAAAATTTTAAAAGATCAAAAAGTATTTTTAAACAATTAAAGCAAGTCAAAGAAATGAGAAAAATCATAAAAATACCAAATCATCAAATAAAATTGTGAAAAAATAAAAATCCGGAAGAGAAAAATCAAAAGTATATTTGGTAATTTTTTCAGAATTTTGGAAGTTCAAATGATTTTTTTATGAATCTTTGAAGTTTAAAACAATTAAAACTAAAATCAGAAAATAAAATAATAAACCAAAAAAATGTGGACCATCTGATCATTGTCAAAATGCGTTAGTAATCAAATCCAAGGGATCTGGTGCATTGTGCATGATATGGACATTAGTGAATAAACCACCGAATCAATTATTATTTTTTTAAAAACGAAATAAAAAATGTGTGGCCTCGTGTCATTGGTTGAAGACTCCAGCGTGGTCGTCCTTAACCTCTAGCCAACCTCAAAACCAGGTTTCTCAAACTATAAAATTAGAGGCTCAGACCAATGTCATTCTCTTCGACTCATCAAGACGATTCTAATGGTACCTTCGCGAAAAAATTATATAAATTGTAGCTCATTCGTTTTGGAAAAAACCAGAAGAAAATTTGAAAAGGGATTTGAAAATTCATGAGCAAAAACTCACTTCCAGTTAAGAAAAACAATGTTATCAGCATCAGCGTGATGAGAGCTACATTGTATCAACAAGTTTGAAGAGAATTGATGAAGGAATTTACCTGTTGAAACTCAACTTCAGAGCTCTGAAACTGGACTTGGTGAGCTTGATTCAGGCCATGATTCTTTATGGTAAAAGTATGGTTAGCTTTAGAGAAGTTCAATGAATCTAATTGAATGGAGATTTTGGTGAATGAGGGTGAGAAATGAACAAAATGAAGATACAAATTCAGAGTTCGTATAGGATCTGAACAGAGCTTGTTTGGCTCTATAAAGCTTGAGGAAATGAGTGCAATATGGTCTGTATTTATAGGAGAATTGAACAGTAATGAGAGTGAGAAGAAATTGTGAGGAATCGTGCATATCAAGTTGATCTGGTGGTGTGTTGAAAGTGTGACTTGCACATGGCCAAAACACACTCAAACCTTGCGTTCCAGGCACTAAACACAATCTAGAATATCATTAGAAATGATTAGTGAAAGAGTTATGTGAAAAGCTTACTTAATTTTGAAACAACCGGTTGAACTGTCAACTGATAATGAAATAAATGAAGTCACCATTAAACATTTTTTATCCCACGGGAAGGGAAAGGTAAACATCGAGTAAACCTGAAAAGGGTAAAATCACGATCAAACGACCGAGAGATCGGGTAATGGAGTATGTTATGCAAGGGGAAGGTATTAGCACCCCACACGTCTGTAGTACTCTACGGTATCCACTCTTGTTGTTCTAATCAAAGGGTGTTGTTCTAATCTAAGCTTATTGGCTAAAATAAAATACAAAGAGGGAATGCATGCAAAATAAAAGAGAAAATAATGTAGGGAAAAATAAAGTTGTGCTCGTTCGGGCCCTACCCCAATGCCTACATATTCCTTTTAAGGAATCAGAGAAGCCGTAGTTCGGCTCACTTGTTTTGATGGGTTTGTGTTTTTTATTTCAACAATGTTAGATTCAATCGTTCCACCACGGCTCGACCTTTGGAGACTTACGACCTGTAGCGGAAAGGAACTAACATGCTCTTAGAAGAAAAAAGCCAATTGGCAAAAATAAAGGAATTGGTTGGTGTTTTTTACCTTAAAAAGATTTAAAAGTTTTATATGTTTTACGCATTTGCCGAGAAAAAACAAGTTTTTTGTTTTAGATGCAAAGGATGCAAAAAAAAACATCTAAGGGAGACTATCTGAATCTAATCCCTAATATTATAATACAATGATTGATCCTAAAGTTGAGTTTTGAAGGGAAATCTCTACCCTATGTTGACATGCATGGATATCAATCCTAATGTATATCTCAAATCATCATCGATAGATGAATCAAGAAGCCCTAAAAGAGCATAGCACGAGTCTATCACCTAAAACTATGTCTATCTCGAATCATCATCTATAGATGAATCTAGAGCTCCTAAGGGAACATGTTGAGGGTATATCATCTCAAAACATGCACACAAAGATGAAATCAAGTAAGAAAGTCAATAGGCTCAAAAGAGCTAGCTCAAGAGAGAACATACAATATGTCATGAGTAGCACACACTAACCTAGGACAAATGCCTAACCAAGACATTGAGGATCAAGGTAGGAAAACAAATCAACAATCAAAAGGCTCAAGAGAGCACACCTAGAGAAATCATATCTAGGCTAGCATACCAAAGAAAGTCTAAAAAACTATCCTATGGGGAACATGCAATGAGAGCGAAGTCGTGATCTCAATTTCTAAATTGAGTGACTCATCGATCAACAAAAATAAATGAAAATGATAAAATCCTATAGGGAGCATGCACTGAGAGTGAAGTCGTGATCTCAATTTCTAAATTTAGTGACTTATCGATCAACAAAAATAAAGGAAAGCGATAAAATCCTATAGGGAGCATGCACTGAGAGCGAAGTCGTGATCTCAATTCCTAAATTGAGTGACTCATCGATCAATAAAAATAAAGTAAGCAAACACAAGCACAATACATATAGAAAATAAAGTGTGAAATTCCTATTACAGGTCTTTAAGTAGTGACTTTGCCACTACGGGGGCTCCCAGAACTATCTAGAAAACTATAAAGAGTTAAAGAAACAAAAAGGAGGCAGTGCAATACCAAATAGATAATAATCTGTAGCAAGCAAGCAAAAATGAGAAACCCAGAGAACTTTGAGTAAGCTAGCATCATCAAACAAAGGAAGTCAGAAATCGGATGTCCAACATAAGCCTTGAAGCAAACGGTGTGAAAATAAATCACAAAAAAAATGTGCATCAGACACCATCACAAAAGTCATCCAGCATAAAAATACAATCTAGACAAAAACATAACAAATATGTGTATTCCATAAGTCAAGAGGATCAAAGCATAAACTTGTCCGAATCGTATCCGTATCTCGCAAGTAAAGTAAAATACGGACCAAATAGGATACTGAATTCATGTTCCCCAAATAAAGTGGAACATGAATTAATATCATCATGAGAATCCCTTATTATGATTCCTTGCACAACCAAAACACATGTAAAAAATAACAAGGAAAAACTAATTTGAAAGAGAAAACACAATGAAAAATGAAACAAAATAAAAAAAAGGGAGTTGTTGTTTTTGGGATTGGGAACCCAGTTATCAAAATTTGGGTAACCGATTACCCTGTGAAATTCTAGTATGAGATATGTGATTTCGAAGGAGATGTCACGACACAAATATCCGAGGACAATATAAAATGCAACAATAATAAAAGCAGTAAAAACACAAGGGATTGTTAACCCAGTTTGGTGTACAACAACACTTACTATAAGGGCTACCAAGCTAGGGACAAGTCCGCTAAATATTATCAATTATTAGACCCTCAGTAAACAACCAGTTTACGTTATAATCACTTAATCACTACCCGTGCTATACTTCTACCTAAGACACACCTAGGTATGAGACCATCCTCAAATCCCTTCAATCACTAAAAGTGAAAAACAACATATTTATCAAGTTTGAAAAACCTCAATCATTCAATACTTAAAAGCTTATGAATGATCCACAACTTACAACTCAAATTACAACTCAAGTATTAAAACAATACTAGAGTGTATTACAATTAAAATATTCAGACTTCTAAAACACACAAAGTATATTTTTACTCAATTGTTGCAGATATTCGAATAAGGATACAAGTCCTTATAAAGGCACATCAGCTTCTATATGGGCTTGGGCTGAAAAATAAATGTTGCAATATTGAATCCCTTGAATATCTCCATGAAAGTAGGCCAATATATACAACATAAAGATAAGACAAATAGAAAAATATTCCTTCATATTTTTCGCAAGCTATAAACCATAAAATCTGAATAAGGCACGCTTAAAATTAGGAAGCAGAAAATCTGAAAACACGTTCAGATCAGCAGGCAGATGTTAAGACGTCTGCTTTGACATCATTCAAAATCAGTAGAGATGATTTACTTCAAATGTCAAGACATTAAGCAAAACATTGCCAAAGCAGTGTTTTACCAAAATTGCTGCCAACAAACACTTACAAACTCCCCCTTTGGCAAATTTTGGCTAAAACATTATTTGAGCATATTATCAGAGCAGCAACAAAAAATTAGTTAACAGTTAGTAGTGGAAGATGTCAAGACATCTTCTGAGACATGAGGCTCCCCTTCAAATAATGAAGCTCCCCCTCAAACTTAGCAGTTAGTTGGTCATCAGTCAGTCAGTCAGTTTCTCTCCTCCTTTTTAGACATAATATACCAAATAAACATGTCTTCAGGACCAATAGACTTGGCAGCTTCAGAGCTTCCTTCACTATCAAAATTTCCTTCTTCAGTACCCACACTATCATCAAGGTTGTTATCCTTTTGCAGCTCCTTGATCAGCTTTTCAAATTTTTGCTTTCTTGTTGAGCTAACTCTGTTTACCTCATCAAGTTCTTTGCAGGCTTCCATTAACTCAGTAATCATATCATCCTTGCTTGAGGACTTGTTTTCAGAGGAGGCAAATGTCAAAACAATGTCTGGGACATGTTTACCTGAAAATAACTTGAAGTGAAGGGACATGGAAGACTCCCTTTTGCAAACTACATCAGTGCCACACAGAATTCCAGGATGTTGATTTAGAATAGTTCCACAAATAAGAGATGGAAAGGCAATATGCATCTTGATAGCATAGGTTCCTGCATGCTTTACAGTATGGTCCAAAATGTGAGCACCACAATCAAACAATTTCTTATTTTCAATAGCATAGATAAATTTTCCTAAGCCAACTGTAATGGTTGAAGTATGATTGGTAGGAACTCAGTTAGTAACTCCAATTCTATGCAAGATAACATATTTCACACTTAATTTACTAACACGGAGCTTATTCTTTAAGGGCCAATCACTCACTTGGTTTGCAATGATGGCTTTGCACACCTGATTATCATTCAATTCCAATTCACAGTAATCATCTTCAGACCTGCCCAGATATTTATTGATGACAGTAGAGGAAAATTCAACACATCTACCTCTAACAAACACCTCCCTATTTTCCTTACTTCTGTGATCAGCACAATCTATAGGAATATTAACAATAAATTCCTTAACAAGAGTATCATAACATTTTGCAAACCTGGTGACAGTCTTCATCAAGCCAGCAAAAGAAATCAGCTCCATAATCTCTTTGCATTCTAGTGCATCTGCTCCCAACTCTCTTTCAAGAGAAATCCTTCTTTGGAAGACATGTTTCCATTTTTCATCATTGCCAACAGAATGGAAGGAGATGTTGTCAAGAGGAGAATCAGGCACCCTGACATAATGCTTCTTGCTTGCAGACTTCTTCACAGGAGAGATGTCCTGGACATCATCTTCATCATCATCTGAGGAGCTATCAGGTCTAACTTTTCTTTTGTTAGAGGGAGAAACCACTTTGCTCTAGGGATTTGGGGGACCGTACATAGTCTTCTTCTTGATACTCTTGGAAGGGGGTGTGACATCCACAACCTTCACCTTTCTAGACTTGAGCCTTTTAGAAATTCTAGGCACCACATTGGAAATAAGGTCATTGTCAGACAACTCATCAACATTCACCACATTCTCAACATTTGGATTCTTTGCAGTTTTAGAGGCAGCACCATCTTCCTTAGCAGAAGAGTCCTTCTCAGCAGATGATGTCTCAACATCTTGTTCAACATCAGCTTCCACTTCTTCTAGAATAGATGTAGCAAACTTGCCAAGTTCACTTGCAGCGACATCTTTCTTTAAGGTAGATGTTTCACCAGCATTTTGAGGATCAATACAATTGTCAGCCTGAGCAGGCATTCGGGCAAGGGGAGTAGAAATACCACGAATAGCAAAACCCTCATTTAACACCCTATCTACTAGCCTTCAAATACTCCTATCAACACTAACAATGTCTTCTTCTGACCTATCATTAGTAGTATTAGGAGCATTACCTTTAGAAGTGTCAAACTCGTCTTTGGATTTCTTTGCATGGGATGATCTGGGTTTCTTGACCTTCATATCAAGAGGTGGAATAGTTGTTAGAGGAGCGATGATCAGGACTTTGTCAAGGGAGAGGTCCTCAGGATGGTTGACATTCTTTGACCTAGAAGCCTTGGCTTTATCGGAACAACACTTTGAGGGAGACGAAGCATGATGTTGCGACATCTTTGAAATTTTTTGAATAGTGAGATGGAAAATAGCAAGGGTTCTTTTTCTGTAAAGGAGAACGAAGAGGTTATGAAAATAGAATGAGGTAATGTTGTAGTGTATGGGAGAGTATTTGAGATAGTCTTGAAATGATTTCTTAAGATATTTGATTTGTTGGAAACATAAATAATGTAATATAACTTTAATGATATTCCCACACGCCCTTAATTGCTACAAACCTTCATATATGCAGATCCCTTGTTTTCCTCTTAAGTTCTCAAACTGGTTTGCATCCAAAGCCTTAGTGAAAATGTCAGCCAGTTTTAATTCAATAGCTATATGTTCTAAGGTAACAATCTTTTCCTTAACAAGCTCTCTTATGAAGTGATGACGGATACCAATGTGTTTGGTCCTGCTGTGTTGAATATGATTTTTTGATATATTTATGGCACTTAGATTGTCACAGAATAATATCATGACATCCTATTTGACATTATATTCTGTCAACATTTGTTCCATCCAAACCAACCGAGAACAACTGCTTCCTGCAGCAATATACTCAGCCTCAGCACTGGACAGAGACACACAATTTTGCTTCTTACTGAACCAAGATAGGAGATTATTTCCCAGAAAGAAACATCCTCCTGATGTAATTTTTCTATCATCAACACTTACTGCCCAATCAACATTACAATAACCACTTAAAGTAGAGCTAGATCCATGAGAATATATCATACCATGGTCACTTGTCCCATTCACATATTTAAGTATTCTCTTCACATGGTTGGCATGGCTAACTTTAGGATTAACTTGATATCTAGCACACACCCCTACATCAAAGGCAATATTAGGTCTGCTAGCTGTGAGATATAGAAGACTGCCTATCATACTTCTGTAAAGTCTTTGATCCACACTTACTCCTTTTTCATCTTTAGACAACTTCAGATGTGTGGGAGCAAGTGTTCTCTTGTGACTAGCATTTTCCATCCCAAATTTCTTTACTATATTCTTCGCATATTTTCTCTGAGATAAGAATATGGAATCTTCCAATCGTTTAACTTGCAGACCAAGAAAGTAGGTTAACTCACCAACAAGGCTCATCTCAAATTCTGACTGCATTTGCTTGACAAAATGTTGAACCATCTCATTTGACATCCCACCAAACACAATATCATCAACATAAATTTATGCAATCATGATCTTCCCTTTTTCTTCCTTGAAAAAAATAGTTTTGTCTATGCCACCTTTCCTATATCCATTCTCACCAAGAAATTCTATCAATCTCTCATACCAAGCTCTTGGAGCCTGCTTTAATCCATACAGAGCTTTCTCAAGTTTGAACACATGGTTAGGAAATCTTGGATTTCCAAATCCCTTAGGTTGTTCCACATAAACTTCCTCATTTAGATAGCCATTTAAGAAGACACTCTTTATATCCATTTGAAACAACTTAAATCTCAGAATGCAAGCAACTCCTAAGAGTAGTCTGGTTGATTCAAGTCTGGCCACAGGGGAAAAGGTTTCATCAAAGTCAACTCCTTCAATTTTAGTGTATCCTTGTGCAACTAATATTTCCTTATTTCTAGTAACCACCCCTTCTTCATCAGATTTATTCTTGTACACCCATTTAGTGCCAATCACATTTGTCCCTTCAGGTCTTGGAACCAGATCCCAAACTTCATTTCTTCTAAATTGTTCTAGCTCTTCTTGCATAACATTAATCCAGAACTCATCAGTTAAGTCTTCTTTGACATTCTTAAGCTAGATTTTTGAGACAAAGCAAGAGTTTGGCATCCCTTCTCTTGATCTAATAGTAACTCCTTTATTTATATATCCTATAATGAGTTCCTTAGGATGATCTCTCTTATTTCTGATTGAAGGTCCTTTATTGATTTGACTGGGCTCAGGATCTTCTTGAGTTGGATTAGGATCAGTACTTCTATCATTAGATTCTGTTGGAATGTCTGACAGAGATGTTCCAACATCTTCTAATACATCTTCTTCATCATTCCATCCTCTATCATCAATAATAACATTTATGGATTCCATCATAACCTTAGTTCTGGATTTAAATACTCTATAAGCTCTGCTATTTGTAGAGTAGCCCATGAATATTCCCTCATCACTCTTGGGATCCATCTTCCTTCTCTGTTCACAATCAGCTAAGATGTAACACTTACTTCCAAAAACATGAAAGTATTTGACAGTAGGTTTTCTTCCCTTTCATATTTCATACAAGGTGGCTGAGGTGCCTTTTCTTAGAGTGACTCTGTTATGGATATAGCACGCAGTATTCATAGCTTCATCCCAAAAGTGGTAGGGTAACTTCTTAGCATGAATCATAGCTCTGGCAGATTCCTGAAGAGTTCTGTTTTTGCGTTCCACAATCCCATTTTGCCGAGGAGTAATGGGAGAGGAAAATTCATGACTGATTCCTCTAGAAGAATAAAAATCATCAAATTTATTGTTCTCAAATTCCTTTCCATGATCTCTTCTAATTCTGATGATATTTCTATCCTTTTCTCTTTGAAGTTTTTTACATAGTTCTTTAAAGACTTCAAAAGTTTCTTATTTTTCTCTGATAAAAATTATCCATGTGTATCTAGAGAAGTCATCTACAACAACATAGGCATACTTCTTTCCACCAATACTTTCAACCTGCATAGGTCCCATCAAGTTCATGTGAATAAGTTCCAAAACTTTTGATGTGGTGAGATGTTAGATCTTCTGATGTGACATCTTAATTTGATTTCCAATCTGGCATTCACCACATACTCTCCCTTCTTCTATCTTGAGCTTAGGAATCTCTCTCACGGCTTCTATAGATATAATTATTTTCATTCCTTTCAGATGCAAGTGTCCCAATTTTTTATGCCATAGTTTAACTTCATTTTCTTTGGCTAAAGCACATGTTGAGGAGAAGTTCAACTCTTGGGGAACCCATAGATAAAAGTTGTCTTTATATCTGATTCCTTTCATAATAACTTCATTCTTCTCATTGAAAATGAGACATTCTGACTTGGTGAAGTTTACTTTGAACCCTTGATCACACAGTTGACTTATACTTATTAGGTTAGCTGTTAACCCTTTAACAAGTAACATCATCAAGTTTTGGGACTCCTGAACATTTCAGCTTTCCAACTCCTTTGATTTCACCTTTGGCTCCATCACCAAAAGTCACATAACTGGTGGAGTGATATTTGATATCTACCAACAAATTCTTAACACTTGTCATGTGTCTAGAACAACCACTGTCAAAGTATCAGTCATGTTTGGTTTAGACTCTGAGAGAAGTATGAGCTATGAGACTAGCAACCGTAGTTTTGGGAACCCATTGTTTCTTCTTTTTTTCTATTTTGAGAGATCTGATTAATCTTGGGAAAAGGAGTAGTTTTGGGGTACCCATACAACTTGAAACAGAAAGGTCTTATATGACCAAACCTTCCATAGTGGTGACACCTCCAGGGCTAGAATTTCTCTCTGGTATGATTACGTTTTTTCTTGCCATGATATTTGCCCTGATGTCTTTTCTTGCCATGATGTTTGTCATGATGTTGAGACATTTGATTCGACATCTTTGGTTTAGACTTGGCATGATTGGAATCTGATGAAGGTTCTTCAGAATAAGGTTCCTTTTTCTCATTAAACCCTAGACCACTCTTGTCTCCTCTCACTCTTCCCACTTGAAGAATTTCATCTAATGTGTCAGACCCATTATTCAGCATCTTGAGTGATTTAACCATTCTGTCAAGATTAGAATTCATGGAAGTCACTTCACTTTCCAGACTAGAGATATTTTTCAGATGCTATTTCCTTTCTGCCTTCAGCTTAGTTATGAGAGCTTTCGGTTTCTCCCCTTCTTGGCAAACTTCTGCACTCCCGAGACACAATTCTCTGTACGAGGCAGCTAACTCATCAAAGGTTAGTTCACCATCACTTGATTCTTCATCAGAAACATATTTGTCTATTAATGTTTTAACATACTTGGCAGATTCCTCTTCAAGATCACTCTCAGAGTCCTCTTCAGACCAAGTAACAGATAGATTCTTCTTCTGTTTCTTAATATATGTAGGACACTCAGCTCTAATGTGACCAAAACCTTCACATCCATGACACTATATTCCCTTCCCATGAGTGTATTTTTCTTCAGCCCTTTTTCTTCCAAACTCATTTGACTTATGGATGTCAGATGAGATGTTCTTGATATTTAATCTTGGGTTCCTATCCATCTTCTTTATCACTTTGTTGAACTGTCTTCCAAGCAGAACTAAGGCATTAGATATTCCTTCATTTGTATCCAGGTCACAATCCTCCTCTTCATCTTCAGTATTGGTTACAAAACTATGCTTTTGTTTTTCTTTTCAGATCTTTCATTGATGCTTAAATCAAATGTCTGAAGGGATCCAACAAGTTCATCCACTCTCATCTTGTCAATGTCTTGTGCTTCTTCTATGGCAGTCACTTTCATATCAAATCTCTTGGGGAGAGATCTAAGCATCTTTCTCACCAATTTATCTTCAAGTATTTTTTTCTCCTAAAGCACTGGATGCATTAGCAATCTCAAGAATGTTCATATGGAAGTCATTAATACTTTCATCATCCTTCATTCTATGATTTTTAAATTTGGTGGTGAGCAACTAAAGTCTTGACATCTTAACTTTGGATGCGCCTTCATGGGTAGATTAAAGAATCCCCCAGGCATCCTTAGCAACTTCACATGTGTTTGTTAATCTGAAAATATTCTTGTCAATTCCATTGAATATAGAATTCAAGGCTTTAGAATTTCCAAGTGCAATTTCATCCTCTTCTTTAGATCAATCTTCTTCTAGATTTAACACAGAAGTAGGTTATCCACCTTCTCCCAATTTTACAGGGTGTTTCCATCCTTTTAAGATAACTTTCCAAGCCCTGCTTTCCAGAGATTTTAGAAAGGCCACCATACGTGGTTTTCAATAGTCATAATCACTTCCATGCACAATGGGTGGTATGTTCACAAATTCTCCTTCCTTGTCCATAGTACCAGAAATTATATTCCCTAGATCTCACCCAGATATAGAGCAGGATGCCTTCTCTAATACTAATTGAAATTCTGGTATTAGATATGTGATGTCAAAGGAGATATCACGACACAAATATCCGAGGATAATATAAAATGCAACAATATTAAAAGCAGTAAAAACACAAGGGATTATTAACCTACTTCGGTGTACAACAACACCTACTCTGGGGGCTACCAATCCAGGGACAAATCCACTAAATAGTATCAGTTCATAGACCCTCAGTAAACAACCAGTTTACAATCTAATTACTTAATCACTACTCGTTCTATACTTCTACCTAAGACACACCTAGGTACGAGGCCCTCCTCAAATCCCTTCAATCACTAACAGTGAAAAACAACAGATTTATCAAGTTTGAAAAACCTCAATCATTCAATACTTAAAAGCTTATGAATGATCTACAACTTACAACTCAAATTACAACTCAAGTATTGAAACAATACTAGAGTGTATTACAATTAAAAGATTCAGACTTCTAAAACACACAAAGTATATTTTTACTCAATTGTTGCAGATATACGAATAAGGATGCAAGTCCTTATAAAGGCGCAACAACTTCTTTATGGGCTTGGGCTGAAAAACAAATATTTCAATATTGAATCCCTTGAATATCTCCATGAAAATAGGCCAAGATATAAACCATAAAGATAAGACAAATAGAAAAATATTCCTCCATATTTTTTGCAAGCTATAAACCATAAAATCTGAATAAGGCATGCTTAAAAACAGGAAACAGAAAATCTGAAAACAAGTTCAGATCAGCAAGCAGATGTTAAAACATCTGCTTTGACATCATTCAAAATCAATTGAGATTATTTACTTCAAATGTCAAGACATTAAGCAAAACATTACCAAAGCAGTGTTTTACCAAAATTGCTGCCAACGAACACTTACACCCTGGTTACCCTAACTCAAGAATCTGAGAAAATAGCTACTGACTTGAGGTAACCGGTTACCATAATTGGGTTATCCGTTACCACGTAACTGCTTTGAAATTTTTTGTGAATGAAATGGATGGTAACCGGTTACCATAACCGGGTGACCGACTACCCTCGTGTCAGAGGTAGTTTTAATAGATTTTTAAGCATTTTCAATGGCTTGGATATTTAATAAAACACCAAGTTTCCATACATTCAACACATGATTTTGCATAATTCATGGGTTAGATTCAAATAACACATGATTGATATAAGATCAACAATTAGGCTTCATGCAACATCAACCATTTTATTTAACAATTAAGCACTTTCATGAATCAATCACTTAAGTTGAATAAGCACTTAATTCAATTATCCAATCCCGGATTTACACATGATTGTCAAATCAATTCACAATTCTAGCACTATATCTAAGTTCTCAATTTAAAATTCACCTAGATTCAATTCATGCTTGATCAAAAAAGTGCTTCTCAAATAATCACTTATTTCAAAAGTGCTTAATTTAAGAAAACTCGCCGATAGAAGTGAAGGGGAGGCTTAGGTATAGAGTTTGCAACGAACGGATCGAAGATCGAAGAAGAATTGTTCTTGATCTTGACTTTGGATTCTTGATAAAATTGTTGTTGTGTTCTTGATCAAAAGGTAGAGAAAACTTTAATTTGATCCTTGAGGATTGGGGGAATTATTAGACTTGTGTTTTTGAGAATTGGTGAATTATGAGAGCCTCCTTCTTGAAAATTCATATTTCAAGATTATATACATGGGCCAATTGGGTCTTGGATGAGAAATTGAATTGGGTATCCATTTGATATTGTAAACTTGATATGTACAAAAAATGTAAAGTTGATCAATAATCTTGTGAAACTCTATAAGTTATTCAACTATGGATTTGCACTCTATCATTCAGAATGAATAGAGTTTCTGTTTCAGATACAACCTGTGAGCCAAAGACTTTGTCATATACAATGATTCAAGTTTTTCCCACATAGCAGCCACATTTTTCTCCCTGGAGACTTCTCTTAGAACTTTATCCCTGAGGCACAAGATAATGGAACTTTTGGCCTTATCCACCATATCGGTCTTCTGTACCTGTGTAAATCCTGCAGGCATCAATTCTTCACTTTTTAAAGCATAAATACACTTCTCTTGAATTAAATTTCTTGCATCTTAATTTTCCACAACCTGGAGTGGTTGTTTCCTAAAATTTTCTCGATCTCCCATATGCCCATGGTACTCACATGTAAACAATACCTCTCTGATTCATGCTCATTGCACCATTTGTTGAGAATCTTGTTGTGAATTATGATAAAATTTAATATTAATTTATGAGGTAAAGAATATTAGAAACCAAAATAAATGGTCTACAACAATAATAATCCATACAAAGATAATATATTAGAATAAGGCGAGAAAAAGATGAAGGTTTATTACCCAGTTCAATCAAACGATCTACTCTAGAGGAGAGAGCAACTCTCCAATTCACTATACTTAGAAAGTTGTTACAAGAGATTACAGATGAGTGACAAGAAAATAGCCTCCGCCTTCAGGTTCCCAAGAACAATCCTAAAGGCGCCCAAGAATTACCCTACTTTCTACCCAAGTGTTTCTAAACCTCTTCAACCTTTAATATATGAATAACTCAAATCCAAGGTGTAAACAAGTGTTTTCCAATTCCCAATAATCTTAAAAACTCCAAAAAATTTCAAAACCTTTGCCTTTCTAAGGTTTTCCTTGAGAATATCCAAAACCATATGTTATGCCTTTAAACCCTTGCTCTCCCTTTTTGCTGTAAATTCTAAGATTGTCTCACTATATTAACAAAAGAGATACATATTTATAATAGCCAAAATCCAACAAATCCCAAAACATATTTCCTTAATAATTAGAATACAAGATATTATCATAATCTTATAATATCTATCAAATATTATAAATATCTTATAATATCTCTTAGACTATATATATATATATATATATATATATATATATATATATATATATATATATATATATATATATATATATATATATATATATATATATATATATATATATATATATATATATATATATATATATATATATATATCTTATAATATCTTCTAGAATATTTTAAATATCTTTTTATATTAATTTATATGATCTCCAAATTAATATAAAATATTCTAACATTAATGAATGGATCAATGAACCAAACCGACCAAACCCGATACCCGTAAATCTCTCAGATCAGATTATTTTTCGGCTTTCTAATTTTTGTACATCTCAAAACATGTTTTCTTTCTTTATATCAACAAAGGTGTTGCAACTAGTTTTTAAATCATAGTTGCCACCCTTAGTTTTTATCCTAAGGAAGGGAATATAAAGGAATAACCCTAAAATTTAGAGATTCTAGGTTTTCGGACTCTGTCTTAGACGAAGGGAAGGTGTTAGGCACCCCTCATATACATTGTTCACAAGGATACTAGGTTTATAAGCGCGAATTTTAGGAAATAGGGTTTTATGTTTATTAGGGGAAAAAGGGTTTTAATTTTATGTAGGGGAACTCGCCACAGTTTTAATTGTATGCCTACATATTCTCTTAGGAGGAATCAGAGTCCTATTTCGTAGTTCACGGTTTGGTTGGTATTTTTTATAGATTGCGTAGAATTGATTTCGAATTATCCTTGAACCTTGTCTGGGTTGAAAATTGTGTGATGGTAGACGCAGTTCGCAGTTTGATTTGATAACAATTCTCCTTAATCCTTTTTTCGAAAATAATCTTGTAGTTTTTTATTATGTTAGTTGAAAATGATTTGAATTGTTGGTTAGCTGTTTTAAGTTGTAGAGCGGGGGAGTCTGATATAGTCTCCTCGTTACGTGGTCAGATATTGGCCATGTGTTGCTCGAATGTAGTAATTTGGGAGTTACATGGATTGTTTGATTTTTTGAATGATAAACTGGTAGACGATATGTCGATCATATCCTATTATTTATAATTAATTAATTTTGGCGTGACAGAGAGCGGAGGAAATATTTGGATTAATTTAAATTTAAAAAGGGTTTGAATTATGTACAAATAAACGTAATTTTTAACTAAATAATTAACCTAATCAATTAAATAATATAATTACTTTAACGAAAATAAAAGACCATTTTTTTATATTTGATTAATTAAATCGTAAAATAAAATTAATTGGATAAGGTTAAGGGTGCAGATTGAGATGGGGTGTTCATTGAGCAAAATGGTAAAAGAGTAAGAATTAGGCCCAACAATCCAATAATCCACATCATAAAACCCTAATTATATATATATATATATATATATATATATATATATATATATATATATATATATATATATATATATATATATATATATATATATATATATATATATATATATATATATATATATATATATATATATATATATATATATATATATATATATATATATATATATATATATATATATATATATATAAGGAATTATTTACTTACCTGAAGCAGAGGCGTCGCTGCTGCCTCTTGGTCATCTTTTGGCCATTTCAAAATTCTCAAGCCATCCAATAGGATGCCGACACTTGGCATCTAAATTTAATGAATAAAATAAAATATAGCCCATACACTTATTTTACCGTGGAAAGAGAGTTCTGACCAAAGTACATTTGTTTTTTCTCTTCCTCAAGCGTGACCCACCTTCTCAACTTCTCCTTTTCTTCCAACAAACTCATCTTTACATCTTCTCCACACAGTCAAGTATACAAACAAATAGATTTGAAAATAAAAGGGAGCTTACAAACGGGAATTCAACAGCGAGCAAGGAGGTGGTTGCAGATCAGTGATATACGGGCGAAGCACAGAGGCAATCTGGGCAGAGAGGGTCTGGTCGGAGGCTCGTGGTGCCTGCGACAGAGGCTGCTTATGATAGAGGATATGTGTGTAGTTAGTCCGACGCGATGGATGCACGGTGTTGATGTGTCAGTGCTACAGCCTGAGCTGCGGGCTTTGACTTTGAAGCACGGCGGTGGAAGTATTGTCAGCGTTGAAGACCATTTCGGAGGTGTTGCTTCATTCGGCTTTGGAAAGTTATTTTATGGTGGAGATTGCGAACAGTGGTTATTGTTATTGTTGTAACAAGCTTTGTATTGTTGAAATTGATTTTGGACAGATTTTTTTTTTAAGGTTGGATGGTGATTGTGATTCTTTTATTGTAGCTTTTTTCCTGAAAAAAATCTTTATATAAAATATAGTGATGCATATATGTTAATAAGGTTGGTGTTTGGAAATTATGCGGGTGCTGGTTAATGAAGATTCATGTTGTTGTCATATTAGTTATGAACAAATAATCTACAGATTCACAATATGTATATTCATGTTTTTTTGTTGTTATTGACAAGATATAAAAATGATGGTGTTTATGTATGTACAGAAACCTAAACATGAAAACGTTTTGACTCAGTGTAAAAATTGTTTAGTAAGGGTTCTCAAATGCTAGAAACAAGTTTGGTTAGAAATATAAAAATTTGACTTGGAGGATTTTTGTGTTTTATGTAGAAATTGTGTGTGAATATGTAAGAATGGATTATGGAGGTTTAGAAACTGTGTTGATTTGAAAAAACATGAGTAAAAATGTATGGAAGTTGCTGTAAGTGTACTGAGTGAATTAGTATCGTGAATGAGTGTAGAATTGGCTTCAAAGGTTTAAATAAAAAGAGAGTACCATCGGAGTTTCATCATTTGGTATAAAAATAAATAAATTCAATTTAAAAGAAAAATACAACTGAAAATAATCGGGGGGCCTCATATGAAATCATCGGCCAAAAAAATAGTAAAATAAACACCTATAATAATGAGAAGAAAATTTGAAAAGAAAACGTGTGTGAAATTCGTGAATGATTATTGACTTATAGATGAATTGTGGATAGTGTTGGAAATTGTCGATGAGATTGTTGTCTGAAATAGTCAACAACCCTATAATAAAAAAACAAAAATTCTAAGAATAGTGTGTGATTCTGGATGAAAAATTAGGGCAGTGAGGAGTCCTATTTATAGAGTGGGAATTAGGTTAAACCCCAAAAAGTCCAACTTTTATCTTGACCAACAAGATTAAGAATTTGAATATATTTGTGCATCAAATGAAATTCGAACCCGTGACCTTCTGCTTGCAAGTCTTTCTCCCTTACAAATTGTGCTATGTTACTTAATTGAAATAAAAAGCCAATTGCAAGTACATGAAGACGAGCAAATATTTATTTATTTAAAAATCCAAATGACCTGAAATAGATCATTATATTTTTAAATAGGTTTGGGAGTGAATATCAAATAATATTATAAAAACAATGTTTAAAATATTTTTTACTGTAGAAATAAAGGGCGGATAAATTTGGGGTAAGACAAAAGGTTTTAAGGCATATTCCAACTAATTTGTTGCGGAGTTGCAAGAAAATACACTGTATAATGAGGTCCACTATAAATTTCATAACTCACATTTTGAGCTGGTTGAATTTGGTCTACTCGTAGGGTGCCTATATTCATTGCCTTCAGTTTCTTTTCTACTTCAACAACAAATGTGTCTTCTATCCTTATTTTGTTGGTTTCTAACTTCAAATCAATAACTCCTTTAGGATTGGTTGCACACCTATCATACAACTCTAAATGCTCATTTGTAGCTATCACTTCAATTGTCTTTTTAATACCAGTGGCTGTTGAAAAATTAGTTGAGCCACTGGCTGCTATATCAATCAATTGTTTGGTCTTTATTCTAAAACCCTTAAAAAAACATCTGCATCTATTCAGTCTGATCCATATTATGTGTAGGACAAACCACTAGGATTCTTTTGAATATTTTGTAAGCATCTGTCAATGACTTACCCTCTTTCTGCTTGAAGTTCAGGATATCATATATTTTTCTCAAGAAAACTGATGCTTGAAAATACTTGTTTAAGAAGGAAATTTCCATATTTTCCCACGAAGTGATACTGCTAGCTGAGAGAGAATAAAACCACTCTTTGACATCTTCCGCTAAAGTAAACAAAAACATTCTCAACTTCTTTGCTTCACCAATGTGTCCATCAATCTTCAAGGTGGTACTCATAGTCAGAAATCTTTGCAGGTGTTTATTAGCATCTCCATTGACCTTTCTAGTTAAAGATCTCCTCTCAAGTTGAATGTAACACCCTTCTAGATCCACGTGTACTATTCGTTTAACTTACTAAATAATTCAAATAAATATCACCACTCAAGGATGTCACACTTCACATTAAACATCACAATAACAACCTTGCTCCGTAACACGGATTACATCAATTTAAAATATGCATTTGTTTATAATTCATCACTTTAATTAGAGACATCACAACGAAAGTTCATCGTCATTTATATATATATATATATATATATATATATATATATATATATATATATATATATATATATATATATATATATATATATATATATATATATATATATATATATATATATATATATATATATATATATATATATATATCATAATAATTAACTTCTCAAAATTCATACCATTGGTCTCATCAATTATTAAAACCAATTTAAACAATCAAAACCGACATAGAGTATGTAAACATCAAACAAAACATGACATCTATAAAATAGAGTGCTCCCAACCCGATGTTATATATCAGAGCAAGACACCACTAATGAAGAAAACTAAATAAATACTCTGGAGCTATCATTAACGCTTCTACAAACTACTCCTAGTCACCTGCGAGTTACCCACGTGGAGGCAACATTCAAACAAAAAGGGTGAGTAATCACCATTTATTATAAAAGACATGAGAAAAAGATTAGCAGTTACAACAACCATCAATACTTCATATTCACATATACGTCATAAAATCACATGAGCATCTTTCATCATCAAAACATCAAGTAATCACATAATTCACAATTACCATCGCATAACAACTCGTAAAAAAAAAACCCATGCAATATCACATAGAATGTTAATACAACGCATCTAACTCAAATGCATGTGGTACCGAATAATTTGATGAACAGTTGGTCATCATCCTCCAAAGATCCCCACCATAGGATCGATTTACTTTTAGAACCGGAGCATATCATAAACGCACACAATCCACACAACGGGATTGAGGCTCGTCATAAGCGGAACACCTTCCAAAATAGAGGATCACCGTCCAAAAATGCTATGAATGTATGATGCACAACAATGTCATATAAATGTGACGAAGGCTAGTCAAGTGCATCATCACTCACATAAATCATCACATATCATATATTACATATTTAGAACATGCACATCATTATAACATCATCATATTACCATCGCCACATCACGACTGTCTCATTAGCAACATCATATTCATCATTAAAAATAAAACATTTTAGCATAGCAACCATATAACAAATCTATTCCATAAGCACATAGGAAATGAAATCATACACCAAACAACTCATATGATTCTATCATATTATAGTTCAGCTCGTCAGCTTCTCTATGCTTTGAACGACGCATCAAATGAATTTTTGAAACTCAAGTTATGATGCTTTAAAAAAATTCCTGACTGCATTTCCTCTTTCTTGCCCGGTGCCCCTGGGAGCGCTCTGCCCACTGCCTCGTCGCTCGGCAACGCTGGAGCAATAGAACTTCTCCCATACACTTTTCCAGTAGCTATGCTTTTCCACCATTCTGCTCTCCAGCAGTCTCTCCTAGTGATGCTCAAATGCTCACCTCGCCCCAAGCTTGCCCGAGGATGGTCACAAACCTGCAACTTCTCAGTGCAATTTCTACATTGTCCAGTCCCATACCAGTTATGATTTTCGTACCAATTTCAGTTTAAAATGCAGAATAATCATCATATAACACGTAGCAACATAAAAATACATCGTCATATCATCTCGAACCCAAATCATGGCATACAAACATCATTAATATCGACAGTTTCATCATATTTCCATCAATTCATTCACACAACAAACCCTACATTATCCTAACCCTTCATCAATCATAATAAACAGTGATTAAACCCATTACCTTTATTTCTCTGCGAATTGATTCCCTATTCTCATTCTATTGAATCCTCTTCTTGATTCTCTATGCCCTAGCTCTTCTTTACGCTCTATCAACTTCCACGATTGTACAAAATAAACTTTCTATTCCTTAATTTATCATTTTGCCCCTAGTGTAACACCCCAATTCTACCCGGCAATTATATATGCAAATCAGAGTTATAATCATTCATGCAAACGAATCAGGATGCCACAAATTCATCTTTAAAAACACACTGCATTCACCGTGGATACATAACACTTTAAAACTTCGGATGAACTATCAGCATAGCAATTTAATCTCTTAATTCAATAATTTAAACATCTACGCAGCAGAATTCATAATAACATCTTTATCCATCGTTACAGCAACTTCAAAATAGCACATACTTCGTAACAATCAAATTAAAGTTCAACAACTAAAATCATCATTAATTAAAAGCAACAAGCGTTCATCCCCCCCCCCCCCCTCCCGAGTGTTACATATCAGAGCAATGACACTGACTCGAACTATTGAAGATATACAACCTTCACTCTCAATTACCTGCACGTTACCAACGTAAGGGTAACATTCAAACAGAAGGGGTGAGATATCTAACAACATAATAAAGCGTATGATAACCAATATATTAAATTAGATCACATAACGTCACCACTTCTCATCTTTTAATCAACAATAGTTGCAATATAAATACCAACTATAACACACATTCATCATATCAATTCTCAACTTCTTTATGCAATCATATAATACGACTCATTACTATGCAAATGCATGTGGTACCATTGGAGCAGAACTCCTATCTTAAAAATCTGCCAATAAATAGAGGCATCAACAAGGCATAAGCCTTCATCTTAATATTCGCCAATACATGCCATCTTAACGAGCATATGCTCCATCTTGAAATTCAATGTATGCGACACAATCATGAATGTAATGACAACACCATAATTATTAACATCTCAACACAACAACATTGTTGGCCAGAAGCCTACATCTTAAAAGCTCCCAATTATTAAAGGCATCTCAACATCTTTCATCAACATCGTTCATCAACATCATTTATCATCAAACATCATATATCATCATAGTTCACAGCAATTCAGCCACAACAGCAATTCGTCAATATCGAAACGTTGGCCATAGGCCTACAACATGATATTGCCTATAATTAACTAATCATCAAAGGATTAATTCTAAATCACTAGACCTCTACATATTAATATTCTATAATACTACATCATTATCATCAGTAATCCTACTTTTACAAACCAAACAGTAATCTATACTCATCTCCTCATCATCATTCTTCATAAAAATTAACATAGCGATCAACACGGGAACTAATCCAATTCCTAACTTGGAAACTAATGTTATCCTTCCTATTCTTCATTTTAATCCTTAAGAATGAAGTTCATCGCGTTATCTATTCAACGCTTCGAACGACACCTCAAACGGAGTCCGAAAACTCAAGTTACAGCCTTTTCAAACTGATTCTGCCAAAAACCAGACAACATGGATCGACGCATAATGCCTTGGGTCGACGCTTACTGGGTTTAACACACTGCATGAGTCGATGCATACTCTCTTGTATCGACTCATACTGAGTCTTCCACACTGCATGTATCGACACATGCTCTTACGTATCGACTCATCCTGAGTCTGAAAGCCCTCGTGTATCGACGCAGGACTTCTTCGTGTCGACTCATCCTGAGTCTAAAGACCTTTTTGTATCGACACATAACGTTTTGGGGTCGACATATACTGCTCTGTTATGAATAATTTCTGCGATTTTCTCTGCGTTTTCACTATGAGTTCCATACTTTAAGCCCTAAAAATATCCTCTAATCATAAAAAATTATCAACTATAATTATCCTATAATTCTACATCAAATATACAGCATTAGGACATCATTATTCATGTTTCAATCATCGATTTCTATCATACAACATCATATATAATTCAATCATAAACCAAACAATATTTCACCTCTAACCCCACATACCAATTATAATGAACCCTATTATAGAGTCAGAACCTCACCCTTACCTTAGATTGAAGGTTGCTCTATAACTTTTCCGGTTGAATTTCCGTTCTGCCTTTTTCCTCCTTTCCAAAAGCTTTCACTTTCTTTCTCTAACCCTTATTCTTCTTACTGCTTCTTCTTTTCTCTTTATTCTAACAATAACAAAATAACCCTATTATTCTCTTTACTCCTTAATGGGCTCAAGACTACTACACCCCCTTTTTACTACTTCTATTCCTTTAAAACAAGCCCACCTCAAATAATATTATCATTCTAATATTATTTCACAACTTAATAAAATAAATAAATCCAACTAATCACAACACCACTTCACAAATATTCCAAAAATAATTTAATTAAATAATTAATTAAATTACGGGCGTTAAAACTCTCCTCCACTTAGAATATTTTCGTCCTCGAAAATTTACCTTAATCAAACAACTCAGGATAGGAGTCTCGCATCTTACTCTCCAACTCCCAAGTCATGCTTTCTCCAGCGGCTCCTAGCCAAACCATTTTAACCAAAGCGATCTCTTTGCCCCTTAGAGTCTTAGTTTCATGTTTCTCGATCCGTACAGGCATCGTCTCCATAGTAAGATTATCCCGTACTTGCACATCATCCATATGAATCACATGAGATGGATCTGAAATATACTTCTGAAGTTGTCACACATGAAACACATCATGCAAATTCGAAAGATTAGGCGGCAAAGCCACTCTATAAGCAACATTCCCCACTCTCTCCAAAATCTGATATGGTCCAATAAAACGGGAAGTGAGCTTCTTAGACTTCAATGCTCGCCCAACACCAGTCACATGTGTAACTCTCAAAAACACATGGTCACCCGCTTGAAATTATAAATCTTTCCTTCGCTTGTCATGATAACTCTTCTGTCTACTTTGGGAAGCTTTCATCTTTTCTCGAATCAACTTCACCTTCTCAGTAGTCTCACGAACAAGTTCAGGTCCAAGTATTATACTTTCACCAGATTCATGCCAACATAGGAGTTCTACATCTTCATCCATACAACGCTTCAAAAGGTGGCATCTCAATAATAGAATGGTAATTGTTATTATAAGTGAACTCTATCAACGGAAGATAAGTATCCCACGAACCTCCCTGCTCAAGAACACAAGCCCTCAACAAGTCTTCCAAAGCTTGAATAGTCCGTTCAGTCTGACCATCTGTCTGAGGATAATACGTTGAACTCAACCTCAACTTAGAACCCAACGCTTCTTGCAAACTCTTCCAAAAATCAAAAGTAAATCTTGGATCTCTATCTGACACAATGCACAAAGGAACACCATGCAGCTTCACAATCACATTAGTGTAAATCTCAGCCAACTTCGACACTGGAAAACTGATGTTAATAGGAACAAAATGAGCCGACTTCGTAAGCCTATCAACAATCACCCAAATCGAATCATGTCCTCTTAAGGTATTAGGTAACCCCGTCACAAAGTCCATCGAAATTCTATCTCATTTCCATTCTGGAACTTCTAACGGTTGCATCAACCCTGCTGGCTTCTAATGTTAAACTTTCGACTTCTGACAAGTCAAACAAGCATACACAAACCGAGCCACATCACTCTTCATCCCAGGCCACCAAAACAAACCTTTCAAATCTTGATGCATCTTTGTAGCTCATGGATGAATACTCAACTTACTTCTATGACTCCATTCAAGTATCACTTTCTTCATCTCAGCATCATCAGGAATACAAATTCGGTTACGAAATCTCAACACACCTTGCGCATCTAGCTTAAAATCATTATTCTCGGACTGATCGATTCCAACCATCAAATCTACCAGTTTCACATCCAACTTCTGAGCTTCTCTGATACTATCTAGAAATTCATTATTAATCTTCAACATACCCAACATAACACTCTGCGGTGTAACCTCGCAAACTAAGCTCATATCTCTGAACTGCTCAATTAATTTCAACTCTTTAATCATCATTGCCGACATATGTAAAGTATTTTGACTCAACGCATCAGCTACCACATTCGCTTTTCCTGGATGATAATTCAAACCAAAATCATAATCCTTTAACAATTCCAACCATCTTCGTTGCCTCATATCCAACTCCTTCTGATCGAATAAATACTTTAAGCTCTTATGGTCACTAAACACTTCAAATCTAGAACCATAAAGATAATGCCTCCAAATCTTCAACACAAAGACAACTGCAACAAGCTCTAAATCATGCGTAGGATAGTTCTTCTCATGAGTCCTCAACTGCCTTGACGCATAAGTAACTACCTTATCATTCTGCATAAGCACACCTCCTAAACCCATCTTAGAAGCATCATAGTATACCACAAAAGGCTCTCCTGGATTAGGCAACGTCAAAATCGGAGCTGACGTCAACCTCTTCTTCAATTCTGTAAAACATTCTTCGCACTGAACATCCCACACAAAAGCTCTACCTTTACAAGTCAACTTAGTCAACGGAAGTGCCAACTTAGAAAAACCTTCGATAAACCTTCTATAGTGACCATCTAATCCCAAAAAGCTCCTAATCTCAGTAGCTGACTTCGGAGTTTCCCATTGCAACACAACATCAACCTTCGATGGATCTACAACAATGCCACTACCTGAGATTACATGACCAAGAAAACTAACCTCATTTAACCAGAATTCACACTTTGACAGCTTTGCATACAACTTCTTCTCTTTCAAAACTTGTAATACTATCCTTAAGTGTTCTGCATGCTCTTCTTCTGACTTAGAGTAAATCAAAATATCGTCAATGAACACCACTACAAACTGATCCAAATAAGTGTGAAAGATACGATTCATATATTCCATGAATACTCCCGGCACATTAGTAACACCGAAAGGCATCACCGAATACTCGTAATGCCCATAACGCATTCTGAAAGCAGTCTGCTGGATATCTTCATCCTTCACTTTAATCTGATGGTAGCCCAATCTCAAATCAATCTTACTAAACACACGAGCATCCACAAATTGATCAATCAAGTCATCTATTCTTGGAAGTGGATACTTGTTTTTAATCGTCACTTTATTCAACTGTCTATAATCAACACACAGCCTCATACTTCCATCTTTCTTCTTTACTAACAACACTGGAGCTCCCCATGGCGATACACTTGGTCTTACAAACTTCTTTTCAAGTAACTCTTCCAATTGCTTCTTTAACTCTGACAATTCAGATGCAGACATCCTGTATGGTGCCATAGACACAGGTCTGGTACCAGGTACAAGATCAATAGCAAATTCAACTTCCCTTTCGGCGGTACATCAGGAATCTCATCGGGGAAAACTTCAGGAAATTCACACACCACCTGCAATTCCTCAATTATAGCTTGAGTCTCTACATATAGCAACACCGTCAACGAGAACATATGTTCTTTTTCTTGCATTAACTTACTCAACTGTTTAGCAGACAACAGACTATCTCCCTCTTCTTCAGGAGTAGAAAACCTCACGGACTTGTCATAACAGTTAATATGAACACAGTTATGCTCTAACCAGTTCATACCCAAAATCACATCCAAACCTCTTAACGGTAAACAAACCAGATCAACAGCAAAGTCTTTGTCGAAGATCGACAAGGGACACTTTAAACACACAAAAGAAGTAGTCACCGACCCCTTGGCTGGAGTATCGACGACCATTTCTCCATTCAGAGAAGATAACATAGGACCCAATCTTTCAACACAATCAGCAGTAATAAAACATGGAGTAGCACCGACATCAATAATAGTAATTAAAGGAGTACTATTAATGAAATATGTACCTCTGATAAGTCTTTCCTCAGCAGCTGTCTGATCCTCAACCAAAGCGAACACTTTACCACTTGTCTGCGCCCTCTTTGGTTTCTGACACTGACTACCAATGTGCCCTTCTTCATTATAGTTGAAACAAATAAAATCCTTATGCTTGCACTCAGATACAACATGTCTGTTCTTACCACACAGAAAACACTTCTTTACTTCAGTAGTACGCACATTACTCTTATGCCTAGGTTTCCCACATTTGCAACAAACCACACCAGCATGAGCATCTCCCCCACTAGTCCTCTAACCCTGAGCAACTTTCTGTTTACCTTTACCAACTGGGGTATCATAAGGCTTACCATGATTCTGATGGTGCTTACCCCTCTTATCATTGATAATCTTGTAATGAGCATTATTATCCTCCTCATAAATCCTGTAACTATCAATCAAATCAGCAAAGACACAGATCCTTTGGTATCCAATTGCCTTCTTGATCTCCTGGCGCAACCCGTTCTCAAACTCGATACACTTTGAAAACTCAGCATCTGCCTCGGCGTTGTGCGGATAAAACTTAGCCAACTCAGAAAACTTGGCAGCATAATCAACAATCAACATATTCCCTTGCTTTAGCTCAAGGAATTCAATTTCCTTCTTACCACGAACATCTTCAGGAAAGTACTTCCTCAGAAATTCCCTACGGAACACAGCTCAAGTGACATTCTCACCTGCAGCTTCCAACCTCTGACAAGTCTCTAGACACCAGTCATCAGCCTCGACTGCTAGTATATGAGTACCATATTGAACCTTCTGCAATGGAGTGCAGTCCATCACACGGAAGATTCTCTCAATCTCTTTCAACCACTCCAATGCTCCGTCAAGATCATACTTTCCCTTGAACGTAGGCGGATTCTCTCTCTGGAAAGTCGCCAAGCTACGAGATCCAGCATTCCCGTTATCATTCGGCTGATTCTCCATCGCATGAGTCATTGCTTCTAGAGCAGCAACAAGTGCTGCATCATTCCTTCCAGCCATCTCAACTTATCACTACAACATAAACAACATATAGAACTCAAATTAACAATACTCGATTGTTAGACAACTACGACTCGACAACAAGGTCGGACCAACCTTTTGCTCTGATACCAACTTTGTAACACCCCAATTCTACCCGACAATTATATATGCAAATCAGAGTTATAATAATTCATGCAAACGAATCAGGATGCCACAAATTCATCGTTAAAAACACATTTCATTCATCGTAGATACATAAAAATTTAAAATTTCAGATGAACTATCAGCATAGAAATTTAATCTCTTAATTCAATAATTTAAACATCTATGCAGCGAAATTCATAATAACATATTTATCCATCGTTACAACAACTTCAAAATAGCATATACTTCGTAACAATCAAATTAAAGTTCAACAACTAAAATCATCATTAATTAAAAGCAACAAGCGTTCATCCCCCCCCCCCCCCCCGAGTGTTACATATCAGAGCAATGACACTGACTCGAACTATTGAAGATATACAACCTTCACTCTCAATTACCTGCACATTACCAACGTAAGGGTAACATTCAAACAGAAAGGGTGAGATATCTAACAACATAATAAAGCGTATGATAACCAATATATTAAATTAGATCACATAACGTCACCACTTCTCATCTTTTAATCAACAATAATTGCAATATAAATACCAACTATAACACATATTCATCATATCAATTCTCAACTTCTTTATGCAATCATATAATACGACTCATTACTATGCAAATGCATGTGGTACCATTAGAGCATAACTCCCATCTTAAAAATCTGCCAATAAATAGAGGCATCAACAAGGCATAAGCCTTCATCTTAATATTCGCCAATACAGGCCATCTTAACGAGCATAAGCTCCATCTTAAAATGCAATGTATGCGACACAATCATGAATGTAATGACAACACCATACTTATCAATATCTCAACACAACAACATCGTTGGCCAGAAGCCTACATCTTAAAAGTTGCCAATTATTAAAGGCATATCAACATCTTTCATCAACATCGTTCATCAACATCATTTATCATCAAACATCATATATCATCATAGTTCACATCAATTCAGCCACAACAATAATACAACAACAATTCGTCAATCTCGAAACGTTGGCCATAGGCCTACAACATGATATTGCCTATAATTAATTAATCATCAAAGGCTTACTTTTAAATCACTAGACCTCTACATATTACTATTCTGTAATACTACATCATTATCATCATTAATCCTACTGTTACAAACCAAACAGTAATCTATAATCATCTCCTCCTCCTCATTCTTCACAAAAATCAACATAGCGATCAACACGGGAACTAATCTAATTCCTAACTTGGGTACTAGGATTATCCTTCCTATTCTTCATTTTAATCCTTAAGAATGAAGTTCATCGCGTTAGCTATTCAACGCTTCGAAAGGCACCTCAAACGAAGTCCGAAAACTCAAGTTACAGCCTTTTCAAACTGATTCTGCCAAAAACCAGACAACATGGATCGACGCGTAATGCCTTGGGTCGACGCTTACTAGGTTTAACACACTGCATGAGTCGATGCATACTCTCTTGTATCGACTCATACTGAGTCTGCCACACTGCATGTATCAACACATGCTCTTACGTATCGACTCATCCTGAATCTGAAAGCCCTCATGTATCGATGTAGTACTTCTTCGTGTCGACTCATCCTGAGTCTAAAGACCTTCTTGTATCGACACATAACGTTTTGGGGTCGACACATACTGCTATGTCATGAATAATTTCTGTGATTTTCTCTATGTTTTCACTACGGGTTCCATACTTTAAGCCCTAAAAACATCTTCTAATCATAGAAAATAATCAACTATAATTATCCTATAATTCTACATCAAATATACAACATTGGGACATCATTATTCATGTTTCAATCATCGATTTCTATCATACAACATCATATATAATTCAATCATAAATCAAACAATATTTCACCTCTAACCCCACATACCAATTATCATGAACCCTAGAGTCAGAACCCCACCCTTACCTTGGATTGAAGGTTGCTCTATAACTTTTCCGGTTAAATTTCCGTTCTGCCTCTTTCCTCCTTTCCAACAGCTTTCTAGTTCTTTCTCTAACCCTTATTCTTCTTACTGCTTCTTCTTTTATCCTTATTCTAACAATAATAAAATAACCCTATTATTCTCTTTACTCCTTCATGGGCTCAAGACTACTACACCCCCTTTTTACTACTTCTATTCCTTTAAAACAAGTCCACCTCAAATAATATTATCATTCTAATATTATTTCACAACTTAATAAAATAAATAAATCCAACTAATCACAACACCACTTCACAAATATTCCAAAAATAATTTAATTAAATAATTAATTAAATTACGGGCGTTACACTTAGGACCTTTTCTATGTTATTCCCTTCATGTCCTCACTTAACACCATATATTACCACCTCGCCCTTATTCTCCTTTTCCACTTTATTATTTTATTTAATTATTCTCAAATAATTCTAACTAATGTAACTTAAATTATTTAAATCTAAATTACTCTAATTAACACCTTAATCTACACTATCCCACAACATACCACACACATCACATAGATAATCATAAAAAAGTTCACCAAAAATCAAATAAATAATTAATTCTAAATTTAGAGTGTTACAACTCTCCCCTACTTAAAGATTTTCTCCCTCAAAAATTACCTATGGAAAACAGAGTCGAATACGACTCTCTCATATGATCCTCATGATCCTAAGTCAAACTTCCACCAGCTGGTCCACCCCACAGTACCTTCACCAAGGCAATCTCTTTACCCTGCAACTGCTTCACTTCCCGACCTTCTATCTGCACTAGTGATGCTACAACTGTCAGGTTATCTCTCACCTGTACATCATCCATTTGGATCACATGCGAAGGATCCAGAATATACCTCCTCAACTGAGATACATGAAACCCATCATGAAAATTCGCAAGCGACGATAGTAAAGTAATCTGATAGTCCACCTCACTTATCCTCTCTGAAATATGACATAGACCAACAAAATGCGGTGTAAGCTTTCACGACTTTAGAGCTCTACCAACACCAGTTACCGAAGTAACCCTTAAGAACATGTGATCTCCCTGTTGGAAATCAAGTGCTTTCCTCCTCTTATCATGATAACTCTTCTAACGACTCTGTGAAGCTTTCATCCTCTCTTGGATCATTTTAATCTTATCGGTTGTCTCTTACACAATCTCAGGTTCGAGCACAACACTCTCGCCTAACTCATACCAACACAATAGAGTCCTACACATACTACCATACAATTCCTCATATGGTGTCATCCCAATACTAGTAAGGAAACTGTTATTATAAGTAAAATCAATCAACAACAAATGGATATCTCAGGCTCCTCCTTGTTCTAACACACAAGCCCTCGACAAATCTTCTAAGACTTGATAGTTCTTTTTGTCTGACCATCCGTCTGTAGATGATATGCAAAAATCAACCTCAATTTAGTACCAAAAGCTTTCTGCAAACCTTCCCAAAACTTTGATGTAAACCTCAGATCCCTATCTAACATAATACTCGAATGTATACCATGCAACCTCACAATCTCTTCGATATACATCTCAACCAACTTTTGCATAGGATGATTAATATTCATCGGCAAGAAATGAGCCGACTTAGTCAATATATCCATTATCACCCAAATCGAATCATCGCCCTTAGCGGTCTTCGGCAAACCCGACACAAAATCCATTGAAATACTATCATATTTCCACTTCAGAATACTCAACAGTTATGATGTTCAATCTTCGACTTCTGACAAGTCAAACAAGCATAAGCAAATTCAACAACTTCTTTTTCATACCGGACCACCAAAATAATTTCTTCAAGTCCTGATACATCTTTGTAGCACTGAGATGAATACTCAGACCACTTCGATGTCCTTCCTTAAGAATACTCTTCTTAAGTTCTGGCATATCCAGAACACAAACTCTGTCTCTGAACCTCATTACACCATTTTCTTCAATTTGAAATTCACCTTCATTACCTTGGTTAATTAGTAACACATGGCCAACCAAACTCGGATCATATTTCTGACTTTCTCTAATCTCTTCAAGAATACCACTAGTCAGTTTCAACATCCTCAACTTCACACTAGTAGGAGTTTCTTCGCATACTAAACTCATCTCTGAATTGTTCGATCAATTCCAACTCGCGCACCATAAGCATCGACATATGCAAGGACTTCTTGCTCAAAGCATCTGCCACAACATTTGCGTTACGAGGATAGAAACTTAAATCAAAATCAATCTTTCAACAACTCAAACCATCTTCTCTATCTCATATTCTTTTATTTTTAATTAATGTGATATTTAATCAACTACACTTAAATGTCAACAATTGTTCTCGTAAAAATAAATTTCCCAAATCACTAACCTCGATTCATACTAAAATCTCAACAATATATTTAAACTAAAAGTTTTTTTGTAGTTATATCACAATTATTACAATGTTCAAAAGTAATATAAATATTATCAAAAATTGAAGGGGGGTGTCATATTAAATTTTGAGGGGTGGCAAGAATTTTTTTGCATATTAAATTAGTTGCGGCACAAAATTGGTCCACTATCTATGAAAGAGGGTTGTGCAAGCGTTTGAGGAAAACTTTTAAACAATTTTAACATATTGATACTATTTTCAAAATTAAAATTTACAGTTACTTCTTAATACATAATCTATGTATGTAAAATAAATTACTTCGTAATGATTGATTTTCTTTTTTACATTTGATAATTAATATATCTAATTTATATATAGACTAGATATATTAATTGTCAAATATATTAAAAAAATTAAATTTATTTATAAATTATTATTAGATATATTAATTATCAAATATATTAAAAAAGTTAAATTTATTTATAAATTATTACAGAAAAAATATAAAATTAATGTTTATATAAACACTCGCGTATTTATTTGTCTTTTTTTTAATTATAGTAAAAATTCTTTATTATTATTAGTGTTCATACAAACACTCGAGTATTCATTTGTCTTCTTTTTAATTGTATACATGAGTAAAAAGATAAATAATATTTTATTTGCTTACAAATATATAAATTATTTAAAAAAGATTATTAAAAAATATTAAAATTTAAAATAAAAATTGAAAAATAATATTAAAAAAAACTACACCAAAATAATATTATTCTTATATATTATATAAATTGTGTGATAATATAAATCAATGATAAAAGAATAAAATAAAAAGTGTATAAACTAATCTAAAATACGCACTGATCGATATATTGAAAATTAGTGTTTGGCATATAAATTGAAAAAAATGCAAATTGGTTTTTGTTTCATATTTTAAAATTAAGCCTAAAGTATTTAAATTTTCATAAAAATAGTCTAAGTAATTTTAAAAATGAAAATAAAGTATTACTCTAATAAAATAAAAAGTATTAAAAATAAAAAGACAACTTAATGCATTTAAATTATCTAAAATTTTAGATTTCTATCGAATTTTCAATTATATCATGTAAACACTCACTCTCGGAATGTTTTAAGAAATTCAACTTGACTCAAATTAGTCAAAATCAATGTCATTATTTAATAGAAGTAGTCTAGGTTAGAGAATCTATAAAGTATTGAAAGTGTCAATTGACTAAAATTTTAGAATTCAAGAGACTTTGATATCTTAAGAATCTCAAGATAATTGGGATATGTGTCATATCTTATATATTAAATATTTTTTTCATTAAATATTTTCTTCAATCTTAGTTGATATTGATTCTAGTTATTTCATTTAAATCTTGACAATATCTCTCCACATATACAAGTCACCCATATTATTAGTCTTGATTCATATTATAATCATATTTCTGCACTATTTATTGAGGAGTTTAGAAAGCGTTGAAATTGTCAATGATCTAAATATTCAAGATTTAAGAAACTTTGACACCACATATTAATAGGTGTATGAGTCTTTAATCTTAAATACATAATATTTTCTTTATGTTTAGTCGATATTATATTTAATCACTCATGTTTGAATATCAACGATCTTCTTCGTAAGTGTAAACCACTCAAATCAGTAACTTCAATCCATAATAATAGGTTTGGGATGATATCTCTCTCTGACATGTGAATCATCAATACTAAGTCACATGTTCCATTTATACATTCTCTATGTACAAACCAACCGGCAAGAGGCCCTCCCTTATATTTTGAATAATTTGTGAGTTTTGGGTCCCAAGATATACTACTATTGTCGAAGCAACTTTACACTAAACAAAGTGAAATTGAATGATAGGAAAGTATCATTGTATACTTTATTATAGCAGGTTATTGCCTATCGTAAATAAAGCCCCACATGCATGCTCATCCATGTGACTTTCGACATCTTTGGGTCATTCTTTCTAATTATGTCTATAAAAAGTCTTAAGCCAAATTACCTTCATATAATGATTTTTCTTTAAGTAAGAAGAAATAATAATTTTGAATGATGGGAAAGATTTTGTTCTGGTCTTAAGCCAAATTACCTTGACATAATGATTTTTCTTTTAGAAAGAACAATTTCTTTTAACAATATTTATTACAATTTTATATTGTTATTCTTAATTTTAATTTTTAGTATAGGTATACATTATGTTGCAATTTTATATTGTTATTTTTAATGTTAATTTTTTTTTAATAAGTATACATTATGTCGTCCTTCCTCAAATCTTTATTATGAAAAGATTTTACTTTTTAAATACATTAAATAAACAATATTTTAACTATATAGCATAAATATTATTCAGCATCTATTATATAGTTTAAAACAACAACATTCATATAAAAGAAAAATTACTCAACCAAAAATAAATAAATAAACTCATAATAAAATTACATCTTGATTTATATCAGTTTCACTCAAAATTTGAATTGGCTATGTCATTGGAAAATCAAGTTTAGAAGATTTAAAAATACAAAGTAAAATATATAAAATAAAGAATAATGAAAATCAAACAAAACAGCTACATGCAATAAATAATTTGTCAACTATTTGTATACAAATTGCAAATTAATCAGAAGAAATAAAAGTAGATAATAAACAGAATTTTTTTTACTTGGTTCGATTTAAATTGTTTCTAAGATGAAAGCATATCTCTAAATCGAGTCTTAATAAAATTTTTTAAATAAAATTAAAAAAAACAGTTATGAAGTTCATAAGAACACTTCTAATCCACTATCCAGTATCCCTCATCTGCCTCACATGAGCAGAAATTAATCGTCTCAATTGCAAGTCACCCATAAGTTTTTTATTCCAATTTTTTCATATATATATATATATATATATATATATATATATATATATATATATATATATATATATATATATATATATATATATATATATATATATATATATATATATATATATATATATATATATATATATATATATATATATATATATATATATATATATATATATATATAAAATGAAAAAGAAGGATGAACTCAAAAAGTATAAATACGCAAAACAAAAAAATGACATAAGAAGTATCAGAAGCTATACCCGCGAATCCTAAAATATAATAATTAAAGAAGATAAAAAAATACAAACATAAAAAACAATAAAAACCATCACGAGTCAAGCTCCAAAGAAATTTGTCCTCAAAATTATGAAGAACAAAGTAGATATCTAACCAATAAGACTACCAACACTGGATCAGAGACTACAAGGAAAGGAACACGCTCACTTACAATTTGACCATAAATCTCAATGTGATATTGGTCAATTCAAAGGATAGAATTTTGAAGTCATTCTGTAAGGATGTAAAAATTCTCAGAGGATCTCTCAAAAAACTATTTTCAAGTCAAAAAAATAAATTTTTCCTCCACTCCACATTCATGGCAAGAAAATTGCCAGAAATTAGCGTCAGCATCTATTTCGACACTAATAGTGACGATATGATAGAAAAATCATTTGTTTTATTTATTTACCAATATAATCTTAGTATGTTTTATTTTAATTTATTAAATATAAATATTTATTTCAAGCGACGGTCTTGGCCGACGCTGAGATATTTTCACATGTAAATTTATTTATTTGTTTATTTATTTATTATTTTTTACTATAGCGTTGCGCGTAATCGTCGCTAATATGTGGTGCGGAAAATTTCTGTTTTTCTCCTATAAATTTCATTTGTCTCCATTTTTATTGTTAAAATAATTATTTAATATTTTTTATTCATAGCCTTAGTTTTAACTGTCACAATGTCTTTTCCTTTTATAATTACTTTATTTATTTTGTAGTGGCGACGGCCTAAGCTGACGCTATTATTGGTACGGGAAGTCTTTATTTACCTCTGCAGTATTCATTTGCCTCTTATGATTTAAGTAAAGATTTAGTTTTTTTATTGTTAGTGTCGATTTTATCCGACACTATCTTTACTTTGTGTTAATTTGATTTTTTATCTAGCGGCAGTACCTGCCAACACCAATATTAATATAAAAACTTTTTGTTTCCCGTTTTAATTTCGGTTTCCTCTTTTTTATTTATAATTAGTAATTAATAATATAAAATAAAATTATAACTAAATTTATATAATTAAATTATATAAATTTAATAATATAAAATAATATACTATAAAATAAATAAAATTTAAAATAAAATTAAGATTATATATTAATAAAATAAATAAAATATTTGATAAAATAAATATAATAATTTATAAAACTAATATTATATATTAAATAATTGCATAAGATTATAATTATATAATATTGTATCTTAATAATTGATAAAATTAAGATTATATATTAAATAATTTTATAAAATTATAAATATAAATATGTAATAATTGATAAAACTAAGATTTTAAAATAAAAAATATTATAAATTAGTAACATAAAACCAAAACTAAATTAAATTTTATTTGATAATTAAAACTAAATTATATATTAATAAAATGAAATAATTTTACAACTAAATTAATAAAATAAAATTAAAACTTAAATTAATAGTAAAATAAACTAAAAACCAAAATTTCAAAATAAAATCAAAACTAATTAAAACTTTATTGAAAAAATAAAATCAAAAATATATATATTAATAAAATAAAATAAAATTATAACTAAATTAATAAAATAAAACTAAATAAAATAAAAACTAAAAATTAATAAATTGATAACAATGTAAAAAAAAAACTAAAAAAAAACAAATCTCAAAAGAAAAATGTTTCAGCTATCAATCTCTCAGTCTCCTCTCAATCTCTCAGTCTCCTTGTGAACAATAACCTCTCAATCTCTCAACATCCCCTTGCAATGAACTCCAACCTTGCACAACTTCACATTTGTTGAACACCTAGAAAACACGACCTCATTCCTAACCCTCAAAATAGACCAAACCACTGCATGTCAAATCATAGAAAAACCTCCCTTTATACTTCGTTTTATCACCTAAAGAGATGAAACTTTCAAAAAGACTAACATGGGACTTATGAAGAACTATTTATCAATCCAACCAACTAAAAGTCTTATATGAGGTTGTACTAACCTAGTCACAAGTGACAAACAATTGAGACATCATCTCAACATAAACACCACAAAATGGCACAAAGTAATATTAGGGTCGATAATCACCTTTTTCTTGAATAAGTTCTCTTTGGAGGGGAACCTATAAAGGAGAAGCTAAATAAAATAATTATCTTAGATGGTGCCCAATTACCCCAAATGTGGGAATTAACTTAAATGCAGTCGGGGGACGAGTTGCTAGAAGAATTCAAAAGAAAGTGATAAGTAGAGAACATCAAGAAAACACCATCTTTCAAAAGAATCCAAACCCACTTATCTCTTTTCAAGAAGAAAATGTGCCTTTGAATGACCGGGAGAAAATAAGAAACCACAGGTTTCTCATGCACAAAGAAAGATTTCATCCACCTGAAGTCTCAAATTAAGGTATCACCAACCCACTTACAGACCTTGCCATCACTCTCCTTAGGATAGTCTATGACCATAAACAACCTAGGGAACCTATCTTTAAGAGGTATGCTCCCTATCCAAGGGTCGGTCCAAAAATATATTTGAAACACAAATCCAACCTTCCTAATGGTATTATCTACGAAACAGTCTGAAGAATATTTCTATTTAGAGCCAAGAAAAGAAACTCATTTCCACTAGGAGAAGACGTTACGAAAACTAGAATCTCTATCGCCCACTAAAAGAAGAGACAACATAGTCACCGTAACAAACAACAAGGACATCCCTCCAAAGACCAGATGCGCCAAAAATAAGACGTTGCATCCACTTAGCCAAAAGATAAAATTTTATCAGACAAAGATCTCTAACACCCAAATCACCTTTACTCTTAGGTTTGCACACATCACCCAAACTAACCCAAGAGATTTTAGAATCTCCCTTAACACCTACCCACATGAACCTTCTTTAAATCTAAACAATTTTTCTCCATACCTTTACAAACATTTTCAGATAAGAAAAAAAGAAGAAAGAGATATCATTAAGAACAAAATTACGTAAACCACTCAACCATAAAAACTAACAAATATGTGCTTCTAGGAATTGAGCCTCTTAGAAAACAGGTTAACAAGGGCGTCCCAAATTACTTCTCTGCTAGGAATAACTTTAACAGGAAGCCCCAAACACATAAAAAGAAAGAGTATCAATTCTACAATGAAGAAAGTCACTAGCACGGTCCAAAAAGACAGGAACCACATTAACACCTATCAGACCACTCTTAAAAAATTGACCCTTAGCCCATAAGCAAACTTAAAATCCCTAAGAATGGCTTTTCTAATCCAAAGATCATGAACAGAAGGGTATGCTAAGATAATTGTACTGGTCAAAAAGTACAGGTGTGTGTTCCCTTATAAATGAAGACAGACTCAAAGGCATTAATAGGTTTATAACACTTTATGATGGTTAGGGTTTATCCGCGGAGGCGAGAGTCGTAACACCCTAAAAATCTAGATTTATTTATTTATTTGATTATTTGTGATTACATGTGTTACACGAAAGTAAAAATATCTAGAGGGGGTGAATAGATACCCCTTTAAAAATATCCGAATAAAATTTGGTTTTGAAAAAGTTTTATCAAAGTGCAACATAGAAGCTTTTTCAAATTGTCATTTATACGAATGTTATTGGGAAGTTTGGAAATGCAAATCGTAAATCAAAAGGGATATGGAATAAGTACCATTATATGAATTAATAATATTGAATGACTTTGCAATTTATTTACCATTTAATCAATTTCACTTAACAAGACTATTTCCAATGGTAATATTAAAAGAACTAGTTAAGTCAATTTATCAAACACTTAGTGTGCAAGTGAATTTTTAGAATTTTTCCTTTGATTCTGTTGATACACAAAACCACTTATAATCAAAAGTGATTATAAGCTATATCAACACTTGAACTAAATATCAAAATTTATTAGGAAAATTCTTACAATTCAAATAATAATGTAATGCTATTTGATAAATCGAACAATGAATATCAAAGCAAGTAAAAGCAAAAATAAACGCGACACGGAATTTGTCATCACAGTTCCCCACTGTCGTCCTCGCGTATGGGTATGTATGTGATAATTCTTACTATGCAAAAATGTTGATACAAGAGAAGTATTCAAGAGCAACTCCATAAACTCTAAGCTTGTTGTTGATTCAACCCCTTCTCTTTCCTTGATCTTGAGAGAGACCAAGACACGATAGATGAGAAATGACTATCTGGATCTTGCTACTCCTTTGTGTTCTTTATCTCTAAAGCTTTTGTGCACCGACAATCCCAAACTATTGTAGCACAAGACTTCGATTCTATCCGGTACTCCAAGTTACTTCCTTGCAAAGATTTCAAACACTCAAAGGTTACTTGAAAAGATTTTAAGCACTCCAAGGTTGTTCACTTTACCGCAATTACCTCTCGAACGTCTTGCACAAAAAACCTCAAATCAACCAATGATATTGGAGGACAAACTTGAGGTTTTTTCTGAATGAAAACCCCTACAAAACTCCACCCAATACACAATTGGACACTAGCAATCCTCGTCTAGATGGAACCCCAATGAAACATTGTTGCAATATAATGTCAGTGGGTATGCATAGATTGGACATTGAATATGAAGAGAGAAATAGGCTAATTGTATGGTTTTCAACAAGTTGGAATGATGCATGAAAGATTATTTATAATTTTAGAACTTTTAGGGCAATGAGGGATAAATAAAAGAATTAAAAAAATTGACCAACTAAAACAATATGTGTCGACCTAAGGATCGTATGTGTCGACACATATGTTATTTTTTAATAGAATGTGTCGACCTATAAAGAACCATGTGTCGACCAAAAAGTTACAGAAGCTACAGGCTTTAAAACAATAGCAAATGTGTTGACCTGAAAAGTGGATATGTCGACACATAAAATAAGAATTTATGCAATTTCAGAAAAGCTTCAGTAGGTGTCCGACTGAAATAATGCATGTGTCGACCTGAGATTTACAGAAGCTATAGGATTTAAAATGCATTACATGTGTCGATCGAAAATATGTATGTATCGACACATGCAGTAAAAAATCATACAAAAAACTATTTTTAATGACTTGGATCAATTTTGAAATATTTTTTAATGATTCCTAAGACCTCTAATGCAGAGGAATGCTACAAGACATAAGGATACCATCCAATACTCAGAGGTGCAAGCTTTTCTCAATTTTGACATCATTCAAAACATTTACTGACGAAGCTTGTACTCACATACTCCCTCTTTTTTATGATGGCAAAACTTGTGACGATGCGTTCCATTGTATTTGTTAAGATCCCCATGTCTTTGTGCTTCCCTACTTTAACTCGCATATGCTCCTCCCTCTTTGATAACATCAAAAAGAAAGAGAGCAAACCGTGAGAAGTAACATAGTTCCATAACAATACCAATACAACAATCAAAGGCTTTTTTTTGCATAGAAGAGCAACAAACACATATCCTCATTTATATGTGATGATTCCAAATTTAAAATAACAAGCAAGTAACATTACAACAAGTGTATCAAATTGCATAAGATTAAATAAGCAAGATATGACAATATTGTCAAGTTGTTTTTGTAGCATCACGTACAAGTAACGCTTCATAATGGAACTCCCGACGCTTCACACGCATGTGCTTAGCATAGCAACACGAATATGTCGCTACTAAAACCAAAAGGAAGACGGTATATATTTCATGTAAGAAAAACAACAAGAAACATATATTGCAAATATCGCATACCAATAATTCAATCACAAGTGCAAAACAAATAAACAAAAATCATATGTTTGCATGATAAGAATAGACTTATAGAAATGTGAAATAATTAATACATGAAGTCATTATAAGCGTATCGATTAAGAACATACAATGGTTATTAATAATAAAAAAATTGGAAATGAACATTCATGGTTTTCATCATTTAAGAAAATATCAAGAATTTTTGGAAGTATCTAGTAACATATATCAAGGTAAATCTTACCTTTAAGGAGAAATTGAAACGATATTACCTCACTCTTGATTGAGGTCGACATTGGACTCACATGATGTAAAGAACTCAAACACAAGATTAGAGTGAAATTATAGAGTGCAAGCAATAGGATAGGATTAGGCAACATTTGAGATATCGATTATCCCCAATTCCCCACGTATGTTGACAAAAGGTTCTGTTGTGAGTCGTTTAGTGAAAATATCGGTGAGTTGATTTTTACTATCAACATGTTCAAACACAACATCCCCTTTTTCAACATGGTCATGAAATAAGTGGTGACGTATCTCAATATGTTTAGTGCGTGAATGTAATATATGATTTTTGGTTAGATTAATATCACTAGTGTTGTCACACATGATAAGAATACGTTAGAGTTTACTATCAAAGTCAAGTAGTTATTGTTTAAGCCACAAAATTTGGGCACAACAACTACCGGCTGCTACGTATTCCGTCTCGTCCATTGACAAAGCGATGGAAACTTTCTTTTTATTATGCCAACTTATCAAAGATTTTGAAAATATGTGACATGTTCCACTAGTACTTTTCCATCCTATTTGCAACCATCAAAATCAAAATCGGAGTAACCAATCAAGGTACAATCATTTCCCTTGGAATACCATAGTCCAAACTTAGATGTGCCAACTAGGTATCTAAGAATGCGCATAACGACTTTTAAACGTTATTCCTTAGGAGCTGATTGATACCTTTTACACATACAAACACTAAACATAATATTTGGCCTAGATGCAGTAAGATAAAGAAGAGATTCAATCATACCTCTACACCATTTCACCTCAACATCCTTACTATTTTCGTCTTTATCCAAGCTGCCATTTGTTGCCATAGGTGTGTCAATTTCATTATTGTTGTCCATCCTGAATTTTTTGAATAATTCGAGACAATACTTTATTTGACACGCAAATGTTCTTTCATCAAGTTGTTTAATTTGTAGTCCAAGGAAGTAGTTTAATTCTCCCATTAGACTCATTTCAAACTCTCCCTGCATAAGCTTAGAGAACTCCTTGACAAGATGCATATTAGTTGATCCAAAAATGATATCATCAACATAAATTTGAACTAATAAAATATGCTTTCCTTGATGTCTAATAAAGAGTGTGGTGTCTAAATTTCCTCTAGAGTAACCTTGTTCAAGCAAAAATTTACTAAGTCGGTCATATCATGCCATAGGGGCTTGTTATTACCATACAATGCACGTTTTAACTTGAACACAAGATTAGGAAAATCATAATTTTCAAAATCAGGAGGTTGAGCAACATACACTTCTTCACTTATGTATCTGTTAAGGAATGCACTTATTACGTCCATTTGATATAATTTGAAATTCTTAGAACATGTGTATGCTAATAAAAGGCGTATAGCCTTAAGTCGGGCAACGGGAGCATACATCTCCTCATAGTCAATTCCTTCCTCTTGGTTATACCCTTGAGCCACAAGACATGCCTTATTTCTTATTATCACACCTTGTTCATCAATCTTATTCCTAAATACCCATCTAGTGCCTATGATTTGATGATTTTGTGGACAAGGAACTAGGTCCAAAATTTCGTTTCTTTCAAATTTATTTAATTATTCTTGCATGGACATAAGTCAATGCTCATCAAGTAAGGAATCCTTAACTTTTTTACGCTCAACTTGTGATACATATGCATGGTGATAACAAAAATTACTTATTTTAGAATGAGTTGTTACCCCTTTGTGATGTTACCAATAATATTGTCGATTGAATGATCCTTGAAGGTTATCCATTCCAATGGAAGACCATCATTTTCTTCATGACTTTCATCATTTTTCTTTTCTAGGTTGTCATCTTCATCCTTCTCAACATCTACCGAGTTAGGTTGATTAACTCCTTTATCGGTATCTTTGAGTATGTCTTCTGCAGATGCACCTACACCATGAAAAGAACCACCTTTCCCAATACTATTTGGGGAGGTCTCATCAAAAGTAACATGGATGGACTCCTTAATAATAAGTGATCTTTTATTATAAACTCTATATGCTTTACTAGATAGAGAGTATTCAAGAAAGATACCTTCACCGACTTTCGCGTCAAATTTTCCAAGATTATCTTTTCCATTATTTAAAACAAAAGATTAGCATCCAAAGTCATGAAGATGGGATAAATTTGGTTTTCTACCTTTCAAAAGTTCATATGGATTTTTATCAAGAATGAGACGAATAAGTATCCTACTTAGGACATAACAAGCCGTGTTAATAGCATCGGCCCAAAAATATTTTGGCATACCACAATCATTGATCATTGTTCTTGCCACCTTCGCTAGAACACGATTTTTACGTTCCACAACACCATTTTTTTGTGGAGTCCTAGGAGCTGAAAAGTTATGTTCAATACAGAATTTATCACAATATTCTTCAAAGGGGTGAATTTTCAAATTCACCTCCATGATCACTTTGAATGGCAAAAACTTTTGAATTTAATTTGTTTTGAGATAACTTGGCAAAACGTGTGAAAGCCGAGAATGTGTCATCTTTGCTACGTAAGAAAAATATCCAACAAAATCTTGAGTAATCATCTACAATTATGAGACTATAGTAATTACCACCTATGATTTTAGTCTGTGATAGACCAAATAAATCTATGTGAAGGAGATCAAGTGGTCTTGATGTTGAAACAACATTTTTTAATTTAAAAGAGGCCTTTGTTTGCTTACCCTTTTGACATACATCACATAGATGGTCTTTTGAAAAATCCATTTTTGGTAGACCGATTACTAAATCTTTTGCAATAATTTTGTTAAGTAGATCAAAGTTGACATGAGTCAAACGTTTATGTCATAGCCAAGAGTCTTCACTCAAGGTAACAAGACATTGAACATTGTTCAAGGAAATTTCTCTTAAGTAAAGCATATAGATATTACTAACCCTGACACCCTTAAACATAAAATCCTTCTTTTCATTATATTCAATTATACAATAATTTTTGGCAAAAGTTACTTTATAACCATTATCGCATAATTGACTAATACTAAGAAGACTATGTCTAAGACCTTCAACTAGCATAACATTTGAGATAGTAATAGTTGATGGATTACCTATACTATATTTTATGTGTATCACACCTTTGTTGTGATCACCATAGAATACAAATTCTTTCTTCTTCGTCACAAAGTTGGAGAAGAGAGATATGTCTCCTGTCATGTGTCTTGAACATCCACTATGGAGAATCCACTTTTCCGTCATAGCATCAAGACACTCATCCTACAAAAATCAAACAAATGTGGTAGGTAGCCAATTCTCATTGGCTCCTTGAGAGTGAGTTAAATAAATGTTGCTTTTGGGCAACCATTGGAAATTGTCTTTAGGCACCAAAAAGGCACCTAAACTTGCATCTTCCTATAGTGTGTCCCTTTTTGCAACAATAGTGACAAAATAATCTATGATGAGAATCACTTATGCTATTAGAGTTTTCTTTAATCAAGTTATAATTCTTATGAGACTTTTCAACCTTTGAGCATCCAATAACAATAGTGTTATTTGGATGATGTATTTTGTCCAATTTGAAAGATTACTCACTTCTTGTTGTCAAATTTGACATGTTTCACATCCAAATTTATAAGATTGTTCATCATCCTTTACACAACTACTAACAAACCCGTGCGTACGCACGAGTTCTGATCTGGTAAGCGTATTTGTTTACATAATATATTTATTTTAAATAAAAGTTTAAAAAAGAAAAATATTTACATCAATAATATATTTTTTTCATATATAAAAAAATTTCTCGTATATCACTATTGGATCATAAATATCATTTTTCGTATAAAAAAATATTTAAATCAATAATTGATATTTTTCCGTATACAAATATTATTTTTGTTTAGGTATTGTATACAAAAATATTTGAATTAATAGTAAATTCTCGTATATAAAAATATTTAGATCAATAATAGATTTTTTCTCGTATACATCTCTTTAATAAAAAATATTTAGATCATAAATAATATTTTCGCATATAAAAATATTTAGATTAATAATATATATTTTCCCGTATATATAATATTATTTAAATTTATAATCTCATATAAATTATAATTAGTATTGTAATCATGACTTTATGTGTAAATCGTAAAAACTTAACTCAAAATCTTACTATATAAATATAAAATTTAATATTACAATGTGAAAATGAGATTTGTAATTATAATATAAAACTTAATATTATGTGTAAATTGTAATAAGATTTGTAATTATAACGTGAACATGATATAGTAAAAAGAAAAGTTAAGAAAAATCAAATAGTACAAAAGTGAAAACTAATTAAAAAAACATAATAAAAAAATATGTTGGTTTAAAAAACAATATTTAATGTAGTAACTTTAAAAAAAATATATTTTATATAAATGACTAATACAGTTTATAATATCTTTCATTATAAAAAAAAAAGTATTTGATACATAGCTAAATGAATTAATTTATTAATATAAATCAAATATTTTTTTAGACCCAATTAAATTGTTGCCAAATAAATTGCCTTCAACCTTTTGCATTAAGTTTGACCACTAAAAGAAAATCAGAATCTAATTGATAAATATGTTGCTTTAACGCCTGTTTTGATAGAATACAAGAAGAAATTCTTAAAAAATAATCATACCATACTTGTCTAAACAAATTAAAAGATAGCCCTGCTTAAACAACTCCTTCACATTACACACAAAATAATTATCATTTAAAGTATAATGATAAAACAACAAATTCTCCTTTATAGATAGATAATGTATTGATGATAAATTTGTACAATTTTTTTTGAAAAAAGCTAAATGAACCACCTTAACTTCATTAATTCATTTGCAATGTCAATTAAGTGATGAGATGAGACATTATCGTGGATTTGTTTGAGCAATTACTTTTGGCTGAGTTTTTAAAGAACACATGCGGTAGTAATCAAAGAAAAAAAACTTCACTAACATCTTACTGAGTTATGTAAGTATATGACCTTATTTCAAACAAACGGTAGCTTAAGTGGTAATACAGTTACCTCTCTTCAACTTCTTTAATCTTCTGTCGCCGCGTTTCTTGATTTTTAATGAGCTTCCGATTAATCTAAGGGAAGAATGGTGTGTATAAGTGGAAGAGTTTGAGCAACCAGTATAGAAAATGTAGGAGAGAATTTACCTCGGCAACATCATTTATTTCTTCAGTACACTTTTTTAGTTCATTTTGGATATCCAGCGTTCCAGAAGTTGCATCTTTCTCCACTGTTATATATATGGAACTTTTTGTTATAATTTTTCTTATATTAATAAGGATTCGTAATACTAAAACAAAAATGGTACGAATATAATTTTTGTATCCTAAAATTTGTCCTCTCTTTTTTCAAGACATTTCTCATAAAGGATCATCAATAACTTCAAATTTGCACAAGTTTTGACTAGATCAAATTCTCTCCTAAAGCACTGAAACTCCAAATTAGAGTTTTGATTCTCACAAGGACAATTAGACTTCTAATGTCTCAATTGGCTTTCATGATTCATTATAGGCCTCTAAGAATACTCATGTCAAGTTTCAAGTCTTGGATCATAATTTTGCTCAGTCAATTGATCAGATGACTGAAAATCAACTATATTGGTTAAAAAGTCAATTGTGGTCAAACTACACTCGAAATTCAAGATTTTAGGTCCACATAAGTATTTTGAAGTCATATTTATCCATTTGTCAAGATCTCATCATAATTCCTCAAGAAAAATAGTCAAATCATCAAAATGGTAAAATGGTCAAAATTAGGGTTTTGATTGTAATTGACTGACCATTGGCCTTTTGACCTAATACATGATCCAATGGCTTGAAACACAATCTTAAAGATTCAAACACATTGTCTTAACCTAAGTTCATTGTTCAAATCATTCTTCAAGATCAATTGATTGATAGTGAAAATCTGGTCAATTGATGAAAAAGTCAACTGTAGCACCAAAAGTCAAAGTTCATCAAAACATGCAAAAATATGAGGCTTGATCGTCAAGAAGTCAAGAAATTTAAAAGTCTTTGAAAAAAGTCAAAGTTTTCAAGACTTAGAAAATTTTCTAAGTGTTTTAACCTTATTATTTCATAACTTCATGGTACCTTTTCATTAAAATACAAGATGATTTAAAGAAAACTTCCAACATTAAAGTTGTAGATCTTGATGAAATCTACAACTTTGCTTTGCTAATCAAGTCCTAGAAATGCTTGGATTTTGAGTTATAGATTCATAAAATCATGCATTTTTTCTAAAACACTTAATGAAATTTTGACTTAGTTTGGTCAGGATTTTAACCTAACTTCTTGGTCATTTTTCACATAGCTCCAACTTGATTTAGAAAAAGTGGAAAAGATGAAAGTTGTAGAGGATGTTTCAATCTTTCCAAAATGTCCCAGAACTTGAAGAGGTCATTTTTGAGCTAAGAGAATCAAAGAGGAGAAGTTGGGCTTCCAATCTTGCATTATAGGCCATTTTTGTGCTGAATTCATAAACCAAACTCCAACCAAAGCTATAAGATCTCTCTTTTCAGGCTATGTTCTCTCCAAATCTATGTATAATCGAGCAATTACACAAATCTTAAGTATATTACAAAAATATTTGAAGCTTTGTCCAAGTTTTTGTACTATTTATGGTTAGAAATGCAAAAGCAACATTTCCATTTGCATAAAGCTTCACTTTTCCAACCACTCTCTTCTTTCAAACTTGAAATATGTTCTAAAGATCACAGCAAATCTCTCAACATCAGAAGCAATATGAAAAATCTACAAAGCATGGCTAAGTTCCTTGATTCACTCCTTTCTTCATCATGAAGCAACTTGTCTTTATGAATTTGAGAAAGGCATAACATGTGATTATGATCATCCCAAGTACTAAAACCTTTTCTCTATAAATAAAGGCATTATTTGTAAGCTAACCCACGAACTCAAGAGCCCTAAAACTCACTCAAACTCCCTAGAACTCAGAATTGCATCTAAGCCTCCATAACTTATCATTTTTGGTCAAAAACTTTGATCTCATAATCCACTCGTGTGTTTTCCCTCTAAATCATTCTCAAAGCTTCTATACATCAAATATAATCCATCCCAACACCTGTTACAACTCTGTAACTCCATCTTCATCTTCTTCCAAACTCAAAACCAGAAGGTTGCACATTGACTTCTACAAGGAGTTTCAGCCACTCTTAACTCAAGCTAAGTATTGCATTAGCTTCCTAGATGTCCAAGGAAGCGAACCAGATCATTGCAGCACCTTGAAGCAAGCTCAAACTCAAAACACGAATTCTATTTTCAAGGTGAGTGTTGTACCCCAAAATTTGCCCTCCCATAATTCTTCAAGAAATTGCAAGCCAAGTCACAAAATTCCCCAAGGGTTGCACAGTCCAACTGTCTCCTATACAGTCAAAACTAGGGTTTGTGTTCTGATCAAGAAAATGAAGTTTTCAAAGGACCAATAAAGTCTCATATACCTACAAAAGTGGTCAAGCATCCTCATATCAAGTTTCAAGGCATTCAGCTCAAAATTGCACAGTCAAAACCCTAAATTGCACTACAGTCAACTGTAGGGGCAAAATGGTCATTTGACAGTCAAAAGTTCAAATTTTTGGTCAACACATCATTTTTAAGCCACAAACATCATTTGATCAATGCTTGATCATGATTCTCAAAATTTGGCTCAGAAATCATCAAGATACAAAAGTTTCCTTATTTGGACAGTTGAAAAAGTCAACTGAAATTGACCAGGGCATAACTTTCACATGGATTATCAGAAAAATTCCATCCAAAGCTCATTTTGAAGATAAAGACATTTCCTACAACTCATCTTCATACTTCAAGTCCAAGAAATGCTCTCACAAAAAGTTATCAATTTCAACATTATAGGTCATTTTCAAAAGTCAACAAAAAGGGACTTTAAGTCAAAGGCCATAACTTGAGATTGGTAAATCAAAATGACATGGGACCAAAGGCATTGGTTAGAGGACTCAAATACCTTTCCAAAATGTTCAAGAACATGAGAAAGGCTTAAAAATTGAGCAAGTTATGCCTTGTGGAAGTTGGGAAATTTTTGGATATTTTGAAAAGTCAACATTGACTCAAATGACCTAAAAATGCTAATGGGCCCATTTTTCTTCCATGGTTCATCATTCCAAACATGTGCACGACCATTTGGCCCAAAGGGAAGTATTTTCTCATTTTTTATTTATTTATTTGAATTATTATTTATATTAATTCATTTAAATCATTTAAATATATGAAAAATATCTAACTTGACCTAACCAATCTTTTTATACATGTTTTATGCTCAATATTTCGTGCTTAGCTAAATGTGGAAAGAATTGGAGCAATTGGATATGATTTGAATCAAATGCACATGGAAAAGATATGAAAAGATCCTTAAGAAAATCAAATTTCCAAAACAATGATTACAAGAGATTTGATTGAGTTTTTGTGACCTAATAGACTCCATACAAATACCTGATCATAACCCTAATCACAATAGAGGCGCAGCTGCTCAGAAACACAAGATTCAAACTTGAATTTTTCTCTAAAAAAGGCAATTCTGAAATCATTGTTAGAGGGCGATTCAAAGCACAAAACCTATTCCATTAGCTTCCTTGAAGGTTCCTGAATACATTCCAATCAAAAACATCCATTCAAACTCCAAGAATTGGTATATTGAACCTAAACTGTACAGAGAAAAATTGACAATCGTGCATCATGATTTAAGCATCTTTTGTAATTTTTATTCATTGATTCATGTTCATTATGATGTTGTGAAGCTAACCAATGCATTTAATTTGATTATTATGATGTATATACGATTCCACCATGTTTGAATTTTAGGGTTTTGCAAGCTTCAGATTAGGGCTTTTGAAACGAGGAAAAATTAAGACTCCAAACCACCACCATTCAAACCAGCAAGCTTGGACGAAGAAGATGTAACAATCGCGCTGAATTTATGTGCCAAGGAGAGCTAATCGCTATTTTCTTGAAAACGGCCTAAAAGAATATTTATAAAACCGTTGCTTTTGTTTTTATGTTTCAGGGATGGTGGAGAAGACAAAGTCGTGTCAAATGGTGACAGGCTAATTCAAAAATGCGCGCGCGTTTCCAAGGCCACTAACCCTTTTCTTTTATAATATTTAGTTGTTATATTAATTTATGAATGAACAAAGCGCTTCAGTGGCAGGTGTACACCTTTGCAATGTCCAAGACCTGGGTTCGAGCCCCAGGTCTGTATAACTTCAATATTATTTTTCCACAATAATTCCCATGCAGCGCTTACGTTGAGGACCACCCTGTATCCTCCAGATCAAACCATACACGCGTCCTGGGAAATCAAATCAAGGGCATGGATTCAAAGAACATGCTACGCCCTAGTCAACACATCCCACGTGATTCAAAAAAGTCCAACGAGGCCAAAGTTAAATGGGCCAGATTGCTGAGCCCATACCTCCTAATTTGGGACTGAACCCCCCCCCCCCTGGTTTGCAATTTCTCCATTTTTTTCATGTTTTACTTTTAATTGTTATTTTATTTTCTTTATTTGTTTAAATTAATTAATTATTTCTACAAAATATAAAAAATGCATAAAAAAATCAGAAAAGATCAAAAATATAATAAATATTTTCTTTTAATTATTTTCATAAATAAATTGTGTATAATTGAATTAGTTTAAAATAAGTTTAATTTTAATTCCCTTCATAACAAAAAATCCAAAAATATAGAATTAGGTTAAATGTTTTTATTCCTTTTTTTAATTTTTTCTTTCTCATAATAATATCTATTTTATTTATTTTTTACAATTAAATTTGCATGAAAATAATTTAGGGTTAATTTAGGTTAAAAACTTCAATATCTTTCTTAATAACTTAAAAAATAATTAGAACTAGGTTTAACATTTTATTTTAGTTTTAATTAATTCTAATTCTATTAAATCTTAAAATACATAAAATACTAAAAAAAACAAAAACAATTTCTTTTCTTAATTAATAAATTCATATAATTTTAATTTTGCGAAAGGGTCCAACGCCCTCGTTCCGATTTAATTAATTCGCATACTTATTTCTTTTTTTCCGTTTAAATACTTATGTATCTCTCCCAAGGCCTTGTAAATATTACTTTTCGCACTTTTAATTTATTTACTTTTCTGTCAAATCGGGTCCGGTTTAATTTTGGCGATGTGGACCCGCGCCTTTTGTAATAGCTTAGAATTTACCTTTCTCGCAAATATTTTTAACTGTTAATCAAAAGCATGAAAGAATGTATGGCCATAATAAAAACAAGCGTAGAACACCAATAACATGAACAAGACAAATGCAAATGAAAACGACACACAAATCGCACACACCACCCCTAGGGTACGCCTCACTGTTGCCTTGCCTCGAAAGGTGATCGTCGAGTAGAGGACGTCTTAGTAAGTCCTCATGATCCGGGAACCTGGCATGAGGGTAGCTTCTAAGGTGTCTTCCCATTGCTCTGGTGATCACCATGTCCCGAACCCCGAATTGACCCGAACACCTCCAACGGTGGTGCTACCTACCTCTCAATGGGGGATGGCACTACTTTAAAGGACATTTATACAGACGAATTCCTTAGGGTAGGTAGGTTCTCGTAGATACTTGCTCTCTTCAAAAACAAACAAAAATCTTTTCACACCGACACTTTTCAAAAGCTTTCAAAGCAATTTTTCAAACACTCTGACACAAGAGTCGAACTGGAATTTTCAAAGAAACTTTTTTAAAACCCACATTGAAAAGCAAACAAACCATTTTTGAAAACACAAGTGAGCAAGTATCTAAGAGCCCATGGATAACCATGGATAGAAAGGGTGCTAACACCTTCCCTTTCTATAACCTACCTCCCGAACCGAGAGCAATCTCTTTAAGGAATTTTTCTGTGCTTTTGTCCTTTCCATTTGGAGAAAATAAAAGACGGTGGCGACTCTTGCTTCCGCGACATTTCGCGAACCAGCGTTAAACAGTCAGTTCCAGATCCACCGATCACAGAACTGGCGACTCTGCTGGGGTTTAATCTTATAAAGTGGGGTGTACCTTAGGACTAAGATCACTGTGTTTTCAATTGTTTTCCTTGTGTGCTTTAAATTGTGGGTTGCTTGGGAGTTCTATAGATCCTAAACCCGGATCTAGGGGATACCTTTCTTAGAAAGTAGCAACAAGGCTGTGAGGGAACTGTGCGGGGTATACCGACATGGTTGAAACAGTCTGCTACGTTGATGTGGCACTTTGGTGTGTACCAGTAACCCTTGAGTTCAGTCAAGGAGAGTACGGGGCCTCCGCGTGGTGTCGTGAAGCATCAACAGACCTTTGGAACCTTAATTGAACTATCTTGGACTCTTTAGGGTAGTGAGATAACTGACTTTGGTGCAGGCCGAGGTTGGTTGATACTCGACACTACACTCAATTGAGGGTTGCTTTCCTGGAATATTTCGGTCGCCAGTTCAGTGGCTAAATCGAAACGATGAACAATGAAAGCAATCCAGTGATATTGGGACCCTTAGAACCCGGTTACTTTTAATAGGACAGGTTGAACCCACCAACTTCAAGAGGGTAATACCCAGACCCCATGCTGGCCTAAACTCTAAGGGTTTCTTGTGTGACTTGCGTGCCTTCGTACTTGACTACTTGCATGCCTGTTATCTGACACATGAACTACTTGCAGGTTTTATTTATAGTCCTTAATTGGGACTCATAACAGGGTTACTAAGTCTTGCAGGTGTTGTTTATGGTCCTTAACTGGGATTCATAACAGGGTTTACTAGGTCTCTTGCAGGTTTTGTTTATAGTCCTTGATTGGGACTCATAACAAAGTATACTGAGTTTCTTGCAGGGTTTGTTTATAGTCCTTAATTGGGGCTCATAACAGGGTCACTTACATTATCCCATGCATAGCATGACATCATACCATTGCATACATCCTAACCCATTTCAAGGATCTCAAGGGCTTGTGATGCAGGTCATGATAAATCAAACATCTAGCCAGGGGCAAAGAGGATTTATTTTCCTCTAGCCAGGGTTGTCAGGGGCTATGACCCACTGGATATGGTGAGCCTTTGACCCTTGGAAGAAAGACTCTAAACAAATATGAAGTTCTTTCAATCAAGCTACCGGGTCCAAACGCTAACAAATTTTCTTGTTTACCCCGCGAGGTCCTTGAAAACATTACATGCATGTCATACATCTCATTGCATTGCAGGTATCCCTTTGACAGGTTGCTTACCCTTCTTCGCTGTTTATTTCAGCCGATCGTCATGAATCCTGAATCATCAGCTGAGCAGTCCATCAAGGCCCTCCAGGCTCAGAACGCCCAGTTCCAAGGGCTGATTATGAATTTGACCCAGGGGCAGCAAGATCTGAAGGCTTTGCTCTTGAAGAAGGACAAGAAGAAGAAAAGGACTGTTTTGTTCAGCCCTAGACGCAGATCTGGGAACACACGGCAGACTGAAACTGAGAGGACTACTCCATCTGTGAGGGAAAGCAGTCACCATGAGAGAGAGGTGCCTAGTCCAGTGGTCTCCGACAACGAGACAGATTTCAACGACGAACAATACCCTCCTGCCGAAGACAAGTACAAACAGTTGGAGGATAGGCTGAATGCTATGGAGATCCAACAGGTACCCGGGCTGGATTTTGGAGATCTGGGTTTGTCAACTGGTGTAATTATTCCTCGGAAGTTCAAAGCACCATCCTTTACCAAGTATGACGGGGCGTCTTGTCCCAAGTTACATCTCAGGTCCTATGTTCGGAAGATTCAACCATATACGGTGGACAAGAATTTGTGGATCCACTTCTTCCAGGAGAGTCTTTCAGGGACTCATCTCAAATGGTTCTATCAGCTGGATGGGACCAAGGTTCGTAACTGGGAGGAGTTGGCTACTGCTTTCTACAAGCAGTATCAATATAATGCCGACCTTGCTCCTACGCGTACCCAACTCCAGGGTATGTCGTTAGGATCAAGTGAAGGTTTTAAAGAATATGCGCAGAAATGGAGGGATCTTGCTGGAAGGGTACAACCACCTCTGACTGATCGGGAACTCGTCGATATGTTCTTGGGGACCCTGTCTGGTCCGTTCTACAACCACCTAATTGGGAATTCGTCTGCTGGATTCACAGATCTTATCTTGACTGGAGAGCGAATAGAAGCTGGCATCCGGTCTGGGAAAATTCAAGAGGCTGCACCTTCTGATAAAAAGCCTCATCATGGAAAGAAAGAATCCAATGCTGTGCACGGTAAAAAGAGCCGTCATGAGGTAGGGGCAGTCCAGATCTCCAATCCCGGACCTGCTCAACAAGGACAGGGGCAACAGCGAAAGGAGAAACGACAGTACACCAAAATCAACATGTCGTTGGATCAAGCACTGCAACAAATGTTGAAGGCAGGGCTGATCACCTTAAGGGCTCCTCTCCGGAATCCGAACACTTCTGCTCCCAACTATCATCCCAACGATAGGTGCGCATATCATTCTGATAGCCCGGGGCATACTACGGACAACTGCTGGCCTCTCAAGAACAAGATTCAAGACATGATCGACGCCGGGGAGATTCAGTTTGAAGTGCCTGAGACTCCAAACATAATCACTGCTCCGTTGCCCAATCATTGAAGCCTTTTATTTATTTGAATTTTTGAGTTGTATTTTTCTTTGCTTATACAAACAATTAATGTCATAGCAAACTCTTTTATTCTATCAATGCATCGCATACGTCTGTTTTGGGAATTAATACAATTGTTTTCATTATGTTCAAATTTCTTTTCATATGTTTTCTGATGTCAACTCTGGATCTAAAATTCTAAGCCTCTTGAGGGAGGATGACGAAAACGATACCACGATCTACAGTATGCTTTTGATTAGACCCCGCTGATGAGGTACAGGCATTGTTTCAATTCCTAAACACTGGAGTAATAAGGAAGATAATCCCTCGTCAACCCCTTTGAGCCAAAGAAGTAGGAGTTTTTCTTCTCGAAATTTAAAACCCTTAATCATAACCTGGGGCAGGGTAGTTCTCTCAGTTGATCCAAGCGCACAACAAATGGCACCAAAGAGGTCCTTACAAAACAAAAGACAGTGATGGTTCTGAATAAATCATAAAGACAGGCAGTCATTACCAAAATCAAAAAGCCCATTAAGTCAAAACCTACGAAGGAGACTTACAAAACTGGGGCATCCCGCTGACTGTAATTCCAAAAAGGAAACAGTTCAGGCAAAAAAAGAAAGGGATAACGAAAATCAAGAAAGAGGTCTCACAAACCCTCAACCAAAGCAAAAAAATGACTGCCTATTCAAAAGAAATCATCAACATCTGAACCATTACCGGAAAATCAGAGCAATGACTCAAACAAGGTCTAACGCACGATCAGCTGAGTTTAGGTTTGGAGAACATCACGAAGAGCGGGTGGGTACAAATAATTTGAGCCTTTATCCTTTGTTTCTTAAACCGTGAACCAGGCCACGTTATAACCCTTAAAAGTCCTAGCTGAAGCATGGGTTAGTTCGAAAGCATACTGTGACGAAAGGTATCCTGACTCCTTAAGGCTCACGGTAAATACGGAGTTGACATCACGTTTTACAAACATTCACTTGTTTTATGAAAAAAGAATGCATTTTCAAAATCTTCAAGACAGACATAGGCTTTGCATTTTTAACATAACTTTGTTCGCATATGACTTTTTGTTTGAACAGCAGGGAAATTCGCACAATGAAAGTCTAATGAACAAGAGTATCTCCAATCAAGGGGCATGGCATGACTATTGTCCATCATCTGGGGCAGTTAAGTCAAGATTCGGAGAATCTCTCAAAGGCCACATAGTCTGGGGCAAATCTCCGCCTAAGTCACTTGGGGCATCTCAACAACGAATCTTGCACGACCAGACACCTTCTGGTAATATTACAACACAAGCAGCCAGGGGCATCTACCTGCATTCTAAAAGCACGGACATGGTCAGAAAAAAAAAATACGCATAATCAAAAACCCGCTAGGTTGACACACCTAGGCAAAAATAAGGGCTTCCCGGCGAACCAAAAGGGTTCGGGCAAAATGAAGGGATGAAATGAAAAAATCTGTACACCCGGCAAGTCGAAAACCTGAAAAGGCGGCTTGGGCAAAAATGGGTATCCCGGTGGACTGAAAACCCGAAAGGGCGGTCCAGGCAAAAGTTAGGGATTAAAGCGTACGACTATGTCCTGCCATCTGTCTACCAGAAGAAGGTTTGTCTATCAACAACTATCAGCACCTCACAGGTCTTCCTCTCCCACCTCAGAAACAGGGGCAATAAAGAGTGGTCTAAGCAATCTGATTGTTCTATCCTCCAAGGTATCAGGGGAGGTTCCGTTGAAGAACATAACCAATACAGTTCAATACTTCCCCAGGAGAGTCCAATCCAGCTTCCCCAGGAAAGTTGGGATCCATCTCCCCAAGCAGTAAGCTTATCCCCAGTTGATTTTGGAAGCTTATCCTCGCAGAGCACGAATGCGTCTCCCGGCTTTATTCAAAGAGTTATTTCCCTAACAGGATATAACTGGGTTATCCTCAGCCAAAAGCCACGGAAAGAGCGTCGTCGACACAGTCTTCTTTCCCCAGCGAAGTCCATCAACACTTCCAACAACAAGGGTATCCCCAGCAAGCTACTATCAACAATCAACAGAGTGTCTCTCTTCCCACAGAGTATTGCTTCCCAGCATGGTCGCTAGAGTATTTTTTTCTCCCCGCAGAATCTTCCATTTGCCAAGTTTATTCCACAACGGAGTCATCTTCTCCTACCGGTATTCTCGCAGTTATTATCCCCAGCGGAAGCAAAATCTATTCTTCAACATCAGCCCAGGAGTGATTTCCCGGCACCCGTCAAGGATTTATTTTCTTAGACAAAAATACATTCATAAACATCACATCTTCATACATTATAGCATGCATATGCATCATACTACACGAATCTCATTAATTTTGAAGACATACAGTTCATGCATCATGATTTTGCATACAATTATGTTTTGCCTTTTCAGGAAAAAGATCAATACAAAAATGATTACTATCAACTATCGCAATTCTCTCTAGATATAGTTTCAGATGTAAACCAGATATGGTGACGTTCTGATACTGCTTCCAGAGTCCCTTCTAGATATAGTTTCAGATGTAAACCAGATATGGTGACGTTCTGATGCTGCTTCCAGATTTCCTTCTAGATATAGTTTCAGATATGACCCAGAGATGGTGACGTTCTGATGCTGCTTCCAGATTTCCTTCTAGATATAGTTTCAGATGTAAACCCGATATGGTGACGTTCTGATGCTGCTTCCAGATTTCCTTCCAGATATAGTTTCAGATGTAAACCAGATATGGTGACGTTCTGATACTGCTTCCAGATTTCCTTCTAGATATAGTTTCAGATGTAAACCAGATATGGTGACGTTCTGATGCTGCTTCCAGATTTCCTTCTAGATATAGTTTCAGATATGACCCAGAGATGGCGACATTCTGAGGCTGCTTCCAGAGTTCCTTTTAGATATAGTTTCAGATGTAAACCCGATATGGTGACGTTCTGATGTTGCTTCCAGATTTCCTTCTAGATATAGTTTCAGATATGACCCAGAGATGGCGACGTTCTGAGGCTGCTTCCAGAGTTCCTTTTAGATATAGTTTCAGATGTAAACCCGATATGGTGACGTTCTGATACTGCTTCCAGATTTCCTTCCAGATATAGTTTCAGATGTAAACCAGATATGGTGACGTTCTGATGCTGCTTCTAGATTTCCTTCCAGATATAGTCCAGATATGAACCAGATATGGCGATGTTCTGACACTTATTCCAGTTAAAAACATTTCAAGACCTAGACCGGTTCAGTTAAATCGACCCTAAGGTTTTCCTGATGCTTATCCAGTCAAAGGCCTTCTCTGGTTCAATCAGATCGACCCTAAGATCTCCCTGATTCTTATCCAGTTGAAGATATTTCAAGACCTTGTCCGGTTCAGTTAAATCGACCCAGAGATTTTCCTGATGCTTATCCAGTCAAAGGCCTTCTCTGGTTCAGTCAGATCGACCCTAAGATCTCCCTGATGCTTATCCAGTTGAAGATATTTCAAGACCTTGCCCGGTTCAGTTAAATCGACCCTAAGATTTTCCTAATGCTTATCCAGTCAAAGGCCTCCTCTGGTTCAGTCAGATCGACCCTAAGATCTCTCTGATTCTTATCCCAGTAGAAGACACCCAAGATTTTTCTCAACGAGCGTTGTTGAAGTTAAAGTCGCCCAAGATTCTCTTACCATTCATGCTAAGGGAGTAACCATCCCTGGTTCATTCATCGCTGTTTGAAGATCCAGACTCATCTCCTGTAACCAGTCAGGACACATCTATACCAAACATCTGAAAATCAGCTCCTGCAACGTGTCAGGTACTCATTTTTTTTTTTTGCAGGTATGCAGGTTCTCGCTAAGGAACCTCTTACGCGATCAACATCCAGATGGCATCTATAATCCCATCATCCTATCCAGCAATCTCCAAATGGCATCTATAAGCCCATTCCCCCACCACACTGTTACCATATGAGCGCAAATTTCTGGGCACTCTAGTGTTCAATCATCTTCCACCTTCGGATTACGAAAGGCACGTCAGCCAATCTGCATCCTCCGGTCTAAGAAGATTGAACAGGGGCAACTGTTGTACCCCAAAATTTTCCCTCCCATAATTCTTCAAGAAATTGCCAAGCCAAGTCACAAAATTCCCCAAGGGTTGCACAGTCCAACTGTCTCCTATACAGTCAAAACTAGGGTTTGTGTTCTGATCAAGAAAATGAAGTTTTCAAAGGACCAATCAAGTCTCATATACCTACAAAAGTGGTCAAGCATCCTCATATCAAGTTTCAAGGCATTCAGCTCAAAATTGCACAGTCAAAACCCTAAATTGCACTACAGTCAACTGTAGGGGCAAAATGGTCATTTGACAGTCAAAAGTTCAAATTTTTGGTCAACACATCATTTTGAAGCCACAAACATCATTTGATCAATGCTTGATCATGATTCTCAAAATTTGGCTCAGAAATCATCAAGATACAAAAGTTTCCTTATTTGGACAGCTGAAAAAGTCAACTGAAATTGACCAGGGCATAACTTTCACATGGATTATCAGAAAAATTCCATCCAAAGCTCATTTTGAAGAGAAAGACATTTACTACAACTCATCTTCATACTTCAAGTCCAATAAATGCTCTCACAAAAAGTTATCAATTTCAACATTATAGGTCATTTTCAAAAGTCAACAAAAAGGGACTTTAAGTCAAAGGCCATAACTTGATATTGGTAAATCAAAATGACATGGGACCAAAGGCATTGGTTAGAGGACTCAAAGACCTTTCCAAAATGTCCAAGAACATGAGAAAAGCTTAAAAATTGAGCAAGTTATGCCTTGTGGAAGTTGGGAAATTTTTGGATATTTTGAAAAGTCAACATTGACTCAAATGACCTAAAAATGCTAATGGGCCCATTTTTCTTCCATGGTTCATCATTCCAAACATGTGCACGACCATTTGGCCCAAAGGGAAGTATTTTCTCATTTTTTATTTATTTATTTGAATTATTATTTATATTAATTCATTTAAATCATTTAAATATTTGAAAAATATCTAACTTGACCTAACCAATCTTTTTATACGTGTTTTATGCTCAATATTTCGTGCTTAGCTAAATGTGGAAAGAATTGGAGCAATTGGATATGATTTGAATCAAATGCACATGGAAAAGATATGAAAAGATCCTTAAGAAAATCAAATTTCCAAAACAATGATTACAAGAGATTTGATTGAGTTTTTGTGACCTAATAGACTCCATACAAATACCTGATCATAACCCTAATCACAATAGAGGCGCAGCTGCTCAGAAACACAAGATTCAAACTTGAATTTTTCTCTAAAAAAGGCAATTCTGAAATCATTGTTAGAGGGCGATTCAAAGCACAAAACCTATTCCATTAGCTTCCTTGAAGGTTCCTGAATACATTCCAATCAAAAACATCCATTCAAACTCCAAGAATTGGTATATTGAACCTAAACTGTACAGAGAAAAATTGACAATCGTGCATCATGATTTAAGCATCTTTTGTAATTTTTATTCATTGATTCATGTTCATTATGATGTTGTGAAGCTAACCAATGCATTTAATTTGATTATTATGCTGTATATACGATTCCACCATGTTTGAATTTTAGGGTTTTGCAAGCTTCAGATTAGGGCTTTTGAAACGAGGAAAAATTAAGACTCCAAACCACCACCATTCAAACCAGCAAGCTTGGACGAAGAAGATGTAACAATCGCGCTGAATTTATGTGCCAAGGAGAGCTAATCGTTATTTTCTTGAAAACGGCCTAAAAGAACATTTATAAAACCGTTGCTTTTGTTTTTATGTTTCAGGGATGGTGGAGAAGACAAAGTCGTGTCAAATGGTGACAGGCCAATTCAAAAATGCGCGCGCGTTTCCAAGGCCACTAACCCTTTTCTTTTATAATATTTAGTTGTTATATTAATTTATGAATGAACAAAGCGCTTCAGTGGCAGGTGTACACCTTTGCAATGTCCAAGACCTGGGTTCGAGCCCCAGGTCTGTATAACTTCAATATTATTTTTCCACAATAATTCCCATGCAGCGCTTACGTTGAGGACCACCCTGTATCCTCCAGATCAAACCATACACGCGTCCTGGGAAATCAAATCAAGGGCATGGATTCAAAGAACATGCTACGCCCTAGTCAACACATCCCACGTGATTCAAAAAAGTCCAACGAGGCCAAAGTTAAATGGGCCAGATTGCTGAGCCCATACCTCCTAATTTGGGACTGAACCCCCCCCCCCCCTGGTTTGCAATTTCTCCATTTTTTTCATGTTTTATTTTTAATTGTTATTTTATTTTCTTTATTTGTTTAAATTAATTAATTATTTCTACAAAATATAAAAAATGCATAAAAAAATCAGAAAAGATCAAAAATATAATAAATATTTTCTTTTAATTATTTTCATAAATAAATTGTGTATAATTGAATTAGTTTAAAATAGGTTTAATTTTAATTCCCTTCATAACAAAAAATCCAAAAATATAGAATTAGGTTAAATGTTTTTATTCCTTTTTTTAATTTTTTCTTTCTCATAATAATATCTATTTTATTTATTTTTTACAATTAAATTTGCATGAAAATAATTTAGGGTTAATTTAGGTTAAAAACTTCAATATCTTTCTTAATAACTTAAAAAATAATTAGAACTAGGTTTAACATTTTATTTTAGTTTTAATTAATTCTAATTCTATTAAATCTTAAAATACATAAAATACTAAAAAAAACAAAAACAATTTCTTTTCTTAATTAATAAATTCATATAATTTTAATTTTGCGAAAGGGTCCAACGCCCTCGTTCCGATTTAATTAATTCGCATACTTATTTCTTTTTTTCCGTTTAAATACTTATGTATCTCTCCCAAGGCCTTGTAAATATTACTTTTCGCACTTTTAATTTATTTACTTTTCCGTCAAATCGGGTCCGGTTTAATTTTGGCGATGTGGACCCGCGCCTTTTGTAATAGCTTAGAATTTACCTTTCTCGCAAATATTTTTAACTGTTAATCAAAAGCATGAAAGAATGTATGGCCATAATAAAAACAAGCGTAGAACACCAATAACATGAACAAGACAAATGCAAATGAAAACGACACACAAATCGCACACACCACCCCTAGGGTACGCCTCACTGTTGCCTTGCCTCGAAAGGTGATCGTCGAGTAAAGGACGTCTTAGTAAGTCCTCATGATCCGGGAACCTGGCATGAGGGTAGCTTCTAAGGTGTCTTCCCATTGCTCTGGTGATCACCATGTCCCGAACCCCGAATTGACCCGAACACCTCCAACGGTGGTGCTACCTACCTCTCAATGGTGGGATGGCACTACTTTAAAGGACATTTACACAGACGAATTCCTTAGGGTAGGTAGGTTCTCGTAGATACTTGCTCTCTTCAAAAACAAACAAAAATCTTTTCACACCGACACTTTTCAAAAGCTTTCAAAGCAATTTTTCAAACACTCTGACACAAGAGTCGAACTGGAATTTTCAAAGAAACTTTTTTAAAACCCACATTGAAAAGCAAACAAACCATTTTTGAAAACACAAGTGAGCAAGTATCTAAGAGCCCATGGATAACCATGGATAGAAAGGGTGCTAACACCTTCCCTTTCTATAACCTACCTCCAGAACCGAGAGCAATCTCTTTAAGGAATTTTTCTGTGCTTTTGTCCTTTCCATTTGGAGAAAATAAAAGACGGTGGCGACTCTTGCTTCCGCGACATTTCGCGAACCAGCGTTAAACAGTCAGTTCCAGATCCACCGATCACAGTGAGTTTTCTGACTTTTGAACTCTTCATATAGGCATAATTTGGTTTCCATTTTCAAAGATAAAATGTAAACATTATAGCCCTGAAATTGACCATGTCCTTAGAATTCATTTATATTGCTTTAGTAGTGAGAATTTTGAAGATGAACTTTCTGGAAAAAATTAGGTTTTTATTTGGTACAAGTAAAATTCTCTTTCATCTCTGATTTATAGCTCATGAACTTTATATGGTTGAATTCGTATTGAAAAATGGAGCAAGTTTCATGTTTACATTTTCTTATTTGGTTGAGAAATGAGGAAGTTACAAATTCAAAAATGATGATGAAGAGGCTGGCGCGAGGTTGAAGATGAAGTCACATTCAGGACTTGGTTTATTTTTAATTTATTGATTGGTGTTCTATACACGGATGAAACAGTCACCCCAGTCGCAGGAGAGGCACGCGTAAGGCATTACCCTACAAGATCCTGGGTTCGAACCCCAAGGACCTTTTGTTTTATTTTCTAACATTTCTTTGTTTCATTTTTGAACAACAGACGCGTTTGGGCCTCCCTCTCTTGGGCCTGACCATTTTTACTAATCCTCACCCCCTGTTTGCTTCATACACGCAAACCCATTATTTTTTATTTTCTTTTTCTGACTTCAAAAAAAAAAGACTTAGGCCTAGTAAACCAAACTGTTTTTACTTGTTTACCCTCTAAATCATTTTCAAAACCCCAGACTTGCTATTTTTTATTTTATTATTTTCTTTTCATTTCTTTTCCTCCCATTATTTTATTTTTATTATTTTTATTCTTATTAAAAATACAAAAAAAAATATTTTTATTAAATATTTAGACTAAAGTTTATCATTTTTATTTTTACTTTATCTTATTTCCATTAATCAAAATACCAAAAAATTTGTACTAAATACTTAGACTAGTTTTTATCTTATCTCTATTTTATTTTTATGTCATTTAAATGAAAAGACCAAACACATTTTCTTAACAAATTTCTTTTCTTAATTAAATTAGTTTAGACTTAGTTTTATTTTAATTTTCTCTTTAATTGAAATAACTTGGAATTTAGGAGTTTAATTAATTAATTTCTTTCCATGCATTTTAGTTTAACCAATTAGGTTAAAACCCTTCACAAAAAACTATAAAACAACCATTTTCTTTTCTTGTACATTATCCTTATGTTCTTGTATATTTTTATTGTTATCCATTATTCAATATGGTTGTAATAGTAATTAGGTTTTAATTTTTTTATATTCCCCATTTGTAATTTGTATCCCCATCCCCTAAAATGATGTAATAGCGTAGGACTTTAAATTTCCGCAATTTATCACTTTCAATATTATTGCTAGTAATTAGGGTTTGTATGGCAAGACATTAAATCCACAAATATACAACCCTAATTCAAGACAAATACATGAAAACAATATACTTTGTACACTTGCACCTCTAGGGTTAACCCACACTTGTCGCCTTAGAATAAACAGTCTTGTCCCTCAAACGTGAGATATTTTAGCAAAAGACCCTCGATTAAAATATCATAGCCCCTCGATGATCCTTTGATGTTGCCTTCGATAAATGATCTTAGTCCCTTACTACAATTGCTAAAACATCTTACAAAGTTGCCTTCTATGATTGTACGATGACCCACGCCCGTCCCTCACATCCAATGATAAGGCTCTCTACCAAACAATGGTAAAATAACACTATCTAAAGGAGGGGGAAAAGAACAAAGACTTTCTTTTGAGTTGCTAGAACGCTTGTAGTTGCTTGCTCACAAACATTTCAAAACAAACATCTTTCAACACACCAATACTTTCTTGAAATATTTTCAAAGTCAACACTTTGCATGCATTCTTATAGAGACAAGAATCATTACAAATTTTACCCAACGATGACACTTTTCAAAATATTTTTAAACAAACACATTCATAAAATCATTTTAAAAAGTGATCAAAATATTAAGAGCCCGTAGATAACTACGGATGAAAAGGATGCTAACACCTTCCCTTTTCATAACTTACCCCCCGGACTCAAGAAAATTCTTAAAAGGTCTTTCTTGTTCTTTTCACCCTTTCCTTTATTGGATAAAATAAAAGTCGGTGGCGACTCTTGATATCCATAATAATTGCAATAAAACGCAAAACACCCAAGTCAGTTCTCCCACCGTATTACAGAACTGGCGACTCTGCTGGGGAATATGAATATATTGGGGTTACCTTAGAGACTAGATCATATTTAAATGCTTTCATTGTTTGACTTGCTTGCTTTACTCTTAAAAGGGTGTTTGGGTTTTGTATAGATCCCCTACCCGGATCCGGGGGCATTATTAGGTAAGTAGCAATAGATTGTGGAGATTGTACAGTGTAGACCGATATGGTTGAAATAATGGCTACATTAGTGTGACACATTTGTTGGTACCGGTATCCCTTGTGTTGAATCGAGGAGAATACGGGGCCGTTGCACGGTGTCATGAAGCACTAACTGACCGTAGAACCTTTAGTTGAATAACTTGGCTATTAGGAAGTAGTGAGATAACCGACTTTGGTGCAAAGCTGAAGATTGATTGATAATCGATGCTACACTCATTGAGGTCGGACTTTCGGGATATTTTGGCTGCAAGAAAAGATTGATTATGCTAAAACAATTCCTGATGAAGAAAGATTAATGATATTGAGATTCCCTAGAACCCAATTACTTTCTAGGACAGGTTGAACCAACTCAAATTCAAGAGGGTACTTACCTATCAAACCCATGCAAGCCTAAACCTAAGGTATTTGTGTGCTTTATTTGTGATTATTTTTTCATGACATCATAAACATCATAATATCATAAGCATTCTCACTAACCATTTCAAGGACTTTGGAATCTATCTTTGTTCTATTTTGTAGGACATGGCTTCCACTCGTAGAAATACCATCTGAATCAACTTCGTGAAAGTGCATCCCCAACTTCAAGATTTAGCATCAAGGGTGCCTAAATATTCTCCATTCACCAAGAAATATGGTCGACTTCTCAACTTGGCTACCTCAAGCTTTCAAGAAGAAACAATGTGTTTGCTTTTTCAGTATTTTGATCTTATGCATCATTGCTTCACATTTCCCGACTACCAATTGGTGCCTACACTGGAAGAATTCTCTCAATTTCTAGGAGTGTTTCTGCTTGATCAAATACCATTCCCCGGTTTAGAGGAAACTCCAAAGCCTGAAATTATTTCCAATGCCTTGCATTTGAAGAGATCAGACATTGTGGAAAATTGGGAAACAAAGAGTTGAGTTAATGGTTTTCTAGCCAAGTTTCTGTTGGAGAAAGCTCGATTGTTTTGGGAAAATATGGATTTTCAAGCTTTTGAAGATGTCTTGGACCTTCTAATCTATGGTTTGGTTCTATTCCCCAATCCGGACCAACTCATAGATGTGAATGCCATCAAGGTTTTTCTCTCTTGTAATCATGTGCCTATGCTACTTGGAGACATCCTACATTGTTTTCACACTCTCACCAAGAAAAAGAGAGGGACTCTTTTGTGTTGTATTCCATTGCTATCTAGGTGATTTATTTTGCACCTACCTCGACCAGTATTGAGGAATGAACAAGGATTGACATGGTATCAAAGAATGATGTCGCACTCACACTCGGATATTCATTGGTGTTCCCGATCTTTGGAGGATATTACCATCATTGACCATTGTGGGGAGTTCCCTAATGTTCCACTCTTGGGCATTGGGGGAGGTATTACCTATAAAACTTCTCTTGCATTACGATAATTTGGGTATGTGCAAAGAGATGGTCCCCACGATGCGCTCATCTAAGGCTTAGTATTCAATTACGAAGGCGACGTCCAAGGCTATCGTCAAAGGTTCGTACGATCTTAGAGAATGGTAAACAAAGTGGATAACAAGACTTTGGGGCATAAAAATTCCATCCCTCTTGAGCCTCACCTCAAGTGGGTATGAATTTGTGCTCAAAGCCTCATGATGCCTTACCCAGCCATCCTACTTATGATTATGGAGCCCGTTGCTGGGGGAGACACCGCTTACACTCTTCTTCATCCTGACATGCCTACCGACTTCAAGGAATTGCAAAGATCCTAGACTCAAATCAAAGGGGAACGAGACACCTTTGAAGCACAATTTTACGCAAGAAAGAAGAAGTTTTTGGAGCTCACGAGGCAACTTCATGAAGAGCGAAGTTTAAATGCCTATATTGCACCAAAGAGGATGCGCCCATGGGAAGCTTGAAGTCCTTTTTGTTTTAGGAATTTATTTTCTAACCTTTTTTGTTTCTTCCATTATAAGCCCGAGAGGCATTTGTAATTCCTGAATTTATTAATGTAATTAATGTTTGTTGTCTGCTCTTTGTCTAGCAAATTTAAATTTCTTAAAATCCTTGAAAACATTGCATTAGCATAACATGCATCATATCATAAGCAGCTTTTCCGACACAGGTTTCCTCATATTTTTACTATTTATTTCAGTATAAGATAGATCTCGAGAAAACTGTCAAGGACTTGCAGACTCAACACTCCCAGTTTCAAGAAACTCTGCTCAACTTAGCAAAGGGACAACAAGAAATGATGACACTTCTTGTCACAAAGAAGAAGACGAAGAAGAAAGTTGTAATCAACATGGGGAAGAGATTGAAAGGCCCCATCCGACAAGTTCAAGTTGAAGAAGACTCCTCCTAGGAGGATGAGAATCAAGATAAAGATGCTAGGAGCACCCATTATGGGGTGGAAACAATCAAACCTCTGAAGACGATGATTATTTTTGACGAGCAATATCCACCGGACAACAACAAGTATAAGCAACTAGAAGACAGATTGAAGGTTGTAGAAATCCAAGTTGTGTCTGGCTTGGACTTTGGTGACTTGGGTTTGGTTCCTGAGGTAGTCATTCCCCACAAATCCAAGATCCCTATTTTTTCCAAGTACGATGGTGTCTCATGTCCGAAGCTTCACCTAAGATCTTACGTCCGCAAAATTCAGCCGCATACCGCTGATAAGAAACTGCGAGTGAACTTTTTTCAAGAAAGTCTATCTGGTACACAGTTGGAGTGGTTTTACCAATTGGAAGGGACTAACATCCATACTTGGGAAGATTTAGTCACCTCCTTTTATCGCCAATATCAATATAACACTGATCTTGCGCCAACTAGGGTGCAATTGCAAGGAATGACCATGGGTTCAAACGAGGGCTTCAAATAATATGCCCAAAAGTGGAGAGACCTGGCTGGCAAGGTGCATCCACCTCTAACTGATAGGGAATTGGTAGATATGTTTATGGGGACTGTTGGCTCCTAAATTCGACACCCTTGTTTTTATTAATATCAGCCATTAAAGCTGAAGGATGTTTTCGACCAGCTGAGTCTGTCGAAATGCCCATCAGAAGATGGCAATGTACTTAGAGGATTTATTCCAAGGGAGAATTTGGTTGCCTTCGACGTCGAAGGTGTGGCTCGTCGAAGATGCCTCTCGACGAAGGTGTTCGATTGCTCAGAGTGGGGCGGTTTGAAATTCAAACGTTTGGAGGGAAAACGGTTCCCAGTGGTTACCAAGTGCAACGTGCAAAGATCTGGAGCGTCGAACGCTGAGAACGTGCCAAGTGGAGTCATCTCGAAGCAGTGTAACTGCCCGACGGTTACTTGGGATGTTTAGTATAAATATTAGTAGTTCACGCAGTTTTTCGCGTGTGTTCACAATTATATACAAGTCACTCATATAGATTCGAGTACCCAGCGTGTGAGAAAGAATTATTGAGAATGTATGTGTGAAACACCACTTTTATTAATCAAAGTCATTTATTTTCCAGAAACTTTACTTGCTTTCTCCTTTACTTTTCCTGTCGAAAACCTTTATTTCAAGCCTTCCTTTATTTTATCAAGTTCTCTTCTTCATGCAATTTACATAAAGCTTCTTTATTTTCTTGTCATTTAACCATTGTCAAACTTAATCAAAACCCCAAAATCAACCATGTCTTAGGATCAATCTGATCGATCCTGCGAGTAACCAAATAAGTAACCATTTGGAAGATCAGCGGTTGTTTACCAAAACCAACGGTAAACAAATTGGCACACCCGATGGGACCAGTGTGTTGATTTTGAAGTTTAATCTGTTTACACAAAATATCGTCTTTTTCGAGGAGTGTTGTATGTTATTGAGAAGTGGTAGAATATACACTAACAATACCCATACTGCCAGAAGAAGAGAAGAGATGGCGAATCCGCCAAACAATAACGAAATCCCACAAACGAATGTGGGAACAACGGTTATCCCGACCGTAAGTGAAGCAATAACCGCTGGTTCAACACCAGCAGTAACGGTCACAACGACGGGGCCATTACCTCCGTTCACAGGCCCCAGAGTGCCTTTGGGAACTCCCCCACCAAGGGGAAATCTAGGCACAAGGCCTTATGTTCCCCCAGGATTTATGACAGGCGGTCATAATCGAGAACCACTCTATGGCATGCCAACGTCTGATTTGGCTAGCCTAACGAACGCAGCGTCCACTTTTTCAGACCCTTTAGTGAGTGCCTCTTCGCCACTCCAAGGTTCTGGAGTAGGTATGGCAAACAGAAATAGGACCCAACTCTTAGGAGGAACGTCCCAAGTAGCACATGGCCTTACAAATGCCTCGACAGCAGTCTTGAGTCAACAAATGGACGAAAGCAACCATGATATGGTTCAAATGTTGGCACAAACTTTAAGTACAGTGTTGAATCCTCTAATACAAAACACCACCCAATCGAATCAGCAGATGACAGCGCAAATGACGCGTTTGGCTGATTTCTTTGGAGTACCCCAACCTATTCGACAGCCCCAAAGGGCGCCAATAAGGGGAAACCAAGGTATACTCTTAGAGGAAGAAACCACTATCAACCAAGGCCAGCAGCCTGTCGAAGAAAACCTTAGGGCACGATTGGAGAAGCCTGTCGAAGAACCTAGGGTAATAACCCCAGAGGTAAGGTTAGTTAACAGAAACCAAAATGCTGACGAAGTAGTTCAGCATATCCAATACCAAAATATGGGTTTGGAAAATAATCTGGCAGCCATGATCGAAAGAATCATGACGCAAAATGGGATGAACATGGGCTTTCGTAGGCCCAACTTCACATCCCCACTGTCAGAATACGTGTTACAGACAGACTTACCTCCTAGATGTAAAGTCCCTAAGTTCACTAAATTCTCTGGGGACACGACAGAATCTACTGTCGAACATGTGGCGAGATACTTGATCGAAGCAGGAGATATTTCAAACAACGAAAACCTGAAGATTAAGTACTTCCCAAGTTCTTTAACAAAGAACGCTTTTACTTGGTTTACAACTCTTCCCCCCAATTCGATCCATCATTGGACCCAGTTGGAGAGATTGTTCCATGAGCAATTCTACATGGGACAAACCAAGATAAGCCTGAAAGAATTGGCCAGTGTAAAGAGACGTTTCACTGAACCTATAGACGAATATCTAAATAGGTTTAGGTTGCTCAAAGCAAGATGTTTTACACAAGTGCCAGAACATGAGTTAGTCGAAATAGCCGCAGGCGGCTTAGATCATTCCATTAGGAAGAAGTTAGACACTCAATACCTGAGAGACATGGCCCAACTGGCTGATAGAGTTCGACAGGTCGAACGCCTTAAAGCTGAGAAAGCCAAGGCAACGAAAACTCATAAAAGAGAGAGGATAGCGTATGTTGAGATGGATGACGAAGATCCAGAAACCTTCGACGAAACTATAACTGTCAAAGAAGGCGAAGTCGATTTAGCGGAACTAAAACAAGGACCACCATATTCTTGCAAACTGTTAGTCCCCTCAAGTGGAAAAAATCCCACTGGTCTAGAAAGGACCAACGATAGGTTCCCCAAAAAGACTTATAGTTTTGATATTACAAAATGTGATGAAATCTTTGACTTGCTTGTAAAAGATGACCAAATGATAATACCCCCAGGGGTAAAAGTGCCTCCTCTTGATCAAAGAAAGAAGAGAGGCTTTTGTAAATATCATAATTTTCGAGGCCATAAAACGTCTCAATGTTTTCTTTTCAGGAATCTTGTGCAAGACGCTATCGAAGAAGGGAGGTTGAAGTTTGCTGACAAGACCCCCATGACTGTGGACTCTAACCCGTTGCAGGCTGAAGCCCATTATGCTGAACCTTCAGAGGTGAACGTGATCGAGGCATCCAGAAGCCAGTCGAAGAGGCCAGGAATTACAATGGTCGAAGTCTCAAAGGACCATGTCAACATGCCAATCTTTGGCAGATTTTCTGGGAATCTATCCAGAAAGACAATTGAAGCGGTTCAGAAAGCGGTCGAAAGCCCAAAGCTGGAGACAGTTGGAGCCCAAAAATCTGGAACAAAACCCAGTTCTCACTTGGCTGCAGTTCAAGGCCAGACGGAGGACTTGGAGATTCAAATGAAGCAGTTGACTCTTGCCAACAAAGATACCATGAATGTCAACATGGTCGAAGTCTCCGAACCAAAAGCATCAGAGGAGGCTATGAGGCAAGAACAAGCTAACAAAACTGCTTTCCCTCGGGAAAATGAAAATCTGGCAGATTTTCTGCAAAGATGCCAGAAAAAGAAGTCAGAAGTGATGCTGTGTCCCAGATGCAGTTCGATCTTCGACAAAAAAGCTGCTGAACATATTCAAGGTGTAAGAGCAGCAAATAAAAAAAGGGAAAGTGTTGATCTTCGACATGATCCCAGAAGAGCCTCCCAAAGAGGTTCAAACCAAGAAAAGAGGCCATTGACTTTCAGGCCTCCAACTAATGTGCCAGTAGATACATGGTACAAAACATCTGGTCGAAAGAGGCCAAGCGAGGAAAGATGGCACTCCTTCGATGTGACAAGAGGTTCATCTTTAACACATAAGAAAGAGCCTCAGGTTGCTGCCCCTAAAGTGACACAGGTGTCAAGCAACTACAAAGGGAAAAATCCCATGTCTCGATCTCAATGGAGGAGATACCAGAGGCGACGAAAAGCTGAGAGGGAGGCTGCTAATGAACCAAAGGCAGAAACCAGTTCAAATGTTCCTCAAAGAAAGCAAAGGAAACCTCTGGAAAGAGAACCAGTAACCAATAGGCTAGTTTGGCCTAACCAAGGTGAAGTTGATGACGAAGATGGTTCTGAGTCTGATGACACTTTAGACATCATGGTGAATATAGTCTCAGTGCTGCCCAGAGAGTTCAACCGCCAGGTGGAGATCGAAACAAGTGATTGGGAAGTGGAGCAAGAAATGGCCAAACACAGGCCAGTGTGCTATTTCGTCATGGATAATGGCACTACTGAGGAGCAGAATGGGTTCTTCGAACCACCTACAGAGGCGATGAAAAATCACCTCAAGCCTTTATTTATAAGGGCTAAACTCGAAGAAACCACAGTAAATAAAATCTTGGTGGATTGTGGGGAAACCATCAACATTATTCCTCACTTTATGCTAAGAAAAATAGGCAAAAGTGATTAGAATATCAAGCCTCACAACATGGTCCTGTCGAATTATGAAGGCAGCATAGGGACCACAATGGGTGTGATCCAACTGGATATCAAGGTGGGATCTATCCTTCGACCAACTATGTTTATGGTCATATCGGCCAAACCTAACTATAATCTTTTGTTGGGCCGTGAATGGATTCATGGTGTTGGAGCTGTACCATCATCAATGCACCAGAGGTTGCTGCTATGGCGTCCTGATGGGATGGTCGAAAACATAGAAGCAGACCAAAGCTATTACCTGGGCGAAGTGAATCACCTAGGGCTGGCAGACTTCGACAAGAACTTGGCTCACATTGGGCCATGCCCAACACCTGACTTCGACTTGGCGCCAGCGCCAAATACTTTTTGTTCCCTATACCTGCACCCTGAGCATGGTTTTCAATGGGACAGAGAAGACTTGTCCCACATAGACTTCAGTGGGTTAACTGACATCCAACCAACTGGTTGGGGAAGTGAATTCAATGATAATGACTGAGTCACAATCATTGAAGCGAATTTCGGCTTACGTAGCCGAAACAAAGATGATAACGGCTCTCGAAGCCGAAGTAAAATACATGGCCACACAGGCCAATGATCAACAGTTATCTTCTACAGGTCCTGGAAAGGACTTCGATCCAGAACCTCCTGATATCATGCCAGAAGGGATGCAGGAACAGAGTCTCGACACCATCTATGACGATGAGCCTTTGGGCTTCGAAAAGGACCCCTTGGCGAACAACATCAAAATGTTAGCGCAGGATCCTTTAGAAGAAATCAACTTGGGCGAAGGGTCAGAGAAAAAGCCAACTTACATCAGCGCAAAAATTGACCCAGAACTCAGGTTGGAAGTAATCCATTTGTTGAAAGAGTTCAAGGACTGTTTTGCATGGGATTACGACGAAATGCCTGGTCTCAACAGAGGATTGGTGGAACTTTAGTTGCCAATCAAACCTGGGAAGAAGCCAATCAAGCAAAGTCCAAGACGCTTCGCTCCAGAAATACTGTCGAAGATCAAAACGGAAGTCGAAAGACTGCTGAAGTGCAAATTCATACGCGTCACGAGGTATGTCGAATGGATTGCAAACATTGTGCCAGTGATTAAGAAAAATGGTACATTGAGGGTGTGCATAGATTTCAGAGATTTGAATGTTGCTACACCCAAAGATGAATATCCTATGCCTGTGGCAGAAATGCTAGTCGATTCTGCCGCTGGCTACGAGTATCTGAGTATGCTCGATGGTTATTCAGGATACAATCAAATATTCATTGCTGAAGAGGATGTGTCGAAAACAGCTTTTCGATGCCCTGGGGCTTTAGGCACTTACGAATGGGTAGTGATGCCTTTTGGCCTAAAGAACGCTGGGGCAACATACCAGCGAGCAATGAATTCTATCTTCCATGATTTTATTAACACCTTTATGCAAGTATATATTGATGACATTGTTATAAAATCTGTTTCCAGGAAGAACCATATAGACCACCTTCGACAATCATTCGAAAGAATGAGAGAACATGGTCTTAAGATGAACCCTTTGAAGTGTGCATTATGTGTGAAAGCTGGAGATTTCTTGGGCTTCGTTGTCCACAAGAAAGGAATCGAAATCAACCAGAACAAGACGAAGGCAATTCTGGAAGCGAAAGCGCCATCGAATAAAAAGGAACTGTAATCTCTGTTAGGCAAGATAAATTTCTTAAGGAGATTCATATCTAACCTAAGTGGGAAAGCTCAAGCCTTTTCACCCTTACTTCGACTGAACAAAGAGGGATTCGAATGGGGGCAAGAGCAACAAGAAGCCTTCGACAAAATCAAACGGTACCTCACAAAGCCACCTATTTTGGTGCCTCCTTGTAGCAACAGGAGTATGAGATTGTACATAGCTGCGTCCGACAAAACTTTGGGAAGTATGTTAGCCCAAGAAGATGAAAGTGGAGTCGAAAGACCCATTTACTATCTTAGTAGAGTTTTGAACGATGCAGAAACTAGATATAGCGAAGTTGAAAAATTGTGTCTATGTCTGTATTTCTCTTGTACAAAGCTCAAGCAATATATAAAACCAGTTGATGTGTATGTTTCGTCTCATTTTGATGTTTTCAAGTACATGTTGTCGAAACCCATCTTGCACATTCGAATTGGCAAGTGGGCACTAGCATTAACTGAATACTCCTTGACCTTTATGCCTCTTAAGGCAGTAAAAGGACAAGTGGTTGCAGACTTTATAGTCGACCACTCAATTCAAGTTGAGAGTATTAATTATGTGGAGATAGAACCTTGGAAATTCTACTTCGATGGTTCCAGCCATAAAGATGGAACAGGAGTAGGAGTCTTGATTATTTCTCCAGAAAAAATTCCAACAACATTCAAGTACCAGATATCAGGTTCTTGTTCGAACAATGAGGCTGAGTATGAAGCTTTAATTACTGGCCTTGAGATATTGTTGGAATTGGGGGCAACTCGAGTCGAAATAATGGGAGACTCAGAGTTAGTCATTAAGCAAGTCACAAAAGAATATAAATGCATAAGAGAAAATCTCATTATGTACTTTGTGATAGCAAACCGTTTGTTGAAAAAATTTGAAATGGTCAATATTCGACACATACCCAGATTGGAAAATCAAATAGCCAACGATTTGGCACAAATTGCATCTGGGTACAAAATTTCAAAAACGAGATTACAAAGAGAAATCGAAGTTCGAGAAAAGATAAAAGCAACCTGTTTGTCACCAACAGACTTGGAATCGACAAGACTAGGGTATGCTGATCAAACTAACTTCGAAATTTCGTTCATAGACAATTTGTCAGAGCAAGATTAGAGGAAACCCATTGTGGATTATCTTCAAAATCCAGTAGCTTCGACAGAACGAAAAACAAAGTATAGGGCGTTGAGTTACGTACTCATGGGTAATGAGTTATTTAAAAAGACGCCTGAAGGGGTATTGCTAAAATGCTTAAGTGAAACTGAAGCATACATATCCCTTTCGACTACGCACGCTGGAGCATGTGGGGCTCACCAAGTAGGCCATAAGATGAAATGGTTGTTGTTTCTACAAGGACTATACTGGCCCACCATGTTGAAAGATTGTGTCGAGTTCGCCAAGGGTTGTCAAGAATGTCAAGTCCATACAGGCATCCAGCATGTACCAGCGAGCGAACTTCACTCGATAGTGAAGCCTTGGCCCTTTAGAGGATGGGCGTTGGACCTTATTGGAGAGATTCGACCAGCATCATCAAAGAGCCAGAAGTATATATTGGTAGGCATTGATTATTTTACTAAGTGGATCGAAGCTATTCCTTTAGTCAATGTAGACCAAGAAAATGTCATTGAATTTATTCAAAAGAACATTATCTTTAGATATGGAATCCCTGAGACTATAACTACTGATCAAGGATCAGTCTTCACCGGTCGAAAGATGCAGGAATTCGCTCAGGAAATAGGCTTTAAACTCCTAACATCAACGCCTTATTATGCACAGGCAAACGGTCAAGTCGAAGCAGCGAACAAAGTAGTGATTGGCTTGATAAAAAAGCATGTTGGGAAGAAGCCAAAAAATTGGCATAAGACGTTAGACCAGATTTTGTGGGCCTGTCGAACGTCCCCAAAAGAAGCCATAGGTACAACACCATATAGGCTAACTTTTGGTCATGACGCAGTGTTGCCAGCAGAAATTTGTCTTCAATCTGCAAGGGTTCAGAGACACCATGATATTCCCTCTGAAGTTTATTGGGATATGATGTTAGACGAACTAGTAGATTTAGACGAAGACAGATTGCGCGCTCTCGACCTACTAAGGCTTCAGAAGAAAAGAGTGGAAGACTCTTACAATAAAAAAGTGAAACCTAAGGCATTCTTGCCTGGAGAATTAGTTTGGAAGGTGATTCTTCCCATGGATCGAAGGGATCGAAGCATGGGAAAATGGTCACCCAAATGGGAAGGACCATTCAGAATTATCCAGACTTTTTCTGGTGGAGCTTATGAAGTCGAAGAGTTAGGCGACGATAAAAGGCTCTTGAGAGTAAATGGCAAATATTTGAAAAAGTATAAACCTATACTCCAAGAGATCAAAATAAGTAACAAGTAACGACTAAATTAACCATAAATAAGCCGAAATGGAAAATTTTATAAATTAGCCAAAATGGCAATATTGTCAAATACACATTACAATACATGGTTAAAGGGCTGAGTCAATCAGAAGGGGATGGAATCCTTGAGTCGAAGGTATTTAGCTTGCTGCAACTCCAATCTTTTGTTGCACAAGGCATTCGCCTGAGCAAGCTTGGCAATTTGATCGTCGAAGGCTTGAGCTTTCTCAGCAAATTCTAGGCCTTGTGTGATTTCAGCTTGACTTTCGGTGTCTGGAACAGTCGAGAGAAGTTCCTCCTTGCGCTTAGTATTGGCAGTCATCTTGGCCTCTAGCTCTTCGATTTGCGCCTTTATGGAAGCATTCTCTCGATCTATGGCATCAATTTCTTCCTGCTTAGACGCCTTTTGCTTCGACAACTCTGCAATTCGAGAAGTCGTCTCTTCTACAGCAGTCCATGCAGAAGAACTTTTGCCATATAACACTTCAAGCTGGCTGTTGAAGCCCCTTTGTCGCCAATAGTCTGCTGAGACTTGATCAATAATGGAGTGTAACTCCATGATAAAGCCTGAAACCTCCGGAGTCACAGCTAGCAAGTCTACGACATTCAAAACAGCCCCCAAATATGATGGAGCAGTAGGGTCCCCCTCCAAAGCTTTCATCAAATCTTTCTTGAAGAACTGAGCCTTGACCTTCGTCAAAGCCTCATCGAGAGGAGAAGTTTCAGTGGACTTCCCCGACTGAGTAGAAGCCTCCTGACTAATATCAGACGAACTTCCCTTGCTCTCGATAATGGCATTCAGATAGCCAACGGGATCAGTTTGCTTCAGGAGTGCTAAGTCCTCTTTCGACCTATGCTTTGTTGAAGTGGTAACCTTTGCAGCAGCGTTGTCCTGGGGTTGAAGCTGTTGAATAGCGTTGGCTTCGATGTGACTCTCTTCGACTTGAACTTCAGCAGTGCCAGCATCAGCGTGATCCCCTTCGTCATGTTGTCCCTCCGACAGATCAACCACTTGAATCTCTTTTGGTTGTTGCTCTTCTGTTTGTGGATCTTCTGTTCGTTGTTCTTCTGTCTCAGCATTGGCTTCGTCCGTTTCAGCATTGGCTTCATCGTTCGCCAAGTCTTTTTCTTGTGGCCTACTGAGTTCAGCAGAATCTAACGTTTCAGAAGTCTTGGGCGCTGAGCTTTCAGTGGTTTCTTGGAAAAAGAAGAAGAAGGATCTTCTAAGTTAGGAAGGGATATAATCGAACGTGGGTATCGACACCTGAGTTAAAAAGGGTCAAAGAAATTACCTGCAGAGGAACTTCAGCCCCAGGGCTGGAATTGTCGCTTTCGACAGGTTTATTGAGAAGAACATTTAGTTCCTCCTCCGTTGGCTCTTCAATAATTACTGGAGGTGGCCTGGGCTTTCTCCCAGCAACCTTTATTCTGATTGTTCGAGTCTCAGGAGAAGGAACGTCCTTCTTCAGCTTTCGCCTTTTAAGAGAAGCAGGGGGAGAATCGTCTTCTTCGTCACTCCCAGATTCGACCGTCAGTGCTGGTCGTTTCTTGGGTGAAGGTGCCTAATGTGATCGGTGGATCTGGAACTGACTGTTTAAAGCTGGTTCGCGAGAATGTCGCGGAAGCAAGAGTCGCCACCGTCTTTTATTTTCTCCAAATGGAAAGGACAAAAGCACAGAAAAATTCCTTAAAGAGATTGCTCTCGGTTCGGGAGGTAGGTTATAGAAAGGGAAGGTGTTAGCACCCTTTCTATCCATGGTTATCCATGGGCTCTTAGATACTTGCTCATTTGTGTTTTCAAAAAGGTTTGTTTGCTTTTCAACTGTGGGTTTAAAAAGTTTCTTTGAAAAAATTTCAGTTCGACTCGTACGTCAGAGTGTTTGAAAAATTTGCTTTTGAAAGCTTTTGAAAAGTGTTGGTGTGAAAAGTATTTTTTTGTTTGAAATTAGAGCAAGTATCCTTGAGAACCTACCTACCCTAAGGAATTCGTCTGTGTAAATGTCCTTAAAGTAGTGCCATCCCACCATTGAGAGGTAGGTAGCACCACCGTCGGAGGTGTTCGGGTCAATTCGAGTTTTAGGGACATGGTGATCACCGGAGCAATGGGAAGACACCTTAGAAGCTACCCTCATGCCAGGTTCCCGGATCATGAGGACTTACTAAGACGTCCTCTACTCGACGATCACCTTTCGAAAGGCAACAGTGAGGCGTACCCTAGGGGTGGTGTGTGCGAATTGTGTGTCATGTTTCAGTTATTTGTCTTGTCATGTTTGTCGTGTTCTACGCTTGATTTTAATTTGTCCATTCATTCTTGCATGCTTTTTAACAGTTAAAAGTTGCGGAAAAATAAATCTACGACTATTACAAATGGCGCGGGTCCACATCGCCAAAATTAAACCGGACCCGATTTAGCGGAAAATAAATAAAGCGGAAAAATAAAGTGCGAAAAGTAAAGTTACAAGGCTTAGGGACAATTACATAATTATTTAAACGATTGTAAAATAAATGCGCGGAGTAAAGGAATTGAAACAAAACTAGGGCGTTGGACCCTTTTGCAAAATATTAATGGTTAATGAGAATTAAAAATTAAATGATTAAAGGTTTTTTTGGTATTTTGTATTTTTTAGATTTAAAAGAAAAAAGAAAAATTAATTAAAATTAAAATGCTAAACCCTAGTTCTAATGTTTTTTAAGTTTATTATGAAAATATTGACTTTTAACCTAATTTAACTCTAAATTAATTTATGTACAATTTTTAATTTATGAAAATAAAATAATAAATAAATAATATTGTTATTCTGAAAAAAGGGAAAAATTAAAAAGAAAATAAAAAGTTATTAAACCTAAATTCTATGTTTGGATTTTTATTATGAAAAATATTTAATAAACCTAAATTAAAGCTAAATAATTACAAGCATTTTTTTTTATGAAAATAATTATAATATAAATCTCTATTATTTTTGGTCTTTTCTGATTTTTGTGTGTTTTTATATTTTGTTAAAAATAATCAATTAAATAAATAGCAAAATAAAAGAAATAAAAATAAAAATTAAAGAAAGAATAAAAATAAAAATAATAAGGCAAACCAGGGGGGGTAGTCCCCAAATCAGGAGGTATAGATTTGAAAAGCCTGGCCCAATTGAGTTTGCCATTTGCTGACTTTCCTGGATCGTGTGCTAGTGCATTGACCAACGTTTACCATAGGCCTGGGATCTGAGCCCTTGATCTGCATCTCCTGGACACCTGTGCGCTTGGATCTTGTGGACACACGGTGTACATCACTGCTGACGCTGCATAGGAAATTGGTTTGAAAAATAATAACGAAATATGCAAGACCCGGGACTTGAACCCAGGTCATGAGAGTCATATGCATTGGTACCTGCCAGCTGAGCCATTATGTTTCATTTAATATATTATATTAATTAAATAACAAAAAGCAAAATTGGTCAGTGGCCCCTAAAAGCGCGCGTTGGTTTGAATGAACCACTCAGTGGTTGCCAACGCATCATCTTCCTCACGCCTTTCTCTTTTTTTTCTGAAAAACAAAGTCCTATTGCAACGGTTTTGGAAGCGTAGTTTTAGGCTAGCTATCAGAAAATAGCGACTAGCGCTATAACGCATATAAATTGATCGCGAGACTATCTTCTTCTTCGTCTCTAAACGCTGAGCTCAACCATGGTATTCATGGGTCCTGATTTTTCCTCTATACAAAAGCCCCAATTTAGAAAACCTGCAACCCTAATATGTGACAATGGCGAAAACGCATATATGGCACGAAAAAGCAATTGAATGTAATGGTTAGCTCTAGAAACTCATAAGGAACATAAATCCACAGTTAGAATGTCATGATAATGCTTAGAATGTAGAATGCGATTGTCACTTTTTTGCTGTACAGTTTTAGATTGCTTTACCAATTCTTCGCGTTTTGAAGGGTGTTTGGAGTTGGAATGTGATCAGGAATTCACGAGGAAGCGTTTGGGATAAGTGTCAGGGTTTGAATCCACCTAGAACTCTGAATTCAGTATTGGAGTTTTATGGAAAATTTTCAAGATCGTGAAGTGTTCTTGAGCGCAGCTTGCAGTCTTTTTCCATTAGGTTTACATTCCTGTATATGTAAGGAAGCAATTAGGTTGGAAAGTTGGATCAAATCCAAGGCAATAATTGATTTCACATATTTGATTTCCTCATATCTTTTCCAAATCTTTTTTCATGGTTTTTGGTTCAATCATGCTCAAATCTCATCAAAACTTGCCTAATTGGGAAGTGCACGAAATATTGACCTTGGAATGTGCATAAAAAGATTTTTTTAGGTCACATTTATATTTTTCATGTATTAAAATAATTTAAATGAATTAATATTAATATAAATTCAAATAAATAATTAAAAAATATGAAAATACTTCCCTTTGGGCCTAATGGTCGTGCATAGGCTTGGCATGAAGAAACTTGGAAGAAAAATGGGCCCATTTGCATTTTTTAGATCATTTGAACCATTGTTGACTTTTCAAAATTCCCAAAAATTTCCCAACTTCCACAAGGCATAACTTGCTCAATTTTTAAGCTTTTCACATGTTCTTGGACATTTTGGAAAGGTCTTTGAGTCCTTTAACCAATGCCTTTGGTCCCATGTCATTTTGATTTACCAATCTCAAGTTATGGCCTTTGACTTAAAGTCACTTTTTGTTGACTTTTGAAAATGACCTATAATGTTGAAATTGATAACTTTTTGTGAGAGCATTTCTTGGACTTGAAGTATGAAGATGAGTTGTAGGAAATGTCTTTCTCTTCAAAATGAGCTTTGGATGGAATTTTTCTGATAATCCATGTGAAAGTTATGCCCTGGTCAATTTCAGTTGACTTTTTCAGCTGTCCAAATATAGCAACTTTTGCATCTTTGATGATTTCTGAGCCAAATTTTGAGAATCATGATCAAGCATTGATCAAATGATGTTTGTGGCTTCAAAGTGATATGTTGACCAAAAATTTGAACTTTTGACTGTCAAATGACCATTTTGCCCCTACAGTTGACTGTAGTGCAATCTAGGGTTTTGACTGTGCAATTTTGAGCTGAATGCCTTGAAACTTGATATGAGGGTATTTGAACATCTTTGTAGGCATATGAGACTTGATTGGGCCTTTGAAAACTTCCTTTCCTTGATCAGAACCCAAACCCTAGTTTTGACTGTATAGGAGACAGTTGAACTGCATAGTCCTTGGGGAATTTTGTGACCTTGACTTTGACAATTCTTGATGAATATGGGAGGGCAAATTTTGGGGTACAACACCTAAAAACCAATTGGAGTTCGATTTAGAAGCTACATCGAAAGTCAGAATGTTAAAGCCAGAAGAAAATAATAAAAGTCTGGTTACCGGTGCAGAAGGCTTTTTCGAAGGACCTTCCCCCTGATGGCCTGTTGTAGTCTTCGCCGGTGCTATAGTCTTCGCCGGTGGTGGAGGTTTTGTCAAGGGACCTCCTCCCTGATGGCCTTCTGCAGCTTTCTTGGCTGCAGGCTTTCGAACAACTAAAAGAAGACAAAATAATTAACAGGCTACCAGTCGAAAGGGAAGGACAAAATAATTTAGAAGGATGAACTTACATTTCTTTATTTTGTCCAAGACAAGAACAAAAGACTTCTGAAGTTCGTCCACGAAGTCCTTCTCGTCGAAGAACTCTTCAGCGTAGTAACTTTTCCACCACTCTTCAAAGGATGGTGAGCAGAGAAAGTTAAGCTGATAGTCGAACAACGAAAGGACTGTTCGACCAGCATACCTGCCGATATGCTTGGTGGCAGCCTCTTCAGTGTAGTCGTTGCAAAAATATAACATAGACTTCTCCCTGGGAAAAATAGGAGAAGGAAGTGTTTGAATGATACCAAACTGGCGAGAAACCAAGTTTGGTTGATACGCGATCAGGCTCAAGTGAGTCTTGGAGCTCTTGAATCGTAGGGGCATTATTCTTGGTGTGAGAAATGCTTCACACACTGTTGTATGTTCTTCGACCTGAGGGCCACTCGACGATTTAGGATGGGGCCTTGTGAACCACTCTGGACCAACCTTTCGTTGAGCAAAGGGAGTCATGGTCGAAACAAATTCTTTCCTTTTTGCAAACATCAAGACGAAGTTTGTAAAAGTTTGTTGAAGCTCCAGCCTATCTTCAGTTGGGGTCAGCAGAGCCAATCTGGTGCCTTCGATGCACCTATTTGCTATCTCCGGAGCTTGCTCATTTATTTGAGTCTTCTGAGGTAAGAAAGACTCAAAGGTGGCATTGAGCCACAGCTGAAGTAGCCAAAAAGGTCCTGCAAGCAGCAGACTGGCTCTGTTCTCGATGATCTTCAAAAGAGTCGCTCCTCTGCTAATCGACTCGTACAGATTCGCCAAGATCAATTCTGCCAAGCAAATATTTTGGCCATGGTGGAGTTGGGTGGCGAGGGTGACCATCTTCTTTGTCACCTGTAAAGACTTGGTGCAAAACACAAAGCGTGACAGCCATAAGGCTAGAAATGCGATATGCTCTACATCCGACACAGTGGCCGTCGACTTATCGTGGTAATGGTTGATATAGGTGGTGTAGGTTGGTTTTGTGGCAGAGAATCCAATCTGATCCTTCGACATTTCTTCTGGGTCGAAATAATCCCCAGTGGGTCGAAGGCCAGTGATGGCAGCCACGTCGAACAGCGTGGGTGTCAGCATTCCACAGGGAAGGTGGAAGGTGAAATGAGTGTAATCCCAGAAGAGTAAGGAAGCTATCAACATCTCTGGGGAGTAGTTGAGACCCGTCTTCGACAACATAACTAGGTCGAATATCCCCAGGTCTTTCCAGATCGAAGCCTGGCTTTTCTCCATTTTTTCCAGCCAAGCACTATAGTCAGGAGTGAGGCTAGGGCTAGACCTGAAAGCCCTAACACCCCTATTGAAGAAGCGAAGATCGATTTTCTCCTTAGCGGGATCTTCGTTATCCTCTGCATCTTTCTTAGAGCATCCAACAGGTTTGAGTTTTTCAAGCACTGGAAAGTAGCTTTTGATCTTCATGGCTTCAGCGATGCTTGGGTATAGCGGGCCAGACATGGCGAAGATTTGGTTGGAGTATCCAACCGGAATCATGAGTTGGTGTGAATAAGCGTCACGTTCAGCAATGTCTAGGGGTTCAGGAACCCTTCGTTGGCCTGTAGGAGTAACTACGGGGGCAGTGGAGAAGATCTTGGGTTTAGAATTTCTGGAGGGGATGTTAGAACTAGGAGCGGTGGAGGAACCGGACGCCATTGTTAATGTTAAGGTTGAAGATGAAGTGAAGAATAGGTGGTTTGCAAAGTTTGCAGAGAGTTTGTATTCAATAAGGAAGTTTGAAGGCAAGGTAGCGTGAAAAAGTCCCACAATGGGTACTTGGCGCTATTTATAGTAGTTGGGAAATCCCCAAACTCGAGGCCATTTAATGCCATTTAATGTTGCAGAAGATAGTGGGACACGTGGCGTCCCCCTGTTGACATAGCCGTTCTGCAGAAATGAAAGGGTGCAGCGTGCACCCTCGTTTTGGGGAATTGTCATGATGACAATTTATGAAAAGACATTTGGTACGCTGCACGCCGTACTGAGGTGACGTCTTAGGTACGGATGAAATGATGGCTTTTTCTTGGGATTGTCAGTGGTTGGTAGAAGACAAAAAAGTGCACAATTTAATTTGTGACTAAGAGTGAAAAGATAGGTGTCGAATGGAATTTCAAAGAATGCCTTTTTCTTTTCAGAGTCGAAATAAGGCATTCTTGGGGGGCAATTTGTTGGCTCCTAAATTCGACACCCTTGTTTTTATTAATATCAGCCATTAAAGCTGAAGGATGTTTTCGACCAGCTGAGTCTGTCGAAATGCCCATCAGAAGATGGCAATGTACTTAGAGGATTTCTTCCAAGGGAGAATTTGGTTACCTTCGACGTCAAAGGTGTGGCTCGTCGAAGATGCCTCTCGACGAAGGTGTTCGATTGCTCAGAGTGGGGCGGTTTGAAATTCAAACGTTTGGAGGGAAAACGGTTCCCAGCAGTTACCAAGTGCAACGTGCAAAGATCTGGAGTGTCGAACGCTGAGAACGTGCCAAGTGGAGTCATCTCGAAGCAGTGTGACTGCCCGACGGTTACTTGGGATGTTTAGTATAAATATTAGTAGTTCACGCAGTTTTTCGCGTGTGTTCACAATTATATACAAGTCACTCATATAGATTCGAGTACCCAGCGTGTGAGAAAGAATTGTTGAGAATGTATGTGTGAAACACCACTTTTATTAATCAAAGTCATTTATTTTCCAGAAACTTTACTTGCTTTCTCCTTTACTTTTCCTGTCGAAAACCTTTATTTCAAGCCTTCCTTTATTTTATCAAGTTCTCTTCTTCATGCAATTTACATAAAGCTTCTTTATTTTCTTGTCATTTAACCATTGTCAAACTTAATCAAAACCCCAAAATCAACCATGTCTTAGGATCAATCTGATCGATCCTGCGAGTAACCAAATAAGTAACCATTTGGAAGATCAGCGGTTGTTTACCAAAACCAACGGTAAACAGGGACATTGACTGGACCATTTTTCAACTTGCTGATTGGAAGTTCATCATCCGGATTTACTGAATTGATCTTAACTGGTGAGAGGGTTGAAAGTGGGATTAAAAGTGGGAAGATACCCATGGCCTCCACCTCAAACACTGTGAAAAAGCCATTTATTGGTAAAAAAAGAGACTAATGTTGTATATGGGTCAAGAAGCCATGCGAAGAATGATCGTCATTATTCAGTAGGGGCAATTTTGATCTCCAATCCAACTCCAACTCAATGTCTATGTTAACAAAATAACAATCAACAAAGACCAGACATCCAAAGAAGACAATTTACTAGAATCAATATGCAACTATCTCAAGCTCTGCAACACCTATTAAAAGCTGATTTGGTGACCTTGCGAGATCCCCCTTCCAACCCTAACACTACTTCTCCAAAGTACAACCCCAATGCCAAATGTGCTTACCATTCTAATAGCCCCAGACATGATACCAATGATTGTTGGGCATTAAAGAACAAAATCCTGCAACATGGATGTTAGAAGTTACATCAGCAGGATCAGAAGCAAATCTTAATGTAAACTTCACTAATGTCTACAAAAACTCGAAATTGTACCAGTTAGAACTCTTTCTTATACTAGGTATTTAAAGATTATATATAGATAAATTTTGATATTGTATATTTACAAGTAATAATATGTAACTAATTTTATAATTTTCATGTGATTGTAGATATCCTTGTAGGAATGAAAAAAAGTTATAACTAATTCAGATACTCGTGAAAACAAATTGCTCGAGAAAATGGAGGACAAATCAGCTTCTGAAGCTGTAAACCCTTCAATTTGATCCTATCAACATGCATTAGAATCTTAATTGTTGGTTCAAAAGTAAACAATATTCATTTATTGCCAATTGGTAGATAATTTATTTGAATTTACCTTAAATACAAGTAAAATTTGCAATATCGACTGATATTTACCATTGCGGCGAGTCCAAAAATTTCCATGTATATCCGCCTTAGCTTAAATGCTTTTGATTGCAAAAAAAATTCATTTTTCAGATACTAACTCTATGGTACAGAGCTCCTGAAGTCCTTTTGGTTGCTACCCATTACTCAATAACAGTGAATATATGGTCTGTTGTGTGCATATTTGGTAAGGATTTATGTTACTAAACCAAGTTAAATGTTATTTCACGTTATTGTTTATCTTGCACCAGGGTTTTACTTAACTTATTTTCTTATGGATTATTATAGTTGAACTTGTCTTCAAGCAAGCACTATTTCCTAGTGATTATAAGTTGTAACAACTCTATATATTCAGACTGTTGGGGACTTCTAATGTAGAGGTGTGGCCAGGTAGTCTATGGGTTTTGCTTTATAAGGCATTTAGTCTTGGAGTGGCATTCCTTTTTCTATTGGTGTCTATTGGTTTTGTTTGCAGCACATTCAGTCTTTCCAAATACCAGTATATGGCTAACAAAAAAATATTCCAAAAACGTTGATAACATGGGTTGATACCTTAATTTGTTAACCTTGTAAGAATATATCAATTAGTTCTTTGTGAATCTCTAATTGTTGGACTCATTTCTTTATGTATAGGTTTGTTTCATGTATTTTGATATATCGAAGTGTTAGAATCATGGGATTTTTCACATTTGGCGACAACACTTTTTCTCAGATAATATTGAATATGGTGGCAGGTGCATTTTCTACAGTTTGTGCGGCTTCGGAGCTAACACGTCTCTTCTCTTATATTTTATTACCAACAAAGCTATCCTTGTTGCTATTATCATCTCAATGTTTTTTGTTGACAAGTTTGGTAGAAGAAAATTATTTCTATGAAGCTGAAATTTTATAACTACAATTGTTTCAGGTTAATTCTAAATTTTGATGTATTCCTTGGTTAAGTTATGTTTGATCTTGAGAAATATCTTTGTCTTTGTTTATTTAATTTTGGAGATCACATCTTTTTAATATATTTTGAATGTACTAGTTAACATTTAACCATTGGTAGTTTTTTTTAATTAATATATTTAGTGGGGGTTATAAACTTTTAATTTGTGTTAAAATTAAATGTAATATAAGTAACGACGGTTTAAAACTGTCAGGATATCACATTCACGATAGTTTCAAATGATCGCAATCAATAATGAAAACAAAACTCAAAAATATATTCACAACAATATTTAATTGTCGTCATTTTCAGTTTAGGTCAGTTCCAACCTTCGTGAAGTAGAACGACGGTTGGTGTGGCGCTTTTGGCAATCGTCACTAAACAACCTGTAACCTGCCAAAATAATCGTCGCAATCTACCAATTTTTTGTAGTGAAATCACCATATGGTCCCTCCGTTGGAAATCTTAGCGACTAAAGAGGAGTTTGTTGATGGAGAAATTCAAGTGCATTTGTTTTAATCCAATGAAGATGACTCTCACCATATGATATTTCATGGGAATCTCGATTAAGTTGCAATATATTTTCAATTTTGAGGGTAAGGTTAACCTTGATGAGGAAGGCTTTGTTATGGACACTAATTCAGTTGGGCTTGAAGCCATGAATGAGAGGCTGAAAAGAATCATAAATGGCTTAATAAGTTCAAAGACTTTGTGTTGTGCGAACAAATTCCTTCTAGAATCAATTAGAGATTGTTTATCTAATTAGTAAATGTATGGAATAATTCTTAGTATTATAGAAGTTGTTAGGATCTAGCAGGCTTGACTATTAACAAGTGCTGCATCACTGCTGCATCACTGGACCCTAAGTTTTGGGGGATCCCACTTATTTTTTTTAATTATTTAAACATTATATTTTACACTTGATTTTTAGAAATAGGTGTAAAATCTAAATTTATTTTACACCACACTTTTTAAAAATAGATGGAAAATCATATTTTATTTTCAAAATCTATGATTTATGTTAGTTTTTTTCAGAATTTCGGTATAAATTTATATCATTTTAGAGTTATTTTTTAAATTAAAACAAGATCTCTTAATTGATTGGCGGTCCTCAAATCTAACATATTTCATATTTCCTTTTCTTTATGTGTTGTATTGCTTGCGGTGAGAATTATTATTAATAATATAACATTCCTTCATTCTCATCTAAATTCTACAAGAATTTCTTAGTCCTCAAACTCTAAGAATTCACTTTCATAACACATAATTGCTTCCATTGAGAAAAGGTATTTTTTTTATCCAATATTATTTTTTTAACTCGTGCTAAATACATCAGAACAAGTACAGTAGAACAAAACAAAATATGTCACTTATTTTTTTTGATCTTTTGACAACTTAAAATGGAGATTTTATATAAATGACTTCTCCTACAAGTTATCCTCTCAATATATAACATTTTTTATTTTAATTTTTTTAACAAAAACAAATTATAAAATTCTTATTTGAAATCTTAAAAAAAAAAAAATTTAATGTACACATTTTTAATTATATGGTCAATGAATTAAAAGTCTTAGAAAAAAAAAGCTATCATTTTATTAATGCTTTTTATTTTATTTTTAAAATAAAATACTATTTTAACTAGCTATGTTGTGGAAACATGATACGATGACACATAAACACTTGCTAGAACAAAACACAACCTCATCATCTTCTATTCGAAGCTACAAACAAACGTAACCGTTTCCAAATGTCCACCGTCCGAATTCAAGTTTCAGCGTGTGCTCTTTCCGCCACCGTCAACCACCTTCGTTACCGTCCAAACTACGCCGTTTCAACAAGCCGCTTCAACGACCGTTTCACCTTCAGACCCCTCAGAGTTTCAATGTCTTCCGTTCCTCCTTCCGAGCCCTTGGAAATTGCTGTCAAAGCTTCTCTCACCACACCCAACAAGCTTGGAGACTGTAAAAAAAAACTTACCTATTCATTTTATTATTTATTTTCTGCGTTTAGCTTCTTTTTTGTCTAACTTGATAGAGATTGAAATGAAGTTAGCATTTGAGATGTTGATTGTATTGATATTAGATAGAAAGAGTAGAGTAATATGGCTATGGTAATGTATTGGAATAAAGATGAGGAACATAAATCATGATGTATCTAGACTCATAGTGTGTCCACATGCATTCTCAATTTTCACTAAATTTGTCAATTTTGTTTTAATCAGAAATTTTAATGTTATGGTGATAGAAGCTCAAATTTAGATTATTAGCTCATATGCTTGTGTGTATATGTTTTGTCAAGGTTGAACAGTGACTAATCTATACTGGACCTTCAAAAACTTAAGACAGCCCTGATGCTATTAGGATAAGTATAAACTACTGTCAAATGGAAGCTATAGCACTCCAGTGTGGTGTGTTCGAACAAACCACTATTATTGTCTGTGATTTGAGATCGCCAATACTAAGATTGAAGTAAACTTGTGTAATTTCTCATGTCTGCAAAGTTTTGAACATGGAAATTGAGCTATTGATATTCAAATTTCTTGTATTTTGTTTTAGTTCTAGGATGTAGGTAATGGCAATAAAACAGCCTTTATCTTGGAATCATACGGAGTTAGTTGTGCATATATTCTCTATTTGAGAAAACAAAGAAGATTTGTGTTTGCATTTGAGTCTTTAACTTGAAGTATCTATAATAAGTTAGTGACACTTTGTTGAATTTTCTATTCAGGCCCTTTTACTCAAAGGGTATTGCTGACACTGGAGGAAAAACATTTACCTTATGAGACGAAATTGGTGGATTTAAGGAACAAACCAGAATGGTTATCTTCTAGTCCATTTCTCTGTGCTAAGTTTTCTTTTTACCTCTATATTTGAGAGCTGCTTTTTTCATAATACTCGACTGTTTACGGACCACAAGTCCACAACTTTTTCTATCATCGTACTGCTTTAGTATTTCATTTCCTTGTAATAGTAATTTGTTTTGGTGATTCAGGTTCCTTGAAATCAGCCCTGAAGGTAAAGTTCCTGTGATAAACATTGATGGGAAGTGGGTTCCTGATTCAGATGTTATCACACAAATATTGGAAGAGAAGTATCCTAGCCCGCCATTGGCGACTCCACCAGAAAAGGCTACAGTGTATGTTTCTCGCTTATAAATTTCCTCAACGTTTATGTTTCCCCACTACCATGTGTCACCTTTTGATTCTTTAATGTTTACATGGCTATATTGAATTTAGTATGCTCATCTAATGTGTGCGGCTGTTTTTATCTATAGTGGATCAAAGATCTTTTCTACATTTATTGGATTTCTTAAGAGCAAAGATCCTAATGATGGAACAGAACAAGCATTACTAAATGAACTAAGCATCTTCAACGATTACCTCAAGGAAAATGTAAGACTTTTTTCCCGTTTTTGTCTTTCTGCATTTTGTTTGAGATTTTTTCCCTATAAAGCTTAATATCTATGCAAAATACTTCTTCTCACAGGGTCCTTTTATCAACGGGAAAGACATATCTGCAGCTGACCTGTCACTTGGGCCAAAGGTATACCATTTGGAGATTGCTTTAGGGCATTATAAGAAATGGGCGGTACCTGATTCACTTAACTTTTTGAAATCTTACTTGAAGGTACGTTCACGATAAACCTCCCCCAATCAACAATATCATCATTTTCTTGTGCTTTTAGACTATTTTCAAATCTAGAATTGAATGCAGAATACTTCCTTAAGCCTATATTTATGACACAGTTTTATAAATGTGAATTGTTGATTAAGTTAGTGGAAATCATGTTCAAAAGATGTTCTGCATTGTCCATGCTTTAAGATCATAGGCTAATTGGTGAAGATGGTTTATCAACAAGGAGAACTGAATTAGGAGTTTCTTCTGAGCTCTTAATTCAAATGTTTTCGATATTGTACTTTGGCCTTTGAAAACCTTTTTCTTATATAAGTATAGAAACTTTGGCCCAAGCCCGGTTCTCAACTTTGTACTTCTTCCTCAATACTCAAATGTATGACAGAAGCCCTTTTGTGCAATTACCGAATTTGCTATAGCTAACAATGTTGAACATACAGGATATTTTCTCGAGGGAATCATTCATCAACACGCGGGCACAGCCAGAGGATGTCATTGAAGGTTGGCGTCCGAAAGTGGAGGGTTGATAATATCCTCTCATGCTACTCTTTTCTTTCACTTGCCCGAGACGCTTTATGTTACATCCAACTCTAGTTGAGTATATATTCAGAAGCATTCCATTAGAGTTGAATACCAATATCGCTATGTATTAGCCTTGATTATTCGCCATGAACTAAAGCATAATTGTTGTTTTATAGTTGGCCACAGACTGTAACATGTTAGGGAGAGCCCTTGAAGACTGCCTGTAAAGCAAAATAGTTGCATTCTGCAAATAGAAACTAGAATTGCATTCCTTAAACTAGTGCTGCACTATGTAAGAAATAATTGTACGGTTGGGAATGGGATATGATGTGCCATTGACCTTGGTCTTAAATAAAGAGGTAACTTTCCCTACCCTCAACATCAGTTTTATTGGTCCGAATTTCATTTCTCATGTTTCAGCTCAATCACCATGCATGTTGGGATTTTATATAACAATAAATGAAAAATTAGGATTGAATTAGAACAAGGTTGAAGTAGGGGTGTAATCGGATAAGTTTGGAACAGTTTTTAGTTTAAAAAAAAGGTCTGAATCGATGATATTTCTATTGGTTCGGTTTGATTTAGTTTTTAATAGGCTTAAATGCACTTTTGGTCCCTCTATTTTCAAGTTTTTAAGTTTTAGTCCTCCATTTTAAAAATCAACTTTTTAGTCTTTAAACTTTACTTCACTCGGAATTTGTTAGTCCCCCTCTAGTTTTCAATACATAGTGTCTTTATTAATGACACGACACTGCAACAATAACTCCACATTAGATTTTATGTCATTTTTAATTAAAAATAATTGTTCTTAACTATCGTTCTTGCCTTGGAAAATTTTGAAATGGCACTGCTGCAGTAGCTTCCAAGTCAAGAATAATAGTTCAATAACAATTATTTTTAATTAAAATTACTGCAGTAGCTTCCAAGTCAAGAATAATAGTTCAATAACAATTATTTTTAATTAAAATTAAAAATGACATAAAATCTAACGTGGAGTTACCCAAGACATGTCATTAATAGAGGGAGACAAACACAAATCCCCATTAGTTTAGGGATTATAAAGTTGGTTATTTTTAATTAAAAATGACATAAAATCTAACGTGGAGTTACCGAAGACATGTCATTAATAGAGGGAGACAAACACAAATCCCCATTGTGGTAAAGTTTAGGGATTATAAAGTTGGTTTTTAAAGTGGGAAGATTAAAATTTAAAAAACTTTAAAATAGGGGGACTAAAAGTACATTTAAGTCTTTTTAATATTTTTCAAAAATGAAATCGAACTAAACTAGTCTGTTTGGTTTGGTTGATCGGTTTACAATATTGTTTTTCAAATATTATATTCATCAGTGTATTTTCCACTATCGTATTTTCGGTGTATTTTATGCTATTATTTTTTAAAATAAAACACTTCATGTAATTTATTCCATGCTATTTTTAAACAAGTTGCATGTGGCAAACATTGTCATGATTTCTATTGCATCATAAAATAAGTTCATTGTTAAATATAAAAGTTGACATTTACCATCAAAAAATTGGAAGGGATTTGAAAGTTTAACAAATAAAACACAGTAAAACACACATCAATTAACATATTTCACATCTCAAACACACATTAAAATTATTTTTTAACAAAACTAGAAGGAATTTTGTTGAAGAAGAAATATAAAAGATAAAAAAATGAAAATTAACGAAGAAAATTTAAGCACGAGGGTGATCATGAAATATCAGAATGACGGTAGAGAGAGAAACAGTTGTGGCGGGCATCGCGAGCCGAAATTTTAGTGAAAATTACTTTTTATGACCTATGGTCTCAACTTTCTATATTTTGGAATTCGGTTATTGATGTGTGTTTTATTGAAAAGAAATTATTAGAGCAATATCAAATTTGTGGTTAATAATAGGTTGAATAAAAGATTTAAAACATAATCATATTTATGGATTCGGTTCATCGGTTTGGCATTTTCTAAAAACTAAAACGTTGAATAAAAGATTTAAAACATAATCATATTTATGGATTCGGTTCATCGGTTTGACATTTTCTAAAAACTAAAATCGATAACTAAATCAAATCACGTCAATTTTCATTTGATTTTGAAACCAGAAACAATTGAAATTGCATTTTTCAACAACTCTGCACTAAGTGTGAGATTTGTTGTTGACTCTTAAAAAAAGTTATCTGCAATGTAACAATTTCAATAATGAAACCTGATAATAAGTCTTTACCACATATTTTTTAACAAAATTAGTTTGTCGATATTGTCTTTTTTTCTCATTAGACTAATTAATTAAATTCTGAATTAATAAGAAATGGATGGATTGTATAAAAAGACATTGGTAAAAGAATACTTTAATGGACATGCATTGTAAAGAAATTTTACACGTTTGTCCAATAAAAAATCACCCAAATCGTTTAAAATATAGTATGATTTAGCGGTGCATCTCCTATTTTCTCTATAAAAATACCCATAACTTAAAGGTGTTTAATTGACATTCATGATCAACCAAGTAACAACAAACTATATGTTTTCATATTCCTATTTGACAACTGAACATTGATAATTGGTAAATCATCATCTGCAGATTCAAACCTAACATTACCCGAGGAAAAAACCGAAACTCCATTTAGTAACTTGTATAAGAGAGGAAAAAAAGGTAATCTAAACAATATAAGTATATAACCAATAATTCATATTTCCCTTCCAATTTAAAACCTTTATAAAACTGGAAAATCACTTTCCTATTTGCAGGATATTATACAGATCACAGTCAACTTCTCTCACTACGGCTCCTTATAATATTGTTATTCTCACATCTAATTTGTAGTGTACAGATTGATCAAAGCCCGTGCAACAGACAACCTTTGCAGCCAGAAAACCTTGTTCTTGAACTCGACAATGATCTGCCATTGATAGCAAATATCCAAAGACATTAGAACTCGAGATATATATCTCATAACAAACATATTAACAATTGATCAAACGACATCCATACCATTGTTGGTTTTTCCTGAACTCAGTAAGCACTGGATATATTTTATCGAATGCTGTGTAAATCTCATTTCTCGACTATAGAAAGGAAATGAAAACATTAGTCAAATAAGTCAGAAAAATAACAAGAGATACAAAGGAATATCTCAAGATCATGCATTACTTACCTTGGTTCCTTTCAGAAAAACTTTTCCAGAGTCGAATATATATAAGACTATATTTGGTTGCTTCATTTGGTAGATTAGCCATGGAAATAACTCTGGGTTATACTAGAACAGGAACAAACAAGCAAGTTCAATATGTGTTTATCATCCCTTAAAGTTCTAGTATGGAATAAATTTAGAAACAAACTGCACAATGGCTATTTCCATGTAGTACATTTTAACTTTACCACACAAAAGAATCATAACTGAAAATACTCTACAACTAGTTCCAACCATTTTAGTTTAGAAAATTTTAAAAGCTTTGTAACATAAGTATATGACAAAGGAATAATGGATGTTTGACTGTCATCAAAATAAGGATTAGTTTTGCACTGCGCAGTACCCACTCTTTGGATTGAAGGCATGTCTAACACGGATACGAGTGGTAACATTCCATTGGTTCCCTTTTCTCAAATTATTACCGGTGTTCTCATGTTTTCGTATTTGAGCTTCATAGGTTTTGCATCTATACAGTTCAAAAAACTGAAGCAAAACCATACATGAAAAATCAAACTCTTGATGTCAGATCAGAGTTCCAAACTGGCTTTTTTAATCTAGGTTCGCTAACTTTTTAACTTAGAGCAGTTTGAAAACCAAGCTGGGAGCCACTAAATATCCACCATTACTAAATTGAACATTTCCCAAATCAACTCAATATAGTTACCCTCAGTATACAAAATCAAACCCGAGTTATCCTCGAAGAACCTTGATCACACTATTTTCTTATTTATGAACCCTAAATTCCAAACCCGCAACTCCAATCTAGACATCTTCATTGGCACAAACTCTAGTGCTTCATTCATCAAACAATATGGAGGCTCTCTTCTGCATGCAATCTCCCCCGCCTTAAGTGAGGTATGTGTAAAACGCCCCTACTGCGATTTTTCATTTTGCTTATTATATAAATTTTGCCTTTGTTTGTTTTTCTGGTTTAATTATAAGGGGGTAAGTACTAGTTGTTTGATGAAATACTCAATCAGACTTAGATTTATCATCTTCTCATGTATTGAGAATTGGATAAAACCTTAGTCTGTTGGGGGTTTTTCATCAAACAATTGGTTACCTCTTAGAAGAAGAAAAACTCAGAAAAACAAACGCACGCAAAAAACATATAATCTACAAATGAAAAGCACATCAAAAGGATAGTTTAACACATACTCATTAAGGGTGAGGGGGGTTAATTTGCAAGCAAAGAGAACCTGTCTCATAGATTAATGAAGCAGTAGGGTTTGTGCATGTGAAGATGAATGGTGTGATTAAAGTACATTGAGGATAACTGATTAAAACACATTAAGACCAACTGGCTCAATTTTGCATATTGAGGCTAAATGCAATGAGTAGTTTGCCATTTTGCATGAAACATTTGATATAGTAACTATTGTTTAGTGGCTTTCAGTTCTGTTCACGAACTGCACCGTGTTTAATAATAGTCCTTTGTAGAATACTTGAGAATGAGGTATATAATTAAAGGAAACACACAAAAATCATGCAAAATGATAATGATAAGTATTATTAGGCTTGTGGTAAAATAAAACTCACCAAAGGCCTCTACACGCCCTAATAATAAGATTCTTAAAAATAACTAATTCAAAGAAACACATAAAAATCATGTGAAAAGAAAATAAGAATTGTTGTTAGGCTTGTGTTAAAATAAAACTCACCAAAGGCCTAAACATGCCCTAACAAGAGTTTTTTATTTTTAAAAATCATCATATAATTGACAAGTCTGTATAATAACCACACGCTCCAGAGGACCAGAAACGGATATTAGTTAGTACGAAAAATTGTTGTCAAGACCATTTTGATTAAATTCACCAGGCGAAACAGAAAACGATGGCTTCATTATGTACTTACACTAGTGCAAGAGACATGGGAATTAGCAAGACGCTCAAGCCATATGGGGAACTTGACATCACATGATCCAACAATTTCCTGAATCTTAAAATCCTAAAGCAAAATACAAAAGGAATTAATCAATGACCAAAAACGGAGGGAACAATACCCAATTTAAGGTGAAGCAGTTTTAGTTGAGATAATGTGAGAGCAGTTGTACCTTAAATTTAGCCGGGAAGCCCATCTTCCGAATAATTGCTACATACTGAAGGAGACAGAAAAGTTTGAAGCTTTAATATACAGGATGAAAAACGAATGAGCTTAGAAAAGAAAAGAACATCAGTATACCTTACTTGCCGCCAATTTTGACTGGCTCTCACTCCTAGCTCCAGTACAGACCTAACCTTGGCAGTTAAATTTGAAAAAGCTTAAGAAACATGTATCCACTACAAGCAACATGCTAAAATATAATTTTATTCTTAGAGTATTAATAGAAGTCCTTCAAAAATAAAATAAGAAAATAAAAATGGATCTTATTGTAATTGCAGTAGAATCAGAATTCCCATTATTCAAGGACAATTCTGGTGATAGTGATATATGCCTTGATTTCGACACCAAAAAAAGAATCAACCAAGCACTAGTTGGTTGTGAAATTGTATCTTATGATTCCGTTGAAACTATGCAGAAGAGCCAGAAGCAACAAAAGGAACATACCATCATCCCAGAAGAACTGATTTGTGCTTTTGATTCTGGTGCCCTGATCCTCATACTCACAGAAGGATGACGCTGCAAAGATTCGAATCACAGACTTCAGCACTGCAGACAAATGACCAACTAGCATGACAAAATATCAAGCATGTATTTATTTATTGTTGATTTCAGATGACAAAATTGTATGGCATAAGTGATTGACATCAATGATAATGCTGATAGAAAATCTTATAGATAACAAAGCTTTTCCAAATCACATAGAAACAACGGAAATTTTGAAGGAAAAAAAAAACAAGATGACAACACTCCAAAAATAAACAAAAACATATCTCGCTATATCAACCTACATTGAACTTTGGATTAAAAAACAAAACAGTCTATTGCGCACAACTTAATAAACAAAACTTGCCTGGGGATTGTACTCTGCAGTAGGAGCTTGAAGCTTAATGGATTTAAGGTCCAACTTACAGTCCAAATTGACAGTTGACACAATATTTCTGGCAATACAAATAGTATAATTTTTTAGATATTATAAAGCACACACATGCAATCATTATCCTGTCAACATATCTCGCGATATCCACACAAGCAATTCGAACTTAAAATTAGAGTTCATTGTAGAATAAACAGACACGCACATAGGGGCATCAATTCCAATCAACTCCCTAATGGAATATAAGTTATAACTCTCCTCCAATATGAACATGCCCATTAAAACTCAGTCCCAAGGCTTTGAAGACTTATATTTATTTATTTGGAAAGAACCGCTAAAAGAATTACATGAATTTGTAAGCTCTGAGCCTATGACAAATACAGAAAACAAGACCGAACATTTACATAGAAGTCTTATGCAGGACAGTTTATTTAGAAGTAATGGTTTCGTTTGGCTAAATAGAAAGAGAGAGAAAAACAGCATTTGCATAATAATAAACCTCATTAGAAATTAGAAAAAAGTAGTGAATTTCATTATCATTTGTATTAAGATGTGGTTAGGCCTAATTCAACCCTACAAAACCGGCTTTTAGGGTGAGGATTGCCCCCACTTATAAACCACATGTTCAGGCCATATATTGTCCGATGTGGGACTCTTAACACACCCCCTCACGCCCAGGACTAGACAACTGGAGCGTGGAAATAAATGGTGGATGGCCCACTGGATCTTAAACGAGGCTCTGATACCATATAGCATGTGGTAGATGACGTAGAGAAGTAGTAAAGGTATTTTGTAACATTTATTGATGATTTTTCACGTTGCACGTGGCTATTTTTAATGAAAAACAGATCTGAATTATTTTCTATTTTTGAACAATTTTATCAAGAAATAAGAACCCAATTTGGTTTGTCCATTCGTACCTTAAGAAGTGACAATGCTCGTGAATATTTATCCCAACAATTTCAAACTTTTATGTCATCCAATGGTATTCTACACCAAACATCTTGTCCTCATACACCTCAACAAAACGGGATAGCCGAACGCAAAAACCAGCATCTCGTAGAAACCACTCGGACTCTACTTCTCCATGGTAATGTCCCTCTCAGATTTTGGGGGGATGCTGTGCTCACAGCGTGTTATCTCATAAATCGCATGCCCTCATCTGTCCTTAATAATAAAATCCCTCATTCAATCTTGTTTCCAAACTCTCCTCTTCATCCAATTCCTCCTCGAGTCTTCGGGTCTACATGTTTTGTGCATAATCTCTCCCCTGGTCTTGATAAACTATCAGCTCGATCACTAAAGTGTGTCTTTCTTGGTTATCATCGATCCAAAAAGGGTTATCGTTGCTACTCACACACTCTGCAACGATACCTGATATCGGCCGATGTTACCTTCTTCGAGTCTGTGCCATATTTTGCGTCCACCCAAGTCACTCCGGAACCCCTTCAGGAAAGTACTCCCACACCTCTTCCGGACGTCCCATTTCCCATTATTCCCCATCATTCTAGGGAACCTGTCCCACGAGAAACCCCTACGGTTTAACCTAAATGTCTCTTAGTCTCTCCTAATTCAATAATTTGCATGTTGTATTGACAATATCATACGCAGGGGATCACTTGTATTCCATGAAACACGGACACCAGACACATAAGAGCCAACATGATAAAGCTAATGTCCAAAATATAGGATACCTGGACACTTCATCACAAATGAGCACACCAACATGCCAAAAAACTCAAATTCATATTACTCATTTGAATCAACCAAAACATACAGAAGATAGACACTTACTCATCTTTGCTTGCAATCAGAATCAACGTGCAGTGAGGAAGCATATAATTAATTAAAAGAAAACAAGTTACTCACATAATGGTGGGTACAATCCCAGAAGGATACTTTTCTAGATTCACAGATTGGTTCTCTTCCAATCCTTGGTCATCCATTTGATGATATTTCTTTTGTATACTATGCTTCAAAACCTCACTGTCACAAAGCTGAAAATCAACAATAACCATCATGTTCCACATTTTGTCAGTAACAAAATACGAATCTTTGAGGCAAAAAAATTCAAAAACAAAGAAAATTTGGCATGATCGAATAAAAAAAATTGGGAGATAATGTGGTTATATATATGAATTTAATATAGTCATTGATAAGAGTGTAATGGATAACAGACCTTTGTTTTCTTGTGGCGGGGAGAAGTAAGAACTAGGGTTTGAGTCAACCAGAGACGACACAGAGGCGAGGCGACGGCGTGATAGAGGCGGGCTATATATGAAGCGAGACGGTGAGGACAGAGAAAAGCTAGTGCTGAGAGAGGCGTGATGAGGACTAGAGTGAGAGAAGTGTTATATTTTATTTTTGTTACATTTTTTTTAGGATTATATTTATGCTTGAATATCAAATTAGTCACTTTTCAAAAATAACCATTTTTCAAGGTGGTTTTTTTTTAAATAATCATTTTTTAAAAAAAAATTCTAAATAATCAATTTTTTAAAAATTTTACTAAAATGATTACTTTTCAAATAAAAAAATTTCGCCACACAGAGGAGTAGCCACTCTGGGTGGCGCATGCATTCAACTTAAAAAGGAGGCGCCACATTGTATGGCTTGTCCTCCTCTATAAAGTCATGCAGTGTGGCGCATGCATGTGTTTTTGAGAGGAGGCGTCATCCTCCTTTGCTTGACAGTGTTATTGTAATTTTTTTTTAAATAAATTAAAAAAAAAAACTAAAAATATTTTATATTAATATCTAATATTACACAACGCATGAATACATTTTTTTTGGACGTCCCCTCAACCTAAGCAGGTCCCCGTATGACATAAACGGCTGCGTCTTTGCCTCGCCCCTTATCTCACTCCTCTCTGTTGATTTTCCTGAGGTGTTTGTGGTTTGTTCTGACTCGCTTGATTATGAGGTGCTTGATGTGATGGTTCTGGTACATCAGAATCATACATCTCATCGATCATTTCGCCTCATTGTGTCGTGCTTCCAAAGAGACCGGTGCCAATATTATTGAAGTTTGGTCTTGTTGGTTGGGATATGTGTGGGTGGTGGGGTGGTTGATAGTATTGGGATGTTGAATCGTGATGGAAACGAAGCAACAGTTCTTGTGGTGTATGAAATTCGTATGATGGTTGGGTACTTCGATAGTGTGATGTTTGACGGTATGTAGGTTGAGTGGTATGGTAGGAAGGAGATGTATCATATGTGTCTTGGGTGTTGTGGTAGGATGAGGATGGTGCATATTGTTGGTGGTGGGTCGGGTCATGTTCTTGGTATTATGTTTATGTGTGTGGCATGAATTGATGATGAGTTTGGTTGAATGAGGTGGTGTATGGTTGTTGGGTTTGAGTGGGTTGACATTGTGGTTAGATTTGGTATTGTTGAGGGGTTGGTTGTTGGGTTTGGTATTATTGAGGGGTTGGTTGTTGGGGTTGTTGTTGGGCGTATGTTGCAGCTCTTTGGCGTGGGTCAATCAAATAAGTCTCTTGAGACAGAAACAAATATGTTGAAATCGATGTGTACCATCTCAAATATTTGAGCGTCGGTTTTAAGTCACTTGCAAGATCGACTCCCTTAGGACCAATTCACATTTATGCCTCCATTGACGACATTGATTTTTAGCGAAGTCTCTCAAATCGTTAAATCCCCACTGATCGTCAACTCTGAGTAGATGCCATTGGCCCAAACATGTTAGGGGTCGGGGATGCCCTGTTGCATGCCGAACTGTAGCTTCACACAATCATTGTGGTGCATCACCACAGTAGTGAACCTGATGAGTGTTGTTTTTGCAGTCCAGACTTCAGCATCAGGAGGGTTAATCTCATGGTTGAGATCCTTATACGGCCTCCATACAAACTGTAGAGTAAAAAAAGTTATATAAAATATTAAACTTAATTAAACTATAGAATGTGTTGTATAAAATATGTAAGTTTAATACCTCTTCGGGTCCAACATGATCAATAAGATTTCGATAGACTACTATTGCGTTTCTAGGAGATTTGTTGTAATTCATCCCAAAAACAGACCACCTACATAGAAAAAATGGGTAATAAATTAATACACTACATGTCTCGGTAGATAATATGTAAAATTTAGGATTTTGTAATCTTACTTTGTAGCAAATGGGAAGACGAATGGCCTCGTGTTGTAGGGGGGGAGTATCGGTATTCTCGACCAGCACCATGTATGGAGCAAAAAGGCGCAAGAATAGAAAGAACAACTATTGTTTGATGCATTTTTACACAAGGAACTATACAGATAGGCCAAAACAACTAAACCCCAACTATATGTGTTTATTTTATCAAATTGTCTTAACAAGGGTAAATACATGATATTAACAGTATTACCCGTTGTTTCGGGAAATAAAAAATGGCCAAATAATATCATTATGTAACACCGAGCTTTCACAATTTTTTCTTGCTCGGTAGAGTTTTCCGTTATTACGAAACTACTATGATATTCTCTAAGAAGACGGAGATTAATACCTTGGCCTCTTGACCCTTGTTCAAATAAAGAGACTCCCAAAAGTTCCTCGCATATGGTGTTGTCTTGGTTGACTTGACCATTGACAACCTTACCGTTGATCGGTAGACCGAATAACATGTACACGTCCTCTAGTGTGACTATACATTCACCACATGGAAGATGAAAGGTGTGAGTTTCGGGTCTCTATCTCTCCACTAATGCGGGAATAGTTTTATAGTCAACATGGTAATTGACTATGTTGAGTAACGGACCAGAACCGGCATATCGTAAGTACGGTTCAATTTGAATGTCGTAAGGGACATACTCATGGACATGACAACGCAATCTTTTAACATCCTATTAAAACATGAATTACGTATAAGAAATACAAGATTTATGTATAACAATCATAATAATTAAAGAACAATAAATTATCGGTAAAAAATAGGTATTGAGGAAAATACACTTACAAAGGTTTTAATGTTGTTCAGAGTTCCTCTATGTTTATCACCCATGGTCAAGAGAAACATTTTTTCTTGATTACTCTTGTGTTGTTGTTGAGACTTCAAGAAAGAAATAGTGTATGAGTTATGATTGTGATGAAAATATAGGGTGAATATTACATGTATTTATAGGAAAATCTTGAAGAACACTTTGCATGCAACTTATACACATAGGCGCCACACTAGGTGGCGTATGCTCTTCCTTATTGCACATAGGCGCCACACTAGGTGACGCATGCTCTCATGGTTGTACATAGGCGCCATTCAACATGGCTTATTGCTTTTTGCATGCATGCAAACCTGCAGCGTGGCAGGGATCAGATGGCATGCATGCAAGTTTTGTTGTTCAATGACAAATCACCCTAGGTGGCGCATGCATGTAAAAGGAGGAGGATAAACCACCTAGGGTGGCGCATGCATGAGAAAATAGGAGGATAAGCCACCTAGGGTGGTGCATGCATGATAAAATAGGAGGATAAGTCATCTAGGGTGGCGCATGCATATAGAATATCAATCTATTTAATCGTCTGTGTAGGTTGCATTACTAGTATACATCCATAACACACAAAACACACACCTCAACAACATGGATCATTCACAAAATTATACTATTGTTGCCCATATTAACGGTGAGACATTCAACTGCGATAACTTAGGTTTTAATTTCCGTAATACTGATTTTATCCGCTTTCGGATAAACAAGAAATCAAGTTTTACACGCTTCAACGATAGAGTAGAATCTAAATTGTAGTGTGGTCTAGTTTACCAAATTCTTTATAAGTTCCTATTTCTATTTGACAACAACCAAGTCAAATTTTATCAACTTAAGGTGCGCGACGATGATGATGTTCAAAACATATTTAGAACTCATGAACAATCTGGGTTCAATGAGATTGAGTTGTATGTTTTATTACAACAACCAGATCAATCTCAGGTGGTAGATCATTCTCAAGACTTTGAAGAATAGGATGAATCTGATGAGGACAACTATCTTGAAGTCGATGTTATTGACCAAGAAGAAGATGATGATAAGGCAATGATTAATTTTATGGTCAATGATGACGCTGCAGATCAAGAGCATGAACCTATACCTGTAAGTCATGCGTACGACCCTCCGTTTCACATGACGAACTTGAACTTGGGGGAAGATGAACCAACCGCAGATATCTTTCACGATCCTTATATGCAGACCAAAGGGGCCTTGAAAGTTGCAGACAAATTTCGAACAAAAGAAGAGTGTCTTAGAGCTATCAAAAAATACCATATGGAAATTTTAGCTGACTTCACTGTAGATAAAAATAATTCAGGGAGGTACGTTATATTATGTCGTCAAAAACACTAATTTTCCCTTTTCGGTTAACTGCATCTTACAGGAAGAGAAATGATTCATGGGAAATAGGTTACATTGATCCACTTCACACTTGCATCACCATTGTTCTGACACGGGATCATTGGAAACTTAGTTCTCAACTAATATGTCAAGAAATCTTGCCTCTTATTAGCAAAAATCCATCATTAAAGGTGAGTACAACTATTTCTCATATCAATACGAGATTCAATTATACTCCCTCTTACAAGAAGGCATGGATCGGGAGGACTAAGGCAGTTGAACTTGTGTATGGTAATTGGGAAGAATCGTACAATGAACTTCCAAGATTTTTGGTGGCACTCAAATATTATGCTCCGAGAACTGTTATAATTTTGGAGACACTTCCGACTTTTACCCCAGACAGAAATCGTGTTAGTGGAAATGGAATATTTCATCGATTGTTCTGGGCGTTTGAACCATGCATCAAGGGTTTTTCATTTTGAAAACCTATTATACAGATTGATGGAACTTGGTTATACGGGAAGTATAAAGGAACATTACTCATGGCAGTGGCACAAGATGGGAACATTAATGTTTTTCCGACTGCCTTCGCTCTAGTTGAAGGTGAGACAGGTGGTGCATGGAATTTCTTTCTAAAGAATCTCCGATTACACGTTGCTCCACAACCCAACCTTTGTTTGATTTTAGACAGACAGACATCGATTGTGAGTGCATACAATAACCCTGATAACGGTTGGCAGGATCCCCCTTCGACACATGTCTATTGCATTAGACATATCACACAAAACTTCATGCTCCATATCAAAGACAAGACACTTTGAAAGAAAGTTATTAATGCAGGGTATGCCTTAACAGAACCGTCATTCTGATACTATCATGAAGAAATCTAGTTGGCAAACTCATAAGCATTAAGGTGGATCGATAACATTCCAGTGGAGAAGTAGACTCGGGCATTTGACAATGGTCAACGATGGGGCCACATGACAACAAATCTGGTGGAATCATTGAACTTTGTATTCAAAGGCATCTGAAACCTACCAATTATCGCTTTGGTTAGAGCAACATATTTCAGAATGGGATCATTGTTTGACACAAGAAGTTCAAAATGGAGGGCAGTGTTACAATCAGGGCAGTTGTTCAGTGAATGCACGATGAAAACAGTTAACGAGGAGGCTGCAAAAGCAAACACCCATAGTGTTACCGTGTTTGATGGTATTAAAGGTTGGTTCAGTGTACAAGAGACAATGGATCATAATGAGGGGAGTCCAAGGAGATATTATCGGGTCGAACTAGATAGAGGTTGGTGTGATTGCATAAAGTTTCAAGCATTTCGCATGCCTTGCTCTCATGTCATAGTGGCATGTCCGCATGTTCGCTTGGACCCAATACAACATATATCCCCCGTGTACAGGGTAAAGAGTGTTTTAAGTGTGTACATCAATACCTTCTCCATGTTGGCAAAGGAGGATTACTGGCCTGCTTATGAAGGGGATATTGTTTGACACAATGAGCAAATGCGATAGAAGAAAAAGGGGCACCCGAAAAGCACTCGTATTAGAACTGAAATGGATACAGCCAACAAAATGATAATATTATGCGGTACATGTCGTCTTCCCGGACACAATCGGAAAAATTATCCGAATATTGGGTCTACCTCTGCAACATAACCTTTTTATAGTAAACTATCCAGAGTGTTTAATTTGTTGTACGCAATATGTTTCAATTTAAATTCGAGTTATCATTTCGTGTTCAATTTATCATTCGATTACAACAACTTTCACATTGTGACACAAAAAATCACAACACCACATACTCATGACAACAATACAACAACATGATAAACAGACAAAACAACTAAACAAATCATAATATCTAAGAGATAAAGACCATCTACACAATATCCTCTGGTCCAAGCATCATCATTGTGACATCAGCGTCGCATCTCACCTTTTTCCGTGATCGACTTACTCCATTTTCGTTCCTCACTATGACGTGTGTTGTACCCCAAAATTTGCCCTCCCATATTCTTCAAAGTTTACTCAAGGGCTACACAGTCAACCACTCTCCTAAAGCCAGTCAAACTAGGGTTTTGGTTCTTGCAAGAAAGTTGAGGTTTTCAAGGGCCCAATCAAGTCCCATATGCTCATACACATTGTCAAGCATCCACATGTCAAGTTTCAAGGCTCACAAGGTCAAGTTGCACAGTCAAAAACCCTAATTGCTCCACAGTCAACTGCAGGGGTAAAATGGTCATTTGGCAGTCAAAAGTCAAAATTTTTGGTCAACATCTTATTTTGAAGCCACAATCATCATTTTATCAAGTCTTGATCATAATTCCACAAGAATGGCTCAAAAATCATCAAGGTGTCAAAAGTTTCTATTTTTGGACAGTTGAAAAGTCAACTGTAACTTGACCAAGGCATACCTTTTTCATGGTTAATCATAAAAATCCCATCCAATGCTCATATTGAAGGGGAAGACATTTCCTACAACTCATCTTCACATTTCAAGTCCAAGAAATGCTCTCACAAAAAGTTATCAATTTCAACATTATAGGTCATTTTCAAAAGTCAACAGAAAGGCACTTTAAGTCAAAGACCATAACTTGATATTGGTAAATCAAAATGACATGGGACCAAAGACATTAGTTAAATGACTTCAAGACCTTTCCAAAATGTCCAAGAACATGTTCATAGCTTTAAAATTGAGCAAGATATGCATTGGAGAAGTTGGGAAATTTTTGTGAAATGGCCAAAGTCAATTATCCTTGAAACTACATTTTTGACAAAAGGGGCCCACTTTTTCCACTTGGTTCAGCTTGACCATGCCTCCCACGTGTCCCACAATTTATTTCAAGAATAAAAATTAATTTTTCCATTTTTATTTGATTTAATTCATTTTAAATCTTTAAAATTCAAATAAAAATCAAAGAAATTAATGGAGGGATATTTTGTGGCTTGAATAGCTTTGATACACCATCATTCACCTTCCAAATTCGTGCAAGACCTATTCCAAGCAAGAAATTCAAATTTTCACAAAAATGGCAAGTTGTTTAAATGGAGGTTATGGCAAAATCTCGAACATAAGTGCAAAGGCTTAATGACCATTATTTGGATTGATACACATTTCATTACTATATATACAAGCCTTCCCAACCTCATTCAAAAAATAGTGTGTGCAGAAACGGCCAAGAGCAAAAACCAAAAATTATTCAAAAAGTGAGAGTTCTAAAACATAGTTGCGAGCATCTTCAGATCAAAACAAGCACGTGGTTCTATTCCTTGCCACACCCTGAAGCTAAAGCAACCTTTGCCAAGTCCTGAGGCTCATACCGCGCTGTAAGTTCTTCCCAGGTCCCCCATAATTCTCATATCATTTGTGTTAACGCGTTCTTGTGCAGTTTCTCAAGTAGTTTCCACCATAAGCCTCACCCATCCAACAAGCCAAGTGTCATTGGAGGCAGATCTAAAGGCTCAGAACGCAAGAGTACTATGCTCTGGAGTCAGCGCATGCGTAGGCAAGCGAAAAAAGTCAAATAAGGCTTCTTGTTGTTGGGCCAGAATTACTTCAAAAAACCTCCATGAAGGCCATCTCACCCCCTTGGGTTTTCTTACCTTTTTCTTATTTTATTTTGTTTTGTCATTTTCTTTTCTTTTATTTATTTGCCTTATTTTTTTTATTAACATAATTAACCAACTAACATTTTCATAAAAAAACCAAAAAATAGAATTAACATTATTATCATTATTATTATTTTATTTTGTAAATAAATATTAACCAAAATAGTTTAATTAGGTAATTGTAATTCCTTTTCTTAAATAATTAAAATAACTTAGATTTAGGATTAACTTTTAATTTTGTTTCTTTCATTTTTATTTTATTTCATAAAAACATAAAAAAAACAAAAAAAATATTTTCTTTTAATTAAAATAATCAATTAGTCATTAATTAGTTTTTAATTTCATTTAATTACCAAAAAGACCAAAAAAATCAATTTTCTTTTCTAAAAAGGGTCAACACCCTTAGAACATTCAGATTTAATTCGCGCACAGTTTATTATTATGTAATTGCTCCGGACATGTAATAGTAATTAGGACTTTACTGTTTTTATTTACTTTCCATACTCATTTACTAAAAAACGGGTCTTTGTAATTTTTGGCGATGTATAGACCCGCGCCTTGTAATAGCGTAGGATTTATTTTTCCGCAATTTACTTTCCGCACCCCTTAACTGCTAAACTTGCATGAAAGAATGTATGTAAATAAAAATAACTCGTAGCTCACTAATAAACAAAGACCAACATTAACTGAATACAACACGCAATGCACACACCACTTCTAGGGTACGCCTCACTCGTTGCCTTCGAAACGTGGTCGTCAAGTATAGGATGTTTTAGCGGTCCTTATGTCCATGATCCAGTTGCCTCGAAATAGTTGCCTCGAAACAAGTTGCCTCGAAACAGTTGCCTCGGAACGGTTGCCTCGGATTAAAAAAAAGGATCAAGGACATAAGAGTAGCTTCTAAGGTGTCCTACTGTTGCTTCGGTGACCACACTGTCCCTACAATCGAATTGACCCGAACAACTCCAACGATGGTGCTACCTACCTCTCAATGGTGGGATAGCACTATCTAAAGGACTCTTACACAACCTAATTCCTTAGAGTAGGTAGATTCTCATGGGTACTTGCTCTTTCTCAAAACAAACAAAAATACTTTTCACACCTTACACTTTCTAAAAGTTTTCAAACAAATTTTTCACACACTCTTGAGGACAGACACAAGAGTTACTTAGAAATTTTTCAAACGAAACTTTTTCAAAACCCACTCACACTTGAAAAGCAAACAAAATTTGAAAACATAAGAGAAAGTACCTAAGAGCCCATGGATAACCATGGATAGAAAGGGTGCTAACACCTTCCCTTTCTATAAATCTACCTCCCGAACCGAGAAACATTCTCAAAGAAGGAATTTTGCTGTGCTTTTGTCCTTTCCATGTTGGAGAACATAAAAGACGGTGGCGACTCTTGCTTCCGCGACATTTCGCGAACCAGCGTTAAACAGTCAGTTCTAAATCCACCGATCACAGAACTGGCGACTCTGCTGGGGACACTTTAAAGTGAGGTGTACCTTAGGACTAAGATCACTTATGTTTTCAATTGCTTTGCTTTGATTGCTTTATATTTGTGGGCTTTGCATCGGAGTTTCATAGATCCTAACCCGGATCTGGGGATACCCTTTTAGGTAGCATAAGCTGTGAGGGACCTGTCCGGCGTAGACCGACACGGGTGAAGCAATGGCTACATTGGTGTGGCACCTTGGTCTGTACCGATATCCCTTGTGTTGCAACGAGGAGAATATGGGTCTTCTGGGGAGTCATTAAGCACCAACCGACCTTAGAACCCTAATGTGACCCAACTTGGCCATAGAACAGTAGCAGTATGCTACACCCATTGAGGCTAAACTCTCGCGATGATTCTGGCCGCAAGAAAAGATTGCGACGCTGGAGTTATAACCGATTGAGGGTAGTCAGTGATATTGGGATCCTCTAGAACCCGGTTACTTTTGATAGGACAGGTCTTAACCAACAAAACTGAAAGAGGGTAGTACCTGAACTTCATGCTGGCCTAAACTCTAAGGGTTGTCTGGTGTGACTTGTGTGCCTTCAAACTTGACTACTTGCATGCTTGTTATCTAACACATGAGTTTCTTGCAGGGTTTGTTTACAGTCCTTAATCTGGGCTCATAACAGGGCCTACTTACATCACTCCATGCATAACATAACATCATACCATTGCATGCATCCTACATAAGGACTAATCCATTTCAAGGACCTCAAGGGTTTTGTGATGCAGGTCATGATGTATAGCAAGGGGCAAAGGGGATTTATTTTCCTCTAGCCAAGGTTTATAACTTGAGTCAGGGGCTATGACCCACTCGATATGGTGAGCCTTGACTCTTGAAGAAGGATTCTCAACAACATGAAGTTCCTTCAATCAAGCTACCGGATGCAACTTCTAACAAATTTTCTTGTTTATCCCGCGAGGTCCTTGAAAACATCGCATGCATACATACATATCATTGCATTACAGGTACCCCTTTTACAGGTCACTTACCTTCCTCGCTGTTTATTTCAGCAATGGCTTGCCAACAAGATAACCAGGGTCTTCATGCTCAAGAGACTCAGTTCAGGGAGATCTTCCTAAGCCTATCCAAGGGGCAAGAAGAGTCGAGGACACTCCTCATGGGGAATTTGGCCAAGAAAAGTCCCGAGGATGATAAGGACGAACGGCTGAAATGTCTGCAAGCTGAGGTAGACACAATGAGAACCCAGATGCTGGGGCAAATGGCTCTCATCCAAGGCTTAGCTCGGGAGCAAGAAGAGTTGAGGACCATGATCAGTCAGCTTCATCAAGACAGATACAACATGAAGCAACCAGTTCGAGTCAGGGACCAGGTCATTGATCAGCTTCCAAGAGGACAGGAGTATGGCATGGTGAAGATTAGACCTCTCCAAATTGCTACCACTTCACAGGTCCAACCACAACCTCGCCCAGAGCAACGGGTTGATCAGAGCAAGCCAGACAAGCCTAGGAGGCAATTTACCAAGCTCAACACGTCGCTGTCTCAAGCTTTACAACATCTGTTGAGGTTGAATTTGGTAACTCTAAGTGACCCTCCTAAGAACCCCAACAAGACACCTTCAAGGTATAACCCCAACGCCCACTGCGCTTATCATTCGGACAGCCCGGGGCATGCCACAGACGACTGCTGGTCTCTGAAGAACAAGATCCAGGATCTGATTGATGAAGGGGCAGTGGAATTCACCCAAGATGGCCAGGCTGAGTTCTTCTACTATCCCTGCAAGATTCATCACTTGAAGTGACTAGTTCAAATTAGAAGACTTTTGTTCATTAGATTTTTCAAGTTGTAATTTTCTTTTGATTGTTCAAACAATTATTGTCATAGCAAACTTTATTACTTTATCAATGCATCGCATATGTCTGTTTTGAATCAATATATTCACATTCGCTATATGCAAACTGTTTTCATATTTTTATGATGATCAACTCTCAATTAATAATTCTAAGCCTCTTGAAGGAGGATGACGAAAACGATACCACAATCTACAGTATGCTTTTGAACAAACCCCACTGATGAGGTACAGGCATTGTTTCAATTCCTAAACACTGGAGTTATAAGGATGATAATCCCTCGTCAACCCCTTTGAGCCAAAGAAGTAGGAGTTTTTCTTTTCGAAAATTAAAACCCTTAATCATAACCCGGGGCAGGGTAGTTCTCTCAGTTGATCCAAGTGCACAACGAATGGCGCCAAAGAAGTCCTCACAAAACAGAAGACAGTGATGGTTCTGAATAATCATAAAGACAGGCAATCATTATCCCTCAAAATAAACGCCCATTAAGTCAAAACCTATGAAAGAGACTTACAAAACTGGGGCATCCCGCTGACTGTAATCATAAAAGAAATAGTTCAGGCAAAAAATAGGGATAACGAAATCAAAAAGAAAAGAGGACTTGCAAACCCTTAACAAGGAAATGACTGCCTATTCAAAATAAAATGTCAACATCCGAACCATCATGGAATATTAGGACAAAGACTCGAACAAGGTCTAACGCACGATCAACTGAGTTTAGGTTTGAAGAACATCACGAAGAGCGGGTGGGTACAAATATAATTTGAGCCTTTATCCTTTGTTTCTTAAACCGTGAACCAGGCCACGCTACAACCTTTGAAAGTCCTAGCTGAAGCATGGGTTAGTTCGAAAGCATACTGTTACGAAAGGTATCCTGACTCCTTAAGGCTCGCCGTAAAATCTTGAGTTGACATCACAGTTTACAAAATTCACTTGTTTTTACGGAAAAATGCATTTTCAAAATCTTCAAGACAGACATAAGCTTTGCATTTTAGATAACATTGTTTGCATATGATTATTTGTTTGAACAACAGAGAAATTCGCACGACGAATATTCGGTGAACAAAAATCTTCTCAACAAAAGCTCAAATAGAGGAAACACTTCCAATCAAGGGGCATGGCATGATCATTGTCCATCATCTGGGGCAGTTAGGTCAAGATTCGGAGATTCTCTCAAAAGGCCAACCAGCTTGGGGAAAATCTACGTCTGGATCACTTGGGGCATTGGACGATCAAACGAAGATCGTCTGGTGGTATGGTAACGCAACACTACTGACAGGGGCACCTCCCTACACGGACATAGTCGAAAGAATACTGCGCATAATCAAAGACCCGCTAGGTTGACACACCTAGGCAAAAATAAGGGCTTCCCGGCGAACCAAAAGGGTTCGGGCAAAAATAAGGGATGAAATGAAAAATCTGTACACCCGGCAAGTCGAAAACCAGAAAAGGCGGCTTGGGCAAAAATGGGTATCCCGGTGGACTGAAAACCCGAAAGGGCGGTCCAGGAAAAAGTTAGGGATCAAAAGTGTACGACTATGTTCCGTCATCTCGTCACTTGCCTACCAGAAGAAGATTTGTCAACCGGCAGTCATCAAGCGCCTCTACAGGTACCTTCTCCCACAGAAACAGGGGCAATAGAAATGGTCCAAATTGTACTAACTGCTCTGTCCACAAGGTAACAAGGTAGGTTCGGCTGAAGAACATGACCAAGATACCTTCACTCCCCGCAGAGTAAAACAAGATTCAACAATTCTCCTCAAGCAGAGTTGGTCTCCAATCAACCCTGAAAAGGCACAACATCTCCAGCAAGTCAGCGACACTCTCTCCAAGTAGAGTTAGCCTACAGTCAGCCTTAAGGATGTCGGGCATCTCCAGAAAATCTCAATATTCCCCAACGGGGTATACAAACATTCCTAACAAGCATCCCTGGCAGTCTTAATATAAGATTGTTCCCCGGTGGAGTACCAAACACCCCAGTGGAGCCACTTCCCCAGTATAGTCAAAAGTTTCCCCAGGAAAGTTAAATCAATCTCCCCAGTAGATTCTGGAAGGATATCCCCAGTAGATTCTGGAAGCTTATCCCCAGTAGATTCTGGAAGCTTGTCCCCCGCAGAGTGACAAAGAATCTCCCCGGCTTTATTCAAAGGTTATTCCCCACCAGGGTATAACTGGGTTATCCTCAGCTAATTACCACGGAAAGATCGTCCTCGGCGAAGTTCTTCCTACCCCCCAGCGGAGTTCATCAATTCCCTCAACGAAGCTTATCAACGGTATCACCAGTGGAGTTATCATCAAAATTTCAGCGAAGTATCTCTTCCCACGGAGTAATTCCCCGCAGAGTAATCACTCCAACAAGTTTATTCCCCAACGGAGTCATCTTCTCCTACCGGTTTATTCTTGCAACCATCATCCCCAGCAGAAACAAAGAACTCTCCTCTTTAAACATCAGCCCAGGATCCAACTTCCCGGCATTCGTCAAGGATTTACTTTCCTAGACGAAAAATACATTCATAAACATTTCACATTTCATACATCCTGCTTACATACACAACACATGCACATACGCATCATATCACACAATCTCATTTATTTTTGAGAACCTCTTAATATCATGCAGTTCATGCATCATGACACTGCATACATCTAACATTTTGCCTTTTCAGGAAAAAGGTCAATCCAAAGATGATTACCATCAACTGTCGCAGTTCCAGATTCGACACCTGTATCTAGCCAGGGCATATCTGTGAGCGATTGATTGTGGATTCGATACTTGTATCTAGACAGGACATATCTACATCAAAGAGATTTCCTTTCAGAGATAGCTTGGAAATGCTCCAGATATGGATGTTGTTCTTTTGCTTATTCAAGACTCCTTCTAGAGATAGTTCAGATGTGACCCAGGCATGGCGACGTTCTGATACTTCTTCCAGATTTCCTTTCAGAGATAGCTTGGAAATGCTCCAGATATGGATGCTGTTCTTTTGCTTATTCAAGACTCCTTCTAGAGATAGTTCAGATGTGACCCAGGCATGGCGATGTTCTGATACTTCTTCCAGATTTCCTTTCAGAGATAGCTTGGAAATGCTCCAGATATGGATGTTGTTCTTTTGCTTATTCAAGACTCCTTCTAGAGATAGTTCAGATGTGACCCAGGCATGGCGACGTTCTGATACTTCTTCCAGATTGCCTTTCAGAGATAGCTTGGAAATGATCCAGATATGGATGTTTTTCTTTTGCTTATTCAAGACTCCTTCTAGAGATAGTTCAGATGTGACCCAGGCATGGCGACGTTCTGATACTTCTTCCAGATTTCCTTTCAGAGATAGCTTGGAAATGCTCCAGATATGGATGCTGTTCTTTTGCTTATTCAAGACTCCTTCTAGAGATAGTTCAGATGTGACCCAGGCATGGCGACGTTCTGATACTTCTTCCAGATTTCCTTTCAGAGATAGCTTGGAAATGCTCCAGATATGGACGTTGTTATTTTGCTTATTCAAGACTCCTTCTAGAGATAGTTCATATGTGACCCAGGCATGGCGACGTTCTGATACTTCTTCCAGATTTCCTGTCAAGATAGCTTGGAAATGCTCCAGATATGGGTGATGTTCCTTTGCTTATTCAAGAGTTTCCTTTCAGATATAGCTGGGAAATGCTCCAGATATGGACGTTATTCTTTTGCTTATTCAGAGTTCTTTTCAAAGACAACTTAGAGATGCTCCAGCCTAGATGTTATTCTATTGTTTAGTCCAGATTCATTCAAAAGACAGTCCAGATACGATCCAGATTCGGATGACGTACTGTCACTCATTCAAACACAGACTAGATATGCTCCAGACACGGAGGCCATTCTATTTCTTATTCGGACGCAGCTATCCATTACAGTTCCAAATGGCATCTATAAGCCCATTCCCGACAAGGTTCTGTCACATCTTCCAGATGGCATCTTTAAGCCCATCCTCCTATCCACCATCTCTCCAAATGGCATCTGTAAGCCCATTCCCGCTATCACACTGCTGATACTCTGCTATGTGAGTGCAAATTTCTAGGCACTCTAGTGTTCAATCATCTTCCACCTTCGGATCACGAAAGGCACACAAGCCAATCTACATCCTCGGGTCTAAGAAGATTGAACAGGGGCATCTGTTGTACCCCAAAATTTTCCCTCCCATATTCTTCAAAGTTTACTCAAGGGCTACACAGTCAACCACTCTCCTGAAGCCAGTCAAACTAGGGTTTTGGTTCTTGCAAGAAAGTTGAGGTTTTCAAGGGCCCAATCAAGTCCCATATGCTCATACACATTGTCAAGCATCCACATGTCAAGTTTCAAGGCTCACAAGGTCAAGTTGCACAGTCAAAAACCCTAATTGCTCCACAGTCAACTGCAGGGGTAAAATGGTCATTTGGCAGTCAAAAGTCAAAATTTTTGGTCAACATCTTATTTTGAAGCCACAATCATCATTTTATCAAGTCTTGATCATAATTCCACAAGAATGGCTCAAAAATCATCAAGGTGTCAAAAGTTTCTATTTTTGGACAGTTGAAAAGTCAACTGTAACTTGACCAAGGCATAACTTTTTCATGGTTCATAAGAAAAATCCCATCCAATGCTCATATTGAAGGGGAAGACATTTCCTACAACTCATCTTCACATTCCAAGTCCAAGAAATTCTCTCACTAAAAGTTATCAATTTCAACATTATAGGTCATTTTCAAAAGTCAACAAAAAGGCACTTTAAGTCAAAGACAATAACTTGAGATTGGTAAATCAAAATGACATGGGACCAAAGACATTGGTTAGAGGACTTCAAGACCTTTCCAAAATGTCCAAGAACATGTTCATAGCTTTAAAATTGAGCAAGATATGCATTGGAGAAGTTGAGAAATTTTTGTGAAATGACCAAAGTCAATTATCCTTGAAACTACATTTTTGACAAAAGGGGCCCACTTTTTCCACTTGGTTCAGCTTGGCCATGCCTCCCACGTGTCCCACAATTTATTTCAAGAATAAAAATTAATTTTTCCATTTTTATTTAATTTTATTTGATTTAATTCATTTTAAATCTTTAAAATTCAAATAAAAATCAAAGAAATTAATGGAGGGATATTTTGTGGTTTGAATAGCTTTGATACACCATCATTCACCTTCCAAATTCGTGCAAGACCTATTCCAAGCAAGAAATTCAAATTTTCACAAAAATGGCAAGTTGTTTAAATGGAGGTTATGGCAAAATCTCGAACATAAGTGCAAAGGCTTAATGACCATTATTTGGATTGATACACATTTCATTACTATATATACAAGCCTTCCCAACCTCATTCAAAAAATAGTGTGTGCAGAAACGGCCAAGAGCAAAAACCAAAAATTATTCAAAAAGTGAGAGTTCTAAAACATAGTTGCGAGCATCTTCAGATCAAAACAAGCACGTGGTTCTATTCCTTGCCACACCCTGAAGCTAAAGCAACATTTGCCAAGTCCTGAGGCTCATACCGCGCTGTAAGTTCTTCCCAGGTCCCCCATAATTCTCATATCATTTTTGTTAACGCGTTCTTGTGCAGTTTCTCAAGTAGTTTCCACCATAAGCCTCACCCATCCAACAAGCCAAGTGTCATTGGAGGCAGATCTAAAGGCCCAGAACGCAAGAGTACTATGCTCTGGAGTCAGCGCATGCGTAGGCAACCGAAAAAAGTCAAATAAGGCTTCTTGTTGTTGGGCCAGAATTACTTCAAAAAACCTCCATGAAGGCCATCTCACCCCCCTTGGGTTTTCTTACCTTTTTCTTATTTTATTTTGTTTTGTCATTTTCTTTTCTTTTATTTATTTGCCTTATTTTTTTTATTAACATAATTAACCAACTAACATTTTCATAAAAAAACCAAAAAATGGAATTAACATTATTATCATTATTATTATTTTATTTTGTAAATAAATATTAACCAAAATAGTTTAATTAGGCAATTGTAATTCCTTTTCTTAAATAATTAAAATAACTTAGATTTAGGATTAACTTTTAATTTTGTTTCTTTCATTTTTATTTTATTTCATAAAAACATAAAAAAAACAAAAAAATATTTTCTTTTAATTAAAATAATCAATTAGTCATTAATTAGTTTTTAATTTCATTTAATTACCAAAAAGATCAAAAAAATCAATTTTCTTTTCTAAAAAGGGTCAACACCCTTAGAACATTCCGATTTAATTCGCGCACAGTTTATTATTATGTAATTGCTCCGGACATGTAATAGTAATTAGGACTTTACTGTTTTTATTTACTTTCCGTACTCATTTACTAAAAAACGGGTCTTTGTAATTTTTGGCGATGTATAGACCCGCGCCTTGTAATAGCGTAGGATTTATTTTTCCGCAATTTACTTTCCGCACCCCTTAACTGCTAAACTTGCATGAAAGAATGTATGTAAATAAAAATAACTCGTAGCTCACTAATAAACAAAGACCAACATTAACTGAATACAACACGCAATGCATACACCACTTCTAGGGTACGCCTCACTCGTTACCTTCGAAACGTGGTCGTCAAGTATAGGACGTTTTAGCGGTCCTTATGTCCATGATCCAGTTGCCTCGAAATAGTTGCCTCGAAACAAGTTGCCTCGAAACAGTTGCCTCGGAACGGTTGCCTCAAATTAAAAAAAAGGATCAAGGACATAAGGGTAGCTTCTAAGGTGTCCTACTGTTGCTTCGGTGACCACATTGTCCCTACAATCGAATTGACCCGAACAACTCCAACGATGGTGCTACCTACCTCTCAATGGTGGGATAGCATTATCTAAAGGACTCTTACACAACTTAATTCCTTAGAGTAGGTAGATTCTCATGGGTACTTGCTCTTTCTCAAAACAAACAAAAATACTTTTCACACCTTACACTTTCTAAAAGTTTTCAAACAAATTTTTCACACACTCTTGAGGACAGACACAAGAGTTACTTAGAAATTTTTCAAACGAAACTTTTTCAAAACCCACTCACACTTGAAAAGCAAACAAAATTTGAAAACATAAGAGCAAGTACCTAAGAGCCCATGGATAACCATGGATAGAAAGGGTGCTAACACCTTCCCTTTCTATAAATCTACCTCCCGAACCGAGAAACATTCTCAAAGAAGGAATTTTGCTGTGCTTTTGTCCTTTCCATGTTGGAGAACATAAAAGACGGTGGCGACTCTTGCTTCCGTGACATTTCGCGAACCAGCGTTAAACAGTCAGTTCTAAATCCACCGATCACAATGTGCCTTTCTATTTTTCTAATTTGTTCACCTTCAGGAATGTCTCCTTCCAACCAGCGAATCAAGTGCCTCTGAAAATACTCGAACGTTTGCGTGTTCTAGAGTTTGATCTTCACCGGAGGCTTTGTCGCCGAAAAAATAACATGCACATCTCTTTTGATCAGTGAAAACTTTGGCAAGGGAGTTGAAGACATTTTCTAAGAGTTATGTAACAAATGGTGTGGAAAAATAAAGAGGATGGGTGGTTGTATTTATAGAAAATTGCAATAACACTGTCAAGCCAAGGAGGGTGGCGCCTCCTCTCAAAAACACATGCATGCGCCACACTGCATGGCTTTATAGAGGAGGACAAGTCATGCAGTATGGTGCCTCCTCTTTAAATTGAATGCATGCGCCACACAGAGTGGCTACTCCTCTGTATGGCAAAAAAAATTTGTTTGAAAAGTAGTCATTTTGATAAAAAATTTGAAAAAGTGGTTATTTGAGATATTATTTAAAAAAAAAAAGTGGTTATTTAAAAAAGAAAAATCACTTTTTTTAAGTGTCAACACTCTCATATCTAGTCACTTCATTTCAATTTCAATTTCATTTTAGTTCTTTAACTAAGTGCATCTTTAATGAGAGGAATTAAAATTTTGTGGGTCCAAATTAATTTATAGGGTTTAAAAAATTTATATTTGATCCGAGTAGTTTTTATTTTAATAGTGGTTATTTATAAAGAACTAAAATTTAACTCCACTTTGATGGCATTTTTTTCTTCGATTTTTACCACCATAGTCCGGTTCGGGGTCAGTTCTTTGATGGCATATTTGTATAAAAGCAGTTTAAATTATTATTTAATGAGAATTTATTATTCCAAACAGTGTTAGTTTACGTTAACTATGGAAAGCATGTTCTTTATTACTACATTCACGTCGATGTTCTCTGATGCTAATGAAGTATAAATTCAATTAAGTATAAAATTTTTACCTTTAGTTGACGAGTATTAAAAATGCTCTAACTAACACATGTTAAATTTAATTCTTAATAACAATTGGTTAAATTAATTGAGATTTTTGTTAAAGGTGGAAAAAAAGTTAAATTGTGATGATGTGGCATGAGAGCATGATAAAAATTAAAATAGTGTATCAACAATTTAGATAAGAGATTTATTCCTAATAAAACATCATTTAGTTAATTTCTTGAAGTTGATCAGGAGGTATCACCAAAGTTAAGGGATTTTTGTGTTTTAAGTGTTTTTAGAGGAGACAAAGAGTGACAACCATTGTTTGGTTATTCAAGGTTTTCTATGTTTCCTCTCCTTTTTCTATTTTTCATCATCCTCCCCCTTTGTTCGGTCTCAATGACCTATTTATATTGCAAGCCTTTTTTCCTTTGGATAATGAAAAGGTGTGGTTTTAATAGGTTTTAGTAACCATTAATCACTTGTAACAGACTTAATTATTAACCATTTTGTAACAAATTCAACCATTGATTGTTCCAAGGATATCATAAGGGCTCTATTTTGGATGGTCCTTTAAGAATCTGACAAATTGAGTCCAGAATATGTACGGAACTCGTCGTTCGACCTCATAAAAAATCTCAAAATGTACATAATCATCCAAAGCATGAGGCTTGTATGGGTGAAGTATTTTGAGTTTATCTTGGATCACGTAAACTTTTCATAATCATATTTTAATCGAGTAAATTGTCTGTAAATGCATGGTTTTGATGGATCAATTCCTGGGGGATTCACCCTAGCATATATTGGGAAGATTTACGACTTTAATGAAGTCAGTAAAAGCTACGATTTTAATGGAGAAGTCAGAGCACCCTGGTGGGTTCGCGATATGGAGAAATCATAGAGCACGTGCGGGATCTTGATCCGTTGAAGTCATGGACATGTTACAGACATGGAGAAGTCAAAGAGCCCCAGTGGGATCTCGACTGTTAGCGTCATAAAACTCGGTATGTTCTAGACATAGATAATTCAGAGAGCTCTAGTGGGATTTCGACTTGTTGGCAACGTATAATACAATAGCTTTTGGACATAGAGAAGTCGGAGAGCCCTAGTGGGATCTCAACCTGTTAGCGTCATAAAGCCTGATAGATTCTAGACATAAAGAATTCAGAGAGCCCCAATGGAATCTCAACCTATTGGCGTTGTAGAACCTGGTAGGTTCTGGACATAGAGAAGTCGGAGAGTCCCAGTGGAATCTCCACATGTTGGTGTCGTAGAATATGATAAGTTCTAGATATAGAGATGTCAGAGAGCTCGGTGGGATCTCGAACTGTTAACATCGTAGAACCCGGTAGGTTTTGGGTATATAGTTGTTGAAGAGCTCTAGTGGGATCTCGACATGTTGTCCTCATAGAAATCGTTAAGTTCTAGACATAGAGAAGTCGGAGAGTCTTGGAGGGATCTCGATTTGTTGGCATCGTAGAATCAAGTAGGTTCTGGACACAGATAAGAGAATTAGAGACAAAACTCATTGTTGCACACTATGTATTTGTGGATCAGAATCTGACTCTGAACCAAATGTTGGAACATGCAATCACACAATTGGTAAACTATGAAGTATGTGGAGAAAGGGATAGTGAGAGAGAGAGAGGGAGAGCGTGCGAGAGAGAGAGAGAGAGAGAGAGAGAGAGATAATTGAGGGTGAGAATGGTATTTTGCATTACAATTGATGAGGATGTCTCCAAGACATTTTTACAAGTGTTAAAAATTGATCGGAAGATAAAACACACAAATCAAAAGCAAGAAAAAGAAGAAAAAACTTGTGGTTGTAACCGGTTAACACAAACTGTTAATTGATTACAACAAACAAAAACGGAAAACTAACTATTAGGTATAACCGATTAATGCAAATGTGTAACCAATTACGCCAAATCCAAAGGTCCTTTTTCTCTTTTCAAAAGTGCTTTTCACAAAACTGTAACCAATTACAACATTTGAATTACTTGATTTTCATACAACAAAAATCGCAACAATGTCATACTATTTATAAAAGCTACTAATAATAACTTTAGAAAATTATGGTGGAAAGGATGTAAACATGCAACAGAGGCAAATGACATTGTTTCCAAACACACGCCAAGTGTTTTTGCTAAGTTGAGTTGTAACTACTTCAACAAACTAGGAGGCGCCACACTGCATGGCTTGTCCTCCTGTGTAATGTCATGCAGTGTGGCGCATGCATGAATTATTAGAGAGGAGGTGTCACCTTGTGTGGCTTGACAATTGTATTTATTAATTTTTTTAAATAAAAATAAAAGTAATTAAAAATATTTTATATTAATATTTTATATTACACAATGCATTGATACATTTTTGTTCGGACGTCCCCTCAACCTAAGCGGGTCCCAGTATGACATAAACGGCCCCTCCTTTGCCTCACCCCTTGCCTAACTCCTCTTTGTTAATTTTTCCTGAGGTGTTTGGGGTCTGTTCTGACTCGCTTGATGATGAGGTGTTTAATGTGATGGTCCTAGTACATCAGGATCATACATCCCATCGATCATTTTGCCCCACTGTGTTGTGCTTCCAAAGAGATCGGTGCCCATGTTGTTGAAGTTTGGTATTGTTGGTTGGGATATGTGTGGGTGGGGTGGTTGATAGTGTTGGGATGTTGAATCGTGTTGGAAACGAAACAATAATTCTTGTGGTGTATGAAATTCGTATGATGGTTGGGTACTTCGATGGTGTGATGTTTGACTGTATGTAGGTTGGGTGGTATGGTAGGAAGCAGATGTATCATATGTGTATTAGGTGTTGTGGTAGGATGTGGAGGGTGTATATTATTGGTGGTGGGTCGGGTCATGCTCTTGGTGTTGTGTTTGCGCGTGTGGTATTAATTGATGACAGGTTTGGTTGGATGTGGTGGTGTATGGTTGTTGGGTTTGAGTGGGTTAACATTGTTGTTGGGTTTAGTATTAATGAGGGGTTGGATGTTGGGGTTGTTATTAGGCATACGATGCAGCTCTTTGGCGTGGGTCGATCAAATATGTCTCATAAGACAGAAACAAATTTGTTGAAACCGATGTGTACCATGTCAAATATTTGATAGTTGGTTTTAAGTCATCTTGTGAGATCGACTCCCTTAGGACCAATTCACGTCTATGCCTCCATTGACGACATTGATTTTTAGCAAAGTCTCTCAAATTATTAAATCCTCATTGGTCGTCAACTCTGAGTAGGTGCCATTGTCCCAAACATGTAGGGGGTCTGGGATACCCTGTTGCATGCCAAACTATAGCTTAACGCGATCAATACGATGCATATCCATAGTAGTGAACCTGATGAGTGTTGTTTTTGCAGTCCAGACTTCAGCATCTGTTGGGTTAATCTCATGGTCAAGATCCTTATACGGCCTTTATATAAATTGTAGAGGAAAAAGAGTGTTAAGCTAATATTAATATTAAACTTAATTAACCTATTGAAAGTGTTGTATAAAATATGTAAGTTTAATACCTCTTCTGGTCTAACACGATCAATAAGATTTCAGTAGACTACTATTGCATTTTTAGAGGATTTATTGTAATTCAACCCAGGAATAGACCACCTACATAGAAAAAACGGGTAATAAATTAATACATGTTGGTTATAGTATATAGTATGTAAAATTTGTGTTTTCATAATCTTACTTTATAGAAAGGGGAAAGACTAATGGCCTTGTGTTATGGGGGGGGGGGGGGGGGGAGTGTCGGCATTCTCGACCAGTAACATGTCTGGAGCAAAAAGACACAGGAATAGAAAGAACAATTGTCGTTCGATGCGTTTTTACACAAGGAACTATACAGATGGGCCAAAACAGCAGAGCTCCAACTATATTTGTTTATTTTATCAAAATGTATTAACAAAGGTAAATACATGATATTAACAGTATTACATGTTGTTTTAGGAAATAAAAAGTGGCCAAATAATATCATTATGTAACATCGAGCTTTCATAATTTTTTCTTGCTCGGTAGAGTTTTCGGTTATTACGAGACTACTATGACATTCTCTAAGAAGATGGATATTAATACCTTGGCCTCTAAACCCTTGTTCAAATAAACAGACTCCCAAAAGTTCCTCGCATATGGCATTGTCTTAGTTGACTCGATCGTTGACAGCCTTACCATTGATCGGTAGATCAAATAACATGTACACATCCTCTAGTATGACGGTACATTAACCACATGGAAGATGAAAGGTGTGAGTTTCGGGTCTCTATATTTCCACTAATGCGAGAATAATTTTATAGTCAACATGGTAATTGACTGTGTTAAGTAACGAACCAAAACCGGTGTGTCGTAAGTACGATTCAATTTGTACGTCATAAGGGACATACTCATGAACACGCCAACGAAATCTTTTAACATCCTATTAAAAACATGAATTATGTATAAGAAATATAATATTTACATATAACAATCATAAGAACTATGGAAATTAAATTTGTCGATAATTAACAGGTATTGAATAAAATAAACTTACAAAGGTTTCAATGTTGTTGAGAGTTCCTCTATGTTGATCACCCATGGTCAAGAGAGCCATTTTTTCTTGGTTACTCTTGTGTTCTTGTTGATGTTTTAAGAAATAAATATTGTGTGAGTTATGATTGTGATGAACATATAGGGTGAATGTTATATGTATTTATAATAAAATATTAAGTAACACTATGCATTCATGTGTGAACCCTTTGCATGCAATTTACACATAGGCGCCACACTAGGTGGCGCATGCTTTTGTTTTTTACACTAAGGCGTAATTTAACATGGCTTATTACTTTTTGCATGCATGTAAAGCTGCAGCGTGGAAGTGATAAGATGGCATGCATGCAAGCCTGTTGTTCAAGTGACAAGCCACCCTAGGCGGTGCATGCTTATAAGAAAAAAATGACAAGCCATCCTAGGTGGCGCATGCTTACAAAATAAAGAGGGCAAGCCACCTTAGGTGGCACATCAGTGTATACACCTCATACTTTCATCAGTCTATTTAAGCGTCTGTTTAGAGTGCATTGCCGGTATACATCCATAACTCACAAAAAACAAACCTCAACAGATGGACATTCACAAAATTATACTACTGTTGCTCATATTAACAGTGAGATGTTCAATTGCGATAACTTCAGCTTTAATTTTTGTAATACCGATTTTATCCGCTTTCAAACAAACAAGAAATCAAGTTTTGCACGCTTCAAAGGTAGACTAGAAGCAAAATTGTAGTGTGGTCCAGTTTACCAAATTCTTTATAAGTCTTTATTTCTATTTGATAACAACCAAGTCAGATTTTATCAACTAAAGGTGTGTGACGATGATGATGTTCAAAACATGTTTTGAACGCATGAACAATCGGGGTTCAATGAGATTGGGCTGTATGTTTTATTACAACAACCTGATCAATCTCAGGTGGTAGATCCTTCTCAAGATTCTGAAGAAGAGGATGAATCTGACGAGGACAACCACCCCGAAGTCGATGTTATTGACCAAAAAGAAGAAGATGATGAGGCAATAACTGATTTTATGGTCAATAATACCGATGAAGATCAAGAGCATGAACCTCTACCTACGAGTCATGCGTACGACCTTCCGTTTCACATGACGAACTTGAATTTGAGGGAAGACAAACTAGCCTCAGATATATTTCACAATTCTTATATGTAGACCGAAGGAGCCTTGAAAGTTGGAGACAAATTTCATACAAAAGAATAGTGTGTTAGAGCTATCAAAAAATACCACATGGAAATTTCAGCTGATTTCAATGTAGATAGAACTAATTCAGGGAGGTACATTATTTTATGTCTTCAAAAACCAATTTTACATTTTCGTTTAACTGCATCTTACAATAAGAGAAGTGAGTCATGGGAAATATGTACCATTGATCCACTCCACACTTGCATCACCGCCGTTCCAACGCAGGATCATCGAAAACTTAGTTCTCAACTAATAAGTCAAGAAATCTCGCCTCTTATTAGTAAGGATCTGTCGTTAAAGGAGATTACAATTATTTCTCATATTGTTACAAGATTCAATTATATTCCTCTTACAGGAAGGCATTGATCGCGAGGACTAAGGTAGTTGGACTTGTGTACGGTAATTGGGAGGAATCATACAAAGAACTTCCAAGATTTTTGGTGGCATTCAAATATTATGCTCCAGGAACTGTGGTAATTTTGGATACATTCCCGACATTTACCCCCGACAGAACTCGTATTAGTGGAAATGGAATATTTCATTGATTGTTCTAGGCGTATGAACCATGCATCAAAGGTTTTGTATTTTGCAAACCTATTATACAGATTGATGAAACTTGGTTTTACGGAAAGTATAAAGGAACATTACTCATGGCAGTGGCACAAGATGGCAACAATAATGTTTTTCCGATTGCCTTCGCTCTAGTTGAAGGTGAGGCAGGTGGTGCATGGAATTTCTTTCTGAAGAATCTCTGATTACACGTTGCTCCATAACCCAACCTTTGTTTGATTTCAGACAGACATCCATCGACTGTGAGTTCATATAATAACCCTGATAACGGTTGGCAAAATCCCCCTTTAACACATGTCTATTGCATTAGACATATCATGCAAAACTTCATGCTCCATATTAAAGACAATACAATTCAAAAGAAAGTTGTTAATGTAGGATATGCCTTAATAGAACCATCATTCCGACACTATCGCAAAGAAATCTGGTTGACAAACTCAGAAGCATTAAGGTGGATCAATAATATTCCAGTGGAGAAGTGGACTCGGGCATTTGACAATGGTCAACGATGGGGCCACATGACAACAAATTTGGTGGAATCATTGAACTTTGTCTTTAAAGGCATCAGAAACCTACCAATTACTGCTTTGGTTAGAGCAACATATATTAGGATGGGGTCATTGTTCGACACAAGAAGTTCAAAATGGAGGGAAATGTTACAATCAAGGTAGTTGTTTAGTGAATGCACAATGAAATCATTTAACAAGGAGGTTGCCAAAGCAAACACCCATAATGTCACCGTGTTTGACAGTGTTAAAGGTTGGTTCAGTGTACAAGAGACAATGGATCATAATGAGGGGAGGCCAAGGGGATATTATTGGGTCGAACTAAATATAGGTTGGTGTGATTGTGGAAAGTTTCAAGCATTTCGCACGCCTTGCTCTCATGTCATAGCGGCATGTTCGCATGTTTGCTTGGACCCAATACAACATATATCCCCTGTTTACACAGTAAAGAGCGTTTTAAGTATGTACATCAGTACCTTCTCCGTGTTGGCAAAGGAGGATTATTGGTATGCTTATCAAGGGGACATTATTTAGCATAATGAATAAATGCAACGGAAGAAAAAGGGGCGCCTCAATAGCACTTGTATTAGAACTGAAATGGATACGGCCAACAAAATGATAAGATTATGCAGTACATATCGTCTTCTCGGACACAATCGAAAATATTGTCAGAATATTGGGTCTAGCTATGCAACCTAATTTTTTTATAGTAAACTTTCTGGAGTAATTAATTTGTTCTAAGCAAGAAATTTCAATTTAAATTCGGGTTTTCATTCCGTGTTCAATTTATCATTCAATTACAACAACCTTCACATAATGACTCAAAAAATTACAACACGACAAACTTAGGACAACAATAAAATAACATGATAAATAAACATAAAAACTAAACACGTCATAATATCTAACCATCAACACAATACCGTATGGTCCAAGCATCATCATCATGACATCTGCGTCGCATCTCACCTTTTTCCATGATCGGCTTACTCCATTTTCATTCCTCACTGTAATTCATCTTTCAATTTTTATGATCTTTTCACCTTCAAGAATGTCTCCTTTCAACCAGCGAATCAAGTGCCTCTGAAAATGCTCGAAAGTCTACGTGTTCTAGAGTTTGATCTTCATTGGAAGCTTTGTCGCTGAAAAAACATGTGCATCTCTTTTTATCAGTAAAAACTTTGGCAAGAGAGTGAAAGACATTTTCTAAGAGTGATGTGAAAAATGGTGTGAAAAAATAAAGAGGATGAGTGGTTGCATTTATAGAAAACCATATACAACTGTCAAGCCACACAAGATGACGCCTCCTCTCTAATAATGCATTCATGCGCCACACCACATGGCATTACACAAGAGGACAAGTCATGCAGTATGGTGCCTCCTCTTTAATTTGTATGCATGCGCCACACATAGTGACACCTCCTCTGTGTGACGAATTTTGTTTGTTTGAAAAGTGGTTACTTTGATAAATATTTTGAAAATGTGGTTATTTGGATTTTTTTTTTTAAAAGTGGTTATCTGAAGAAAAAAAAATCCTATCATCACGTGGTAAAAAAATAAATTGAAAATAAAGGGGCTTCATATGAAAAATCATCAGCCAAAATAGTTTTGAAAAAAATAAGTTTTAAATGAGTGTCAAAAAATTGTGACTAAGTTTGTGAAGATTGTTGATATTGTGTATGTGTAAAAGTCAAAGTATAAAATTGTGTGTTTGTTGATGGAAAATTAGGGTGAAGAGAATGTTATTTATAGAATTTAGAAATTAGGTAAAACACCAAAAAGGAAATTATCCAACATAAAAAGCTCAAAATTTCTGATTCTATCTTGGTCAGCAAGTCTAAGAATTTGGTCCTATTTGTGACTCTGTACAAGATACGATTTGAAAAATATTCAAACTAAAAAATATTTTATTTTTTTAAAGAATTTTTGTCTATTTTTTAAAATAAAATAATGATTTAAAAAATAATATTAAAAAAATATAATAAGTAAATAAAAACGAAAATAGTAATTAAATAATAAAAAATGTGATTTTAAAAATGAAAATAAAATTAATAACAACTGAAAGAAAAAAATATAGAACTAGTAAAACTCGATCCCATGACCTTTTACTTGCAAGCTTTATTCCTAACCAATTATGCTATATTATTTATTCAAAATACAAAACCAATTGAAAATATACGAAGGGTGAACAAGTATTTTCTATTTAAGAAATACAAATAATTTAAAATATACGAAGGGTGAACAAGTATTTTCTATTTAAGAAATACAAATAATTTAAAATAAATTATTATGTATATTTTTAAATAAGCAAAAATAATTTGAAAACAAATATTTATAAAATTCTAAAATATTAATGTAAATAAACCAAAAAGAATTTATAAATTTCAAATTTGAAAATAATTTGACTGTTAAAAATAAGAGGAATAAATTTAGGATATGACATAGTTAAACAAAAACCTTAACAAAGTTAGATTTTAATTAATCCTCTAATGTAAATGACATCTGGGCAATAAAAAATGATAAGTTAAAACAAATTTAATAAAAGAGAAATAAAAAAATAAACAAGGGGACATGGAGAAGCTATAAACACTCTTATGAATTATGACTATGTGTATTGAGCAAGATTAGGGGTGTTTATTGGTTCAGGTAAATCTGAACTAAATCGGAATTTGAACTAAACTATAGTGTTTGAGTTGAATATTTTTTTAGTTCGGACAAGAACCGAACCAAACCAACGAAATTCAATGACAATTGGTTCAGACATCGGATTTTCAATTTTCTATCCGCAAGCCCAACCCAAACCAGTCATAATTAATTATCATGAAAATTACTACCAATCATTTAAGTTCAAGAAGAAAAAAGTGAAATATCGTATGTTGATAAGTTATTTTATTTTAATTTGTTATTAGAAAATTGTTAGTGTATTATGGTAGCTGAGTGTAGAGCTATGAAACACATTCATTATCATACTAACTCAAGTGACTAATTATAGATTCAAAAGCCTTGATGTTATATATTTTTCTTGTTAGATATTTTAGAATCTATTAGAGAAAAATTGCTAGTCTAATATTTACAAGTAAACACTATTAATACTATATTTTAATATTATTATAAAAAATTAATTTCCCTAAATAAGTTATGTTTTTCAAATACTTTTGCATTTTTTATCTACCCGATTAATCCAATCCAAACCAACCCATTATTTCTCGGTTTGGTTTGAGATTTACCGCAAAAATATACAAATCTAATCGAAACCAATCCATATAATTTTAATCAATTTGGGTATCAGATTATCTCAAAATCGAACCAAACCGGTCCACAAACATTCCTATGCAAAATAGAATAAAAGTCCGAGAATTCTAATAAAAATACACATTTCTAGGGGAACTTAGTTCCTTGTTGAACCCAACATCTTTAGATCAATTATCTAATCATATCTCTCTTATAGTGTCACCTTTTGAAAAACTTTAACAAAAGGACAAAGAAAAACAATTAACGCTTAAAATGCAAAAAAACAATATATAACAAGAAAAACAACAGTGTCGAAAAGTTCTAATACGATAGACATACAATTATTCACACTGTTACAATCCTGACAAAACATTGTAAGTGCCTCAACAGTGTTATGACCATAGACACTGTTATAACACAATTACAGGCACATAAGTGAAAAGAAATCAAAATTTGGGATAATATTTTAACGAATTCAAATTGCGATAAGTGCAACCTGTAACACACCACTGATCGGAATTGCGTAAGCCTTTATGCGACCACGTCGTAATATCGAATTTATAATCCATCTCCAAATAATCATCATCATATTTTTCAAAGGGCATATAAGCAAAACCATCTCCATCATAATCGTCCATATAATCATTATATATTGGAAGTTGGAAAACTTTCATTTGCTCACGACACCTTTTTTCCACATTTGGACTCAAACCACGAACATAATAGTATTGCAAATCAAGAGATTCAATAAGAGGGCAACTAATAAGAATGGAAAACAACTGATAATTGTCAAACACAATTCTAGAAAATGAAAGATGGCATGTTCCAGGCATTGATTTCCCAATAGCAAATACCTCATCATAAAAATCGAAGTAAGTGTAAAGGGACCCTTCAAATTTTAGTGACTTCAAAAGAGGGCAAGAATGACCAATAACTTCGATAGAATCCTTAGATAAGTACTTAAATGAAATTTGAAGCTCCTCCAATAGTTAAAACATCTTCACAGATTCAATCAACCCTTTATTTGAAAAGTTATTAGAGTAAGGAATTTCTAAACGCCTTAGGTTACTTACCTTGTAAAATATTACGAATTAGAATGTTTAAAATATGCATTCCCTGGAAACTAACAATAAACAAATTGAAAGTGATATGTATTACTTATGAGCGATATACTTGAGAAGGTCATCGATACCAAATAACTCAATAGTAATATCTTTCATATGACCGCAACTTAGATCAACCATACAACGAACAATCTTCTCCAAACAACAAAAATTATGTGTTGTAATATGTCCTTGTTCTGATATGTTGAATTTAAAAATTTCTTAAGTCCCGCATTGTTAGAATTTTTTTGTGGTTGAAAAAACCATTTAGTCCCATATTTCTCACGTGAGAAATATTAACTAACTCACTTCATTTTATAAGGAAATTACTTGTTTTATTCCAAAACACACCAAAAACTATTTTATTAGTTTTTGCTTCTTCACTCTCATAACTATGTGTCTTTCGAATTGTTGAAGCGTCAACTTTCCCCCCTTTCTTCTTCCCCTTTCTTTCTACTTGTTGAATTTTTTGAATACTTACTTGAATTATCTTTTGAAAATAATGATAATTTCTCCTAGTTTGAGTTGAGAAATTATCAAGTATAATTTTTTGGATTCTATTTAGAGAATAATTCGAATTTCTCTTTGTTTGAGAAATTATTTTGAGTGATCAAATGACCATTAATGAATTCTCTTAAAGAATTATTGAAATTTCTCTTGGTTTGAGAAATCATTATGACTAGTTGTTATACCAAATACTACAGTGGTGTTTATACCATATTGGAATAGGTCTTAGTATATCAAAGGGTATATTTCTAGATCGATTATCTACCATGCAAGTAGTAATCACACAATATAGAACTAGGTTGTTTTATCCTGGAGGTGGCGTAATAGTTCGACTGTTTTGCATAATTTTGGATAGTACCGCGAAACGTCTTAAAGATAGGAATCAATCCGTGAATCAACCCGGTAATTTCTTTGGTGGTAAAAAATTTCAAAACCCTGAAATAACAAGTTTTAAGACATTTCAAACTATCATGGCTACTGAAGAAATTATAGGTACTTCTGAGATTGTCTCGGACAAACTGTTCAAGTTTGAAGGAGTGCATTTCAAACGTTGGCAACAAAAGTGAGATTTTTCTTAACCATAAAGAAGGTTGTCAATATTTTAACTGATGACATTCCTACTGTTCCATTTGGATCAGTCGAACAAATGAATAGAAAGAAATCTAGAACTTAGATTGAATTGTTAATTTCAATGAATTTTAATTTACAACATAAATTAAAGCGAATGATTTACAGCTAAAGGAAGAAATCTCCTTATAGAAAGAGAATGGCTATAACATTCTGAATGAACTCGCAAATGATCTGTATGATTATTACAACAACTGCGATACTTTAAAACATGTTTATGAGGCTTTGAAAAACAAGCATGACATTGAAGTTGTAGTAAAAAAATATATTGTTAGTCGTTGCTTCAAGTATCAAATGGAAAATATGAAAGGTCGATGTAGGCTCAATATTACGAACTTCAAAAGATTGCTTATAAGATCATCACAAAAGGTATGTGTTTAGATGAACAATTTTAATTGGCTTTTATTATTGACAAACTACCCATAATTTGAATGTTTTTAAAAAACTTTGCTTCACCATGATTGAGAATATGATCTCATGGTTCTTATACACTCTGATATATGTAAATTAGATGGAACTTTAACTAGAAATAGTAAATGTTATTTTATCACTTTTGTTGACGATTGCTCTGATTATACTTATGTATACTTAATTAAGAATAAAAGTGAAACACTTACCATGTTTAAGATGTGTGTAACTGAAATCGAGAATAAATTTAGTAAGAAGATTAAGAGACTTTGTAGTGATAGGAAAACTGTACGATTCTAGTTTATATAATGAACTTTATTATAAACAACATGAAATTATACATGAAACATCTGCACCATACTTTCCTAAAATGAATGGTAAAGCATAAAGAAAGAATATAACTCTTACTGAACTTGTTGTTGCGATTATGTTGAATTCTAGTGTTGCACCTCACCGGTGGGAGAATTTTGTTAATTAGTTGCTATGTCTTGAATCGAGTTTCCAAGTAAAAAGTAATATCTCACCTTATGAGATATTAAAGAAAAGACAACCAAACTTGTCTTATTTAAGAACTTGGGGGCTATTTGGCTTATGTCAGAATTTCATATCCGAAGCGAGTTAAACTCTCTAGTAGAGCCTATGAATATGTATTCATTGGGTATGCAACGAACAATAAGGCATATAGGTTTTAAGACCTAAATGATAAAGTGATCATAGGATCAAATTATGTTAAGTTCTATGAAGATAAATTTTCTTTCAAATTGAGAAATAGTGGGGGCACTGAATCGAATCACATTCCCATGATAAGAAACACTGAAAGCAACAACGAAGTAGAAACTAAACTTCGACGAAGTAAAAGGGTAAGAGTTGATAAAGACTATGGGTCCGGTTATACGGCTCATAATGTAGATAAATATCCAATAAATCTTCAAGAAGCATTGTCATCTCTGGATGTAGGTTTATGGCAAGTAGCTATTAATAATGAGATAAAATCTCTAGAATCTAACAAGACCTGGAACTTAGTAAACTTGCCTCCTGGTTTCAAACCAATTGATTGTAACTGAGTTTTGAAAAAGAAACTAAAACCTTATGGAAATATTAATAAATACAAGGCTCTCTTTATAGCCAAGGGTTTTAGACAGAGAGAAAAAATATAGATTTCTTCGAAACCTTCTCACCAGTCACTAAAATTACATTCATTAGGGTACTTGTCTCAATATCTGCTATTTATAACTTAATAATACACTAAATGGATGTTAAAACAACATTTTTAAACAATGACTTAGAAGAAGAAATCTATATGGACCAACTGAAAGGGTTTGAGATTCTTGGGGCAAGAAAACAAGGTCTGTAAGTTAGATAAGTCTTTGTATGGGCTAAAACAAGCTCCAAAGCAACAACATAAAAAGTTTGATAACTTAATGATATCAAATGGGTACAAAGTGAATGAAAGTGACAAATTCATTTATTACAAATTTGAGAATCACATTTGCACTATCATATTTCTATATGTAGACGATCTACTCATATTTGGATCAAATATTCAGGCCGTTAATGATATGAAATCTTGTTGTGCAATGACTTTAATATGAAAGACATCAGAGAAGCGAGTGTGATTTTTGGTATCAAGATCACGAGATCCGAGCATGAAATTTCTTTGGATCAATCACACTATTTGGAAAAGATCTTAGAGAAATATAATTACTTTGACAGTAAATATGTGAGCACATCATATGATCCAAGCGTGAAGCTATTTAAGAACACTAGTGAAAGTGTTAGACAAACAGAATATGCAAGCATCATCGAAAGTCATAGGTATTCCATTGATTGTACTAGATCCGACATTGCATATGTCGTGGGATTTTTGTGCATGTTTATTAGTAGACTGAGTAATAAACATTGACAATTTATTGAGTGAGTCATGTGGTACCTCAAAAGGACCATGAATATCGGTTTACATTATCAGAGATTTCTTGTTGTACTTGAAGGATACAATGATGCAGATTGTAATACCTTATCAGACAATTCCAAAGAAACTAGTGGCTATGTATTCCATATCTAGAGGAGTTGTATCTTGAAAATCAAAGAAAAAGACTATCATGGCTCAGCCCACGATGGAGTCTGAGATGATAGCATTAGTGACTGCTAATGAAGAAGCAAGTTGGTTAAGATGCTTGCTAAATGAGATTCCCTTATGGGAAAAACCTATGCCGACTGTATTGATCCACTGCGATAGTACCATGACTATTGCAAAAACTGAGAACCAGTATTATAATGGTAAAAGACGTCAAATTAGAAGAAATCATAACACTGTTAGAGACTATATCTCTAAAGGAGCTGTTAGAGTGGATTATGTATGCACTGATGAAAATTTAGCAGATCCTTTAACGGAAGGATTAGGTAGAGAGAAAGTTTATAATGCATCATATAAGATGAGACTAATTCCTATAGGAATATGAGTTGCTCATTATGGTAACCCGACCTAAATGACTGGAGATTCCAAGAAATAGGTTCAATGGGTAATAACAAGTTGTGAGTAATATGAGGCGATCATGCTAGAGTAAATAAGTGAAGCATAAATCCTGAAGTAATAAGAGGATGAGATAATTGAAACTCTTAACGAGATATATACTCTGTATGAGGGAGTATCTAAGCTACATGAGTACTCTTGATAGACTCACCTATGTGATTGTAGCACTGAGGCTGGTTCCTATAGAATTTCGAAGCAAAATTCCTAGAGCTTTCACTAAACCGGGGTACACGTGTAGAGCCATTAAAGCACGTACTATTATAATACACCTTATGAAAAGGTTGTGTGTGGGTTTGATGTCTGAGATAGAGTTCAAGACATTTGTGTCACTCTTGTTCAATCAGAATCCTACTTGCTACACAAAGGTTCAAGTCGTAGACACCTTTGTTTATGAATAATCTTAGAAACGTTTGACATTACTTCTAAAATCACTTCTTTAAATTCAAGTGGGAGATTGTTGGAACATGTCATTGTTCCAATATGTTGAATTTAAAAATTTCTTAATTTCCACATTGTTAGAATTTTTTTTTGTGGTTGAAAAAACCATTTAGTCTCACATTGCTCATGTAAGAAATATTAACTAGCTCACTCCATTATATAAGGAAATTACTTGTTTCATTCCAAAATACACCAAAAACTATTTTATTAGTTTTTCCTTCCTCACTCTCATAACTTTGCGTCTTTCGAATTGTCGAAACACCAACTTCTTTCCCTTTCTTTCTACTCGTTGAATTTTTCGAGTACTTTCTTGAATTCTCTTTTGAGAATAATGGTAATTTCAACTCGTTTGAGTTGAGAAATTATCAAGTATAATTTTTTGAATTCTCTTTATAGAATTCTTTGAATTTCTCTTTGTCTGAGAAATCATTTTGAGTGGTTAAATGACCATTAATGAATTCTCTTTGGAGAATTATTGAAATTTCTCTTGGTTTGAGAAATCATTACGAGTGGTTGTTATACTAGATACTACGATGGTGTTTACACCATATCGGAATGGGTCTTAGTACAATCAGAGAGTGTATTTCTAGACCGATTATCTATCGTGTAAGTAGTAATTGTATAATATAGAATCGAGCTGTTTTATCCTGGAGACAGCGTGGTAGTTCGACTGCTTCACATAATTTTGGACAGTACCGTGAAACGTCTTAAAGAAAGTGTACCGATCTGTGACTCAATCTGGTAATTTCTTTGGTGGCAAAATTTTTCAAAACTGTGAAACAATGATATGAAATAAGTTCAATATAAAAAATGCGAATGGTACGCCACATTAAGGGATCCTTGCAAATGTGCCACCACCGAGGATACACATTACATGAACTTATCATAATATCAACATTATCAAGTCTTTGGAGTATTTTCTTTGTCAAATCTATTGGAAGTTCAAGCCAGTTTGACTTTCATGTGCTCTCACCTTTAGATTTCTTAAAGGACGAGTATGCCATATTACTATGATACAAAATAAATACTTGGGATTTCAAGCAATTTACAAACAGTGATGTGCTCAAAAACACAAAGATGGCAAAACAAAGATCACACACCAGTATTCCTACACAGATCACATCTGTTTTGATACACTGATCACAATATATCATCATCATTGTCACCACACTACCTGCCTCCATAAACAACAATATGGTCAACTCATCATTTTTTTTTTGAAAATTCACGGGCATTAAAATTTAAGAGCCATTAAATTTATTTGACAATAGTGCAACCGATTTCTAATTTTTAATCGTTTTAATCTAAAATATTTTATTAGTCTAACAAATTGAGTTCAACAAAAGATTAAATAAAATAAGTCCTTAATTCATAAGAAAATTTCTAAATAACGAAAACTAAAAAAAATGAAAATACTTAGATTTGCTAAGTAGAAAAAGCAAGAGGAAAAAATAAAAAAATAATGAAGATTAGAGAAATGTACAACATGAAACAAAAAGTAAAAAGTAAGGAAAATAGAAAATAAAATCCAAGTAATCTTTGTGTGTTTCTCTATTCCTATGTTGCATCTGCAACGAAATGTAACCGTCAGTGACGAGATCAATAACGTCTTAAGTACTGAAAAACACACGCATTTGAATTATTTACTGATTCCAATTCTTTCCATCAAATACTGAAAACTTTGTATTCAAATTGTTTCTGCCATTCATCTTTGTTTTTGTGCACCGAAACTCACGGAGATCTTACAAAAACACTTGTGTTTGTCAATCCCACAAAATAAAAAAAAAATACAATTCTATTACGATTTTAATAGTGAATTCAACGCGAATTTAAGAAACGAAATCAATCACATACGTTACATATTTACTCATGTTCTCAAAAAATCGAATAAAACTCTAGATACTAATTATTAGGGGTGTTCGCGGTGCGGTTTGGGCGGTTTTGAAGCAAAAAATTACCCGAACCGCAAGAGAAAAAAGTATGCGGTTCGGTTTGGTTCGATTGACTTTTAAAAATAAATCCAAATCAAACCAAACCAAATTAATGCGATTTGGATTGGTTCGGTTGGTTCGGTTTTTTAGAAGAAAAAAATTATTAAGTCATACATGCAAATATAAAGGAAAATATAATTTTGTGTTTAATTGTTCATACATTACCATAAAAACATTTATAATTGTCAAAATAAATTTATAATTTGATACATAAAATTGCGTATTATAACTTTATCTAAATCTAAAGAATGATATAAACAAGATTGCATTCTTAAATAAATATTATATAAAGAATATGATAAAATATATTTTGTGAAAATAATATTTATAAATGAATAATATTTTATTTTTTTATGATTTGTAAATTAAAATGAATATAATACAAAGTATGATAAAATATACACACAATACATGTTGATTTCTCTAAAGAATTAAAGAAATATATATTGGTTAGTAAGATTTTATAACATAACGTGATTTTGTTTGGTTTGGTTCGATTTGTAAAATACAAACCGCAAACCGAACCGAACCGTGCAGTTCCGCGAGAAAATGACCCAAACACATCCGAATCAAATGCGATTTTTTGCGGTTTCGTTTTGATTCGATTTAGTTTTGCGATTTTCTATTGAATTTGTTTGGTTTTGAATACCCCTATTAATTATTAAAGTACGAAGTTGAAAATAAAGAGGAAGAAGAAAGAGATGAGAAAAGAGAAAATAAAAATAACTAACTTCTATTCAAAACAGCTTCAGTTTATATACTACCAAAAAAAAAAAATTAAATGAATCTCAAATTAAACAAAATGCAACTTTAATGAAATAGGTCAGGTCACCCTAAACCCTAACTAAATGTGAATTTGAATTACAACTTAACAGATCGATCTCTCTTCCCTGCTTGTACTTGTCTCTCAGCAATCTTTCTGTTTCACTTGAACCAAACATATTTTACATACCTACCCTCGTAAACCCCAACACTTGAGAATCTCATTTATCACTGTTTCTTCTCTCTTTACTCACAAGCCCTACTTCAACGCCGCCAACACCACCACCCCTCCTCCTTCACCTCCCTCATCTTACGCCGTCCTTCATCTAATCTCCCATTTCCAGATCAAAGGTTAGATTTTCTTGAGATTATTTTCTTGCTATTGGAAAATTGTTATAGTATTTGTTTATTTTGTTTTTTTCACTTTTCAAGGTGCCCGTGAATTTCTTCCTTTGCTTTGCCATCTTTATGTTTCCACTTCAAATTTTGTCTCATAATAATATGGCACCATCTGTTAAGAAATCTAAACGTGAGAGTACAAGAAAGCCAAACTTGCTTGAACTTCCAGTAGATTTGACAAAGAACATACTCCAAAGACTTGATACCCTTGATATTCTGATAAGTGCGCGTAATGTTTGTTCTCTGTGGTGGCACATTTGCAAGGATCCGTTAATGTGGCGTACCATTAACATTAGTAATGTCCATCATATTCCATATCATTTTTGTTGTTTGGATAAGATTGTTCGTCGCGCGGTTGATCTAAGCCGTGGTCATCTCGAAGATATTGATATTCAGTTATTTTGTACCGATGACCTCCTCAAGTTTATCGCTCATAGGTACTACATATCACTTTCAATTTCAATTTGTTTATTGTTCATTTCTAAGTAATGCATTTTTTACACATCTTAATTCGTAATATTTTGCAGGGCAAGTAACCTACGGCGGTTAAAAATATCCAACTGCAATAAGATTTCAATTAACGGGCTGATTGAATTTATGAAGATGTTTTCACTATTAGAGGAGCTTCACATTTCATTTAAGCACTTATCTAAGGATTCTATCCAAGTTATTGGTCGATTTTGCCCTCTTTTGAAGTCACTTAATCTTGAGGTGCCGCAATACACTCACTTTGATTTTTATGATGACGTATTTGCTATTGGAAAAGCAATGCCTGGACTACGCCATCTTTCGTTTTCTAGAATTGTGTTTATGAATGATCAGTTGTTTGCCATTCTTGATGGTTGCCCTCTTATTGAATCTCTTGATTTGCAATACTGCCATGTTCGTGGTTTGTGTCCAAGTGTGGAAAAAAGATGTCGTCAGCAAATCAAAGATTTCCAACTTCCAAAAAATAATGATTATAAGGAATATGGTAATTATTTCGACACATATGAAGATGGTTGGTGTTATACACACATTGAAGACTATCGTGATGATGATTGGGAGGAAGATTTTAAAATTGCGGATGCAATGCAGTTGCGTAAAGGCTTCCGCCATCTCAGTCAGTATTGTGTTCCAGATTGGGCTTATGATTTGGGCTTGAGCCATAACGATATTACACAGATCAAGTTGATTCTACTTTCATTTTAAAATAATGTTTGTATTTCAAATTTTACCTTCATAAAGTGTGTAACTGTGTTTTGCTGTCATAATTAACCGCGTTTCTAAGCTGTAAATCTATGCTTTTTTTTGTGTACATTAAAACTGTGAACAATTGTATGGGCACTTTCCGATATTCTATTTTGTCGCGACTGTTTTCTGTATCAGGCCGCTTTTATAACCTTGTTTGGGAGTATTAGATTATTCGTTGGGAGTATTATAATTGTTTTCTTGGCATGCTTTTGAACTCAAATGGTTATCATCTAAGAATCTCAAGTGTTCCCAAAGGTTAAACAATAGCAATATTGCTTTAAAATAATTTTGCTTAGGACATATAAAAAAACTTTCAAATTCTATTTTTTATTTCTGTACTCAATAATCTCTCAAAATTTTGGTATTCAACCAAGTTTTGGATGTTTTATTAATCTGTATCAGATTATCATTTTTAGATTTACTCTCGAAAGATTCAAATTGTATTGTTACCATCAAGAACATAAGCAAAAGTATACAATGAGCTTGTTTTAAGCTTCAATTGTTTTTATTGTTAATAAGTAACATGCTTTAGTGTGTACAGCTTCTATCTTGCACAACACTACTCATAAGTAACATGAATTCAAGATGAAATTGATCCCATTCTTGAGAGACTCTCCATCTCCGGTTGAGTAAATTCAATTTGTCTATGAAGCTTAGCTAAATAAATCCAGGAAAGAACTCTCTATCTCCAATGTCTATGTAAATATTGCCCATCATGAATTGGGTTCTAATCATGGTGGTTATATCTTTCAAGGTCGTGGGCGCAACCATCATGGTCAAAGTCGTGGTCTCTCCAGGTCTCTCCAAGGGTGGTTTTGGCTCAAGTCCTACTTGTCAACCATGTGAAAATTTTAGTCATGCAGTCCTAAATTGTTGGAACTATTATGATGAAAGCTTTCTCCCTCCTTCAAGTTCATCAATGGCACAAGGAAATACGAGCTCTATGAAATTGTTTTGTTGGTAACAGTATCAAGTTAATTTGTTTTGATGTATTTTATTTTCTCGTATTCTGAATTCCTCACAATGTTCCCTCTTTCTTTCTTAAGTTGAAATCACTCACAATTTCACATTTGACCAAAGTCAACGCTAGATGGATTGAATCATAAGCTTTTGACCTAAATCAAGATATTCATACAAGTATGATTTGAATCACAACTTTGTTAGAACTGAATCATAAGTAAGCTAGGAAATTTTGATTTGGCAATTGTTAAGTTGTAATTCAGATTCAAGCATTTATCATTTGTGTTTAATTTCATGTGCATTTGAGTTTCATTTAGGTGTTAGTATACAAATCTAAAGTTAGTTACAAATGTATAACACTTGTGTTTTGATAAAAAGAGTTTGTTAGAGATCTAAAATAAATCTCTCTCTCTCTGCATTCTTTTATCTTCATCTTTTTGTGCATCCATGAAGTTTTGTTGTTAACTCCAAAAATTGGTATCCAAAGTCCCGATTCTGTTCCCAGGAAAACACAAGTGTATGTGAGGTGTGTGATTGATTTTGTTCTCCAAATTCACACCAAATTATAGATCGAAATCTGAGAAGAAACACATTTCTTGATTCTTAGGAATTAGGAAACACGAGTGTTTGTAAGAATTGAATTATTTTCACAAGAAGATGAACGAGAAACATTAGCTTGAACATAAAACTTCCAATATTCGATGAAAAGAATTGGAATCGGTGGTCGATTCAGATGCGTGTGTTGTCTGGAGCTTAAGATATTTTTGAGCTCTTCAATGACAGTTACAAGTCGGTTGCAGAAAATGCAACAAAAGCGCATAAGAATGCTCAACATGAAATGGGGAGGAAGGATAAGAAGACATTGTTCTATATCCATCAGTGTGTGGATACGAGTGTGTTTGAGAAAATTATTGACACTACACAACGAAGGAGACATAAGATACACTAATGCGGTGCTATAATGGTGACACCTCAATGAATAAGGTGAAGCTTCAATCCCTACGTAAGTATTATGAGATTCTCGTCTTGAAGGACAATGAGAAGGTACCTGATTACATCTCTAGATTGATTATGGTCATGAATGAGATGAAAGCTTGAATATCAATATGGATGTTAAGTTACTTGATTCGAAAAAGTGTTAATCATGATTCGAATCTGAAGGATTATGAAAATTGGGAATTGCCTCTGGATAATTTGATTCGAATCATAAAGAGAACATGATTCGAATCACAACCTCATGTGATCTGAATCAAGTTAAAATCTTGATTTGAATCAACTGTGTCCATGAAGCTATATTTGGGCTCTGCTCAAATTAATTTGAATCAAAGTTTCTTCTTGATTCAAATCAAAGTTTCACAAGACCCATTTCCATCCTTGATTTAAATAGTTGTTTTTTTGGTGAAAGCAACAAGTGAGTGAAAAATATGGGAGAATCCCATATAGACAAAGATGCCAGTTTTGTCTTCTCTTCTTAGTGTGTCTATAACCATCACCGTGAATCTCTCTCTTCTTATCTAGAATAACCTCTTGAGTGTAATCAATGTCATATTCACTTTTTTGTTGCATATTATTCTTGTACAATTTGTTTTTGTTTTTAGTGAATTAGAGAGAGTGAGTTAATTTATTTTGTTGTGTTGTTCAAGGTTAATCAAGCTCATGATAGCAATCAAGTACCAAGACCCATTTATCCATTAATTTGGGAGAACCTTGAGTATGTGTTCTTAGTTCACATTCATCTAATCCTTTGACTAATACCTTGTTTTTCAAAGTGTTTGTGAGATAGTATGACATTGTTCATCATCTTCATCCTTAGTCATTTTCTATTGTTGTGGACCTTTCTCTCTAAAAGATTAAATGTTGAGGGAGACTAGTGGTACATTAGGATATCAAATGATTTTGTGTGGAGTTTGTTGCTTGTTGCAGGTGCATATATCATTTATTGAATGAAATTTGGTATTTATTGTTATCCATAATAAGAGAATTTTAATATACTCCAAGGAAGACTTTGGCGAGATCAAGTATCAATTGTCCATAAGGCGGAGGTGAAAGTTGTCCATCTTTGGTGGAGTTGCAGAAAGATTGTTCGCATACAAAGTTGAGAGTTTTCTAATCAACACTTAGCTAATGGCAATTACTCAGACAAGAAATCAATGGGATCAAGTGGATTTCCAAATACAAATACTTGGAGAAGGTTACCGTGGATAGCAAGGTTATTGGATCAAGATCTTTTAGAGATCTTGTTTTTGTTAGCAGTTTGAGTGTCTGTATCAACACAGAAAATTATTGTTTGATAGTTCGTTGTAACCAAAATTCTTGTATCAAACTTATCAAAATAGTGGAAGATCGTGATTACTTTCCAGTGGTTATTAACACCATTGAAGATTGGAGTAGGCAAAGCGAGGACGAACGTCGAACCACTATATATCTATGTGTATCTTTTCTTCTTTCCTTTTCTCTTTTAATTTTCTAGTATTCATTAATTTTGATATTGCATTGTTGCATTGATTGAATGATACATAAATTTGACTATGCTTATATAGATTTAATGTATAAGCTTATGTCTATGGTGTATCAATCTTATTGAATTATCATGAATCCAATTATGTCTTGATAGAACATCTATGTGAATAGTTTTTAAATCGCTTTATTGAAAGCGACTTTAATTGTCTTTTGATTGACTTGCATTAGAAGCAATCAAGTATTTAGTAACATCATGTATTATTTCATTTGGTTTTATTCATTGAGATGCTTCCAATCTCTCTTGTTTTTGTGTTTTGCTTCAGCGTTTCTTAAAATCTCTGATTTCCTATATGAGACCTAAAATATTTTGAAATTGTCTTAAAAGAAAAGAGTCTATTCAATCCACCCTCCTCTTCTAGACCTTTTTGTCTCCATATTCTCATCCGGCAACATCTTCACCCATTTGGACATTACTAAGTGGTGTGGTGCCACGATCTCTAAGAGAAAGACCAACATGTCTATATTTATGCTACTATTATCATCATTCTCAAATTCTGTCACAAGACTTACTTCAGACTCATGTGACGTAGATGCTTGCACTTTCAAATCAGTAGTTTGATATAGAAATTTATCCTCAACAAACACAATATCATACGACACCATAAAAGTGTCTAATTCCACATCATACACTCTCCATCCAATTTTCCCAAAAGGATATCTGATAAAGATGCATTTCCTACGGCGAGTAGCAAATTTATCCCCTTTGTGCCTTTGATTGTGTACGTAGCAAAGACACCCGAACACACAAATGTGTTCAAGTAAAGGTGGTTTACTGTGTAGCATTTCATATGGTGTTTTCCCATGCAAGACAAGTGACATAATGAGGTTGATTAAGTATCTTGCAGTTAAGATGCATTCCCCTCAAAATTCAATAGGAAAAGCAGCTTGAAAACGCAATGCTCGAGCCACATTAATTATATGTTTATGCTTACGTTCCATTCGTCCATTTTGTTGGGGGTGTCGGGACAAGAGGTTTCATGAAAAATACCAAGTTCTTGAAAATAGGAGCATAAGCAAGTGAATTCGGTGTCGTTGTCATTACACATAATTTTAACTTGTTTATCAAATTGTCGCCGCACATAGTTATAAAATTACGCAAATTTATAGACACTTACTTCTTATCCATTAGGAGATACATCCACACTGCCCTTGAGCAATCATCAACGGTAGTTAAAAAATATCACGCACCATAATAAGTTAGAACTCGGTACGGACCCACAAATTACAATGAATAATGTGGAAATTTTCAAGACTTTTATTACTACTTAAAGGAAAAGTTTCTCGAGTTTATTTTGATCTTAGGAAAACATCACAAATTCAATTACATAAGCTAATACTTCTACCAAAATGTCAAACATTTGGAACAAGCTCTACAACTTTAGATGACTTATCTCCCAACCTCTTGTGCCACAAGTCAAACATGTTTCCTCTTCTAGTTTGTATTACTGCTGCAAAACTCATGACTTCACCAGTCTCTTCTTCTCCATGAGTTATGATACACACTCACTCTTCATGCACGAGGACAAAGTAAGCTCTGTTAAGCGCGAGAAAGGGATCTTGAGTGATCAGATTTGGTCTCACTATTCCATACAATGTGTCATCGAGTCCCAGGAACTGATGCACTCTTTCTTCTTCATGTTTCTTTTTCAAGTGTAATTCTGATGTTACAAGTACACTTTCCACACATGCAAGTCGGTATTTGCTCATAATTTGCTAATTTCTCCCACAACTTTTTTAGTCGACCAAAATAGATCACAATAGTGTACCCTTTATGTTTGCAGTTTGCAAGTTCTGTCTTCAGCTGTTGTATACGCGAACCATTAACAACTGAAAACCTGTCTTTGATATCCATCCAAAGATCATGTGCTACCTCCATGTGTGACATGGTGCAACGTAGGGAACGCTCGATGATATTCATCCTCCACGAGACCAACAATGAGTTATTCGTCCACCGGTCTTCATGAATCTTCATCTGATTGTCATCTGGTGTTATGTCATAGGGAGAGATGGTCTTTCTTATCTTCCCTTCACCAACATTATTGCCCTTTTCTCCACTAACAACAAATTCTTTGTTTATTCTCAATTCCCCCCCTTAAGTGTATGATACCATTTATTGGAGGGAATTATCAAGAGCATTGATACAAAATTGATGATTATACGTTTTTGTGAGAGACACATCACTTGTTCATCTAAAATCTTAAAGTGACAGGTGAGTGAGTTCTCCTACTTATATATATGCTCAAGTCTCCACATTTCTATCCAATATAAGATTAATTCTCCACTTACTCACACTTGCATTATTATTCTAACATTCTATTGATTCTGAATCATATATTCATACAACAAAATTATGATATATTTTTTTAAAATATCATGCAAAACTTATGCTAATAAAAAATAATTTATAGATTTTTACTAAGGACGAATCGTCCGGGTACTATCCGAGTTCGATTCTTTATGAAAACAAAACTTGTTCAATGAGTCGTTTTTTTGAACCACGAAACCAAATTAATTAATTTATTGTATGGATCAGAACTGATTGGCTAAACTAAAAGAAAAAAAATTAATTGACATATATTCATTATAACAAGATCAAACATGATCATGTTTAATATAATAACTTAATATATGAAAGATCAAACATGATCATGTTTAATATATCAACTTAATATAACTCTTTTTAATATTTCTGAATTAAAACACACGCCCACATCTCTATTGGAATTTATAAATCGAAAGGCTAAGAGACGGTTGCTTAAAGGTTTTCGCCATCTCAATCAGTATTGTGTTCCAGCTTTGGATTTTTTGATAACGATATTACACAGATCAATGAGATTCTACTTGCACTTTCATATCCTGATTCGGATTATTGGCTTCAAGTGACTGTATTATAAGTGTGTTTTGCTATCATCTAAATCTATGCTTTGTTTTTATTAGAGGGTAATTTAGTATTTGTCATTTGTTAGATATTCTCATTAGGCCCTATGTGGCATTCTTATCTTTACTATTTTTGTGTATAAATAGGAGTACTAGGTTTACATTATAATACAATTAATTTCCTTCAATCATTAGTCGCAGCTTTTAGCATTTATTCCTTTTCTCTCTTCTTCCTCAATTTCATCACCTTGCACTAACAAATTGGTATCTAGAGCTCTTGGTTTGTTCTGAAATTCTGGGAAACACGAGTGATAGTGAGCTGTGTGTTTGATTTTTTGAATCTTGAACAAAAATCTGAAACAGAATCACACTGATTCTGTGGGTTTGGGAAACACTGAGTGAGAAATCTAAGATCTGAGTTTTTGTGCAAGGTTTAAGATGATTAGAGGCAGCAGTTTGAACACTAAACTTCCAGTTTTTGATGGCAAAAACTGGAACAGATGGAAGATACAAATGCGTGTGCTGTTTGGTGCTCAGGATGTTCTAGACCTTGTTTCTGAAGGTTATGTTCCAGTTGCAGCAGATGCTACTGAAGAACAAAAATCAGAAGAAAGAGCTACGAGGAAGAGGGATCAGAAAGCTCTGTTCTTTATCCATCAGTGTGTGGATGAAAATGTGTTTGAGAAAATTGTTGATTCGACGACGTCGAAAGGGGCATGGGATATACTGACCAGATGTTATGGTGGTGACGTGTCAGTAAAGAAGGTAAAGCTTCAGTCCCTGCGAAAATAATATGAAAATCTCAGCATGAAGAACAGTGAGAAAGTTTCTGAGTACATCTCCAGAATGATTCTGATCACTAATGAGATGAAGGCTTGTGGAGAAACACTTTCTGAACAGGTAATCATAGAAAAAATTCTGAGGTCACTTACTCCTCAGTTTGATTACATTGTTGTTTCTATTGAACATTCTAAAAATCTGGAAACCATGAGAATAGAAGAGTTGCAAAGCAGTCTAGAAGCGCAAGAGTTGCGTCTGACTGAAAGAACTTCTGAGAGGGAAGTGGAGCAAGCTCTGAAAGCTTCTTTTGTCAAGAAGGACCAGAAGCAGAATAAACATGGTGATAAATTACAGAAGTCAAAAACCTCAACTTCTAATGAAAAGAAATATCAGAAGAGAAAGGAAAGGTATGACAAGAAGAAGGTTCAATGTTATTGCTGTAAACAATTTGGCCATTTTGCCAGAGACTGTAGAAACATAGGAAGGAAATCAGAAGAAGCAAATATAGCCAGAGGAGATTCTGATGATGAACCTGTGCTACTGATGGCTTCTGATTCTGATGGAAACTGTTCAGAAGATTGGTGGTATATGGACACTGGTTGTTCAAACCACTTGACTGGGAATAAACAATGGCTAATAGACTTTGACTCCAGAAGGAGAACAAAGATCAGATGTGCTGATGATAAGTACCTTAATGCAGAAGGTATGGGAAATGTTAGAGTCAGAGTGAAGAATGGAAAAAACATTCTGATCAAAGATGTTTGGTATGTTCCTGGAATTAAAAGCAATCTGATGAGTGTGGGTCAGCTTATTGAGAAAGGTTTTATGAAGGGCAACCTCTTGACGTTGTATGATTCTAATCAGAAGTTGATTATGAAGTCTGAGCAGGGAAGCAACAGAACATTCAAGGTGAATGTAGAAACTTCTGAAGCGGAGTGTCTTAGTGCAGAAGGCGCTGAAGCTGACAGTAAGCTATGACACAAGAGGTTGGGGCACTTGAACTATAAAAGCTTAGGGCATCTAAGTTCTAAGAAGCTCGTACATGGCATTTAGAAGATTGTGAAGCCTCAGAAGTCATGTGAGATATGCATGAAAGACAAGCAACCCATATTGCCATTTGCATTAGAAGTAGCCCCCAGAGCAAAGCATGCTCTGAGAGTAGTACATTCTGATGTGTGTGGACCATTTCCATTACCTTCACTTGGAGGAAACAAATATTTTGTGTCTTTTGTGGACGAGTTCACAAGAATGACATGAGTAATACTCATTAAGTTTAAGCATGAAGTGTTTACTGAGTTCCAGAAGTTCAAGGTGAAGGCTGAGAAGCAGAGTGGTCAGAAGCTGAAGATTCTAAGAACAGATGGTGGAGGTGAATATAACTCTACAGAGTTCCAGAAGTTCTGTGAGGAGAATGGAATATAACATGAGGTTACTGCTCCATATACTCCTCAACACAACGGTCTTGCTGAAAGAAGAAACAAAACTTTGCTTGATATGACCAGAAGTATGCTGAAAGAGAAGAAGTTACCTCACATGTTATGGGGAGAAGCTGTTGCCACATCAGCATATGTTATGAATAGGTGTCCAACAAAGAAGCTGAAGGAAATTGTTCCTTTAGAAAAATGGACTGGAGACAAGCAAAGTGTTAGCCATCTGAAGGTGTTTGGTTCTGTATGCTACAAACACGTTCCAGAGGCTAGAAGACGAAAACTGGATGATAGAAGCAAAACAATATTACTGGTGGGGTACCACAGTACAGGTGCCTATAAGCTTTATTGTCCAGAAACCAACAAAGTTGAAATCATCAGAGACGTCATTGTGAAAGAGTCAGAAACATGGGATTGGAACAAGCTTCAATCAGATTCTGGTGTAGCGCCAACACCAGGGTTAGTTTCTGAAGATCCTTCAGAAAGTTCTGAAGACGAGTCAGAGTCAGAAGATGAAGACTCTGAAGATGAGTCAGAATCTCAGGGAGATTCTGATAGTGGATCTGATTCTGATCCAGATTCTGATGATGATCCAGAATCTGGCGGTGATTATACTTCTGAAAGGGAAAACTCTGAAGACATGGGGTCTGGAGAACAAGTTTCCAGAAGTAACTCTGAAGGTGGTAATTCTGAAGGAAATAATTCTGGACAAAGTCCAGAAGCTAGCACAGTTCCGAGTTCTGGAGAAGCTTCATAACAAGATCAGAGGCCACAAAATCAGACGAATACCAAGTAGGTTTGCAGATTTTAGCATGTTGCATGATACTGAAGTAGATTCTGAAGGAGAAATCGTTCAGTGTGCCATGCTAGTAGATTCTGAACCAGTGGGTATTGAAGAAGCTCTCAAGAAGAAAGTATGGCTGAATGCCATGAAAGAAGAACTTGAGGCTATTGAAAGAAACAAGACTTGGAAGCTGACAGAACTTCCAAAAGGCAAGAAAGCCATCAGCGTCAGATGGGTTTTCAAGCAGAAGCTAAAGCCAGATGGATCAATTGGAAAACACAAAGCGAGACTAGTGGCCAGAGGTTTTCTTCAGAAACCTGGACTAGATTACTTTGAGGTGTTTGCGCCTGTAGCTAGACACGAAACAATCAGACTGGTGATTGCTTTAGCTGCAAACAGAAATTGGCCTTTGATACATCTGGATGTGAAGTCTGCATTTCTGAACGATCCATTACAGAAGAAGTTTATGTGTCACAACCTCCTGGATTTGTGAAAAAGAATCAGGAAGAGATGGTATACAAGTTAAATAAAGCTCTGTATGGACTGAAGCAAGCGTCCAGAGCTTGGAATTTGAAGATTGATTCGTTTTTCAAGGAATAAGGGTTTCAGAAGTGTGAGATGGAGTATGGCGTTTATGTTCAGCACACTTCAGAAGGTAATATGATTCTGGTCTGTTTGTATGTTGACGACATATTACTCACAGGAAGTTCTGAATAAGAAACAGTTGAGTTCAAGAAAGTTCTGATGAATGCGTTTGAGATGACAGATCTTGGAAAAATGAGTTTCTTTATAGGGATGGAATTTATATACTCTGAGAAAGGAATCATCTTACATCAGAAGAAGTATGAACTAGAGCTTCTGAAGAGATTTGAGCTAGCAAATTGCAAGGTTGCTATCACACCTGCTGATACGAATCAGAAGTTGGTCTCTGATTCTGATGGAGAGGATGTGGATGCTACAACCTTCAAACACATGGTTGGTTCTCTGAGGTATTTGTGTAATATCAGACCTGATATTTGCTATGCAGTTGGAATGGTCAGCAGATACATGAGCAAATCAAAGTGGTCTCATTACCGAGCTGCTGTCAGAATTCTGAGGTATGTAAAAGGAACTCTGAAATATGGAGTGTTATTTCCTTCTGGAGGAAAGATCAAATCAGAACTTCTGAGCTATTCTGATTCTGATTGGTGTGAAGATAGAGTTGACAGAAGAAGTACTTCTGGATACTTGTTCAAGTTTCTGGGAGGTCCAATTTCTTGGAGTTCCAAGAAACAGCATGTTGTGACTTTGTCAACATGTGAAACTGAATACATTGCAGGTGCTGTAGCTGCTTGTCAAGCAGTTTGGCTTCTGAATCTCTGCATGATCTGAAGGTTGAAGTTGAGGAACCTCTGAAGCTGATGATTGATAATAAGTCTGCAACTAATCTTGCAAAGAATCCAGTGCTACATGGAAGAAGCAAGCACATTGAGACGAAGTATCACTTTCTCAGAAGTCAAGTGCAGAAAGGAGTGTTAGAAGTTCTGCACTGTAGCACTCAGAAGCAGCTGGCAGATGTTCTGACAAAGGCGATAAAAACAGACCAATTTCTTTGCTTGAGAGATGAAATTGATGTTGTTAACTTCTGATAAGTTACTAAATTACGGGATGGTATTAGAGGGTAATTTAGAATTTTTTACTAACATACACTCTTTTTACCAATTAAATCCCAATATACCACACATTTCAATCAATACTCCCACTAAACCACCTTTCCAAAAAAAAAAATTGAAATTAGGAGGCTCCGTCCAATGGATGGGCGGATGGTCTTTATTTTATACAGCTTCCGTCTATTGCATTGACGGAGCTGTTTAAATGACGTTTTTTGCTTTAATTTAGAAACTAAAAAAAAAAAAGGTTTGTACTCTTCCGCCCATCCAATGGACGGACCCTCTCTATTATTTACAGCATCCGCCCAATGCTTCAGCGGATTGGATAAAAATTGCACTGCTCCGCCCATTGTATTGACGGATGAGTTGTGGCAAAAAAAATTTTTGTTTGAAAAGAGAGTAGATTGAGATTATTGAATGTAGTAGATGGTATATTGAGATTTAGGTGATAAAAATGGTGTATGTTGGTAAAAAATTCAGTAATTTAGTATTTGTCATTTGTTAGATATTCTCATTAGGCCCTATGTGACATTCTTATCTTTACTATTTTTGTGTATAAATAGGAGTACTAGATTTACATTATAATACAATCAATTTCCTTCAATTATTAGTGACAACTTTTAGTATTTATTCGTTTTCTCTCTTTTTCCTCAATTTCATCACCTTACACTAACAGTTTTGCTTACATTAAAACTATAAATAATTGTCGCTAATGTTTTCCATCTATCATATGGTTCTTTATAACTTTTTTTGTGAGTATTAGATAATTCGTTGTGATTAGAAACTTTTTTTGATATAAATGTTTAATAACAGATAGACTATTATTATTGTTTTCTTGGCATGCTTAAATCTCCTTTCAAAATCAAATGATTACCGTCAAGAACATGAGCTGAAGTATACTTTGAACTTGATTTAAGCTTCAATCTTACATAACATTAGTCCATAAGAGTGTTTATAGATTATCCATGTCTTCCTTTTTTTCTTTTTTCTTTTTTAAATTTCTTATATGTATTTGGAGAAGATTATTCGTCAGTGCGGTTGATCTAAGCTGCGGTTATTTAGAAGATATTGCTATTGAGTTATGTTTCATTTTATTGATTCTAGGACATTATTTACTGCTTATTAGGGGATTAATCAAAATGTTTTAGTTTAACTAGTAAGTGATTTTCTCCATATTTCAAACTATCATTATTTTTTGGGAAGAGAAGTTCACTTAGTACGAGCAGATAATAGAGTTGAGGTTAGAATGATGAATACCTGACCCTCTGGAAACAGAGGGTATTTATAGCCCCCAGCGCTGGGCCAAGGTTCCTTCATTGGGCCGGGCGGATTTGGCCCAATGGAGGAACTGCCAGGTTCTACGTGGGTAGTGGGGACCAGCACGTGGTCCCCTTCCTGGATGTGCTGCGTGAAGTGCGGGCGGACGGAGACGCGGTGTTTCCGGAGTATCGTTGGGGCAACGGTGGACTGAGTCTGCCCTAGCCAGGTAGCTCGAGACCATGTCGAGCTGCGCAGCACGGTGCCGAGCTCGACGCCAAGACCTCGAGCTGAACAGCGAGTGTCGAGCTGGACGTCAGGACACAGAGCCGGACGGCAGGGTGTCGAGCGTGACTTCACTGCGTGGGGCTGGACATCGAGATGTCGAGGTGGACATCAGGGTGTCGGGCATGGACGCGACCCCCTTTGCCCAGTGTGGTCCTTAGTGAGTCCCTTTGGACTGGGCCTTAGTAATGTTTTTGGGCCTGTCGGGCCTAGTCCAGAACAGGAGCCCCCCAAGTCGTGGTTCCTTTGCGAGGAGCCATGACTTGAAACCAAGTTGTTCCGTCGCTGAGGTCTCGTGCCCGGGATGGAGGTGTGGACCCTCGAGGGGTCTCCTCGTGTCGTGCTCGGAGACGTCCTCGGTGGTGGATGCGTGGAGGATCCGTACCGGGCGCGTCGGTCGAGCACACGAGGCATCTTTCGGGAGTTGTGCCGCCACCCTAGGGGGGTAGGGCCATCATTGCGTTGGGAGCGGTGCGTCGAGGAGATGGAGTCCGTGGTTGAACGAGGTGACGTTTGGTATTCCACGTCATCACTATAAATAGGGTCCTTGGGCCCCATAATACGTTTTCCGTTCTCCGTGCTCTCTCCGTTGTCGCTCTCAACACTTTCTCCAGTTGTGACTTCCCGTCTCAGATTCTTCATTTCTTAGCCAAATCCCAACTTTGATCCAAGTAAGCGATCTACTTTCTTTATTTTTCCGTTTCAGAATGCATGATTCCTGGAATTTGTAGATGTTTTAGGATCGTGCGCGTGGGATTAGCCCGGTAGATTCGTGTTTTGCCCGACATATTCATGTCTAGGACCGGCAAACGCATACTTGTGGCCGACACATTCATAGTTTTAGGTGAAAAACTTCAGAGCTGCCCGGGGTCTTCATGATCCGGGGCGCCTGATTCATGACCGTGCCCGGTATGTTCATGGTCGTGGCCGTGGGCTTCATAGTGCGGCTCGCCATGTTCATACCTCGGGTCGACATGCTTGGAGAGTGGCCGCGCGGTTGGTTTGAGGAAGAACACTGGGTTCAGGAAAGTCGGGGAGACATCCACTTGTAAAAACGGACTTGTGTAGTCGTGTATGGACGACATGATTATGTCGAGCATAGGACTTCGTGCTCAACTGATTGGTTTCCCGTGCTCTGCAGGTAACCATGGCGGACGAGCCGAGCTCCTCCGGACGTCGTGATCGCGAAGAACAGAGTGCCGACGAGTCGGCCACCTTGATAGATACAGTGACCGACCCATTGCTGGAATGGGTGGGTGTCGAGCCTCGGGGGACAGCGTCAATATATAGCCGGGATGACCGACACCCCTTCACTGCCATTGAAGAGGGCCAAGACCAGCCCGACTTCCAGCAGAATTTCGTGGTCATGCTTCCGTCGACCAATGCAAGAATTTGCTCGGTGTACCCGAACTACAGCTTCGCGATGTATGAGATCGCGTTTAAGGACTTAGGGCTGCGGATGCCGTTCACTGATTTTCAGACCGGAGTCTTTATGCATTTGGAGCTGGCCCCGTCCCAGCTACACCCAAACTCTCTCGCCTTCATCCGGGCGTTTGAGTTGACGTGTCGCTACTTGAGGATAGGGGCGACCATCCCTCTTTTCTTTCAGGTCTTTCACCTACAGCGTCAGTCCCGAGGAGGGAAACACAGCTGGGTGTCCCTGAAGCAGTCGAGGAGGCTGTTTAAGATGTATATGGACTCCGTGAGGGGGTTCAAGGACAAGTGGTATGTGGTACGCCCTATTACCGACTCTGCTGTAGATTCCCTCTTCGAGGAGGAGGGGCCAGTCAGCGATGATGACGGGGAAGCGATGGTGGCCGACGACAGGAGCCCCGTGTTAGGACGTAGGGCTAAGTTCCCGGTGTACTGGATGTCCCGACATTACGAGCATGGGACAGGTTATTTCCATACCGCTGTCGGGGACATGTGCCCGGAAGATCAGCGGTCGTATGAGGCTCTTTGTCGGTTTGTCGACAGTTTTCATCCCGCCCAATGGGTTACGCGGGAAGGGGACGATATCCTCGACAAAGACAGTTACCCGACGTTCGAGTCTCGCCCGATCGACACCAAGGCGTTGGTGGAATGTCCGACATATAGGCAGGCAGCCCGCCTGTTAGGTTGTTTGCTTGAAATACTTTATTCGTCATTTATTTATGCAGTTTGCTCGATACTGACTTTTCTTTTATTTCGTGCAGGTACGATGGCCAGCCGACATGAAAGGCTCCTGAAATTGTCAACCGACCAGAGGCGAGGCAAGAGGGTCGTGAAGGCCCCGCAGACGACGAGAATGGGACCACCACCAAGCCTGAACCCTCCTCAGCCGGTGAGGGTGGATTCGACGTCGAGCTCGGGAGCAGCGTCAGATCCAGAGGTCGAGGAGATTGACCCCAGCGCCGTTTTGACGCAGAGGAAGAGAACCCGCGTGGAAGGCGGTTCGACTGTCGGGGAGGATGCTGGAGCTGTTCAATCTTTTGCCTTCCCCCCTTGCTTCGAAGAGACGGGCTTTTTCGAGCGGTTCCCTCCGACAGTGGTCGCTCATGAAGCTGAGGCCATAAAGAAGATGAGTAAGGAGGAAAGGAAGGCCTATCTGGCCGCCAGCGTGGACGGGCTGGTTAAAATGGCCGAAATGGCTTTGGTGTTGTCTGAGGATGCAGGGGATGCTGCTCGTGTTGAAGAGCTCGAGCAGGAGAAGGCGGCCTTGACTGCGAGCTCGCGGAAGTTGAAGGTCGCTCTGGAATGCTCCGAGGGGATGTTCCGAGAGCAGATCGCGATACTTGATGCCGAGCGGGAGATGCTGACCTTGGAAAAGGAGAAGTCGGGGAGGTTAACTGAGGAAGGGGAGTTGCTCCGGACCGACAGGGATCGCTTGGCTGCTGAAGTCGAACGCCTAGGTAAACAGGTTGAGGAAATGAATGCTGTCCAGCAACCTGCCGAAGATGAGCCCGAGGACATAGTGATTTTGAAGAGTCGGGCTGAACTGGTCGCCCACATCCGGCTCCTCGAGGCGGACTGCGTCGGTGCTCTGGAAGATGGGTTCAATTCGGCAGTCGATCAGCTCTCATTGCTAAACCCCGGTCTGGTCACCGAGGGTATCGGTCACACACACCGGATTGTAGGTGGCACGATCGTTCCCCCGCCCGACTCTCCTGGCGTCGACAATGATGAGAATGTGGAAGTTTGAGTAGGATAGCGGGCCTGCGTGCCCTTGATATTTGTATCTGTATTCTTTGGGCCTGCGTGCCTGTTCATTGTATGTTTTGAACATCGCCGGCCTTCTTGGTCGGTTTAATATTGCTTTGTTGCCTTCGGGCATTTATACCTTGTTATTCACTTTGGATTTTTTGCCCTTGTATGAACTCATATGCTTGTATGAATTTAGCCCAAGTCCCGGGCCCGAGGAGTGCCCGTAGGTGGCTTTGATTTGGTGAGCGAATATGCTCGTCTCCATTTGTGTGCAATCTCGGCCCTATTTTGATTGGTCGTGGTTGCCTAAGTGTTGCGCTCGGGGGGAGAGATTTTCTTTGACCCTTATAGATGTCCCGTTATCCTTGATAGAATGTCGGGCAATACGGAGCGAGGTTGCTCAGTCGAGCGTGGAGCTCGTTAGGGACGATTCGCCCTTGGCGTGAACTGCCCATCGCGAGCTGGGTGTTCTGCCTTATGGGTACTTCGACGGTGGGGCTCAGTACAGCTGTCCACGTCGGGCACTATCGATCGTCAACGTTTACCGCGCGATGCCGTGCCAATTTGGTCGTGTGTCGGGCCTGTACCTTAGCCTTAAACGAAATTGGACGTTTTTCCTCGTTGCCCGAGCGTGGTTGCTTCTGGTCGAGGGTCCTAGGTGTTGACAGTTTCTAACTGTAGTACTGCTTCAACTTGGCAGCATTCCAGGGTCTTGGTAATGGCTCTCCGTTTAACTGCTCGAGGTAGTACGCCCCGGTACCCGTGGTGCCGCGGACGCGGTAAGGTCCTTCCCAGTTCGCGGCTAACTTCCCTTCGCGGGAGTCTTTCTGGTTTCTGCGTAGTACCAGGCTGCCTATTTCGAACTCGCGCTTGATGACCTTGTCATTGTGGCGCAGAGCCACTCGCTGTTTTAGGGTGGCTTCGCGCAGGGCAGCCCCCGATCGGATTTCCTCGACTAGGTCGAGTTCATCCCTTAGTGCTTCGTCATTCATCTCTTCGTCGAGGGGCTCCTCCGTTCGACGGGATGGTTCCATGATTTCGACCGGGATGACGGCTTCGGTACCGTAGGTCAGTCGGAATGGTGTCTCCCCCGTCGTTGAGTGGGGTGTGGTGCGGTATGCCCACAGGACGCTGTGGAGCTCCTCGACCCATCCTCTTTTGGCTTCGCCGAGTCGACGTTTGAGTCCTCGGAGGATGACCCTGTTCGCGGCTTCGGCTTGCCCGTTGGTCTGAGGATGTTCGACCGACGTGAAGTGTTGTTTGGTCCCCAGTTTGGTGACGAAGTCTCGGAATCCGTGGTCGGTAAACTGGGTACCGTTGTCGGTCACCAGTGCCTGCGGAATTCCGAACCTGGCGAGCACGTTTCTTTTGTAGAAACGGAGGATGTTATGTGAGGTGATTTTTGCGAGTGCCTCGGCCTCGATCCATTTCGTGAAGTAATCCACGGCGACGATTAGAAACTTGTTCTGATAGGTCCCTTGCACGAAGGGCCCGAGGATGTCCATGCCCCACCAGGCGAACGGCCATGGGGACGACAATGTGTTCAGCTCGTGCGGTGGGGCGAGGTGCATATCTCCGTGCTTCTGGCACTTGTCACATTTTTTCACGTGTTCCTTGGCGTCCTGTTGCATCGTCGGCCAGTAGTATCCTGCTCGAAGGGCTTTCCTTGCTAAGGATTTACCGCCCATGTGCTGGGCGTTGATGCCTTCGTGTATCTCCCGCAGTACGTCGGGGATGGAGGACTCGTCAATGCATTTCAGGAGGGGAATGGAGAATCCCCTTCGGTACAGTTTCTGCTCGAGAACAACGTAGGAACATGCTCGCCGCTTTATTATGGCAGCGTCGGCCTGGTTCGTCGGAAGTTCTCCCTTTGTTAGGAAATTATAGACCGGGGTCATCCAAGACGTGGCGTCCCCGATGGCGTGGACCTCGACCGTAGTCGAGGGTGGTTCGATGCTTGGTCGTGCCAGAGATTCCTGGATGACGGATTTATTCCCGCCTTTCTTTCGTGTGCTCGCGAGTTTGGACAATATGTCCGCCCTCGTGTTTTGCTCGCGGGGAACGTGAGAGATTTCTGCTCGTACGAACTTTGCCATGTGTTTTTTGACTAAGTTCAAGTACTCAATGAGGTTGTCATTCTTGGCCTGGTAGCTTCCCTGTACTTGGGAAGCGACGAGCTGGGAGTCGGTGTAAATTTGAACTTCACGGGCTCCTAGGTCCTCGGCTAGTCTCAGTCCTGCGAGCAGGGCTTCGTATTCTGCCTGGTTATTTGACGTCGGGAAGGAGAGAACCAAGGAGTGCTCGATTACCACGCCCTCTTCGTTTTCGAGGAGGATCCCCGCGCCGCTTCCGGACGCACTGGAGGCTCCATCGACGAAGATGGTCCATTTGTTTTCCTTTCCCGGGGGAATGTCGTTAGGGGTCATCTCGGCGACGAAGTCGGCCAAGGCTTGTGCTTTCAGGGCTTTCCTGCTCTCGTACTGAATGTCGAATTCAGAGAGTTCCAGGGACCACTTCAGCATTCTGCCCGCCATATCTGGCCGACCCAGGAGTTGCCTCACCGGTTGATCGGTTCGCACGATGATGGTGTGTGCTAGAAAGTAGTGTCTGAGCCTCCTCGCAGCGTTGACGAGGGCCAGAGTAACCTTTTCTATCTGTTGATATCTGCTTTCGGGGCCTTGTAAGGCTTTGCTCGTGAAGTAGACAGGTTTCTGCCCGTCAGGAGTCTCGCGGACAAGAGCTGCACTGATGGCTTCGTTTGATACTGCCAAGTATAGGTATAGTGGCTCGTCGTCATTTGGTCGAGACAACACGGGCGGTTGAGACAGGCTCTGCTTCAGATGGCGAAGTGCGTGTTCGCATTCCTCGGTCCATTCGAAGGCTGCTTCCTTTCGAAGGAGTTTGAAAAAAGGAAGGGCGTGCTGGGCGGACTTCGCGACGAAGCGTGATAGCGACGTCAACATGCCATTCATGATCTGTATCGACTTCTTCGACGTTGGTGTCGGGAGGTCGGAGAACGCCCGACACTTGTCGGGGTTGGCTTCAATCCCTCGTTCTGTTAGATAGAATCCGAGGAATTTTCCTGCCTTGACCCCGAATGTGCACTTCTCGGGGTTGAACCTCATTTTGCATTGTCTTGCTTGGGCGAAGACAGTCTTGAGATGAGCTGCGTGATCGGTGTCTGCTCGAGATTTGACGATCATGTCGTCCATGTATACCTCGAGCATGTCGCCGATCTGTTTGTTGAACACTTTGTTCATCATGCGTTGGTACGTCGCGCCGGCGTTCTTTAGTCCGAAGGGCATTACGTTGTAGTAATAGTTGCCCGAGCTGGTCATGAACGCCGTGCAGCGTTTGTCGCCCAGGGCCATTGGGATTTGATTGTATCCCGAGTAGGCGTCCATGAACGACAAAGTCTTGTAGCCGGCCGAGTTGTCGACCAGCATGTCAATGTTAGGTAGAGGAAAAGCATCCTTCGGGCAAGCCCGGTTGAGGTCGGTATAGTCAACACACATTCTCCATTTTCCATTATTCTTTTTGACAAGTACAACATTTGACAGCCAGGTGGAATACCGGGCTTCAGAAATAAAATTTGCCTCTAAGAGGTCTTTTACAGCTTTTTCAGCAGCCTCCGTTTTTTCTGGAGACTGCCTACGCCTACGTTGTACTACGGCCTTGGCGGCTGGATCAATGGCGAGGTGATGACAGGCGACCTCAGGGTCGAGTCCGGGCATCTCTGCAGCGCTCCAGGCGAAGAGATCAGCATTCTCGCGCAGACAGGCCTTGATTTGCTTTCTGGCCAAGTCGGGGAGGTCCTTGCCAATCTTCACTCCCTTGGTCGGGTCTGCTCCGAGGGGAACGAGTTCGAAATCGCCGTCCGGAATAGGTCGGAGGGGGATTTGCTCGCTGCTGGCCGGCTCGTCTTGGTCGAAGCGGGCGTCGAGGGCTATGGAGTCGACCTTTGGTGGAGCCTTCTGAACTTCTACCTCGGGAGATGCTCTGTCGGGCTCTTGCTTTGTCTTCTTGATGGGCCTTGTGCTGGTACCCACGTCGACTGTGTCCCGTCCCCTTGAGGCGGCGTTGAAGCACCTGCGGGCAGCAGCAAGGTCGCCCTGGATGGTGTCTACCCTTGCCCTTTTGGTATAGAACTTCATTTTTAGATGGACAGTTGAGGGAACCGCTGTCAGCTCTGCCAATGTCGGCCTCCCCAAGATGCAGTTGTATAGGGACGGGCAGTCAATGACGAGGAAGCGGACCTTCACCTGTCTTGTAGCAGTTCCTTCCCCGAACGTCACGAGGAGCTCGACATATCCCCAAGGTTTGGAAGTCGAGCCGTTGAAGCCTTGAAGGTCCGAACCTATATACGGAGACAGATGTGAGTCGTCCAGTTGTAAGGTCCGGAACAGCTGGGTGTACATCACGTCGACGGAACTCCCTTCGTCGACCAGGATGCGATGTACGTCAAAATTGGCCATATTTGCCCTTATCAGCAAGGGGATGACTGCGTTCGGTGCTCCGCCGGGGAGCTCTTCCAAGTAGAATGTGATAGGCTCTGATCTGCCCCTCACCATTTCGAAAGTCACAGTTTGTGGAGGAGCTTTGTCGACCAGTTCGTCCAACTTCCTCTTGGCCGAGTTGATGGTGAGGTCGTTGAACCCGCCCCCGTTGATGACCATGGCAGAGGGGAAGTATTCCCACCTGCTGTGTGTCGTCAGGGGCTCCTGCAGGAGCTCGGGAAGTTCGAAATCCTCGGGCCTGGTTACCGAGAAGGCGGTTTGGATTGGCACCGACTCGTCGGATGGTCGGGCATCTTCTTCGGGCTCCTTTGCCTCGCGGGCGTCCCGACGGGGAGCGTCGTTTCGCCTGTACTGTGCAAGCCTCCCTCCTTTGATGAGGGTTTCGATGGCGTCCTTCAGGTGGACGCAGTCCTCTGTCAAGTGACCATGACTCCTATGGTACTGACAGTACTTGTTCTTGTCTACTCCTGGCTTGGCAGGAGCTGGTCGGGGACGCTTGACGCCACCGTCTTTAAAATCTGTGCTAGCACACTCCGCCAAAATACGCTCGCGGGAAGCCGTGAGCGGAGTGTACTCAGTGAACCGGCCCGAGGGGCCCCTTTGTTCCCGGACCTCCCGGGGTCGATCTTCCTTCCTCTTCTCTCCGGTGCGTCGGGGAGAAGGGTCTTGTCTCGAGCTGCTGCCATGATTGCGAGCCCTGGAGTCTCGTGCCCTGTTGGCAGCTTCTCTCTCCTCGTAATCCATGTATGCTCGGGCTTTGTCGAGGAGAGCATCAAAAGTTGCAGGTGGCTCAATGCCCACAGCTTTCCTGAATTCTGTGCCGGGGAGGAGGCCCCTCTCCAGCAAGTACCGCCAACGCATGATGAACAAAGTGTTCAACAAACAGACGGCGCCACTGATCTGACCTGATCAGAAGGTTTGGACCGTCACGGCTTACTCCGAGCTGAAGGCTTTTTGAACGAGGAGGGGGGGGGGGGGGGGTACCTGCAAGGCACTCCGATGCTAAAGTCAGTGGGAGTACGAGCAGATAATAGAGTTGAGGTTAGAATGATGAATACCTGACCCTCTGGAAACAGAGGGTATTTATAGCCCCCAGCGCTGGGCCAAGGTTCCTTCATTGGGCCGGGCGGATTTGGCCCAATGGAGGAACTGCCAGGTTCTACGTGGGTAGTGGGGACCAGCACGTGGTCCCCTTCCTGGATGTGCTGCGTGAAGTGCGGGCGGACGGAGACGCGGTGTTTCCGGAGTATCGTTGGGGCAACGGTGGACTGAGTCTGCCCTAGCCAGGTAGCTCGAGACCATGTCGAGCTGCGCAGCACGGTGCCGAGCTCGACGCCAATACCTCGAGCTGAACAGCGAGTGTCGAGCTGGACGTCAGGACACAGAGCCGGACGGCAGGGTGTCGAGCGTGACTTCACTGCGTGGGGCTGGACATCGAGATGTCGAGGTGGACATCAGGGTGTCGGGCATGGACGCGACCCCCTTTGCCCAGTGTGGTCCTTAGTGAGTCCCTTTGGACTGGGCCTTAGTAATGTTTTTGGGCCTGTCGGGCCCAGTCCAGAACACATAACATTAGTCCATAAGAGTGTTTATAGATTATCCATGTCTTCCTTTTTTTTCTTTTTTCTTTTTTAAATTTCTTATATGTATTTGGAGAAGATTATTCGTCAGTGCGGTTGATCTAAGCTGCGGTTATTTAGAAGATATTGCTATTGAGTTATGTTTCATTTTATTGATTCTAGGACATTATTTACTGCTTATTAGGGGATTAATCAAAATGTTTTAGTTTAACTAGTAAGTGATTTTCTCCATATTTCAAACTATCATTATTTTTTGGGAAGAGAAGTTCACTTAGTATGTAATCAAACTTTTTGAATAGTTAATGAGACTCATTTTCCAACTTCTATGTTGCATCAAAAGCTAATAGTCCCCTCCATGATTTGATGTTTCCCTTCGTCTTAATCTTTATTATTTCATTAGGCTCAGGTGTCTTTCACTTAAATTACAAACTAGTGAGATATCCGTGTGTTCGCATGAATATTGGTGTAGAATACACGTATTTGTTTTTAAAATATAACAAAAATATAAATAAAAAAATTAGATTAAAAAATCTATTCCAATTTACAAAAAGAAATATTAAAGTTCATTAATTAATTTAAAAATAACATTTGTTATTAATAAATATATTAGTAAACTGAACATGAGTAATATATAGCTCAATTTTCTTTATATTATTTAAAAAAATATTATATCTTAAGTTAAAAATAATTTTAAAATAAATATTAGTAACATAAATAATTTAAAAACAACACACTTTGTCTGTTTTTAGATACTTATATTATTTAAAATACATCTATTTTTATTTTCTTTAATTGTACATAAAATATAATAATCTGTGAGTTCGTACGAATTTTGGTATGGATATTTGCGCGTTCGTACAAGTACTGGTGTGTTACACATATTTGTTTCTAAAATGTAATAAGAATGAAATAACAGAAAGACAAAATCATTTAATCAAAAAGTTTACTATTTAAAAAAAACATATTTTTATAAAAATATTTGTATCAACAATACATTTTTCCCATTTATAATAAATCAGTATGAAATGATTCAAGTTTTAAGCTTTAACCAGGTCAAATTGAGGTCGATTATCAATTCTTATATATTATATCACATAAAACATAATAGTGATAAACTAAAAGATTGATAATTTTATACCGATATTTTTACACTCTGGAAATTATCATGTTTTAATTATATTCCATATCCTCAGCAGCAGTCAGGGATCTATTTTCCCAATCCAACAACAGTGTAGTAGATTAGCTCACATACGCATACATCGCACGCATATATCATAAACATTGATAACACGAATGCGTTATACTATGCATTTCATACAACATAGCATTGCATATTAGCTAATATTTTATCTTTTTCAGGATAAGGTTAATCGACAACTACCATTAACAATGTTCAAAGTCTTTAGATACAGTTCAGATACGCTCCAGATACAGATGCCATCCTGATACTCATTCAGATTCAGCCTTCAGATACAATTCAGATACGCTTCAAACACGGATGCCATTCTGATACTCATTCAGATTCAACTTCTCAGATACAATATAGATGCGCTCCAGACACAGATGCCATTCTGATACTCATTCAGATTCAACTTCTCAGATACAGTTCAGATACGCTCCAGACACGGATTCCATTCTGATACTCATTCAGTTCTTAACTTCCAGATACAATACATATATTCTCCAGACACGGACGCCATTCTAATACTCGTTCAAAATCAACCTCCAGATGCGGTACATATACACTCTAAATACGAATGCCATTCTGATGCTCATTCTTTCAGCTTACCAATTACAATTCAACAATCACTTTGGATGGCATCTACAAGCCCATCTCCAAGAACTTTCTATCACTTCTCCAAATTACATCTTTAAGCCCATTCCCTCTACCATCACATCACCGAGTGCAAATTTCTGGGCACTCTAGTGTCCAATCATCTTCCACCTTCGAGTCACGAATGAAAAAACTAGCCAATCTAACTCTTCAGGTTTAAGAAGATTGAACAGGGGCAACCGTTATAACCAAAAATTTTCCCTCTCACTTATCCAGATTTTTGCTCACAAGATCTCTTTGGGCTCAAGACTGCACTAGGGTTTGATCAGCTCAAGACACCTCCTTATGCATTGATGACCCAAAACTAGGGTTTGAGTTTGCACAAGGACATCTGAACTTACAATGCCCCATATGAATTTCATGGATCATTATGGACCCCCAAGATCACTCATGTCAAGTTTCAAGCCTTGGATCACATTTTTGCTCAGTCAATTGAGCAGTTGACCTAAAAATCACTTGTTTTGGGGAAAAAGTCAACTATGACCAATTTACAGTCAAACTTCTTAATTTTTGATCCATACCAACATTTTAAACTTATATGTATCATTCGATCATGTTTGGACCACAACTCCTCAAGAAATTTGATCAAATCTCCAAAAGGGAAAAATTGTCAAAATTAGGGTTTTGACTGAGAAGGGGCAATTTCTGATTTTTGACCTAGCAAATGATCAATTGGTTTAAGGCATGATCTCAAGAGTCTAATTGCATCATTTTTACCTAATGGCATAGTTCAAAACATTGCAAGTCCATTGGATTGACAGATGAAATTTTCAGTCAACTGATCAAAAGTCAACTATATACTGAAAAGTCAAACTTTGACTTTTTGGTCAAATTCAAGTGCCAAAGATCATAATTCATCAAAAAATTTCAAAATATGAAACTTATTCATTAAGAAATAAAAATGTCAAAATTTTATTTTGAAAAGTCAAAATTTCTAAACTTATAAATTTTTTTAAGTGTTGGAAATTTCATGTTTTTTCATAACTTTGAACAAAATTTTCACCATGATGCAAGATGATTCAAGAGAAACTTCCAACATAAAAGTTGTAGATCTCTATGAAATCTATAACTTTTCTTTACACAACTCCTTATAAAAATTCTTGGATCTCAAGTTATAATTTTATGAACATGTGGTCATGAAACTAAACACTTAGTGAAATTTTGCCCTAATTTGGTCAGAATTTTGACCTAACTTCATGGAACTTTTTCATATAGTTCCAATGGGAATATTAAAAAGCAATTCAAAGATTAGTTGTAGAGAATATTTCAAGCTTTCTAAAATGTCCTAGAACTCCTTGAGATCATTCTTGAGTAGGGAGAATCGAAGAGATGAAATTAGGGTTTTGTCACTTGAATTACAAGTCACTTTTTATGAACACATGAACCAAATCCATGCTAGACTGCACGATCCTTGCTTTTCAGGACTCAAACTTGTTTGTCACTACATAATTAAATGTTTACACAGCTGTTAAGGCTTTGATCCAAGCAATTGAGCTATTATCCAAGTTGCATTTCCATTAATGGCACAAAGTTGACATTGCCATTCTTGTAAAGCAAGCTTTTTGTATAAAGTTCATTCTTGAGCCTCTAACTTGTTCCCTATGATCACACTCCATCCACAAAGTCATAAGCAAGCTTGTTTAAAGCATAACCACTCTATCTTAGCGAGTACACAAGGCTTTGAAACTTGAATTTCTCAAAAAATCACATGTTATGCATAAACTTGTGATTTTGAATTCTGATCAACAAGAGGTCTCCAAACTTGTTGCTTATAAATAGAGTCACTATTTGTGAGCTAAAGGATGAGCTTAAGCACCCTGAAATACACCAAAACTCTCTCACATCATAAATTGCCCAAAAAACTCCATTGTTGCACAGTTTCTGACCTTGAACATCAAACTCACATTTCCCTCGTACGTTTCTTGGCCTTTTAGTTTCTAAAGCTTCCTTACATCAAGTGTAACCTATCCCTATTTCATTACTGTAACATCATTTACCATATCCTCCATAACCAAAAACAGAGCATTGCACATTGACTTCTCTAGGTCATTTCAGCCACTCTCAACTCAAGCAAACCATTGCATTAGCTTCCTAGGACCTCAAGGAAGCTAACCTGATCATCACCACTGCCTGAAACAAGCTCAAACTCCAAACACAATTTCCAGTTTTTAGGTAAGTTTTCTCAACTTAGAACTCTTCATACAGGCATCATCAATAGTTTATTTGTGAACAAAATATGTAGATATCATTGCCCTGAAGCTAACCATGTCCATAGTTTCCATTAATTTTGCTTGAGCTTAGAGAATTTTGAAACAGAAACTTCTGAAATTTTTAGGGTTCAAATTAGGGCCATTAAAATTTATGCTTATATTTGATCTATAGTTTTAATACTTTACATTTCTGGAATTGTGAGAAAATTTGCTACAAGTTTCATGTTTACAGTTTTCATTTTTAATAAGAAATGAGCAAGTTGCAGTTGGTCTGGCTAGAGGTTGAAGATGAAGTCTTCAGGGCGCGTTTTTCCTTATATATTTATTGATTTACTTATGTTAACGGATGTATAGCCACCCCAGTGGTGGAAGCGCGCGTCTGTAACCTTTGGGACCTGGGTTCGAGCCGTAGTGGTACCCTTTTGCATTTTTCACACATTTTTGGCATTTCTGACCTTTTTTTGAGCGCCTGGGCCTTTATTGGGCTTGCTTTGTTTCTTTATTTTTTTTACTGACTAACCCCTTGCAGGCTCTTGGCACCCCTGACCCAAGTTTATTTATTTGTTTATTTATTTAATTTTTATTTTCTTAAATATTTTTTTTCTAAATACTAAAAATCATAAAAAATAAAAAAATAGATTTATATCTTGACTTATTTTATTTTATTTTTTCCACAAAAAATATTTTTATTTTATTATACTTTATTTATTTTACTAACTAATCTTGTAAACTTAATTAATATTATATTTTATTTATTTATTTATTTTTCACACCATTTAAAAAAACATTATTTTTAATATTAAATAAGGGGCCAAAAATATTTTATAATACTATAAATGTTTTTAAGATAAAAATACCAAAAAATACTTTTCTTAAACTTATTTTCTTTTGATTAATTAATAGAACTAGTGTTTTACTTAAAATATTTCTTAAAAAAATTCAAATTTAATTAATTATTTTCTTTATTTAATTAGGTTAAGACAAAATCTTTTTTTTCATGAAAATCAAACAAAAATACATTTTCTTTATATTTTGCATTTTTTGCACATTCATTCATTTTATACTTTGTATTTATTTATTTCCTCGTACATTGATATCAATTCAATATGGTTGTAATAGACTAATTAGGTTTAAATTCTTGCAAATCCCCATTCATGAATTTGTATACCCCCCTCCCCACAAATGTTGTAATAGCGTAGTAACTTTAAATTTCGCAATTTATCGCTTTTATATAACATGCTAGTAATTAGGGTTTGTATGGAAAGACTAAAATCAATACTTAGAAAACCCTAATTCAAGACAAAAACAAGCATGAAAATGATACACTTGCACACAAGCACCCCTAGGGTTATCCCACTTGGTTGCCTTATACAAAATGGCAATATTACGCATGTAAGGTATCTTAGCAAAAAACAAAACAAATACAAGATCATAGTCCCTCGATAACGCTATCTAAGTTGCCTTTCAAATGATCTTAGTCCCTAAAAAGAATGCTAAGATACCTTGCAACATTGCTAATCATGGTTATACGATGACCCACGCCCATCCCGTTTACATCCAAAGATAGGGTTGCTTACCAAATCAATGGTAAGACAACAATGTCAAAGGAAAAGAAAATGAACAAGAAAGACTTTTTGAGTAGGTAGAATTCTCCTAATTACTTGCTCAATTTCAAAAAAAATATCCTTGCTATTTTCAAAATCAAGCACCTACATTTTCAAAACATCTCACAAAACTTGAAAACATTTTCAAAAGGATCAACATCTTTGTATACATTCTTACAAACAAGAATCATTACAAAGATTGCCTAAACATTGGCCTCTTTACAAAATACTTTCAAAAACCACATCAAGCACAATTTCAAACAAAAAGCAAGTGATCTAGCAAGTAACTAAGATCCCATGGAAAACCATGGATGAAAAGGGTGCTAATACCTTCCCTTTTCATAATCTACCCCCCGAACTCAAGAAATAATATCAAAGGTATTTCCTGTGCTTTTTCACCTTTCCTTTTGGATAAAAGAAAAGTCGGTGGCGACTCTTGCTAACCGCAACATTTGCGATCAAACGCAAATCAAACAAGTTAGTTCTCCCACCGTATCACACACACACACACACACACACACACACACACACACACACACACACACACACACACACACACACACACACACACACACATACACACACACACACACATATATATATATATATATATATATATATATATATATATATATATATATATATATATATATATATATATATATATATATATATATATATATATATATATATATATATATATATATATATATATATATATATATATATATATATATATATATATATATATATATATATATATATATATATATATATATATATATATATATATATATATATATATATATATATATATATATATATATATATATATATATATATATATATATATAAAGAACATATATGCTCGCTAACAAAGTATCTTAATATTCAGGGAAGTTCTGATTAGAGAAGATCTGTTAGAACATAATGTGGCTCTACATCACTAGAAGTTCTGATTATGCGAGCATAGAAGATGAGAGCATTATGATATAATCAGAGACATCCTTCTTAGAAGAAAATTTGCATGACACGCTTATATGAAGAAGTTCTGTTACAACTTCTGAATGCACCAACGTTGTGAAACAGGATCTCTGATACTCTGATCTGTAAAGTTCTGATACAAGCAGTAAGGGACTCTCAACGGTAACATTCATCTTCTGATGTAAGAAAGTTCTGAAGCGTTACAGTTTAACGGTAATAAGGAGACAAGAATCTCCTGGTTTGGAAAGATTATTAATTCGCGTTATGAACATTCCAAAAGCATCTTCTTATGTAGCTCTTGCATGGCCTATATAAAGAAGACGAAAAGAAGAATTCAAGTGACGAACCACTGCGCAAGAAAAAGAAAAGCATATTTACCCAGTTCTACCTAGCAATCTTAAATTGTGTAATATGTAACACCCCAATTCTACCCCAAGCAATTATGCAAAATAAATCAGAGTTATAAAATTTCAATCATACAAATGAATCAGGACAATACAAATTCTTCTAACAAATTCATTGCATTCATCGTGGATATATAACACTTTTTTAAACATCGAATGAACCATCAACATAACATCTTTAATCAAATAAATCAGCATCCATGCAGCGGAATTCTTAATAACATCTCTAACAAAACAGCAACTTTGAAACATCTCATATTTAATGATAATCAAATTGAAATTCAACAACTGAAAATAAACGATAAAAAATCAACAAACGTTCATCCCCCCGAGTGTTACATATCAGAGCAATGACACCGACTCGAACTATTGAAGGTGTACAACCTTCACTCTCGATTACCTGCACGTTACCAACATAGGGGCAACATTCAAACAGAAGGAGTGAGATATCTAACAATATAATAAAGCGCATGATAATTAATATATTAAATTAGATCAACAACACCACCACTTCTCATCTCAAAATCAACGACAATCTCAACAATAATATACATTCACCAACATCAAAATACACTTCTTTATGAAATCATATAATGCGACTCAATGCTATGCAAATACATGTGGTACCATTGGAGCAGAACTCTCATCTCAAAAATTTGCCAATTAATAGAGGCATCAACAAGGCATAGCCTTTATCTCAAAATTTGCCAATCCAGGCCATCTCAACGAGCATAAGCTCCATCTCAAAAATGAAATATATGCGACACAACCATGAATGTAATAATAATATCCAAGTTAACAACATCTCCAATCATCTCAAAATATCTCAAATTATCATATCAAAGCATCTCAAATTATCATCTCAAAACAACATCTCAAAGACATCTCAGATTAACATCTCAAAAACATCTCAAATAATCAACATCTCAGATCATCAAAATAATTTATCAAACATCATTTATTTATTATAAATCATCAACATAATATAATTAATAACTTCTTATTAACAACTCAGCAGTATTTTAATTTCCACAGTAAATCAAAACTGTCATTCTGTAATTCTAACGTCAAGACCGTCACTTTCCTACTGTTATAGCTCAAGCAGCAACTTCTAAGCATCTACATTCACCGTTCTGTATAAAACCAATCTTAACGTCAAACGCAACTTCTGACCAGAATGCTTCTAAGAACACCGCTTCTAACCAACCCAACTTCTAATAATACAACTTCTAATAACACAACTTCTAGCCAACACAATCTTCTGACTAATGCAACTTCTGACTAACCCCATCTTCTGACTAATACAACTTCTGACTAGCCACATCTTCTGACCAATACAACTTCTGACTAGCCACATCTTCTGATTAGTACAACTTCTGACTAGCCACATCTTCTGATTAATACAACTTCTGACTACCAGAACCTCTATTTTTTAATAGTGCAACGTAACTTCTAAGTAACATACGTATAACATTAGAACTTCTATCTTGCACTAAGCTGACACAACTCTTATCAACATACTTCTAATTTCAGAACTGTTACTTTTTATTTCATCCTACTATTTTGATTCTTGCCTGTTATCAACCTAATTAAGAACAGTACGCCTAACGCCATCCCTAATTGATTCATTGTTCTAGACAATAACTTGTGATATCCTCCACGTACGGTTCTGCGTTTTTATTACTGCTATATTCAACGTTTTCTTATACTGCATCTCACTACGGTTTCATAACTAAATCCATAAAATTTAATCTAATCATGACAATTCATCACCCATAATTACCTTATAATTCTACATCAATTAACCAACATCAAGACATCATTATTCATCCAAAATTCATCAATTCTCATCACACAACAATCGTATATTTTCAATTCAAGAACAAGACAACAATCACCTCTAACCCCACATACCAATTATCATAAACCCAATTATAGAGTCAGAACCCCACCCTTACCTTGGATTGAAGGTCACTCTACAATTTCCGGTTGAATTCTCGTGCTTGCCGTTCTCCACTTTCTCTAGCAGCTTGCACGTTCTCTTCCAAATCCTTATTCTTTCTACTGCTTCTTCTTTCTATTCTATTCCAACAATAATAAAATAACCCTATTATTCTATTATTCCTTATTGGGCTTAAAACCAACGCACCCCTTATTACTTCTATTCCTTCAAAATAAGCCCACATTAAATAATAATATTATACTTCTAATATTATTTCACCACATAATAAAATAAATCCAATTAATTATAACACATCTTCACAAATATTCCAAAAATAATTTAATTAAATGATTAATTAAATTACGGGCGTTACAACTCTCCCCCACTTAGAATATTTTCGTCCTCAAAAATTTACCTCAATCAAACAAATCAGGGTAGGAGTCTCGCATCTTGCTCTCCAACTCCCAAGTCATGCTTTCACCAACTGCTCCTAGCCAAACCCCTTTAACCAAAGCAATCTCTTTTCCCCTCAGAGTCTTCATTTCACGATCCACGATCCGTACATGCATCGTCTCCACCGTAAGATTATCCCGTACTTGCAAATCGTCCATATGAATCACATGAGATGGATATGAAATATACTTCCGAAGTTGCGACACGTGAAACACATCATGCAAATTCGAAAGATTAGGCGGTAAAGCCACTCTATAAGCAACATTCCCCACTCTCTCTGAAATCTGATACGGTCCAATAAAACGAGAAGTGAGCTTCTTAGACTTCAATGCTTGCCGAACACCAGTCACAGGTGTAACTCTCAAAAACACATGATCACTAGCTTGGAATTCTAAATCTTTCCTTCTCTTGTCAGGATAACTATTTTGTCTACTTTGTGAAGCTTTCATCTCTTCTCGAATCAACTTCACCTTCTCAGTAGTCTCACGAACAAGTTCAGGTCCAAGTACTACACTTTCACCAGATTCATGCCAACATAACGGAGTTCTACATCTTCGACCATACAACGCTTCAAAAGGTGCCATCCCAATACTAGAATGGTAACTGTTATTATAAGTGAACTCTATCAACGGAAGATAAGTATCCCACGAACCTCCCTGCTCAAGAACACATGCCCTCAACAAGTCTTCCAACGATTGAATAGTCCGTTCAGTCTGACCATCTGTCTGAGGATGATACGCTGAACTCAACCTCAACTTAGAACCCAACGCTTCTTGCAAACTCTTCCAAAAATCAGAAGTAAATCTTGGATCTCTATCTGACATAATGCACAAAGGAACACCATGCAACTTCACAATCACACTAATATAAATCTCAGCCAACTTCGACACTGGAAAACTGATGTTAATAGGAATAAAATGAGCCGACTTTGTAAGCCTATCAACAATCAACCAAATTGAATCATGCCCTCTTAAAGTATTAGGCAACCCCGTCACAACGTCCATTGAAATGCTATCCCATTTCCATTATGGAACTTCCAATGGTTGCATCAATCCTACAGGCTTCTGATGTTAAACTTTTAACTTCTGACAAGTCAAACATGCATACACAAACCGAGCCACATCACTCTTCATCCCAGGCCATCAAAACAAACCTTTCAATTCTTGATACATCTTAGTAGCTCCTGGATGAATACTCAACTTACTTCTATGACTCTCTTCAAGTATCACTTTCTTCATCTCAGCATCATCAGGAATACAAATCCGGTTACGAAATCTCAACACACCTTGCGCATCTAACTTAAAATCACTATTCTCCAATTGATTAGTCCCAACCAGCAAATCTACCAGTTTCACATCCAACTTCTGAGCTTCTCTGATACTGTCTAGAAATTCATTATTAATCTTCAACATACCCAACATAACACTCTGCGGAGTAACCTCACAAACTAAGCTCATATCTCTGAACTGCTCAATTAATTCCAACTCTTTAATCATCATTGCTGACATATATAAAGTCTTTCGACTCAACGCATCAGATACCACATTCGCTTTTCCTGGATGATAATTCAAACCGAAATCATAATCCTTTAACAATTCCAACCATCTTCGTTGCCTCATATTCAACTCCTTCTGATCAAATAAATACTTCAAACTCTTATGGTCACTAAATACTTCAAATCTAGAACCATAAAGATAATGCCTCCAAATCTTTAACACAAAAACAACTGCAGCAAGTTCTAAATCATGCGTAGGATAGTTCTTCTCATGAGTCCTCAACTTCCTTGATGCATAAGCAACTACCTTACCATTCTGCACAAGCACACCTCCTAAACCCATCTTAGAATCATTACAATAAACCAGAAAAGGCTCTCCTGGATTAGGGAACGTCAAAATCGGAGCCAACGCCAACCTCTTCTTCAATTCTGTAAAACTTTCTTCGCACTGAGCATCCCACACAAAAGCTCTACCTTTACAAGTCAACTTAGTCAACAGAAGTGACAACTTAGAAAATCCTTTGATAAACCTTCTATAATAACCAGCTAATCCCAAAAAGCTTCTAATCTCAGTGGCTGACCTTGGAGTTTCCCATTGCAACACATCACCAACCTTCGATGGATCTATAGAAATGCCACTACCTGAAATCACATGACCAAGAAAACTAACCTCTTTCAACCAAAATTCACACTTGGACAACTTTGCATACAACTTTTTCTCTTTCAAAATTTGCAATACTACTCTTAAATGTTCAACATGCTATTCTTCTGACTTAGAGTAAATCAAAATATCATCAATGAACACCAGTACAAACCGATCCAAATAAGTATGAAAGATACGATTCATGTATTCCATGAATACTCCCGGTGCATTAGTAACACTGAAAGGCATCATTAAATACTCGTAATGTCCATGACGCATTCTGAAAGCCGTCTTCTGAATATTTTCATCCTTCACTTTAATATGATGGTAACCCGACCTCAAATCAATCTTACTAAACACACGAGCATCCACCAATTGGTCCATCAAGTCATCTATTCTTGGAAGCAGATACTTGTTCTTAATCGTCACCTTGTTCAACTGTCTATAATCAACACAAAGCCTCATACTTCCATCTTTCTTCTTCATTAACAACACTGGAGCTCCCAACGGCGATACACTTGGTCTTACAAACTTCTTCTCAAGTAACTCTTCCAATTGCTTCTTCAACTCTGACAACTCAGACACAAACATCCTATATGGTGCCATAGATACGGGTCTGGTACCAGGTACAAGATCAATTGCAAATTCAACTTCCCTCTCTGGCGGTACATCAGGAATCTCGTCAGGGAAAACTTCAGGAAATTCACACACCACCTGCAATTCCTTAATTATAGCTTGAGTCTCTACAGATAGCGACGCCATCAACGAAAACATCTGCGCTTCCTCTTGCATCAACTTTCTCAACTGTCTAGCAGACAACAAACCATCTTCCTCTTCTTAAGGAGTAGAAAACTTCACAGACTTGTCATAACAGTTAATATGAACACAGTTATGCTCTAACCAGTTCATACCTAGAATTACATCCAAACCTCTTAACGATAAACAAACCAAATCAACAACAAAGTCTCTGTCGAAGATCGACAAGGGACACTTAAAACACACAAAAGAAGTAGTCACCGACCCCTTAGCTGGAGTATCGACGACCTTCTCCCCATTCAAAGAAGACAACACAAGACCCAATCTTTCAACACAATCAACAGCAATAAAATAATGTGTTGCACCGGTATCAATAATAGTAATTAAAGGAGTACTATTAATGAAACATGTACCTCTAATAAGTCCGTCCTCAACAGCTCTCTGATCCTCAACCAAAGCAAACACTTTACTACTTGACTAAGCCCTCTTCGGTTTCGGACACTGGCTACCAATGTGCCCTTCTTCTTTACAGTTGAAACAAACCACATTCTTATGCTCACACTCAGACGTAACATGTCCGTTCTTACCACAACGGAAATACCTCTTCACTTCAGCAGTGCACACATTACTCTTGTGTTCAGGTTTCCCACACTTAAAGCAAATCACACTAGCAGGAGCATCTCCCCCACTAGTCCTTTGACCATGAGCAACTCTCTGTTTACCCTTACCAGCTGGGGCATCATAAGGCTTACCGCGATTTTGTTGGTGCTTACCCCTCTTCTCACTGACAATCTTGTAATGAGCATTATTGTCTTCCTCATAAATCCTGCAGCTATCAACCAAATCAGCAAAGACACGGATTTTCTGGTATCCAACTGCCTTCTTAATCTCTGGGCGCAACCCGTTCTCAAATTTAATACACTTCGAAAACTCAGCATTTTCCTCAGCGTAATGCGGATAAAACTTAACCAACTCAGCAAACTTGGCAGCATACTCAATAACAGACATACTTCCTTGCTTCAGCTCAAGGAATTCAATTTCCTTCTTACCACATACATCTTCAGGGAAATACTTTCTCAAAAACTCCCTATGGAACACAGCCCAAGTGACATTCTCACCCGCAACTTCCAACTTCTGACAAGTCTCTATCCACCAGTCATCAGCCTCGACTGCTAGCATATGAGTCCCATAACGAACCTTCTGCGCTGGAGTGCAGTCCATCACGCGAAAGATTCTCTCAATCTCTTTCAACCATTCCAATGCTCCGTCAGGATCATACTTTCCCTTGAACGTAGGTGGATTCTCTCTCTGGAAGGTCGCCAAGCTACGAGATCCAGCATTCCCGTCAGTATTCGGCTGATTTTCCATCGCATGAGTCATTGCTTCTAGAGCAGCATCAAGGGCAACATCATTCCTTCCAGCCATCTCAACTTCTCACTACAACATAAACAACGATTAGAACTCAAATAACAATACTCGACTGTTAGACAACTACGACTCGACGACAAGGTCGGACCAACCTTTTGCTCTGATACCAACTTTGTAACACCCCAATTCTACCCCAAGCAATTATGCAAAATAAATCAGAGTTATAAAATTTCAATCATACAAATGAATCGGGACGTCATAAATTCTTCTAACAAATTCATTGCATTCATCGTGGATATATAACACTTTTTTAAACATCGGATGAACCATCAACATAACATCTTTAATCAAATAAATCAACATCTACGCAGTCAAATTCTTAATAACATCTCTAACAAAACAGCAACTTCGAAACATCTCATATTTAATGATAATCAAATTGAAACTCAACAACTGAAAATAAACGATCAAAAATCAGCGAACGTTCATCCCCTCGAGTGTTACATATCAGAGCAATGACACCGACTAGAACTATTGAAGGTGTACAACCTTCACTCTTGATTACCTGCACATTACCAACATAGGGGCAACATTCAAACAGAAGGGGTGAGATATCTAACAATATAATAAAGCGCATGATAATTAATATATTAAATTAGATCAACAACATCACCACTTCTCATCTCAAAATCAACGACAATCTCAATAATAATATACATTCATCAACATCAAAATACACTTCTTTATGAAATCATATAATGCGACTCAATGCTACGCAAATGCATGTGGTACCATTGGAGCAGAACTCCCATCTCAAAAAATTTCCAATTAATAGAGGCATTAACAAGGCATAGCCTTCATCTCAAAATTTGTCAATCCAAGCCATCTCAACGAGCATAAGCTCCATCTAAAAAAATGCAATGTATGCGACACAACCATGAATGTAATAATAACACCCAAGTTGGCAACATCTCCAATCATCTCAAAACATCTCAAATTATCATCTCAAAACAACATCTCAAAGACATCTCAGATTAACATCTCAAAAACATCTCAAATAATCAACATCTCAGATCATCAAAATAATTTATCAAACATCATTTATTTATTATAAATCATTAACACAATATTATTAGTAACTTCTCATTAACAACTCAACAGTATTTTAATTTCCACAGTAAATCAACACTGTCATTATGTAATTCTAACGTCAAGACCGTCACTTTCCTACAGTTATAGCTCAAGCAACAACTTCTAAGCATCTACATTCACCATTCTGTACAAAACCAACCTTAACGTCAAATGCAACTTCTGACCAGAATGCTTCTAACAACACCGCTTCTAACCTACCCAACTTCTAATAATACAACTTCTAATAACGCAACTTCTGGCCGACACAATCTTCTGACTAATGCAACTTCTGACTAACCCCATCATCTGACTAATACAACTTCTGACTAGCCACATCTTCTGACCAATACAACTTCTGACTAGCCACATCTTCTGATTAGTACAACTTCTGACTAGCCACATCTTCTGATTGATACAACTTCTGACTACCAGAACCTCTATTTTTTAATAGTGCAACGCAACTTCTAACTAACATACGTATAACATCAGAACTTCTATCTTGCACTAATCTGACGCAACTCTTATCAACATACTTCTAATGTCAGAACTGCTACTTTTTATTTCATCCTACTATTTTAATTCTTTCCTGTTATCAACCTAATTAAGAACAGTACGCCTAATGCCATCCCTAATTGATTCATTGTTATAGACAGTAACTTCTGATATCCTCCACGTACGGTTCTGCGTTTTTATTACTGCTATATTCAACGTTTTTTATCATTGCATCTCACTACGGTTCCATAACTAAAGCCCTAAAATTTAATCTAATCATGACAATTCATCACCCATAATTAACTTATAATTCTACATCAATTAAACAACATCAAGACATCATTATTCATCCAAAATTCATCAATTCTCATCACACAACAATCGTATATTTTCAATTCAAGAACAAGACAACAATCACCTCTAACCCCACATACCAATTATCATAAACCCAATTATAGAGTTAGAACCCCACCCTTACCTTGGATTGAAGGTCTCTCTACAATTTCAAGTTGAATTCTCGTGCTTGCCGTTCTCCACTTTCTCTAGCAGCTTGCACATTCTCTTCCAAATCCTTATTCTTTCTACTGCTTCTTCTTTCTATTCTATTCCAACAACAATAAAATAACCCTATTATTCTATTATTCCTTATTGGGCTTAAAACCAACACCCCCCCCCCCCCCCCCCCTTATTACTTCTATTCCTTCAAAATAAACCCACATTAAATAATAATATTATACTTCTAATATTATTTCACCACATAATAAAATAAATCCAATTAATTATAACACATCTTCACAAATATTCCAAAAATAATTTAATTAAATGATTAATTAAATTACGAGCGTTACATAATACATCACAGTTGTGATATTGTTTTATTTAGAAAACATATTTGTACACACTCAATTATATTATTTTGTAATTGCTTGAGAAAACCGGGTTGTGGTTTTAGACTCAAGAAGACATTGACAATTGTCATTGTGATTGTGTAATAAAGTTTGATTAGTGGATTAAGATCTCGCTTGAGAGAGGAGAAATCACCTTGGCGGGTAGAGTGGAATAGTTTGAGTTCAAAGAACCAGGATAATCAACATGTTCTTTTCTTTAAGTTTTAATCCCAATTCAACCCCCTTTCTTGTATTTTTCCATTCTTCAATTGGTATCAGAGCACCTGGATCTGGGTGCAAACACTTAACCGTGTGAGAAAAAGATCCAAGGAGGAAAAACACTATGGTGGGACCAAGTCAGAACATCAGCAATGATTATCATGATGAGAAAGACAGAATCAATAGCAGACCCCCAATATTTGATGGTCAAACGTTTGATTATTGGAAATACATATTCAGAAGTTTCTTTCTAACTTATGATGCTGATCTTTGGGATATGGTGACTGATGGATACATACATCCTGTTGATGAAAGCGGTCAAAAGATTGATAGAAAAAGAATGACAGATCATTAAAAGAGAGAATTCAGAAATCATCAAAAGGAAAAAACTATTCTCTTGAGTGCTATCTCATACACATAGTATGAGAAGATCACAAACAGAGAGTCGTCAAAACTTATGTTTGATTCCTTGAGAATGACGCATGAAGGCAACACGCAAGTCAAAGAAACCAAATCTCTTGCGATCATTCAGAAGTATGAAGCCTTCAAAATGGAAGAAGATGAAACCATTGAAACAATGTTCTTAAGATTTCAAATTCTGGTTGCTGGGCTAAAAGTTATAGATAAAGGGTACTCAACTGCTGACCATGTAAAGAAGATCATAAGAAGTTTACCCAAGAAATGGAGACCCATGGTCACAACTCTTAAACTGGCCAAAGATCTGAACAAAATCTCTCTTGAAGAACTTGTCATCTCCCTGAGAAGTCATGAGATATAATTAAAACAAGATGAGCCTCAGAAGCAAGGTAAGTCTCTCCCTCTAAAATCTAATAAATATGAAACCAAATTTTTGCAGGCAAAAGTAGAAGCAAAAAAATCTGGTGGATCCTCGTCAGAAGAAGACAAATTGTTCCTTCTATCCAGAAGAATCAATCAGCTGTGGAAGCATAGGCAGAGGAAATTCAGAAATTATAGAAGAATAGGGAATCACTCTGAACAATCTTCTGGATACAAAAAATCCAATAACAGAAACATTACCTGCTACAAATGCAATGAACAAGGTCATTACACGAGTGACTGTCCAAATTTTCAAATAGAGAAACCTAAAAAGAAGCTCTCTAAAGAAAAGAAGAAAAGTCTTATGGCAACATGAGATGACTCCGAATCTTCAGAAGATGGATCAGAATCAGAAGATGAACGAATCAATATAGCTCAAACGATTAACTTATCAGATGTCTCCGAATCATCTGAATTTGAATCAGATCCAGTCAGAAGAGGTAAGCTCTAACTTTTCTAGATCTCAATTAGAAGAGAGTTTGTCAGAAATTCTTGAAAGGTATCAGAAACTTCGAGTCATAAACAAGAACCTGAAAAATGATCTAGTTTTTGACTCTGAAGAAACTAAGAAACTGAGATTGGAAAACTTTGAGCCGAAAGAAAAAATTTCAAAACTTGAAAATGAATTACAAAATACTCAGAAGGAAACTATCTCAGAAGTTCCTAGTAACTCTGATAAAATCATAAAAGAATATGATTAGAGCTTTCAAAAATTTCTTACTAAAAACATAGATAGAAACAAGATGACTTCAATGATCTATGGAGTTAGCAAAAATGGCAGAAAAGGAATAAGATACAAAGGTAAAGTATCCCAACCTAAGAAAGTTAAGGATTTGGTTATTAAACGCACTCCTCTGAATTCTCACTTTACCTATGGGCACACACATGACTTAAAGTACACTAATAATTCTTTTTCCGCTAAACCAAAATTCAAACAGAATTTTGGAAACTCTAAAAATCATGGACCCAAAAAGATATGGGTAGCAAAGGATAAAATAATCTATGTTGCAGATATTTTTAACAGCAAGGTTGAAAAACTAGTCTTAACACCTAGATTATGGTTACTCTCTACACATGACGGGAAGAAATCATATGTTCCAAAGCCTGGAATTTAAAGGATTCACAGGTTTCAGAGGCAATCAGAAAGAAAAGGTTATTGGCTTTGAAACTATTGGAAATGGTAATGAGAATACAATATCAGAAGCTCTCTAAATAATCTCAGTTGAATCTAGAAGAGGATGTCACACCTTTTCAAGCAACTTCTGTCAAAGCAAGTCAAATAGAGTCTTTACTACTTTTTGATTCTTGACAAAAATGGGGAGAATGATAGATATTTTGACTCCTATTGGAAGCTATATTAGAAGATCTTCAGAGAAGTATTTTATTTTCTCGTTATCTGAGTATTCTACTCAGGGGGAGTTTTTTAATTTTTTTTGTTTTTTATATTCCATCAAAATATACAAGTTTTTGTCATCATCAAAAAGGGGGAGATTGTTAGAACATAGTCGGGTTCTACATTCCTGTAAGAGTTTTGATGATAAAAAACATATGATATATATATATTCGCTAACAAAGTATCTTAATATTCAGGGAAGTTCTGATGAGAGAAGATCTGTTAGAACACAGTGTGGCTCTACATCACTAGAAGTTCTGATTATGCGAGCATAGAAGATGAGAGCATTATGATATAATCAGACACATCCTTCTTAGAAGCAAATCAGCGTGACACGCTTATATGAAGAAGTTCTGTTACAACTTCTGAATGCACCAACGCTGTGAAATAGGATCTCTGATACTCTGATCTGTAAAGTTCTGATACAAGCAGTAAGGGACTCCCAATGGTAACATTCATCTTCTGATGTAAGAAAGTTATGAAGCGTTATAGTTTAACGATAATAAGGAGACAATAATCTCCTAGTTTTGAAAGATCATTAATTCGTGTTATGAACATTCAAAAAACATCTTCTTATGTCAGTCTTGCATGACATATATAAAGAAGACGAAAAGAAGAATTCAAGTGACGAACCACTGCGCACGAAAAAGAAAAGCATATTTACCCAATTCTACCTAGCAATCTTAAATTATGTAATACATTACGATTGTGATATTGTTTTATTTAGAAAACATATTTGTACACAATCAATTATATTATTTTGTAATTCCTTGAGAAATCCGGGTTGTGGTTTTAGACTCAAGAAGACATTAAAAGTTGTCATTGTGATTGTGTAATCAAGTTTGATTAGTGGATTAAGACCTCGCTTGAGAGAGGCGAAATTACTTTGGCGGGTGGACTGGAGTAGTTTGAGTTCAAACGAACCAGGATAACCGACATGTTCTTTTCTTTAAATTTTAATCCCAATTCAACCCCACTTTCTTGTGTTTTTCCATTCTTTAGTTCTATATCGAGGAGCTGTATCTCAAGAAATAAATACAAATTGAACTTCACTTATATGAATTTCAAGATGATGTCATCTCAAAGTGAGAGTTGGAGTTTCTATCATGAAAAATTCATGAAAACAGGAAAAGCACATGGCATAATTAGTGCTAGGCGAGAGATGTAGGCGAAGAACCATTAAAGAGTGTGTGTATGGTAATGCAAATCTAATCACATGAGATAACAGTTCAAAACATAGCTATCTAATATTTTGATTAAGCTTTGCGTTGTCTTTACTAAGGTTAAGTTCAAATCGAAAGATACTTAACTGTATTAACATTCTTTATTTCCTTTCTCTGGAATTGATCTTGTCATTATTAAAACAAGTGAGAATTGTTGTAATTAATAATCATTAGCGTGTTCCAAAATGACAAGAAAATTTTAAAGTGAAGAATTTGAAAATAGGCACACTTCGTGAAGTGTTGCAGTAGGCCATTTGTATTTTGAATTTAGAAATAGACAACGCTTGTGAAGTGCTGCAGAATGCAAAACAATCTACGAAAACTGTTGCTGTAGAAAAAATACAACGTTTTAAAAGTGTTGTTGTAGGAGAAACAATGTAACATTCGTTAAGAGTGTTGTTGAAAATGTGTGTTTCATCGAAGGCCGCAATCTTATAAAACAACACAAGTTTGACCTATAAATTGAGCGTTCTGGATTCGTAAAATATCATCAGAAAAGCATATCATCTTCACCAAAAAATCCAGACACTCTTTGTTACATTCGAGTTTTCGGTCTTGTGCAAACTCGATAAATGGCTGAATTATCTTGGATATTTCTATATAGAATCTCTAAAACAATTTGAAAATACTTGAAATACTTATAAAAAAGTGATTTCGTTCACGATTCTAGCCTCGATCTATTTCTTATAATCAATTTTCTAATAAATTCTGACATAAAATATGTATACAAAGAAAGTATATTAATTTATCATCAATATTTCTTAATGTAAAATGTGTTATAGAGTTTTATATAACTTTTTAGTAGGGAGTACTATTAATATTAAATAAAAAATGAAATAGAAATATTAACGCGAGCTTGTATGTTTTTAGACTATTAGTGTCAAATTTGTTTAACTTTTATCAGAAACAAGCGATTTTTCTTATTATTTGAAACATAATAGAGTTTGTTTTCTAAAATATGCGTGACAGTAAATCTTTTTCCAAAGTCCATTGGTAAGGTCGTAAGGAGTAGTAATTTTCAAAGATATAGCTTGCATGCCTTTATGCCTTTATATACGCTTTGGAATCCATAAACTTAATGGTTAAGTAACTTACTAAGAAAGCATTCTTAGGTGGTGGAGTAACTTGGTCCACTTGCTTTCTTTTTTATTCTTAATGTGTAAGCTTAGTTTTACTTGAACAAGTAATCTAGATTCTAAATTCTTCTTATAGTATTTGTTAATCTACCAACCTTTCTAAATACTTGTCCACACTAGTTGAATTAATTCCAACAATTTGCCTATACAAAGACTATGGCATCCTGTTCAGTTGCTTCAAAGGAAGCTATGCCGAATTGGCTTGCACTTCCAAGAGACATCACATCAAACATTCTTCAGAGGCTTGATACTATCGAAATTGTGACTAGTGTACGTTTTGTGTGTCCTATTTGGTGGAACATTTTCAAAGATCCTCTCATGTGGCGCACTATTTGGTTTACCAAGTTTGGAAATTTTTATGAGGAGGAGGCGATGGAGATTTGTCATTATGCTATTAAACAAAGTTGCGGTCACTTAGAAAACATTTTCATCGATGATTTTGCCACCGATGATCTCCTTAAATTCATAGCTGACAAGTACTGTGTTACTGTTAATACTTAATTTTTGTGCCTTCATGAAACATTTTCTTGATGTCTTTTTCTTACTCAAAATTTTGCAGTGCTGGTAATCTCCGAGGTCTCAGGCTTGTAAATTGCCGTGGAATTTCAAATGAAGGTTTCAGTCAAGCTGTAAAAAAAATGCCGTTGCTAGAGGGACTCAACATTTCACTCTGCTACTTATCCAAAGATTCTCTCGAAGTTGTTGGCCAATGTTGCCCTCTTTTAACAGTTCTCATACATGTGAGATCATGGAGTAAATATAGGTTGTGTGATATTGATGATGACCAAGCATTTGTTATTGCAAAAACAATGTTTGGGCTCCGTCGTCTTGATATTAGAGGGAGTCCGCTCTCTAATGCCGGATTGCTTGCTATTCTTGGTGGTTGTCCTCGTCTTGAGTTTCTTGATATTCGAGGATGCTGTAATCTTCAATTGGATGAAAGTTTGAAGAAAAAGTGCATGGATCTGATTAAAGATTTGCGACTCCCAGAGCCAGTGCTTTATGATGACTATTCTGATGAGGATCACGTAACTTATTGGGATTCTGTAATAGATGATGATTCTTACGATCCTAATGATTGATCATAAATGGTTAGTAGTATTAGTCTATTGTTATTGTTATTTGTTATTTTACGGTTGTTATTTCTATCTCTAATTTTGTTGGAGACTTTATATCATGTATGATTATGAATTTCTTTTTCTGGTTTTTGAGTATTCTAGCTTTGTATCAAAAGTGACTAAGTATATTTATTCAATTACTTAATTTCGAATGCTTGTGTTTGAATTGAATATAAGACTGAATAAAAGCTAAGAATGTATAGAACAAAACAAATCAAAGTAAGGACAATTTGAAAACGGAAAAGTAATACTGAACTTGCAAAATAAAATTGCTTTGAACTAAAAATGAGATGCATGCATATATTTTTGGAAGTCGCTCGTTTCTCTCAGACACTATTATAAATGCCACCCTTAATGTATAAGCTTAGTAAATTGTGAGATATGAGTACTTTGAGTATTCTTCTTACGATGTTGTAAATGCCACCCTTAGAATTAAATGTAAATTATGCTTAAATAGACAAATAAAGATAACTGCTATTTAACACTCGACTACTCATAGCTTACCATGTATCAGTTCCATACCAAATTGCTTTTGACAACTTTCCCCACGTATTGACAACTGCTCATAGAAAATGGCCATTGCTAACTGTCTGTCTCTTCGACTATACTTTCAACATTTTTAGTACTAAATTTGACTAAGTGTTCATACAGTCTTTTATAGTGCTTCATACTAGCCGTCTTATATGTGTCTTGCATTAACCATCTTCAACATCTCACTTTCTGATTCTATCATCGATCTTACTCTCCAATTTCGACAAGCATCCTCTTGAAATCTTAGTCGAAAATTCTCAGCTAACAAATTGCCCCTTAAAAGCCAATTTCGACTGAGATTACCTTCGAATGAGAAATTTGGCGCTTTTTCTTCTAAAAATTTTTGAAACCCCATCTGCTTTGCTGACATCACTTGCAATGATAGCTACTTTATGTGTTGCGATTTCCAAATACAACTCCATCACTTCTCATGATTTCTCCCAATCCATAGGTCGTGGGTTTTTAACCACTCCCATTAAGTTTCCCACTTCAAATAAAAACAGAACAATCACACCATTGCCCCTCAACTGCCACTTGTTCAACATTAGTGACTTTTACTTTACCTATAAATAATCTTCTACTACTTTGAGATTCTTCTTCTTCTACCTTCTCCATTTTCATTTTTTACCAGTTTTCAAAAAAAGAAACAACAAACCCATTTCATCTCTCTCTCTCTCTCTCTCTCTCTCTCTCTCTCTCTCTCTCTCTCTCTCTCTCTCTCTCTCTCTCTCTCTCTCTCTCTCTCTCTCTCTCTCTCTCTCTCTCTCTCTCTCTCTCTCTCTCTCTCTCTCTCTCTCCTTTTTCTTACTACAATAGAATCTTCATCTTTAACCAAAGTGAACACTGAAAACAGCCTTGTGGCATTCGCACTTATGGAAGAAGAAGGTTTAAAAGACATTCCTCATCCCTCATCCACTAAAGAAACTAAGGTGAAAAAGTGGCAACACCAAATGCTTATACCCTTCGTTGTTGTTGAAAAACTTTTTGATTTTCATGGTCTGTATCCAGACGCAAAAATGCCTCCAAAAAGGTCCAAAAATACTTCCCTTGTTTCACTCCTATTATGCCCTCTACTTTTAAGGAAAAAAACCCTCGACTTAAAATTCATGGACCCCACTGCTAGAGTTTTTCGATCCATGCTTACTCTTGGGAACAAAGATTACTTGGCTTGGCTCAACAATACAAGAAAAATGAAAAACACAGTGGAAGCAAGATGGTATTTTTGACGCCATTCAACTGTCGAGGCGTGCTCATAAAATTAACCCCTGTATGATTCTTGCCTCGATTTTCTTCTAGGAAGGTTCGACCAATACCTTCCAACTTCCTTGTGGGATGTTGATTCCCACTTTATTCGATGTGACTGCCATTACTAGTCTTTCGCCTTTGGGTGAAACGTTCGACCCAACTCTGTCGACTGAGCTTGAGTTTAATTTCGACCGACCAAGCCTTAAACACTACATAGCCGACAAACCTGTCAAAGATAATAATGAGGTCTCCGACATGGAACATGTTGCTTTCTTAACTCTCTAGCTCTCTTACTTTTTTTCTCAGGGTCATTGCAAATAGCCAAAGGTTTCATTAATTTGGAAATCCAAATTGATAAGGGTCGGCAAATTTCTTTGGGAAAACTTTTGCGGGCATACTTATACCACACTTTGGGTACCGCTTCTTTGAAGATAAAACTTTTCCCCAATACTCCTAGATCGTTGGCTCTTCCAGACCCTTTTGGCTACTACAACATTGGCTAAACGCTACCTTATCAGAGACAGTCATACAAATGTATGACAAAAGGACCATCGAAGGTATGAGACTTGCTTTAACTACTCATCAGGAAATTCCCAATGGGTTTATCTTTATTAAATACATCAATCTTTTCCTTGAAACAACCACCTTTGTTTCAAACATGGCTCCTTTTTCGGGTCGACACATCAGCCATATTTGGTTCAAGAATCCATTTCCTGGCATTTCCCCAAAAGTTGTTGCTCAGTCAAATGCTATATGGAGAGCATTTTTGACTCCAACCTTTTTTTCTTTTAGAATTGACACAGGAACGAAAAGTTAATGGCTTTATGATTTATCAGCCAAATCTAATGGCTCGTCAATTTGGTTTAAACCAAATGTTGTCCAAATATTTATTCTTTCATTACACTGATATTATTTGGGATGGTCATAATCTTACTTCCGACAAACATATAGCATGCCTCAAATTTCATAAGACTACCCAAACCCTTGAGCTCCCCTTGTTTCGATTCCAACATTCTTTCTTCGCCACCAAAGAATTTGACCAATGGTGGCCTGTCTACCAACGCCAATGTTACTCTGCACCACACTTTCTACAAAGATTACTTGATGCCTTTAATGTTCTGGAGACTAAATAAGCATCATCGGAACCATCACCATAAGTTCATGATAGCAATGTCCAAGAAACATCCAAGTTGATGTCAAAGATACTCAACTGAAAAAGGTAAGCTTTGCTATATAAGATTCATTTGATCATAAAAACGATATTTGAAACCATTTTATCATTTCCTAGGGTCATAAACGTTCTTCAACTGCAGAAATTATCTCCAATGATCCTCCCAAGAAAAAGAAAATCTCCAAATCCAACAAGCACATGTATGACACACTTCTATAGTTCTAGTATTAAAGTTAAACCGCGTCTCACTCCATCTATTCTTCAGATTTCTGCAGAAACACCACAACCATCTATTGAAGGAGAAGACTCCGACGATAGTGATCGTTCCCAGATTTTCTCTTCTTTTAAAGTTCCAACGCCTACCAAGCCTAAAGGAGCGAAAAAGAAAAGAAAATATTGTTCTTAAAAATATCGCTCCAAGAGATATCCTTTCGACCACCACAACTTTCAACATAGAGAACTTCACTTCGACTACAAAATTCACAGATCATGCTGATACTATTCCAACTTCTCCTATGCGTTAATCTACTTCACCACCTTCAACTCAGAAAGAAAAAGACTTTCCATAATCAATTCCTGAGGTATTCCATGTTCCCTCTGTCTTAACTTCGTAAATTAGTCTTTTGGACTAATCTTTAATTCATTTTCAGGAACCACCCCTGATGCAGATTTTTGAACCAAATCTTGTTGGTGATACACATGAACCTGTCATCGAAACCAAAAATGTGGTTTAGGTGCCAATTGAGTTCAGCTCTCAAAGGGATGACGACTTTATAGGTTTTTTAACTGAAGATCACCCCAACCTGATGCTAATAATGAAGGTGCTAAAGAATTCTAACCTGCTACCACTAACAAGACTCTTGTGGAAGAAGGCTTGAATCAAGCATACTTTGTTGAAGAGAACTTGCATTAACAAGCTTCTGTTGAAGAAAACTTGAATCAACAAGCTCTCATTGGTGGCAATGTCGATTCCCTTCATATTCTGTAATACACTAATTCCAATAGTTCCCTTAGCCTAGAAGAGATTCTGGCTATGAAAAAAAAGAATCTAGTTGAAACCTTGCGAAGGCTTTAGAAACTTCGACAAGCATCTTCTGATTCTCAATCTTCTAGTTCGAATATCACCCATGTCTCTGAACTAAATGATTCTACCACTCTAAAATTATAGCAACTTAAAACATACTTGTTTGAATGTGACTTTCTTGTTGTTGTTGAAGATGAAGTTGTGTTGGGGCTGATGTTTTCAAATTTCTTAAGGAAATCTCCTAACAAAATATTCCTTACTCTTTAGCTCAATATTTGATTGAATTCGAAGCTTTCTTTAATCAGATTGTCAAAGATCTTACTCTTCGCAAGCACGATGATTTCTAGATCAAAACAAAATTAAATTAAATGAAATTGGAATGAGACTTCAATGAAGCTTGCAAGAAAAAGCTGAATGATTTTGAAGCTAAGAATCAAGAACGTCTTGACAAATTGCTTGCTTTTGATCAATAGATTTTGACTTATCAGGCTCAAATAGTCAAACTCAACAAAATGATTGGAGAAATTAAACAACAGAAAACCTTGTTAGATTCAGCCACTAACTTCCCTATGCAAGATGAAGTTAATCAAGATATTCTCGAAGGGATTGCTCATGGTGAAAATCCCTCAAAATAAGGAGAGGATTGCACAATTGAAAGAAAAGAAAACTTGTTTCGACAACAAGATTTCCTATGAAAAGACTTTTTTTGAGGATTTAAAGTTGAGATTCCCTGCTTAATTTCCTTTGTTACTGCTGAATTATCTTGTTAATGATAATTTTTCTTTTTGAGTTTTGTGTAGTTCCTTTTGAATGTTTATAAATGCTATTTTGGTTTTGTTCCATTTTGGCTATTTACATATATAATATGCTTATATTCCATGGCAATTCAAACCTCCTGAAGCATAGGTTTATATATTTTCAAATATTTCGTGTTCACTTTTGAGATTCGTTTCTCAAAGCCCAATTATTCAACTTCATAAGAATTATTCATAAATTCCTGAATAACTTGGAATGGTCCTTCCCAGTTCTATGACCATTTTCCTAAGGTCATAAATCATCGATCCATAGGTAGGATCACTTTTCATACGTAATAGCCTATAAAGAATGTTTTTACCTTGACTTTTTTATGATAAGCTTTGGCAACTCGCTCTTTTTGTCGCATCAAAACCTCTAATGCAACTAATCTTTCCTCATCCAAGTCCACTATTTAATTAAACATCATGTACCAATATCGTTCCGACATAATTTCTTTTTGATGATATATCTTTACTGGTTATAAACCAATCTCGACTAGCAATACAACATTGTTACCAAACGTCAAACTGAAAGGAATTGAATTTATCGCCTCCTTAGGGGATATTCGACAAGCTCGTAATATCTGGTCTAATGTTTTATGCCAATTATTAGGTTTTTTGGAAACATGTTTCTTAATCAAGTTAATTATCACTTTGTTGGCGGCTTCGACTTGACCATTTGCTTGAGCGTAGCAAGGGGTGTAAGTTATAAATTTAAATCTCATTTAAGATGCAAACTCTTACATCTTTCAACCAATGAAAAGTGAACCTTGATCCGTTGTGATAGTTTTTGGAATCCCAAACCTATAAATGATGTATTTTTAAATGAAATCAATCACTGTTTCTTGATCCACCTTAACCAATGGAAAGGTCTCTACCCACTTTGTGAAATAATCTATCCCAACTTAAATAAAATTTTATTGTTTTAACGATGCTGGTCGAATATTACCTATGATATCCAACGCCCGTCCTCGAAAAGGCCAAGGTTTAATAATTGCATGTAGTTCACTAGCTGGTATATGTCAAATGTTTGCATGCTTTTGACATTCTTGACACCCTTTGGCAAAATCAATACAGTCTTTCAACATGCTTGGGCAATAAACACCTTGTTGAAAGAGTAACCACTTCATTTTATGGCCAGCTTGGTGAGCACCACAAGTTCCACTTTGAACTTCAAATATTGCCAAGTATGCCTCAGTTTCTCCAAGACATTTGAGTAATACACCTTCAAGAGTGTTTTTGAACAATTTGTTTCCCATGCAAACATAACTTAATCCTCGATATTTTATTTATCTGTCAGTATTTCCAACTGGATTTTCTAAATACCCCACAATTGGTTTTCGCCAATCTGAATCTGTCAAATTGTCAATAGCAAAAATTTCAAATATTTCGTCCAAACTCTCTGGCCCCTAGTTTTTGGGATTAACACATTTGACGCTGAAATCACAGCCAAAGTTACTTTCTTCCTGACTTTGATAAAATCTTTGAGCTTATAAGGTGACACTTTATACCCATACCCAATTTTTGCTAATTCATTAGCCTCTTGTTTTTCCATTCTAGGCACATGTGTGATGCTCACAATTTCGAAATGTTCTAAGAGTTGGTGCAGTATTGTGAAATATATTACCAAATGCTCTTTAATGCATTTATATTCTCGGGTAATTTATTTGATCACGAGTTTTGAATTTCCCTTTATATCAATTCTTTGTGCGCCTAAATCTTTCAACATCTTGAGCCTAATGATTAAAGCTTCATATTCCTATTCATTATTGGAACATCTTCTGTCTATCTTATATTTAAATTTTGTCGGAATCCATTTTAGACAAAGTATCATAACTCTAATACCAGTTCCATTTTTATGGCTTGACCCATCGAAGTATAACTTCTATGTGTTTAGGTCAACCATATTCAAGGATAGCTCAACTATCGCGTGATCCACAATGAAATCTGCAACGATCTGCCCCTTCATAGCCCTTAAAGGCATATACGCCAAGGAAAACTCAGTTAATGCAAGTTCCAATTTCCCAATTCGACTATGTAAGATAGGTTTGGACAACATGTGTTTGATGACATCAAAATGAGACGAAACGTAAACATCACTTGGCTTAATATATTGCTTTAATTTCAGACATGAAAAATACAAGCATAAGCACAAATTTTCGATCATATTATACCTAGTTTCTGCATCTATTAATACCCGACTGAGGTAATAAATGGGTCTCTCAACACTATTATCATCCTCTTGGGCTAACATACTTCCTATTGTCAAGTCAGGTGCAGCTATATACAATCTCATATTTTTAATTCTACTAGGAGGCAATAAAATTGGAGGCTTTGTTAAATAATCTTTGATTGCGTCGCAAGCCTCTTGTTGCTCTTTCCCCAAGTGGAAATCACGTTCTTCCTCAATTTTGAGCAATGGAGAGAATACTTTCATATTTCCAGTTAGATTGGATATAAATCTCCTCAATAAATTTATTTTCCCCAACAAAGATTGCAATTGTTTCTTTGTCGAAGGAGGCTTGAGATCCAAAATTGCTTTTGTGTTATTTTGGTTAACCTTGATGCCTTTTTATGCACAACGAAGCCTACAAAATCTCCTGCATGGACATAGAAAGCACATTTTAGTGGATTCATTTTCAATTAATATTTCCTCATTCTTTCAAAAGACCGTCGAAGATGGTCTAAATGACCATTTTCAGACGGGGACTTTATTACTATGTCATCAATGTATACTTGCATAAAATTTTCTATAAAATCATGAAACATAACATTCATGGCTCTTTGATAAGTTGCTCCAGCATTTTTTAAACCAAAGGGCGTCATAACCTATTCATATGTTCCCAGAGCACCTGGGCATAAAAATATCATTTTGGGTACATCCTATTCTGCTATGAAAATCTGGTTATATCCCGAATATCCATCAAGCATGCTTAAATATTCAAAACCTACAGCTGAATAAACCAACATTTCTGCCACTAGAGAGGAATATTCATCTTTAAGAGTCATATTACTGAAATCCCTAAAATCTATACAGACACAAAGAGTTCCATTTTTCTGTATCACAAGTACAATATTGGCTAATGATTCAATGTACCTTGAAGTTCTAATGAACTGGCTTTTAAGCAATCTTTCGATCTCTTGCTTAATCTTCATTGTGATTTCTGGAGCAAATCTTTGAGGATGTTGTTTCACTAGCCTTTTCTCTAGTTGCATAGGAAGACAGTGTTCCACCATATTTTGACTCAAACCAGGCATCTCACCATAATTCCAGGCAAAACAATCTTTATATTCTTTTAATACTTTGATTAGCTCTTGAACTTCATTTTTGACTCGACTTTAGTGCTTATATATTTTGGCCTTTTTGTGTTGCCATCTCCCAAATCTATCTCCTCTAATAGATCTTGGGCTTGCATTCTTTGCGTTATACTCTGTGGGTCTTTCTCAAACCCCAAAGGCTTATTATCATAGATACAATCTAGCCCATGACTTTTTGAAGCTGTTGTTTGGCCGAATTGGCCATTTTCATGATTTCCCACTTTGGCTTCCATAACCAAACTTTGCAATTTCTCAGCTTCTAAGGTCGATTTTAGTTTATTTTCAGCCACATAGGCCGAAATTCGAGCTAGACTTTCTGACTCAATGGTCATCTCTATCGACCACGGGCCACCCCATAGGTGGATTCACCTCTTCATGCTCTCTTGCCTCACCAGTATCCCATATAAATCCGTAGTTGGGATCTAAGCTTAGAAAATAGTTTCCATTTTCATTAGGGGTGTAAACCTCTGCTGCATCATAACAAGGCGTAACATTTTCCAAGTGTTGGTCGAAAGAATTTTTTCTCGCCATTTTCTCATAAAATTTGTAGTAGCTTTGATCAGCTTCAATATTCTCTATGATGCCATCTTTTCTCCAGATAGATATTCTTTGGTGCAAACTTGATGGTACTGCACCAATTCCATGAATCCATTCACGCCCTAGCATTAGATTGTAATTTGCCTTAGAATTTATTGAAGGTAGAGGAAACACAAGAAATAGGGTTTGAATTGTGTTCATAGAAAATATTCCCCATTAGAAATTCTTTGCACTCAAATGATAATAGCAATAAAGACAATTAAGATAAAAGGACACAAGTATTTTATCCAGGTTCGCCGTTAACTAGGCTACTTCTATCCACCCTCGCAAGGATGATTTCACCTATCCAAGGACTTAATCCACTATAACCAAAGTGATTATAATCACACTGGTAACTGCAGATGACTAACACAGAATGACACGTTCAGGAATCCAACCAGATATAACATTCATTGACCCAATAGAATCTGATCCCTCAAGATTTCTTACCAGGATTTCCTTGAAATGATATCCATCAGGGATCTCACAAGAGTCTGACCTTCACTCAGTCCTCTTTGAGATATGACTACCATTGACCCAACAGAATCCGATTCTGCATAATCTCTTATTAGGATTTCCCATAATGACCAGCAACCATTATCTTCTTGAGATCAGACCTTCACTCAGTCTCTCAAGGAACCTTTCAATGATATGTTTAGTGATCCAACCAGATATAACAATCACTTACCCAATAGAATCTGATCCCGAAGAATCTCCTATAAGGATGTCCCATAATAACCAACAATCATTATCTTCTTGAGATTAGACCTTCAGTTAGTCTCTCAAGGACTCAATCAACAACAGTTGATAGGGTTTCTATGTTTACATGATTTCTTCTTCTAAGCAGATTACACAAAACATTTAAGCACATATTGTTTAACACTTATACGAGTAACAACTCAAGTGTTAAAACAATTTACATGAAGAGATATGAACATAAACACTATTCGAGCAACAACCCTAGTTTTCATTACAAATTTCTACAAAGATGCATATGATCAGAAGTTAAGTATCATAATGTAGTATTCTTCTTCATCTTCTTGTTGAGCAAGCTACGGGAAACAACTCATTGCTTCTTCTGAGATCTACCAAGATGTATGTGATTGGAATTTAAATAATATCTTGTAGTCTTCTTCTTCTTTCTTTTATCTCTTCTTAAGTGGTCTTCAGAATGTATAACATTGCAGATTTAACATCTTCAGAATCCACTACTTTCCTTCCACATGATGAAGCTTGATGGTTTATGTCTAACAGCAACCCACTAACCAGCAATTTATCTTTGAAGCTTTGATCTTCTTTTATAGCCTTTGACAAACTTGTTTTTGTGATTTATCATAAATGTTGCGGATAACAAGAGTCGCCATCGACTTTTATTTTATCCAATAAGGAAAGGGTGAAAAGAACAGGAAAGACCTTGATAGATTTTGAGTTCGGGGGGTAGGTTATGAAAAGGGAAGGTGTTATCATCCTTTTCATCCGTAGTTATCTATAGGCTCTTAATCGCTTAGCTCACTTTTAAAATTGCTTTGTGTGTGTGTTTTGAAAATATTTTGAAAGTTTTCCAATGTAAGGCGAACTTTGTAATAACTCTTGTATCGGTCCTTGTAGTGGTAGAAATGTTGAGACTAAGCCATTGGATTGACTTAACTCACACAGATCAAATAAAAATCGTCACCACACTTTATTGTTTCCAAAAGGAATGGGAAAAGAGCGAAAAACCCAATAATGGGGGGAGAGATTCTAAGTTCGGGGGTTGGTTATGCAAAGGGAAAATATTAGCACCCTAAACATCTACGGTACTTCGCAGGAACCTCTTTGAAAATTTGTGTATTTTGGCTATGAGAGTTGTATAAAAATGGATTGTGGGGATGAGAAAAGAAATACTTTTTTACAATATTTGCACCCGCCGCGGTTGCGAACCTTTAGTGCCTACGTACCACCTTCCGTGTAATAGGGGATAAGGGTACTCGTAGTTCACCTTTAAAAATTTTAAAACACAAGTGTGTTGGTTAATTTTAAGAAACAAGACATCATTATCGTATCCGAGTGGAAGAACATACTTACTACCCACAATTATGAGAAAGGAGAACTTGAGTCATGTCAAAGTGGAGGATATGGATTGGATTTAAAAATCAACAAAGCCTTACTCAACACCCAAGTGGAAAATATCTCACTTCACTATATATCATAGAAGCACAGTAGTTCGCATCACTACAAGGATTGGCAAGAGTCTAATATTTTGAGAAAATTTTAAAGTAGAAAGACAAAATGGCAAAATGGTTTGAATGAGATTGATTGACTTTTAGTCTTCTCACAAAAATGTCAAAGTATTGTTAAATTGTTTAATGTTTGATTAAGAAAATATTTTTGAAAATGCATGGACCTAAGTCCAAGTTTATTGTAAAAGAGGTTCAAGTTAGAAACAAGAAGAGTTTTCAAAAGGAGGGAGAAGATTTTTAAAATTAAAGAAGATACGAGGAGATGAAGGGACTATCCTAAAGCATAAGTTAAAAGCTAGGGAAAATAACCGTCTAACCAAAAAGAAGCCAACACTTGACACAATGAGTCAATGTAGAATTCCCATCCTTTGGGTTTTAAAACTAAACAAACAAAGATGATAAACCTCTTAAGAAAACCAAGCTTCAATTGTATTAAGTCTTCACAAAAATTGGGCAGAGTAACGACTGTGTACATATGAATTCCCGGTCACAGACAAAGCATGTAATCACAATAACCTACACACAAAGAAAACAAACAACCAATGTCTTGGGGTAAAACCCAATAACTTTAGACAAAATAACAGCTTAGGTCACAAGGTCCCAATGTAGGTCAAGGTCTCTAATCCTAAGTCCAAGAAGTCCACAATCTCTATAATTCCAAGGATAGTAACCAAGTAGTCCAAGTAACATTAAAGTTTTTTATGGTTCAAGTTGATTATTAAGTATCTTTAAAAATAAAATGAAAAGTTCAAGTGAGCAAAACAAAATGACATAAAGATAAATGCTCAAGTGAGCAAAGATGAAAATAACATGAAATCGAAATGCTAAGATAAATGTGCTTAAAGTAAAGAGTATAAAGTAAAGGCTTAAAGTAAAGTCAATTGTTAGAAGTTAGAGGTTAGTTGAATGACCATCTTGAAACTTGAATTTGAAACTCATTAGAAGATTTATAAAATCAAAGCCTCTCAACAACACGTTTCATTTTCTTTTTGTCAAGTATATCATTTGTTTAAAATTCTCAAGGCAACAATAAATGATCAACGATGTTTAAGTGATTCACTTTGACCAAAGCTTATGAAGATTCATTAGAGGATTGATAAGAACAAAGCCTCCTAACAATGAATCTCAAGGATATTGGATCAAAAGATTCAAATTAACATACTTGGGCTTACAAACATGGGTTTGGGCCATGAATGATCATTTATTGAATCGGGACAAACTTTAGCGCAATGTTAAGGAATCATAAGTGGACTTATATAGAAGTCGCACCTATTTTGAGGCCGGTCAATAGCAATCTATGTACCATATGTTTTGAGAAATGATATTTAAATCATTATCCAATAACATTTAGCACAAGTAAGAATGGGACAAGTTGAAGAGGGAGGGGATGTATTAGATGAAATTTAGTTTCAAATATCATCAACATCATTCACCTGTCTTGATGGATTTGGTTTTTTCAACCTATCAACACCCAAGATCCAATGACGTTGAAGAATTTGTCTTAAAATAAGCTTCAAGTCATTATCAAATGCTAAATCAAAAGTTAAATAAGAATTATGTACAAAAGTTCCCAATTAGAAGTCTTGATCAAAAGTAAAACCCTAAGTACAAACCTATGTAAAAAATTAGATTTAAAATAGGAAAATAACTTGTAAAATTATGAAATTAAAACCTTAACTTCCTAAAGTTCTATAAAAGTTTGAAACAGAATTTAGAGTTCTTGGGTTGAGGTGGAAATTTGATTTAAAAATGTAAATTTGAAACTAGCTAGCAAAATGCCTAAACTAGAGATGTTTTGGAAAACAGTTTGTAAAAAAAATGTGAAATCATATTTTAAAATTCTAGAAAAATGATCTTTGTGACCTTAACTTGTTCAAGCACTCTAAACAACTTCATCTCTGATTTTATAGGCATTGGAAGTTAAAAATTTCAATTAAATAGTGTGAATGATCAAACAAAACCCTAAAAAAAGGAAATTAAGTTCAAAATTAATCAACTTATTTTAGGATTCAAATAAATTTGATGTAAGATTACCTAAATGTCAAGAAAATTCTAAGGATCAGTAAGTATATTTTTCTTGAATTTTATCCCAAAATAAAGAATTAAATAAAAATTATTTACACAATTGATCAAAAAAGACAAAGAAAAGATGATATGTCCAACAAATGATTTAATTTGTAACCCAAGAATTTTATAAAATTGGACAAAAATTATATTTTTGAATTATACTTAGAGATGCTAGAAAATATTTTTTTTAAAATTTTTTTATTTAGTAGAAATAGGAAAATAAATTTCAAAACTTAAAAGAATATTAAAACCCTAGTTAGCTACATGAATTTATTTAATAAAAAAATGATAAAAAAATGAAATCAAAATAAAAATATGAAAATATATTTAAAAAGGAATTAAAAATATTTTTGTGATAATTTTTGAAGTGAGGAAAATATTAAAACAAAAATTGAGAAAACAAAGAAAATTTAAAAATACAAAGGCCTATTACACCTGTTTTTCTCAAAGCGCGCTGTAAAATGAGGCAAGAACATGTTTAATAGAAAACAGCCACGTAGTCATCCCTACCAAAATACCAAACCCTTTCTATTTATTTCAGTTTTGAAACCAAACTTTCAAATCATGATAACTCACACACTTGATGAAAATAAAAAATACAAACATCAAAATTCAAGATCAAAATATGCTGAACACGATGGTATCAAAAATCTCATGAAATGATGCATTGATGATAGAGAAAAACGCGTGCGAATATTGATGCATGAACACGGTTTTGATTTGGAATATTCATCAAACAAATTTCAGCTTCACATTTCTCCTTCAATTCTCCACCAAATTAAACGATCCAAAAATCAAAATTCATCACAAAAATGCAAGGAAAATGAATATGCTCTTGGATTTTTCAAAAGATACACGGATTAAGAAGTAGTACAAGTTACAGTTAAGAGAGAGAAATTATGGAGCATATACCTTGTGAACAGATTTGTTGATGCTTGAGCTCAAATAAAGAGCAAGCAAATTAGAGATGCTTGACTTGAAGATTCAAAGATAATCAAGGGAGATAAATGCGAAGGAAGCTTTTGAGGAAAATGGAGAAAACTTTTACAAAAAGGGACGCAACTTGCTTGTGATTCAAAGAGAGAGAAGCAATTCTGAAATTGAAGAGAGAGAAAAGCTTTGTGAGATAGAGAGAGATAGCTTGTCTGATTTTTTTCTGTCCAACCCTTTCAATTGAATCCAACCTTGCTTTTATAGAGGGAGAAAGAATAAGAGAGTAGAAATGGGAAAATGAAAAGTGAGAGTGAGGTGGTGAGGTATGCTGCGCGTTTTATGTTCAAATAATGATATAATACATGCGTTTTGGGATAAATGAATAAAGCATGTTGTGATACAGTGGTAGAACCGACTATTAATACTGGTTTGTGTTTTGTATTTGCAAATGTGCGGTAAGCAATAGTCACCATCGACTTTTCTTTTATCCAACAAAGGAAAGGGTGAAAAGAACAGAAAAATACCTTTTCGAGAGTTTTCTGAGTAAGGGGGGTAGATTATGGAAAGGGAAGGTGTTAGCACCCTTTCCATCTGTGGTTTTCCATAGGCTCTTAGAGGTTTGCTCATTTTTAAAATACCTTTGTGCTTTGTGTTTGAAAATGTTTTGAAAACACCTTAGTACGGCGAAATTTGTAATGTTTCTCGGGATAGTGGAGAAAGTATACAAAGATTTTTGAAATGTCTTTTGAAAAGTAGTTTTTGTGTAAGTGAAAAATGTTTGAGAAAACTTCTAACAACTATCTACTTTTATACTCGAAAAGGGTCGTTCTTTTCCTCTTTTCCTTTAGATAGTGCTATCCTACTATTAGTGAGTAGGTAGCCCCATCGTTGGATGTTGAGGGACTATCGAAGGGACGTACAATCATAAAGGAAACATGTGGAGACGCTTTAGCAATTTGGTCTAGGGACTAGATCATTTACCGAAAGGCAACATTGTAGGGTCATCGAGGGGCTATGATCTTTGATTTATGGGTCTTTGTTAAAGCATCCCCGTTTCGAGGGACATGACTGTTATTTCCCGAAAGGGCAACCTAAGTGGGAGATGCCCTAGGGGTGACCATGTGCAGGTGTGTTGAGATTCAGTTATTTTTTGTCTTTTTGTTAGGTGAGCTAATGTTTTAATTTACAGTCTCTCCATACAAGAAATATAAAGTACGGAAAATAAAAGCAGAAACGTAAAACCTACGCTATTACAACACTCTGGGACAGTTACATAAAAAAAGATACAAGAAATAAATGCGTAATTTTAAACCTAGACTATTATATCCCATAATCAATTACATTATTTATATAAAATGTGAGAACATAATAACGCACAAAAGGTTAGAAACTACTACTAAGAACCTAAGGCAATAAAAAAAATCTTTTTTTGTTTATTTTTTATTTAAGAGAAAAATAAACTAGTGTTCCTAAAGTCTATTTAGAAAATAAACTAAACCTTTTGGGGAGTTTTTTTTTATATCTATGAAAAGAAATATTAAAATTAAAGTAAGTCCTAGATTCTAGTTTACTTTTAATTTTGAAAGAAAAAGGTTAAAGTTAATTAATTAATTAATTTTAGAAACTAATTACTTAATAAAAAAACTAAATCCTAATTTTTGTGATTTTTATTGTTTGTTGATTAAAAACAAAGTAATGAAAATGATAAGTTAGATGGAAAACAACATTAAAAAGGAAATAAATAATCTATAGAATGTAGGCCTGGATCGAAAGGCCTAAGGCTGCCTTTCGATCTAAGTGGAAAGGCTAGTCGAAGATGCCTGAGAGATTGCATCTCTGGGGTGTTAAACCTGGATGTGTCATCCTTCGATCATGGATACTGGATCTGCAAGGAATTCGTTATAAAAAGAACAAAAAAGTATGACCTGGGTGTCGAACTCGGGTCTTTCGTTTCCCTCTCCAATCGAAGGAATCTGAAGTTATTTCGCCCCAAAAAATCCTGAGATTCGAATCTCAGTTTAAAAATGGCAGAAGATTCTTGTGTCACCTAGTTCGAAGCCTACTGCTTCGAAGCCCTAAACAGTGTTCCTGCAAAATGAACAAATGTTAGAGATCCAGGGGGACTTTACCCCCCTGATTCGAATCCCTCCTTAATTCGAATCTCTCTCCAACTCGAATCTGGGTTTGTTTGGCCTGGAACTTCCCAAGTGTGATTTGAAGGAAAAAACTCAGATCGTGCCCTAGCGATGGCACAATCTCATCCCTGCACTTTAGCTTACATGGAAAACAAATATTGCAATGTATATCTAAATGGTATGAAAATGCAATTTTGGTTATGCAAACCCTTACCAGTCGAAGGTGGCTCTGAGCATGGAAATGTTTGCTGGGGAGTTGGTGTGGACTCCTGGAGAAGGCACCTGCAAAGGTGTTTCGACTGGGAGGCTTTTGGGATTTTTGAGCAACATGGTGCGTGTAATCTCTTCGTGTGCAAAATGTATCTCTATGTGTGAACCTCCTTCCTCTCCTCCTTTAATTTTTTTTTGGACATCTTGTATTTATAGATGGTGGAGAAGACAAGGAAATGGGGAAAGAATCATGGCATTGAAGACGAACCATTAAACATGGCCTTGAAAACAGAATCAGACACATTAAAAGATTGCCACTTTGAGATATATCATACCATTTTAGAATCCTGAGTGAATCTGGACAAGTCAACTTGGCGCCTTGTTCGAATTTGAAAATATTCAAAGTTTCCCTCTCCAAAGCCCTTTCGACCAGCTCTTGTTCCCTTCGATGGTTCTGAGTTCTGATTCGAAGTAATCAAAACTTCCCTCATCAGAACATTTTGGATTAAGACATCTCTGCACTGACATGCCAATCGAAGGCAACTCTGATGTTCCAATTGAAAGACACCCTGATGCCTCAATCGAAGGAAGCTCTGATGCTCCAATCAAAGGAAGCTCTGATGCTCCAATCGAAGGAAGCTTTGATGCTCCAATCGAAGGAAGCTTTGATGTTCTAATAGAAGGAAGCTTTAATTCTCCAATCGAAGGAAGCTCTGATGCTCCAATCGAAGGAAGTTCTAATGCTCCAATCGAAGGAAGCTCTGATGCTCAAATCGAAGGAAGCTCTGATGCTACAATCGAAGGAAGCTCTGATGTTCCAATCGAAGGAAGCTCTGATGCTCCAATCGAAGAAAGCTTTGATGTACCGATCAAAGGAAGATCTGATGCTCCAATCGAAGGATATTTCGTTCATCTTCAAATTTTACTTTCCTCAAGCAGATGTTTGCAACCACCCATGTAAAAGAAAATAAGAGGGAAAATTTTGGGGTACAATAACTGCCCCTATTCAATCTTCTTAGACTTGAGGATGTATATTGGCTTGTCTGCCTTTCATGATCTGAAGGTGGAAGATGATTGAACACTAGAGTGCCCAGAAATTTGCACTCGTCTGAAGTGATACTGTTGGTGGATAATATCGAGAATGGGCTTACAGATGCCATTTCTGAGTAGATGATAGGAGATTGTCTGAGATGGGCTTAAATATTCCATCCAAGGAATATGGCGGAGATTCATCGGAGACAGGCTTAAAGATGCCATCCAAAGAAAATGTTGACTTCATAAGAAGTCTCTTCGTGGGGGTTCTTGTTCCTGCTGTCTGAGGAGGAGTCCATTGGGGAATATTTTTAGGTTAATAGAGTCTAGGAGCTTCAATTGTCCATTATTCTACTGGGGAGTTATCTATTGACTGGAGAGATGAAAGCAACTGTTATCTGGTCGGGATCCCAGCTTCACAGCGACTTTCTGAGGACAATAAGACTGACTGCTATCTGGTTGTATTCCAAGCATCACATCAACCTATTGGGGAATATGAAATTAACTTCTATCTGGTCGGTTCCAAGCTTCACAGTAATTGTAGACATTGAATTGTTATCTGGTCGTATCCAGGCTTCAGCTTGAATCTGAGGTATACCATTATCTGGTCGGGTCCAGGCTTTAGTGTCATAGGTTATACTATCATCCGGTCGGGTCCAGGCTTCATAGTAATTAATAAACTCCTATCTGGTCAGACTCCAGGCTTTACAGTATCTTTAACTGGATAAGAATCAGAGAAATCTTATGGTCGATTTGACTGAACCAGAGAAAGTATCCACCAGAAATGAATCAGAATAAATAATTGGTCGATTTAAGCTAAACCAGTAGAGGTCTTGAGTTATCTTTAATGGGAATAGAATCATAGAAATCTTAGGATCAATTTGACTGAACCAGAGAAAGTATGCACCGGAAATGAATCAGAATAAATTATTGGTCAATTTAAACTGAACCAGCAGAGGTCTTGAATTATCTTCAACTGGAATAGAATCAGAGAAATCTTAGGGTCGATTTGCCTGAACCAGAGAAAGTATCCACCGGAAATGAATCAGAATAAATCATTGGTCGATTTAAACTGAACTAATAGAGGTCTTGAATTATCTTCAACTGGAATAGAATCAGAGAAATATTAGGGTTGATTTAACTGAACCAGAGAAGTCTTTAATTGTTTTTGACTGGACAAGAATCAGAAAAATCTTAGGGTCAATTTAACTGAACCAATGAAAGTGTCTACTAGAAATGAATCAGAATAAATCATTGGTCGATTTAAACTGAACCAACAGAGGTCTTGAATATGATCTTCTGAAGAAAATGCTGGAATAGCCTTTCGTCAGAGTTAGCCTTTGAAAAGAATGTCAGGTCATATAAGTAGTTAGTGGTGTTTGTTGATTGATCTTACCTGAAAAGATAAAGAGTTAGTCGTATGCAATGTCATGATGTATGAAATACATCGTGTAATGATGTTCTCAAAATAAATGAGATTGTGTTGTATGCAATATATATGCGCATGTCATGATGTATGAACATGGAATGATGTCGCGACATTTCCTAGTCTGGGAAAATAAATCCCTGACTGCTTGCTGGAGAGTACTGGGAAGTTGACTCTCGGACTGCTGTTTGGTAGATGAGGAAAGTGAATCTCTTATTTCCACTGGGGATGATGAATGGAGATGATTTTGCCGGAGATTTCCTCTTTCCATTTGGGGATACTCTACCGGGGATCTTTGACTTCTGCTTGAGAATGCTCTGCTAGGGAGAAGATGCTCTGTTGGAAAATCTTACCAGTGTAGAGAAATAAACTCTATTCGGGGATGAACTTTCGTAACTAGGGAAATAAACTCTACCGGGGGTGAGGCTTTATAAACAATTTTAGATTATAAAACTTAGCTGGGGAACATGGATTTCAGTTCTCTAAGGGAACTTTGTTGGAGGAGGTAATTCCTGCTTGGGGAAGAAGAGGTCAAAACTTTGGTTATTTTCACTCTGTGGGGACATAGGCATCACTAGAACGTATGCTGAGGATGTAGCAGTGACTTTGCAGTAGGAGGTCTCTGCCTTTGTACCTGCTGGAGAAAATAACAGCGGGGACTACAAATGGCTTTTTGGACTTTGTCCCCTTTCTTAAAGTCATTAGCAACTATCTTTCTGTTTTTTTATGCAAGTATTTGTAAACAGTAATCATATTCAAATGCATATGTCAAAAATAATCACTGGACATTTTTTGCAAAACAAAACAGAAAAAATGAAAATGAAAAGTTTCGTACTTTAAAAGAAGTGTTTTATATTAATTTTGAAGTTTTCCTATAATAGGTATTTTTTATACAAAGAGACTGACATTCTCGTAGAAGAATGCCACCGTGAAAATGAAAACTATACAAAATAAATGTACAAAGGGAAAATAGCCATGTGTAATAATTCCATTGAGTTTCAATTCTACTATCTCCCTTATGTCCTTGAGCGTCTAATCACTTTGCTACTTGTCTGAAGTTGAATGGATTGATTGGTAGCATTTGAACTTGATAGTTGATACTAAAGTCTGATGGCAAGGTGATCCAACGGGACATAGTTATATGCTTTAAATCCCTAACTTTTGCCTGGACCGCCCTTTCATATTTTTAGTCCACCGGGATACCCCTTTTTTGCCCAAGCCTCCTTTTCAGGTTTTTGACTTGCTGGGTGTACATATTCTTTTGTATTTATCCCTAATTTTTGTTCGAACCCTTTTGGTTCGTCGGGATGCCCTTATTTTTTCCTAGGCCAGTCAACCTAGCGGGTATTTATTCATGCGTAGTATCTTTTAACTATGTCGGCATTCACTGGGTGCAGAAGGTCGTCACCGTCCATAGTGGTTAAGATCATGGCTCCACCAGAAAATATGTTCTTGATCACAAATGGCCCTTCGTATGTGGGAGTCCATTTTCCCCGGGGATCACCTTACGCCAGAATGATACGCTTGATTACTAGATCACCAACTTGATATACCCGATGTCTGACCTTCTTGTTAAAAGCCTTGATCATACGCTTCTGGTACATCTGACCATGAAAAATAGCCGCGAGCCTTTTTTCATCAATCAGGTTCAGTTGGTCAAGTCGGGTCTGGATCCATTCATCTTCGTTCAAGCCCGTATCCTGTATGATTCTCAAAGAAGGGATCTGGACCTCAATAGGTAGGACAACCTCCATACCATACACCAGAGAGAAAGGTGTCACTCCTGTTGACGTGCGTGCCGAGGTGCGGTAACCATGAAGAGCAAATGGTAACATCTCATACCAGTCTTTATATGTCACCGTCATTTTCTGGATGATCTTCTTAATATTCTTATTAGCAACCTCCATAACGTCATTCATCTTCGGTCGGTAAGGAGAAGAGTTATGATATTGGATCTTGAATTGCTTACTGAGCTCGGTGATCATAGTGTTGTTGAGATTTGTTCCATTATCTGTAATGATTCTTTCAGGCATACCATACCGACAGACAAGGTTATGCTTGATAATCACGCCACAACATTCTTGGTAACAAAAGCAAATGAAGCAGCTTCAACCCACTTCGTGAAGTAATCAATGGCAACTAGGATGGAGCGATGCCCGTTTTAAGCGGTAGGTCTGATTTCTCCGATCATGTCAATGCCCCACATTGCAAAGGATCAAGGATAAGTCAAGACATTCAGGGGAACCTGAGGCACATGTACTTTGTCAGCATAGATCAGGCATTTGTGACAACTCCGTGAATGTTGATAACAGTCTGCTTCCATAGTGGACCAATAATATTCTTCATGTAGGATCTTTTTAGCTATGGTGTGTCCACTAGAATGGGTGCCAAAGGTACCTTCATGTAAATCATCCATAGTATTTTCCGCTTCATTCTTGTCTACATACCGAAGCAAAGTGGAATCGTGGTTGCGCTTGTAAAGGGTTCCATTACTGAGGAAGAACTTAGCAGAGAACCTTCTCAAAAACTTCTTATCATTGGCAGATTTCCCCTCAGGATATTCTTGAGTTTCGAGATACCTTTTCACTTCATGGAACCAAGGTTTGTCCGTTACCCCTTTAGTATCGATCTCATAGTAGTAAGCTGGTTCATCCAATCTCTCAACAGTAATCTGAGGAGCCTCATTATCCCATCTAACCTTGAACATGTATGACATAGTAGCTAGCGCGTCCACTAACTGATTCTCTTCTCGTGGAAAATGTTCAAAGGTGACTTCTTCAAAGTGTGGAAGCAATGTCAGCACATGTTATTTGTAAGGGATAAGATTAGGATGCTTCGTGTCCCACTCTCCTTTGATTTGACTTATTATCAAGGCCAAATCTCCGAAAACACTCAAGAACTTAATTCTTAGGTCAATAGAAGCTTTGAGACCCATGGTGCATGCTTCATACTCAGCCATATTGTTGGTACAGTTGAAACATAGCCTGGAAGTGAAAGGAGTATGATAGCCCTCAGGAGATATGATTATAGCACCGATGCCATTTCCAAGTGCGTTGGAAGCTCCGTCAAAAACCATAGTCCATCGGGATCCTTTCTCAGGTCCTTCATCCGGTCTAGGTTCTTCACAATTAGTCACTAACATAATATTCTCATCCAGGAATTCAAAGTTCATGGATTGGTAGTCGTCCACGGCCTGATGAGCCAAATGATCAGCTAATACACTTTCCTTGATTGCTTTCTGGGTTGTATATTGAATATCGTATTCGGTCAGGATCATTTGCCATCTCACTATTCTTCTGGAGAGAGTGGGCTTCTCGAAGATGTACTTGATAGGATCCATCTTAGATATCAATAAAGTAGTGTGGGTCAACATATACTGTCTCAGTCGGAGAGCAGTCTATGCCAAAGCGTAGCAAGTTTTCTCGAGCAATGAGTATCTTGTTTCACATTCAGTAAACTTTTTTCTAAGGTAGTATATTGCATGCTCTTTTTGACTAGACTCATCATCCTGCCCCAACACACACCCCATTCAATTATCTAATACTGTTAAGTACATTATCAAAGCTCTTCCTTCAATCGGAGGCATCATAATTGGAGGCTCTTGAAGGTATTCCTTGATTCTATCAAAGGCAGTCTGGAATTCATCATTCCACTTTACCACTTGATCTTTCTTCAGGAGTTTGAAGATTGACTCACAAGTAGCAGTTAGATGGGAAATGAACCTGGAAATGTAATTTAGGCGTCCCAAGAAACCTCGAACTTCTTTCTTAGTGCAAGGAGCCGACATCTCTTGTATAGCTTTAACCTTTGCTGGGTCTACCTGAATACCCTTGTCACTGACAATGAAACCTAGGAGTTTACCAGAACTTACCCCAAAGGTGCACTTGTTCGGATTTAGCCTAAACTTGTACGTATTCAGTCTATCAAACAGCTTTTGCAAGTGGTCAAGGTGCTCTTCTTCCGTTTGAGATCTGGCTATCATGTCGTCAACATAGACCTCTATCTCATGGTGAATCATATCATGGAACAAATCTTCCATAGCTCGCTGATAGTTTGCCCAGCGTTCTTTAACCTAAATGGCATCACTTTGTAACATAAAGTGCCCCACTGTTTGATGAAGGTTGTCTTCTCCATGTCTTCGGGTGCCATCTTGATCTGATTGTAACTAGAGAATCTGTCCATGAAGGAGAATACCTTATGCTGTGAGGTATTGTCAACCATAACATCAATATGGGGAAGCAGAAAGTCATCTTTGGGGCTTTCCCTATTCAAGTCTCTGTAGTCTATACACATACGTACCTTGCCGTCTTTATTAAGCACCGGAACTACGTTAGGAACCCATTGGGGATAAGAGGTGACAACTAAGAACCCAGAGTTGAACTGTTTCATAACTTCTGCCTTGATCTTCTTTGACATTTCAAGACGCGTACGACATACCTTCTGTTTTACTGGAGGGCAGTCCTCTTTTGTCAGTAGACGATGAACCATAATATCAATGTCAAGTCCTGGCATGTCTTTGTATGACCAGACAAAGATCTCAACATAATCATGCAACATCTGTATCAACCGCTTTTTGACACTAAGCTCCAAATTTGCACCTATCTTGACTTCTTTTCTGTCCTCTTCTGTACCCAGATTCACTGTCTCAATAGGCTCTTCATGAGGCTGTATAGCCCTTTCTTCTTGTTGTAACAGCCTGGCAAGTTCTCCCAGTACCTCACAACCTCACCTTTGTCCTCGGCTTGGTTGATCGGATTTTCAAAGTCATAACTGGAAATATCAGAACCGTTATCAATGGCATCCAGAGTGGATATGGATCTGCAGTTTGATACGTGAGTGTGTAAGAGCATAGCTACATTGATAAAATAAAAAGCAGAAAAGAAAGACAGAGAGTAAAAAATTTGTATGCAAAAACGTCCAATGCTTTATTAATGACATATGAGATTGAAATGATGATAACCCTCACAAATAAACCATTGTGTCACGGTAAGACACAAGGCCAAAGAGTTTATATTGTTCATTTATTACATATCCAGAAAAAGAAAAAGACAATTACTCCTGAATAAAAGTAATCGACACAAAGTCTTTAGATGTCCAGTTACTGGGTCCACCGTTGGTCATAGGGAAGATCCAACTGTCCATGTCATAGCTACTGTCAGCATCTTCTGTGGCAGAGACAACATCAATAGCATTGATTCCCGGGACATTCTTGGGCATGGGTTTATTTATGATGTTGGGAGTCTCAGGGGGATCAAATTCAACCTCCTTTACATCAATAAGGTCTTGCACCTTGTTCTTCAAAGCCCAACAGTCATTCGTGTCATGCCCCGGAGTCTCAGAATGGTAGGCACATCGAGCATTTGGATTGTAGCAGGGAGAGGCAGTATTAGGATTCTTCGGAGCTTCTCTCAAAGTTACCAGATTGGATTTCAGTAAGTGGGGTAAAATTTGAGACAAAGTCATATTAATCCGAGTAAACTGTCTCATAGGCCTTTATGCTTTAGGCTGGTTGTTCCGCTGTTGAGTACCTGCAGGCTTGGATATCATTATAGCCCCTACTGTTGGACGGTGTTCGGTTCTGCTCTGATTTCTTTAACTGTAAGCAGCATTGACCTCTTTCTTTCCCACAAAACGTCTCTTCGCTGCACTTGAAGAGGTATCTTTTTGAATCTTACCGCTTATAATACCAGCTTCCACTCTCTCCCCGGTTAAGATCAGCTCAGTAAAACCAACTGAGGAGCTTCCAATCAGATGATTGAAAAACGGACCAGATAGAGTGCCCAAAAACATGTCCACCAACTCCCTATCATACAGAGGAGGCAGGACTCTTCCTGCTAGGTCTCTCCACTTTTAGGCATAGTCTTTAAAGCCCTCACTTGAACCCATGGACATACTTTAGAGTTGTGTATGGGTCGAAGCAAGGTCTGCATTTTATTGGTAATGCTTATAGAAAGCAGCAGCCAGGGCTTCCCATTTACGGATATTGGTTCCCTCCAGATGATAGAAACACTCTAGCTGAGTCCCGGATAGGATGTCTTGGAAGAAGTGGACCCACAAATCCCTGTCAGTGGTGTGAGGCTGAATCTTCCTCACATAAGACCAGAGATGCATCTTGGGACACGAGACCTCATCGTACTTAGCAAACACCGGAACCTTAAACTTCTGCGGGATGACAACCCTAGAGACTAAGCCCAACTCTTCAAAATCCATCCCAGGTACCTTCAGGACTTCCATTGCATTCAGACGATCCTCTAGCTGTTTGTATTTATCATTAGCATGAGGATACTACTCCTCATTATAGTCAGATTCATCATCAGATTCCTTCGGGCTGAGGTCTTCCTCTCTTGTCTCCCCTTCCTGATTGTCTCCTTCTTTTGGTGAAGTTACTAGTTCTGAAGCTCGCCGCACTGGTCCTCTGATCCTTCTTCCCAAATTCACTACACCAGCTGATTTCTTTGGCTTCTTCTTTTTGTCCTTAAGTATGAGAGCTTTCATATCTTCTTTACCTTTATCTAGAGCCACGATCATTTGCTGGAACTAGGCGTTTCGTGCCTGGAGATCCTTGATGTTTTGTTCAAGAGCCATTTCTTTACTTGCTGAAATAAATAGTGAAGAAGATAAGAACCCTGCTTTGGAACCTGCTTATGTAGTGAGATGTATGATATGCTTATGCAATGTTTTCAAGGACCTTATTTTATTTAAGCTCTTTTAAACAAAACGGGAAACAAAACCCTTTATTAGTAAGTTTTTAAAGAAATAAAAGATTACATAGGGATAAACATTGAAAGGAAATTCTAAACTCCTAAGTCTCCCATGGGCGCTTCCTCTTTGTGTTGAGGCAGGTATTGAGATTCTTGTCTTCGTGAAGCTGCTTTGTTAATTCCAACACCTTCTTCTCACTTTCATAGAATTGAGCCTCAAAAGTACCACGTTCTTCCTTGAGTTGGATCCAAGACTTTTGCAACTCTTCGAAGTTGGTTGGCATATCAGGATGGAGAATAATGCAGGACTCGCCCCCTTGAACAACAGGTTCCAAGATCACCAGTAAGATGGCATCGTATGGCATCATAAGACTTTTGGCTCGAGCTCGTACCCATTTGAGGTTAGGTTCCAAAGGGATGGAGTTTTTGCACCCCAAAGTCTTACTATCAGTCCTCTTAATAATGCCCCAAGCGCGGATGAACCTCTGACAATAATTTTGCAAATCATCTGAGTAGTTGAACACAATACCCTGGATGAGCATATCCGATGGACCATTTCTCCGTGCATAGCCAAACTGATGTAGTTCTAAAGAAGGATTATAGGTGATGCCTCCTCTAATTCCCAGGAGTGTCACATTAGGAAATTCTTCGCAACGATCAATAAAAGAGATGTCTCCTTGAGAGCGAGGACACCAATGGATGTCGGAGTGAGAGAGAGACATTAATCTTTGACTCCACCTTAAGCCTAAATCATTCTGCATTACTGACAAAGGAATGTGAGAAATAAACCACCTATATAGCAGAGGGGTGCAACATATGAGAGTTCCTTGCTTCTTCAGAGTACGAGTATGGAGAGAATGTAGGATATCCCCGAGCAATGTAGGAACCAGATTGTGAGCAAGGAAGATATTGATGGCACTCACATCTATAAATTGATCTGAATTAGGAAACAAGACCAACCCATGGATTAAGAGAGCTAAGACATCTTCGAAGGCATGGTAACTCATACCATCCAGGAAAATCTGAGCTTTCTCCATTAGAAATTTTGTAAGAAGGCCTTTAACTCTGCTTCTTCTTTCCCAATGGGATTCAATATCAGATGGCTTCAAGTGCAAAGCTATGGCAACATCTTCAGCAGCTGGATCTTGTTCTAAACCAGTGAAAGGTACTCACTCCAATATAGGTAAACCAAGTAGCTTAGAGAATTCTTCCAGTATAGTACCAGTTGATAATCGGAAAATGTGAAGCAATGGTGCTCGGGATCAAAGAATTGGAATATAACACTCATCAAAACTTCGTCAAATCCGGTGGTAACCAAGCTGAGTAAGTGACCATGTATTTTGTTGAATGATGAGTCCTCGGGAACTTTCAAGACTAATTCCTTGAGCTTGGGTGGGATTTATGTGAAGTTAATCCGGATGGTTTTTCTGCGACCTGAATTCATATCCTACAAAATAGTAAAGAGGTAAATCCAATAGGTCCTTGAAATGGTTAGTATATATGAATGTCATGATGTTTATGATGCCATGATTATGCTTAAATCACAGATAAACACAAGCAAATCACATAATAGACCTTAGGTTTAAAGGCTTGCATGAGGTTTTAAGGTAAGTACCCTCTTGAATGTTCAGTTGGCTCAACCTGTCCTATTAATAGTAACCGGGTTCTAAGGAGTATCAATATCATTGACCTTCCCATCAGGAATTATTTCAGCTTAAGCACCAAAGTATTGCGGCCAAAAAATCCCGAAAGTCCAGTCTCAATGAGTGTAGTATCGAGTATCAACCAATCTTCGGTCGGAACCAAAGCCAACTATCTCACTACTTAGTAATGGCTAGGATGAGTCAATTAAAGGTTCTAAAGGTCAGTTATCGCTTAGTGACACTATGATGAAGCCTAATGTTATCCTTGACTTACTCAAGGAACATTAGTACAATCCAAAGTATCGTGCTAACGCATCTACCACTTTGTCCGTATCGGTCTACGCCATACAACCTCCATGATTTATTGCTACTTACCTAATAAGGTGCCCCAGATCCGAGTGTAGGATCTTTACAAGAATACCCCAACAAACCCTCAAAGATAAAGCAAGCAAACACACAATAAAGCATTTAAAATGGTGAACTAAAACTCTAAGGTAACCCCACTTTTTTTTATTGTCCCCAGCAGAGTCGCCAATTCCGTGATATTGTGTTAGAACCGACTGTTAATACTGGTTTTCATTTTGTATTTGCAAATGTGCAGTAAGCAGGAGTCGCCACCGACTTTTCTTTTATCCAACAAAGGAAAGGGTGAAAAGAACAGAAAAGACCTTTTCGAGAGTTTTCTGAGTAAGGGGGGTAGATTATGGAAAGGGAAGGTGTTATCACCCTTTCCAATCGTGGTTTTTCCACGGGCTCTTAGAGGTTTGCTCATTTTTAAAATACCTTTGTGCTTTATGTTTGAAAATGTTTTGAAAATTCCTTAGTACGAAGAACTTTGTAATGTTTCTCGGGATAGTGGAGAAAGTATACAAAGTGTTTTGAAATGTCTTTTGAAAAGTAGTTTTTGTGTAAGTGCAAAATGTTTGAGAAAACTTCTAATAGCTATCTACTTTTATACTCGAAAAGGGTCGTTATTTTCCTCTTTTTCTTTAGATAGTGCTATCCTACTATTAGTGAGTAGGTAGCCCCATCGTTGGATGTTAAGGGACTATCGAAGGGACGTACAGTCATAAAGGAAACATGTGGAGACGCTTTAGCAATTTGGTCTAGGGACTAGATCATTTGCCGAAAGGCAACATTGTAGGGTCACCGAGGGACTATGATCTTTAATTTAAGGGTCTTTGCTAAAGCGTCCCCGTTTCGAGGGACATGACTGTTATTTTCTGAAAGAGCAACCAAAGTGGGAGATACCCTAGGGGTGAGCATGTGCAGGTGTGTTGAGATTCAGTTATTTTTTGTCTTTTTGTTAGGTGAGCTAACGTTTTAATTTACAGTCTTTCCATGCAAGCCTATTTACTAATAGTAATATTGTACATGAAATGTAAAGTACGGAAAATAAAAGCAGAAACGTAAAACCTACACTATTACAACACTTTGGGACAATTACATAAAAAAGATACAAGAAATAAAATGCGTAATTTTAAACCTAGACTATTACATCCCATAATCAATTACATTATTTATATAAAATGCGAGAAAATAATAACGCGCAAAAGGTTAGAAACTACTTCTAAGAACCTAAGGCAATAAAAAAAATCTTTTTTTGTTTATTTTTTATTTAAGAGAAAAATAAAATTCCTAAAGTCTATTTAGAAAATAAACTAAACATTTTGTGGAGTTTTCTTTTATATCTATGAAAAGAAATATTAAAATTAAAGTAATTCCTAAACTCTAGTTTACTTTTAATTTTGAAAGAAAAAGGTTAAAGTTAATTAATTAATTAATTTTAGAAACTAATTACTTAATAAAAAAACTAAATCTTAATTTTTGTGATTTTTATTGTTTGTTGATTAAAACAAAGTAATGAAAATGATAAGCTAGATGGAAAACAACAGTAAAAAGGAAATGAATAATCTGCAGGATGTAGGCCTGGATCGAAAGGCATAAGGATGCCTTTCGATCTAAGTGCAAAGGCTAGTTGAAGATTCCTGAGAGACTGCATCTATGGGGTGTTCAACTTGGATGTGTCATCCTTCAATCAGGGATACTGGATATGCAAGGAATTCGTTAGAAAAAGAAAAAAATGTATGACCTGGGTGTCGAACCCGAGTCTTTTGTTTCCCTCTCCAATCGAAGGAATCTAAAGTTATTTCTCCCCAAAAAATCCTGAGATTCGAATCTGAGTTTAAAAATGGCAGAAGATTCCTATGTCACCTAGTTCGAAGCCTACTGCTTTGAAGCCCTAAATAGTGTTCCTGCAAAATAAACAAATGTTAGATATCTAGGGGGACTTTACCCCCCTGATTCGAATCCCTCCCTAATTCTAATCTCTCTCCAACTCAAATCTGGGTTTGTTTGGCCTGGAACTCCCCAAGTGTGATTCGAAGGAAAAAACTCAGATCGTGCCCTAGCGATGGCACGATCTCATCCCTGCACTTTAGCTTGCATGCAACAAAAATATTGCAATGTATATCTAAATGGTATGAAAATACAGTTTTGGTTCTGCAAACCCTAACCAGTCAAATGTGGCTCTGAGCGTGTAAATGTTTGCTGGGGAGTTGGTGTGGACTCCTGGAGAAGGGACCTGCAAAGGTTTTTCGAATGGGAGGCTTTTGGGATTTTTGAGCAACGTGGTGTGTGTAATCTCTTCGTGTGCAAAATGTATCTCTACGTATGAATCTCCTTCCTCTCCTCCTTTAATTTGTGTTTGGACATCTTGTATTTATAGATGGTGGAAGAGACAAGGAAATGGGGAAAGAATCATGGCATTGAAGACCAACCATTAAACATGGCATTGAAAACGGAATCATACACATTAAAAGATTTCCACTTTGAGATATATCATGCCATTTTAGAATCCTGAGTGAATCTGGACAAGTTAACTTGGCACCTTGTTCAAATTTGAAAATATTCAAAGTTTCCCTCTCCAAACCCCTTCGACCAGCCCTTGTTCCCTTCGATGGTTCTGAGTTCTGATTCGAAGTAATCAGAACTTCCCTCATCAGAAAATTTTGGATTGACATCTCTACATTGTCATGCCAATCGAAGGCAACTCTGATGTTCCAATTGAAAGACACCCTGATTCCTCAATCGAAGGAAGCTCTAATGCTCCAAATGAAAGAAGCTCTGATGCTCCAATCGAAGGAAGCTCTGATGCTCCAATCGAAGGAAGCTATGATGTTCTAATCGAAGGAAGCTCTGATGCTCCAATTGAAGGAAGCTCTGATACTCCAATTGAAGGAAGCTCTGATGCTCCAATCGAAGGAAGCTCTGATGCTCCAATCGAAGGATATTTCGTTCATCTTTAAATTTTACTTTCCTCAAGTAGATGTTTTCAACCACCCATGTAAAAGAAAATTTTGAAAGAAAATGAGAGGGCAAATTTTGGGTTACAACACATGTGCATGCTGAGCTAGAAACTTGATGTTTCTTGAAACAAGCATCGTTCCATTCCATGCATTTTCATGCAGGCTTGCCAAAGTCATGATCCTATCTTTATCTCCTTATATCTCTCTCCATAGTGCATGAATCATAACAAAGTTTGAATAAAAAATGGAGAGGACATTTCATACTCCAACTTTAATGTTCAATTTTTTTCAAAACAAAGCTTGAATCAATGAGATAAATAGCCATGAGTGAATGCACATCATGTGTTTTCTGGAATTCCTGGATTCGCGCGTGCGTAGCATGCCTTGTTGATGGGCAAAAATCAGCTTACATGGTACCTTCTTCCCATGACTATATCTCAAAATGTAGGGGTTATTTTGAGAAACTTTCTGAAGCAAAGTTATTCCTCACATTTAGGGCTTGATCTTTGATGTTGTATACTTTAAAAAAAATAAAAATTTCAAGGACAAAAATGATGGTGAAGGCATGCCCACAAACTTTTTGATAAAATTCTTGGCTTAGCGCGCACGTGGCTGAGCAAAATGCCATCTCCAGGCCCCAAATCCTAAGCAATATATCTCTCTCCATACTTGACCATTTGAATGACCGTTGAACCAAAAATGAAGATCGCACTTCATACTCCAACATTTGTGTTTCCAACTTTTTTATTTGAACTCAAATGGACATTCAAAATTAATCATGAAGGAATCAAATTTTTGTGCATATTTGAGAAATTTCACTAAGTTTCCAAAACTTCCAAGCTCCATAACTTTTTCTCCTTTCACTTTTTGGACTTGAGGCCTCTAATACAAATTTAAAGATTTTTGTATCCTCTTTCCAGGCATGTAAACTTTGTAAATTTTCAATAAAAATTGAGAAAGTTATGACCAATCAAAATTCAGTATTATGAACACTTAGAAAAAATTCAAAATTCCAAATAATTTCATTGACAAGTTATCTCCAATTCACACTTCCTCTTGATTTTATGCCACCATTGACCATGAAATATGAAAATATGGACATTGAATTGATAGTTGACCAAAAGTCCCCTTGGTCAACAGTTTACTTTGGTTAACTTCTGGCAAAATGACCAATTTACCCCCTTTTGTCAATTGAGCCATTTCAAACCCAAATTGATGATCAAATTTCCAATCATAGATGCCCATGAACAAGTAGAGAAACATGGAATCAAGTATTGCCTAAAAAGTCAGAGATTTCCTGATTAAATTCCAAACCTTAGTTTTGGTCCTCTGTGCTAGGAGATGGTAAGATACATGCAATTGTGCCATTACCTACAAGATGACATTCAAAGAGACATATACCATATTTTGATGTTAGTCAAAATGATATATGTACAAGATGCATAATTCAAGGTGTTTGGTGATCCCTCATAGACAAACCTAAAGATAGGATGGAGTAGGAGTAGTACCTAAAACCCTAATGTGTGATCTTGTTGTATTGTGATGGTATGAGATGATAGAGGAATCTTAGGGGAAAAAATTGGGGTACAACATCTACCCTTATTTAAGTGTTTTCTATCCGGAGATGTGAAGGTTAAAATCTTTGTGTCGATGCGATTGAAGATACTTAAATATAAAACCGTCTTACCCCAAAATTTCCCTACCCCTACGATCATAATTTCAAGATTTAAAATAAAAGAAATATTTAATTAAAGATGGTACAACAATATCCGACGACCCATCTTTATCCAAGTCAACTAGGGGGTGTATTTTAATTCAGGAAAGTGGGGCTTTCTAAATCATAAAAGCTCATGTATCTGTAGGCCCATTTACAAAGCATGTTGGCCAATGGCCCATGCAATTCAAAAATGGAACATTATTCAAATAACTGTTATGTCCTTAATTCTTAAAACCAACTTAAGTTAAAGTTGTTATTAGTTGAAATTAAAATTAAGGTCCATTTAAGAATGGTTGTTAATAAAAGAGGAGGTGAAGTTGCAATTATAAGCTTATTTACAATTTGCATTGGCTCACTTATTTGTTTTCCAAACAACAAAAGAGGGGGTGTAATTTCAAGTTGCAGGCCCAAAGAAATTGAACAACCCATTTGTTGCTTTATTGTTTTAAGAAATTATTATTAAAATTGTTGTTTTTATTTTAATAAAAAAGAATAGATAAGATAAAGTCTTGCCGTTACTGTTAATTGTTTATTTCACAACATTGTATTAAGTATTATTTATAAATTGTTTTTATAAAAAAAGGTTTGTTTAAGGCAATTAACATGGGGTTATGGAAAAGGCTAATTGGGCCTGGTTATTAAAAAACCTTTTTGCTGTAATAAAAAAAGGAATAATGCTGTCATTGCTGGATACAAATCAAGTAAAAACAACTAAGGCCCAATCAATAAAAAAAGCGCAAGGCTTAATTAAACAAAAAACAACCACTATTTTAATCAATCTAAAATTTATGCGCAATTATTGTAATTAACTGGTACTATAGAGATCATGATTAAAACACATTGGAAATCAAATATTAAATTAAACAGTACAAACCCTAAAACAATTAAATCTATAATACACATAATCAAATCTCTAGAAAAATCTATATTACAACAAATCAGAATTAATTGCAACAACACTGAATCCCTAATTTATACGAATCCTTCCTAAATCTATGCTAATTGTAACTGCAAATTAAGCTAACCCTAATCCCTAAATCAACCTATAAATACGTACAAGAGAATACAGAGAAGGGGGGGACTTCTAGGAAGAGAACGACTGCACAAAGAGGGATTGTTGACAGAACGAAGAAGAACGGCAAGGCCAGAACATGAACAGTTGAAGAAACTGGAAGACCAGGACCAGAAAGATTGTGTAGAAGAAGAACAAGAGTACCGATTGGGGTTTCGATCTCTGAAACCCTAATCGGCCTTACTAACCACCATTGTGAACCACCTTCAATACAACCGCCGACCACCATTCACAAACCTGCAGAATCGAACAAGAAACAGAGGGTGATTCAAATCCAAAAGCTCAAAAAATCGGAGAACGAGATCGAAAAAAGGGTAAATTCGACTTAGCATAGTTTTTTTTGTTGTCGTTTTGGGTGTTGTGGGGTTTCATTTATGGTGGGAAAGGGATGGAATTTTAGCGTCGCCGCCGGCGATGGTGGGTCGTTAGGGTTTGGTGAGTGAAGGAGAGGGGTGGCTATCACGAGAGGAAGAAAGGAGAAGAATGTAACAACAAAAACAATAAAAATGAAAAGTTAATAAAAATGATATAATTCGTTTCAATACCCTACGCGTTGGCATACTGTAATTGTCGTGCTCCGTTGCTATCGTCCTTTAGATCGTAATCGAACGGTCGTAGGCCAAGTCCTACATTAACAACCGTGAACTCTCATACACCTAACCCATCTGGCTCTCTCCAAATGCTTACAATGGGCCGGCCCAATTACTTTTTACGCACTTTTTGCTGAAAATTATTAAAATAAAAGCTAGCAGCACACCTCCCTCTCTTACTGCATTTGGGCCTAGCCCATATGCTGTCTGCACCCCCTCTCACCAGTTTACTGAATCACCAAAACAATTTACAACCCCCTCCCAGAACTATATTTGGGCCTAACCCAGACTTCTCTCAGCACCCCCTATTTTTACTTGATAACTAGAAATACACCTCCCAGGTTTAATCAATTATTTCTTTTATTGTTTTTTATACTATTTTTTATATACTATTTTTAATTCTTATTATTAATATATTATATTCTTATAATAATTACAATTATTATTATTATTATTAATTTTTATATTAATTATTATTATATATTATTATATTAACATGTAAATTATTTTATTCAAACATGCATATATTATTTTGTTATATTATTTGTATTAAATTTTTTAATCATGCATTAATAAGATATTTCACAGTCAATACGATTAAAAAACACTAACCAATCTCAAACTATTTTTTGCAACAAACTAAGCTAAACAACTGTTTTTGCAAAAGGGTTTCAAACCGATTTTGACTTACTGCGTATTTAGTCAAAATCTCCGCAATCACTACTCCTGGCCAAAATTTGAGGTAATTCAAAGTACGTTTGCGACCCCTAAAAAACACCAACCCCATACGAACTACGAATTGGGACTATGATTCCTCATAAGAGGATACGTAGGCATACGATCAAAAATCGTAGCGAGTTCTCGTGTAAAAAATTAAAACCCTTTCCCCTAATAAAATTTAAATCCTGTTTCACCCGAACCTAAACCTAAAACTTAATATCCTTGTGAAAAGGTAGATGAAAGGTGCCTAACACCTTCCTATCGTCTAATGAAGTCCGAAACCTAGAATCTCTGTCTGCGAATTAGGGTTTTCTGTTAGATTCCCTTCCCTAGGCTAAAAACTAATAGTGGCGACTCTGATTTAAAAACCAGTCGCTACAAAAACAAGCCCTATTTTTGGCCCTGAGATGCCATGCAATGCTTATGATTATAAATGAAAATGAACAAATCCAAAAATGACACAAGACACCACTGGGGATGTAGGAAAATAAAAACAAGGATCAAAAGAAAAACCCGACCAGGAAAATAAATCATTGGTGAACAAAAGAATAGACTCTATTGAGGTAAAGCCCAAAGAGGAGATAAGGCATCATCAACTCAAATTTCAAGGAGAGGAGGTAAGGGATAAAAGCGATCGACAGATGACTGCGAATTATCCGTTCACTGAGGAGATAGAAAAAAAGTAACGTCGACCCACCGGGGAAAGAAATGGTAAGATAATACCAGTAAATACCAATATTATGGTAAGTAATAAATTATTATCACCATTACTAATGACTCGAAATAAATGAACTTCTTCAGAGTAACGTGAATCTCAATGACGAACTATCTCCCATAATGACGAGACTACCATTCATCAAAAAAAGAAATCTCAACAACGAACTACCTCCCATAATGACGAGGCTACCATTCATTGGAATAACAAATCTCAACAACGAATTACCTCCCATAATGACGAGGCTACCATTCATTAGAGTAACAAATCTCAACAACGAACTACCTCCCATAATGACGAGGCTATCATTCATTGGAGTAATAAATCTCAACAATAAACTACCTCCCATAATGACGAGGCTACCATTAATTGGATTAACAAATCTCAACAACGAACTACCTCCCATAGTGACGAGGCTACCATTCATTGGAGTAACAAATCTCAACAATGGACTACCTCCCATAATGACGAGGCTACCATTCATTGGAGTAAAAAATCTCAACAACGAACTACCTCCCATAATGACGAGGCTACCTGTGATACGGTGGCAGAACCGACTATTTTGAAAATGCTGGTTTGCGTTTTGCGTTTTTTATTCGCAAAATGTCGCGATAAAAAAGAGTCGCCTCCGACTTTTATTTCATCCAACCGAAAAGGAAAAAAGCATAGAAAAAAAATCCTTTTTCGAGATATTCTGAGTACGGGGGGTAGATTATAGAAAGGGAAGGTGTTAGCACCCTTTCTATCCATGGTTTTCCATGGGCTCTTAGGTACTTGCTCATTTTGAGATTGCTTGTGTGTGCTTGTTTTGAAAAGTTTTGTTTTACTTCGTTTTAACCCTTGTTTCTGTCCTCAAGAGTGTTACGAAGTGTTTTGAAAATTGTTTTAAAAAGTGTAAGTGTGAAAAATTTGATTTGAGCAAGTACCTGCTAGCATCTACCTACTCGAAAAAAGGATCGTTTCTATTCTTGTTTCCTTTATACAACACTATCCTACTATTGAGAAATAGGTAGCATCATCGTTGGAATTGTAAGGGTCAATTCGAAAGGGACGTACGATCACTAAAGCAACGTTAGGACATCTTAGTAACAACCCTAGAGTCTTAAGATCATATTCGAGGCAACATTTCCGAGGCGATGTTTCCGAGGCAACATTTCTGAATGGGACTTTTGATCATTGTTAGACAGGAGGGCAACCCCTAAGACACCCTATACTTAATGATCGTTTACCAAAGGCAACCGAAGTGAGAGTATACCCTAGGAGTGCACATGTGCGAGTGGTTTGATTTCAGTTATTATCTTTGCACATTAGGGTTTTCTAGCCGTTTTAAATCATCATGCAATCTTGTCATGCAATCCTATTAACATACATCTAAACAGTTAATATTTGCGAGAATTAAAATGTGAGAAAATAAAACTACGCTATTACAAGGCTTCGGGGTAGGGATTAATTACATAGCCAAAAAACCCGCAAAAGATGATAAATAAAAGAAAATCCTAGATTAAACTATTACATACCATGGACAGTTACATCAATATTGCAAAAATAATAAACGCGCGTGATGAATCGAAAACAAAAGAATTAGGGTTTTGACCCCAACTATGCCTAATTATAGTTTAAAGGAAAAATCATTTTTTGTCGTTTTTGTGTTATTTGAGAAAATAAAGCTCAATTGAATAATAATAACAAAACCTAATTACTAATTAATTTTAATTTAAGAAAAATAATTAAATTAACCTATTTTTGTATTTTTCATTTTTTTAGAAAGAAATAAAAAATTAAATCACAAGTTTAACCCTAATTTTTTCTAATTGGTTTTAATTTAAAAGAAGTTAAAGTTTCCCTAAATTAAATTAAACTAAATTAAATTAAATTTGATAAAAAAAACCTAATTCTAATTTTTGTGAACTCTTGATTCTATGATTTTATGAAAAAAAGATTAATTTTGTTAATTAAAATAATTAAGCAAAATAATTAAAATAATTAAAAATACAAGGAAATAAAAAGTGAAGAGATGGGCCTGTGGTAAATAGCACACTGGGGGGTGCAAATATGATTTTCTGGGCCCAAGTGGACAAATGCCTGTTTGACTTCATTGGATCCAGTGCACTCATTGACTGGAGGTGTATGATGGACCTTCAAGGGAGAAGCCTTGAATCTGGCTTGTTGATGATCTGATGGTTGAATGCTGATGATGCATGGTGGACACATGGGATACTAGCGCACCTGATCATGTAAATAAAAATAATATGAAGCAAATGTTGGGACCTGGGGATCGAACCCAGGTCCTTGAGCATTCTCCCCTTGCCACGCTGCCATCTGATCCAGGATAATTAGTTGTAGTTATAACAATAATATAATATAATATGAGAAGAGTAAAAGAACAGATTTCAAAACGCGCGAAATTCAAACGGACGAGTCACATGCTGCCACGCCATCGTCTCCTTCACTGGCCTGCCGTTTTAGAAATCAAAGCTTTTACCTACGGACGTTCACTGTAGGTATAAACCTGCGCATTTCCAAAATCTTGTACACGCGTGATAAATGAAAACCAATGGTACCAATCAACTCGTTTCAACCTCACGAGCATCATGGTACCACTATTAATGTCCAATTTTCCCTGTACAAGAAACCCCTAAAAACAAAGCACGAACCCTAGCCATGGCAGTTTCATGTTCAGTCAACAAAAATGCAATTGAATATAGTCATTAGCTTGCAAACATCTCAAGGATTATAAATATGCCAATCAATCATGCTAAATATGCCAAAATCAATATATTCGAATTCAAGAAAATATGCAAACCGTGTGACTGCTACGATGCGTTTCAAGGCGTGGGGAAGCTTGCTAACGATTGAAACACGATCCTGGGGCATCCAACAATTGATTGGTATGGTTAGAATGGCTTGAGATGGTCTGAAACTTGGAATTTGGTTTGCACTTTTTCTTTGAAATTTTGCAATTCTTTCTCTGCCTTTGCACGCCTCTAGCCTCTCTCTTTTGGTCTGCATTTGTTCCTTATGTATAATAGAGTGCATTAGGGTTACAATTTGTATCAAATCTTTTCCAATTATGAATATTGATCCATGATTCAATCCTTGCACCAAACCTTTCCAATACAAGCAAATTCAATATTTTTGTGTTCATATGAAGCTTTTCACGATTTGATCTTGTCTCCAGCTGTATAATAAACCTAATCATGCATAAAATCTCAAGGTTTTAATGATTTTTGATATTTTCACTATTTTATATTGATTTTATTTGATTTAAATGAAATAAAATCAAAAATAAATAACAATAATAAAAGAAACACAAGTGGAAGGTCTCATGGGTCGTGGGTCACATTACAAACTCAGTGCAAGCATAAAAAGTTGGGCCCATTTAGCAAAAAATGCAATTTTGGACACATTTGACTTTTGGCAATTTTGCAAAAAGGGTCAACTTGGCCAATGCATAACTCTCTTGATTTTGACCCTAGAGAGGTGTTATTGGACTTTTTAGAAAGCTTAAGATGTCCTAGAAACCCTTTTGGTCTCATCTCAATTGAGTCTTCCATGTTCATGTATGAAGCTTTGACCCAAAAGGTGTTTTTGTTGACTTTTCAAAATGACCTATAATGTCCAAATTCATATCTTCTTGTGAGTGCATATATTGAACTTGGTAGATGAAGATGAATTGTAGGTAATTACATCCTCTTCAAAATGAGCTTTGGATGGGTCATTTTTGATAAAGTATGAGAAAGTTATGCCTGGTCAAAGTTGAGTTGACTTTTCCTACAAAACCCCAATTTAACAACTTTGGGATTTTGATGAATTGTGAGAAATCCTTGAGGAATCATGATCAAACCTTGATCAAATGATGAATAATACTTCAAAATGATAATTTTGACCAAAAATCTTGAAGTTTGACTGTATGTGGGCCACAATTGACTTTTGACCTAGCACAATCAATTTTCCAGCATTTGAGCAATTGACTGAGCAAACTTCCTCTGAAAGGCCTGAAACTTGACATGGATGATCTTGAGAACATATTAGGACAATGGTGAGCATTTTGGATCCTTTGGACTCAAGCATATGGATGCAAAATGAAACCCTAATTTGGGGTAGACTGTCTTAGGAAAGAGTTTGTCTGGTCAACTCTTGGACTTCCTTGAGCAATTTGAAGACCTTACTTGACCTGTATTGAGAAATATGGGAGGGAAAATTTTGGGGTACAACACTACCATTCATTGGATTAAAAAATCTCAACAACAAACTACCTCCCATAATGACGAGGCTACCATTCATTGGAGTAACAAATCTCAACAATGAACTACCTCCCATAATGACGAGGCTACCATTCATTGGAGTAACAAATCTCAATAACGAACTACCTCCCATGATGACGAGTGTTGTACCCCAAAATTTTCCTTCTCATTTTGCAAGATTTTTCTCACAAAATTCCTACTGGGTCAAGGCTGCACAAGTACAATTGGATCATTCTGGGGCTCTCAAGCATCAAATCAAAGAAGAGCAAGTTTGTATGGATTTCTATGTTTCATTTGGGTATTTGACTTATTTTTGAACTAGATTAATTCCTACTCTTAGATTGGGAATTTGGTTTCTTTCGAGTAAGCTTAAAATCCCAAGCTTCAATTGAGGCAGTGGCCTTCTGTATGCTCTCTTCATGCTAGCTTCGATTGGGAATTATTTTCCTTTGAATACAGTTTCCTTCGATTCACAAGGCAGGGACTTCCTGCATGCAAGCCTCGTATGGGCATTTAGGCCTCCTGGATGCAAGCTTCGATTACACCAAAGACCCATCACAAGCTGACTTTTGGTGCACATAGCAATAGCCTCCTGCATCTTTTGTTCGATTCAGAAGGAATTGGCTTCCTACTGACGCCCTTCGATTCAGAAGACAAGTGCCTTCTCTATATTTTCCTTCAATTCATAATGCATGAACTTCCTTTATGCCATCAGGCACAAGGCAATGACCCCATGCATACATCTTTCTATTGCACCATTTGCATCCTACATGTTTGCTTTGATTCATAAAGCAAGGACCTCTTGCATGCATCTTTCGTTTGGGTTTGTGGTTTCCTTCGAATGCAAGTTTGGGTTACATCTTTCATTTGGCCATATGACTTCTTGCAGGAAAGTTTGAATAGGCAATGGTTCTTCATGCAAGTTTTCGTTTTAGCAAAGGCCTCTTGCATGTTTGCTTGGAGTCACAAAGCAATAACCTCCTATAGCTTTCCTTAGATTCAGAAGCCATTTGCCCTTTGCATGATTCCTTCGACTCACAAAAACCAGGTCTCCCTTTAGGCCAGCATGCACAAGGTAAAAATCTCCCCCATGGATAGCATTAACAAGGAAATGGCGCCCACAAAGCATTGGCTACTTTCATGCTAGTTTCGGCTGGGCATTATATCCCTTGGAAACAGTTTGTTTCAACACACAATTTCTACACTATGACACATAACTATTGTCTCGTTCGAAAGACGTACCATGGTGGCACATTCGAAGGACTTGCCAGACATACCTGGATGTCCCAATCGAATGACATATTTTGGTGACCCATTCAAGGGGCATACATTTGGCCCATTCAAAGGATGCATAAAAAGGTCCCATTCGAAAGACACATATTGGGTGAAATTAAAATTGTGATGTCTGAAGAAGAATCTGGTTGAAGGTTGGACCTAGGTGGTTAAAACGAAAGGTTGAAATAATCCAAAGATGCTTGCTGACCAAATTCCTATGTTCTGCCAAGTACATGCCTACTATACTGGCTACAACACTCCAAAACTGCTACAAAGCAGTCCTACAATGCTGCCCCATTCTTGCACCAAAATGGCATACAAGACTGCACCTCGAAGACTGCAAGAACAACATACCCTTTTTGTTCAAATTTCTTTTGTTTTCCCTCCTAAACATCAACCAAAATCATCTATAAATACGAGCCTCTACCACACATCTTAAGGTCCCCTGATAGTTGCAAAAAAACTCTTGTTGTGAGAAAGTGAACAATTTCTCAAAACTCTCAAACACTATCAAATGTTTTCAAATATTCCTAACACTTCTAAAAAACTCAGACCCCTTCATACACTAGGTGAACCCTTCGATTCACTCCTCACACTATCAGATAACTAACCTTCGACCCATTCCCCATTTGCAATATGTTGTACCCCAAAATTTTCCCTCCCATCTTCTTCAAGATTTGTCAAGGTCAATCTCTAAATGGTTCAAAATCACTCAAGGGTTGCACAATCCAATGGCCTCCTAACACAGTCAAAATTAGGGTTTTGGTTCTTGCAAAGAAATTGAGGTTTTCAAGGGTCCAATCAAGTCCCATATGCCTATATACATTGTCAAGCACCTACATGTCAAGTTTCAAGGCTCACAAGGTCAAGTTGCACAGTCAAAAACCCTAATTGCTTCACAGTCAACTGCAGGGGCAAAATGGTCATTTGACAGTCAAAAGTCAAATTTTTTGGTCAACATCTTATTTTGAAGCCACAATCATCATTTGATCAATTCTTGATCATGATTCCACAAGCATGGCTCAAAAAGTCTCAAGATGCAAAAGTTTCTATTTTTGGACAATTGAAAAGTCAACTGCAAATTGACCAAGGCATAACTTCTTCATGGTTTATCAGAAAAATCCCATCCAAAGCTCATTTTGAATAGGATGACATTTCCTACAACTCATCTTCACACTCCAAGTCTAAGAAATGCTCTCACAAAAAGTTATCAATTTCAACATTATAGGTCATTTTCAAAAGTCAACGAAAAGGCACTTTAAGTCAAAGACCATAACTTGAGATTGGTAAATCAAAATGACATGGGACCAAAGGCATTGGTTAGAGGACTTCAAGACCTTTCCAAAATGTCCATGAACATATTCATAGCTTCAAAATTTAGCAAGATATGCATTGGAGAAGTTGGGAAATTTTTGGGAACTTTCAAAAGTCAACTTTGCCTAAAAAGCTTCAATTTTGCTAATGGGCCTCAAATTCCTTCTTGAATCATTACCCAAAGCCTATGCACGACCCATTGAGCTCAAAATAATTTATTTTCTTATTTTTAATTAATTAATTGGATTTATATTTATATTAATTCATTTAATTGGTTTTAATTATAAGAAAATTCAAAGATATGCTTTTTTAGATCTTTTTGTGCAGCAAATGTGACTAGGGCTAGCTGGAAACTCGTTTCTCAATCAACAAGGCAAAGAAATCCATGATTGGCAAGGTTTCATGAAAGAAAAGATTGGAAAAGATATGATTAGGCAATCAAATATTCAAGTCATAAATTCATGGACTTTTGGGCTCATTCTTGACCTAATTCACATCACATACATATGCATAAGCTAACCCTACTCAGATATACACGTAAAAGCTGATGAGGCCAGAGAATCACTTTGCAAAATTTCAATAAAAATTGTGAAATTGAAATCTTATTTGCAGGACAATTCAAGGCCAAAGATCGTTTCCATTACATTACTGATATTGCTAGGAAGCTATTACAATCAAGAACTAGTCCAAACGCGCAAAGAATCCAAGAACACGAGCCATACAGTTTGCTTTGTTTTCCAATTTGACATATCATCATTCATGCGCTTTTAACCATTTTTCTTGGTTGATTTACACTAATAGAGACCTTCTGAAGCGATTGGTACAGTTCAATTGAATTAACGTTGCCTGAATCAAGATTCACCATGGACGAAACCTAGGGTTTCTGAAGCTTCAAATTAGGGCTTTAGACATCAGGAAAAATTGGATCATGCCAGGACCATGGTTGAATTCGTCAAGGCCAGACGAATTCAACCAACACATCACGCCCTTTTTATGTTGATTCCTCTTCTATTCGCTATTTTTCACACTTTCACTTAGTGGGGGTTTAAAACCCCCGCTATTTGTTTCATGTTGCAGGTACAAACGGAGAAGAAAGCACGCGTGGCATCATGCTACTGGGACATTCAAATATTAGCGCGTTTTTAATGTTTCAGCACAATGGGCATTTTTTCATATATTACATTTGTTGTCTATTATATGTACAAATGCGTTTCACAACTCAGTTGGTGGAGGACGTGCCTTGCAAACATTGTGACCTGGGTTCGATTCCCAGGTCCCCCCACATAATTCATAATTTTTGTTCTAATGCTTTCACATGCAGCACTCCTTCAACGCTCCACCATGCATCCTCACGCCTAAGCTTGCCACGCCCTCATGATGATCAATCCAGTGGTTATAGAATGGAGTCCATGGTATGCTCCAGTCAATGAGCGTGCACCCAATCTGAAAAGTCAACAAGGCCTTGTGTTCATGGGCCTGAATTTATCACAAACACCTCCATATGGGCCAGACACCCCCCTTGGTTTGCAATTTAATTTTCTTTTCTTTCTTTTAATTTCTTTCAATTGTTTTTTTATAATTATTATTAATTCACTAAAATTAAATTTCCATAATAAAAACAGAAAATCAAAATACAAAATATATTTAATTATTATTAATCTCACCACTAATCTATTTTTTGTAAATAAACTCTAATAACTAATCTAGTTTAATTTAGGTTTTAAACTTTAATCTTTTTTCTTAATAAATAAAAAATATCTAGAATTAGGTTTTTTGACATTTTCATCTTTTTCTTAATTAATTATTTTCCTCATTATTTATTATTATTATTAATTACTATTTATTTTTGTAAATAAACATGTAAATTAATTAACTAGTAAATTAGGTTAACTTTAATATTTTCTTAATAATTAAAATAAACTTAGAATTAGGGTTTTCTCTTGATTTTCTTTATTTCATTAAATACAAAAAACATAAAAAACACTTTCTTTTCTTTAATTAAATAATTAATTGGACTTTAATTTAATTTAATTTCAAGCAAAGGGTCAAAACCCTCGGACGTTCATTTTAATTCTTTTCGCGCATTATTTTTCTTATTGATTATTATGTAATTGTTCAAGGATGTAATAGTAATTAGGTTTACCGTTTTTTTTACTTTCCGCATCTTTATCAAAAACGGGTCTTTGTATTTTGGCGATGTATAGACCCGCGCCTTGTAATAGCGTAGCTTTTATATTTCTGTCTTTTAATTTTCCGCACTCCTAAATTCTAACTTGCATGAAAGAATGTATGTCAATTAAAAACAACGCGTAGTTCACAATGCCATGATCAAAGATAACTGTTAAACTGAAAACAACACACAAATACACACACCACTTCTAGGGTACGCCTCACTCGTTGCCTTCGAAACGTGGTCGTCAAGTATAGGATGTTTTAGCGGTCGCTCTTATGTCCATGATCCAGTTGCCTCGAAATAGTTTCCTTGAAACGGTTGCCTCGGATTAAAAAAGGATCTAGGACATAAGGGTAGCTTCTAAGGTGTCCTACTGTTGCTTTGGTGACCACACTATCCCTACAATCGAATTGACCCGAACACCTCCAACGGTGGTGCTACCTACCTCTCAATGGTGGGATAACACTACCTAAAGGACTTTTACACAGCCTAATTCCTTAGGATAGGTAGATGACTCATGGATACTTGCTCTCTTCAAAAACAAATCAAAAACTTTTCACACTGACACTTTCAAAAACTTTCAAAACAAATTTTTCAAAACACTCTTGAGGACAGATACAAGAGTTATTCAGAAATCTTTCAATGAAACTTTTTCAAAACCCACTCACATTTGAAAAGCAAACATTTTGAAAACATCAGAGCAAGTATCTAAGAGCCCATGGATAACCATGGATAGAAAGGGTGCTAATACCTTCCCTTTCTATAAATCTACCTCCCGAACCGAGAAACGTTCTCATAAGGAATTTTGCTGTGCTTTTGTCCTGTCCATGTTGGAGAAAATAAAAGACGGTGGCGACTCTTGCTTCCGCGACATTTCGCGAAACCAGCTTTAAACAGTCAGTTCTCATTTCCACCGATCACAGAACTGGCGACTCTGCTGGGGATATTTAAAGTGAGGTGTACCTTAGGATAGCTCATACTTGTGTTTTCAATTGCTGTGTTTTGTTTGCTTTATTGTTATGGGCATTGTCTTGGAGTTTCATAGATCCTAACCCGGATCTGGGGATACCCTTTTAGGTAGCATAAGTTGTGAGGGACCTGTCCGGCGTAGACCGACACGGGTGAAGTAGTGGCTACATTGGTGTGGCACCTTGGTCTGTACCGATATCCCTTGTGTCGCAACGAGGAGAATATGGGTCTTCTGAGGAGTCATTAAGCACCAACCGACCTTAGAACCTTAAATGACCCAACTTGGCCAATAGAACAGTAGCAGTATGCTACACCCATTGAGGCTAAACTCTCGCGATGGTTCTGGCCGCAAGAAATGATTGCGATGCTGGAGTTATGACCGATTGAGGGTAGTCAGTGATATTGGGATCCTCTAGAACCCAGTTACTTTTGATAGGACAGGTCTTAACCAACAAACTGAAAGAGGGTAGTACCTGAACTTCATGCTGGCCTAAACCCTAAGGGCTGTCTTGTGTGACTTGTGTGCCTTATCATGTTTGCCTTTGTGAATATTTGTGGTGTGCTTTATCATGACATCATACCATCATAGACATTGCATGCATCCTGCATAAGGACTGACCATTTCAAAGACAAGAGGGTTTCACCTTTGCTCTGTTTTGTAGGACATCATGATGCCTGTGCGAAGGAACACTATCCGGTTCAATTTTGTTCACCCACCTGAGTTGCTTGAAGAATTGGTTAGCAGAATTCCAAACACCACTTCTTTCATCCAGAGGCATGGTTCTCTTCTCAGTTTAGTTATGGCAAAGTGGGACCAACAACTGATGAGTGTCTTGACCCAGTTTTATGATCCTTTGTATAACTTCTTCACCTTTCAAGACTTCCAGTTGGTCCCTACCCTGGAAGAGTTCTCTGATTTGCATGGTGTCCCTATCTTGGATCAGACTCCCTTAACTGGTTGGGAAAAGACTCTTAGGCTTGAGGAGATTGTTGCAGCCCTCCCTTTGACCACCAAAGAGGTAATGGACAACTGGGTGACTAGAAGCAGAGTTAAGGGTTTCTTGGCCAAGTTTCTGATCGGTAAAGCTAACAGTTTCTGGAATGACCTAGACTTCAGGGCATATGAAGACATCCTGGCTCTCTTAATCTATGGTCTGGTTCTGTTTCCAAATCCGGATAACTTCATTAACATCACTGCCATAAGGATCTTCATGTCTCAGAACCCTGTGCCCACTCTCTTGGGTGATATCCTGCAACAACTCTATGCTCGTACTGCCCGAAGACGAGGTACTCTGTGGTGTTGTATTCCTTTGTTAGTGAGGTGGTTTATTTCGCACCTCCCTAAGTTCGTGCTGAAGAATAAAGAAGGAAGAGGTTGGGCTCATAGGTTAATGTCCCTCACTGATAATGACATCATTTGGACTCTCAGGGGTTTGGATGAGGTAGTTGTTATTGATCGTTGCGGAGAATATCCTAATGTTCCTCTGATTGGTACCCAAGGAGGAATCTCTTATAATCCATGTCTAGCTCTCCGTCAGTTTGGAAGAGCCAGAAGAGCAGGGCCTCATGAGATGTTGGTGCCTCACATCAGTTTTGAGTTTCAGGTAGATAGTGACGAGCTGCGTCGTAGGTTCATCAAGGCTTGGGACAGAATTCACAAAGCTGACCCACATGAGTTGGGACCGAGGACTTCTCTACCTATGGAACCCTACTACAGATGGGTCCGCATCCGTGCTCAGAATTTAGGTATGCCATATGAAGCTGTCAGACCCATCATTCTTGAATATCCTGATAGAGATGGGGCTCCTCCAACTGTTCTCCCTCCTCAGATACCTACTGATGTTGATACACTAAAGAGGTCTTGGGTGCAACTACGAGAAGAACGGGATTCTTATCGGGAAAAGTTCAACGAGCAGGAATTGAAGATCCAGAAGCTGACAAAGCAGTTGGAGAACGAGCGGGCCTTGAATGACTACATCCGTACTGAGAAGAGGAGACCCTGGGATCAATGATGAGCTTTGGATGTTCTTTTACAATTTTTATTTCCCTTTTCAGTAGTTCCATTTTATGTAACGCCTAAGGGCAATCTGTTGAACAATCTAAATTTCAAAGTTGAATCTAATAAAGTGTGTTCCTTTTTGTTTACAAAGTTGAATCCCGATTGTCTTTGAAAACATAAATCATACGCATTCCATTCATCATATGCATCACAGGTACTCTTCTTTTCAGGTTGCTTAATGTTCTTCGCTGTTTATTTCAGCAGCTACCATGAATCCTGAATCATCTACTGAGCAGTCCATCAAGGCCCTCCAGGCTCAAAACGCCCAGTTCCAAGAGCTGATCATGAGTTTAGCCCAAGGGCAAGAGGAATTGAAGGCTCTGCTGGTCAAGAAGAAGAAGAAGAGAACTGTACTATTCAACACTGGCCGGAGGTTTGGCAATACACTGCAGAATGAGGTTGATCAAGCTGGTTCTTCTGTAGGGAAAGGCAGTCCCCAAGGAGGAAGGGTTCCTAGTCCTGTGGTCTCTGACAACGAGACTGATTTCAATGAAGAGCAGTACCCTCCAGCTGAAGACAAGTACAAGCAGTTAGAGGATCGTCTGAATGCCCTGGAAATTCAACAGGTGCCTGGGTTGGATTTTGGAGACATGGGTTTATCTTCTGGTGTGGTGATCCCACACAAGTTCAAAGCACCATCTTTCGCAAAGTATGACGGGGTGTCCTGCCCTAAGCTACATCTCAAATCTTATGTGTGGAAGATCCAGCCATATACTGTGGACAAGAACTTATGGATCCATTTCTTCCAGGAGAGTCTTTCAGGGACTCATCTCGAATGGTTCTATCAGCTGGATGGAACCAAGGTTCGTAACTGGGAGGACTTGGCTACTGCATTTTACAAGCAGTATCAGTATAATGCCGACCTCGCTCCTACACGTACCCAACTCCAGGGTATGTCGCTAGGATCGGGAGAAGGTTTTAAAGAGTATGCGCAGAAGTGGAGGGACCTGGCTGGCAGGGTGCAGCCGCCGTTAACCGACCGTGAACTTGTGGACATGTTCTTGGGGACCCTATCCGGGCCGTTCTTCAATCATCTCATTGGCAATTCGTCTGCAGGGTTTACAGACCTCATTTTGACTGGGGAAAGGATAGAGGCTGGGATGAAATCAGGGAAGATACAGAAAGGTGCATCCTCAAGTTCTGAGAAGAAGCCTTTCAAGAAGGAAGCCAGTGCTGTGTATGGCCCTAGGAGGCAAAACAAACCGGAACGCCGCCAAGCTGTCAACGCGGTGGTTATTGCGAAGCCTGCTGCCGCTCCTCGGCAACCTAACCAACCAAGGGGTGAGAGACCCAGAAGAGAATATACTCGGCTTAGTATGACCTTATCGCAGATCTTGCCGCAACTGCTATCGACCAACTTGGTAACCGTCAGAGAAGCTCCGAAGGTGGTAAACACAACCTCTCCGAAGTATAATCCCAATGCCCGCTGTGCTTATCACTCTGATAGCCAGGGGCATTCCACTGATGATTGCTGGGCCCTAAGAAATAAGGTCTAGGACCTTATCAATGCCAAGGAAATACAGTTTGAGGCACCTGAAAGGCCCAACGTTGTGACTGCTCCTATGCCCCAGCATGGAGTAAATGCTATTGAGGAAGACCTGTATGCAGTTTCTATGGATGATGTTGCTACCCCTTTATTGACTGTCAAAAGGAACCTGTTGCTGGCCGGTTTATTTCTGGGTTGTAGCAAGGGTTGCCTTCTGTGTACCGTTTCCCCTGCTGGTTGTCCGTTGCTGAAGTCAGGCGTCCAAAAGCTGATGGATAGCAAAGAGATTTTGTTCAAGAAGACCACTGTTCCTATTGTTCCTACTGAAGAGGTATCCGTCGTCACCATTTTCAACAATCCTACCAAGGCTCCCCCGAAGAAGCCAGTCAAAATCATGTCTGTTGCACCTATTATCATTACTGTTCCGGGGCCCCTCCCCTATAAGTCTGACAAGGCTGTCCCATGGCACTATGGGGCAGATGTGTATGTGTTTGGAGTGAAGCAGGAGTTCAACACTAGTACCGGCATCAGTAACATCACCAGTCCCGCTAAAGTTACTCGCAGTGGTAGGCTCTTCTCGCCTGACATTGCGCCACCAGTCATCCGAAGACCTCTTATCATCACGCCTACAAGTGCGCCTGTTTCCCCTCCTGATCAAGTTTCTACCCCTGCTGCCGAGTCATCTGACACTCGGGGCAAAGGGATTGCTGATGTGCCTGCCCAGATGGAGGCACCAAAGACTGTTAGTGTTGAAGCCTCCCAGCAAGAGATGGAGGAAATCCTTAAGATCATCAAAAAGAGCGATTTCAACGTCGTTGAACAGCTGGGGCATACCCCCTCTAAGATCTCTATGCTATCATTGTTGTTGTGCTCAGAGGCCCATGCCAAGGCCTTGATTTCATTCCTAAAGACGGCTCATGTGCCACAAGAGACGTCTGCTGATCAATTCACTGATTGTATGGCCAACTTGACCGCTGACAATGGGTTGGGTTTCTCGGATGCTGATTTGACCGCTAAGGGAAAGAACCATAATGATGCCCTGCATGTCTCCATTGAATGCAGGGGCACTACTCTTGCACACGTGTTGGTAGACACCGGTTCGTCACTGAATGTATTTCCCAAGAAGGACTTAGACAGGTTAGATTGTGAGGGTTTAGAGTTGAAGCCTAGTAACATCGTTGTCCGAGCCTTTGACGGGTCGAAGAGGATGGTACACGGTGAAGTAGATATTCCAGTCCGGGTTGGTTCCCAAGTCTTTGACTCAACGTTTTATGTGATGGACATTCGTCCATCTTATTCCTGTTTGCTGGGTCGTCCTTGGATCCACAAGGCTGGGGCTGTGACCTCCACTCTACACCAGAAGCTCAAGTACCCTGTCAGAGGGAAGATTGTCACAGTTCAGGGGGAGGAAGAATACATGGTTAGTCATCTGAACTCGTTCCGGTATATAGAGATGGACGGGGAGTTCATTGAAACCCCCTTTCAATATTTTGAAGAGGTACCTCCAACATTGGCGTCTGCGGAGACAGTGATTGAAGAAGACTCTCCTTTGAAGATGGCTTCCTTGAAGGACGCCCGGGCTGTGATTGAAAAAGGTGAATGTGCAAACTGGGGCAGACTTCCTGATTTTACTCCAAAGACTGACAAGTTTGGGCTGGGTTTCACTGCAGAGGCTCAGAGGGCTGTACGCAAAGCAAGGATCAGAAGACCTCCCGTGTTCATCACCAACCCGGGAGTGAATGCTATTGAAGGCGATGCGGAGGAATCAGAGTTTGATAGCTGGATCTACCCGACGACCGACGGTGGACTGAACAATTGGACTGCAAAAGACTACATACCTGTTACTTTTGTTACTCAGTAATGAACTCCTTTGTTTTTTAATTTGTAATGAACAATAAATTGAAACTTTATGGCCCGGTGTCTTACCCGGGGCACCGTGGCTTCATTTGTGAGGGCTTATTACTTGTCATTTCCATATATCATGAATAAAGACATTGGACATTTTTCGCATTTCAAATCTTGTGCTCCCTTTCTTTCTTTCTTTATATATTGCAAAACAGCTATATTTACACACACTCACTCATACAGGTTTCAATCCACTCTGGATCTCACTGGTAACGACTCTGCTACTGCCAGTTATGACTTCGAAAATCCGGTCAACTTAGTCGAAGACGAAGGTGAAGATGATTGCGAAGTTCCTGGTGAGCTTGCAAGACTGTTACTCCAGGAAGATAGGGCCATTCAGCCACATGAAGAGCCAGTGGAAACGGTAAATCTGGGTACTGAGACAGATAGAAAGGAAGTTAGGATTGGTGCCAATTTGGAGCTCAGCGTGAAACAACGGTTGATTCAGATGTTGCATGATTATGTCGAAATCTTTGCCTGGTCTTACGAAGACATGCCTGTGTTGGATACCGATATTGTGGTTCATCACTTGCCTACCAAGGAAGAATGCCCTCCGGTAAAGCAAAAGGTCCGCCGTATGCGTCCAGAGATGTCCGAGAAGATCAAAGCTGGGGTTATGAAGCAATTTGATGCCGGGTTTCTAGCAGTGACTTCTTACCCTCAGTGGGTTGCCAACGTGGTTCCGGTGCCGAAAAAAGATGGTAAGGTCCGAATGTGTGTTGACTACAGGGATTTGAACAGGGAGAGCCCCAAGGACAACTTCCCCCTGCCTCACATTGACGTTCTGGTTGACAATACTACTCAGCACAAGGTGTTCTCCTTCATGGATGGTTTTTCATGTTATAATCAGATCAAGATGGCTCCTGAAGATATGGAAAATACTACCTTTGTTACTCAGTGGGGCACCTTCTGCTACAAGGTCATGCCCTTTGGACTGAAAAACGCTGGGGCAACCTACCAACGTGCCATGGTTGCTTTATTTCATGACATGCTCCATCATGAGATTGAAGTATACGTCAATGATATGATTGCAAGGTCCCAAACTGAGGAGGAACACCTTGACCATCTACATAAGCTGTTTGACCGTCTGAAGTTGTACAAGCTGAGGTTGAATCTGAACAAGTGCACCTTCGGGGTAAGATCTGGAAAATTGCTAGGCTTCGTCGTAAGCGACAAAGGTATTCAAGTGGACCCTGCCAAGGTGAAAGCCATACAAGAGATGCCAGTTCCCAAGACAGAGAAAGAAGTCAAAGGCTTTCTAGGACGTCTGAATTACATTGCTCGATTCATCTCACATCTAACTGCTACCTGTGAACCAATCTTCAAGCTACTGAAGAAAGATCAAGTAGTACGTTGGAACGATGAATGTCAGGCCACTTTCGACAGAATCAAAGAGTATCTCCAAGAACCACCCATTCTTATGCCACCGGTTGAAGAGAGACCTCTAATACTATACTTGACGGTACTTGACAGCTCAATGGGGTGTGTGCTGGGGCAGCATGACGAGTCTGGCCGAAAAGAGCACGCCATTTATTACCTTAGCAAAAAGTTTTCCGACTGTGAGACCCGATACTCACTGCTCGAGAAAACTTGCTGCGCTTTGGTATGGGCTGCTCGCCGGCTGAGACAGTATATGTTGACTCACACTACTCTGTTGATTTCAAAAATGGATCCAATAAAGTACATATTCGAAAAGCCTGTTCTGTCTGGAAGAATAGCAAGATGGTAGATAATCTTGACAGAATACGACATCCAGTACACGACTCAGAAAGCAATCAAAGGAAGTGTATTGGCAGACCATTTGGCACACCAGGCAGTGGACGACTACCAGTCAATGAACTTCGAGTTTCCAGACGAGAGCATCATGGTAGTGACTGATTGTGAAGTACCTGGACCGGATGAAGGACCTGAGGAAGGATCCCGATGGTCTATGCACTTTGACGGAGCCTCAAACGCTTTGGGTAACGACATTGGCGCTGTGATCATATCCCCCAAAGGCACTCATACTCCACTTACTGCCCGACTATGTTTCAACTGCACCAACAACATGGCGGAGTATGAGGCATGCATCACGGGTCTTCAAGCTGCGATTGACTTAAGGATCAAGTTTTTGAGTGTCTTCGGAGATTCCGCTCTCGTGATCAATCAGATCAAAGGCGAGTGGGATACGAAACACCCAAACCTTATTCCTTACAAAGAATGTGTGTTGACATTGATCCCCCATTTTACAGAGATAACTTTTGAACACTTCCCAAGAGAGGAGAATCAGTTGGCGGACGCGTTAGCTACGATGTCTTCTATGTTCAAAGTCAAATGGGACAACGAGGCTCCCCGGATCATTATCTGGAAACTGGACGAACCCGCATATTGTTGTGATCTTGAGGCTGAGATAGTAACTGAAAAACCTTGGTATCATGAGGTAAAGAGGTATCTGGAAGCTCAAGAATACCTCGAGGGTGCATCCATCAATGATAAGAAGTTTCTAAGAAGGTTCGCAGCAAAGTTCTTTCTCAGCAACGACATCCTTTACAAGCGAAACCATGATTCGACCTTACTACGTTGTGTGGATAAGACTGAAGCAGAAAGGATCATGGCAGAACTGCATGAAGGTACCTTCGGAACACATTCCAATGGACACACCATGGCAAAGAAAATCCTTTGGGCAGGATATTTCTGGTCCACAATGGAAGCCGACTGCTACCAACATTCTCGGACATGTCATAAGTGCCAGATATATGCTGATAAGGTGCACGTTCCTCCAGTCCCTCTGAATGTCTTGACTGCACCTTGGCCTTTTGCGATGTGGGGCATTGATATGATCGGCGAGATTAAACCTACGGCATCCAACGGGAATCGCTTCATCTTGGTGGCGATCGATTACTTTACGAAGTGGGTTGAAGCAGCTTCCTACGCTACAGTAACCAAGAACGTCGTGGCACGGTTCATTCGGCATAACCTGATCTGTCGATACGGCATCCTGGAAAGGATCATTACGGAAAATGGTACCAATCTTAATAACAAGATGATCGCTGAGCTCTGCAAGCAATTCAAGATATAGCACCACAACTCTTCTCCCTACCGGCTGAAGATGAACGGGGCTGTAGAAGCAGCGAATAAGAATATCAAAAAGATTGTGCAGAAGATGACAGTGACCTATAAAGATTGGCACGAGATGTTACCGTTTGCTCTTCACGGGTACCGTACCTCAGCAAGGACGTCAACCGGGGCAACTCCTTTCTCCTTGGTCTATGGCATGGAGGCAGTCTTGCCTATCAAAGTCCAGATACCCTCTCTCCGGATAATGAAGGATGCATATCTGAGTGAAGATGACTGGATCCAGACTCGACTTGATCAATTAAACCTAATTGACGAAAAGAGACTCACTGCTATATTTCATGGTCAAACGTATCAAAAACGGATGATCAGGGCATTTAACAAGAAAGTCAGACCACAAGAGTATCAAGTTGGGGACCTGGTAATCAAACGCATCATTCTTCCTCAAAGTGATCCCAGGGGCAAATGGACCCCTACGTACGAAGGGCCATTTGTGGTTAAACATGTCTTCTCAGGAGGAGCCATGATCCTAACCACCATGGATGGTGACGACCTTCCTCACCCCGCCAATGTAGACATAGTAAAAAGATACTACGCATGATAAAAGACCCGCTAGGTTGACATACCTAGGAAAAAATTAGGGCTTCCCGGCGAACCAAAAGGGTTCGGGCAAAAATAAGGGATGAAATGAAAAAAAATCTGTACACCCGGCAAGTCGAAAACCTGAAAAGGCGGCTTGGGCAAAAATGGGTATCCCGGTGGACTGAAAACCCGAAAGGGCGGTCCAGGCAAAAGTTAGGAATAAGCGTAATAATATGTCTCATTGGATCACCCTGCATCCAGAATCTGGTATCAACTATCAGGTTCAGACAACGTCGATCAATCAACTTCATCTTCAACTAAGCAGCCAAGTGATGAGACGCTCGAGGATATAAAGGCAATAGCAGAGTTGGAACCCAGTGGGATTATTCCTTTCACATAGCTGTTTTGTTTTCCCTTTTCACAAAATTGTATAAACTCTGTTGTTCGGCGGCGTTCTCTTACTAGGACGTCAGCCTCTTGTACATAAACGCCTATTTTCAGGAAAATTCAAAAATCAATACAAATTCACTTTTCAGACCAATTGCCAATTGTTTTTTCCTTTTTCTGTTTTGTTTTGCGAAGAACGTCCAATGTTCAATTGTGATATATGCATTTGACACTAATTGCTGACTCATAAATATTTGCATGCGAAACAAAGGATTAATTACAGGTAACATCAGAAACAGGGGCAATAATGAGTTGTCTAAGAAACCTAATTGCTCTGTCCACTAAGGTACCAAGGTAGGTTCAGTTGAAGAACGTAACCCAGATACCTTCACTCCCCGCCGAGTAAGACAAGATTCAACAATTCTCTCCCAAGCAGTTGGTCTCCTGTCAGCCCTGATAAAGCACAATATACCCAGCAAGTTAGCAATACTCTCCCCGAGCAGAGTTATCCTCTGTCAGCCTCAAGGAGTTGGATTATCCCCCGAAGATCTCAACATCCCCCAACGGAGTACACAAACATTCCTAACCAGCATCCTCGGCAGTCTTAATATAAGATTGTTCCCCGGCGGAATACCAAACACCCCAGTGGATCCATTCCCCAGTACAATCCAAAAAAGTTTCCCCAGGAGAGTTCAATCAATCTCCCCAGTAGACTCTGGAAGCTTATCCCCAGTAGATTCTGGAAGCTTATCCCCTGCAAGGTACGAACGCGCCTCCCCGGTTTTATTCAAAGGTTATTTCCCCACCAGGATATAACTGGGTTATCCTCAGCCAATTATCACGGAAGGATCGTCCTCGGCGAAGTTCTTCCTATCCCCATCGGAGTTCATCAAATTCTTCAACAAAGCTTATCAATGGTATCCCCCAGCGGAGTTATCATCAACCTCAGCAAAGTACCTCTCTTTCCCCACAGAGTTCACTCCCCGCAGAGTAATCTATTCGCCAAGTTTATTCCCCAACGGAGTCATCTTCTCCTACCGGTATTCTTGCAACTGTCATCCCCAGCGGAAACAAAAAGCTCTACTCTTCAATATTAGCCCAGGAGTTAACTTCCCGGCACCCGTCAAGGATTTATTTTCCTAGACAAAAATACATTCATGAACATCACATCTTCATACATTATAGCATGCACATATGCATCATGGACATACAATCTCATTTATTCTTGAGAACATCATGCATTTCATACATCATGACATCACATACAACTAACGTTTTGTCTTTTCAGGACAAAGGTTAATACAAAGATGATTACTATCAACTGTCGCAAATTCCAGATTCGATACCTGTATCTAGCCAGGGCATGTCTGTGAGCGACTAGTTCTAGACTCGATTCCTGTATCCTGCCAGGGAACGTCTGAAGAGTTTGAAGAACCGATTCCTGTATCCTGCCAGGGTGTATCTGTTGACGACTAATTCCAGACTCGATTCCTGTATCCTGCCAGGGCACGTCTGAAGAGTTTGAAGATCCAATTCCTGTATCTTGCCAGGGTGTGTCTGTTGATGACTAATTCCAGACTCGATTCCTGTATCCTGCCAGGGCACGTCTGAAGAGTTTGAAGATCCGATTCCTGTATCTTGCCAGGGTGTATCTGTTGACGACTAATTCCATACTCGATTCCTGTATCCTGCCAGGGCACGTCTGAAGAGTTTGAAGATCCGATTCCTGTATCTTGCCAGGGTGTATCTGTTGACGACTAATTCCAGACTCGATTCCTGTATCCTGCCAGGGCACGTCTGAAGAGTTTGAAGATCCGATTCCTGTATCTTGCCAGGGTGTATCTGTTGACGACTAATTCCAGACTCGATTCCTGTATCCTGCCAGGGCACGTCTGAAGAGTTTGAAGATCCGATTCCTGTATCCTGCCAGGGTGTATCTGTTGACGACTAATTCCAGATTCGATTCCTGTATCCTACCAGGGTGTATCTGTTGACGACTAATTCCAGACTCGATTCCTGTATCCTGCCAGGGCACGTCTGAAGAGTTTGAAGATCCGATTCCTGTATCTTTCCAGGGTGTATCTGTTGACGACTAATTCCAGACTCGATTCCTGTATCCTGCCAGGGCACGTCTGAAGAGTTTGAAGATCCGATTCCTGTATCTTGCCAGGGTGTATCTGTTGACGACTAATTCCAGACTCGATTCCTGTATCCTTCCAGGGCACGTCTGAAGAGTTTGAAGATCCGATTCCTGTATCCTTCCAGGGTGTATCTGTTGACGACTAATTCCAGACTCGATTCCTGTATCCTGCCAGGGCACGTCTGAAGAGTTTGAAGATCCGATTCCTGTATCTTGCCAGGGTGTATCTGTTGACGACTAATTCCAGACTCGATTCCTCTATCCTGCCAGGGCACGTCTGAAGAGTTTGAAGATCCGATTCCTGTATCCTGCCAGGGTGTATCTGTTGACGACTATTTTCCGAACTCGATTCCTGTATCTTGCCAGGGCACGTCTGAAGAGTTTGAAGATCCGATTCCTGTATCCTGCCAGGGTGTATCTGTTGACGACTATTTTCCGAACTCGATACCTGTATCCTGCCAGGGAACGTCTGAAGAGTTTGAAGATCAACTCCTGTAACAGGCCAGGTAATTATTCTTCTTTCTCAGGTACGCAAGTTCTCGCTAAGGAATCTCTTACGCGATCGACACCTAGATGACATCTATAAGCCCATCCACATACCAACAGTCCTTAGATGGCATCTATAAGCCCATCCTCCTATCCATCTCTTCAAATGGCATCTTAAGCCCATTCCCTACATCACACTGCTGATACTCTACTATGTGAGTGCAAATTTCTGGGCACTCTAGTGTTCAATCATCTTCCACCATTCGGATTACGAAAGGCACGCCAGCCAATCTACATCCTCAGGTCTAAGAAGATTGAACAGGGGCAACTGTTGTACCCCAAAATTTTCCCTCCCATATTCTTCAAGATTTGTCAAGGTCAATCTCTAAATGGTTCAAAATCTCTCAAGGGTTGCACAGTCCAATGGCCTCCTAACACAGTCAAAATTAGGGTTTTGGTTCTTGCAAAGAAATTGAGGTTTTCAAGGGTCCAATCAAGTCCCATATGCCTATATACATTGTCAAGCACCTACATGTCAAGTTTCAAGGCTCAATAGGTCAAGTTGCACATTCAAAAACCCTAATTGCTTCACAGTCAACTGCAGGGGCAAAATGGTCATTTGACAGTCAAAAGTCAATTTTTTTGGTCAACATCTTATTTTGAAGCCACAATCATCATTTGATCAATTCTTGATCATGATTCCACAAGCATGGCTCAAAAAGTCTCAAGATGCAAAAGTTTCTATTTTTGGACAGTTGAAAAGTCGACTGCAAATTGACCAAGGCATAACTTCTTCATGGTTTATCAGAAAAATCCCATCCAAAGCTCATTTTGAAGGGGATGACATTTCCTACAACTAATCTTCACACTCCAAGTCCAAGAAATGCTCTCACAAAAAGTTATCAATTTCAACATTATAGGTCATTTTCAAAAGTCAACAAAAAGGCACTTTAAGTCAAAGACCATAACTTGAGATTGGTAAATCAAAATGACATGGGACCAAAGGCATTGGTTAGAGGACTTCAATACCTTTCCAAAATGTCCAAGAACATGTTCATAGCTTCAAAATTGAGCAAGATATGAATTGGAGAAGTTGGGAAATTTTTGGGAACTTTCAAAAGTCAACTTTGCCTAAAAAGCTTCAATTTTGCTAATGGGCCTCAAATTCTTTCTTGAATCATTACCCAAAGCCTATGAACGACCCATTGAGCTCAAAATAATTTATTTTCTTATTTTTAATTAATTAATTGGATTTATATTTATATTAATTCATTTAATTGGTTTTAATTATAAGAAAATTCAAAGATATGCTTTTTTAGATCTTTTTGTGCAGCAAATGTGACTAGGGCAAGCTGGCAACTCGTTTCTCAATCAACAAGGTGAAGAAATCCATGATTGGCAAGGTTTCATGAAAGAAAAGATTGGAAAAGATATGATTAGGCAATCAAATATTCAAGTCATAAATTCATGGACTTTTGGGCTCATTCTTGACCTAATTCACATCACATACATATGCATAAGCTAACCCTACTCAGATATACACGTGAAAGCTGCTGAGGCCAGAGAATCACTTTGCAAAATTTCAATAAAAATTGTGAAACTGAAATCCTATTTGCAGGACAATTCAAGGCCAAAGATCGTTTCCATTACATTACTGATATTGCTAGGAAGCTATTACAATCAAGAACTAGTCCAAACGCGCAAAGAATCCAAGAACACTAGCCATACGGTTTGCTTTGTTTTCCAATTTGACATATCATCATTCATGCGCTTTTAACCATTTTTCTTGGTTGATTTACACTAATAGAGACCTTCTGAAGCGATTGGTATAGTTCAATTGAATTAACGTTGCCTGAATCAAGATTCACCATGGACGAAACCTAGGGTTTCTGAAGCTTCAAATTAGGGCTTTAGACATCAGGAAAAATTGGATCATGCCAGGACCATGGTTGAATTCGTCAAGGCCAGACGAATTCAACCAACACATCGCGCCCTTTTTATGTTGATTCCTCTTCTATTCGCTATTTTTCACACTTTCACTTAGTGGGGGTTTAAAACCCCCGCTATTTGTTTCATGTTGCAGGTACAAACGGAGAAGAAAGCACACGTGGCATCATGCTACTGGGACATTCAAATATTAGCGCGTTTTTAATGTTTCAGCACAATGGGCATTTTTTCATATATTACATTTGTTGTCTATTATATGTACAAATGCGTTTCACAGCTCAGTTGGTGGAGGACGTGCCTTGCAAACATTGGGACCTGGGTTCGATTCCCAGGTCCCCCCACATAATTCATAATTTTTGTTCTAATGCTTTCACATGCAGCACTCCTTTAACGCTCCACCATTCATCCTCACGCCTAAGCTTGCCACGCCCTCATGATGATCAATCCAGTGGTTATAGAATGGAGTCCATGGTATGCTCCAGTCAATGAGCGTGCACCCAATCTGAAAAGTCAACAAGGCGTTGTGTTCATGGGCCTGAATTCATCACAAACACCTCCATATGGGCCAGACACCCCCCTTGGTTTGCAATTTAATTTTCTTTTCTTTCTTTTAATTTCTTTCAATTGTTTTTTTATAATTATTATTAATTCACTAAAATTAATTTTCCATAATAAAAATAGAAAATCAAAATACAAAATATATTTAATTATTATTAATCTCACCACTAATCTATTTTTTGTAAATAAACTCTAATAACTAATCTAGTTTAATTTAGGTTTTAAACTTTAATCTTTTTTCTTAATAAATAAAAAATATCTAGAATTAGGTTTTTTTGACATTTTCATGTTTTTCTTAATTAATTATTTTCCTCATTATTTATTATTATTATTAATTACTATTTATTTTTGTAAATAAACATGTAAATTAATTAACTAGTAAATTAGGTTAACTTTAATATTTTCTTAATAATTAAAATAAACTTAGAATTAGGGTTTTCTCTTGATTTTCTTTATTTCATTAAATACAAAAAACATAAAAAACACTTTCTTTTCTTTAATTAAATAATTAATTGGACTTTAATTTAATTTAATTTCAAGCAAAGGGTCAAAACCCTCGGACGTTCATTTTAATTCTTTTCGCGCATTATTTTTCTTATTGATTATTATGTAATTGTTCAAGGATGTAATAGTAATTAGGTTTACCGTTTTTTTTTTACTTTCCGCATCTTTATCAAAAACGGGTCTTTGTATTTTGGCGATGTATAGACCCGCGCCTTGTAATAGTGTAGCTTTTATATTTCCGTCTTTTAATTTTCCGCACTCCTAAATTCTAACTTGCATGAAAGAATGTATGTCAATTAAAAATAACGCGTAGTTCACAATGCCATGATCAAAGATAACTGTTAAACTGAAAACAACACACAAATACACACACCACTTCTAGGGTACGCCTCACTCGTTGCCTTCGAAACGTGGTCGTCAAGTATAGGATGTTTTAGCGGTCGCTCTTATGTCCATGATCCAGTTGCCTCGAAATAGTTACCTCGGAACGGTTGCCTCGGATTAAAAAAGGATCTAGGACATAAGGGTAGCTTCTAAGGTGTCCTACTGTTGCTTCGGTGACCACACTATCCCTACAATCGAATTGACCCGAACACCTCCAACGGTGGTGCTACCTACCTCTCAATGGTGGGATAGCACTACCTAAAGGACTTTTACACAGCCTAATTCCTTAGGATAGGTAGATGACTCATGGATACTTGCTCTCTTCAAAAACAAATCAAAAACTTTTCACACCGACACTTTCAAAAACTTTCAAAACAAATTTTTCAAAACACTCTTGAGGACAGATACAAGAGTTATTCAGAAATCTTTCAATGAAACTTTTTCAAAACCCACTCACATTTGAAAAGCAAACATTTTGAAAACATAAGAGCAAGTATCTAAGAGCCCATGGATAACCATGGATAGAAAGGGTGCTAATACCTTCCCTTTCTATAAATCTACCTCCCGAACCGAGAAACGTTCTCATAAGGAATTTTGCTGTGCTTTTGTCCTGTCCATGTTGGAGAAAATAAAAGACGGTGGCGACTCTTGCTTCCGCGACATTTCGCGAAACCAGCTTTAAACAGTCAGTTCTCATTTCCACCGATCACACAATATAATAGTCTCTTGATTCACTTCCTTACCTGTTATAGAGTATCCTTCGATTCACTCACATACCCTCCTTCAATTCAGTGACTGCTCAAACAAAGTAGTAACTGACCTAGCTTCAAGAAGATTCTAGCTAAGTTCCATTCACCACCAAGGAAGTCACTTGCAGTTCCTTCGATTTAAGATTTTCAAGAGGTAAGTTCTCTCTAAACTTGGAACTCTTTCATTTAAATATCATGTATATATACCAATAAAAAGAAAATGTAGATATCTTATCTAGGAAGTTGACCATGCCTTAACTTTCGATCCTCACTGCCTATAAGTTGAAAGTCTCAACCCTGACTAGGTAGACTTTGGTTTTTTGGTGCCCAATAATCTTGTGCTAACCCCTGGCATGTAGTTTTCGAAAGTTACACTTGAATGTTGCATTTTTAAAGTTTAAAACAGGTTCTCTATATCCTCTGATTGACTAAATATTCAAGCCTTTCGAATCTCAACCTGAGAGCCTAAAATTCCTGCAATCGAAGAAGGCAGCAAGGAGCTTGAGGAAAAGAGTGCACCTCACGCTGATTCCAAGCCCCAATCGAAAGAAGCGGGAAAAGGATGAAATCGAAAGGGTTGACCTTACTGATTCTAGGCCTAAATTGAAGGAAGCTAGGAAGGGCAGAATCGAAGAGTGTTGCTGCCTGAATCGAAAAAGCCCATTTCCCTTTCTTATTTTTTTTTGTCTTTACATTTTCTTGCTATTCAATATGGTTGTAATAGTGTAGGATTTATTTTATGCATTTTTATTGCTTTTGTACAAATGTTAGTAATTAGGATGCATGGCAAGATAAAACCAACAAGTAGATCACCATAATCAAAGACTAAATGCATGAAAATTAAACTCATTATTCACACACTTGCATCCCTAGGGTAATCTCACTTGTTGCCTTAGAAAATAGTCATGTCCCTCGAATATGGGTGTTTTAGCAAAGACCCTCGATAAAAGATTGTAGTCCCTCGATGACCCTCGATGTTGCTTTCGGCAAACGATCTAGTAACTAAAACAAAATTGCTAAAGCATCCCATAGGTTACCTTCTATGAGTATACAAATGACCCACGCCCATCCCTTCACATCCAACGATGGGGCTTCTTACCAAATCAATGGTAAGATAACAACATCTAAAGGAGGAGGAAAAGAACACTAGACCTTTTGAGTAGGTAGGATGCTCATAATTGCTCGCTTGATCACCACAAAAACACTTTTACACACCAACACTTTCCTTTGAAACCTTTTCAAAAGTTAAATACTTTGTACGCATTCTTATAGAAATGAGAATAATTACAAAGACACTTTTCAAAATCACTCTCAAAAACACATTCCACAAACACCTCTTTGAACTATTTTCAAAACCAACACTTTGTACGCATTCTTATAGAAACTAGAATCATTACAAATACGTTTTCAAAATACTTTCAAACCCATACCACAAATCACATTTTCAAACAAAATGCAAGTGATATAGCAAGCAACTAAGAGCTCGTAGATAACTACGGATGAAAAGGGTGCTAACACCTCCCCTTTTCATAACCTATCCCCTGAACTCAAGAAAATAATCTCAAAGGTCTTTCTTGTTCTTTTCACCCTTTCCTTATTGGATAAAAGAAAAGTCGGTGGCGACTCTTGCTATCCGTAACAATTGAAATCAAACATAAAACACCAAGTCAGTTCTCCCACCGTATTACAGAACTGGCGTCTCTGCTGGGGATAAGACTTAAAAGTGGGGTTACCTTAGGGCTAGATCACCTTTACTTGATTTCTTTGTTTGACTTGTTTGCTTTACATTTTTTGGGTCTTTGCTTGGGCTTTTGATAAAGATCCTATACTTGGATCTGGGGAACCTTTTTAGGTAAGTAACAATAAATCATGGAGGTTGTACGGTGTAGACCGATATGGACAAAGTGATAGCTATGTTAGCGTGATACTCTGGCTTGTACTAATGTTCCTTAAGTTAGTCTAGGATAACATTAGGCTTCCTTATAGTGTCATTAAGCCCTAACTGACCTTTAGAACCTTTACTTGAATCATCCTAAGCCATTAGTAAGTAGTGAGATGGCTGGCTTTGGTTCCGACTGAAGTTTGGTTGATACTCGATGCTACACTCATTGAGATTGGACTTTTGGGATATTCTAGCCGCAATACTTCAGTGCTTGAGCTAGAACAATGCCTAAAAGAAAGGTCAGTGATATGAGACTCCTTATAACCTAGTTACCATTAATAGGACAGGTTTGAGCCGACTAAACTTCAAGAGGGTACTTACCTTTAAAAAAATCGTGCAAGCGGTTAAAACTAGGGTCTTTGTATGACTTGCTTGACATATCTGTGGTCTCAAAACATAATCATAACATCATAAACATCATGACATACACGCTAACCATTTAAAGGGCCTGGAGATTTATCTTTCCTTTTGTTTTGTAGGGCATGGATTCAATTCGCAGAAAGAACATCTAAATCAACTTTGTAGAGGTCCCTACCAAGCTCAAAGAATTGGTCCTGAGAGTTCTTGAGAGCTCATCGTTCAACAAGAGATATGGTCACTTGCTCAGTTTGGTTACTACTGGGTTCGACGAAGGTCTGATGACTGTCCTGTTCCAGTTCTTTGACCCTAAATACCATTGCCTCGCCTTTCCAGATTACTAGTTGGTTCCTACGTTGGAAGAATTCTCCAAGATACTTGGTTCACCTATATTAGAGCAAGTACCTTTCACCGGTTTAGAAGAATATCCAGTTGCTGAAAGTGTTGCCGTAGCTCTGCATTTGAAACCATCTAGCATTGAATCCAATTGGGAAAGAAGAAGTGGAGTTAAGGGCCTTCTTGCAAATTTTCTAATGAAGAAAGCTCAGATATTATTAGATGCTATGAGTTACCATGCCTTTGAAGATGTCTTAGCTCTCTTGATCTATGGATTGGTTCTGTTCCCTAATTCAGAGCAATTTATAGATGTCAGTGCCATTAACATATTCCTTGCTTGCAATCCAGTGCCTACATTGCTTGGATATACGTTGCATTCACTCCACACTCGTACCATGAAGAAACGAGGGGTTATTATGTGTTGTACGCCTTTCCTCTATCAGTGGTTTATTTTGCACCTCCCTTGGTCAGTAATGAAGAATGAGTTAGGTTTAAGGTGGAATCAAAGGATAATGTCCCTTTCTCACTCTGATATCTATTGGTGCCCTCTCTCTCTCTCAAGAAGATATCTCTTTTATTGATCGCCGCGGAGAGTTCCCTAATGTGCCACTCCTTGGCATTAGAGGAGGCATCACCTATAATCCTTCTTTGGCCCTGCGTCAGTTTGGTTACGTTCAGAGGGATGGTCCCCACGATATGCTCATCCAGGGCATTGTGTTTGACTATTCAAATGATCTACAAGGTTACCACTAGAGGTTCATTCGCACTTGGGCCATGGTGAAGAAGACCGATAGCAGCGCCTTGGGGCGCAAAAACTCCATCCCTTTGGAGCGTTACCTTAGATGGGTGCGAGCTCGTTCTCAAAGTCTTATGATGCCATACGCTGCCATCCTGCCAGTGATCTCAGAGTCTGTTGATCAAGAAGACGAGCCTCACATCATCTTTCATCCTGATATGCCAACAAGCTTCGAAGAGTTGCAAAAGTCTTGGATCCAGCTCAAGGAAGAACAAGACATCTTTGAGAATCAATTCTATGCTAGTGAGAAGAAGGTTTTGGATCTCACAAAGCAGATTTATGAAGAGCGAAGTTTGAACACCTATATTGCGCCGAAGAGGATGCGTTCGACCTTTTTTATCTTAGGAGTTTTATTTTTGTATTTTATTGCTGCCATTGTAAGTCCCAAGAGGCATGATGTAATCAACTTTGATCTATTAATACAATGTATGTTTCCTTTTTTCTAAGCAAATTTAAGTCTCCTAGTTTCCTTGAAATCATTTACATATGCATTATCATTCATCATAACATAAACAAGTTTTTTACAATAGGTCTCATTATCTTTTTACTGTTTATTTCAGTGAGATGGATATTTAACAGACAGTAAAGGATATTCAAGCGTAGAATGCTCAATTCCAACATATGTTCCTGGCTCTGGATAAAGGATAAGAGGACCTGAAGGCTCTTATGATCAAAGATAAGAAGAATAAGGCTAAGAAACCAGTCAGTGTTTTAAATTTAGGAAGAAGGTTCAGAGGACCGGCCAAGGGAGCTCTAGACTTCGTAACCTCGTCGGCTGAATGAGATAATCAAGAAGGAAAGAACAAGGAAGGAAATGACAACCCAGAGTATGAGGAAGATGAAGCTGACTACTCTGAAGAACATCATCCTCCTGCTGATGATAAATACAAACAACTGGAGGATCGCCTCAAAGCTATGGAGATCTAGAGGGTACCCGGGCTATATTTTGAAGAGCTAGGACTGGTCTCAGGGGTAGTCATCCTGTAGAAATTCAAGGTCCACACATTTGCTAAATATGACATTGTCTCTTGTCCTAAGCTGCATTTAAGGTCATACGCCAGGAAGATTCAACCCCATACTGTTGATAGGAACCTATGGGTACATTTATTCCAAGAAAGTTTGTCAGGGACGCAATTGGATTGGTTCTATCAGTTGGAAGGAACCAATATTCACAATTGGGAAGATTTTGCTGCTGCCTTTTACAAGCAATACCAGTATAATGCTGACCTAGCTCCAACTCGAACACAACTGCAAAGTATGTCTATGGATTTTGGTGAGGGTTTCAAAAATTATGCCCAAAAATGGAGGGATCTCGCAGGAAGAGTCCAACCCCTTTTATTTGATAGAGAGCTGGTGTATATGTTCTTGGGCACGTTGTCTGGTCCATTCTCCAAACATCTGATTGGAAGCTCCTCAGTTGGATTTACTGAGTTGATCTTGACCGGTGAGCAGGTAGAAACTGGTATTAATAGTGGTAAAATTCAAAGGGATGCATCCTCGAGTACGATGAAGAAACCCTTCAAGGGAAAGAAGGAGTTCAGTGCTGCTTATAGCCAGAGAAATCAAAACAAAACTGAACATCGTCCGACGGTAGGAGCTGTTATAATCTCCAATCCGGTATCAAATCAATAACGAAACCATCAATGTAGGATGGATGCGCCCATAAGCCGATTCACCCGGATCAACATGACCTTATCCTAGGTTTTTCCGCATCTATTAAACTCCAATTTAGTGACTATAAAGGAAGCTTCCAAGAACCCCAATACTACTTCTCCCCACTACAACCCGAACGCTCGGTGTGCCTATCATTCTTAAAGTCCACGACATGATACAAACGATTGTTGGGCCTTGAAAAATAAGGTACAAGACCTTATCAAGGGGAAAGAGATTAAATTTGACCTTCCAGAAACACATAATGTAATAACGGCGCCAATGCCCAAACATGGCCAAGGTGTCAATGTTGTTGATGATGACCGTTTTATTTCCTCTGTGGATGAGTTAACTAATCCCCTTTTGACTGTTAAAGAGAATCTATTGCAAGCCGGTTTTATTTCCGGGTTGTGGTAAAGGTTTCAACTTATGTATGTCTCTACCAGATAGCTGCTTGTTGTTAAAAATAGGTGTTCAACGCCTGATGGTCAACAAAGAGATTATGTTCGAAAAAATCCCCCTTACAAGAAGTTGTTGTGAAGATGTCTCGATAATCCATATTTCCAACAATCCTCCCAGAGTCTCCACCAAAAGACCCGTCAGGATTACTGTTGTACCCCAATTTTTCCCCCTGAGATCCCTTCATCATACCATATTGATTCAATCACAACAAGATCACATTAGGGCTTTTAGTTCTCCTCCCTACCTTTAGATTTTCTTTTTGAGGAATCACCAAGCACCTTGACTTGTTTTCTTTTGTGATCATGACTTTTTTGTCTTTTTTTCTTTGCTTTTAATTAATAAAAGGCAATGTTGGGTTGTATTGCTTGTTACTAATGTAGGTGAAGGAAATGAGATTTAGCAAGTTGCTCCATGGGTTCATGAGTTTATTTCCATGCCCTAGTCAATAAAGCTTGAGAAATTCAAACCTCACCATTAGATTTGTTTTGGAAGAAATGGCATGGCAAGATTATTTTGGTTCATCACATTTCAAGGTTATCAAATTTGATTCAAAAGTACAAGGGGTTTATTGAAGAAGTTGTCATGCTTGGACAAGACTTTGTTCCCATTGGTCACAAGTGCATATTTCTCTTAACTATCAAGATATGGAGGTGGTTTTGGTGGCTATGAATTCTAATTTTCATCCTCAATAACTTCTATTTACAAAGAATTTGTGTTGGTACAAGAAGTTTGTTCAAAATTGTCAAAGTTCCTCAAAGCATTTTCTTGATCTAGAAGCTAGGGTTTTGAACTTCAAAGAAGTATATCTTGCTCATCTTTTGGTATTTTTGAGTGATTCCAAATACATCCTTCTCTTTAAAGGGTTATTAACAAATCACTTCAAAATTTTCAAGGAGTTTTCACGTTGAAGAAACTTGATGATGAAGAAAGATCACAAGTCCTCTAGATGAACCCCCAATTTCTCATGTGTAACTTCAAATGATCATAACTTGGTCAATGTTTATCACATTGAACCAATTTTTTCCATAATGATCTTAAGGATGTGAACTTTATTCCTTCTTTTATGTGTAAAGTGAGAAAATGGATGGAAGATGTCCTAAGGCTACAAAAGATTATAGGTCATTTCATGATTTTTTGCCAACTTCAACAATTCATAACTCTCTCAATTTTTGTAGATTTTGAATGGTTCAAGTTTCAAAATGTCATTCAAGAGGTCTATTTCATTCCATATTTTTTGTTCAAGAGCAAATTTCAAGTGGAAGGCCTTGTTTGGATGCAAAACATTATAGGTCATATTTGAAGAAAAAACTTGTACTCAATGCAACTTTCAGCTCAAGCATCCATTTGATTCCATTCTTTTTCCATTTCAAAGATTGTAACCTCATCTTTCTAAAACATCAAGAATCATGATCTAATACCCCTTATGCTGAGAATGTCGTTGATTTGAACTTGGTAACTTGGAATTGAAGTTTCTTCAAAAGTCAGAATTTGAAATCATTGGTTTAGCTTCTAAACACTTTGTTTATGCGTGTTTTTTCCTCTAAACATGTTTAGTGAACTTCCAGAAGTGATTAGCACAACAAAACACGCATTTTGGATGAGTTTTGATCAAATTAGAAGTCACACTTTTCATGTTTGCAACTTCACACGATTTCCCTCAAAACTTTATCATTTCACACGCTTGGGCATTCTGTTTAATTCCCTATAAATAGAGGGTCATACCCTATTCATTTCCTCAAGCTTGGATAGCAAGAATCACCCTGCCAAACTTGTTCCATAACTCAAAATTCTACAATTTGAAATCTGTTTTCAAGCCTTTTTCAATCTAATTTTTCTATCAATTTACCTTCTTTGATCTTCCCTGAAGCTAACCATATAATTACATTCAAGAATCGTGCCCTTTATTGCTCCATAGAAGTCCAATTTCAGAGCTCTACAACTCAACTTCAATAGGAAGATTTCTTCATCAATTCTTTAAAACATTGATATCATTGCGATGCTCTCATTGCCCTGGTTCTAGTTGCAACACTTATTTCATCTGGAAACTTGTTTTGACCATGAAATTTCAAATCCCTTTTCAAAACTTCCTTTCCAAATTGCTTGAGCTACAGTTTATATAAATTTATCACGAAGGTGTGGTTGTCTTCATCTTGAAGAGACGAAGTAAATGTCATAGGTCTCGTGCTCTAATTTTACAGATTGAGCAACCTGGTTTTGTGACTGGCTGGAGGTTGAAGATGACCAACGTGTCATCCTTCAACCAATGAAACAACGCCATTTGGATTTTTTGAATTTCTGATTTACATTTGATTCAGTGCTTTATTCACTAATGACCATGATATGCACAGTGCGCCAGATCCTTTGGATTTGATTACTAACGCGTTTTGACTCTCATCCAATGGTCCACATATTTTTGACTTTATTTTTCTTTTCTGATTTTTATATTTAATTGTTTTAAATTTCAAAAAATCATAGAAAATTCATTTTTAGTCAAAAAAACTCTGAAAAAATTATGAAAAATATTTTTGATTTTTCTCTTTCTGATTTTTAGTTTTTCATAATTTTATTTTGTGTTTTGATATTTTTTATAAATTTCCACTTTATTTGAATTGTTTTAAATGTTTAAAAATACTTTTATGCATTTTTAAATTTTTGGAAAAATTATGGAGTGATCCAATGATATTGTGACAAGTATTGGTGATGTCATTTATTTTTTATTTCTGAATTTGTTATTTTTTTATTATTTTTGGTTTATTTTACTCATTTCTTTTAATTTTAAAAATAGTTTCTGACTTTAAAAAATTACCAAAAAATTTATAAAATCATTTTAGTTCATTTCTTATTTTTCTCTGGTCTTACTTTTTATTTCTTGATTAATTTGAATATAGTTGATATTTTTCTCTATTATTTCTATTTTAAAACATTTTTAAAACCTTTTTTATGTATATTATATGCAATATTATTTTTTTATTATTTTCTGGTTGATCTTGGATTGAATTTTTGGTCATGAACTTTGTTAATATCATTGGATCCATGGTGTTGAGTCTAACTCCATAAAAATGGATGAATGATTTTAATAATAGTTTGATTTAAATTTAATTCAAATGTGGTTTGTATATTCTCTCCCACCCTCTTCATCTTGTCCCTTTCTCATTGCACTAAGAGTTATTGGAATATGATATCTATATCATGTCTCAAAACAAATGGTGCATAGATTGCTATTGACCGACCTTAAAATAGGTTCTACCAATCCTCTAATGGATCTACAACACTTTTGGTCAACGCGGATCACTTAAACATGGTTGATCATTAAATGATACTTTTGAGGATTCCAAATGGATGATATACTTGACAAAAAGCAAATGCAACTTGTTGTGTGGAGGTTTTGGTTCTACCAATCCTATAATAAGTTCTAAATGCAAGTTTCAATATGGTCATCCAACTAACCACTAATTATTAAATTGTTTTTACTTTATGCCCTTTTATTTTTTATGCTTTATGTACCATTTACTTTAAGCATTACATTTTATGTCATTTTTATTTTGCTCAATTGAGCCTTTTCTTTTCTCTTCTAAGACACCTAATAATCAACTTGAACCATAAAAAAAACATGGCAAAATACTCATTTTGGTCTCTTAAGTATACCCTTGAGTTCATATTGGTCGCTTAATTTTTTTCGTGCCACTTTGGTCCCTTAACTTTCAAGACGTTTCATTTTAGTCCTTTTTTTTTTCTAATTAGCGACGGAAAAACTTTAAAATCGGTCACTAAATCCGTCGCTAATTAGGGAAAAAGGACTAAAATGAAACGTTTTGAAAGTTAAGGCACCAAAGTGACACGAAAAAAAATTAAGGGACCAATCTGAATCCAAGGGTATATTTAAGGGACCAAAATGAGTATTTTGCCAAAAAACATTTAAAATACTTGGACTATTTGGTTACTATCTTTGGTATTATGGAGTATTGGACTTCTTGGACTTAGGATTAGAAACCCTGACCTATGTTGAAGACCTTGTGATCTTAATTGATATTTTGTCTGGAGTTCTTGAGGTTTACCTCAAGACATTAGATTATTTATTTGTTTTGTGTGCAGGTTATTGTGATTAAATTCTTTGTTTGTAATCTGGAATTCACCCGTATACAGCCGTTACTCTGCCCAATTTTTGTGAAGACCTAATACACTTGAAGTTTGGTTCTCTCAAGAGGTCTAGTATCTTTGCTTGTTTGGTTTCAATCCAAAGAATGATAATTCTATATTGACTCATAATGTCAAGTATTGGCTTCTTATTAGTTAGATGGTTCTTATCCCTAGCTTTTACTTTATGCTTTAGGATAGTCTCTTCTTCTCCTTCCATCTTCTTTAATTTCAAAAAATCTTCTTCCTCCTTTTGAAAATTCTTCTTGTTTTTAAACTTGAACCACTTTCATAATAAACTTGGACTTAGATCCATGCATTTTCAAAAAAAATTCACAAATAAACTCCAAATCAACTTAATAAAACCTTGACATTTTTTTATGAGAAGACTAAAAATCAATCACATCCAAACCATTTTTCCATTTTGGCTCTTATCTTTAAAACTTTTCTCAAAAGATTAGACTCTTGTCAATCCTTGTAGTGATGCAAACAACTATACTTCTATAATATGTAGTGAAGAGAGATATTTTCCAATTGGATGTTGAGTGAGGCATTATTGATTTTAAAACCCAAGCCATATCCTCCACTTTGAGATGATGCAAATTCTCCTTTCTCATTATTGTGGGTAGCAAGTATGTTTTTCCACACGGACAATGACGATGATGTCTTATCTCATAAAATTAACCAACACACTTGTGCTTTAAATTTTTTTAAAGAGGAACTATGTGTACCCTGATCCCTTATTGCACGAAAGGTGGTACGTAGGCACTAAAGATTCACAACCGCGGTGGGTGCAAATATCATAAAAAATATATTTCTTCTCTTATCTCCACCACCTATTTTACATACAACATTTTATAGCCAAAATATGCAGATTTTACAAAGAGGTTCCTGCAGAGTACCGTAGATGTTTAGGGTGCTAATACCTTCCCTTTGCATAACCAATCCCCTTATCAGAATCTTTCCCCCTCTTTTTGGGTTATTCGCTCTTTTCCCATTCCGTTGGAAACAATAAAGCGCGATGGCGGTTTTTATTTTGATTTGTACAAGTCTAGTCAATCCAATGGCTTAGTCTTAAATATTTCTACCGCTACAGAAAAATGGAAACTTCACTGGGGAAATATTGATCTCTCGCTGGTCCATCCCTAAGTGGGTTGAACCTATCTTTGTTTATATCTGTATATGTGCTATTGTTGTTTATGTGTTATATGTTGTATATATGTTTGTTTAGATTTTCCTGGTTTTCAGGGTGCTTAGTGATTATTTATAAGTCCTATACCCGGACTTCGGCAAACTTTAAGATAGGACGGGCGGTATAGTCATGTTAACTTTGAGGGAGTAATCCCAAAAAAGGAGGCATGAGATCCTCCACTCAGTGGAGGCCCCTTTGATTGTAGTGTCGTTTACCGAGTAATCGGGAAGATGTACTGCTTTTGACCTGGGAGCCTGCTGAAACTAAGGACCTTAGAATACCAAACCCATCCCGACCTTTTAGGTGTAGTGTGTAAGCTATGACGCAGTAATCCGAAAATAGTTGTCACGCGATCTACGCTCGGACGAGTTTTTCTTGAGAATATTACTAATTACCGAGTTAATTGGGAAGTTGTAATATCCGAAGGAAGGATGTATATCTGGGAACCTCTAGAACCTTGTTTAGAAGGTGATAACTTTTAGACCAACACCTTATGGGTAGTACCTTCGACTTCATGCTCGTGACGTTGAACCTATGAACCCTATATGTGTGATCTTGTGTGTGATTGTTGCATCATGCATCCATGCACTCATAAGCATCTTTTGAAGAAATATTATTTCAAGGGACTTAAAAGTTGACCATTTGTGAATATCTCAGGTACTTTTTAACCATGGATTCTGGAAAAAGAAAGACTAGGAAGTACAATTTCAAGGATCCCAAGATAGATGAGTTGATCAATCTAATTCCCGAGATCGAGTGTTCTGCAGATTTTCGGAAGAAGTATGGCTCCATCATTCCTCTTATGAAGCTTAGGATGAAGGAAGGTATTCTCTCTACCTTGGTCCAGTTATATGATCCGATGTATCATTGTTTTACTTTTCCTGACTATCAGTTGATGCCTACACTAGAGGAGTATTCTTATCTGTTGGATTTACCTATTACCGAACGTGTTCCTTTTACTGGTTTGGAGGGTGGGCCAAAACCACAGGAGATTGCTGCTTTGATTCATCTGGGGAAGTCTGAGGTGGAAGGCCATATGACTACTAAAGAAGGGATTAGTGGATTACCGGCCCAGTTCTTATTGGAGAAAGCCTGTTACTTTTCCAGGATGAAGAGTACAGTCGCTTTTGAGGCCATCTTTGCTATACTTGCTTACAGATTGTTCTTATTTCCTAATATGGACAAGTTTGTTGACATTAATGCTATCAGGATCTTCATGATTGGAAACCCATTTCCTACATTGTTGGGTGATGCTTATTACTATATTCATCTTCGAAATTCTTACCATGGAGGGATGATTATCTGTTGCACGCCTTTGTTGTACTGGTGGTTTATCTCTCATATGCCTCAATCTGATGCTTTATGGGATGTCAGGAAGGAACCCCGTTGGGCTCCTAAGATCATGGCACTTACTCACTCGGATATTGATTGGTATCATCGAGATTACCAGGATATAGAGATTGTTGATAATTGTTGTAGTTTCCCCAATGTACCTCTTCTTGGTACAAAGGGAGGAATTAACTATAACCCTGTTCTCGCATGACGACAGCTTGGTTATCTGATGAGGGATAAACCAAATAGTATTCATTTGAGTAGTTTCTTTCTGAAGGAGGGAGGAGACCATAAGGAAGCTAGGGAGTAGATTGCGAAGGCCTGGCGTCACATCCACAAGAAGAGTAAGAAATAATTGGGACCTATGGGGGTTGTTTATTGAGCCATATCTTCAGTGGGTCCAAGCGAGAGCTATTCAGTTGAAGATGCCGTATTCTTGGGAAACACCTATGCTTGATTTGTTTGTGAAAACCACTCCTACCTTCTTGGATGATCTAGAAGAGCTGCAACTTGCTTTGGTCAGGATGCACCAGGAAAAAGATGCTTGGAAGAACAAGTGCCAAACTTTAGAGATTTCCTTTAGAGCAGACTTGAAGGAGAAAGACGACTTGATTGAGATCCTTGGGAGTCGAGTGGTAGAGACTATGGAGAGGAAAGGGGATTTATTTTATCCTAAGCCTCAATCAGATGCTGATTACTCACTTCCTGATTCAGGTGATTGGAAGGAGGTTGCCACCAGGTATACGGAAGAAAACCAGAGGTTGAAGGCTCAGATTGCCAAGCTTACAGGGAAGCGCCATCGCATAGAGTGATCTTCGACAACTTTACTTCTTAGGGTTTTAGATTTTATTTTCATCTTGTACTTGGGATTGTTGAGACCTGTATCCTATTTTGAAGTTATTATAATAAAATTTTCCAGTATCTCAAACATGTCATTACTTTGATATTTGCATGTGTCTCTAAAACTTTAAATCCCTTGAAATATTAAATAACAAAATAAAGTCATGTGCATTGCATATCATGAATAATATTGCACATATTTATTGCATTTGTTATGCATATCCAGGTGTCTTACCAAGCTTATTTACTTTGTTCGGCAAGCTGACTCACCACTACAACACTCGGACTAATTTTAGAAGGAAGATGGACAACTTAAAACAAGAGAATCGCGAGTTGTGCGAGGAAGTTTTTGCTTTGAAGGCCGGAATGGCCAATCTTACTACTCTGATGGAATCTCTGGTGGCTGCTCAGAATCAACCACGGAGTGTTCAACCTCAACCAACAAGGGCTACTGCTGAAGCTCCAGTTGTTCCTGTATCTGCTACCTCAACTATTGTTCAAAATCGCATGCCTCAAGGTTATCCACGGAGAATGCCGGAGAACTTTACACCTGAAGGATTCAATATTGGTCCTCAAGATACTCCAGTTTTTCAGACTATTGTTACTCCTGCACCTCCTGTGGTGCATGCTGCTCCGGCCGCACCTCCTTCAGTGAATATGGTTCCGTTTTTTAATGATGATATGTGTCGTCCTTTTCCTCCACCAAGTGAAGACTCGGGTCTCTATGACAGAATGGATGATTTTCAAGAGCAGTTTGACAAGATGCAGAGAGAGATGAAGGCCCTCAGGGGAAAAGAGTTATTCGTGCAGAATGTGAATGAATTATGCTTGGTCCAGAATGTTAAGATACCTACAAAGTTTAAGGTCCCAGAGTTTGAGAAGTACAAGGGAAACACTTGCCCCCGTGCTCATCTGGTAATGTATGTAAGGAGAATGTCTACCCATACTGATGATCAGTGTCTGCTGATTCACTTTTTTAAGGATAGTTTGACCGGTGTTGCGTTGAAGTGGTATATGAGTTTGAACAGCATCAATATCCATACTTCCTATGACTTGGGAGAAGCATTTATCAGACAATACAAGTATAACACGGACATGGCGCCTGACCGTGATCAACTCAGGGCAATGGTTCAGAAAGACAGGGAATCATTCAAAGAATATGCACAGAGATGGCGTTAGGTAGCTGCCCAAGTGATTCCTCCCATGGAAGAGAAAGAGATGACTAAGATTTTCTTGAAGACTCTGGGTGCTTTCTACTATGAAAGGATGGTAGCAAGTGCGCCAAGTGACTTTATTGAAATGGTAGGCATGGGTATCCGTTTAGAATAGGCCGTAAGAGAGGGTCGTTTAATGAAGAGTGAAGGATTTGGAGGTGCGAAGAAGCCATCTTATGTGTGTATCAAGAAGAAGGAAGGGGATGCGAATGCTTTTATGCAAGAGAGAAGGGTTAATCGTCCTAGAAGAAATTATCAGTGTAATCAGCAAGTCGCCTCAGTTACTCCAGTTGTTAGTGTAGCTCCAAGCACCGTTGCTTATCAGAGACCATCCCAGAAGGGGAATCAAGGGTATAATCATAGAAGGGAGAGTTATGAACCTATTCCTATGAGTTATACAGAGTTACTACCGGCATTGATTCAGAAGAAGTTGGTTTAGACCCGACCACCTCCCGCTGTACCATCACCTTTACCTTGGTATTACAAGGCAGACCAAACATGTGCTTTTCATCAGGGAGCACTAGGGCATCATGTTGAGAATTTGTATCCTTTGAAGACCGAGGTGAAGAAATTGGTGAAGTCTGGTATTCTATCTTTCAAGGATGTGGGTCCTAATGTGAAAGACAGTCCTCTACCCAAGCATGGAGGAGAAAACATTGTGAATATGGTGGCCGGTTGTCCAGGCGACTTCCGAATTTTTGATATTCATCTAGTTAGAGGAGATTTGGTGAAAATGCATGCAGACCTCTATGAATTTAGCTACTATACGCATGACCATTCCGGTTGTGCTATTTGCAATACAAACATACAAGGTTGCGACAAGATAAAGGCTGATTTGCAGGAGATGATGGATGAGGGCCTCATCCACATAATCAGGCCTAGGGCAGAGTATGAAGAGGAGGTGAATATGGTTTCTGGATGTCCTGGAGAGTTTAAAATTTTTGATGTGGAGTATATGAATGCAGACCTTGCGTAATTGCATGCTACTTCCTGCCACTTGGCTGGTCAGGTGGAACATCAGTATGGATCTTACTGAATTTGCTGTCGAGACTCCCGAGGATGTTCAATCGTCAAGAAAGGTGTTCAGTTGTTGTTGGATAATGGAACTATCAAGGTTACCAGTCAAAGGGATGATTACCATGAAGTTGATGTGATTGAGGTTTGTTTGGATGAAGAAGAGTTGGATGATGAGTATACCTCTGCAGATGATTATTTCTCCTCAGATTAGGATTTGTTTTCTAGAGATGACTCAATAATGAGTGATTATGTTGAAGAAGGGGTAAATGTCATTGTGCCTTGTTTTGGTGCACCCACCCATATTGAAGTTGAGTATTATAGCAAGCCAGTTGTTACCCCATTGGTGATTAGTTTGACGGGTCATGTTCCCTACAAGTCAGATAAGGTTGTACCCTACAAATATAATGCTACAATCTTAGAGGATGGTGTGGAAGTTCCCATCCAGCCAATGCCTGATGTTGGAAATATTGCTGAGACTAGCAGAGTGACTCGCAGCGGTTGTGTATTTGCAACATTTGTTCATGGAGATGTTAGCACTGGAAAGAAACCTGCTGAGAATGTTGAACCCAAGAAGGTTACATGTGAATCTAGTGGAGCTACGTTAGAGAAAGAAGTGGATGATATTTTAAAGATAATCAAGATGAGCGACTACAAAATTATAGATCAGCTACTGCAGACTCCTTCAAGAATATCTATCTTGGCTTTATTGATGAACTCCTCTGCTCACAGAGAATCTTTGATGAGGGTATTGGACCAAGCTTTTGTGGAAAGTGTCATGCCTATAGACCAATTCAGTAGTGTAACAGGAAACATTATGTCATGTAATAACCTGAGTTTCTACGATGATGAATTGCCAGACGAAGGAAGGAATCACAACCTGGCCCTCCACATCTCCATGAATTGCAAGAATGATTCACTATCCAATATGCTGATTGATAATGGATCCGCATTAAACGTTATACCAAGGAGCACTCTTATGAAGTTGAAATATCAAGGGACGCCCATGCGCCCAAGTGGCATTATTGTGAAAGAGTTTGATGGATCAAGAAAATCTGTTATCGGTGAAGTGGACTTGCCTATTCATGTAGGCCCATATTTGTTTCAGATTACTTTCTAGGTCATGGATATTGTACCTGCTTATAGCTGTTTGCTAGGAAAGCCGTGGATACATGAGGCAGGGTCTGTCACTTCAACTTTACACTAGAAACTAAAGTTTGTACGAGAAGGAAAAGTGGTAATCATAAATTGAGAACATACATTATTGATATCTCATTTGTCCTCTTTCAGCATTGTGGAGGCGGATGAAGCTGCTGTTGGAACCCAGTTCCAAGCCTTATCCATTGATAATATAAGAGGAAATGAGAATTCCATGGTTTCACTTAAGGATGCACAGCAAGTTGTGCATAAGGGCTGTAGTGAAGTATGGGGACAAATTGTTGATCCACCTGTAAACAAGAACTTAGCTGGCTTGGGGTTCTCTTTGAAGAATGACAAAGGTAAGATCATGAAGCCGAAGTATGCTGCAGGAAAGTATCAAGACATCTTCTGTAGCGGGGTTTATCTTCATCCAACTGTTTCCGGGATTAATGCCATTGTGGAAGAGGAAGCAGAGCAGGAAATACCAAGTTGTGCATAAGGGCTGTAGTGAAGTATGGGGACAAATTGTTGATCCACCTGTAAACAAGAACATAGCTGGCTTGGGGTTCTCTTTGAAGAATGACAAAGGTAAGATCATGAAGCCGAAGTATGCTGCAGGAAAGTATCAAGACATCTTCTGTAGCGGGGGTTATCTTCATCCAACTGTTTCCGGGATTAATGCCATTGTGGAAGAGGAAGCAGAGCAGGAAATACCAAATTATGTGACACACAGAGTTAGGGTTCAGAACTGGATCACCATTGATGTTCCCTCTTGCATACATGTTTCAAAGTAATTTGTTTTGTTAATCTTTTTGAAAAGATTTCACTCTACCCAAGGTGAAAGTATTAATATTGTATGGTCTTATCTGTTTGCTGTGACTTTTAAAATCAATAATAAAAGTTGCCTTTGTTTCCCAAATTGTGTCTTTATTTTCTGCTTTTTCTTAGAAAATGGTAATCAGAAAAAAACCTTTCAAAATAAATAATAACTAAAATATAATCTTCATGATCACTTATTATATGTGTCAGTTTCTAAATGCAATCATAAATCATATGTGCAGATTAATTAAAAAACCCGTTGAATACAATGACCCTACATCCTCTCCCAACTTTGAATGTCCTGTGTATGGGGCCGAAGAAGAAGAATATGATGAGATTCCAAAAGAGGCCCCACAGTTGCTTGAGCGCGAGGAAAATGCCATTCATTCATATAAAGAGCCATTGGAAGTAATCAATTTGGGTTCAGAAGAAGATCAGAAAGAAGTCATGATTGGAGCGTTGCTACATCCTGATGTGAAGAGCAGGTTGATTGAGTTGTTGAAAGAGTATGTGGATATTTTTGCTTGGTCTTATCAAGATATGCCTGGTCTAGATACAGATATTGTAGAGCACCGTTTGCCGTTGAAGCCAGAGTGTCCGCCATTCAAACAGAAGTTGAGAAGAACTCACCCAGATATGGCAGTGAAGATCAAGGAGGAGGTTCTAGAGCAGATTAATGTCGGTTTTCTTGTGACGTCAATGTATCCTCAATGGATTGACAATATTGTCCCAGTACTGAAAAAAGACAGAAAAGTTTGCATGTGCATAGATTACAGAGATCTAAATAAAGCTAGTCTAAAAGATGGTTTTCCATTGCCACACATTGATATGTTAGTGGATAGCATAACGAAATTCAAAGTATTTTCGTTCATGGATGGATTTTTTGGGTATAATCAAATAAGAATGGCTTCAGAGGACATGGAAAAAACAACGTCTATCACACCCTGGGGAACATTCTGTTACATAGTGATGCCTTTCGGGTTGAAGAATGCTGGTGAAACGTACCAGAGGGCTATGACAACCATATTCCATGATCTGATATACAGGGAAATTGAGGTATATGTTGATGATATGATTGCTAAATCCCAGACTGAAGAAGGGCATGTAGAATATTTGTTGAAGTTGTTTCAGCGTTTGAGGAAGTATCGTCTACGCTTGAATCTAAATAAATGTACCTTCGGTGTATGATCGGGGAAATTGTTGGGTTTCATTGTTAGCCAGAAATGAATTGAAGTTGACCCTGATAAAGTCAAAGCAATTTAAGAGATGCCAGCGCCGAGAACTGAAAAGCAAGTCAGAGGGTTCCTCGGGCGTTTGAAATATATTTCCAGATTCATTTCCCACATGACTGCAACATGTGAACCGATCTTTAAGTTGTTAAAGAAAGATAAAAGTTGTGTGTGGACGGATGACTGCCAAAAGGCATTTGAAAGTATTAAAGAATATTTGTTTGAACCTCCTATCTTGCTCCCTCATGTCGAAGGAAGACCATTTATTATGTATCTGACAGTGTTAGATAATTCCATGGGCTGTATTCTGGGACAACAAGATGAAACGGGGAAGAAAGAGTACGCCATTTTTTATCTCAGTAAAAAGTTTACTGATTGTGAGTCGCGGTATTCCATGCTGGAAAAGACATGTTGTGCTCTGGCCTAGGCAGAAAAAAGTTTGCGGCAATATATGTTGAATCACACCACTTGGTTGATCTCCAAAATGGATCCAATCAAGTACATTTTTGAAAAGCCTGCTCTTACTAGGAGAATTTCCCGCTGACAAATGCTGTTATCTGAATATGATATTGAATACCGCACTCAAAAAGCTATTAAAAACAACGTGTTGGCAGATTATGTTTCTCACCAACCAGTTGAGAATCATCAGTCTGAGAAGTATGAATTTCCCGATGAGGATGTGATGTTTCTGAAAGTGAAAGATTGTGATGAACCATTGCCCGAGGAAGGTCCTGATCATGAATCTCATTGGAGTATGATATTTGATGGAGCTATGAATTCTTATGGTAAAGGAATTGGTGTTGTGATTGTCACTCCACATGGATCGCACATTCCTTTCACTGCAAGGTTGACATTTGATTGTACTAATAATATGGCAGAATATGAGGCTTGCATCATGGGTCTCGAGGAAGCTATTGATCTCAGAATTAAAATTCTATATGTGTATGGTGATTCAGCTTTGGTAGTAAACCAGATTAAAGGATAATGGGATACTCGTCACCCCGGATTGATCCCTTACAAAGATTATGCTAGAAGGTTGTTACCCTTATTTAATAAAATTGAATTCCATCACATTCCTAGAGATGAAAACAAATGGCAGACGCTCTGGCAACTCTGGCTTCGATGTATCAAGTGAATACTTGGAATGATATACCTCAAATTATGGTTCGGAGACTGGATAGGCCCGCTCATGTGTTTACAACAGAAGAGGTAGCAGATGAGAAACCTTGATATTATGATATCAAGCATTCTCTCCAAACTCAGGAATACCTGATTGGTGCATCAAATAAAGATAGAAAGACATTGAGAAGATTGGTTGGCAGTTTCTTCCTCAGTGAAAATGTGTTGTACAAGAGAAATTATGACATGGTCTTGCTCAGATGCGTGGATAGACACGAAGCAGACATGTTGATGCATGAGGTTCATGAAGGTTCATTTGGCACTCACGTCAATGGACATTCAATGGCTAAAAGGATGCTAAGGGCAGGTTACTATTGGCTGACAATGGAATCTGATTGTTACAAATTTGCAAAAAGTGTCATAGATGCCAGATTTATGCGGACAAGTGGAATGATAGAACCCAAAGCTTCAAATGGACACTGTTTTATCTTGGTAGCAATTGGTTGCTTCACCAAGTGGGTGAAGGTTGCTTCATATGCTAATGTTACTAAGCAGGTGGTTATGCGCTTCATTAAGAATAATATTATATGTCAGTATGGTGTGCTGAACAGAATTATAACTGACAATGGCTCGAATCTGAAAAACAAAATGATGACAGAACTATATGAATAATTCAAGATTGTCCATCACAACTCATCTCCTTACAGGCCAAAGATGAATGGGGATGTTGAAGCTGCTAATAAGAATATCAAGAAGATTATCTAGAAGATGGTTGTCACTTATAAGGATTGGCATGAAATGTTCCCTTTTGATTTGCATGGATATTGGACATCTGTCCGCACTTCAACAAGAGCAACTCCATTCTCCCTTGTGTATGGAATGGAAGCGGTACTCCCAATCGAAGTTGAGATTCCCTCTTTGCGTGTGATAATGGAAACCAAGTTGTCAGAGGCTGAATGGGTCCAGAACAGGTTTGACCAATTGAATTTGATCGAAGAGAAGAGAATGACAGCTTTGTGTCATGGGCAGTTATATCAGAAGAGCATGAAGAAAGCTTTTGATAAGAAGGTCAAACCTCGTGAATTCAGAGAAGGCAATCTCGTTCTCAGGAAGATCATGTCTTTTAACGTTGATTCTAGGGGCAACTGGACTCCCAATTTTGAAGGCCCATGTATTGTCAAGAAAGTCTTCTCTGGTGGCGCATTAATTCTTGAAACTATGAATGGCGAGGAGTTCCCACGTCCCATGAATGCTGATATAGTCAAGAAATACTTTGTCTAAAGAAATAAAAGAACAGCTCGCTAAGTTGAAAACCCGAAAGGGAGGCTTAGAAATAAAATAGCGTCTTGGTAGGTCGAAAACCCAAAAGGGCGGTCTAGGAAAAAATTAGAGACATAAACAAAATAAATTTCCCGCTAAGTTGAAAACCCGCAAGGGCAGCTTAGGTAAAAGTTATGGACTTTCTTGGAAAGTAACTACATCAGACAAGACTTGATCATGGGAGCAACAATCTTCTCGGATCCTCATCATACTTTGACAGAAGCTGCTGCTCAGGATTTCAAAAGTTGTTAGAGGTAATAGTGTTCATTGTATCTCAATGTATCTTTTCCATTATATATTACCATTTTCTAAACTTTGTAATCATCCGCGGAGTCTCGCCATTCGCAGATTACCACTCTATCAATAAAATTTGAGCTTTTACCCAATTCTTTGTATTTCTTATTTTTATTCAGCTTACAAAGACTCCATTTATTATTGATAATAATTTTTAAAGCAAAAAGATTAAATAACAAAGTTATTTTTTAAAAAGAATTTACAACTTACTTTACTTTAGATTTTGTGATTCAAGAGGAAAACAAAAGTGGTGATCCCAGGAATGGACGAACTCCAGTAATTTTGGGAAGTTTTGTTTCCCCAGGGAAGGTTTTCTCAGGACGTTTTCGCTCGTATGCGTGTGCTTTTTGTATATTGAAAACAATATTAATTGGTGTAAGGTACAATATTGGGTTTGTGATTCCGGTGTCCCCAGTAAGGTCTTGGTTCATTTTTCATTTCTTTTGAGTCTGCATGATATGAAGACTCAATCCAAGATTCTCTAGTGAAGGTCTCTCTTATTTGATAGAAGTCCTTTCTCCTGAGAGAAGTTGGTGCAATAATTACTCTCGAAGAAGAATGTATCTCCGGTTTCCCCAGAAGAACATATATTGGTTTCCCCTCGATGATGTGGTGTTGACCTTCCCAATAAAGTCAGCACGAAGTCCTTAGTTGATGTTTTGGTGATGAAGCATTATCTCCTTTAGTGAAGTCTGTATGATTTTTCTGCTTTAAAGTTGGCCTGAATTCCCCAGTGGATGTTTTGACAATTTAGTTTCCATCTGCCTTATTTAAAATCAGTTTTGCAATCCCCAGTAGAAGTGCTACACATGAAAACATTTATTTCCCTGTTGAAGTCTGAGTGCTATTCCCTGGTGAAGCCTGGAGAAGGATGTTATATCCCTGTATCTGTATTGTTTTATTGCTATGATTGTATCTCCCCAGTAAAGTTCAGCCATGCAGTAGGACTTTGTTTCCTCAGTTGGTGCTTATTCACTTTTGGAATGATCATCTTGGATGTGATTTAGCCGAGTGTTGATTATGCCCGAGTTGGTTTTTCCTGGTTATTCCCAGTGTTATATGTCTGTTTTGTCAGCATATACATGATAACACTCATACATTCATACATACATCATGCATAGTTGAATTTATCAAATCACCGCTCATTCACATTTTGTTGACATATTACCCTGTTTTGCAGAGTTATGTTGTCCTCTCTCCAATAGAGTGTTGGCCTTAAGCAGAAAGTGTATATTCTTTCAATTTCCCCACTGAGTTATCCCTCGTGGAAGATGTTTGCTTTAGCCTTCTAGTACAACTCTTTGTCTGGATGATTTGGGTTTCCTCTTGAGTTTATTTCTCAAAGGAAATGTTTCAAACGACTATCTCATTCCAGTTTGTTTCTGGTTTGAATTTTCGATCCTCGACAATATTATTACTTTGGATTTCTACAAGCTTTGAGCATTGGTTTGATAATATGCATTTATTTTGCACGAGAAGACTTTATCTCCTGAGCATGAGTGTATTGGCATTTCCCCAGGAAGTCATAGTTCCTTCCCCAGGATGTCATATTGCTTTCCCCAAAAAGTCATTTTTACAATCCTTCCTATAACAGCAAGTAGCAGGTCTCTTTATTTGAGCAACTTATACTTCCCTGTAAAGGTCGACGTTACCTTTTTTGCTATCTTCTCTATGAGTGGATAGTTTGCAGTCCGTTGCCAAATTACTCCAGTGGATGGCAAGACTTTCAATATCGCAGAGACAGTTCATTGTGAAATCTTTATAAATGGTAGTCTCTTTATTTGAGACAGCTTATATATTACCCTTTCCAGGCGGAGTGCCTTGGTTAAAAAAGAAGTTGAGACCCGTTCTAGGTGAAATTCCAGAATTTTGGGGAAACTTGTTATATTTTTGCTACCCTCAATGAATGTTGATAGTTCATCGTCAGTGAACGGCGGTGCTATGATATATTCTCTTTCTACCTTCAGTGAAAGTTGGTAGGTCACCTTCAGTGAAAATTGGTGATTGTTATCTTTTTGCTACCCTCAGTGAATGTTGGTAGTTCATCATCAGTGAATGGAGGTGCTATGATATATTTTCTCTCTACCTTCAGTGAAAGTTGGTAGGTCACCTTCAGTGAAAGTTGGTGATTGTTATCTTTTTGCTACCCTCAGTGAAAGTTGGTAGTTCATCGTCAGTGAACGGCGGTGCTATGGTATATTTTCTCTCTACCTTCAGTGAAAGTTGGTAGGTCGCCTTCAGTGAAAGTTGGTGATTGTTATCTTTTTTCTACCCTCAGTGAATGTTGGTAGTTCATCGTCAGTGAATGACGGTGCTATGATATATTTTCTCTCTACCTTCAGTGAAAGTTGGTAGGTCACCTTTAGTGAAAGTTGGTGATTATTATCTTTTTTCTACCCTCAGTGAATGTTGGTAGTTCATCGTCAGTGAACGATGATGCTATGATATATTTTCTCTCCACCTTCAGTGAAAGTTGGTAGGTCACCTTCAGTGAAAGTTAGTGATTGTTATCTTTTTGCTACCCTCGGTGAATGTTGGTAGTTCATCGTCAGTGAACGACAGTGCTATGATATATTCTATTTCTACCTTCAGTGAAAGTTGGTAGGCCACCTTCAGTGAAAGTTGATGCTTGTTATCTTTTTTCTACCCTCAATAAATGTTGGTAGTTCACCGTCAGTGAATGATGATGCTATGATATTTCTTTTCCTTCTACCTTCAGTGAAAGTTGGTAGTTCATCGTCAGTGAACATCGATGATTATTTCTCTCTACCTTCAGTGAACGTTGGTAGCTCACCGTTAGTAAACGTCGATGTTTTTATTTCTTTCCTCTTTCTACCTTCAATGAATGTTGGTAGTCTCGCCTTCAGTAGGCGTTGGTGTATCCTTTGACCATTTTACCACCCCCTCTAAGTCGGGTCTTTTGATCCACCAATGATTTATATTCTTGGTCGGGTTGCTCTCTTGTTTCTTTATTTTGTTACATCCCCAGTGGTGTTTTGCATCCCTTTGGAGTTGTCCACGTGCACTCATATTCATAAGCATTGCATGGCATCTTAGGGCCAAAAATAGGGTTTGTTTTATATTTAAGTATCTTCGATCGCGTCGACACGAAGATTTTTAACCTTCGTATCTCCGGATAGAAGAAACTTAAATACGGGAAGCTATTGTACACCAATTTTTGCCCCTAAGATCCCTTCATCATACCATATTGATTCAATCAAAACAAGATCACATTAGGGCTTTTGGTTCTCCTCCCTACCTTTAGCTTTTCTCTTTGAGGAAGCACCAAGCACCTTGACTTGTTTTCTTTTGTGATCATGAATATTTTGTCTTGTTTTTTTCCTTTTAATTAATAAAATGCAATGTTGGGTTGTCTTGCTTGTTACTAATTTAGGTGAAGGCAATGAGATTTAGCAAGTTACTCCATGGGTTCATGAGTTTATTTCCATGCCCTAGTCAATAAAGCTTGAGAAATTCAAACCTCACCATTGGATTTGTTTTGGAATAAATGGCATGGAAAGGTTATTTTTGTTCACCATATTTCAAGGTTATCAAATTTGATTCAAAAGTACAAGGGGTTGATTGAAGAAGTTGTCATGCTTGGACAAGACTTTGTTCCCATTGGTCACAAGTGCATATTTCTCTTAATTATCAAGATATGGAGGTGGTTTTGGTGGCTATTAATTCTCATTTTCATCCTCGATAACTTCTATTTACAAAGCATTTGTGTTGGTACAAGAAGTTTGTTCAAAATTGTCAAAGTTCCTCAAAGCATTTTTAGTGATTCCAAAGACATCCTTCTCTTCAAAGGGTTATTAACAAATCACTTCAAAAGTTTTAAGGAGTTTTCATGTGGAAGAAACTTGACGATGAAGAAAGATTACAAGTCCTCCAGATGAACCCCCAATTTCTCATGTGTGACTTCAAATGATCATAACTTGGTCAATTTTTATCACCCTGAACCCATTCTTTTTCCACAATGATCTTGAGGATGTTAACATTATGCCTTCTTTTATGTGCAAAGTGAGAAAATGGATGGAAGATTCCCTAAGGATACAAAATATTATAGGTCATTTCATGATTTTTTGCCAACTTCAACAATTCATAACTCTATAAATTTTTGGAGATTTTGAATGGTTCAAGTTTAAAAATTTCATTCAAGAGGTCTATTTCATTCCATCTTTTTTGGTCAAGAGTAAATTTCAAGTGGAAGGCCATGTTTGGATGCAAAACATTATAGGTCATTTTTGAAGAATAAACTTGAAATATTTCTAAGTATGGAAAGTCAACTTCTTTTTCCCTACTTTGGGTCAATGCAACTTTCTGCTCAAGCATCCATTTGATTCCATTATTTTTCCATTGCAAATCTTGTAACCTCATCTTTCTCAAACATCGAGAATCATGCCCTAAGAGCCCTTGAGCTGAGAATGCTATTGATTTGAACTTGGTAACTTGGAACTGAAGTTTCTTCAAAAGTCAGAATTTGAAATCATTGGTTTAGCTTCTAAACACTTTGTTTATGCATGTTTTTCCCTCTAAACATGTTTAGTGAACTTCCATAAGTGATTAGCACAACAAAACGCGTGTTTTGGATAAGTTTTGATCAAATTAGAAGTCACATTTTTCTTGTTTGCAACTTCACACGATTTCCCTTCAAACTTCATCATTTCACACACTTGGGCATTCCATTTGATTCCCTATAAATAGAGGGTCATCCCCCATTCATTTCTTCAAGCTTGGATAGCCAAAATTACCCTGCCAAACTTGTTCCATAACTCAAAATTCTACAACTTAAAAATCTGTTTTCAAGCCTTTTTCAATCCAATTTTTCTATCAACTTACGTTCCTTGATCTTCCGTGAAGCTAACCATATAATTACATTCAAGAATCGTGCCCTATATTGCTCCATAGAAGTCCAGTTTCAGAGCTCTGTAACTCAACTTCAATAGGTAGATTTCTTCATCAATTCTTCAAAACTTTGATATCATTATGATGCTCTCATTGCCCTGGTTCTAGTCGCAACACTTACTTTCATCTGGAAACTTGTTTTGACCATGAAATTTCAAATCCCTTTTCAAAATTTTCTTTCCAAATTGCTTGAGCTACAATTTATATAAATTTATCGCGAAGGTGTGGTTGTCTTTGTCTTGAAGAGACGAAGCGAATGACATAGGTCTCGTGCTCTAATTTTACATATTTAGCAACCTGGTTTTGGGACTGGATGGAGGTTGAAGATGACCAACGTGTCATCCTTCAACCAATGAAACAACGCCATTTGGATTTTTTGAATTTCTGATTTACATTTGATTCAGTGCTTTATTTACTAATGACCATGATATGCACAACGTGCCAGATCCCTTGGATTGATTACTAACGTGTTTTGACTCTCATCCAATGGTCCACTTATTTTTGACTTTATTTTTCTTTTCTGATTTTTATATTTAATTGTTTTAAATTTCAAAAAATCATAGAAAATTCATTTCTAGTCAAAAAAACTCTGAAAAAATTAAGAAAAAATATTTTTGATTTTTCTCTTTCTGATTTTTATTTTTTCACAATTTTATTTTGTGTTTTGATATTATTTTATAAATTTCCACTTTATTTGAATTGTTTTAAATGTTTAAAAATACTTTTATGCATTTTTAAATTTTGGAAAAATTATGGAATGATCCAATGATATTGTGACAAACATTGGTGACCTCATTTATTTTTTATTTCTGACTTTTTTTATTTTTTTATCATTTTTGGTTTATTTTACTCATTTTTTTAAATTTTAAAAATAGTTTCTGACTTTAAAAAATTACCAAAAAATTTGTAAAATCATTTTAGTTCATTTCTGATTTTTCTATGATCTTACTTTTTATTTCTTGACTAATTTGAATATAGTTGATATTTTTCTCTATTATTTCTATTTTAAAACATTTTTAAAACATTTTTTTATGTATAATAAATGCAATATTATTTTGTGATTATTTTCTGGTTGATCTTGGATTAAATTTTTGGTCATGAACTTTGTTAACATCATTGGATCCATGCTGTTGAGTCTAACTCCACAAAAATGGATGAATAATTTTAATAATAGTTTGATTTAAATTTAATTCAAATGTGGTTTGTATAATCTCTCCCACCCCTCTTCATCTTGTCCCTTTCTCATTGCACTAAGTGTTATTAGAGCATGATCTCTATATCATGTCTCAAAACAAATGGTGCATAGATTGCTATTGACTGGCCTCAAAATAGGCGAGACTTCTATATAAGTCCACTTACGATTGCTTAACATAGCGCTAAATTTTGTCCCGATTCGAATAAATGATCATTCGTGGCCCAAACCTATGTTTGCAAGCCCAAGTATATTAATTTGATCTCTTTGATCCAATAACCTTGAGATTCATTGTGTGGAGGCTTTGGTTCTACAAATCCTCTAATGGATCTACAAAACTTTTGGTCAATGCAGATCACTTAAACATCGTTGATCATTAAATGGTACTTTTGAGGATTCCAAATGGATGATAAACTTGACAAAAAGCAAATGCAACTTGTTGTGTGGAGGGTTTGGTTCTACCAATCCTCTAATAAGTTCCAAATGCAAGTTTCAAGATGGTCATCCAACTAACCACTAATTATTAAATTGTTTTTACTTTATGCCCTTTTATTTTTTATGCTTTACGTACCATTTACTTTAAGCATTACATTTCATGTCATTTTTATTTTGCTCACTTGAGCCTTTTCTTTTCTCTTCTAAGACACCTAATAATCAACTTGAACCATAAAAAAACCTTTAAAATACTTAGACTATTTGGTTACTATCCTTGGCATTATGGAGTATTGGACTTCTTGGACTTAGGATTAGAAACCCTGGCCTATGTTGGAGACCTTGTGATCTTAATTGATATTTTGTCAGGAGTTCTTGAGGTTTACCTCAAGATATTGAGTTGTTTGTTTGTTTTGTGTGCAGGATATTATGATTATATTCTTTGTTTGTAATCTGGAATTCACCCGTATACAGCCGTTACTCTGCCCAATTTTTGTGAAGACTTAATACACTTGAAGTTTGGTTCTCTCAAGAAGTCTAGTATTTTTTCTTGTTTGGTTTAAATACAAAGAATGAAAATTCTATCTTGACTCATAATGTCAAGTATTGGCTTCTTGTTGGTTAGATGGTTCTTATCCCTAGCTTTTACTTTATGCTTTAGGATAGTCTCTTCTTCTCCTCCCATCTTCTTTAATTTCAAAAAATCTTCTTCCTCCTTTTGAAAAGTCTTCTTGTTTTTAAACTTGAACCACTTTCATAATAAACTTGAACTTAGGTCCATGCATTTTCAAAACATTTTCACAAATAAACTCCAAATCAACTTAATAAAACCTTGACATTTTTATTTATGAGAAGACTAAAAATCAATCACATTCAAACCATTTTTCCATTTTGGCTCTTATCTTTAAAACTTTTCTCAAAAGATTAGACTCTTGTCAATCCTTGTAGTGATGCAAACAACTATACTTCTACAATATGTAGCGAAGAGAGATATTTTCCACTTGGGTGTTGAGTGAGGAATTGTTGATTTTAATATCCAATCCATATCCTTCATACGGGTAGTAAGTATGTTTTTCCATACGGACAATGACGATGATGTCTTATCTCATAAAATTAACCAACACACTTGTGCTTTAAATTTTTTAAAGAGGAACTACGTGTACCCTGATCCCCTATTGCATGAAAGGTGGTACGTAGGCACTAAAGGTTCACAACTGCGGCAGGTACATAAATCATAAAAATATATATTTCTTCTCTCATCTCCACCACCTATTTTACATACAACAGTTTATAGCCAAAATATACAGATTTTACAAAGAGGTTCCTGTGGAGTACCGTAGATGTTTAGGGTGCTAATACCTTCCCTTTGCATAACCAACCCCCTTATCTAGAATCTTTCCCCATCTTTTTGAGTTATTCTCTCTTTTCCCATTCCTTTGGAAATAATAAAGCGCGATGGAGATTTTTATTTTGATTTGTACAAGTCTAGTTAATCCAATGGCTTAGTCTTAAACATTTCTACCACTATAATTACATCTGTTCCCAAGTTTACTCCCTTGATCATCACCATGACAGGGCCAATACCTTATTCCTCGGATAAGCTGTTCCCTAGAATTATGGGGCTGAAGTCTATTACCATGGCGTCAAGCAAGACCTATTGGCTATTGAAGACAAAGTTGCTGGAAATGTTGAGCCTGACATCGATAATATTGTCGGGGCCAGTAAAATTACGAGAAGCGGAATAGTTTTCTCTCCCGAGATCTCTCCAAAAACTGTTACTATTCCTGTGACTATTCCTACTACAATTCATGTCAGTATTCCCAATGTTACTCCTATTGTTAGTCCTGCTGTTATTCCTGCTACCGAGTTGGCTGAGACACGGGGCAAAGAGGTATTGGTTGAGCCTGTCCAGATGAAGGCACATCCAGAAGTCACCCCTGAAGCTTCTAAAATAGAAATGGAAGAGATATTAGAGATAATCAAGAAAAGTGATTACAACATCATGGAGCAGTTGGGGCAGACCCCCTCAAAGATCTCAATGCTATCCTTACTTTTATGCTCTGAAGCCCACGCTAAGGCTTTAGTAAAATTCCTGAAATTCGCCCACATGCCCCAAGAGACTTTCGCTGATCAATTCGAGAATTATGTGGCCAGTCTAACTGCTGATAATGGACTAGGTTTTTCTGACACTGATTTAACTCCCAAGGGAAGGAAACACAATGATGCCCTGCATGTATCCATTGAGTGTATGGGCACTACATTAGCCCACATTCTGGTGGATACAGGTTCATCGCTGAATGTCTTACCCAAGAATTCCCTTGACTGGTTAGATTGTGAAGGACTCACATTGAAGCCCATCAACATCATGGTGAGTGCTTTCGATGGTTCTAAAAGAATAGTGCATGGGGAGGTGTACATCCCTATCAAAGTCGGTACTCAAAATTTTGATTCAACCTTCTATGTGATGGATATCTGTCCATCTTATTCCTGTTTATTGGGTCGACCCTGGATCCATGGGGCTGATGTTGTCACTTCTACCATACATCAGATGTTGAAGTACCTAGTCAAATGAAAGATTATCACAACCCATGGGGAGGAGGAATACATGGTTAGCCACCTGAACTCTTTCAGGTATGTTGAAATGGACAGGAAGTTCCACAAACGGTTGCTGTAAACAAGACTTCTACTAAGGTTATGAAGATTACCAGACCTCCATTGAAAATGGCTTCTTTGAAGGATGCTAAATCAGTAGTTGAGGAAGGTGGATGTACCATTTGGGGTCAACTTCCGAATATTCCCTAAAAATCTAACAAGTTTAGTCTGGGTTTTACTTCGGAGGCCTAAAGAGCTATTCGACGTACTCGCGTTGGGGGACCACTATTACATATAAGCAATCATGGAGTCAATGCATTAGAAGACAGTGATAGAACTTGTAACATGGACAAGTGGATTTTCCCAACCATCAGCGGTGGACTCAACAATTAGGAGGCCAAAGATTTTTTTCCTATTACTTTTATTGAAGAGTAATTGTCTTTTAAATTTTTGGAATTATAATATTTAAACAATTTAAACTTTAAAACCGTGTGTCTTACCTGAGGCACAATGGTCTATCTGTGAGGGTTATTACACCATCTTCATATGTCATTAATAAATCATGGGACGTTTTTTGCATGTAAATTTTACACTCTTTATTTTCTTTTTCTACTTTTTACTTTATCAAAAATAGATATGCCCTTACGCACACTCACATATCAAAATGTAGATCCATATCCACTCTAGATCCCATTGGTAACAGTTCTGCTATTGCCAATTATGACTTTGAAAATCTGATCTACCAAGCCGAGGACGAAGGTGAGAAAGATTATGAAATACCAGGGGAACTTGCCAGATTATTACAACAAGAAGAAAGGGCAATATAGCCCCATGAAGAGCCAGTTGAGACAATAAACTTGGGTATTGAAGAGGACAAGAAGGAGGTTAAGATAGGTGCCAATCTGGAGCATAGTATTAAGAAGCGTTTAATTCAGATACTACGTGACTATGTTGAGGTCTTTTCCTGGTCATACGAAGACATTCCAGGACTCGACTGTTGTACCCCAAAATTTGCCCTCCTCTTTTTCCACAAGAAATCACAGCTTCGGGCTTTTCCTGATTTTTCAGACTGGCTCAAGAATTGGTCAAACAGACTTTTCTTGTCAGTCAGACAAAATTTAGGGTTTTCTTTGATTTTAAAGCATTTCAAGCAGATTATTAGGGTTTGGTTGGTTTTGGCTCAGGTTTAATCAGACAGGCGCTTCTCTGACATTTAATCAAGAATCAAGGTTTTTGTGTGCATATTTCTCAGAAAGAATTATTTCTATCAGTGCTTTTCAAATTACTCCGAGATATGGACTGAGGCTGTTGATTGAGAATTTGCAGTGTTTGGACTTAATCAGTAAAGGCAAAGGAATATGGACTGAGGCTGTTGATTGAGAATTTGCAGTGTTTGGATTTAATCAGTGAAAAAGGACATATGGACGTTTGTTGTTTAACTGTGCAAATGCTCTGATTATTCAGAATTCCTGACGTTTATTGATTATTTATTATTCTGAGTTAAAATGGTTGGGATTTATTTCCAGTTATTATAATTTAAGAATTATAAATAATAAAATAAACAATTGAAAAGAAATAAAAGGAATTAACTGACAAAAAGGATTTCATTCATCTTTAATTGTTTTGTTACAATTTATTATTTGAACAAACTGTAAATTTATTTACATCTTTGCTTACAATAATAATAGTACAAATAATTGAAATGAAATAAAACTATCCTAAAAATTTCCTAAGTCTTCATCTTCTATCCAATGCTCCTTTGCTCAATTATCTTTACCTGCAAAAAGAAAAGAAGAAAAGTCAAAAGCAGACAGATAAAAAATGGACTCATCATTAAAAGCAACTGGCCGAAATCAGTTTGCCCTCTCTGCAAATCACGAGATTTCTCCCGGTTCACAAAGAGGGATGAAAATAATGCTTGCAAATGAAGTATGAAATGCACAAAAGTTGCAAACTGCACATTTCAAAGTTTCAAAACCATTGCCAACAAAGTCCAAACTGAACTACAAAGTCACAATGTCAAACTAAGCCAAAAGCTGTCAAAAACTGTCCAAAGGTGTCAAGAGACAAAAAGCTGCCCAAAGAACATATGGAAAGATATCAAGAAGTACACAAAGATGCAGGAAATCTGGAAAAGGAGATAAAAGTATGCAGAGTAAAACAACTATTGCAAGCAACATTTCAAAACTCATCATTTTCAGGCCAGCTACCTTTTCAGAACATAAGGACATCATAAGCAATAAAAAATGCTTAAAATATGTCAAGAGAGAAAGAGAGAGAAAAAAGAAAGGCTTACAGGCTTACAGGGCTTAGGCTGGACAAAAGATATAAGAAAAGAGATACCAGCATATAGAGAGGCAGAGATATCAAAAGGAAAAGAACACAAACTGTATCAAAATATACAGAGCTGCCTCCAAACCTCAAAAGGCCTTCACCTGCATAACTCACATAACATCAAGCCTTAAACTAGACAAGTTTGCATCCTGCCCAAACCTATTTCAACACAAACTCACAACCTGCTAACATATTCAACAGAAACAATCAAAGAGCCCTCAACCTGTCAAGCCTAAAAGCCTAAACCAGAAGAAGCTTAAACCAAGCTTAAACTTGTAACCATACAAACAACAAGCCAAAGCCTGAAGCAAGCTCAACCTTCAAAGCCCTTTCCAAAAAAAACCAGAATCAATCCAGCACATTCCAACCAAAACATCTCAGAGGCAACTCAAAACCATAATAATATTCAAAATCATAAGGCCCTCAGAAGATTTTCATCACAGGGCTAGTGCGTAGATATCAAAGATATCATAATCATCAAGAACAATATCAACAGGTAACTCAGAAGCCAACAAGAAGAAGAAGAAAAGAAGCATCTCAGCATATCAACATACAAGCATATCAGAGAGGCAAACGTATCAAGCATTCAAGGCAACTTAGACTCAAACAATCCAAACCCTCAGATTTGTTTCATCACAGGGTTAGGGCAAAAATACCCAAAAATCAATAACAAATGTTCAGAGGCAACATAAGCAAGTGAAAGAGAAGAAGATAAAGAAGATTCTCAGACATCATCATCATAAAACCTAAAAAGGCAAATACGAGTACCAGAGTTTCCAAGCTAGCTCAGCCTCGCCATTTCCTCGCCTCCGGCCACCCTAAGCGCCTCCTTCTCCATCTCTCCTCCTCTCCAAGTAACGAGCCAGCAAAGGTATAAAACTTCTTTTTTCCTTTCTTCAAATACCTCGTACAAACACATAACAAAATCCAAGAATCAGAACAGATAAGAGCATGCAAGCTTAAAAATCTAAGAACCCTAACGCGTTGAGATAAAAGTCATACCTCTTTTTCATCGCCGTTTGAGTGAACGCGAGGAGGATGATAGATGGTGGCGCTGGTTGGCTTTAGGCAAGAAGGATGTTATTCAGAATCAGTAACTTGGTGAAGGAGAAGAAGAGGATAGAAACGAAGAAGAGTGCCGCGCCTCTGTATCCAACAAACCCTAAATCCCAAATGCACCAAACCAATTCAAACCCTTACAATGTTGTGCCAAATACGTTGGGCTTCAACCCCATACAAAATCAGCCTAAGCCCAATTGTTTCTTTTGGTATGCACCCCCCTGACTTACCCTGATGCGTTTTTGATTGGGTCATGAACCCCCATAAGGCCCATTTAACCCTTTAGTTTCTTTTTTATTATTTTTCAAACTAACTCTTTTTTTTTTACAATCAAATTTTGATTAACAATACTCTTTTCTTAACATAATTAATATTTTGATAAATTAATAACACTTTTTTTTATATATATAAAATATTCTCAATGGTTTCTTTTCTTTATCATTTTTATTACATTTTAACATGAATATACAAACATCGATTTTTCCTTAAACTTAGAATACTTCTACTTTCTTTTAATTAAAATTTTTGTACATAAAACCTCAATTTTCTTTTCTTTTCTTTAATTAAGATTTTGTACATAAAAATACTAACATAAAACATTAATACATAAAACTTAAAACTTTTACTTTCTTTCAATTAAAAACTTGTGTACATAATTAACAAAATACAAAACAAGATAAGAATACTTAATAAATACATTTCCATACTTGTAAATATTCACCTACACTTACACAAATACATTGATACATTTACACATACACATTTGCTTATTCCTATACATTGATACATATTACATTTGAGATCGCAATTCGATTTGGTTGTAAATTAGTTGGACACTATTCTCTTTTTTTAAGTCTCATCCCCATTTGTAAATATTTGTACCCCCATTCCCGGATACTTATTTGTAATAGCGTAGACTTTAAATTCCCGCAATTTATCGCTTTCAATTATACCATGTATAGACCTAGGGTTTGTATGTACATAAAATCAAACGCTAGATAACCTAATACAAGACAAATACATGAAATCAATACACAATTCACACTTACACCCCTAGGGTAATCCCGCTTGTTGCCTTCCAAAATGGGCCATGCTTGCACGTTAAGTATCTTTGAAAAAACAAAACAAATCAAAATGATCATAGTCCCTCGATGACGCTTTCGAAAGTTGCCTAATAAAAAATGATCATAGTCCCTTCAAGCAAAATTGCCAAAGACACTTGGCACCATTGCAATCATGGTCTAAACGATGGCCCGCGCCCGTCTCGTTCACATCCTAACACAAGATTGTCCACCAAATACAATAGTGGAACAAAATTGTTAAAAGGGTTAAAAGACATAGGAAAGATCTTTGAGAAATTTAGGGTAGATAGCTCTTAGTTACTTGATCAAACTTGCAAAACACTTGCCTACTTTTCAAAACCCACTCCACAAACACTTTCAAAAACAAACTTCCAAAAACATTTGAAACATCTTTTCGAAAAGATACACACCTTTGTATATACTCAAACACGAGTCATTACAATGGTTGCCTAGACAAGGCGTCTATTTCAAAACATTTTCAAAACACACACACACCACAATTTCAAGCAAAATCAAAGGCAAGTGATCTAAAAACCAAGTAACTAAGAGCCCATGGATAACCATGGATGAAAAGGGTGCTAATACCTTCCCTTTTCATAATCTACCCCCCGAACCCACAAAAACATCTCAAAAGGTTTTTCTTGTGCTTTTTAACCTTTCCTTTAGGATAAAATAAAAAGTCGGTGGTGACTCTTGCTAAACCGAACAAGTGCGAATACAAACGCAAAAAACTCAAGTCAATTCTCCCACCGTATCACAGAACTGGCGACTCTGCTGGGGACTACTTAAAAGTGGGGTTACCTTAGGGTTTAGATCACCTTTGTCTTCAATTGCTTGCTTTGTTTGCTTTTATATATGTGGGATTCGGAGTTTTATAGGTAGCATAAGATGTGAGGGACCTGTCCGGCGTATACCGACATGGGTGAAGCAGTGGCTACATTGGTGTGACACTTTGGTCTGTACCGATATCCCTTGTGTTAAAACGAGGAGACTATGGGTCTTCTAAGGAGTCATTAAGCACCAACCGACCTTAGAACCCTAAATTGAACCAACTTGGCCATAGAACGGTAGCAGTATGCTACACTCATTGAGGCTAAACTCTCGTGATGGTTCTGGCTGCAAGAAAAGATTGCGATGCTGGAGTTATGACCGATTGAGGGTAGTCAGTGATATTGAGATCCTCTAGAACCCGGTTACTTTTGATAGGACAGGTCTTAACCAACGAAACTGAAAGAGGGTACTTACCTACAACCCCATGCAAGCCTAAAACTAAGGACTTGCTTGCTTTGTGTGAATATGATTACCTGTATATACACTCACTTGCTTTTGCATACATGTACATAACATCATAACATCATACCATAGCATTTTCAATAACCATTTCAAGGATCTCGAGGGTTCTTTTGAGGCAGGGTTACGTTGAACCAGACGTCTACCAAAGGGCAAGAGGTTTTCTCCTCTAAGCAAATGCCATCAAAGATCAAGTGCAACAACTTGAATCAGGGGCTATGACCCACTTGACATGGTGAGCTTGATTCTCGTGGAAAGACATCCACCGATGCAAAGTTCTCCAATCAAAGATCAAGTGCAACAACTTGAATCAGGGGCTATGACCCACTTGACATGGTGAGCTTGATTCTCGTGGAAAGACATCCACCGATGCAAAGTTCTCCAATCAAAGATCAAGTGCAACAACTTGAATCAGGGGCTATGACCCACTTGACATGGTGAGCTTGATTCTCGTAGAAAGACATCCACCGGTGCAAAGTTCTCCAATCAAAGATCGAAGTTCAACCTCTAACATTCTCTTGTGTTTACCCCAAGAGATCCTTGAAAGCATCCACATATCATGCATTGCATCTTGAAGATTTTTCCTTTTTCAGGTTTCCTTACTCTCCTACTATTTATTTCAGTAAGAGATGGCTCTAGAAAGGACTGTCAAAGATATCCAGGACCAGACTGCTCAGCTGCAGGAAATGTTCTTGAACTTGTCCCTGGGGCAAGAAGAAATGAAAGCTCTCCTCACAAAGGGTTTGGTCCAGGAGACTTCAAACAATGCCAGGAGTGATCATCTGGGGGAACTACAATTTGATTTGGCAACATTAAGGATCCAAGTGATGGGGCAGCTAGTGGGCCAGATGGCCCTCATCCAGGATTTGTCTCAAAGACAAGAGGAACTCAGAGTTCTCGTCAATCAACTGCTTCGGAACAACCAACTGGGGTAAACGTCTGAGGTTGAAGAGCAAGTCACCACTCAACCCCCCTCCAGACAAGAAGACAAGGGGAAGGCTCCTCTACTTGCTTCAGAGTCACAAGCCCAACAACAACCTCGCCAGCGTCAATAGGGTAATCGGCGTAATCAAAATACATTGGGAAGACAGTTCACGGAGACTGACATACCGTCATCTGATACTGGAACGTTTGTTGGAGGTCAATCTGACTGCTTTGAGGGATCCTATCCGGAAGCCCAGTACCTCCGCTCCTAACTATCATCCCGATGCATTTTGTGTATACCACTCCTATAGCCCGGGACATGACACTGACGACTGTTGGGCCTTGAAGAACAAGATTCAAGATCTGATTGACATTGGAGTACTGAGGTTCATGCCAGACGGCGAGATGAAAATCTTCCTTTGAGGAGTTCTCCACCTGAAATGACAAAGCTCAAACTGAAAGACTTTTGCTTCATTTGAATTTTCAAAGTTGTAATTTCTTTTGTCATTCAAACAATTTATCTATTAATGTCAAACTCTGTTTCATTAATGCATTGCATATGTTTGTCTTGAATTCATCCATTCGTTTTCACTACTCTTATGCTTTCTTTATGATATTTAACTCTTGATAAAAAGCTGCAAGCCTTTAGAGGGAGGATGACGAAACAATACCATAATCTCATACAGTATGCTTTTGAACAGACCTTGTTGATGATGTACAGGCATTTCTTTCAATCCCCAAACACTGGAGTTATAAGGAAGATAATCCCTAGTCAAACCCTTCGAGCCAAAGAAGTAGGAGTTTTTTGTTCTAAACAATTAAAACCTTTGATATGAACCTGGGGCAGGGTAGTATCTCAGTTGATTCAAAAGAAAATGCACATTGAAGTCGTAAACTCTCAGTTCGTGACACAACGAACGACGTCAAAAAAAAAGAAGCATTCCTTTGGAATCAAAAGACAAGGGTGGTTCCCTATCACATAGGCAGTCAATCTCTCAAAAGAGAAAAGCCCACTGAGCCAAAACCTGTAAAGGAGGTTTAAGAAAGCTGGGGCATCCCGCTGACTGTAATCTCGAAAACAGGAACAGTCAGGCAAAAGTTAGGGATAACAAATCAAAATCAAAATAGAGAGGTCATTACAAATCCTCAACAACATGAAAAATGTTGCAAAAGAGATGATGACTGTCTTCCAAAATTCAATTGGTGAACCATCACCCAAAAGTCGTTCCAAACTAAAACAGAGTGCGAAGCATGATTAACTGAGTCTAGGGTTGAAGAACATCACGAAGAGCGGGTGGGTACAAATATACTTTGAGCCTTTATCCTTTGTTTCTTAAACCGTGAACCAAGCCGCGTTACAACCCTTCAAAAGTCCTAATTGAAGCATGGGTTAGTTCGAAAGCATACTGTTACAAAAGGTATCCTGACTCCTGTAAGGCTTTGCTCTAAAATCTTGTGTTGATTTGTCTTATAAAAAGTTTTCTGCTAAAAAACGCATTTTTCAAAAACTACGAGACAAACATAAACTTTGCATTGTTTGAATATCACTGTTTGCATTTGGTTATTTGTTTGACAGCGAAGAAATTCAGACAGCGAATGTTCGGAGGAACGAAAACTCTCTCAGTGAGTAAAATCACTTCAAAAAGGATGACACTTCCAACGACAAGTCTCCTATCAACAAAGAGGCATGACATGTCACCATCCAATTAACCTGGGGCAGTCCAATCAAGGTTCCAACAGATCTTTCAAAGTTCAGTTAACCTGGGGCAGTCCAGTCAAGATTTCAACAAATCTCTCAAAAATTCAGTGAACCTGGGGCAAGTCTCCTTCATCACCACTTGGGGCATTCGAATGTCAAAAGTGTTCAACAATTCCTTCATCACCTGTTGGAAGATACGGTCCAGATGTGCTCCAGACACGGTTGCCATTCTGTCACCTTTCTTAAGTTCCAGATCAACACCTGTAACAAGCCAGGAAAATATCTGTGGACGACTGATTATGGATCAACACCTGTATCAAGCCAGGAAATTATCTACATCACCACTTGGGGCATTCGAATGTCAAAAGTGTTCAACAATTCCTTCATCACCTGTTGGAAGATACGGTCCAGATGTGCTCGAGACACGGTTGCCATTCTGTCACCTTTCTTAAGTTCCAGATCAACACCTGTAACAAGCCAGGAAAATATCTGTGGACGACTGATTGTTGATTAACACCTGTAACAAGCCAGGAAATTATCTACATCACCACTTGGGGCATTCGAATGTCAAAAGTGTTCAACAATTCCTTCATCACCTGTTGGAAGATACGGTCCAGATGTGCTCCAGACACGGTTGCCATTCTGTCACCTTTCTTAAGTTCCAAATCAACACCTGTAACAAGCCAGGAAAATATATGTGGACGACTGATTGTGGATCAACACCTGAAACAAGCCAGGAAATTATCTACATAAAGAGTCTCTTTCATCACCACTTGGGGCATTCGAATGTCAAAAGTGTTCAACAATTCCTTCTCAACCTCAAATGTAGTTTTACACGGACTCATCATCAGGAAACCCTACATCGGTTCCTTCTCAAACTCCAAAGATTCTTATTCAAGATCTAGAGATTAGTTCAAGATGTGACCCAGAGATTGCGACATTCTATAACTTATTCAGATTTGCTTCCAGAAATAGTTCAGATGTGACCCAAGATTTGGCGACATTCCGATACTTATTCAAGAGATAGTTCAGATGTGACCCAAGATTTGGCGACATTCCGTAACTTATTCAGAATTTCCTTCTAGATATAGTTCAAGATGTGACCCAAGATTTGGCGACATTCCGTAGCTTATTCCAGATCAATACCTGCAACGATCAAAAGATTCTCGACTTCCCCAGCCAGAGAGCCTTCCAGAAGCTAACTCCCCTCAGAGTCAAGTTTCAAAATCCCCAGCGGAGCTAAAACTTCCAACTATCAATCCCCAAGCAGATTGAAGACTCTCATTCTCAGGTCCCCACAGAATATTCGAATATTCTCCAGTGAAGATCCCCTCAAGACGAGAATCCCCAGTAGATTGGCATACAACCCAAGCTCCGGATTCCCCAACAGTGGTCCCAGGACTTCTCACCTTCAACAATCAAAAGATTCTTGCCCTCCTCTACAACAGTCAAGAATTCACTGTCCCCAACGGCAGTCAAGATCCTTTTATCCTCAGCGGAGTTCATCAAATTCCCCAACATAACTTACCAGTGGAATCCCCAGCGGAGCTCTCATCAAAACCTCAGCAAAGTATCTCTTCCCACAGAGTAATTCCCCGCAGAGTAATCTCTCCAACAAGTTTATTCCCCAACGGAGTCATTTTCTCCTACCGGTTTATTCTTGCAACCATCATTCCCCAGCGGAAACGAAGAACTCTACTCTTCAACATCAGCCCAGGGTTTGAGTTCCCGGCCTTCGTCAAGGATTTATTTTCCTAGTCGAAAACACATTCATAGACATTTCACATTTTATACATCATGACGCATGCATATACGCATCATATCACACAATCTCATTTATTTTTGAGAACGTCATGACATCATGCATCTCATACATCATGACATTGCATACAACTGATGTCTTGCCTTTTCAGGAAAAGTACAATCCAAAGATGATTACTATCAACCGTCACAATTTCCAGATTCGATACCTGTATCCAGCCAGGGCATATCTGTAGACGACCAATTCTAGATTCGATTCCTGTATCCAGCCAGGGCATATCTGTGAGTGATTGATTATAGATTCGATACCTGTATCCATCCAGGGCATGTCTGCATGAAGAGTTTAGAGATTCGATACCTATATCTAGCCAGGGCATATCTGTAGACGACCAATTCCAGATTCGATTCCTGTATCCAGCCAGGGCATATCTGTGAGTGATTGATTGTAGATTCGATACCTGTATCCAGCCAGGGCATGTCTGCATGAAGAGTTTAGAGATTCGATACCTGTATCCAGCCAGGGCATATCTGTAGACGACCAATTCCAAATTCGATTCCTGTATCTAGCCAGGGCATATCTGTGAGTGATTGATTGTAGATTCGATACCTGTATCCAGCCAGGGCATATCTGCATGAAGAGTTTAGAGATTCGATACCTGTATCCAGCCAGGGCATATCTGTAGACGACAATTTCCATATTCGATACCTGTATCCAGCCAGGGCATATCTATAGACGACAATTTCCAGATTCGATACCTGTATCCAGCCAGGGTATATCTGTAGACGACAATTTCCAGATTCGATACCTGTATCTAGCCAGGGCATATCTGTAGACGACAATTTCCAGATTCGATACCTGTATCCAGCCAGGGCATATCTGTAGACGACAAATTCCATATTCGACTCCTGTATCTAGCCAGGGCATATCTGCATAAAGAGACTGAAGATCAACACCTGTAGCAAGCCAGGAAACCATCTTTCTTTCTTTCTCAGGTACGCAAGTTCTCGCTAAGGAATCTCTTACGCGATCGACACCCCCGATGGCATCTCTAAGCCCATCCTCCCACCAGCAACTTCCAAATGGCATCTTTAAGCCCATTTCCAGATGGTATCTTTAAGCCCATTTCCAGATGGCATCTCTAAGCCCATCCCCCGACAAGACTCTGTCACATTTCCAGATGGCATCTTTAAGCCCATCACCAAATGGCATTTGTAAGCCCATTCCCTCTACCATCACATCACCGAGTGCAAAATTTTGGGCACTCTAGTGTCCAATCTCCTTTTACCCTCGAGTCGCAAAAGGCAAACTTACCAATCTAACTCTTCAGGTTCAAGAAGATTGAACAGGGGCAACTGTTGTACCCCAAAATTTTCCCTCCTCTTTTTCCACAAGAAATCACAGCTTCGGGCTTTTCCTGATTTTTTAGACTGGCTCAAGAATCGGTCAAACAGACTTTTCTTGTCAGTCAGACAAAATTTAGGGTTTTCTTTGATTTTAAAGCAGTTCAAGCAGATTATTAGGGTTTGGTTGGTTTTGGCTCAGGTTTAATCAGACAGGCGCTTCTCTGACATTTAATCAAGAATCAGGGTTTTTGTGCGCATATTTCTCAGAAAGAATTATTTCTATCAGTGCTTTTCAAATTACTCCGAGATATGGACTGAGGCTGTTGATTGAGAATTTGCAGTGTTTGGACTTAATCAGTAAAGGAAAAGGAATATGGACCGGGGCTGTTGATTGAGAATTTGCATTGTTTCGATTTAATCAGTGAAAAAGGACATATGGACGTTTGTTGTTTAACTGTGCAAATGCTCTGATTATTCAGAATTCCGGACGTTTATTGATTATTTATTATTCTGAGTTAAAATGGTTGGGATTTATTTCCAGTTATTATAATTTAAGAATTATAAATAATAAAATAAACAATTGAAAAGAAATAAAAGGAATTAACTGACAAAAAGGATTTCATTCATCTTTAATTGTTTTGTTACAATTTATTATTTGAACAAACTGTAAATTTATTTACATCTTTGCTTACAATAATAATAGTACAAATAATTGAAATGAAATAAAACTATCCTAAAAATTTCCTAAGTCTTCATCTTCTATCCAATGCTCCTTTGCTCAATTATCTTTACCTACAAAAAGAAAAGAAGAAAAGTCAAAAGCAGACAGATAAAAAATGGACTCATCATTAAAAGCAACTTGCCGGAATCAGTTTGCCCTCTCTGCAAATCACGAGATTTCTCCCGGTTCACAAAGAGGGATGAAAATAATGCTTGCAAATGAAGTATGAAATGCACAAAAGTTGCAAACTGCACATTTCAAAGTTTCAAAACCATTGCCAACAAAGTCCAAACTGAACTACAAAGTCACAATGTCAAACTAAGCCAAAAGCTGTCAAAAACTGTCCAAAGGTGTCAAGAGACAAAAAGCTGCCCAAAGAAGATATGGAAAGATATCAAGAAGTACACAAAGATGCAGGAAATCTGGAAAAGGAGATAAAAGTATGCAGAGTAAAACAACTATTGCAAGCAACATTTCAAAACTCATCATTTTCAGGCCAGCTACCTTTTCAGAACATAAGGACATCATAAGCAATAAAAAATGCTTAAAATCTGTCAAGAGAGAAAGAGAGAGAAAAAAGAAAGGCTTACAGGCTTACAGGGCTTAGGTTGGACAAAAGATATAAGAAAAGAGATACCAGCATATAGAGAGGCAGAGATATCAAAAGCAAAAGAACACAAACTGTATCAAAATATACAGAGCTGCCTCCAAACCTCAAAAGGCCTTCACCTGCATAACTCACATAACATCAAGCCTTAAACTAGACAAGTTTGCATCCTGCCCAAACCTGTTTCAACACAAACTCACAACCTGCTAACATATTCAACAGAAACAATCAAAGAGCCCTCAACTTGTCAAGCCTAAAAGCCTAAACTAGAAGAAGCTTAAACCAAGCTTAAACCTGTAACCATACAAACAGCAAGCCAAAGCCTGAAGCAAGCTCAACCTTCAAAGCCCTTTCCAAAAAAAACCAGAATCAATCCAGCACATTCCAACCAAAACATCTCAGAGGCAACTCAAAACCATAATAATATTCAAAATCATAAGGCCCTCAGAAGATTTTCATCACAGGGCTAGTGCGTAGATATCAAAGATATCAGAATCATCAATAACAATATCAACAGGCAACTCAGAAGCCAACAAGAAGAAGAAGAAAAGAAGCATCTCAGCATATCAACATACAAGCATATTAGAGAGGCAAACGTATCAAGCATTCAAGGCAACTTAGACTCAAACAATCCAAACCCTCAGATTTGTTTCATCACAGGGTTAGGGCAACAATACCCAAAAATCAATAACAAATGTTCAGAGGCAACAGAAGCAAGTGAAAGAGAAGAAGATAAAGAAGGTTCTCAGACATCATCATCATAAAACCTAAAAAGGCAAATACGAGTACCAGAGTTTCCAAGCTAGCTCAGCCTCGCCATTCCCTCGCCTCCAGGCACCCTAAGCGCCTCCTTCTCCATCTCTCCTCCTCTCCAAGCAACGAGCCAGCAAAGGTATAAAACTTCTTTTTTCCTTTCTTCAAATACCTCGTACAAATACATAACAAAATCCAAGAATCAGAACAAATAAGAGCATGCAAGCTTAAAAATCTAAGAACCCTAACGCGTTGAGATAAAAGTCGTACCTCTTTTTCATCGCCGTTTGAGTGAACGCGAGGAGGAGGATAGATGGTGGCGCTGGTTGGCTTTAGGCAAGAAGGATGTTATTCAGAATCAGTAACTTGGTGAAGGAGAAGAAGAGGATAGAAACGAAGAAGAGCGCCGCGCCTCTGTATCCAACAAACCCTTAATCCCAAATGCACCAAACCAATTCAAACCCTTACAATGTTGTGCCAAATACGTTGGGCTTCAACCCCATACAAAATCAGCCTAAGCCCAATTGTTTCTTTTGGTATGCACCCCCCCTGACTTACACTGATGCGTTTTTGATTGGGTCATGAACCCCCATAAGGCCCATTTAACCCTTTAGTTTCTTTTTTATTATTTTTCAAACTAACTCATTTTTTTTTACAATCAAATTTTGATTAACAATACTCTTTTCTTAACATAATTAATATTTTGATAAATAAATAACACCTTTTTTTATATATATAAAATATTCTCAATGGTTTCTTTTCTTTATCATTTTTATTACATTTTAACATGAATATACAAACATCGATTTTTCCTTAAACTTAGAATACTTCTACTTTCTTTTAATTAAAATTTTTGTACATAAAACCTCAATTTTCTTTTCTTTTCTTTAATTAAGATTTTGTACATAAAAATACTAACATAAAACATTAATACATAAAACTTAAAACTTTTACTTTCTTTCAATTAAAAACTTTTGTACATAATTAACAAAATACAAAACAAGATAAGAATACTTAATAAATACATTTCCATACTTGTAAATATTCACCTACACTTACACAAATACATTGATACATTTACACATACACATTTGCTTATTCCTATACATTGATACATATTACATTTGAGATCGCAATTCGATTTGGTTGTAAATTATTTGGACACTATTCTATTTTTTTAAGTCTCATCCCCATTTGTAAATATTTGTACCCCCATTCCCAGATACTTATTTGTAATAGCGTAGACTTTAAATTCCCGCAATTTATCGCTTTCAATTATACCATGTATAGACCTAGGGTTTGTATGTACATAAAATCAAACGCTAGATAACCTAATACAAGACAAATACATGAAATCAATACACAATTCACACTTACACCCCTAGGGTAATCCCGCTTGTTGCCTTCCAAAATGGGCCATGCTTGCACGTTAAGTATCTTTGGCAAAACAAAACAAATCAAAATGATCATAGTCCCTCGATGACGCTTTCGAAAGTTGCCTAATCAAAAATGATCATAGTCCCTTCAAGCAAAATTGCCAAAGACACTTGGCACCATTGCAATCATGGTCTAAACGATGACCCGCGCCCGTCTCGTTCACATCCTAACACAAGATTGTCCACCAAATACAATAGTGGAACAAAATTGTTAAAAGGGTTAAAATACATAGGAAAGATCTTTGAGAAATTTAGGGTAGATAGCTCTTAGTTACTTGATCAAACTTGCAAAACACTTGCCTACTTTTCAAAACCCACTCCACAAACACTTTCAAAAACAAACTTCCAAAAACATTTGAAACATCTTTTCGAAAAGATACACACCTTTGTATATACTCAAACACGAGTCATTACAATGGTTGCCTAGACAAGGCGTCTATTTCAAAACATTTTCAAAACACACACACACACCACAATTTCAAGCAAAATCAAAGGCAAGTGATCTAAAAACCAAGTAACTAAGAGCCCATGGATAATCATGGATGAAAAGGGTGCTAATACTTTCCCTTTTCATAATCTACCCCCCCGAACCCACAAAAACATCTCAAAAGGTTTTTCCTGTGCTTTTTAACCTTTCCTTTAGGATAAAATAAAAAGTCGGCGGCGACTCTTGCTAAACCGAACAAGTGAGAATACAAACGCAAAAAACTCAAGTCAGTTCTCCCACCGTATCACATCGACACTGATATCGTGGTTCATCGTCTACCGGCAAAAGAAGATTACCCTCCAATGAAACAGAAGGTTCGTCATATGCGGCCAGAAATGTCAAAAAAATCAAGACTGAAGTCATGAAGCAGTTCAACGTAGGATTCTTAGTTGTCGCCTCTTATCCATAATGGGTTGCCAATGTTATTCCGGTGCCTAAGAAGGACGGTAAGTTATGTATGCGTGTGGATTACAGAGACCTGAATAGGGAAAGCCCCAAGGATGACTTCCCGCTTCACCATATCGATATTCTAGTTGACAACAACGCACATCATGAAGTATTCTCCTTTATGGATGGTTTCTTCAGATACAATCAGATCAAAATGGAACCTGAGGACATGGAGAAAACGACCTTCGTCACACAGTGGGGCACTTTCTGTTACAAAGTTATGCCATTTGGGCTGAAGAATGTCGGGCAACCTATCAGCGACCCATGGAAGCTTTATTTCACGATATGATCCATCATGAGATAGAGGTCTACGTGGATGATATGATAGCCAAATCTCAAACTGAAGAGGAACACCTTGACCACTTGCAGAAGCTGTTTGAAAGAATGAAGAAATACAAACTAAGGTTGAACCCGAATAAATGCACTTTTGGGGTAAGATCTGGTAAATTCTTAGGCTTTGTTGTCAGCAGCAAAGGTATTGAAGTAGACCCTGCAAAGGTAAAAGCATTACAAGAAATTCTCACTCCTCGCACTAAGAAGGAAGTTAGGGGATTCTTAGGACGTCTAAACTACATCGCCAGATTCATTTCCCATCTAACCGCTACTTGTGAAGTAATCTTTAAATTATTGAAGAAGGATCAAGTGGTGAAATGGAATGACAACTTCCAGGCTTCCTTTGATAGGATCAAGGAGTACCTTCAAGAGCCTCCCATTTTGATGCCACCAGTTGAGGGAAGACCTTTGATCATGTACCTAACAGTTTTGGAAAATTCAATGGGGTGTGTGCTGGGGAAGCATGACGAGTCTGGCCGAAAAGAGCATGCAATATACTACCTGAGCAAAAAGTTTACCGACTGTGAAACCAGATATTCACTACTCGAGAAACTTGTTGCACTCTAGCATGGGCTGCTCGCTAGCTAAGATAGTATATGCTGACTCACACTACCTTCTTGATATCCAAGATGGATCCTATTAAATACATATTTGAGAAGCCCGCCCTTTCTGGAAGAATAGCAAGATGGAAAATGGTCCTGACCAAATACGACATTCAGTACACTACCCAAAAAGCAATAAAAGGAAGTGTACTAGCTGATCATTTGGCTCACAGGTTGTGGATGACTATCAATCCATGAACTTTGAATTCCCGGATGAGAACATCATGTTGGTGAATGATTGTGAAGAACTCAGACCGTATGACGGACCTAAACAAGGATCCCAATGGACCATGGTTTTTGACGGAGCTTCCAATGCACTCGGCAATGGAATCGGCACTGTGATCATATCTCCTGAAGGTTTTCATACTCCCTTCACGGCCAGGCTGTTTTTCAACTGTACCAATAATATAGTTGAATATGAAGTGTGCATTATGGGTCTCAAAGCTGCCATAGATTTGGGGATCAAATCCTTAAGTGTATTTGGAGATTCAGCCTTAGTGATCAGTCAGATCAATGGAGAATGGGACACGAAGCATCCTAATCTTATCCCTTACCAAGAGCATGTGTTGACACTGATCCCACATTTTGAGGAAATTACCTTTGAGCATTTTACACGAGAGGAAAATCAACTAGCATATGCGCTAGCTACTATGTCATCTATGTTCAAAATCAGGTGGGAAAATGAGGCTCCTCAAATCACTATTGAGAGGATGGATGAACCAGTATACTGTCATGAGGTTGATACTGAAGAAGTAGCGGGCAAACCTTGGTTCCATGAAATTAAAAGATATCTCGAGGCCCAAGAATATCCAGAGGGAGCTTCAGTCAATGATAAGAAGTTCCTAAGAAGTTTCTCTGCAAAATGTTTCCTCAGTAACAAAATCCTCTCTAAGCGCAACCACGACTCTACTTTGCTTCGGCGCGTAGGCAAGAGTGAGGCAGAAAAGATCATGGCTGATTTACACGAAGGTACCTTTGCACCCTGTTGTACCCCAAAATTTGCCCTCCCATATTCTTCAAGATTTGCAAAGAGCATGCTTCAAAATCTCCCCAAGGGTTGCACAGTTCAAGGGCCTCCTAACAGTCAAAAACTAGGGTTTTGGTTCTGACAAAGAAATTGAAGTTTCCAAGAGTCCAATCAAGTCCCACATGCCTATAAACATTGTCAAGCATCCTCATGTCAAGTTTCAAGACTCACAACATAAAATTGCACAGTCAAAAACCCTAATTGCCCTACTGTCAACTGCAGGGGCAAAATGGTCATTTGACAGTCAAAAGTTCAAATTTTTGGTAAACATCTTATTTTGAAGCCACAAACATCATTTGATCAATTCTTGATCATGATTCTCAAGGCATGGCTCAAAAAGTCTCAAGATGCAAAAGTTTCCATATTTGGACAGTTGAAAAAGTCAACTGTAACTTGACCAAGGCATAACTTCCACATGGTTTATCAAAAAAATTCCATCCAAAGCTCATTTTGAAGAGAAAGACATTTCCTACAACTCCTCTTCACACTTCAAGTCCAAGAAATGCTCTCACAAAAAGTTATCAATTTCAACATTATAGGTCATTTTCAAAAGTCAACAAAAAGGGACTTTAAGTCAAAGACCATAACTTGAGATTGGTAAATCAAAATGACATGGGACCAAAGGCATTGGTTAGAGGACTTCAAGAAATTTCCAAAATGTCAAAGAACATGATCAAAGCTTAAACATTGAGCAAGATAGGCCTTGTGGAAGTTGGGAAATTTTTGGGAATTTTGAAAAGTCAACTTTACTTCAAATGCCTCAAAATTGCTAATGGGCCACATTTTCTTCCAAGAATCATTATCCAAAGGATATGCACGACCATTTGGCCCAAAGGGGATTTATTTCATCATTTTTTATTATTTATTTGAATTTTTATCAACATTAATACATTTAACTAAATAAAATATGAAAAAAATACAAAAGCATGTATTCTAAATCTTTTTATGCAGCTAATAGGTCTAATAAAACCTAAGGATTTCGTGCATGCCCAAAGGAGAAAGATTTCATGCAAATTGGCTAGGTTTCATGATAAAAAGATTTGAAAAGATTATGCAAAATCATAAAAATCAAAAGCATTGATTCCATGGATATTGGACTTGTTTTGTTGACCTAAAACATTCCATATACATATACAAAGGAAAACCTAATGAGAACAACCTTCAAGCTGCGCCCAAACCTAAGAACACACTTTGCAATTTTTGGTGAAAAAGTCAAAACTGAAAACTGCATTAGAGGATGATTCAAAGCTTCTAACCAATTTCAATAGCTTGCCAAGGCTTCAAGGAACCTAACTGCATCCTTTTCCAGTCCCCACGCATCAAGAATTGGTATATAGAACTCAAAATTCCTCATACTTTATGCATAATTGTATCTGAATTTCTGGGCATTTTCCATACATTTTGATTGTTGTTTTATACTAACATGGACCTTCCGAGTCTATTGATATGGTTCAATTGAGTTTTCGTGCCTTATACGGGAATCCACCATTGGAGCCTTCTAGGTTTTCAGAGGTCATAAATTAGGGCTTTCCTCTTCAGGAAAAATTGAGACACAGGACCCACGCCATTAAAACCAGAAGCTCATGACTAATCGATTCCATACCTCGCGATAAATTTATGATCAACAGGGTTCTATTCGCTATTTTTGTATGCATCATTTAGTGGGGGTTTAAAACCCCCGCTATCTAGTTTGTTTTTTTCAGGCAAAATAAAGAACAAATGAAGAAGACGCTTATGTATCATGACGTGAAAGGGCAGTTCAAATCTTGGCGTGTGTTTTGCTAAAATTCCAGAATAGTGCTTATTTTCCATTATAATATTTGCATCCCATATAATAAACAAAGAGCGCATGTGGTACAGTTGGTGGAACGTGCACTTGGTAAGCATTGGGACCTGGGTTCGATTCCCAGGTCCCCCAATATTTCTCTACGTTTTTCACTTTTCCATGTTCAGGTGATCAATACGCCTAGAGGTTCACCATGCACTCTCATCAATGGATTGCCAAGTGTCCATGAACGTCCATCCAATGGCTAGCATCTGCATTCCACCATGCACCTTAGTCAGCTATTCTCTACGTGGCCATTAAAAGTCAAACAAGGCCAGGAATTGATTGGGCCTGATTGCCACAAAAACACCTCCATTGGGTCAACAAACCCCCTCCTGTTTGCATTTCTCTCTTTCATTCTTTTTTTTATTATTTATTTGTTTTAATTTATTTGTTTTCATTTAATTCCTCCAAACTAATTTTTTATAATATAATAAAAATACCAAAAAATCAGGAAAGACAAAAAATATAAATATATTTTATTTAAATGTTTTTGTAAATAAACTTTATTAATTAATTTAGTTTTTTTATTCTAGGTTTAATTCTAATATTTTTCTTAATAAACTAAAAAATGTAGAATTAGGGTTTTAAATACTTTTATCCTTTTTCTTTTCTTTTCACCATTATTAATAATTAATTATTTATTTTGTAAATAAATTGCCATGTAAATAATTAGGTTAAAATTGGTACAAACTTAAACATTTTTTTAATAAACTAAAAAATAGTTTAGAAATAGGTTTTAATTCCATTAATTCTCATTAAACTCCATAAATACAAAAAAGCTCAAAAATAATTTCCTTTCCTTATTTACTTAATTAATTTATTAATTTTAATTCAAGTTCTTTAAAAGGGTCCAACGCCCTCGCATTCGATCATAATTCTGTTTCGCGCGCTTATTTTATTTCCTTTTTGTAAATATAATGTAATTATCCCAAAGCCATGTAATAGTAACTAGGTTTTACTTTCTGCATTTTTATTTCATTTCAAATCGGGTCTTGGTTTTATTTGGCGATGTAGACCCGCGCCTTTGTAATAGCGTAGGACTTTTTAATTCTGCACCTTTTAACTATTAATAATTTGCATGAAAGAAGGAATGTCAAAATAAAAGCAACGCGTAGATCACCAATGCATGAACAAGACAAAAATAAATGAACATGACACACAAATCACACACCACCCCTAGGGTACGTCTCACTGTTGCCTTGCCCCTCGAAAGGTGGTCGTCGAGTAGAGGATGTTTTAGTAAGTCCTCATGTCCATGAACATGGCATGAGGGTAGCTTCTAAGGTGTCTTCCTATTGCTCCGGTGATCACCATGTCCCGAACCCTCGAATTGACCCGAACACCTCCAACGGTGGTGCTACCTACCTCTCAATGGTGGGACGGCACTACTTTAAGGACATTTACACAGACGAATTCCTTAGAGTAGGTAGAGAACTCATAGATACTTGCTCTAATTTCAAAACAAAATCAAAAACTCTTTTCACACCGACACTTTTCAAAAAGCTTTCGAAAGCAACTTTTCAAACACTCTTGAGGACTGATACAAGAGTCGAACTGAAATTTTCAAAGAAACTTTTTTTAAACCCACAGTTGAAAAGCAAACAAATAATTTTGAAAACACAAATGAGCAAGTATCTAAGAGCCCATGGATAACCATGGATAGAAAGGGTGCTAACACCTTCCCTTTCTATAAATCTACCTCCCGAACCGAGAGCAATCTCTATAAGGAATTTTTCTGTGCTTTTGTCCTTTCCATTTGGAGAAAATAAAAGACGGTGGCGACTCTTGCTTCCGCGACATTTCGCGAACCAGCGTTAAACAGTCAGTTCCAGATCCACCGATCACAGAACTGGCGACTCTGCTGGGGAATAAACTACTTAAAGTGAGGTGTACCTTAGGATAGTTCATAATTGTGTTTTCAATTGTATTAATTTGCTTGCTTTAAATTGTGGGTTGCATGGGAGTTACATAGATTCTAACCCGGATCTGAAGATACCCTGTTTAGGTAGCATAAGCTGTGAGGGACCTGTCCGGCGTAGACCGACATGGGTGAAGCAGTGGCTACGTTGGTGTGGCACCTTGGTCTGTACCGATATCCCTTGTGTTGCAACGAGGAGAATATGGGTCTTCTGAGGAGTCATTAAGCACCAACCGACCTTAGAACCTTAAATGACCCAACTTGGCCAATAGAATAGTAGCAGTATGCTACGCCCATTGAGGCTAAACTCTCATGATGGTTCTGGCCGCAAGAAAAGATTGCGATGCTAGAGTTATGACCGATTGAGGGTAGTCAGTGATATTGGGATCCTCTAGAACCCAGTTACTTCTGATAGGGCAGGTCTTAACCAACCAACTGAAAGAGGGTAATACCTAGACCCCATGCTGGCCTAAACTCTAAGGGCTCTCTTGTGTGACTTGTGTGCCTTCCAACTTGACTATTTGCATGCTTGTTATCTGACACTTGAGTTTCTTGCAGGTTTTGTGTACAGTCCTTAATCTGGACTCATAACAGGGTTTACATATATAACTCCATGCATAGCATAACATCATACCATTGCATGCATCCTACATAAGGACTAATCCATTTCAAGGATCTCAAGGGTCTATGATGCAGGCCATGATGAACCAACTGTCCAGCAAGGGGCAAAGGGGATTTATTTTCCTCTAGACAAGGTTGTCAGGGGCTATGACCCACTCGATATGGTGAGCCTTGACACTTGAAGAAGGACTATCAACAACATGAAGTTCCTTCAATCAAGCTACAAAATTCAAACTCTAACGGTTTCTTGTTTACCCCGCGAGATCCTTGAAAACATTGCATGCATACATATATATCATTGCATTACAGGTATCCCTTTTACAGGTTGCTTACCTCTTCGATGTTTATTTCAGCTCGCCATCATGAATCCTAAATCATCTACTGAGAAATCCATCAAGGCTCTCCAGACTCAGAACGCCCAGTTCCAAGAGTTGATCATGAGTTTGGCCCAGGGGCAACAAGATCTGAAGACCCTGCTTTTGAAAAAGAAGAAGAAGAGGACGGTGTTGTTCAACCCTAGACGCAAATCTGGGAATGGATCACGAAATGAAGTTGAGCAGACTACCCCATCTGTTGGGAAAGACAGTCCCTAAGAAAGGGAGGTTCCTAGTCCAGTGGTCTCCGACAACGAGACCGATTACAATGATGAGCAGTACCCTCCAGCTGAGGACAGGTATAAACAGTTGGAAGACCGGCTAAGTGCCATGGAGATACAAAAGGTGCCCGGCCTGGACTTCGAGGATCTAGGTCTGTCTTCTGGGGTAGTAATCCCGTGCAAATTCAAGGCACCTGCCTTTGCTAAGTACGACGGGGCATCCTGTCCTAAGCTGCATCTCAGGTCTTACATAAGGAGGATCCATCCCTACACGGCTGACAAGAATTTGTGGATTCACTTCTTTCAGGATAGTCTGTCTGGAACCCAACTCGACTGGTTCTATCAACTGAATGGAGCTAATATCCGCAGCTGGGAGGATTTGGCAACTGCATTCTACAAGCAGTACCAGTACAATGCCGACCTTGCTCCCACGCGCACTCAGCTTCAGGGAATGTCTATGGGTGCAGGTGAAGGTTTCAAAGGATATGCTCAAAAATGGAGGGACCTTGCTGGAAGGGTACAACCACCTCTGACTGACCGCGAGCTCGTCGACATGTTCTTGGGGACCCTGTCTAGTCCATTCTTCAACCACCTGATCGGGAATTCTGCTGCTGGGTTTACAGATCTGATCTTGACCGGGGAAAGAATAGAAGCTGGCATCAAGTCAGGGAAAATACAGAATGGTGACTCCTCGAACACTGAGAAGAAACCATCCAAGAAATAATCTAGTGCTGTCTATGGCTCAAGAGGGAAGAATAGGTCCGAACACCGCCAAGATGTCAACGCGGTGGTTATTGCAAAACCGGCCGGCGCTCCTCAGTGTCACAATCAGCAAAGGGAAGAGAGACCCAAAAGGCAATTCACTCCCCTCAGCATGACCTTGTCACAGATATTGCCACAGTTGCTGGAAACCAAGTTGGTAACCCCCATGGATCCTCCAAAGAATCCCAACAGGACGCCTTCAAGGTATAACCCCAATGTTCGCTATGCTTATCATTCTGACAGCTCGGGGCATGCTACAGACGACTGTTGGACTTTGAGAAACAAGGTTCAGGATCTGATCGACGCAAAGGAAGTCCAGCTCGACTCTCCAGAGGCTCCCAATGTGACCACTGCTCCCCTGCCCACACATGGCTAGGATTGGAAACTTTTGTTCATTTGAATGTTCAGATTGTAATTTTCTTTGATTGTTCAAACATTTTATTTCATGTCAAACTTGGTTATTTCATTAATGCATTACACATGTCTGTTTTGAAGTAATTATTTCGTATTCACCATATGCAAACTGTTTTCATATTTTTGTGATGATCAACTCTTGATTGAAAATTCTAAGCCTCTTGAGGGAGGATGACGAAAACGATACCGCTATCTTTACAGTATGCTTTTGAACAGACCCCGTTGATGAGGTACATGCATTATTTCAATTCCTAAACACTGGAGTTATAAGGAAGATAATCCCTCGTCAACCCCTCTGAGCCAAAGAAGTAGGAGTTTTTCTTTTCGAAATTTAAAACCCTTAATCATAACCTGGGGCAGGGTAGTCTCTCAGTTGATCCAAGTGCATAACGAATGGCACCAAAGAGGTCCTTACAAAACAAAAGACAATGATGGTTCTGAACAATCATACAGACAGGCAGTCATTATCTCTCAAAGAATAAAAACCTAATAAGTCAAAACCTATGAAGGGGACTTACAAAACTGGGGCATCCCGCTGACTGTAATTCCAAAAAGAAACAGTTCAGGCAAAAAACAGGGATAATGAAAGAAAAAGAAAGAGGTCTTACAAACCCTAAACCAAACAAAAATGACTGCCTATTCAAATAAACGTTCAACATCTGAACCATCACTGGAATTTCAGAGCAAAGACTCAAACAAGGTCTAATGCAAGATCAGCTGAGTTTAGGTTTGAAGAACATCACGAAGAGCGGGTGGGTACAAATAATTTGAGCCTTTATCCTTTGTTTCTTAAACCGTGAACCAGGCCACGCTACAACCCTTAAAAGTCCTAGCTGAAGCATGGGTTAGTTCGAAAGCATACTGTTACCAAAGGTATCCTGACTCCTTAAGGCTTGCTATAAAATATTGAGTTGACATCACATTTTACAAAATTTGCTGGTTTTACTGAAAAATGCATTTTTCAAAAACTTCAAGACAGACAGAAGCTTTGCATTTTTAACATAACTTTGTTTGCATATGACATTTTGTTTGAACAACATAGAAATTCGCACGACGAATGCCTAAGGAATAAAAGCACCTCCAATCAAGGGGCATGGCCTGATCATTGTCCATCATCTGGGTCAGTCCAATCAAGATTCGGAGAATCTCTCAAAGGCCAAATAGCCTGGGGAAAATCTCCATCTGGATCACTTGGGGCATTGGACGATCAAACAAAGATCTTCTGGTGGCATGAAAAAACATTTCTAACAGGGGCAACTCCCTACATTCTGAAAGCACAGACATAGTAAAAAAAAAATACTACGCAAAATCAAAGACCCTCTAGGTTGACACACCTAGGCAAAAATAAGGGCTTCCCGGCGAACCAAAAGGGTTCGGGCAAAATAAGGGATGAAATGAAAAAATCTGTACACCCGGCAAGTCGAAAACCTGAAAAGGCGGATTGGGCAAAAAAAGGGTATCCCGGTGGACTGAAAACCCGAAAGGGCGGTCCAGGCAAAAATTAGGGATCAAAGCGTACGACTATATCCTGGCATCTCGTCACCTGTCTACCAGAAGATTTGTCAATTACCCCCACAGGTGCCTTCTCCCACTGAAACTGGGGCAATAATGAGTTATCTAAGCGATCTAGTTGCTCTGCCATCAAGGTACCAAGACAAGTTCAGCTGAAGAATGACCAAGATACCCTAATTCCCCATAGAATGAGATAAGGTTCAGCCATACTCCCCCGAACAGAGAAGGCACAATACCTCCAGCAAGTCAGCAACACTCTCCCCAAGCAGAGTTAGCTTACTGTCAGCCTTAAGGAAGTTGGATTATCCCCCGAAGATCTCAATATTCCCCGGCGGAGTACAAACATTCCTAACAAGCGTCCCCGACAGTCTTGATATAAGATTGTTCCCCGGCGGTACCATACATTCGGTGGAGCCACTTCCCCATACATTTCAAAAATCTCCCCAGGAGAGTCCAGTCCAAAAGTTTCCCCAGGAAAGTGGAATCCACCTCCCCGGCAGGAAGCTTATCCCCAGTAGATTCTGGAAGCTTACCCCTGCAAAGCACGAACACGTCCCCTGGATTTTATTCAAAGGTTATTTCCCCACCAGGATATAACTGGGTTATCCTCAGCTAATAGCCACGGAAAGATCGTCCTCGGCGAAGTCTTCCTATCCCCAGCGGAGTTCATCAGATCTTCCAACAAAGCTCGTCAATGGTATCCCCAACGGAGTATCATCAACATCTCAGCAAAGTACATCTCTCCCCACAGAGTATTGTTCCCCAGCAAGATCGTTAGAGTACTTTTCTCCCCGCAGAGTAATCCATTCGCCAAGTTTATTCCCCAACGGAATTATCTTCTCCTACCGGTATTCTTGCAACTATCATCCCCAGCGGAAACGAATATTCTATTCTCCGACATCAGCCCAGGATGTGACTTCCCGGCACCCGTCAAAGGACTTACTTCCCTAGACAAAAACATACGTTCATAAACATCACATTTCCATACATTATAGCATGCATATATGCATCATATCTTACAATCTCATTTATGTTGAGAACATCATTGCTTGATCCATATCATGCATTGCATATGACTGACCTTTACCTTTCAGGAAAGATCCAGTTAAGTTCTCAGCTATACTCCAAGACCTTGTCCGGTTCAGTTAAATCGACCCTAAGATTTTCCTGATTCTTATCCAGTCAAAGGCCTTCTCTGGTTCAGTCAGATCGACCCTAAGATCTCCCTGATTCTTATCCAGTTGAAGATTTCAAGACCTTGTCCGGTTCAGTTAAATCGACCCTAAGATTTTCCTGATTCTTATCCAGTCAAAGGCCTTCTCTGGTTCAGTCAGATCGACCCTAAGATCTCCCTGATTCTTATCCAGTTGAAGATTTCAAGACCTTGTCCAGTTCAGTTAAATCGACCCTAAGATTTTCCTGTTTCTTATCCAGTCAAAGGCCTTCTCTGGTTCAGTCAGATCGACCCTAAGATCTCCCTGTTTCTTATCCAGTTGAAGATTCCAAGACCTTGCCTGGTTCAGTTAAATCGACCCTAAGATTTTCCTGTTTCTTATCCAGTCAAAGGCCTTCTCTATTCCAGTTAAATCAATCCCTAAAGATTTTCCTGATGAAGACTCAGTAGAAGACACCCAAGATTTCTCTCAGCGTTACTGTTGAGGTTGAAGTCGCCCGAGATTCTCTCAACGTTACTGTTGAGGTTGAAGTCGCCCAAGATTCCCTCAGCGTTACTGTTAAGGTTGAAATCGCCCAAGATTCTCTCAGTGTTACTGTTGAGGTTGAAGTCGCCTATGATTCTCTCAGCGTTCCTGTTGAGGTAGTAATCATCCAAGATTCTCTCAGCGTTCCTGTTGAGGTAGTAATCGTCCAAGGTTCTCTCACCGTCCCGTTGAGGTAGTAACCATCCCTGGTTCATTCATAACCTTTTGAAGCTCCAGACCCAATTCCTGTAGCCAGACAGAATGCATCTACACAAAGAGTTTGAAGACCAGCTCCTGTAACAAGTCAGGTAATCATTTTCTTTTTTCAGGTATGCAAGTTCTCGCTAAGGAATCTCTTACGCGATCAACACCCAGATGGCATCTATAAGCCCATCCACCTTCCATCATCTCTTAGCATGGCATCTATAAGCCCATCATCCTATCCAGCAATCTCCAAATGGCATCTATAAGCCCATTCCCACCATCACACTACTATGTGAGCGCAAATTTCTGGGCACTCTAGTTTTCAATCATCTTCCACCTTCGGATTACGAAAGGCACGTCAGCCAATCTGCATCCTCAGGTCTAAGAATATTGAACAGGGGCAACTTTTGTACCCCAAAATTTGCCCTCCCATATTCTTCAAGATTTGCAAAGAGCATGCTTCAAAATCTCCCCAAGGGTTGCACAGTTCAAGGGCCTCCTAACAGTCAAAAACTAGGGTTTTGGTTCTGACAAAGAAATTGAAGTTTCCAAGGGTCCAATCAAGTCCCACATGCCTATAAACATTGTCAAGCATCCTCATGTCAAGTTTCAAGACTCACAACATAGAATTGCACAGTCAAAAACCCTAATTGCCCTACTGTCAACTGCAGGGGCAAAATGGTCATTTGACAGTCAAAAGTTCAAATTTTTGGTCAACATCTTATTTTCAAGCCACAAACATCATTTGATCAATTCTTGGTCATGATTCTCAAGGCATGGCTCAAAAAGTCTCAAGATGCAAAAGTTTCCATATTTGGACAGTTGAAAAAGTCAACTGTAACTTGACCAAGGCATAACTTCCACATGGTTTATCAGAAAAATTCCATCCAAAGCTCATTTTGAAGAGAAAGACATTTCCTACAACTCCTCTTCACACTTCAAGTCCAAGAAATGCTCTCACAAAAGTTATCAATTTCAACATTATAGGTCATTTTCAAAAGTCAACAAAAAGGGACTTTAAGTCAAAGACCATAACTTGAGATTGGTAATTCAAAGTGACATGGGACCAAAGGCATTGGTTAGAGGACTTCAAGACCTTTCCAAAATGTCCAAGAACATGATCAAAGCTTAAAAATTGAGCAAGATAGGCCTTGTGGAAGTTGGGAAGTTTTGGGAATTTTGAAAAGTCAACTTTACTTCAAATGCCTCAAAATTGCTAATGGGCCACATTTTCTTCCAAGAATAATTATCCAAAGGCTATGCACGACCATTTGGCCCAAAGGGGATTTATTTCATCATTTTTTATTATTTATTTGAATTTTTATCAACATTAATTCATTTAATTAAATAAAATATGAAAAAAATACAAAAGCATGTATTCTAAATCTTTTTATGCAGCTAATAGGTCTAATAAAACCTAAGGATTTCGTGCATGCCCAAAGGAGAAAGATTTCATGCAAATTGGCTAGGTTTCATGATAAAAAGATTTGAAAAGATTATGCAAAATCATAAAAATCAAAAGCATTGATTCCATGGATATTGGACTTGTTTTGTTGACCTAAAACATTCCATATACATATATAAAGGAAAACCTAATGAGAACAACCTTCAAGTTGCGCCCAAACCTAAGAACACACTTTGCAATTTTTGGTGAAAAAGTCAAAACTGAAAACTGCATTAGAGGACGATTCAAAGCTTCTAACCAATTTCAATAGCTTGCCAAGGCTTCAAGGAACCTAACTGCATCCTTTTCCAGTCCCCACGCATCAAGAATTGGTATATAGAACTCAAAATTCCTCATACTTTATGCATAATCGTATCTGAATTTCTGGGCATTTTCCATACATTTTGATTGTTGTTTTATACTAACATGGACCTTCTGAGTCTATTGATATGGTTCAATTGAGTTTTCGTGCCTTATACGGGAATCCACCATTGGAGCCTTCTAGGTTTTCAGAGGTCATAAATTAGGGCTTTCCTCTTCAGGAAAAATTGAGACACAGGACCCACGCCATTAAAACCAGAAGCTCATGACTAATCGATTCCATACCTCGCGATAAATTTATGATTAACAGGGTTCTATTCGCTATTTTTGTATGCATCATTTAGTGGGGGTTTAAAACCCCCGCTATCTAGTTTGTTTTTTTCAGGCAAAATAAAGAACAGATGAAGGAGACGCTTATGTGTCATGACGTGAAAGGGCAGTTCAAATCTTGGCGCGTGTTTTGCTAAAATTCCAGAATAGTGCTTATTTTCCATTATAATATTTGCATCCCATATAATAAACAAAGAGCGCATGTGGTACAGTTGGTGGAACGTGCACTTGGTAAGCATTGGGACCTGGGTTCGATTCCCAGGTCCCCCCATATTTCTCTACGTTTTTCACTTTTCCATGTTCAGGTGATCAATACGCCTAGAGGTTCACCATGCACTCTCATCAATGGATTGCCAAGTGTCCATGAACGTCCATCCAGTGGCTAGCATCTGCATTCCACCATGCACCTTAGTCAGCTATTCTCTACGTGGCCATTAAAAGTCAAACAAGGCCAGGAATTGATTGGGACTGATTGCCACAAAAACACCTCCATTGGGTCAACAAACCCCCTCCTGTTTGCATTTCTCTCTTTCATTCTTTTTTTTATTATTTATTTGTTTTAATTTATTTGTTTTCATTTAATTCCTCCAAACTAATTTTTTATAATATAATAAAAATACCAAAAAATCAGGAAAGACAAAAAATATAAATATATTTTATTTAAATGTTTTTGTAAATAAACTTTATTAATTAATTTAGTTTTTTTATTCTAGGTTTAATTCTAATATTTTTCTTAATAAACTAAAAAATGTAGAATTAGGGTTTTAAATACTTTTATCCTTTTTCTTTTCTTTTCACCATTATTAATAATTAATTATTTATTTTGTAAATAAATTGCCATGTAAATAATTAGGTTAAAATTGGTACAAACTTAAACATTTTTTTAATAAACTAAAAAATAGTTTAGAAATAGGTTTTAATTCCATTAATTCTCATTAAACTCCATAAATACAAAAAAGCTCAAAAATAATTTCCTTTCCTTATTTACTTAATTAATTTATTAATTTTAATTCAAGTTCTTTAAAAGGGTCCAACGCCCTCGCATTCGATCATAATTCTGTTTCGCGCGCTTATTTTATTTCCTTTTTGTAAATATAATGTAATTATCCCAAAGCCATGTAATAGTAACTAGGTTTTACTTTCCGCATTTTTATTTCATTTCAAATCAGGTCTTGGTTTTATTTGGCGATGTAGACCCGCGCCTTTGTAATAGCGTAGGAATTTTTAATTCCGCACCTTTTAACTGTTAATAATTTGCATGAAAGAATGAATGTCAAAATAAAAGCAACGCGTAGATCACCAATGCATGAACAAGACAAAAATAAATGAACATGACACACAAATCACACACCACCCCTAGGGTACGTCTCACTGTTGCCTTGCCCCTCGAAAGGTGGTCGTCGAGTAGAGGATGTTTTAGTAAGTCCTCATGTCCATGAACATGGCATGAGGGTAGCTTCTAAGGTGTCTTCCTATTGCTCCGGTGATCACCATGTCCCGAACCCTCGAATTGACCCGAACACCTCCAACGGTGGTGCTACCTACCTCTCAATGGTGGGACGGCACTACTTTAAGGACATTTACACAGACGAATTCCTTAGAGTAGGTAGAGAACTCATAGATACTTGCTCTAATTTCAAAACAAAATCAAAAACTCTTTTCACACCGACACTTTTCAAAAAGCTTTCGAAAGCAACTTTTCAAACACTCTTGAGGACTGATACAAGAGTCGAACTGAAATTTTCAAAGAAACTTTTTTTAAACCCACAGTTGAAAAGCAAACAAATAATTTTGAAAACACAAATGAGCAAGTATCTAAGAGCCCATGGATAACCATGGATAGAAAGGGTGTTAACACCTTCCCTTTCTATAAATCTACCTCCCGAACCGAGAGCAATCTCTATAAGGAATTTTTCTGTGCTTTTGTCCTTTCCATTTGGAGAAAATAAAAGACGGTGGCGACTCTTGCTTCCGCGACATTTCGCGAACCAGCGTTAAACAGTCAGTTCCAGATCCACCGATCACACACCCATTCTAGTGGGCACACAATGGCTAAAAAGATCCTATGGGCAGGATACTATTGGTCCATTATGGAAACAGATTGTTATCAGCATTCACGAACTCGTTACAAATGTCAGATCTACGCTGATAAAGTACATGTGCCACTGATTACTCTAAATGTCTTGACCGCTCCCTAGCCATTTGCAATGCGGGGCATCGACATGATTGGGGAGATCAGACCTACATCTTGAAATGGACACGTTTCATCCTCGTCGACATTGATTACTTCATAAAATAGGTCGAGGAGGCCTCATTTGCTTCTGTTACCAAGAACGTTGTGACTAAATTCATCAGACATAATCTTATTTGTCGGTATGGTATTCCGGAAAGAATCATTATAGATAATGGTACCAATCTCAACAATACTATGATCACCGAACTATGCGCGCAATTCAAAATCCAGCATCATAACTCTTCTCCTTACCGACCGAAGATGAATGGCGCTGTAAAAGCCGCTAATAAAAACATCAAAAAGATCATACAGAAGATGACAATGACCTATAAAGACTGGCATGAGATGTTACCATTTGCTCTCCACAATTACCGTACCACGGTGCACACATCAACAGAGGCAACACCTTTCTCTTTGGTATATGGTATAAAAGTTGTCCTACCAATTGAAGTCCAGATACCTTCTTTAAGAATCATGAAGGATGCATATTTGAATTAAGATGAATGGATTCAAACTCGACTTGACTAATTGAATCTGATTGATAAGAAGAGGATCGCAACTGTTTGTCATGGTCAGATATACCAAAAACGTATGATCAAAGCTTTTAACAAGAAGGTCAGACGTCAGGTATATCAGGCCGGTGACCTGGTAATCAAGCGCATCATGCTGCCGCAAGGTGATCCCAGGGGAAAATGGACTCCCACATATGAAGGGTCATTTGTGATCAAGAACATATTTTCTAGTAGGGCCATGATCTTAACTACTATGAACGGTGACGACCTTCCACACCCTGTAAACATGGACATAGTTAAAAGATACTATGCATAAACAAAGACCCACTAGGTCGACTGGCCTAGGCAAAAATTAGGGCATCCCGGAAAACCAAAAGGGTTAGGGAAAAAATTAGGGATATACATAAAAGAATCTATATACCTGGCAAGTCGAAAACCTGAAAAGGCGGCTTGGGCAAAAAAGGGTATCCTAGTGGACTGAAAACCCGAAAGGGCGGTCCAGGAAAAAGTTAGGGGTTTTAAAGCGTATGAATATGTCCCTTTGGATCACCTTATAACCAATCTTCAACTTCAACTGTCAAGCTCAATCCAGTCAGCTTCGGACAAGCAGCAAAGTGATGAGATGCTCGAGGACATAAAGGTAATAGCAGAATGGGAACCCAATGGGATTATTTCACATAGCTATTTTTCTTTGTATACTATTTTTGTATAGTTTCCATTCTTACAACGACATTCTCTTACTAGGATGTTCGTCTCCTTGTACAGAAACACTTCTTCAAGTTAGTACAAAACTATTCCTTTGAAAGAGCAAAAATTCTATTTTTATTTTTCTGTTTTGTTTGAAAAAACGTCCAGTGATTATTTTTGAACATATGCATTTGAACTTAATTACTGCTTACAAATATACGCATAAAAAATGAAAAGAAAACAAAAAGACAATTACTAATGGCTTTAAGAAATAGCACAATGTCTAGAGGCCATTCCATAAAATCCCCGCAGGTACTTTCTCCAGCAGGAGCAGAGGGATAGACATCCTGCTACAGGATGACATTCATATCTCCAGTATGCATCCTAATGGTATCAGATACTCTCATATCCCCGACAGAGCAAAATTTCCAAATCCACGCTCCAAAGATTCCCCAGTGAAAATCGCCGAGCTTCTCAGGATTCCCCAGCAGGATTTCACAAAACCCCCAAACGATGCACGGAGTTTCCCTTCCCCAACAGAGTTTATTTCTCTAAAAATGGAAACCCATCTATCAACACTTTATCTTTAAATGAAGACTTACACTCCTCATTCCCAGAAAAAGTCTGGGATTTATTCTCCCTAGTCCAGCAACACTGCAGCAGAACAACTAATATGTTCATACGTTGCATTCATACATCATAGCATCGACAACACAAATGCATATATCACAATCTCATTTATTTTTAGAATGTCACTACTCGATATATCTCATGCATCATACTGCACACAGCTAACTCATTACCCTTTTCACGAAAGTTGGCAAGCAAACAAGTATTATTACGAATTTTCATTAATTTCAGATTAACACCTAACACAGGACAAGACAACTATCTGTGAACAAATTGATTGGAGATCAATCCCCAAAAACTGGACGGGATGACTATCTACATGACGAACACTTTATTCAAGACCTCTGCTGGTTCAGTTTAAATCAATCAATGGTTTATCTTGATTCCATTTTGGCAGGCACTTTTTATGGTTTAGATAAATCACTCCAAAGAATTATTTTGATTCTTTTCCAGTTAAAGATTATTCAAGACCTCTGCTGGTTCAGTTTAAATCGATCAATGATTTATCCTGATTCCGTTCTGGTGGACACTTTTTCTGGTTCTGGTAAATCGCTCCAAATATTTATTCTGATTCTTTTCTAGTTAAAGATTATTCAAGACCTCTACTGGTTCAGTTTAAATTGATCAATGGTTTATCCGAATTCCGTTCCGGTGGACACTTTCTCTGGTTCAGATAAATCACTCCAAAAATTTATTCTAATTCTTTTCCAGTTAAAGATTATTCAAGACCTCTGCTGGTTTAGTTTAAATTGATCAATGGTTTATCCTGATTCCGTTCCGGTGGACACTTTATCTGGTTCAGTTAAATCGCTCCAAAGATTTATTATAATTCTTTTCTAGTTAAATATTATTCAAGACCTATGCCGGTTCAGTTTAAATCGATCAATGGTTTATCCTGATTCCGTTCTGGTAGACACTTTTTCTAGTTATGTTAAATCGCTCCAAAGATTTATTCTGATTCTTTTCCAGTTAAAGGTTATTCAAGACCTCTGCTGGTTCAGTTTAAATCGATCAATGGTTTATCCTGATTCCTTTCCGGTAGACACTTTTTTTGGTTCAGATAAATCACTCCAAAGATTTATTATGATTCTTTCCAGTTAAAGATTATCCAAGGCATCTGCTGGTTCTGTTTAAATTGACCAATAGTTTATCCTGATTCCTTTTCGGTAGACACTTTCTCTGGTTCATATAAATCGCTCCAAAGATTTATCCTGATTCTTTTCCCATTGAAGTCAAGCTTAGATTTAGTCTAATTTCTGTCAACAATCACCTTTGGATGGCATCTATAAGCCCATCTCCGATAACTCTCCATCATCTCTCCAAATGGCATCTTTAAGCCCATTCCCCATACAATCAACAACCACATCATCGAGTGCAAATTTATGGGCACTCTAGTCTTCAATCATCATCTACCTTCAAGCTACAAATTGCAGACTCGCCAATCTAACTCTTCAGGTTTAAGAAGATTGAACAGGGGCAGCTATTGTACCCCAAAAATTTCCCTCTCATTTTGTAAGATTTTTCTCACAAAATTCCTACTGGGTCAAGGCTGCACAAGTACAATTGGATCATTTTGGGGCTCTCAAGCATCAAATCGAAGAAGAGCAAGTTTGTATGGATTTATATTTTTCGTTTGGTTATTTGAATTCTTTTTGAACTAGATTAATTCCTACGCTTTGATTGGGCATTTGGTTTCTTTTCAGCAACCTTAAAATCCCAAGCTTCGATTAAGGAAGTGGCCTTCTGTATGCTCTCTTAATGCTATCTTCGAATGGGCATTGTTTTCCTTTGAAGACAGTTTCCTTCGATTCACAAGGCAGGGACCTCTAGCATGCAATCCTCGTTTGGGCATTTAGGCCTCCGACGTGCAAGCTTCGATTACACCAAAGAGCCATTACAAGCTGACTTTTGGTGCACATAGCAATAGCCTCCTGCAACTTTCCTTCGATTCAGAAGGTGTTGGCTTCCTATTGGCGCCCTTCGATTCAGAAGATAAGTGCCTTCTCTACATTTGCCTTCAATTCATAAGGCATGAACTTCCTTCATTCCAGCAGGCACAAGGAAATGACCTCCTGCATACATCCTTCGATTGCACCATTTGCATCCTACATATTTTCTTTGATTCACAAAGCAGGGACCTCCTGCATGCGTCTTTTGTTTGGGTTTATGGTTTCCTTCGAATGCAAGTTTGGGTTACATCTTTCGTTTGGCCATATGACCTCTTGAAGGCAAGTTTGAGTGGGTAGTGGTTCTTCATGCAAGCTTTCGTTTGAGCAAAGGCCTCTTGCATGTTTTCTTGGAGTCACAAAGCAATAACCTCCTATAGCTTTCCTTCTATTCAGAAGCCATTTCCCTTTTGCATGATTCCTTCGATTCACAAAAACCAGGACTCCCTTCAGGCCAGTATGCACAAGGAAAAAATCTCCCCCATGGCTAGAATTCACAAGGCAATGGCGCCCACAAAGCATTGGCTACTTTCATTCTAGTTTCGACTGGGCAATATATCCCTTGGAAATAGTTTGTTTCAACACACAATTTCTACACTATGACACATAACTATTGTCTTGTTCGAAAGACGTACCATGGTGGCACATTCGAAGGACTTTCCAGACATACCTGGATGTCCCAATTGAATGATATATTTTGGTGATCCATTCAAGGGGAATACATTTGGCCCCTTCGAAGGATGCATAAAAAGGTCCCATTTAAAAGACACATATTAGGTGAAAATAAAATAGTGATGTCTAAAGAAGAATATGATTGAAGGTTGAACCTAGGTGGTTAAAACGAAAGGTTGAAATAATCCAAAGATGCTTGCTGACCAAAGTCCTATGTGATGCCAAGTACATGCCTGCTATACTGGCTACAACACTCCAAAACTGCTACAAAGCAGTCCTGCAATGTTGCCCCATTCTTGCACCAAAATGGCATACAAGACTGCACCTCGAAGACTACAAGAACAACATACCCTTTTTGTTCAAATTTCTTTTGTTTTCCCTCCTAAACATCAGCCAAAATCATCTATAAATAAGAGCCTCTACCACACATCTTAGGGGCGCCTGATAGTTGCAAAAAAACTCTTGTTGTGAGAAAGTGAACAATTTCTCAAAACTCTCAAACACTATCAAACATTTTCAAATATTCCTAACACTTCTAAAAAACTTAGACCCCTTCATACACTAAGTGAACCCTTCGATTCACTCCTCACACTGTTAGATAACTAACCTTCGACCCATTCCCCATTTGCAATATAATAGTCTCTTGATTCACTCCCTTACCTGTTATAGAGTAACCTTGGATTCACTCACATACCCTTCTTCGATTCAGTGGCTGCTTAAACAAAGTAGTAACTGACCTAGCTTTAAGAAGATTCCAGCGAAGTTCCATTCACCACCAAGGAAGTCACTTGCAGTTCCTTTGATTTATGCGCTTCAAGAGGTAAGTTCTCTCTAAACTTGGAACTCTTTCATTTGAATATCATGTATACATACCAATAAAAATAAAATGTAGATATCTTATCTAGGAAGTTGACCATGCCTTAACTTTCGATCCTCACTGCCTGTATGTTGAAAGTCTCAACCCTGACTACGTAGACTTTGGTTTTTTGGTGCCCAATAATCTTGTGCTAACCCCTGGCCTGTAGCTTTCGAAAGTTACACTTGAATGTTGCATTTTTTAAAGTTTAAAATAGGTTCTTTGTATCCTTCGATTGGCTAAATATTTAAGCCTTTCGAATCTCAACCTGAGAGCCTAGCATTCCTGCAATCGAAGAAGGCAACAAGGAGCTTGAGGCGAAGAGTGCACCTCACGCTGATTCCAGGCCCCAATCGAAAGAAGCGAGAAAAGGATGAAATCGAAAGGGTTGACCTTACTGATTCCAGGCCTAAATCGAAGGAATCCAGGAAGGGCAGAATTGAAGAGTGTTGCTTCCTGAATCGAAAAAGCCCATTTGCCTTTCTTATTTTTTTTTTGTCTTTGCATTTTCTTGCTATTCAATATGGTTGTAATAGTGTAGGATTTATTTTCTGCATTTTTATGGCTTTTTGTTGTACCCCAAAATTTGCCCTCTCATTTCTCAAAGGATCACCCTGAACCCTCAGGTTTGTTCCCATCCAATTTCAAGCCTTGAATTACAAATTTTCCAAGAAAGTCATCCACAAGGTCAAAATGGTCATTTGCACACTGAAATGTCAAACTTTGACTTTTAGATCAAAAATCAAGTTTCAAGAATCATATTTCATCAAGACATGTTAAAATATGAAGTTTGTTTCATTAAGAAGATCAAAAGTCAAATTTGCTAGGGAAAAGTCAAAATTCCAAATACTTAGAAATTTTTCTAAGTGTTTGGGAAATATGATGAGCTCAGAACTTCTGATCAGATTATCACCATGATGCAAGTTGATTATGGAAGAACTTCTAACACCAGAGTTTGGGATCTCAATAAGACTTAAAACATTTCCGAACGAAACGTCTCCTAGAAATGCTGGGATTTCAAGTTATGACTCCTCAAAGACACGTCCATGAAACTGAAGCACTCAGCAAATTCTGGACAATTCCAAGACAGAGATTGGATACAACTTCTGGGCCAGTTTTCATAAAGATTTAGTCAGAGTTTGCAAGAGCAATTCAAAGAAGGTTTACAAGGTGTGTTGCAAGCTTCCTAGAAAGTCTGGGAGCTCCTTCAGAACATGCTGGAGCAAAGAGATACAAAGATCAGAAGTTGGATGTTTATTCTAAAATTATGCTGAAGCTGAACTTCTGATCCAGAATTAAGCAATTATGCAAAATCTCACATTCCAGGATTTATGGTTTGATAAATCTCATTATCATTTAATGCTCACAACCACTTTTGAGTCTTTATCCAAAAGATTTCCCCACGTGTGCCATAGGGGTACCTTTATTGTCTTAGAAAAGCAAACTTTTGTACAAAAGTGGGTTGGGCCCATACTTTTCTTTGGCTTTTGAGGTTACCTTTCCTTATTTCCTGCTTACAAATCCATCTTAGGCGCTGTTAAAAACTGCTAACCACCATACTTGCTTCAAGAACAAGGCAACACCCTAGCATATGAAGGCCATATTCAATGCTTCGGTAAGAACATCACCAAATACCAAAACCTAGTTTATACAACCTAGTGAACTGCTACATCACAATCCTATAACCAACAACTAATTTAGTCCATGCCCTCATACCATAATTTCACCAAACTAGCTTACCAAAACGGTGATAAAAAGCAATGGAACAGGATGCCAAAAGGTGTTCAAATCCCATCTGTCCCCCCCCCCCCCCCCCCCCAAATTACAACAACTTCACCTATAAATAAGTTACTCCATCACACTTTCAAGGGGCTGGCTTTTGGAGAGAGAGAATTATAAAAGAGAGAAAAGGAAACAGTAAAAACCTTCGCAAATCCTAAACAAAACCTTTGTTCTTCCCTTTGAATCAAAGAACATAACCGTTGTTCCGTTACTCTCGCTGACACCAGAACATCTGAAGGCAGCAACTCAAAGCTCCAAGCACACACTCCAGATCTAAGGTAATTCTTTCTGACTTTGCATCTTTTCATTCAGAAAATCATCAGATATGTAAATATCATAGTATTGATTCTATCCATATTATTGCATAAGTAAGAAAAAGTTATAGATCAGAACTTCTTGATTAAGGCTAGGCTCAGGATTAGGATTAGAACTTCTATAAACTGTTGTGCTCTTATCCCTCTAATTTGTTATTTGATTAAGAACTGAATAAGTTGTTGATGGTTGATTAATATGAGAAAAGAGTTGAAATATAACACATAATTTTTGATGTTTCCACTCATTGTTTTAACACACTGAACTTCTGATACTTACACTCACTGTTTTAATACATAGAACTTCTGATGATCACTCACTATTTTAGCACAGCACAAAACTTTTGAGTTCTCCTTATTGTTAAGCACACTGAACTTCTGATACTTCCACTTGCTGTTTTAAACACTCAGAGTTTCTGATTTTCACATGCTGACAATACACTGAATTTCTAATGTTTACTCACTGTTTTAGCGTAACACAAAACTTCTGACTTTTGGCTCACTGTCTGAATACCACCCAGAACCCCTGTGTTTTCCCTCTAATATTTCTTGCAGGACCTCAGAGTGTACCAATCCAGAACTTCTGATACCCACTGATGTTTCTTTTTGAGTCACAACACTCCTGGCATCAGAATTCTGATCCTTTTTGTTTTGCTGGCAGCAGTGCGCTGATTCTGTATCTCATTTATTTTCCTTTTTGTCACTTCCAATATTAATACTCTTTTCATCGATATAAAAAAGTCATAAAAATATTTTCTTTTTACTAATTAATTTATTTCTTTTTTTTAATTCATTAAGACAAAAAACCATTTTCCTAAACAAAGTCCCTTTTTCTTTCATGCATTATTATTTCAATATGGTTGTAATGAATAATTAGGATTTATTTTCTTGCAACCCCCCATTTGTAAATTTGTACACCCCATCCCCTTAATGATTGTAATAGCGTAGAATCTTTACTTTCCGCACTTTTATTGCTTTCATATATTGTTAGTAATTAGGGTGTGTATGATAAGGTGTGAAATTGAAAAATAGATCACCTTAATCAAGACTAAATGCATACAATCAAACACACTTGTATACTAGCACCCTTATGGTAATCCCTCTTTGTGGCCTATCGGAAAAATAGTCATGTCCCTCGAACATGGGCGTTTTAGAAAAAGGTCCTCGATAAAAGATCGTAGTCCCTCGATGACCCTTGATGTTGCCTTCGGTAAATGATCTAGTCCCTAAAACGACATTGCTAAAATGTCCCATAGGTTGCCTTCTATGACTATACAAACGTCCTGCGCCCGTCCCTTCACATCCAACGATGGAGCTTCTTACCAAATCATTGGTAAGATAGCAACACCTAAAGGAAGAGGAAAAGAACATTTAAGACCTTTTGAGTAGGTAGATTCGCTCCCAGTTGCTCACAACAAAAAAAACATTTTATACACTCTCATTTTGAGACATTTTAGAAAGACAACACTTTGTACACGTTCTTATAAAGACAAGAACCATTACAAAGACACCTTTTTTAAAATCACTTTCAAACAACACACATCTTTGAACTATTTTCCAAACAAACACTTTGTACGCGTTCTTATAGAAACGAGAACCATTACAAATACATTTTCAAAATACTTTCAAAAACCACACCACAAGCACATTCAAACAAAAGCAAGTGATTTAGAGAGTAACTAAGAGCCCTTGGAAAACCATGGATGAAAAGGGTGCTAAAACCTTCCCTTTTCATAATCTACCCCCCGAACTCAAGAAAACATCTCTAAAGGTCTTTCCTGTGCTTTTCCACCTTTCCTTTTGGATAAAAGAAAAGTCGATGGCGACTCTTGCTAAACCATAACATTTGCAAATACAAACGCAAACCTAAAAAGTCATTTCTTCCACCGTATCACAGAACTGGCGACTCTGCTGGGGAATCTTTAAAAGTGAGGTTACCTTAGGGTTAGATCACCTTGGCTTGATTTTCTTTATTTGACTTGTTTGCTTTACATTTAAGGTTTTTTTGCTTTGGTATTGTTAAATATACTACACCCGGATTTGTGGGCACTTATTAGGTAAACAGCAAAAGATGGTGGAGACTGTACGACATAGACCGATATGGTTTAAGTGATGGTTGTGTTGGTGTGACACTTTGGGTTGGTACCGGTATCCTTCACGTGGAAACGAAGAGAATACGGGGCCGCCGCGTGGTGTCGTGAAGCACTAACGGAACTTAGAACCTTAGTTGAACAAACTTGGCCATTAGAAAGTAGTGAGATAGCCGACCTCGGTATAAAGCTGAGGATTGGTTGATACTCGATGCTACTCTCATTGAGATCAGACTTTCGGGATATTTCGGTCGTAAGAAAACATTGCTTGAGCTGAAACAACGCCCAATAAAGGATGATCAGTGATATTGAGAATCTTTAGAACCCGATTACTTTTCTAAGACATGTATGAAACCAACTAAACTTCAAGAGGGTACTTACCTTTAACCTCATGCAAGCCTCTAAACCTAGGGACTTGGTGTGATTTGTCTATGTTTGCTATACCTGTGATTTATCATGACATCATGCATCATAACATATCATCCATTCTTATTGCACTAACCATTTCAAGGACCAAGGGAATTTATCTTTGTTCTGTTTTGCAGATCACGGCTTCCGTTCGTAGAAACACTATCCGAATCAGTTTCGTGAGAACACCTCCCGAACTCAAAGAACTAGTATTGAGGGTTCCTGAAACTTCTGCGTTCACCAAGAGACATGGTCGACTTCTCAACCTAGTTACTTCAAGCTTTAATGAAAAGATGATGGGTGTACTCTTTCAGTTCTTTGATCCTGAGCACCACTGCTTCACCTTTCCAGACTATCAGTTGGTGCCTACCATGGAAGAGTTCTCTTAGTTATTGAGTATACCCATTCTTGACCAGCTGCCTTTCACAGGTTTAGAAGAGGTCCCGAAGCCAGAAGTCATTGCCTGAACTTTGCATCTAAAACGGGCCGACGTGATATCCAATTGGGAAATAAGAAGCGGAGCCAAGGGTTTTCTAGCCAAGTTCCTAATAGACAGGGCCCAACTGTTTTGGGATGATTTGGATTTTTAGGCCTTTGAGGAGGTCTTGGCCCTTCTAATCTATGGGTTAGTACTATTCCCTAATTCGAACTTACTCATAGATGTGAATGCTATCAAGATTTTCCTCACTCGCAACCCTGTGCCTACCTTACTTGGATATGTCATGCATGCTCTCCATACTCTTACCATGAAGAGAAGAGGGGTCCTTATATGCTGCATGCCATTATTGTCGAGGTCGTTTATCTCTCACATCCCTAAGTCAGTGCTGAAGAATGAAGAAGGTTTGGGTTGGTCACAAAGGATAATGTCGCTTTCTCACGCGAATATTCTCTGGTATTCCCGATTTATGGGAGATGTTTCTATTATTGAGCGTTGCGGGGAGTTCCCTAACGTCCCACTACCTGGAATTAGGGGAGGCATAACTTACAATCCTTGTTTGGCCCTGCGACAATTTGGTTATGCTGGAAGGGATGGTCCTCATGAGTTACTTATCCAGGGCATTATATTTAACTATGAGGGGATACTCAAGGATATCACCAGAGGTTCATACGAGTTTGGGGCATGGTAAACAGATATGACGCCAAGACTTTGGGGCCGAAGAATTCCATCCCTATGGAACCTTATCTCCAATGGGTACGAGCTCGCGCTCAGAAACTTATGATGCCTTACATAGCCATCTTACCAGTGGTTGTGGAGCCCATTACAGAAGGAGACATTCCCTACACAATTCTCCATCCTGATATGCCCACTGATCTTGAAGAGCTACAGAGGTCTTGGATCCAGTTGAAGAAGGAGCGGGATACTTATAGGGACCAGTTCTATGCCCAAGAGAAGAAGGTTTTAGAGCTCACAAAGAAGCTTCATGAGGAAAGAAGCCTTAATGACTATCTCGGCACGAAGAGGAAGCATCCTTGAGGAACTTGATTTTTTTAGTTTCTAGAATTTTTAATTGTAACGCCTAAGAGGAAATTGTACCTCGAATTCTACTAATAAAATCTTTGTTTCATTTTGGTTTGCAAATTTAAATTTCCCAAAGTCCTTGAAATCATTGCATATGCATCCCATTCATACCATTGCATAAAAAGGTACTGTTAGAGGTTTCTCATCTTCTCCGCTGTTTATTTCAGCAGATATGTCTTCTGAACAAAGCATCAAAGATCTTCAGGCAAAAAATGCCCAATTTCAACAGATGTTCATAACTCTGGCAAAAGGGCGGGAGGATCTGAAGGCCCTCATCCTGAAAGAGAAAGAGAAGAAGAAGAACAAGCGCGTTAGTGCCCTCAATATGGGCAGAAGATTCGGGGGGCCACTAAAGCAATCAGTTGATGTGACCTCCTCATCCAAAGAGGGGGAAAATCAAGAGGGGAAGGCAAGCGAAGAGGACCTCATTCCTGAAGTCTCTGACAATGATACCGACTATAATGATGAGCAGTATCCTCCCACTGAGGATAGGTACAAGCATTTAGAGGATCGATTAAGTGCTATAGAGATCCAGAGAATACCAGGGCTGGATTTTGAAGAACTGGGGTTGGTGTACGGGATAGTCATCCCACACAAATTTAAGGCTCCAGTTTTCGCAAAGTATGATGGGGTGTCTTGCCCAAAGCTCTACCTCTGTTCCTATGTGAGGAAGATCCAGCCCCACACCGCTGATAGAAACTTGTGGGTTCACTTCTTTCAAGATAGCCTGTTAGAGACTCAGCTTAAATGGTTCTACCAATTGGAGGGAACCAATGTCCGAAACTGGGAGGATTTGGCTGCCGCTTTTTACAAGCAATATCAATATAATGCCGACCTGGCCCCTACTCGTACTCAACTCCAGAGTATGTCCATGGGTGCAGGTGAAGGTTTTAAGGACTACGCGCAAAAGTGGAGAGACTTGGCTGGGAGATTTCATCCCCCTTTATTTGACAGGGAGTTGGTTGACATGTTTCTTGGGACGTTGTCTGGTATATTCTTCAACCATTTGATTGGTAGCTCATTGAATGGTTTCACTGAGCTGATATTAACTGGAGAGAGGGTAGAAGTTGGGATTTGGAGCGGTAAAATACAGAAAGATACCTCGTCAAGTTTAGCAAAGAAACCTTTCACTGGTAAGAAGGAGGCCAGTGCCATTTATAGCCCGAGAGATCAGAGCAGAGCGAGATACTGTCCAACGGTAAGTGCTGTAATAATACCGAGGCCTGCGGCTTCCCCATAATGTAATAATATGTAAAGGGTAGAAAGACCACAAAGGCAATTCACCCAGATTAACATGACATTGACAGAGGTTCTACCTCATCTACTGAGATCTAACCTGGAAACTTTAAAAGAGGCTCCCAAGAATCCTAATACCTCCTCTCCTCGATACAATCCGAATGCTCGATGCGCCTATCATTCTGAGAGTTCTGGTCATGACACAAATGACTGCTGGGCTCTAAGAAATAAAGTACAAGATTTGATTGAAGCCAAGGAGATTAAGTTCGACGTTCCGGAGAAGACCAATGTCATAACTTCTCCCATGCCTAAGCATAACCATGGAGTTAATGCCATTGATACCGATTTGTTCGTGACCTCAGTTAATGAAGTTTCTACTCCTCTTATGACTGTTAAGAAGAATCTGTTATTGGCTGGTTTATTTCCAAGTTGTGACGAAGATTTCCACATATGTTCATCCCTGTCTTCTGATTGGTATTTTCTAAAAACAGGTGTCCAACGCCTGAAGGACATCAAAGAGATTTTATTCGAGAAGACTTTGATTCCAACTGCTCCATGTGAAGATATTTCTATTATAACCATTTCTGCCAGTCCTTCCAAGGCCTCCTCGAGAAGTCCTATTAGGATTACACCCACTATGAGAATCGCTCTGTTGATAATCACGTGTCCTGGTCCTGTCCCATACACCTCGGACAAAGTTGTCCCTTGGCATTATGACGCTGATATTTACTATCATGGCGTTAAACAAAACTTGAAGACCGAATAAGTTGATCCTGATGTCGGTAACTGTGATACGGTGGGAGAACTGACTTGTGATTTTGCGTTTGTTTTCACACTTGTTCGGTTTAGCAAGAGTCGCCACCGACTTTTTATTTTGTCCAAAGGAAAGGTCAAAAAGCACAGGAAAGACCTTTGAGATGTTTTCTTGGGTTCGGGGGGTAGATTATGAAAAGGGAATGTGCTAGCACCCTTTTCATCCATGGTTATCCATGGGCTCTTAGTTACTTGTTTTAGATCACTTGCCTTTGCTTTTCAATTGTTTGAAATGGTGCTTGGTGTGTGTGGTTTTAAAAATGTTTTTGAAAAAGATGCCCTGTCTAGGCAACCTTTATAATGATTCTTGTTTGAATATATACAAAGGTGTGTGTCTTTTTGAAAAGATATTTCAATGTTTTGAAAGTTGTTGTGAAATTGTTTTGAAGTTGTGTTGTGAAGTGTGTTTGAAAACGGCAAGGATGTTTTGCAAGATTTTTGATCAAGTAACTAAGAGTTGTCTACCCTATTTTACTCAAAGATCTTTCTTATGTTTTTAACCCTTTTAACAATGTTATTTCACCATTGTATTTGGTGAACAACCTTGCGTTAGGATGTTAAACGGGACAGGCGCGGGTCATCCCATAAAATCATTGAAAGCAACTTATGAGACGCTCCAGCAATTTTGTAAGGGACAAGCTCATTTTATCGGAGGCAACATCGAGGGTCATCGAGGGACTACGATCTTTTTTTATTGAAGGGGCATTTGCTAGAGTGTCTCATACTCGAGGTACACGATTGTATTTTCCGAGGCAACAAGCGAGGTTACCCTAGAGGTGCAAGCATGAATTGTGTATTGATTTTCATGCATTTATCTTGTATTAGGTCATCTAGCGATTGATTTTGAATCTTCACATATAAACCCTAATTACTATACAGTATATTGAAAGCGATAAATTGCGTGAATTTAAAGTCTAAGTTATTACAAATAAGTATCCAGGGATGGGGGTACAAATTATTTACAAATGGGGATGAGTCTTATCAGAATAATAATGTCCAAGTATTATGTTACAACCAAATTGAACTGTCGCAATTCAATGTAAAAATTATAACAAATTATAAGATAAAGAAAATCAAAGAAATATGAGATGCATGTATTTATTTACAAATGATCAAATAAAAATTTTAACCTAAGAAAGATTAAGTATTTATTATTATTGTGTTTTTTATGAATTATGTAAATAAAGAGTTTTAAAGAAAAGAAAAATTATTTAAGTTAATGCTTAAGATCATTTTTGTATATTTTTTAAAGAAAACTTTTATAAAAAACTCTATTATTATTGTATGACAAATATTAATTAGTAAAGAAAATTAAAATTACGTTAAGAAAATTTAAAGTAATTATTATCAAAATAAAAAGATCAAAAAGAAAAGTAATAGTTTCTTTTAAAAAAATTAAGAAGAGATGAAGGTGATGGGCCTAGGATTTGTGGCCCAAACAAGAAAAAATGGAGAAAAAAAATTGCAAGTCAGAACGAGCAAAGGGGGGGGGGTGTGCTTAGTAAGAACGTGGGCCTAAAGTGTTTTGTTTGGGGTGAAGGCCCATCTGCTGTTGCACAAAGTTTGTTAGGGTTGATGTTTAGTGTACTCAGAATTTAGGGTTTACAATTTTGGCCTAAGCGGCGCCTCCTTCTTCTTCGTTTCTCTCATCTCTCTCAGGCAAAGCATTGATTCCTCCTAATGCCTCCAAGATGCCAGAGCGCCACCTTCTCCCTCTCATCTCCACGACGGTCGAAGGCGATGGTTTGAAAGGTACAATTTTTTATCTTGAACGCGTTTTTAAATGTTACATTTGTGTGATTCTTGTACATTTATTGTTTGCATGTTTTGATTCTTTGATGCTTCATGCGTGAGATGCAGAAAAATTGAGGAAAAGGAAACTAATACCTTGGTGCTTCGTTTCTGGGAAAGATGGAGGGAGGGTTGGACCGGCGGTGCTCTTGATGGCCGGAGCGGGAGATGAAGATGAATGGTTGCTTGCTTCTGGTATCTCTATTTCCTTGACTTGTTTTTGAACTTTTAATGATGAGATGGTTCTGAGAACTGTTTTCTTTTTCTGAAAATCTTTTAAATGTTGATGTTGAATATGTTTCTGGAATTCTTCTGAAATTCTTCCTTTCTCTTTGATATGTTAATGATGATCACCTCTGAAACTATTTTATTTTGATTTTTGTTGATGGACAACCTGAAACTTGTTGCTTGCTTTGGAAAAACTTGGTGATTTTGTTACATGCTACGTGTTTCAGTTTAGTTTTGACATGTCTTAGCTGTTGTAGCTTTGGCTTTGCAGTTTTTAGTTTTTGTGGGCTAGAAGGTTTGCTTTGGCTAGCAGGTTTTTTAGTTGTTTTGGCTTGACCTGCAATTTTGTTACTAAACAGGCTTCTGGTTTGTAAGTTTGAACAGGTTTGTTGTTTGAGATGCAGTTTTGCATATTTGTGAGTTTGGCTTGCATGTTTGTGCTTGTTTTTGAGTTACAGTTTGGACACTGCCAGTTTTGTAATGCAGATTTTGAGGTTTTTGGTTTTATCCCCTCCTCCTTCTTCAGCTGGACTGTTAGACTGCTATATCTTTTCTTTTTTTTCCTCTTACTGCCTTTAGCCAAAACTGCAAAACCTATTCACTAGGTCTTCTCTCTCTCTCTCTCTCTCCATAAGCATTTTTAATTGCTTATTATATTTTATTCTGAAAATTCTGCTGGCCAGAAAATGATGAGGGCTAGGACAAGCTCTTGCTTGTAACTTGGTTCATCTCCCTGCATTGTGTACATTGTTTCCATATTTCCTGCATTGTGTACTTTTTCCTTTTGCACCTAGTTGGCTTGCAACTTAGTTTGACATGCTTGGTTACTGCATTGTAGTTTGACTAATGCAGTTTGGAATTCAGTTTGCAGTACAGTTTACCTTGCAACTTGCCTATGTTTTTGCATTTTGATTTAATTGTATGCTTGCAATTTATATCTTTTATTTTTCTCTCTGTGAATCGAGAAGAGCGATCTTCTTGTGATTTGTAGAGAGGAAAATAAAATATGATGAACATAGCATTTCTGATTCCGACCGACAAACTTTAATGATGATTTTCTTTTTTTCCTTTTCTGCTTGAAAATTCTTATACTAATTTATTTTTCTCTGTCTTTTGCAGGTAAGTACCAGTTGGATGATAGAGGAAGCAGTAGAAGCCAAAGATTTTAGGAGATTAGGCTTAGATTTATTTTTTCATTTATTGTAAACAAATATTATTGTAAATACTATAAGTTGTAATCTTACAATATTCGAATAAAATTTGTAACAACATTTGAAATAAATAAAAAAAGTCTTTGTCAAATATCTTCCAACTTTTCCTTATATTTATTTAATTATTTAAGACTCTTAAATCAAAATAATTGAAACTGTGTCTCAATAATTCTAATCGAGATGAAATAAATAACCAACAAACTTTGCAGTCTCGCAACCTTGCATCAATCACAATACGCGTAGTATTCCAATTAACATATGTGTTGTACAGTTAAACAAACAAGCATTCCATAAACCTTTCACTCCACTGATCAAACAAATGCCTTAATGTTCCATACAAAAGTCTCAGCTCTTATCCCAGATAATTAGGTTTTGAGAAACAACCAATAATCTTGAACAAGCGTAAAAATAATGTAACAATTAACTGAATTTCTGAGGATTGATTTTCTTCTGAGAAATGCGAGCGCAAACCCTAATCCTGGATTACTGCCAAAGAAAGATCTGTTTGATCGATTCCTGAGTCAATCTTAACAAATCAGAGAAAACCCTAATTCTGGATTGGCTGATAAAGAAAAGTCTGTTTGACCGATTCTTGAGCCAATCTAAAAAAATAGAGAAAACCCTGAGGTTGTGATTTCTTGTGAAAAAGGGAGGGTAAATTTTGGGGTACAACAGTTGCCCCTGTTCAATCTTCTTGAACCTGAAGAGTTAGATTGGCAATTTTACCTTTCGCGACTCGAAGGTAAAAGATGATTGGACACTAGAGTGCTCATAAATTTGCACTCGTCAAAGCATAGTTGAGGGAATGGGCTTAAAGATGCCATTTTGAGATGTGACAGAATCTTGTCGGAGATGGGCTTAAAGATGCCATCCGAGAATGTTTGTTGAACTATATGTTGTAGGTGAGAGGGTGAGTATCAGAAAGGTATCCATGTTTGGAACATCTTTGAGCTGGGGTTCTGAATAAGCAATAGATTAGCATCCGTGTCGGCAGGCATCCATGAACTGTTTTCAGAAATCCTTGAAGCTTGAAACTTGCTAAACTTATCATGCGATGGGTAAAATATTAGCTTAAACACAAAGTTATGTTGTATAATGCAATGTATGTGTTATATCAATGCTTATGATATATGAATGTAATGAATGCACATGTAAGCTGATTAGCCGTCTTGCTGAGGAGGATAAATCCTGGATAGCTGGAGATAATAAAATCTTTGACCGCCGTCGGGGAAAGTAAATCCTTGACTGCTGTCGGGTATTGAAAATCCTTTGATCATTGAAAATGAGAAGTCCTGGGACCACTGTTGGGGAAATCAGGAGCTTAGGTTGTATGCCAATCTACTGGGGATTTCTGTTTTGAGGAGATCTTCACCGGGGAATATCTGAAAACTCTGTGAGGATTTGAGAATGAGAGTCTTCATTCTTCTTGGGGAATTGCTGTTGAGGAGCCAAGAACGAGAATCTTCGATCTGCAGGGGATTAAAAACTCCGACAAATTATGCTGAGAGTAAAGAAAGCTCCGGAGAATCAAGGACGAGAGTCTTGATTTTGTTGGGGAGTAAGAACTCTGTGGGGAATAGCCATACTGTTGCAGAGTGTCTATCCTATTGGAGAGTAAAAACTCAGGACTCTGGGAAAAGCTTATTCCTGTCTGGAAGAAGTTCAGGTTTAGGTTGTACGCCACTTTGAGAATGAGACTCTTCATTCTGTCGGGAATATCAGGAATCTAGGTTATATGCCACTTTGAGAATGAGAATCTTCATTCCGTCGGGAATATCAGGAGATTGGGAGTATGCCAATCTACTGGGGAAGCGAGAAATGAGAATCTTCATTAAGGCGTTTGGGTCAAAAGGTTGGGTGTATGCCAATCTCTTTGAGGTTTCAAGGATGAGAATCTTCATTCTGTTAACGGTATCAGGAGCTTGGGAGTATACCAATCTCTTAAGGTTTCAAGGATGAGAATCTTCATTCCGTTAATGGTATCGGGAGCTTGGGAGTATACCAATCTCTTGAGGTTTCAAGGATGAGAATCTTCATTCTGTTAACAGTATCCGGAGCTTGGGAGTATACCAATCTCTTGAGGTTTCAAGGATGAGAATCTTCATTCTGTTAAGGGTATCAGGAGCTTGGGAGTATACCAATCTCTTGAGGTTTCAAGGATGATGTGATACGGTGGGAGAGAACTGACTATTTTTGGAATGCTGGTTCGCGTTTTGCGTTTACTTTTGCAAAATGTCGCGGTAAGCAAGAGTCGCCACCGCCTTTTATTTTATCCAACTAGGAAAGGAAAAAAGCACAGAAAAGTTCCTTTTCAAGATGTTTCTCGGGCTTTGGAGGTAGATTATAGAAAGGGAAGGTGTTAGCACCCTTTCTATCCGTGGTTATCCACGGGCTCTAAGGTACTTGCTCATTGTGTTTTCAAAAATTGCTTTTTCTTTGTGTTTGTGGGTTTGAAAGAAGTTTTTGTTTGAAAGGAGTGTAAGTGCGAAAAGTTTTGTTTTTAAAAGGAGCAAGTACTTAAGAACCATCTACCTACTCGAAAAGGGAATTAAATTGTGCTAATGTCCTTTAGACAATGCTATCCCACTATTGATGAGTAGGTAGCATCGTTGTTAGAGTTTTCGGGTCAATTCGATTAAGGGACGTGTGGTCACTAAAGCAATGTTAAGACGCCTTAGCGGTAACCCTAATGTCTTAGATCATTTTTCCGAGGCAACCGTTTCGAGGCAACTATGATCTTTGGACAAGAGGGCGACCTCTAAAACTTCCTATACTCAATGACCATGTTCGAAGGCAACCAAGTGAGGTGTACCCTAAGAGTGGCATGTGCAAGTGTGTTATTTCGGTTAATTTATCTTTGTACATGTCATGGGTGAGCTATGTTGATTTTAAGTTCATACATTTGATCTTGTCATGCATTCCCTATTACCAAACATCTAACCGTTAATAGTTGCGGAATTTAAATTGCGGAAATTAAATCTAAACTATTACAAGACGTCGGGTATTTACATCGCCAAAAGCAACCCTTTAATTTAAATTGCGGGAAGTAAAATAAAGCGATAAATAATTAAAGTCCTAATTAAAATCTATTACATACCGGAAGCAATTATAATATTGGATAAAACGATACGCGTGCGAGAAATTAAATCGGGTGAGTTTTTAGGGTTTTGACCCTTTTTGAAAGAAAGCATGTTTTTTTATTTTTTATTTTGAATTAAATGGAAATTAAATTAGGTCAAAATTAATTAATTAATTAATTAAAATATTTTTGGGTTTTTGAATATTTAAGGAAATAAAATAAAAATGATTAAAAGTTAGTAAAACCTAGTTATTCTAAATTGATTTTAATTATTTGCAAAAATGTTAAAAAGTTAACCTAATTAACACTAAATTAATTAATTTAATTTATTTACAAAAATAAAAGTGATGCATTAATTTAATAAAATAAAACATATTTTGTGATTTTGATTTTTATAAGGAAAATAAATTAATTGGTTAGTGATTAATAATTATTAGTTAAAACAATAAAACAAATAAATAAATATAATAAGTAAAAGAAAATAAACCAAAGGGGGGTGTTGGGCCCAGATATGAAGGTGAGGATAACATTCTTTGGCCCACTTGCAGCAAGCCTCGTTTGACTTTCTAGATTCCACGCGCGTGCATTGACCTGAGACCATGATGGACACTCAACCTTAGCCTTTGGATTTGGCTTGGAGGCCATCTGGCGCCTGGAGCTTTGAGGTGTATGGTGGACCATGCTATGGAATAGTATTGGAATACCTGTAACAAAATAACAATAAGCATTTGGGGGCCTGGGATTCTAACCCAGGTCCCATTGGACAATCCACTAGCGCCTTCACCAACTGAGCCATTGCACGCTTTTGTTATAATATTAGGAATCAAATATAATATAAAAAAAACAAACAAATGCCAGCAAATAATAAAATAATGCGCGAGATTTAAACGGGCCAATGGGAAGGAGACACGCCTTCATCTTCCCCACAAATCTCTGGATTTCTTACCTGCGGATTTTTATCCGCAGCAAGATCCGTGGCTTGCTTCTAAAATTCATTCTAAGCCATAAAAATTAAATCCAAGAACATGGACGTGATCGTCTCTTCCTCCTGAGTTCACCTATATCCATTATTTTCTTCAATTTTACCTGAAACTCAAACGCCTAAAAAACAAGAACCAAAACCCTAGTTTCGGGCACAGGGTTACAAGCTATAAAAATGCAATCAAATTATACCAAAAGCTTCATAATGCAACGAAAAGCATGAATATGCAAAGATTTAGGCAAAAAGATGCAAGAATATGAGGTTATGTTTTCGTGTACAGGGCCATGTTCATGGATACTTACAGCGTGATTTAAGAGGTTTCAGGGCTTGGTTTTTATTCCAATAGATCCAGTGGACGTCCAACAAGAGAGTAGTGTGTAGATTTTGCCTTGAATTCGCCTCTAATATGGATTTCAGTTTTAAGCTTTCTTGAGTTTTTTTTCATGTTTTGTATCTGTGATTTGGCAGCTTTTAGGTCGTGTCCTTGTGTGCTTTGCATTGTGTGAGTATAAGGGAAGCAATTAGGTTTAATTTTGGGCCTTGAATCCATGTGAATTGATGATTGAAGATATGATTTGATCACCATTAACAAAGCTTCCAAAATTGTCCCAAATCAAATATTTTGTGCATGAGATAGCTTGATACGAGTTTGATTGTGTCCATCATGATAATTGAAAGTTGTATCAATCAAAAAGATCACAAGTTATTAATATTTAGATTTTATTTTGATTTAAATTGATTAAAAATGAATTAAATCAATAAAAATCAAATAAAACAGAAAAATTAACAAATAGGCACAAGACTGAAGATATGACACGTGTGTGGTGTGACAAGATCAAATCAAGTGGAAAAAAGTGGGCCCTTTTGGCAAAATTTGAAGTTTTGGGGATAGTTGACTTTTGGCAATTTTAGAAAAATTCCCAACTTCAACAATGCATAACTTCTTCAATTTTGAACTTTTGGAAGTGTTCTTAGACTTTTTAGAACCCTTGAGATGTCCTCTAACCAACCTTTTTGGTCTCATCTCATTTTGATGTTCCATGCGCAAGTTATAAGCTTTGGAAAAAAAAGGTGTTTTTGTTGACTTTCAAAAATGACCTATAATGTCCAAATTTGTAACTTTTTGTGAGAGCATCTCTTGATCTTGGGGTGTGAATATGGATTGTAGGTAATTTCATCCTCTTCAAAATGAGCTTTGGATGGGTCATTTCTCATAAAGTATGAGAAAGTTATGCTTGGTCAAAGTTGAGTTGACTTTTCCTACAAAACCCTAATTTAGCAACTTTTGAATCTTGATGAATCTTGAGCAATCCTTGATGAATCATGATCAACCCTTGATCAAATGATGAATTATCCTTAAAAATGAGAATGTTGACAAAAAATCTTGAGGTTTGACTATTTGTAGGCCACAGTTGACTTTTGCCCTAGCACAATCGATTTTTTGGACCTCATGAGCAATTGACTGACCAAACTTCCTCTGCAAGGCTTGAAATTTGACATGGATGAACTTGAGAACATATTAAGACATTGGGGATCACTTGAGGTCATTTTTATGCAAGGACCCTGATGCAACACAAAACCCTAATTTGAGATTGACTGCCTTAGGAGATGATTTGACTGTCCAACTCTTGAGCAATCTTGAGCAACTTGGAGATTATTCTTGAAATATCTTGAGAAATATGGGAGGGCAAATTTTGGGGTACAATAGTTGCCCCTGTTCAATTTTCTTAAACCTGAGGATATAGATTGGCTTTCGAGCCTTTCGTGATCCGAAGGTGGAAGATAATTGAACACTAGAGTGCCCAGAAATTTACACTCGCATGAAGTGGTATCAGCATTGTGATGTCGGGAATAGGCTTATAGATGCCATTTGGAGATTGTTGGTAGGAGGATAGGCTTACAGATGCCATCTGTAGGAGCGTTGATCACATAAGATATTCCTTAGCGAGAACTTACATACCTTTTGTTTGTAGAAGAGTCCGCTGGGGAAGCCTGGTTTTTGTTGGGATTTAGGAACTGTCTGGTCTTCAACGTAGTATTCCGTTGAAATTAGAGAACTCGTCCACACTATGACGTAGGGAAACATCTTCATCAAGATATAGGAACTGTCTGGTCTTCAACGTAGTATACCGTTGAAAATACAGAACTCGTCCACACTATGACGGAGGAAAACATCAAGATCAAGGAACTGTCTGGTCTTCAACGGAGTATACCGTTGAAAATAGAGAACTCGTCCACACTATGACGTAGGGAAACATATTCATCAAGATCTAGGAACTGTCTAGTCTTCAACATAGTATACCGTTGAAATTAGAGAACTCATCCACACTATGACGGAGGAAAACATCAAGATCTAGGAACTGTCTGGTCTTCAACGGAGTATACCATTGAAATTAGAGAACTCGTCCACACTATGACATAGGGAAACATCTTCATCAATATCTAGGAACTGTCTGGTCTTCAACGTAGTATATCGTTGAAAATACAGAACTCGTCCACACTATGACGGAGGAAAACATCAAGATCTAGGAACCGTCTGGTCTTCAACAGAGTATACCGTTGAAATTAGAGAACTCGTCCACACTATGACATAGGGAAACATCTTAGTCAAGATGTAGGAACTGTCTGGTCTTCAACGTAGTATACCATTGAAATTACAGAACTTGTTGTTAGAACAATGTTTGAATCTAGTACCCTATATTTAAGTTTTGATGATAACAAAGTGAAAAGATATAGTAGTTAAATATTTTATGATTGAATTATATGCTGCCTAAAATTACTATGCTCTGACTTGCAGATATGCTGATTAAAATAAGCAAGATCACGTTTTCAGCATCAGAATATGATTTCATACACCAGCATCAGAAGTTGTTGAATCAGAACGTCAAGATCAGATGATCAACGCTTGCACATGCTGAAGCTTGATGAACAGAACTGCGTGTAAACCACTCTGATACAGGATCAAATTAGTTCATCAGCAGCGAAGCAGAATCAGAATGAGCCAAGCCAGAACGTGCATTGAAGAAGCAACGGTACTGTGCATTGAACGCTAATTAATTCCAACGGCATCATTCCAGACAAGATCTGCTCAAAAAGGAAAGCTTGTTATTAGCATTGAATCAAGAATATTTGCTTCAACGTTCATCTTCTCAAGTGCTATATAAACCAAGCTTCGAAGATTATAATGGCTAATGCTTCCAAACTCTCTACACGCACAAAGCTGAACAATAATCTTCACTCTACAAGTTTTGCTAAACCAACAAACTCTGATACTTTATTAGCGTTTAGCAACCTAGTATTCTAAGCTTCATTTGTGTAAACATCACAGTTGTGATATAGTTTTTGTAGAAAACATTCACACACATTTGCTTATACCTTTGTAAGAAAGTGTTGCCTTGACAAACCGGATTGTGGTTTGAATCAAGAAGGTTTTAGCAGTTGCTAAAGCAGATTTGTATTCAGTTGAATATAGTGAATTAAGACCTCGTTGGAGAGAGGCGAAATCACCTTGACGGGTGGACTGGAGTAGTTTGAGATCAAACGAACCAGGATAAAAATATCTTGTCATTTGCTTTAAGATTCCAGTTTTACAATTCAACCCCCCCTTCTTGTGTTTTTCACCCCTTCAATTGGCATCAGAGCGCCTGGTTCTGAGCTAAAACACTTAACCGTGTCAGTACAAGATCCAGCGTCAGAAAAACACAATGGCAGGAAACAACTCTCATTTCAGCAATGACACCAATGAGGACAGAGACAGATTCAGCGGCAAACCTCCAGTCTTTGATGGAGAAAACTTTGACTACTGGAAAGACAGAATTGAAAGCTTCTTTCTAGCACATGATGCTGATCTGTGGGATATGGTGACAGATGGATACACGCACCCTGTTAATGCAACTGGTCAGAAGATTGATAGAAAATCAATGACTGATCAACAAAAGCGTGATTTCAAGAATCACCATAAGGCCAGAACCATCCTCCTCAGTGCTATCTCCTATACTGAGTATGAGAAGATCTCTAACAGAGACACAGCTAAGAACATCTTTGATTCTCTCAGAATGACGCATGAGGGCAACATTCAAGTCAAAGAAACAAAAGCTCTGGCGCTCATTCAGAAGTATGAGGCGTTTAAAATGGAAGAATCTGAATCCATTGAAACTATGTTCTCCAGATTCCAGATTCTGGTAGCTGGTCTCAAAGTTCTGGACAAGGGATACTCTACTGCTGACCATGTCAAGAAGATAATCAGAAGTTTACCCAAGCAGTGGAGGCCTATGGTTACTGCTCTGAAGCTGGCGAAAGATCTCAACAAAATCACTCTGGAGGAACTTATAAGCTCCCTCAGAAGTCATGAGATAGAGCTGGAAGCTGACGAGCCTCAGAAGCAAGGTAAGCCTATAGCTTTAAAATCTAACAGAAAATCTGAATCTAAAGTTTTGCAGGCAGTTGAAGAAACATCTGATGGATCCTCATCAGAAGAAGACGAGCTTTCTCTTCTCTCCAGAAGAGTAAATCAACTGTGGAAGCAAAGACAAAGGAAGTTCAGGAATCCCAGAAGATCTGATCAGAACGAGTCTTCTTCCAGATACAGAAGGACAGATTCTTCCTCTGGATACAGAAGATCTGAAGGCTCCTCAGGTAGCAAGAAGCCAAATACAAAAGACATCATCTGCTACGAGTGCAATGAGCAAGGACACTACAAGAGTGACTGTCCAAAGCTTCAGAGGGAAAAGCCCAAAAAGAAGTTTGGAAGAGAGAAGAAGAAAAGTCTCATGGCCACATGGGATGACTCTGACTCGTCTGAAGCTGACTCAGAATCAGATGATGAAAGGGCGAACATAGCGCTTATGGCTAACATTCCAGATGACAGTGAAGCTTCTGACTCAGACTCAGAATCAGACACAGAAGAGGTATTCCCTAACTTCGCTGTTAATTTTACAAAGGCTGAACTTGCTGAAAGCCTCAATGAAATTCTGGAACGTTATCAGCAGATTAGAGCTAAATTCAGAGACCTGAAAAGGACTCTTGAATCTGACTCTAATAAGTCTGAGAGTCTCAAATTGGAAAACTCTGAGCTGAGAGTTAAAATTTTAAAATTAGAAAACTCTTTACAAAACTCTCAGAAGGAACCAATTGCTGAAACTCCCAGCAACGCTGATGAGATCATCAAGGAGTATGATCATAGTTTCCAGAAGTTCCTTGCTAAAAGCATAGATAGAAGCAGAATGGCTTCAATGATCTATGGAGTTAGCAGAAACGGCAGGAAAGGAATAGGATACCTAGGTAAGGTTCCTACACCTAAAAATGTCATGGATTTAACCATTAAACACACTCCTCTAAATTCACACTTTGTGTATGGTCACACACATGACATCAAATATACTAGTAGTAACCACTTTGTGAAACTAAAATTCAACCAGAGTTTTGGTAAAACTAACAAATCAGGACCCAAGAAGATCTGGGTACCTAAGGATAAAATAATACATGTTGCAGATATCTTTAGCAGCAAATCAGAAACACCAGTCATGGTACCTGGACTCTGGCTGCTCACGTCACATGACGGGAAGAAGGCATATGTTCCAAAGCCTGGAACTTAAGCCTGGAGGCCACGTTGGCTTTGGAGGAAATCAGAGGGGAAAGATAATTGGCTCTGGAACTGTACGTAACGGAAATCTTCCCTCTATTAATAATGTTCTGCTTGTTGATGGATTGATGCATAACCTGTTATCCATAAGTCAATTAAGTGATAACGGTTATGATATAATCTTTAATCAAAAATCATGTAAAGCTGTTAGTCAGAAAGATGGGACTATCCTATTTAATGGTAAGAGGAAAAACAACATTTACAAAATCAAACTTTCTGAACTAAAGAGTCAGAACGTAAAATGTCTTCTGTCTGTTAACAACGAGCAGTGGATCTGGCACAGAAGATTGGGGCATGTTAGTATGAGAAGAATATCTCAGATTAACAAACTCAATCTGGTCAGAGGACTTCCAAATTTGAAGTTCAATTCAGATGCTCTGTGTGAAGCATGTCAAAAAGGCAAATTTGCAAAACCTTCTTTTAAATCCAAAAATGTTGTTTCTACCTCTAAACCATTAGAACTTCTGCACATTGACTTATTTGGACCAGTTAAAACTGCTTCTGTCAGTGGCAAGAAGTATGGGTTAGTAATCGTAGATGACTATAGCAGATGGACATGGGTAAAGTTCTTAAGACACAAGGACGAGTCACACTCTGTGTTTGTTACCTTCTGTAACCAAGTTCAGAATGAAAAAGATCTTAGAATCGTTAAAGTCAGAAGTGATCATGGTGGAGAATTTGAAAATAAAGATTTTGAGTCATTCTTTAATGACAAAGGCATTCTGCATGATTTCTCTTGTCCTAGAACTCCCCAACAAAATGGAGTTGTAGAACGAAAGAACAGAACATTGCAAGAAATGGCCAGAACCATGATCAACGAGACAAACGTCGCTAAGATTTTCTGGGCAGAGGCAATAAACACAGCGTGCTACATTCAGAATAGAATCTCAATAAGACCTATTCTGGAAAAGACTCCATATGAATTGTGGAAGAACAGAAAGCCCAACATTTCGTATTTTCATCCATTTGGATGTACTTGCTATATGTTAAATACAAAGAATTATTTGAACAAGTTTGATTCTAAGGCACAGAAGTGTATTATGTTAGGATACTCTGAACGCTCAAGAGGGTACAGAGTATACAATACAGAAACACAGATTGTGGAAGAATCAATCAGTGTTCGTTTTGATGATAAGCTTGACTCTGAAAAGTCAAAGCAGAATGAAAATCTTGCAGGTATAGAAATTGAATTTGCAGGTTCTGAAGACAAGTCATCAGAAGCTCTCAACACAGACATTCCTTCAACGTCTGAAAGAAGCAATGCTAGAAATCCTACAACTGCTGATCAACCTCAGAAGAGATTACCCAGAAGCAGTTTGGATCACCCAGAAGAGACTATTCTAGGAAGAAAGGAAGATCCAATCAGAACAAGAGCAAGCTTCAGAAACTCTGAAGAAACTCTGATGGGACTTGTGTCTCTGATTGAACCTTCTTCTATTGATGAAGCACTTCTGGACAATGACTGGATTCTGGCAATGCAAGAAGAGCTGAATCAATTCACCAGAAACGACGTATGGGATCTCGTTCCAAGACCAAAAGGATTCAACGTCATTGGAACAAGATGGGTGTTCAGAAACAAGCTTAATGAACAAGGTGAAGTCGTCAGAAACAAGGCACGACTGGTTGCACAAGGTTATAGTCAGCAAGAGGGGATAGACTATACAGAAACCTTTGCCCCAGTCGCCAGGTTAGAATCTATCAGACTTTTAATCTCATTTGCTGTTAATAGAGGCATCACTCTGTATCAGATGGATGTCAAAAGTGCATTCTTAAATGGTTATATAGAAGAAGAAGTGTATGTTCACCAACCCCCAGGTTTTGAAAATATAAAACATCCAGAACATGTTTTCAAACTGAAAAAGTCACTGTATGGTCTGAAACAAGCTCCCAGAGCTTGGTATGAAAGGCTAAGTAACTTTCTGCTTGAAAATGAGTTCACCAGAGGGAAAGTGGACACCACTCTATTCTGTAAAACAGTTAAGAGTGACATTTTAGTCTGTCAAATTTATGTTGATGATATAATCTTTGGTTCTACTAATCCTTCTCTTGGAAGAAAATTTGCTAAGTGTATGCAGGCAGAATTTGAGATGAGCCTCATGGGGGAACTGAAGTTCTTTCTAGGAATTCAGATCAATCAAACTCCAGAGGGAACTTACATTCATCAGAGCAAATACATCAGAGATCTCCTGAAGAAATTTGACCTCTCAGAATGTAAGCCATCAAAGATTCCAATGCATCCCACGTGCATTCTGGAAAGAGAAGAGGTAAGCAAAAGCGTAGAACAGAAAGTCTACAGAGGTATGATTGGTTCTCTCCTTTATCTGACTGCTTCAAGACCTGATATTCTATTCAGCGTATGTATTTGTGCTAGATTCCAATCAGATCCTAGAGAATCTCACTTAACAGCTGTTAAGCGAATTTTCAAGTATCTGAAAGGTACTACTAATCTGGGTTTGTTTTATAGAAAATCTAGTGATTACAGTTTAGTAGGCTACTGCGACGCTGATTTTGCTGGAGACAGAGTGGAACGAAAAAGTACTTCTGGAAGCTGCCAGTTTCTGGGAGAAAATCTGATCTCGTGGTCCAGCAAAAGGCAATCAACTATTGCTCTGTCAACAGCAGAAGCTGAGTACATAGCAGCAGCAGGATGTAGCACACAGATGCTCTGGATGAAAAGTCAGCTTGAAGACTTCCAGATTTTTGAGAGTAACATTCCTATTCTTTGTGATAATACTTCTGCTATTTGCTTAAGTAAGAATCCTATTTTACATTCTAGAGCTAAGCATATAGAAATAAAACATCATTTCATTAGGGACTATATTCAGAAAGGCATTTTAAACTTGAAATTTATAGATACAGACCATCAATGGGCTGATATCTTTACAAAACCCCTTTCAGAAGATAGGTTTAATTTCATTCTGAAACATCTCAGCATGAAAGTATGCCCAGAATGAAAATGTTTTAATTCCATGTATTTATCTTCAGAATGTAATTATATTACTGTGAACTTCTGATCAATCTTCCTTCAGAAAGTTAGAACATGCAGATTGTATCAGAGGCAAGTCTAAAGATCTGAGAGTCTAATCTCAAAGACAGACGTGCTGATCACTACATCAAACAAGTGTCATCCAATCATCAGCAAATCCCTGAAGCAGAACGCGTGCACGTTTCTGAGAAGGCAAAGCGCTGATTGGGTGCATTGAGACACATGTCTGGTAACCGTTTTTAAGTATCTTTCCCAAATCCCCCAAAATCAGCAAGCATTTAATGCAAAGTAATCACGCTTGTTAATGGAAATCATTATTTTTTTCCCTCTCTTAAAAACGTTTTATTTTTCAAAATAATTTTTGAAAATTCTATTTAAGCACATTACTCTTCATTCTTAATCTTTACGCTTTCTCATAATCTCTTAAGTATTCTCTGCATTTTTTCTGAGTTTATCTCCTTCAAACCCTTTTTCTCTCAAATCACTCTCAAGCTTTTTGTGTGAGAACAATGGCATCCTCCAGCATTTCTGCAGGAAATCAGAAGAAAGAAACCTCTGAGCAATATCAAGCGCCTACCAGAACTCTTCTCACACCGGTAAAGAATCTTGAGGTTCTCTCTGAATTAATCATCGATTTCGAAAGTTTGAAGGAAAATGGATTTGACCTAACTGAGGAAGTCAAAGCTCAAAAGTGGGAGAGGTACTTTGATAGATTGGTTGGACCAACCTTCCCAGAGCTTGTCAAAGAATTTTGGATTCACGCCAAGATTCATAAACATCTAGTCATCTCTTCTGTCATGGGAAAGAAGATAGTAATTTCTGAAGACCTCATTGCTAGGTTAATAGGTCAAAGTGGTGGTGGAGTCCGTTGTGTGGACATGGCCGATAGATGCCCTGATATAGGTGTGATAGCCAACTGCATTTTCACTCTTGGATTTCCCAGCAGCGGATGGAAGAGAATGATCAGAAGATGGAAGCAAGAATGAATGTTCAGGACAGCAAGATTGACACTGTTGTCACCATGGTTCAGAAGCAGAATGAAACTTCTGAAAAGATTCAAGCAATGCTGGAAAGCCTGTTCTCACGCATGCCCCCACAACCTTGAAATTTTTTTTCATGCATGATATTCTCTATATTTTCTTCATTTTCTGATGTACTTTTGACTATGTTTTGACTATGCTTGTGTAATGTTCTTTGCTCTGAACTATTTTTAATATAACTTGTTTTTCTGATCTAAATTGTTTTAGCACATCACTAACACTTTTTGATTGCTGACAAAAAGGGGGAGAACAAGAATGATATTTAAAATCAATAACGGCTAACTAGACAGAAACTCTCAAACATTCTAACTCTATTACTTGAAATGTTTTTCTGTTTTGTTGTTAAGTCTACAGGCACAAGGAAGCTCCGAACACTATGAAGACTAAGAACTAGAAGCTCTGATCAAAATGTAAAAGCTCATGTTGCTCTGATCAAATATGAAGTCCTGATATATGAAGCTCTGATCGACCTAACACTCTGATCCGAAGCAAAGCTCTGACAGGAAAAGCTCTGAAGCTCTGCTCTCTGATAAGTCAAAGACTTATAATCTGATGCTCAAAGATAGAAAAAGATCTGACTCTGAAGAACACGCATATCAAAGGGAAGTAACAAACTCAGGGGGAGTATCTCTTAACTCTGACTTCTCCGTACTTCTTATTCTGATACATAGCTCTGATAACTTTTCACGTTATTTTTCATTTAAAATATCTAGTTTTTGTCATCATCAAAAAGGGGGAGATTGTTAGAACAATGTTTGAATCTAGTACCCTATATTTAAGTTTTGATGATAACAAAGTGAAAAGATATAGTAGTTAAATATTTTATGATTGAATTATATGCTGCCTAAAATTACTATGCTCTGACTTGCAGATATGCTGATTAAAATAAGCAAGATCACGTTTTCAGCATCAGAATATGATTTCATACACCAGCATCAGAAGTTGCTGAATCAGAACGTCAAGATCAGATGATCAACGCTTGCACATGCTGAAGCTTGATGAACAGAACTGCGCGTAAACCACTCTGATACAGGATCAAATTAGTTCATCAGCAGCGAAGCAGAATCAGAATGAGCCAAGCCAGAACGTGCATTGAAGAAGCAACGGTACTGTGCATTGAACGCTAATTAATTCCAACGGCATCATTCCAGACAAGATCTGCTCAAAAAGGAAAGCTTGTTATTAGCATTGAATCAAGAATATTTGCTTCAACGTTCATCTTCTCAAGTGCTATATAAACCAAGCTTCGAAGATTATAATGGCTAATGCTTCCAAACTCTCTACACGCACAAAGCTGAACAATAATCTTCACTCTACAAGTTTTGCTAAACCAACAAACTCTGATACTTTATTAGCGTTTAGCAACCTAGTATTCTAAGCTTCATTTGTGTAAACATCACAGTTGTGATATAGTTTTTGTAGAAAACATTCACACACATTTGCTTATACCTTTGTAAGAAAGTGTTGCCTTGACAAACCAGATTGTGGTTTGAATCAAGAAGGTTTTAGCAGTTGCTAAAGCAGATTTGTATTCAGTTGAATATAGTGAATTAAGACCTCGTTGGAGAGAGGCGAAATCACCTTGACGGGTGGACTGGAGTAGTTTGAGATCAAACGAACCAGGATAAAAATATCTTGTCATTTGCTTTAAGATTCCAGTTTTACAATTCAACCCCCCCTTCTTGTGTTTTTCACCCCTTCACTTGTCCACACTATGACGGAGGAAAACGTCAAGATCTAGGAACTGACTAGTATTCAACGTAGTATACTGTTGAGGTTATAGCACTCATCCACACTATGACATAGGGAAACATCTTCATCAAGATCTAGGAACTGTCTGGTCTTCAACGTAGTATACCGTTAAAATTAGAGAACTCGTCCACACTATGACAGAGGAAAACATTAATATCTAGGAATTGTCTGGTCTTCAACGGAGTATACTATTGAAATTAGAGAACTCTTCCATACTATGACGTAGGGAAGCATCTTCATCAAGATCTAGGAACCGTCTGGTCTTCAACGTAATATACCGTTGAAATTAGAGAACTCGTCCACACTATGACGGAGGAAAACATCAAGATCTAGGAACTGTCTGGTCTTCAACGGAGTATACCGTTGAAATTAGAGAACTCGTCCACACTATGACGTAGGGAAACATATTCATCAAGATCTAGGAACTTTCTGGTCTTCAACGTAGTATACCGTTGAAATTAGAGAACTCGTCCACACTATGACGGAGGAAAACATCAAGATCTAGGAACTGACTAGTATTCAACGTAGTATATCGTTGAGATTATAGCACTCGTCCACACTATGACGTAGAGAAATTGTCGAGATTGAGAACCTTATCTGAAATTCAACCGAGGATAATTCAATTGAGATTTAAGAACCGGTCAGGTCTTCGACGTAGCTGAGAACTTTAACTGTATCTTTCCTGAAAGGTAAAGGTTAGCTGTATGTAATGCATGATATGTATCAAGCAATGATGTTCTCAAAATAAATGAGATTGTGTTGTATGATGTGTATATACATGTATTATGATGTATGGAAATGTAATGTTTTAGCTGGGGAAAATAAATCCCGGATAGTTGCTGGAGAATAGAGTTGAATTCTTCGTTTCCACTGGGGATGATGAACGTAGATGATAAACTTGTAGGAGAGGATAACTCCGTTGGGGAATAAACTGATGACGAGATTACTCCGAGGGGAATTACTCTGTGGGGAAGAGATGCTCTGCTGAGGATTTTAACGATAAACTCCGCTGGGGATTCCGTTGATAAGCTCTACTAGAGATGGATTACCGTTGCTGGTGATATTGAATCTGTTGAGGATTGAACTTCTGTTTGGGGAAAGAAAGAACTTCGCTGGGGATAATTTTTCAGTTGCAACTTGCCAGGGATAACCCTGTTAGACTCTTGTGGGGATAACCCTCTGAATTTGGCTGGGGAGATTGATTTTGTTCTCCGCTGGAGGTAAACTTCCAGAGTCTACTGGGGATGATGATTCAACTCTGTTGGGGAAGCTTTTTCAGACCGTGCTGGGAAAATTGACTCCACTGGGGTATCTTGCATTCTGCCGGGGAACATTGTTATACTCCGTTGAGGAATATTAAGACTGTCGGGGATACTCTGATACTTGCTGGGGAATATTCTTATACTCCGCTGGGGAATATTAAGACCTTATGGGGATACCAAGCCTTTTTAGGGCTGATGGTAGACTAACTCTGCTTGGGGAGAGTATTGCTGGGTCGTCCATAGTTGCAAGTGTTAGCTGGGAGAGCTACCATTACTGCCTTATTCTGCGGGGAGTGAAAGTATTTTAGCCATATTCTTCAGCTGAATATACCTTGGTACCTGGTGGACAGAGCAACTTGTACAGTTCAGACAATTCTTATTTGCCCCTGTTTCTGCTATTACCAGTAATTCATCTTTCGTTTCGCATGTAAATATTTATGATCAGCAATTAATGTCAAATGCATATATCAAAAATGAACTTTGGACGTTCTTTGCAAAACAAAATAGATAAAGGAAAACAGTTTGAAATTTGTCTGAAAATGAATTTGTATTGATTTTGATGTTTGGCCTGTAAATAGGCGTTTTTGTACAAGAGGCTGACGTCTTAGTAAGAGAATGCCACCGAACAAATAGAATTTATACAATTTGTAAAAAGAAAACAAAACAGCTATGTGAATAATCCCACTGGGTTCCAACTCTGCTATTGCCTTTATGTCTTCGAGCATCTCATCCCTTTGCTACTGGTTGAAGGTAGATCAAATTGATTAGTGTCGTCCGAGCTTCATAGTCGATACCGAAGTCTGGATGCAAGGTGATCCAATGAGACATAGTGTTACGCTTTGATCCCTAATTTTTTCCTGGACCGCCCTTTCGGGTTTTTAGTCCACCGGGATACCCTTTTTTTCCCAAGCCGCCTTTTCAGGTTTTCGACTTGCCGGGTGTACAGATTTTTTATATTTTCGTCCCTTATTTTTTCCCGAACCCTTTTGGTTCGCCGGGAAGCCCTTATTTTTTCCTAGGCCAGTCAACCTAGCGGGTATTTGATTATGCGTAGTATCTTTTCACTATGTCTGCATTGACAGGGTGAGGAAGGTCGTCACCATCCATGGTGGTTAGAATCATAGCTCCGCCTGAGAAAATGTTCTTAACCACAAATGGCCCTTTGTAAGTAGGGGTTCATTTGCCCCTGGGATCACCTTGAGGTAGGATGATGCGCTTGATTACCAGATCCCCAACTTGATACTCTTGTCGTCTGACTTTCTTGTTAAATGCCTTGATCATCCGTTTTTTGTACGTTTGACCATGACAAATAACAGTAAGTATCTTTTCGTCGATTAGGTTCAGCTGATCAAGCCGGGTCTGGATCCAGTCATCTTCACTCAAACCTGCATCCTCCATGATCCGAAGAGAGGGTATCTGAACTTCAATGGGCAAGATTTCCTCCATGCCATATACCAAGGAATAGGGTGTTGCCCCTGTTGACGTCCGTGCTGAGGTACGGTACCCATGAAGAGCGAATGGTAACATCTCATGCCAATCTTTGTATGTCACTGTCATCTTCTGCACAATCTTCTTAATGTTCTTATTAGCCGCTTCTACAGCCCCATTCATCTTTGGCCGGTAGGGAGAAGAGTTATGATGTTGTATCTTGAATTGCTCGCAGAGCTCAACGATCATCTTGTTGTTGAGATTGGTACCATTGTCCGTAATGATTCTCTCTAGTACACCATATCGACAGATCAGATTGAGCCGAATAAATCGTGCTACGACGTTCTTGGTTACAGTAGCAAAGGAAGCTGCTTCAACCCACTTCGTAAAGTAATCAAAAGCTACCAGGATGAAACGATTCCCGTTGGATGCCGTAGGTCTGATCTCGCCGATCATATCAATGCCCCACATTGCAAAAGGCCAAGGAGCCGTCAAGACATTCATAGGAACTGGAGGTATGTGCACCTTATCAGCGTAGACTTGGCACTTGTGACATGTCCGAGAATGCTGATAACAGTCGGCTTCCATTGTGGACCAATAATACCCTGCCCAAAGGATTTTCTTTGCCATGGTGTGTCCGCTGGAATGAGTTCCGAAAGTACCTTCATGTAATTCCGCCATGATCCTTTCTGCTTCACTCTTATCCACACAACGCAGTAAGGTCGAATCATGGTTACGCTTGTAAAGAATATCATTGCTGATGAAGAACTTCGCTGCAAACCTCCTCTGAAACTTCTTATCATTAACAGATGCACCCTCGGGGTATTCCTGAGCCTCAAGGTACCTTTTTACTTCGTAAAACCAGGGCTTTTCTGTTACCTCTTCAGTCTCAAGATTACAACAATGTGCAGGTTTGTCCAATCTTTCAATGATAATCCGGGGAGCCTCGTGGTCCCAATTGACTTTGAACATAGAAGACATCGTAGCCAGCGCACCCGCCAACTGATTCTCCTCTCTAGGAAAATGTTCAAAGGTTATCTCCTCAAAATGTGGAAGCAACGTCAACACATACTCCTTGTAAGGAATAAGATTAGGGTGTTTTGTATCCCACTCGCCTTTGATCTGACTGATCACGAGAGCGGAATCTCCGAAGACACTTAGAAACTTGATCCTCAGGTCAATTACTGCTCGAAGACCCATGATGCACGCTTCATACTCCGCCATATTGTTGGTGCAGTTGAAACATAGTCGAGATGTAAACGGAGTATGAGAGCCTTTAGGAGATATGATCACAGCGCCAATGCCATTACCCAAAGCGTTTGAAGCTCCATCAAAGTACATAGATTATCGAGATCCTTCCTCAGGTCCTTCATCCGGTCCAGGTGTCTCACAATCAGTTACCAACATGATATTCTCGTCCGGGAATTCGAAGTTCATAGACTGGTAATCATCCACTGCCTGATGCGCCAAATGGTCTGCCAATACACTTCCCTTGATTTCCTTTTGAGTCGTATACTGGATGTCATACTCAGTCAAGATCATCTTCCATCTTGATATTCTTCCGGACAAAGCAGGCTTTTCGAAGATATACTTGATTGGATCCATCTTTGATATCAATAGAGTGGTGTGAGTCAACATATACTGTCTCAGTCGGCGAGCAGCCCATGCCAAAGCGCAACAAGTTTTCTCGAGCAACGAGTATCGGATCTCGCAGTCAGTAAACGTTTTGCTAAGGTAATAAATAGCATGCTCTTTTCGGCCAGACTCATCATGCTGACCTAGCACACACCCTATTGAGTTGTCGAGTACTGTCAAGTATAAGATCAAAGGTCTCCCTTCAACTGGTGGCATCAGGATAAGTGGCTCTTGGAGATACTCTTTGATCCTTTCAAAAGCGGCCTGGCATTCATCGTTCCAACGTACTACTTGATCTTTCTTCAGCATCTTGAAGATTGGCTCACAAGTAGCGGTTAGGTGTGCGATGAATCGGGCAATATAGTTCAATCGTCCCAGAAAGCCTCTGACTTCTTTCTCTGTTCTGGGAGCTGGAATCTCCTGTATGGCTTTCACTTTTGCAGGATCCACTTGAATACCTTTGTCGCTTACAACAAAGCCTAGCAACTTACCAGACCTCACCCCGAAGGTGCACTTGTTCGGGTTCAACCTCAGCTTGTACAACTTCAACCTGTCAAACAACTTCTGCAGATGGTCAAGGTGTTCCTCCTTAGTCTGGGACCTTGCAATCATATCGTCGACGTATACTTCAATCTCATGATGGATCATGTCATGAAACAAAGCAACCATGGCACGCTGATATGTTGCCCCAGCATTCTTCAGTCCAAAAGGCACGACCTTGTAGCAAAAGGTACCCTACTGAGTAACAAAGGTCGTCTTCTCCATGTCTTCGGGAGCCATTTTAATCTGATTATAACCGGAGAAACCATTCATAAAGGAGAAGACTTTATGTTGTGCGGTGTTGTCAACCAGAACGTCGATATGAGGTAGAGGGAAATCATCCTTGGGGCTTGCCCTATTCAGATCCCTATAGTCAACACACATTCGGACCTTACCATCTTTCTTCGGCACAGGAACCACGTTGGCCACCCACTGAGGGTAAGAAGTAACTGCTAGAAAACCGGCGTCAAACTGTTTCATCACCTCAGCCTTGATTTTCTCATACATCTCTGGGCGCATTCAGCGGACCTTCTGTTTTACTGGAGGACAATCTTCCTTGGTAGGCAGGCGATGAACCACAATATCAGTATCCAAACCAGGCATATCTTCGTAAGACCAGGCAAAGATCTCAACATAGTCACGCAACATCTGAATCAACCGTTGTTTCACACTAGGCTCCAGATTGGCACCAACCTTGACTTCCTTCTTGTCTGTCTCAGTACCCAGATTCACTGATTCCACCGGCTCTTCATGTGGCTGAATAACCCTCTCTTCCTGGAGTAACAGTCTTGCAAGTTCACCAGGCACTTCACAATCATCTTCACCTTCGTCTTCGGCTAAGTTGATCGGATTTTCGAAGTCATAACTGGCAGTAGCAGAGTCATTACCAGTGAGATCCAGAGTGGATGTGGACCTGTATATGTGAGTGTGTGTAAAATAGCTGTTTTGCAATATATAATAAAGAAAAACAAGGAGCGCAAAATTTGAAATGCAAGAAATGTCCAATGCTTTTATTAATGATATATGAAAATGACACATATAAAGCCCTCACAAATGAAACCATAATGCCCCGGGTAAGACACCGGGCCGTAAAGTTTAAACCATTGTCTGTTACAAATTCAAAACAAAAGTTTCATTACTGGGTAACAAAAGTAATAGGGATGAAATCCTTTGCGGTACAGTTGCTTGGTCCACCGTCGGTCATAGGATAGATCCAGCTGTCGAATTCGGACTCTTCCGCATCATCTTCAATGGCATTCAATCCCGAGTTGCTGATGAACACAAGAGGTCTTCCGATCCTTGCATTTCGAATAGCCCTTTGAGCTTCTGCAATGAAACCTAAACCAAACTTGTTAGTCTTCTGTGTAAACTCAGGGAGCTGGCCCCACTATGCACACCCACCTTTCTCAACAACAGCCCGGGCATCCTTGAGGGAAGCCATCTTCATAGGAGAATCTTCAACAACAGTCTCAGCTGACGCTAGTGTCTGGGGAACCTCTTCAAAATGTTGGAATGGGGTCTCAATGAACTCCCCATCCATCTCTACATACCAGAAAGAGTTGAGGTGGCTAACCATGTACTCTTCCTCTCCCTGCACTATCACAGTCTTCCCTTTGACCGGGTACTTCAGCTTCTGGTGGAGCGTTGAGGTTACGGCCCCGACTTTATGGATCCATGGACGACCCAACAAACAAGAATAAGATGGCCGAATGTCCATCACATATAATGTATAATTGAAGACCTAAGAACCAACCTTAATTGGAATATCAACTTCACCGTGCACCATCCTCTTAGACCCATCAAAGGCCCTGACAACAATGTTACTTGGTTTCAGCTCCAACCCTTTGCAATCCAACCGGTCTAGAGCTTTTTTAGGAAAGACGTTCAATGAGGAACCAGTATCCACCAATACATGTGCAAGAGTAGTGCCCCTGCATTCAATGGAGACATGCAGGGCATCGTTGTGATTCTTCCCTTTAGCAGTCAAGTCGGCGTCTGAGAAACCCAACCCATTATCAGCAGTCAAACTAGCCACACAATCTGTAAACTGATCAGCTGATGTCTCTTGTGGCACGTGGGAAGTTTTCAAAAAGGTAATCAGAGCCCTGGCATGGGCCTCTGAGCACAACAATAGTAACAACATAGAAATCTTAGACGGGGTTTGCCCCAGCTGTTCAACTACATTGTAGTCACTCTTCTTGATGATTTTCAGAATCTCTTCCATCTCTTGTTTAGAAGCTTCAACAGTAATCGTCTTCGGTGCCTCCGTCTGGGCAGGCACATCAATGGTGATCCCTTTGCCCCGAGTGTCAGATGACTCGGCGACAAGGGTAAGAATAGGAACTTGAATAGGAATGGCAGCAGGTACACTGGCAGGTGTAATAACAATAGGTCTTCGAATAGTTGGTGGAGAGATATCTGGTGAGAAAAGTCTCCCGCTGCGGGTGACTTTAGTGGGTCCAACAATATTGCTGACGTCAGTATCAACATCCAACTCTTGCTTAACTCCATGAAAATAAACATCAGCCCCATAGTGCCAAGGGACAGCTTTATCAGAGGTATAGGGGATGGGGCCCGAAACAGTGATGATCACAGGTGCCATTCTCGGAACAGATGTAATTCTAACAGGCTTCCTCGAGGGAGCCTTGGAAGAATTGTCGAAAATGGTAATGATGACAACTTCTTCAGAATGAATTACGGGAACAACAGTCTTCTAGAACAGAATTTCTTTACTATCCATCAGGCGTTGGACACCTGATTTCAGAAGCGGACAACCATTAGATAGAGCAGAACACATACGGCAACCTTCGTCACAGCCCGGAAATAAACCGGCTAGCGAAAGGTTCTTCTTTACAGTCAACAGAGGGGTAACAATATCATTCACAGAAACCGCGAACAAATCTTCTTCTATAGCATTTACTCCATGCTTGGGCATAAGAGCAGTCACAACATTAGGCCTCTCGAGCACCTCAAACTCAATCTCCTTCGCATCAATTAAGTCTTGTACCTTGTTCTTCAAAACCCAACAATCATCCGTATAATGCCCCAGGCTATCAGAGTGAAAAGCACAGCGGGCATTAGGGTTATACCTCGGTGATGTGGTATTTGGATTCTTCGGGGCTTCCTTTAGAACCACCAGATTAGTCTTTAGCAACTGTGGTAGAATCTGAGATAAGGTCATGCTGAGACGGGTGAATTGCCTTCGAGGTCTCTCATCCTTTTGTTGGTTGCTGTGCTGAGGAGCACCAGCAGGTTTTGAAATAACAACCGCATTTACAGCTTGACGGTGTTCAGGTCTATTCTGGTTTCTTGAACTGTAGACAACACTGGACTCTTTCTTGAATGGCTTCTTCTTGGTGCTTGACGAGGCACCCTTCTGTATCTTACCATCCTTAATACCAGCTTCTATCCTTTCACCGGTCAAAATAAACTCTGTAAACCCAGACGAAGAGCTTCCAATTAGATGGTTAAAAAATGGACCAGACAGAGTCCCCAGAAACATGTCCACAAGCTCCCGATCAGCCAAGGGTGGTTGCACTCCACTGGCGAGGTCCCTCCACTTCTGAGCATAATCATTGAATCCTTCACCCATTTCCATTGACATACCCTGGAGTTGGGTACGCGTAGGAGCGAGGTCAGAGTTGTATTGGTACTTCCTGTAGAAAGTAGTGGCCAAATCTTCCCAACTGCGAATACTGGCTCCGTCCAACTGATAGAACCACTCAAGCTGAGTCCCTGAGAGACTGTCTTGAAATAAATGGATCCATAGGTTTTTATCAACTGTATACGGCTGAATCTTCCTCACATATGACCGGAGGTGCAGCTTCGGACAAGAAACTCTGTCATACTTGGCAAAGGCTGGTGCCTTGAACTTGTGGGGAATCACTACCCCAGATGATAGACCTAGGTCACCAAAGTCCAGACCAGACACCTTCTGAATTTCCATAGCACTTAACCGGTCTTCCAGTTGCTTGTATCTATCCTCAGCAGGAGGATACTTCTCTTCATCGTAGTTTGTCTCGTTGTCAGAGACCACAGGGCTAGAAGCCCTCCTTTCCTCTTGACTACCTTTCCCTCCAGATGAGGTGGTCAGATCAACTTCATTCTGTAGCCTGTTTCCAAACCTGTGCCCTGTGTTAAACAGGATGGTCCTCTTCTTCTTCTTCTTCTTCTTCTCTTTCAGAATCAGGGTCTTCAAGTCTTGCTGACCCTTAACTAGATTCATGAATAGCTCTTGAAATTGGGCATTCTGGGCCTGGAGGGCCTTGATGGCTTGCTCAGTTGAAGGTTCAGCAGACATGATGAATGCTGAAATAAACAGCGAAGAAGATAAGAGACCTGTAATGGGTACCTGTTTATGAAGTGCATGGGATGAAATGTGTATGATTATGAATTCAAAGACAATCAGTAGATTCAAATTTGTAAACAAGAAAGGAAACACACTTTATTAGATAAACTTTGGAATTCAAATTGTTCAAAAAACTGCCCTTAAGGCGTTACAAGAATGGAAATACTGAAAAGTAAATAAAACCAGAAAGGGAAAACATCAAAGGTCAATCAACGCTCCCATGGTCTCTTCTTATCAATGCGGAAATAATCGTTGAGAATCCGCTCGTTCTCTAACTGCCTAGTCAGCTTCTGGATATTTTGTTCTTTCTCGTTGAACTTCTCTCGGTAAGAATCCCGTTCATCCCTCAGCTGCATCCAAGACCTTTTCAGTGCCCCAATGTCAGTGGGCATATAAGGATGAAGGATGGTTGGAAGAACTCCTTCTTCATTAGCAACTTCAAGAGTGACAGGCCGGATTGCTTCATATGGAATACCCAGCTTTTGGGCGCGGATACGGAACCATCTGAGATATGGCTCCATTGGCAGAGAAGTCTTTGGGCCCAGCTCATGTGGATCAGATTGGTGAAATCTATCCCAAGCCCTTATGAATCTGCGATGCTGCTCGTCGTTATCCCCTTGAAAATCAAAGATGATATTAGGCATTAGCAGCTCGTGAGGTCCTTCTCTTCTGGCTCTTCCAAACTGACGGAGAGCTAAGCATGGGTTGTAAGAAATTCCTCCATGGGTTCCTATCAGTAGGACATTAGGATACTCCCCACAGAGATCAATGATAGTCACCTTGTCCATACCCTTGAGAGTCCAAATGATGTCATTATGAGAGAGAGACATCACCCTATAAGCCCAACCCATTCCTTCTTTGTTCTTCAGCACTGACTTAGGGAGGTGCGAAATAAACCACCTCGACAATAATGGAGCACAACACATTAAGGTTCCCCGCTTTCGGACAGTACGAGCATAAAGCTGATGAAGAATGTCACCCAAGAGAGTGGGTACATGATTCTGAGAGATGAAGATCTTTATCGCATTCACATCAACAAAAGTTTCAGGATTCAGAAACAATACCAAGCCATGAATCAGAAGAGCCAGAATATCCTCGAAGGCCTTGAAGTCTAGACCATCCCAGAAATAGTTAGCCTTACCAACCAAAAAATTGGTCAGAAAGCCCTTTGCTCCACTTCTAGTCTCCCAATTAGCCATTACCTCCTCTTTTGTCAAATGAAGGGCTACAACAATTTCTTCGGGCCTAAGGGTCTTCTCCCAACCAGTAAACGGGGTCTGCTCCAGAACAGAGATACCGAGCAGCTCAGAAAACTCTTCTAGGGTGGGAACCAGCTGATAGTCTTGAAAAGTAAAACAATGGTACAACAGATCATAGAATTGGACTAGGACACTCATCATATGCTCGTCCAATTTGGAGGTGACCAAACTGAGAAGAGAACCATGCCTCCTGATGAAGGAAGTAGTGTCAGGCATCTTGGCAACCAACTCTTTAAGCAAGGTAGGGACTTGGACAAAGTTGATCCGGATGGTATTCTTACGCATGGGCATCATGATGACCTACAAAACAGAGCAAAGATGAATCCCTCCTGTCTTTGAAATAGGTTAGTCCAATGCAAGATGTATGCAATGTTTATGATGTCATGATGTCATGATAGTAAGCACACCACAAGTATCCACAAATAGCAAACATGGTAAAGGCACACAAGTCACACAGAGAGCCCTTATATTTCAGGTTGGCAAGGAGCTTAGGTACTACCCTCTTTCAGTTTAGTTGGTTTAAACCTGTCCTAAAAAAGTAACCGGGTTCTAGAGGGTCTCAATATCACTGACCACCCTCAATCGGTCATAATTCCAGTTTAGCAACCTTTTCTCGCAGCCGGAATCATCGCGAGAGTTTAGTCTCAATGAGTGTAGCATACTGCTACTGTTCTATAGCCAAGTTGGTCAATTTAAGGTTCTAAGGTCAGTTGGTGCTTAATGACCCCTTAGAAGACCCATATTCTCCTCGTTCCAACACAAGGGATATCGGTACAGACTAAAGTGCCACACCAACATAGCTATTGCTTCAACCGTGTCGGTCTACGCCGGACAGTTCCCTCACAGTTTATTTCTACTTACCTAAAGTGTATCCCCAGATCCGGGTTAGGATCTATAGAACCCCGATACAAGCCCACAAATATAAATCATACAAAGCATACAATTGAAAACACAATGATCTAATCCTAAGGTACACCCCACTTATAATAGTCCACAACAGAGTCGCCAGTTCTGTGATACGGTGGGAGAGAACTGACTATTTTTGGAATGCTGGTTCACGTTTTGCGTTTGTTTTCGCAAAATGTCGCGGTAAGCAAGAGTCGCCACCGCCTTTTATTTTATCCAAATAGGAAAGGAAAAAAGCACAGAAAAATTCCTTTTTCGAGATGTTTCTCGGGCTCGGGAGGTAGATTATAGAAAGGGAAGGTGTTAGCACCCTTTCTATCCGTGGTTATCCACGGGCTCTTAGGTACTTGCTCATTGTGTTTTCAAAAATTGCTTTTTCTTTGTGTTTGTGGGTTTGAAAGAAGTTTTTGTTTGAAAGGAGTGTAAGTGCGAAAAGTTTTGTTTTTAAAAGGAGCAAGTACTTAAGAACCATCTACCTACTCGAAAAGGGAATTAAACTGTGCTAATGTCCTTTAGACAATGCTATCCCACTATTGATGAGTAGGTAGCATCGTCGTTGGAGTTTTCGGGTCAATTTGATTAAGGGACGTGTGGTCACTAAAGCAATGTTAAGACGCCTTAGTGGTAACCCTAATGTCTTAGATCATTTTTCCGAGGCAACCGTTTCGAGGCAACTATGATCTTTGGACAAGAGGGCGACCTCTAAAACTTCCTATACTCAATGACCACGTTTGAAGGCAACCAAGTGAGGTGTACCCTAAGAGTGGCATGTGCAAGTGTGTTATTTCGGTTAATTTATCTTTGTACATGTCATGGGTGAGCTATGTTGATTTTAAGTTCATACATTTGATCTTGTCATGCATTCCCTATTACCAAACATCTAACAGTTAATAGTTGCGGAATTTAAATTGCGGAAATTAAATCTAAACTATTACAAGGCGTCGGGTATTTACATCTCCAAAAGCAACCCTTTAATTTAAATTGCGGGAAGTAAAATAAAGCGATAAATAATTAAAGTCCTAATTAAAAGCTATTACATACCGGAAGCAATTACAATATTGGATAAAACGATACGCGTGCGAGAAATTAAATCGGGCGAGTTTTTAGGGTTTTGACCCTTTTTGAAAGGAAGCATGTTTTTTTATTATTTTTTGAATTAAATGGAAATTAAATTAGGTCAAAATTAATTAATTAATTAATAAAAATATTTTTGGGTTTTTGAATATTTAAGGAAATAAAATAAAAATGATTAAAAGTTAGTAAAACCTAGTTATTCTAAATTGATTTTAATTATTGGCAAAAATGTTAAAAGTTAACCTAATTAACACTAAATTAATTAATTTAATTTATTTACAAAAATAAAAGTGATGCATTAATTTAATAAAATAAAACATATTTTTGTGATTTTGATTTTTATAAGGAAAATAAATTAATTGGTTAGTGATTAATAATTATTAGTTAAAACAATAAAACAAATAAATAAATATAATAAGTAAAAGAAAATAAACCAAAGGGGGGTGTTGGGCCCAGATCTGAAGGTGAGGATAGCATTCTTTGGCCCACTTGCAGCAAGCCTCGTTTGACTTTCCAGATTCCACGCGCGTGCATTGACCTGAGACCATGATGGACACTCAACCTTAGCCTTTGGATTTGGCCTGGAGGCCATCTGGCGCCTAGAGCTTTGAGGTGTATGGTAGACCACGCTATGGAAATGCATTGGAATACCTGTAACAAAATAACAATAAGCATTTGGGGGACCTGGGATTCGAACCCAGGTCCCATTGGACAATCCACTAGCGCCTTCACCAACTGAGCCATTGCACGCTTTTCTTATAATATTAGGAATCAAATATAATATTTAAAAAAAAAATGCCAGCAAACAAAAAAATAAGGCGCGAGATTTGAACGGGCCAATGGGAAGGAGACACGCCTTCGTCTTCCCCATAAATCTCTGGTTTTCTTACTTGCGGATTTTTATCCGCAGCAAGATCCGTGGCTTGCTTCTAAAATTCATTCTAAGCCATAAAAATTTAATCCAAGAACATGGACGTGATCGTCTCTTCCTCCTGAGTTCACCTATATCCATTATTTGCTTCAATTTTACTTGAAACTCAAACGTCTAAAAAACAAGAACCAAAACCCTAGTTTCGGGCACAGGGTTACAAGCTATAAAAATGCAATCAAATTATGCCAAAAGCTTGATAATGCAACGAAAAGCATGAATATGCAAAGATTTAGGCAAAAAGATGCAAGACTAGGAGGTTATGTTTTCGTGTACAGGGCCATGTTCATGGATACTTACAGCGTGATTTAAGAGGTTTCAGGGCTTGGTTTTTATTCCAATAGATCCAGTGGACGTCCAACAAGAGAGTAGTGTGTAGATTTTGCCTTGAATTCGCCTCCAATATGGATTTTAGTTTTAAGCTTTCTTGAGTTTTTTTAAATTTTTGTATCTGTGATTTGGCAGCTTTCAGGTCGTGTCCTTGTGTGCTTTGCATTGTGTGACTATAAGGGAAGCAATTAGGTTTAATTTTGGGCCTTGAATCCATGTGAATTGATGATTGAAGATATGATTTGATCACCATTAACAAAGCTTCCAAAATTGTCCCAAATCAAATATTTTGTGCATGAGATAGCTTGATACGAGTTTGATTGTGTCCATCATGATAATTGAAAGCTGTATCAATCAAAAAGATCACAAGTTATTAATATTTAGATTTTATTTTGATTTAAATTGATTAAAAATGAATTAAATCAATAAAAATAAAATAAAATAGAAAAATTAACAAATTGGCACAAGACTGAAGATATGACACGTGTGTGGTGTGACAAGATCAAATCAAGTGGAAAAAAGTGGTCCCTTTTGGCAAAATTTGAAGTTTTGGGGATAGTTGACTTTTGGCAATTTTGGAAAAATGCCCAACTTCAACAATGCATAACTTCTTCAATTTTGAACTTTTGGAAGTTTTCTTGGACTTTTTAGAAACCTTGAGATGTCCTATAACCAACCCTTTTGGTATTATCTCATTTTGATGTTCCATGCTAAAGTTATAAGCTTTGGCAAAAAAGGTGTTTTTGTTGACTTTCAAAAATGACCTATAATGTCCAAATTTGTAACGTTTTGTGAGAACATTTATTGATCTTGGGGTGTGAAGATGGATTGTAGGTAATTCAATCCTATTCCAAATGAGCTTTGTATGGGTCATTTCTCATAAAGTATGAGAAAGTTATGCTTGGTCAAAGTTGAGTTGACTTTTCCTACAAAACCCTAATTTAGCAACTTTTAAATCTTGATGAATCTTGAGCAATACTTGATGAATCATGATAAACCCTTGATCAAATGATGAATTATCCTTAAAAATGAGAATGTTGACAAAAAATATTGAGGTTTGACTATTTGTAGGCCACATTTGACTTTTACCCTAGCACAGTCGATTTTTTGGACCTCTTGAGCAATTGACTGACCAAACTTCCTCTACAAGGCTTGAAATTTGACATGGATGAACTTGAGAACATATTAGGCCATTGGGGAGAACTTTAGGTCATTTGGATGTAAGGACCTTGATGCAACACAAAACCCTAATTTGAGATTGTCTGCCTTAGGAGATGATTTGACTGTCCAACTCTTGAGCAATCTTGAGCAACTTGGAGATTATTCTTGAAATGTCTTGAGAAATATGTGAGGGAAAATTTTGGGGTACAACAGATGAGAATCTTCATTCTGTTAAGGGTATCAAGAGCTTGGGAGTATACCAATCTCTTGAGGTTTCAAGGATGAAAGTCTTCATTCTGTTAAGGGTATCAGGAGCTTGGGATTATACCAATCTCTTGAGGTTTCAAGGATGAGAATATTCATTCTGTTAAGGGTACCAGGAGCTTGGGAGTATACCAATCTCTTGAGGTTTCAAGGATGAGAGTCTTCATTCTTGAGAGAAACAGAATTTTAGGAGCTTCATTTGTCCATTAATTCTGTTGGTGGGTTGTTTCTGTTGAAATTTTAGGAACTTGTCCGTAACTCAACTGAAGTAAAAGCTTTGTCGAAATTTAGGAACTTGTCCGTAATTCGATTGAAGAAAAGCTTTGTCGCTTGAATTTGATTGTACCTTTCCTGAAAGGTAAAGGTTAGTGGCATATATCAAACAATGATGTTCTCAAAATAAATGAGATCGCGTTGCATGATGTCCTGATGCACGGAGGTGTAATGTTTTTCAAGATGACCTTTCGCTGGGGAAAATAAATCCCGAGCTGATGAAGGAGAAAAGAGTTGGATTCTTCATCTCTGGTATTGAAGAAAACCAGAATAAATCGCTGGGAGATTTATCTGAAATATCAAAAACCCGGAAGATGTTCCATTGGCATAAGAATTAGGGAGATCTTAGTGTTGATCTGACCAAAACAGAGAGGGTCTTGGATTAATTTTGACTCAACCGAATGATGGAGGAATCTCTGACGATCGTAACTTCCAACAGGTGATGAAGGAATTTTTGACGACCGATCAATCTGTGTACGTTATGAATGTTATTGAAATGTAATTTTGTTTTGGAGAATAATTCCTTGACAAATGTTGGGGAAATAAACCCATGACTGCTGGTCTGCTAGAGAGGTGATGAACTTCTCGAGGATGCTTGAATTTCTTTTCAGAAATATTTCGGAGAGATTCGTCACTGCCCCTAGTATCAAGTGCTTGTGGCACTTCCAGGAAACTTGGACTGTACGTAACCCTTTGATGAGATTGACGTTTAAATTCCCCAAGTGATGGTGAGGGAGACTTGCCCCAGGTTAATCTGTAATTGAGAGATTTCTTGAAATCTTGACTGGACTGCCCCAGGTTATACTGCAATTGAGAGATTTCTTGAAATCTTGACTGGGCTGCCCCAGGTTTACTGGATTTTGAAAGATTTATTGAAATCTTGACTGGACTGCCCCAGATTTGCTGGACAATACCAAACCAAGTCCCCTTTTGCTGATAGGAGATTTTTGGCATGGGAGTGTCATCCCACTTGAAGTGATTTTACTCACTGAGAGAGCTTTCGTTCCTACGAACATTCACTGTATGATTTTCTTCGCTGTCAAACAAATAACCATGTGCAAACAACGATATTCAAATAATGCAAAGTTTATACTTGTCTCGAAGTTTTAAAAAAATGCGTTTTTTAGCAGAAAAATTTTTATAAGACAAATTCAACACAAGATTTAGGGCAAAGCCTTACAGGAGTCAGGATACCTTTTGTAACAGTATGCTTTCGAACTAACCCATGCTTCAATTAGGACTTTTGAAGGGTTATAACGTGGCTTGGTTCACAGTTTAAGAAACAGAGGATAAAGGCCCAAAGTATATTTGTACCCACCCGCTCTTTGTGATGTTCTTCAATCCTAAACTCAGTTAATTGTGCGTCAAACTCTATTCGAGTTTGGAACGACGTTTTGGTGATGGTTCACACAAGTTGGATTTTATGGGAAGGCAGTCATTTTTTGCAACATTTTTCATGTTGTTGAGGATTTATAACGACCTCTTTCTTTTGGTTTATTATCCCTAACGTTTGCCTGACTGTTCCTAATTTCGAGATTACAGTCAGCGGGATGCCCCAGCTTTCTTAAGCCTCCTTTGTAGGTTTTGGCTCAGTGGGATTTTCTCTTTTTTTTATAGAGATAATGACTGCCTATGAGATAAAGGACCATCACTGTCTTTTGGTTCTCGAGGGAATGTTTTTGATGTTATTCGTTGTATTATGAACTGAGAGTTTGCGACTTCAATGCGCATCTTTTGAATTAACTGAGAGACTACCCTGCCCCAGGTTTAATCAAAGGTTTCAATTTGTACAGAAAACTTCTACTTCTTTGGCTCGAAGGGTTTGACTAGGGATTATCTTCCTTATAACTCCAGTGTTTAGGGTTTGAAAGAAATGCCTGTACATCGTCAGCAAGGTCTGTTCAAAAGCATACCGTATGAGATTATGGCATTGTTTCGTCATCCTCCCTCTAAAGGCTTGTAACTTTTATCAAGAGTTAAATATCATAAAGAAAGTAGGAAGCATAATTCAGGAATAGTGAAAACGAATGGATGAATTCAAGACAAACATATGCAATGCATTATTGAAATAGAGTTTGACATCAACCGATAATTGTTTGAACAACAAAAGAAATTACAACTTGAAAATTCAAATGAAACAAAAGTCTCTTAGTTCAAACTTATCATTTCAGATGGAGAAACCCCTAGCAGAAAATTTTCATCTCGCCATCCGGCATGAATTTCAACACTCCATTGTCAATCAAATCTTGAATTTTGTTTTTCAAAGCCCAACAATCGTCGGTGTCATGTCCAAGACTATAGGAGTGGTATACACAAAATGCATCGGGGTGATAGCTAGGAGCAGAGGTATTGGGCTTCCGAATAGGATCCCTTAAAGCAGTCAGATTGACCTCCAACAAGCGTTCTAGTATTAGAGATGATGGTATATCAGTCTCAGTGAACTGTCTTCCAGACGTATTTTGCTTACGCCGATTACCCTGTTGACGCTGGCGAGGTTGTTGCTGGGCTTGTGACCCTGAAGCAAGTTGAGGAGCTTTTCCCTTGTCTTCTTGTCTCAAATGAGGTTGAATGATGACTTGATCTTCAACCCTAGTTGTTTGCCCCACTTGGTTATCTTGAAGAAGTTTGTTGACGAGAACCCTGAGCTCTTCTTGTCTTTGAGCCAGGTCTTGAATGAGAGCCATCTGGCCCACCAGTTGTCCCATCATCTGGATCTTCATTGTTGCCAGCTCAATCTGTAGCCCTTCCAACTGATCATTCCTGGTGCCGCCTGGATTCCCTAGGACCATGCCCTTTGTGAGGAGAGCTTTCACCTCTTCTTTCCCCTGGGACAGGTTCAAGAATATTTCTTGAAGTTGAGCGTTTTGAGCCTGGATATATTCGATAGTCCTCTCTAGAGCCATCTCTACTAAAATAAACAGTAGGAGAATAAGGAAACCTGAAAGGGAAAACCTTTCATGATGTGGATGCATGTTATGTGGATGCATGTTTTCAAGGATCTCGCAGGGTAAACACAAGAAAATGTTAGAGATTGAACTTTGATCAACATCTTTTATTGGAGAACTTTGTATCGGTGGATGTCTTTCCACAAGAATCAAGCTCACCATGTCAAGTGGGTCATAGCCCCTGATTCAAGTTGTTGTAATTGATCTTTGACGGTGTTTGCTTAGAGGAATATCCTCTTGCCCTTTGGTAGATGTCTGGTTCAACGTGCCCCTGTATCAAAGACCCTCGAGATCCTCGAAATGGTTATTGAAAATGCTATGGTATGATGTTATGATGTTATGTACAGGTATACAAAAGTAAGCAAGTGTATATACATGTAATCATATTCACACAAAGCAAACAAGCCCTTAGGTTTAGGCTTGCATGGAGTTCGTAGGTAAGTACCCTCTTGAAGTTAGTTGGCTCAACCTGTCCTATAAATAGTAACCGGGTTCTAAGGAGCTCAATATCACTGGATTATTTTATGTGTTCATTGTTTTGGTTTAGCCACTTAACTGGCGACCAAAATATTCCAAGAAAACAACCCTCAATGAGTGTAGTATCGAGTATCTACCAACTTCGGACTGCACCAAAGCCGGTCACCTCACTACCCCTAAAAAAGACCAAGATGGTCAATTAAGGTTCTAAGAGTTCGTTAGTGCTTCATGACATTACTCAGCGGCCCCGTATTCTCTTTGATTAACTCAAAGGCTACCGGTACCCACAAATATGTCGCACTAACGTAGCCACTGCTTCAACCATGTCGGTATACCCCGCACAATTCCCTCACAGTTTATTGCTACTTACCTAAAAGGTGTCCCCAAATCCGGGTGTAGGATTTAAAATAAACCCAAGCAAGGAACCCAAAAAGTAAAGCAATCAAAGCAATCAAGATAAGCATGCAAAGGTGATCTAGAACCCTAAGGTAACCCCACTTTTAGAAATGTCCCCAGCAGAGTTGCCAGTTCTGTGATACGGTGGGAGAACTGACTTGGTATTTTGCGTTTGTTTTCGCACTTGTTCGGTTTAGCAAGAGTCGCCACCGACTTTTTATTTTATCCAAAGGAAAGTTCAAAAAGCACAGGAAAGACCTTTGAGATGTTTTCTTGGGTTCGGGGGGTAGATTATGAAAAGGGAAGGTGCTAGCACCCTTTTCATCCATGGTTATCCATGGGCTCTTAGTTACTTGTTTTAGATCACTTGCCTTTGCTTTTCAATTGTTTGAAATGGTGCTTGGTGTGTGTGGTTTTAAAAATGTTTTTGAAAAATATGCCTTGTCTAGGAAACCTTTGTAATGATTCTTGTTTTAATATATACAAAGGTGTGTGTCTTTTTGAAAAGATATTTCAATGTTTTGAAAGTTGTTTTGAAATTGTTTTGAAGTTGTGTTGTGAAGTGTGTTTGAAAACGGCAAGGATGTTTTGCAAGATTTTTGATCAAGTAACTAAGAGTTGTCTACCCTATTTTACTAAAAGATCTTTCTTATGTTTTTAACCCTTTTAACAATGTTATTTCACCATTGTATTTGGTGAACAACCTTGCGTTAGGATGTTAAACAGGACATGCGCGAGTCATCGCATACAATCATTGAAAGCAACTTGTGAGACGCTCCAGCAATTTTGTAAGGGACGAGATCATTTTATCGGAGGCAACATCGAGGGTCATCAAGGGACTACGATATTTGTTTATTGAAGGGGCATTTTCTAGAGTGTCTCATACTCGAGGGACACGATTGTATTTTCTGAGGCAACAAGCGGGGTTACCCTAGAGGTGCAAGTGTGAATTGTGTGTTGATTTTCATGCATTTATCTTTGAATCTTCGCATACAAACCCTAATTACTATACAGTATATTGAAAGCGATAAATTGTGGGAATTTAAAGTCTAAGTTATTACAAATAAGTATCCAGGGATGGGGGTACAAATTATTTACAAATGGGGATGAGTCTTATCAGAATAATAATGTCCAAGTATTATGTTACAACCAAATTGAACTGTCGCAATTCAATGTAAAAATTGTAACAAATTATAAGATAAAGAAAATCAAAGAAATATGAGATGCATGTATTTATTCACAAATGATCAAATAAAATTTTTAACCTAAGAAAGATTAAGTATTTATTATTATTGTGTTTTTTATGAATTATGTAAATAAAGAGTTTTAAAGAAAAGAAAAATTATTTAAGTTAATGCTTAAGATCATTTTTGTATATTTTTTAAAGAAAACTTTTATAAAAAAACTCTATTATTATTGTATGACAAATATTAATTAGTAAAGAAAATTAAAATTATGTTAAGAAAATTTAAAGTAATTATTATCAAAATAAAACGATAAAAATAAAAGTAATAGTTTCTTTTAAAAAAATTAAGAAGAGATGAAGGTGACGGGCCTAGGATTTGTGGCCCAAACAAGAAAAAATTGCAAGTCAGAAAGAGCAAAGGGGGGGGGGGGGGGTGCGCTTAGTAAGAACGTGCGCCTAAAGTGTTTTGTTTGGGGCGAAGGCCCATCTGCTGTTGCACAAAGTTTGTTAGGGTTGATGTTTAGTGTACTCAGAATTTAGGGTTTGCAATTTTGGCCCCAGCGGCGCCTCCTTCTTCTTCGTTTCTCTCATCTCTCTCAGGCAAAGCATTGATTCCTCCTCATGCCTCCAAGCTGCCAGAGCGCCACCTTCGCCCTCTCTTCTCCACGACGGTCCAAGGCGATGGTTTGAAAGGTACAATTTTTATCTTGAACGCGTTTTTACAGTTTACATTTGTGTGATTCTTGTACATTTATTGTTTGCATGTTTTGATTCTTTGATGCTTCATGCGTGAGATGCAGAAAAATTGAGGAAAAGGAAACTAATACCTTGGTGCTTCATTTCTGGGAAAGATGGAGGGAGGGTTGGACCGATGGTGCTCTTGGTGGCCGAAGCGGGAGATGGAGATGAATGGTTGCTTGCTTCTGGTATCTCTGTTTCCTTGACTTGTTTTTGAACGTTTAATGATGAGATGGTTCTGAGAACTGTTTTCTTTTTCTGAAAATCTTTTGAATGTTGATGTTGAATATGTTTCTGGAATTCTTCTGAAATTCTTCCTTTCTCTTTGATACGTTAATGATGATCACCTCTGAAACTATTTTATTTTGATTTTTGTTGATGGACAACCTGAAACTTGTTGTTTGCTTTGGCAAAACTTGGTGATTTTGTTACAGGCTGCATGTTTTAGTTTAGTTTTGACAGGTCTTAGCTGTTGTAGCTTTGGCTTTAGTTTTGGTAAGTATTCTGCAGTTTTGGAAGCAGGCCTGCAAGTTTGAGCTTTTGAGAAGTTTGCAGTTTATGCAAGTTTTTAGTTTTTGTGGGCTAGCAGGTTTGCTTTGGCTAGCAGGTTTTTTAGTTGTTTTGGCTTGACCTGCAATTTTGTTACTAAACAGGCTTCTGTTTTGTAAGTTTGAACATGTTTGTTATTTGAGATGCAGTTTTGCAGATTTGTGAGTTTGGCTTGCAGGTTTGTGCTTGTTTTTGAGTTACAGTTTGGACACTGCCAGTTTTGTAATGCAGGTTTTGAGGTTTTTGGTTTTATCCCCTCCTCCTTTTTCTGCTGGACTGTTAGACTGTTATATCTTTTCTTTTTGTTCCTCTTACTGCCTTTTACAGCCTGCCTTTAGCCAAAACTGCAAAACCTATTCCCTAGGTCTTCTCTTTCTCTCTCTCCATAAGCATTTTTAATTGCTTATTATATTTTATTCTAAAAAGTCTGCTGGCCAGAAAATGATGAGGGCTAGGACAAGCTCTTGCTTGTAACTTGGTTCATCTCCCTGCATTGTGTACTTTGTTTCCATATTTCCTGCATTGTGTACTTTTGCCTTTTGCACCTAGTTGGCTTGCAACTTAGTTTGACATGCTTGGTTACTGCATTGTAGTTTGACTAATGCAGTTTGGAATTCAGTTTGCAGTACAGTTTGCCTTGCAACTTGCCTATGTTTTTTCATTTTGAGTTAATTGTATGCTTGCAATTTATATCTTTTATTTTTCTCTCTATGAACCGAGAAGAGCGATCTTCTTGTGATTTGCAGAGAGGAAAATAAAATATGATGAACATAGCATTTCTGATTCCGGCCGACAAACTTTAATGATGATTTTCTTTTTTTCCTTTTCTGCTTGAAAATTCTTATACTAATTTATTTTTCTCAGTCTTTTGCAGGTAAGTACCAGTTGGATGATAGAGGAAGCAGTAGAAGCCAAAGATTTTAGGAGATTAGGCTTAGATTTATTTTTTCATTTATTGTAAACAAATATTATTGTAAATACTATAAGTTGTAATCTTACAATATTCGAATAAAATTTGTAACAACATTTGAAATAAATAAAAAAAGTCTTTGTCAAATATCTTCCAACTTTTCCTTATATTTATTTAATTATTTAAGACTCTTAAATCAAAATAATTGAAACTGTGTCTCAATAATTCTAATCCAGATGAAATAAATAACCAACAAACTTTACAGTCTTGCAACCTTACATCAATCACAATACGCGTAGTATTCCAATTAACATATGCGTTGTACAATTAAACAAACAAGCATTCCATAAACCTTTCACTCCACTGATCAAACAAATGCCTTAATGTTCCACACAAAAGTCTCAGCTCTTATCCCAGATAATTAAGTTTTGAGAAACAACCAGTAATCTTGAACAAGCGTAAAAATAATGTAACAGTTAACTAAATTTCCGAGGATTCATTTTCTTATGAGAAATGTGAGCGCAAACCCTAATCCTGGATTACTGCCAAAGAAAGATCTGTCTGATTGATTCCTGAGTCAACTTAACAAATCAGAGAAAACCCTAATTCTAGATTGACTGCTAAACAAAAGTCTGTTTGACCGATTCTTGAGCCAATCTGAAAAATTAGAGAAAACCCTGAGGTTGTGATTTCTTGTGAAAAAGGGAGGGCAAATTTTGGGGTACAACAGTAACATTGTCGGGACCAGCAAGATTACTATAAGTGGAAGGGTTTTCTCTCCTGAGATCTCCCCAAAGACTGTCACTAAGCCGTCGTATTTCATCTTCTTCTCCCGCTAGTACTTCGGTTACTATTCCTGTTCTTACCCCAGTTGTTACCCCTGCCGATAAGACATCTAGGACTCGAGGCAAAGAAACTGTAGGTGAGCCTTCCCGGACGGAGGCACCTAGAAAAATTATTGTCGAAACCTCTAAGCAAGAGATAGAGGAAATTTTGAAAATAATTAAAAAGAGTGACTACGATGTGGTCGAGCAGCTGGGGCAGACCCCCTCAAAGATATCCATGTTATCCCTGTTGTTGTGCTCCAAGGCCCATGCGAAGGCTTTGATTGCATTCCTCAAAACTGCACATGTTCCGCAAGAGACTTCAGCTGATCAATTTAAAGATTGCATGGCTAGCCTGACTGCTGACAATGGGCTGGGTTTTTCAGATGTAGACTTGACATCGAAGGGAAGAAAGCATAATGATGCTCTTCATGTCTCGATTGAATGCATGGGCACCACTATGGCTCATGTTTTGGTGGATACTGGGTCTTCGCTGAATGTTCTTCCCAAGAAGGCGTTGGACCGGTTGGATTGCGAGGGTTTGACTTTAAAGCCTAGTAACATCATGGTAAAGGCTTTTGACGGGTCGAAAAAAATGGTGCACGGGGAAGTAGACATCCCTGTCAAGGTAGGCTCTCAGACTTTCGTGTCCACCTTCTATGTGATGGACATCAGGCCATCATACTCTTGCTTGTTGGGTCGTCCTTGGATCCACGAAGCTGGGGTTGTTACTTATACACTACACCAAATGTTGAAGTATCCGGTGAAGGGGAAGATAGTCATTGTGCATGGAGAATAGGAGTATATGGTGAGCCACATGAACTCCTTCAGGTACGTAGAGATGGACGGAGAATTTATAGAGACTCTTTATCAAAACTTTGAAGAGGTTCCCTAGATTTTGGCGTCAACTGAGACCACTACCAGCACCAAACTTCCTCTGAAGATGGCTTCTCTCAAAGATGCTAGAGTAGTAGTTAAAGAAGGTAGGAGTACCAATTGGGGACAGCTTCCTGAGTTTATTCACAAAATTGACAAGTTTGGCTTGGGCTTTACTTCAGGGGCTCAGAGGGTTGTTTGACGCACTCGAGTTGGAGGACCTCCCCTACGCATCAGCAATCGAGGGGTCAATGCTATTGAAGAGAGTGAGGAAGACTTTGATATTGACTGCTGGATTTACCCAACTACCAACGGTGGACCGAGTAATTGGACGACCAAAGATTTCATACCGGTTTCTTTTATTCTGCAGTAATTGTCTTACTTGTTTTCTAAGTTTGTAATGAACAATTTAAACTTTATGGCCTTGTGTCTTACCCGAGGCACAATGGTTCTATCTGTGAGGGTTATTATATGTCATTTCATATATCATCAATGAAGCATTGGACGTTCTTTGCATACAAATTTTGCACTCTTTGTTTTTCTTTTCTGCCTTTGCTTTATCAATACAACTATGCTCTTACACACACTCACATATCAAACTACAGATCCATATCCACTCTGGATCCCATTGATAACAATCCTGCTATTGCCAGTTATGACTTTGAAAATCCGATCAACCAAGCCGAGGACGAAGGTGAGGATGATTATGAGGTACCTGGAGTACTTGCTAGACTATTACAACAGGAAGGGAGGGCTATACAGCCTCACGAAGAGACAATTGTGACAATAAACTTGGGTATGGAGATAGACAGAAGGGAGGACAAGATTGGTGCAAATTTGGAAGTTAAGGTCAAACAGCGGTTGGTACAAATGTTGCACGAGTACGTTGAGATCTTCGCTTGGTCATATTAAGACATGCCGAGTTTAGAAACTGATATTGTGGTTCATCATCTGCCGACTAAAGAAGACTGTCCTCCGGTTAAACAGAAGGTCCGCCATATGCACCCTGAAATTTCAGAGAAGATCAAGGCAGAGGTCATGAAGCAGTTTGACGCAGGGTTCTTAGCTGTCACCTCTTATCTGCAGTGGGTTGCTAACGTATTTCCAGTACCTAAAAAGGACGGCAAGGTACGGATGTGCGTGGATTACAGAGACCTGAACAGGGAAAGCCCCAAGGATGACTTCCCACTTCCTCACATTGATTTTCTGGTTGACAACACCGCACAACATAAAAGCTTCTCCTTCATGGACGGTTTCTCTGGCTACAATCAGATCAAGATGGCTCCTGAAGACATGGAGAAGACAACCTTCGTCACACAGTGGGGCACCTTCTGCTACAAGGTGATGCCTTTTGGGTTGAAGAATGCTGGGGAAACTTATCAGTGCACCATGGTTGCTTTGTTCCATGATATGATTCACCACGAGATCAAAGTTTATGTTGATGACATGATAAGCAGGTCTCAAACTGAGGAAGAGCACCTTGATCATCTACAAAAGTTGTTCGACAGGTTGAAGATATACAAACTGAGGTTGAATCCCAACAAATGCACCTTCGGGGTAAGATCTAGTAAGCTTCTAGGTTTCATCGTCAGTGACAAAGGTATTCAGGTAGACCCCGCAAAGGTAAAGGCCATACAAGAGATGTCGGCTCCCCTTACCGAGAAGGAATTTAGAGGTTTCTTGGGATGCCTAAATTATATCACCAGGTTCATTTCACACCTAACCGCTACTTGTGAACCAATCTTCAAGCTTCTGAAGAAAGATCAAGTGGTAAAGTGGAATGATGAATGCCAGACTGCTTTCAAAAGAATCAAAGAATACCTTCAAGAACCGCCAATTCTGATGCCTTCGGTTGAAGGAAGACCTTTGATATTGTACTTAACAATGCTAGACATTTCAATGGGGTGTGTACTGGGGCAGGATGACGAGTCTGGTCGAAAAGAGCACGTAATATACTACCTTAGCAAAAAGTTTACCGACAGTGAGACAAGATACTCACTGCTCGAGAAAACTTGATGCACTTTGGCATGGGCTGCTCGCCGACTAAGACAATATATTTTGACCCACACTACTCTATTGATATCTAAAATGGATCCAATCAAATACATCTTCGAGAAGCCCGCACTCTCCGGAAGAATAGCAAGATGGAAAATGATCTTAACCGAATACGATATACAATATACAACCCAGAAAGCAATCAAGGGAAGTGTATTGGCTGATCATTTAGCTCATCAGGTCGTGGATGACTACCAGTCCATGAATTTTGAGTTCCCAGATGAGAACATTATGCTGGTGACTGACTACGAAGGACATGGACCGGATGAAGGACCTAAGAAAGGATCCCGATGGACTATGGTTTTTGATGGAGCTTCGAACGCACTCGGTAATGGCATTGGTGCCGTAATCATATCTCCTAAGGGATTTCATACTCCTTTCACTGCCCGACTATGTTTTAACTGCACTAACAACATGGCAGAGTATGAAGCCTGCATCATGGTTCTCAAAGCCGCTATTGACCTTAGAATCAAGTTCCTAAATGTCTTCGGGGATTTAGCCTTGGTGATAAGTCAGATTAAAGGAGAATGGGATACGAAGCATTTGAATCTTATCACATACAAAGAACACGTACTGACATTGCTACCACACTTTGAGGAGGTAACTTTCGAACATTTCCCATGAGAGGAAAATCAGTTAGCAGACGCGCTAGCTACCATGTCTTCTATGTTCAAAGTTAGGCGGGACAACGAAGCTCCCCAAATCACCATCGAAAGGTTGGATGAACCAGCACACTGCTGCGAGATTGATACTAAAGAGGTAGTAGAGAAACCCTGGTTTCACGAAGTGAGAAGGTATTTCGAGGCTCAAGAATATCCCAAAGGGGCATCTATTAACGATAAGAAGTTTCTGAGAAGGTTCGCTGCGAAGTTCCTCCTTAGTAATGAAATCCTCTACAACCGCAATCATGACTCCACATTACTACGGTGTGTAGACAAGAGCAAAGCAGAGAGGATCATGACGGATCTACATGAAGGTACCTTCAGAACCCATTCCAGTGGACACACCATGGCTAAGAAGATCCTACGGGAAGGATATTACTGGTCCACTATGGAAGCCGATTGTTATCAGCACTCTCGAACTTGCCATAAGTTCCAAATCTATGCTGACAAGGTGCATGTGCCTCCGGTTCCTTTGAATATCTTGACAACTCCGTGGCCCTTTGCAATGTGGGTGTGATCGGTGGGAATAAAACTGACTATTTTGGAATGCTGGTTCGTGTTTGCGTTTCGCAAAATGTCGCGGTAAGCAAGAGTCGCCACCGTCTTTTATTTTCTCCAACAAGGAAAGGACAAAAGCACAGCAAAATTCCTTTTCGAGATGTTTCTCGGGTTCGGGAGGTAGATTATAGAAAGGGAAGGTGTTAGCACCCTTTCTATCTGTGGTTATCCACGGGCTCTTAGATACTTTCTCACTATGTTTTCAAAAAGTTTTTGCTTTTCTTGTGTATGTGGGTTTTGAAAAGAGTTTTGTTTGAAAACTTTGATTTAACTCTTGTTTCTGTCCTCAAGAGTGTATGAAGTGTTTGTTGGGAAAAAAACTTTGTTCAAAAAGTGTGAGTGCGAAAAAGTTGTTTTGTTTTGAAAGAGCAAGTACCTGAGAACCTCTACCTACTCAAAAGAAATTAAGCTGTGTAAATGTCCTTTAGACAGTGCTATCCCACTATTGAGAAGTAGGTAGCACCGTCGTTGGAGTTTTCGGGTCAATTCGATTTTAGGGACATGTGGTCACTAAAGCAATGGTAGGACGCCTTAGCGGCAACCCTAATGTCTTAGATCGTTTTTTATCGAGGCAACTGTTTCGAGGCAACTTGATCTTTAAACAGGAGGGCGACCTCTAAAACTTCCTATACTCAATGACCACGTCGAGGCAACCAAGTGAGGCGTACCCTAAGAGTGGCATGTGCGAGTGTGTCAGGTTTCAGTTATGTTATCTTTGTACATGTTATGGTGAGCTACGGTTGATTTTAAGTTTAAGATAAGTCTTATCATGCATAGCCTAGTTAGCATACATCTAGCAGTTAATGGTTTGCGGAAAATAAAACTAAGCTATTACAAGGCGTCGGGTATTTACATCGCCAAAAACAAACCCTTGAAAAAGTAAATTGCGGGAAATTAAATGAAAGTGATAAAAAGTCTTAATTAAAGCTATTACATCCTCGGAGCAAATACAATTATATAGATCAAAATATGAATAAAAAATAATCACACGCGCGAGAGAAAATTGAATTGGAGAGTTTTTTAGGGTTTTGACCCTTTTTTAAGAAATAAAGAGATTTTATTATTTTTTGGCATTTAGTTAAACCTAAACTAATTAATTAATGAAAAGAAATATTTTTGGTTTTTTTGAATGTTTTAAGGAAATAAAAATAAAAGGATTAGAAATCTAATTCTACATCAATTTTAATTTATTGTGAAAATATTAATGTTAACCTAATTAAAACTAAACAAATTATATTAGTATTTATTTACAAAATAAGCTAATTAAATTTAATAAATAAAAATATTATATTTTTTATGTTTTCTGAATTTTATTATGAAAAATAAACTATTTGGTTAATTAAGTAATAATAATAATAATTAATGAAAAAAACAATTAAATAAAAAATATAAAAGAAGAAAAAAGAGAAATAAACCCAGGGGGGCGTTGGGCCAAGAGGAGGTAGAGTCAGCAATTCTTGGCCCATTATGCTTCCAGCCTGTTTGACTTTTGCAACTCCCTGCATGCTCATTGACTAGGGCGTATGGTGATCTTTCACTCATGACCACTGGATCTTGGCCTGAAGCCACATGGCGTCTTGAGACTTGAAGCATATGGTGGACCACGCGTGGGATGCTGCATATGAATATGTGAAGAAAAATTGAATAAATGTTTTGGGGGACCTGGGATTCGAACCCAGGTCCCAATGCTCATTGCTTCAATGCCTTTGCCAGCTGAACTGTAGCGCGCTTTTGTTAAATGAATAGATAGAGAATATTATATACAAAAAACAAATAATACGTTGTAAACAAAAATAACACGCGCGTTTTTCAAACACACGAATCAGATGCCAACACCTCATCACCTTCAACCTTCGTTCTGTGTAAATAACATCAGATAGCGGGGGGTTTTAACCTCCACTACCTCCTGCAAGGAAAAATAGCGATTAGACACACAGTGAACATAAATATTTCGCGAGGTATGGGTTGTGTTCGTCTTGGTCTCACGATTTCAACCATGTATCCCACTGGTCCTAATTTTTCCTGGTTCAGAAAGCCCTATTTGGAAACTTGAAAACCCTAGAAATTTGATCACGGCATCTCTCGATTCAGGGCATTACAATTCAATTCAATCATTCCATTAGCTTGGTATCACCTCTAGCAATGCAAACCAATCACAAAAACATGTTAAATGTGCATGAATTAAGGAATACGATTTTGAATTATAAGTGCAAACCGTGGGACTGTATGTCGTGATTCCTTGAGCTTTGATGCTTGATTTTGATTGCAATTCACTCCTGGGTCCTCCTGCAATATGTTTGAATGAATAGAACGCCTTGAATTGGCCTAGATTGCAAGAATAGGTTTTTAGTTTTCTTGGAAATTCTTGAATTTGACAAGGTCGTTTCTGCAGCTTTCAATCGTCCCTTAGGTCATGGTTTGCTTGCATAAATATATGAGAATCAAATTAGGTCAAAGTTTTTGATCCAATCCATGTGCATTGAAGATTAAATCCTTGATTGAAAATCAAATATTCTTGATTTTCCATGATTGAACAATGTTGCCAAAATTGGATTTTTTTTTTGTATCTTTTTGATTGTGCACGAATTGGTCAGCATATTTGGATCATATTTGGTTCACAAATTGATTTAAAAAAACAAATCTTCTATTTTCTTATAATTTAAATTAATTAAATGAATTAATATGTATTAAAAATCCAATTAATCAATAAAAATAAGAAAATAAATCCAATTCATCTTGGTGGGTCGTGCATAGGTCAGGGGTGAAGTTTCAAGAAGAGATTTGAGGCCCATTAGCAAAAAGAAGGTGTTTTGAGCAAAGTTGACTTTTGCAAATTCATGAAAATTTCCCAACTTCTCCAATGCACAACTTGCTTAATTTTGATCATATGACCATGTTCTTGGACATTTTGGAAAGCCTATGAAGTCCTCTAACCAATGCCTTTGGTCCCATGTCATTTGTATTTACCAATCTCAAGTTATGGCCTTTGACTCAAAGTGTACTTTTGTTGACTTTTGAAATTGACCTATAATGTAAAAATTGATAACTTTTTGTGAGAGCATTTCTTGATCTTGGAGTGTGAAGATGGATTGTAGGAAATTTCATCCTCTTCAAAATGAGCTTTGGATGGAATTTTTCTGACAAACCATGAAAGAGTTATGCCCTTGTCAAAGTACAGTTGACTTTTCTACTGTCCAAAAATAGTAACTTTTGCATCTTGATGACTTTTGAGCTATTCTTGTGGAATCATGATCAAGACTTGATCAAATGATGATTGTGAACTCAAAATAAGGTGTTGACCAAAAATTCTGACTTTTGACTGCAAAATGACCATTTTGCCCTTGCAGTTGACTGTAGATCAAATGGAGCTTTTGACTGTGTAAATTGGCATTGTGAGTCTTGAAACTTGGCATGTAGGTGTTAGAGAATGTATATAGGCCTATGAGACTTGATTGAACCATTGAGAACCCCAAATTCCTTGAAAGAACCAAAACCCTAACTTCAGCTGTCTTAGAAGGTGACTTGACTGTCTAGCTTTTGAGCCATTTTGAGCAATTTGAAGATCATTCTTGACAAACCTTGAGGGATATGGGAGGGCAAATTTTGGGGTACAACAGTGGGGCATTGACATGATCACAGAAATCAGGCTTACCGCCTCCAATGGGCATCGCTTCATCCTAGTGGCCATCGATTATTTCACGAAATGGGTTGAGACGGCCTCCTTTGCTACTGTTACCAAGAATGTTGTGGCGCGGTTTATCAAGCATAACCTGATATGTCGGTATGGTGTGCCAGAGAGAATTATCATCGATAATGGTACAAATCTCAATAACACAATGATCACCGAACTCTATAAGCAGTTCAAGATACAACATCATAACTCTTCTCCCTACCGGTCGAAGATGAATGGCGCTGTTTAAGTAGCTAACAAGAACATCAAGAAGATTGTACACAAGATGAAGATGACATACAAAGACTGGCATGAGATGTTACCATTTGCTCTTCATGGGTACCGTACCTTAGCACGGACGTCGGCAGGGGCAACACCCTACTCTCTGGTATATGGCATGGAGGCAGTCCTACCCATCAAAGTCCAGATACCTTCTCTCAAGGATGTGGGTTTGAATGAAGACGACTAGATTCGAACCCGACTTGATCAGTTAAATCTAATCGATGAGAAGAGACTTACTGATATCTGTCATGGTCAGACGTATCAAAAGCGAATGATCAAGGCTTTTAACAAGAAAGTCAGGCGTCAAGAATATCAAGTTAGGGATCTAGTGATCAAACGCATCATACTGCCGCAAGGTGACCCCGGGGGCAAATGGACTCCCACATACAAAGGGCCATTTTTAGTTAAAAACATTTTCTCGGGTGGAGCCATGATTCTGACCACCATGGACGGTGACGACCTTCCTCACCCTGCCATTGCAGACATAGTGAAAAAATACTACACATGATAAAAGACCCGCTAGGTCGACTGGCCTAGGAAAAAATAAGGGATTCCCGGTGAACCAAAAGGGTTCGGGCAAAAATAAGGGATGAAAATGAAAAAACCTATACACCCGATGTGATACGGTGGGAGAACTGACTGTGCTTTTGCGTTTGTATTCGCACTTGTGCGGTTGAGCAAGAGTCGCCACCGACTTTTTATTTTATCCTAAAGGAAAGGTTGAAAAAGCACAGCAAAAACCTTTTGAGATATTTCGTGGGTTCGGGGGGTAGATTATGAAAAGGGAAGGTATTAGCACCCTTTTCATCCATGGTTATCCATGGGCTCTTAGTTACTTGGTTTTTTAGATCACTTGCCTTGATTTTCGATTGCTTGAAATTGTGGTGTGTGTATGTGTTTTGAAAATGTTTTTGAAGAGATGCCCTGTCTTAGGCGACCAATGTATTTGACTCGTGTTTGAGTGTTTTACAAAAGTGTGGATCTTTTCGAAAAGACGTTTCAAATGTATTTTAAGAGTTTGTTTGAAAGTGTTGTGGATTGTGGTTTTTGAAAAGAAGGCAAGCGTTTTTTGCAAGTCGATCTCAAGTAGCTAAGAGTTTTGTCTACCCTATTGTACTCAAAGGTTTTTTTTCTATGTTTTCAACCCTTTTGAACAATTTTGTTCCACCATTGAAATTGGTGGACAATCTTGTGTTTAGGAAGTTTGTTCGGGACAGGCGCGGGTCATCGTATGGACCATGAATGCAATGGTGCCAAGTGTCTTTGGCAATTTGCTTTGAAGGGACTATGATCATTCCGTTTAGGCAACATTCGAAAGCGTCATCGAGGGACTTATGATCATTTGAATTTGTTTTGCCAAAGATACTCGACGTGCAAGCATGGCCCATTTTGGAAGGCAGCATGTGGGATTACCCTAGAGGGTGCAAGTGTGATTGTGTATTGATTTCATGTATTTGTCTGGTATTAGGTTATCTAGCGTTTGATTTTATGTACATGCAAACCCTAGGTCTAATCATGGTATAATTGAAAGCGGTAAATTGCGAAAAATGTAAAGTCTACGCTATTACAAAATAAGTATCCGGGAGTGGGGGGTACAAATTTATGAATGGGGATGAGACTTATAGTATCCAATAAGTTACAACCAAATCGAATTTGCGATCAAATGTAAATAAGGTATATCAATGTATGGAAATAGCAATTGTATATGTGTCAAGTGTATAATGTGAAATGTATTGTAAGTGTAATTATTTACAGGTGCGAAATGTGAAATTTTACGAGGGTATTATTAAGTAATGTTTTAACCTAAAGATAAATTAAATATTTATTTAATTAATTAGTCTTGTAATCTTGTATTTTGATATGTATGAAAAGAATGTTTTAATGAAAAGAAAAATATTCTAAGTTTGAAAGTTATTATTTTACATTTGATATATAAAAAAGGTATCTTTGTATTATTAGTAAGAATATTTGAATTAAAAGAAAAAGTGTTTTCAATTTTAATTATATGATGTAAAAAATGTATTTTTGTTATTTATGTACAAAAAATATTTAAATGTTAAGAAATTAAATTATACAAAAATGTATGTTTACTTATTATGTACAAAGAAAATTTAAATTAGATGTTTTTAAATTAATTAGAAAATATATTTTTATGTATGTACAAATTAGGTATTTTAAGTTAGAGAGAAAAATATAAAAAAGGTTTGGTGTTAGTTTATTAACAAAATAATTTGTTCTATATATACATAAAAAAGTGGTTAAGTTGATTAATTAATAAGAGTAAGGTTTGTTTTATATAAAAGAAAGTAAACATTTTTAATGGGCCTTAGGCATTCAGAAACGGGCAAGGCCCACGTTGACACAAGATGTTTTAGGGTTCTATTGTGTTTTCATTTGGGACATGTTAGGGTTTCCAGCGAGCAGAAGCGCCGTTCATGGAGGTTTCGTCTTCTTCGCGTGATTCTTCATTCGTTTCTGAGTTCCTCAATGGCCACCAACACCTTCTACTCTCCTCTTCCCTCCAGCGATGGCATTAGGGGCGACGGATTCGGTGAGTTCATTTTCCTATTTCGCTTAGGTTTGTTACGATTTTTTTGCATGTTCATGATTCTGAGTTTGTGTTTCTGTGATTTTTTGAGATTTTTATGAAAGGAAAAAGATGGTGGAAAAGCTACCTGGAGGAGGAGGAGGAGGGAGGTTTGAGTGCGTAGGAGGCTGGGACAAGGAAGTTGAGGCGGAGGCGATGCTGAGCTTGCTCTTTGGTAACCTTTACCTTTTCTGCCACTTTAGGGTTTGATGATGATTTTTGCACTGAAAACCCTTTTTTTTTTAAAAATCACTTCTTTATCTCTTCTCTTCGTTGGCTTGCCTTTGTTGCCTTTGATTAGTATGCTTCTGTTGCCTTAGATTTTCTCTCTTCTTCTGACTTGTTGCCTCGTTGCTTACTTCTGTCGCCTTGACCTTGTTACCTATTGTACCTTGGCCTGTGATGAAGCTTTCTTCTGAGGCTTGCCTATTTCGCTCGTATGCCCATGTTGCCTTGAGATGAATGTGCTTTTGAATATTTTTTTAATGTGATGCTTGATGCTTCTCTGACTTTCTTCTTCTCTTTCGCCTCGAATTTGCCTTTGAAACTTTTCCTAACTCAGTTGCCTTGAACTTGCCTTTGAAATTGTTGAGCTTGATAGTTGCCTTTGAACGTTTCCCCTGCTTATGTTGGCTTGTGCATGCTTTTTGCCAAATGATGTATTCACTGAGGGTTTTCGTTGCCTTTGTGTTGCCTTATTCTGCTTGCTTCTCTAATGGCCAGTGATGATATATTCTGAGGCCTCGATGCTTGGGTTTGGTGGTATCATGCAGTAGGTTGTATGATACGATGGTTTTTGAATGGTTTGATGCAGTAGGCCTGGTTTTGGGCAGTAGGTTTTGCTGGCTTTTCACAAGGTCATGGATGTTCTGGTTTAGGCCATTAGCATTTGGTTTAGGCCAGTAGCATTTGGTTTAGGCCATGTTAGTTTCAGGTTTGGCATAGAACTGTTTTTTGGTTTAACACAGGTTGGTGTTTGATGGTTTAACACAGGTTGGTGTTTGATGCTCAGGCCAAGGTTTTTGAAATGCAGTAGTAGGTTTTTGCTTGGATTTGTTGGGGGTTTGAGCTGATTTGCATTGTTTTGTTTCAAGCTTGCCACAGGTTTTAGCCTTTCTAGCTTAAGGCTTTAGCAGGTTTGAGCCAATGCAGGTTATTGTTGGTTATGGACTTGGATTGAGCTTCAGGTTTGTATGTTGAGGCAGGTTTTGTGCTTCAGGTTTAACCGGTTTACTGGTTAATCAGTTTGTATATTTTCTTTGTTGGTTTTTGTTCTCCTTCCTCTACTGTGTTTTTTTTGTTCTTTTGTCTATGTTTCTATCTTCTGCCTAAAGCCTAAAAAACCCGCTCTCTTATCTCTTTTCTTCTTCCTCTCTCAGTACAGTTGCATTATAATAATGTTTATGCTGTACTTTTAGTTCTGAAAGTGGCCACCTTTATCTTGGGAAATGATGAAAAAAAGTTTTGCTTGCATAATAGTTTTGCTTTGCATTCTTGTCTCTTTTCTTTGACAGCTTTTGTACTTTGTATCTTCTTTGATATCTTTGTCAAATCCTCTTTTCTTTGACAGCTTGGGTCCTGTGACAGCAACTTGTACCTTTTGGCATTTTGACAGAAAGTAGGAATTTGGATTTTTCAGTTTGCTTTGAACTTGGAGTTTGAGATTTTGAACTTATGCAGTTTGACACTTTGCATTTTTTCTCAACTTTGCATTCATGATTAGCAAATAAAATTCTCCCCTCTTTGTGAACCGGGAGAAATCCCTTAATTTGCAGAGAGGGTTAACTGATCCCAATCAGTGGCCCTTAATGATGAATTTCTTTTATCTGTCTTTTCAATTCAATTTAACTGTTATTTGACTTTTCTCTTTTCCTCTTGCAGATGAATAATTGAATGGAGGGGAGCATCACTAAATGAAGAATGAAGAATTGGGGACTTAGAAAATATTTAGAAAAATAGGATAGTTTTATTTTCAATTTAATCATTGTAACTATTATTATTATAAATACTTCGTAAATGAATACTTGTATCTAAATAATAATTGTAACAAATATTTAAATATGAAATAAAAATTCTATTGATCCATTTAATTCTTTTTTATCCCTTCTCAATTATTTACTTATTATTCATAGTTCCTTAAATTAAAATAAATGAAAATTAAATTCCAGATATTTAATCCTTAGAATAATAAATAATCAACTAAACATTGATTCTACGTTGATCAAAATAAATGAACTTGGCGCCTCCATCATCCAAAGCAACGCACAGTCAAACGCAATAACTGATCAAACGCATTCCTTTCTTACTGATTTCTTACCAAGCACTGTAAATCCAAACTGCATATATCTTTTGACTGGCTCAAACAAACCAATGTGAATTCAACCCAAATGCAGTCTTTTTACTGATTAAGTCAAATAATGCAAACTCAATCCAAATCTCGGAATAACTTGCAGAGCATTTAAATCTTTCTGAGAATGTGCCCAAAAAACCCTAATTCCTGATTAAATTCCAAAGAGCGTTCGCCTGATCAAAGTTGAACCAAAATCAACCAAAACCCTAAGACAATTGTGTGAAACATTCCAGAGCCCTGAAAATCAATAAAACCCTAATTTTTGTTTGACTGACGAGAAAAGTCAGTTTGACCGATTCTTGAGCCAGTTTGGAAAATCAGGAAATGCCGGAAGCTGCGATCTTTTATGGAAAAATGCGAGGGCAAATTTTGGGGTACAACACCCGACAAGTCGAAAACCTGAAAAGGCGACTTGGGCAAAAAAGGGTATCCCGGTGGACTGAAAACCCGAAAGGGCGGTCCAGGAAAAAGTTAGGTATGAAAAGCGTATCACTATGTCCAATTGGATCACCCTACGATCTGACCTCAGTATCAACTATCAAATTCAAACGGCATCAATCAATCTAATCAGCTTCAGACAAGTAGCGAAGTGAGGAGATGCTCGAAGGCATAGTGGCAATAGCAGATTTGAAACCCAATAGGATTGTTGCACATAGCTGTTTTCTTTTCGTTGTACACAATACTGTATATCCTTCATTTTTACGGTGGCGTTCTCTTACTAGAGCGTCAACTTCCTTGTACAAAAATTCCTATTACAGGCCAACTTCAAAATTAATACAAGTCATTTTTACAAAACTATTTTTTTTGCAAGAATGTCCAATGATTTATTCTTGACATATGCATTTGAATATGATTGTTGTTCACAAATATTTGCATAAAGAAACAAAAGACAATTGCACATAACTTAAGAAACAGGTACAAAAACTAGAATGTCAAATCCGACAGTTACTCTGCCCACCAGGTACCATGGTAGAGACAACTTTGGAAGCACAGTCATCATTACATGTGACCATGTAACGCATGTATTCCCCACATAGTAAAGGTAATCAAATCATTAATATCAGTTCTCTCAAAACAGGAAGTGATCTCCCTAGCCAGGGTCATCCAGAAACCTGACACCTATGTCCCCCAGTCGAATTTCATAATCGCGAGCGGATCATCATAAATTATTATCTCCATAACAGAGCTTAACAGAGTCATTCCCCCGCAGAGCTATTCTCGAACAAAGTCTCTCCCTGGCAAAATATTCACAAACAACAAAGAACAAATCTCCGGCACAATCATTTCCGTTCACTATCTCCAACAGAAGTAGAAGAACCACAATTCTCTACAACAGTCAGAAATGCTATATTCTCCAACAGCAGTCAGAGATTTATTTACCCAGACTCGAATATGTCACAACTAACATCACATACACATATATATCACATGCATCATAGTCTCGTTTATTTTGAGAACATCATCTCACAACGTATTTCATGCATCGCATATAATTAACCCTGTTATCTTTTCAGGAGAGACAGTGATCACTAACAATTCCAACAGTCATACGTGTCATATCTGCAGACAGCTAACAAAAAATCAGTTCCTGAAACTAAGCGGGTCAACTAATCTACATGATCAAGCGAAGTAACCCTACTACCCAGGTTCCTTCTCACAAGCCCTACTACCCAGGCTTTCATTTCGAAGTAACCCTACTATCCAGGTTCCTCCCCATAAGCCCTACTACCCAGGCTTTCATTTCGAAGTAATCCTACTATCCAGGTTCCTTCCTACAAGCCTTACTACCCAGGCTTTCATTTCTAAGTAACCCTACTATCCAGGTTCCTTCCCACAAGCCCTACTACCCAGGCTTTCATTCCGAAGTAACCCTACTATCCAGGTTCCTTCCCACAAGGCCTACTACCCAGGCTTTCATTTCGAAGTAAACCTACTATCCAGTTTCCTTCCCACAATCCCTACTACCCAGGCTTTCATTTCAAAGTAACCCTACTATCCAGGTTCCTTCCCACAAGCCCTACTACCTAGGCTTTCATTTCGAAGTAACCCTACTATCCAGTTTCCTTCCCACAAGTCCTACTACCCAGGCTTTCATTTCAAAGTAACCCTACTATCCAGGTTCCTTCCCACAAGCCCTACTACCCAGGCTTTCATTTCGAAGTAACCATACTATCCAAGTTCCTTCCCACAAGCCCTACTATCCAGGATTTTATCTCGAAGTAACCCTACTACCCAGGTCCCTTCTCCCTTATCTCCAGACAACAGTTTACAACATTGTGAGGCCTGGATCAGACCAGATACAGTCGATTTCACATTTCCCCAGTAAGTCGCTGTACAGCTTGGACCTTGGCCAGGTACATTCTACTTTCACCTCTTCAATCAAGATTTAATTCCCCAGTAGAGTAATGGACAACCAAAGCTCCTAGACTTTACTTCCCAGTGCATAAATCAACATTCCCTGGCAAAGTCCCCCTCAACGGCAGGTACAGGAATTCTCGCCAAGGAATCTCTTACGCAACCGATCTTTTACGGATGGCATCTTTAAGCCCATCTCCGATGATTCCCCGTCGCTTCCCAAATGGCATCTGTAAGCCCATTTCCGATATCACCAATCAACATTACTTCATGAGAGTGCAAATTTCTGGGCACTCTAGTGTTCAATCATCTTCCACCTTCAGATCATGAAAGGCTGACCAGTCAATCTACATCCGCAGACTTAAGAAGATTGAACAGGGGCAACTGTTGTACTCTAAAATTTGCCTTCTCATTTCTCAAAGGATCACCCTGAACCCGCAGGTTTGTTCCCATCCAATTTCAAGCCTTGAATTACAAATTTTCTAAGAAAGTCATCCACAAGGGCAAAATGGTCATTTGCATACTAAAATGTCAAACTTTGACTTTTAGATCAAAAATCAAGTTTCAAGAATCATATTTCATCAAGACAAGTTAAAATATGAATTTTGTTTCATTAAGAAGATCAAAAGTCAAATTTGCTTGGGAAAAGTCAAAATTCCAAATACTTAGAAATTTTTCTAAGTGTTTGGGAAATATGATGAGCTCAGAACTTCTGATCAGATTATCACCATGATACAAGTTGATTCTGGAAGAACTTATAACACCAGAATTTTAGATCTCAATAATACCTAAAACATTACAGAACGAAACTTCTCCTAGAAATGCTGGGATTTCAAGTTATGACTCCTCAAAGACACGTCCATGAAACTAAAGCACTCAGCAAATTCTGGACAATTCCAAGACAGAGTTTGGATACAACTTTTGGGCCAGTTTTCATAAAGATTCAGTCAGAGTTTGCAAGAGAAGTTCAAAGAAGGTTTACAAGGCGTGTTGCAAGCTTCCTGGAAAGTCTGGGAGCTCCTTCAGAACATGTTGGAGCAAAGAGATACAAAGATGAGAAGTTGGATGTTTATTCTAAAATTACGCTGAAGCTGAACTTCTGATCCAGAATTAAGAAATGATGAAAAATATCACATTGCAGGATTTCTGGTTTGATAAATCTCATCATCATTTAATGCTCACAACCACTTTTGAGTCTTTATCCAAAAGATTTCCCCACGTGTGGCATAGGGGTACCTTTACTGTCTTAGAAAAGTAAACTTTTGTACAAAAGTGTGTTGGGCCCATACTTTGCTTTGGCTTTTGAGGTTACTGTTGTACCCCAAAATTTGCCCTCGTATTTTTCCACAAGAAATCACAGCTTCAGGCGTTTCCTGATTTTTCAAATTGGCTCAAGAATCGGTCAAACAGACTTTTCTCGTCAGTCAGACAAAATTAGGGTTTTCATTGGTTTTCCTGGATCTAGAACAATTCAAACAGTTTGTTTAGGGTTTTGGTTGATTTTGGTTCAACTTCGATCAGGCGAACGCTCCTTTGGCATTTTATCAGGAACTAGGTTTTTATGCGCATATTTCTCAAGAAGAGTTAGTTCTATCAATGCTTTTCAAATTACTCTGAAATAAGAGCTGAGGCTGCTGGTTGTTGATTTGCAGTTTGTTTGGATTTAATCAGTGAAAGGAGGCAGGTGGACGTTTTGTTTGATTAACTATCGTCTGGTTTGATTAACTGTGCTTTACTTTGGATAATTGGAGCGCCAGGTTTATTAATTGATCAATGCTGAAACCAATGTTTATTTAATTGTTTATTTATTCTAAATTAAGATAATTGTAATTTATTTCCATTTTATTATAATTCAAGAATTATAAATAGTAAAATAAACAATCGAGAAAAAGAAAAAAAAAGGAATTAATTGGATAAAAGGACTTTTATTTATCTTTAATTTATTTGTATAATTGTTTTTGTTTACAAAATGTTTACAATAATAATAGTACAGTAAGTTAGATTTAAATAAGACTATCCTAATTTTTTCTAAGTTTTCCTAAGTCTTCATCTCCCATCCCTTGCTCCCTCTGCTTCATTTGATTTTATCTGCAAAAAAATAAGAAAAGAAGAAAAAGTTAGAAACAGATAAATTGAATTAAAGAGACAGACAGTTAATTTAGGCTCATCATTAAAGGCAACTAACTGGAATCAGTTCGCCCTCTCTGCAAATCACGGGATTTCTCCCGGTTCACAAAAAGGGATGAATAATGCTTGCTAAACATGAATGCACAAAGTTGAAAAATGCACAAATTCAAAGTTTGTCAAAAAGTTGCATAGTCCAAAAGTTTCAAACTGAATGGTATAAACAAAGTCCAAATCCAAACTGAACTATGAAGTTCCAAATTCAAACTTTCCACAAGCTGCCAAAAAAGCTGTCAAAGATATCAAAGTATCAAAAGGTACAAGATGCAGCACAAAGTATGGAAAAGAGAAGACAAATATGCAGAGTTAAACTACATATGCAAGCAAGCATAGTTCATTTCATCATTTCCCAGTGTTGCCTTTTCAGAGCAAAGTACAAGCATAAACATTTTTTAATGCTTTGACTGTACTAGAGAGAGAGAGGAGAGAGTAAAGAAAGTACAGGTTTGCAGGCTTAGGCTTGAGAAAGAGAAATATAAAACAAACTGCTAACACAGTAGAAAAGGGGGGAAAATCACAAACAAAAGGAGAACTCAGACCATAAGCTCCCAAAACCTTCAAATCAGTTCACAAAAAAACACCAACCCTGTCAAGCTGGAAACCAAACCTTCAAACCACCCTGTTAAAACCTGCTTGAAGCTTCAAAACAAGTTCAAAAACCAGAACCTGTCCAAGCCTTACAGGAGCCTATAACCATAACCTGTTAAGAGCCTCAAACACAAAGCCATATCAAAAGAACATAAGCCCAAAATTGTTTCAAACCTTTCAATCACAACCTGTCAAACAAGACCAGCCTTACCAGTTTAAACAAAAACCTGCACATCAACAAATACAGGGCCTTCAAACCAGATAAAGACCCAGCCTGAAGCCTAACCACAAACTGTCCAGCCAGAAGCCTAAACTAATCATCAACCTGTCTCAAGCCCTTAAGAGCTTAAACAAGCCAAACCTGTGTAAAAAAGGGGCTAAAAACTGATGTAAGCCTCTAAGCTCAAACTGCCTAACCAGTCTCCAGGCCCATAACCTGCAAAATCCAATCAAGCCTAAACCAGTTTCCAACACAAAGAGCCCTCAGAACTCAAAGAGCTCATCACTGGGTTAGCACACAGGCAACTCAATAATCCAAAGGGCAACAAAAGCGGGACAGAAAGAAGAGAGGGAAAGCTAGTCAAAACCAATGTTCCAACAATAGCATATCAGATACAACATATCAATCATCATTCAAGCAAACAATTCTGACCAACAAGCATTCATACCAACCAACACATCAAGGCGTATCAGAGAAGGCACAGGGTGGAAGAGAAAAAAAGCATACCCAAAAATCAACAACAAATATTCAGAGGTAACAGAAGCGAGTGAAAGAGAAGAAGATAAAGAAGTTGTTCTCAGATAAGTCATCATCAAATAAACAACAAAGAGGCAAAAATACAAAATACCAGGGTCTCCAAGAAAAGCTAGCTCAGCACCGTCCCTCACCTCCTTGGCCGTCACAGCGCCTCCCGATCCTTTCCTCCTCCGTCTCCAAAGGTAGTATCCCTCCCTCTCTTTCTTTCACGCACCTCAAATAACCATAACAATATGAAATCAGAATCAATAAGGGGCGAAATCATAACATGCAAATAATAAAACCCTAATGAGATTGAGACGAAGATTATTACCTTGAAATCTGTCGCCCTAGCGATTCATTGAAGGGAAGAGGAAGGTTGAGGACGCCGGTGGTCATGGGCAAGAGAAACTCAGAGGCGGAGACATATGACGAACGAAGAAGACGAAGTGATGAAAGAACGACAACGGCGCCGTAACTCACGAACCCTAATCCTCTTTCTGAGCACAAAGTCATCAAACCTAAAAATTAATTTGTGAAACATAGTGGGCCTTCCCCCACGAAAACAACACCTAATCCCAAACGTTTTCCCAATTGTCACCCCCCTTTTGCTTCTGCTTTGATCAGATTTGGGCCCAAAAAACCCTAAAGCCCGTTTTGACTCTTTCAAGCCTCTTTTACTTATCATATTTTTTTTTATATATATACTAATTAACATACTTTCTTTTTTACATCAAAGTTTTTTATTAATGATACTTTTTATAACATAATTATAATCTTGAACACAATATGTTCTTTTAATTAAAACTCTTTTTTTATTTATTTAACTTAAAACATTTTTTAGTTAAAACTTTGTACATAATCAATTAAAATACTTTTTTTTTAATATACATAATATAATTTAAATTTAAAACATTTTTCTTTCTTTTAAGTAAAATACTTTTTTGTACATATTAAAGAAAAACACAAGATTACAAATTAAATAAAGAAAACATCTAATTCTTTTTATTAAGTAAACCATACTTGATAACACATTAAATTCACATTTTCTTAACTTGTAAATAAAATACATGTACACTTGCACTTACACAATACATTTTACATTTGATGCATTATACATTTGTTATACTTTGCTATACATTGATTACATTTGATCGCGATTCAATTTGGTTGTAATTATTTAAGTCTCATCCCCATTTGTAAATTTGTACCCCCACTCCCGGATACTATTTGTAATAGCGTAGACTTTAAATTCTTGCAATTTATCGCTTTCGAATTATACCATGGTTAGACCTAGGGTTTGAATGTATATAAAATCAAACGCTAGATAACCTAATACAAGACAAATACATGAAATCAATACACAATCACACTTGCACCCCCTAGGGTAATCCCACATGTTGCCTTCCAAAATGGGCCATGCTTGCACGTCGAGTTTCTTTGGCAAAACAAATTTCAAATGATCATAAGTCCCTCGATGACGCTTTCGAAAGTTGCCTAAAATGGAATGATCATAGTCCCTTCAAGCAAATGGCCAAAGACACTTGGCACCATTGCATTCATGGTCCATACGATGACCCGCGCCTGTCCCGTTAAACATCCTAAACGCAAGATTGTCCACCAAATTCAATGGTGGAACAAAATTGTTAAAAAGGGTTAAAAACATAGAGAAAACCTTTGAGTATAATAGGGGTAGACAAACTCTTAGTTACTTGAGATCAACTTGCAAAAACACTTGCCTCCTTTTCAAAAATCATACTTCACAAACACTTTCAAAACAAACTCTCAAAAACATTTGAAACATCTTTTCGAAAAGATACACACTTTTGTAAAACACTCAAACACGAGTCAATTACATGAGTTGCCGAAACAAAGGCGTCTATTTTAAAAACATTTTCAAAACACACACACATACACCACAATTTCAAGCAATCGAAAATCAAGGCAAGTGATCTAAAACCAAGTAACTAAGAGCCCATGGATAACCATGGATGAAGAGGGTGCTAACACCTTCCCTTTTCATAATCTACACCCCGAACCCACGAAACATCTCAAAAGGTTTTTCCTGTGCTTTTTAACCTTTCCTTTAGGATAAAATAAAAAGTCGGTGGCGAATCTTGCTAAACCGAACAAGTGCGAATACAAACGCAAAACTCAAGTCAGTTTTCCCACCGTATCACAGAACTGGCGACTCTGCTGGGGAGAAACTTAAAAGTGGGGTTACCTTAGGGTTTAGATCACCTTTGTTTTCAATTGGTTGCTTTGTTTGCTTTTACATTTGTGGGCTTTGCATCGGAGTTTCATAGATCCTAACCCGGATCTGGGGAATACCCTTTTAGGTAGCATAATCTGTGAGGGACCTGTCCGGCGTAGACCGACATGGGTGAAGCAGTGGCTACGTTGGTGTGGCGCCTTAGTCTGTACCAATATCCCTTATGTTGCAACGAGGAGAATATGGGTCTTCTAAGGAGTCATCAAACACCAACCGACCTTAGAACCCTAAATTGACCAAACTTGGCCATAGAACAGTAGCAGCATGCTACACTCATTGAGGCTAAACTCTCGCGATGGTTCTGGCCGCAAGAAAAGATTGCGATGCTGGAGTTATGACCGATTGAGGGTAGTCAAGGATTTGAGATCCTCTAGAACCTGGTTAATTTTGATAGGACAGGTTTTAACCAACGAAACCAAAAGAGGGTAATACCTAAACTACATGCTGGCCTAAACTCTAAGGGCTCTCTTGTGTGACTTGCGTGCCTTCCAACTTGACTATTTGCATGCTTGTTATCTGACACTTGAGTTTCTTGCAGGTTTTGTTTATAGTCCTTAATCTGGACTCATAACAGGGTTTACCTACATTATTACACGCATAGCATAACATCATAACATCATACCATAGCATTTTCAATAACCATTTCAAGAATCTCGAGGGTTCTTTTTTGATGCAGGGTTACGTTGAACTAGACGTCTACCAAAGGGCAAGAGGTTTCTTCTCTAACAAACGCCAATCAAAGTTCAAGTGTAGCAACTTGGATCAGGGGCTATGACCCACTTGACATGGTGAGCTTGATTCTCGTGGAAAGACATCCACCGATACCAAGTTCTCTAATCCAAGAGCAAAGTTCAACCTCTAACATTTTCTTGTGTTTATCCCAAGAGATCCTTGAAAGCATGCATCCACATATCATGCACTGCATCTTGACAGTTTTTCCTTTTTCAGGTTTCCTTAATCTCATACTGTTTATTTCAGTAAGAGATGGCTCTAGAGCAGACTATCAAGGACCTCCAGGCTCAAAACGCTCAACTTCAAGAGATGTTCTTGAACCTATCCAAGGGACTAGAAGAGGTCAAGGCGGTCCTAATCAATGATATGATCATGGGACTTCCGGAGGACGGCAGGGACGACTGGTTGGGGCCACGATTTGAGGTAGCCATACTGAAGGATCAACTGGCGAGTCAGATGGCTCTTATCCAAAATCTGGCGCGAGGACAAGAAGAGCTCGGGGTTCTCGTCAACAAGCTACTTCGGGACGATCAAGTGGGCCAAACATTTGAGGTTGAAGATCAAGTCATCATTCGACCCCCTTTGAGACAAGAAGGCAAGGGAAAAGCTCCTCAACTTGCTTCGGGGTCGCAAACCCAAAAGAATCAGCTTAAGAAGGTTGCACCTAGGAGACAATTTACAAGGTTTGGCATGTCATTAGCTCAGGTGCTGCAACACTTGTTAAGGGCAGGGCTAGTTACATTGAGGGTTCCTCATCCGAACCCCAATCTTTCTGCTCCTACCTATCATCCCAATAGGAGGTGTGCCTACCACTCCTATGGTCCTGGATATGACACCGAAGACTGCTGGGCCTTGAAAAACAAAACTCAGGATCTGATTGACAATGGAGTGCTGAAATTCATGCCAGATGGCGAGGTGAAGATCTTCCGTTAAGGGTACCTCCACTTGAAGTGACGAAGCTCGAACTGAGAAACTTCTGTTCATTTAACTTTCAAGTTGTAATTTCTTTTGCTATTCGAACAATTATCCTTTGATGTCAAACTCTGTTTCATTAATGCATTGCATATGTTTGTCTTGAATTCATCCATTCGTTTTCACTACTCTTATGCTTTTCTTTATGATATTTGACTCTTGATAAAAAGCTGCAAGCCTTTAGAGGGAGGATGACGAAACAATACCATAATCTCATACCGTATGCTTTTGAACAGACCTTGTTGATGATGTACAGACATTTCTTTCAATTCCCAAACACTGGAGTTATAAGGAAAATAATCCTTAGTCAACCCCTTTGAGCCAAAGAAGTAGGAGTTTTCTGTTCTAAACAATCAAAACCTTTGATATAAACCTGGGGCAGGGTAGTATCTCAGTTAATTCAAAAGAAAATGCGCATTGAAGTCGCAAACTCTCAGTTCGTAACACAACGAACGACGTCAAAAAAGGAAAAGCATTCCCTTGGAATCAAAAGACAGTGATGGTTCCCTATCACATAGGCAGTCAATCTCTCAAAAGAGAAAAGCCCACCAAGCCCAAACCTATAAAGGAGGCTTAAGAAAGCTGGGGCATCCCGCTGACTGTAATCTCGAAAATGGGAACAGTCAGGCAAAAGTTAGGGATAACAAATCAAAATCAAAATAGTGAGGTCATTACAAATCCTCGGCAGCATGGAAAATGTTGGGAAAAAAAGGAGATGATGACTGTCTCCCCAAATTCAAATTGGTGAACCATCACCCAAAAAGTCGTTCCAAACTCAAAACAGAGTACGACACACAAGTAACTGAGCTTAGGTTTGAAGAACATCACGAAGAGCGGGTGGGTACAAATATACTTTGAGCCTTTATCCTTTGTTTCTTAAACCGTGAACCTAGCCACGTTACAACCCTTCAAAAGTCCTAATTGAAGCAAGTTAATTCGAAAGCATACTGTTACAAAAGGTATCCTGACTCCTGTAAGGCTTTGCTCTAAAATCTTGTGTTGACTTGTCTTATAAAAAGTTTTCTGCTAAAAAACGCATTTTTCAAAAACGTAGAGACAAACATAAACTTTGCATTGCTTGGATATCACTGTTCGCATTTGCCTATTTGTTTGACAGCGAAGAAATTCATACAGCGAATGTTCGGAGGAACGAAAACTCTCTCAGTGAACAAAATTACTTCAAAAGGATGACACTTCCATTTACAAATCTCCTATCAACCAGGGGCATGACGTGCCACCATCCAATTAACCTAGGGCAGTCCAGTCAAGGTTTCAACAGATCTTTCAAAATTCGGTTAACCTGGGGCAGTCCAGTCAAGATCTTAATAAAATATCAATTGCAGAGTTAACCTGGGGCAAGTCTCCGTCACCATCACTTGGGGCATTCGAATGTCAATCTCAAGGGTTTGGAACAGTCCAAGTTTCCTGGCAATATCACCAAGCATCCGGTGCTAGGGGCAGTGATGAAACCTCTCCGAAATCTTTTTGAAAAGAGATTCAAGCGTCCTCGAGAAGATGTCACCTCTCCAGCAGATCGAAAGCAGGGTTTATTTCCCCAACAACATCAGGATTCTCCAGCCTGAGGTTGCCTCTTAGACTACTACAATTCAAAGGACCACAGCTCCTCTTCTCCAATAGACTACTCTGCAGTCTCCAGTAAGTTACTGTGAAATCTGGACCCGACCCAATATCAGTTTCAACTTCGACTTCTCGGTAGAGCAACGGACAGCCGAGACTCCTAAACTCTTTTCCCAAGCAGAAATAAACATACTCCCCGCAGAGTTTTCAGCATCCCCGGCAGTCTTAATATAAGATTTGTTCCCCCGGCAGAATACAGACATCCCAGTGGAGCCACTTCCCCAGTGCAGTCCAAAAGTCTCCCCAGGAGAGTTGAACCATCTCCCCAGTAGGAAGCTTATCCCCAGTAGATTCTGGAAGCTTACCCCTGCAGAGCACGAACGCGTCTCCCCGGCTTTATTCAAAGGATATTTCCCCACCAGGATATAACTGGGTTATCCTCAGCCAATAACCACGGAAAGATCGTCCCCGACAAAGTTCTTCCTATCCCCCAGCGGAGTTCATCAAATCTTCCAACAGAGCTCAATAAAGGAATCCCCAGCGGAGTTATCGTCAAAATCTCAGCAAAATATCTCTCCCCGCAAAGTAATTCCCGCAGAGTAATCTCTCCAACAAGTTTATTCACCAACGGAATCATCTTCTCCTACCGGTTTATACTTGCAATTATCATCCCCAGCGGAAACGAAGAGCTCTACTCTTCAATATCAGCCCAGGAGTTAACTTCCCGACATTCGTCAAGGATTTATTTTCCTAGACAAAAATACATTCATAAACATCACATCTTCATACATTATAGCATGCACATACGCATCATGAACATACAATCTCATTTATTTTGAGAACATCACGCATTTCATACATCATGACATTGCATACCATTGATATTTTGCCTTTTCAGGAAAAAGATCAATCCAAAAGATGATTACTATCAAATATCACGAATCCAGATTCGATTCCTGTATCTAGCCAAGGCACATCTGTGAGTGATTGATTCCAGATTCGATTCCTGTGTCCAGCCAGGGCACGTCTGAAGAGTTTGAAGATTCGATTCCTGTATCCAGCCAGGGCATATCTGTTGACGACTAATTCCAGATTCGATTCCTGTATCCAGCCAGGGCACGTCTGAAGAGTTTGAAGATTCGATTCCTGTATCCAGCCATGGCATATTTGTTGACGACTAATTCCAGATTCGATTCCTGTATCCAGCCAGGGCACGTCTGAAGAGTTTGAAGATTCGATTCCTGTATCCAGCCAGGCATATCTGTTGATGACTAATTCCAGATTCGATTCCTGTATCCAGCCAGGGCACGTCTGAAGAGTTTGAAGATTCGATTCCTGTATCCAGCCAGGGCATATCTGTTGATGACTAATTCCAGATTCGATTCCTGTATCCATCCAGGGCACGTCTGAAGAGTTTGAAGATTTGATTCCTGTATCCAGCCAGGGTATATCTGTTGACGACTAATTCCAGATTTGATTCCTGTATCCAGCCAGAGCACGTCTGAAGAGTTTGAAGATTCGATTCCTGTATCCAGCCAGGGCATATCTGTTGACGACTAATTCCATATTCGATTCCTGTATCCAGCCAGGGCACGTCTGAAGAGTTTGAAGATTCGATTCCTGTATCTAGCCAGGGTATACCTGTTGACGACTAATTCCAGATTCGATTCCTGTATCCAGCCAGGGCACGTCTGAAGAGTTTGAAGATTCGATTCCTGTATCCAGCCAGGGCATATTTGTTGACGACTAATTCCAGATTCGATTCCTGTATCCAGCCAGGGAACGTCTGAAGAGTTTGAAGATTCGATTCCTGTATCCAGCCAGGGCATATCTGTTGACGACTAATTCCAGATTCGATTCCTGTATCCATCCAGGGCACGTCTGAAGAGTTTAAAGATTTGATTCCTGTATCCAGCTAGGGTATATCTGTTAACGACTAATTCCAGATTCGATTCCTGTATCCAGCCAGGGCACGTCTGAAGAGTTTGAAGATTCGATTCCTGTATCTAGCCAGGGCACATCTGTGAGCAACCAATTGTAGATTCAACACCTGTATCCAGCCAGGGCATATCTGCATGAAGAGTATGAAGATCAACGCCTGTAACAAGCCAGGAAACATCTTCCTTTCTCAAAGTACGCAAGTTCTCGCTAAGGAATCTCTTACGCGATCAACACTTCCAAATGGCATCTTTAAGCCCATTTCCAGATGGCATCTATAAGCCCATCCTCCTACAAATATTTCTAAATGGCATCTTTAAGCCCATTTCCAGATGGCATCTATAAGCCTATCCTCCTACCAGCAGTCACCCGATGGCATCTTTAAGCCCATCACCAAATGGCATCTATAAGCCCATTCCCGACAAGTTTCTGTCACATTTCCAGATGGCATCTTTAAGCCCGTCACCAAATGGCATCTATAAGCCCATCCTCCTACCAGCAGTCACTAGATGGCATCTTTAAGCCCATCACCAAATGGCATCTGTAAGCCTATTCCCTCTACCATCACATCACCGAGTGCAAATTTTAGGGCACTCTAGTGTCCAATCTTCTTTTACCTTCGAGTCGCGAAAGGCAAACTTGCCAATCTAACTCTTCAGGTTCAAGAAGATTGAACAGGGGAAACTGTTGTACCCCAAAATTCGCCCTCGTATTTTTCCACAAGAAATCACAACTTCAGGCGTTTCCTGATTTTTCAAACTGGCTCAAGAATCGGTCCAACAGACTTTTCTCGCTAGTCAGACAAAATTAGGGTTTTCATTGGTTTTCCTGGCTCTAGAACAATTCAAACAGTTTGTTTAGGGTTTTGGTTGATTTTGGTTCAACTTCGATCAGGCGAACGCTCCTTTGGCATTTAATCAGGAACTAGGTTTTTGTGCGCATATTTCTCAAGAAGAGTTAGTTCTATCAATGCTTTTCAAATTACTCTGAAATAAGAGCCAGGCTGCTGGTTGTTGATTTGCAGTTTGTTTGGATTTAATCAGTGAAAGGAGGAAGGTGGACGTTTTGTTTGATTAACTATCGTCTGGTTTGATTAACTGTGCTTTACTTTGGATAATTGGAGCGCCAGGTTTATTAATTGATCAATGCTGAAACCAATGTTTATTTAATTGTTTATTTATTCTAAATTAAGATAATTGGAATTTATTTCCATTTTATTATAATTCAAGAATTATAAATAGTAAAATAAACAATCGAGAAAAAGAAATAAAAAAGGAATTAATTGGATAAAAGGACTTTTATTTATCTTTAATTTATTTGTATAATTGTTTTTGTTTACAAAATGTTTACAATAATAATAGTACAGTAAGTTAGATTTAAATAAGACTATCCTAATTTTTTCTAAGTTTTCCTAAGTCTTCATCTCCCATCCCTTGCTCCCTCTGCTTCATTTGATTTTATCTGCAAAAAAATAAGAAAAGAAGAAAAAGTTAGAAACAGATAAATTGAATTAAAGAGACAGACAGTTAATTTAGGCTCATCATTAAAGGCAACTAACTGGAATCAGTTCGCCCTCTCTGCAAATCACGAGATTTCTCCCGGTTCACAAAAAGGGATGAATAATGCTTGCTAAACATGAATGCACAAAGTTGAAAAATGCACAAATTTAAAGTTTGTCAAAAAGCTGCATAGTCCAAAAGTTTCAAACTGAATGGTATAAACAAAGTCCAAATCCAAACTGAACTATGAAGTTCCAAATTCAAACTTTCCACAAGCTGCCAAAAAAGCTGTCAAAGATATCAAAGTATCAAAAGGTACAAGATGTAGCACAAAGTATGGAAAAGAGAAGACAAATATGCAGAGTTAAACTACATATGCAAGCAAGCATAGTTCATTTCATCATTTCCCAGTGTTGCCTTTTCAGAGCAAAGTACAAGCATAAACATTTTTTAATGCTTTGACTGTACTAGAGAGAGAGAGGAGAGAGTAAAGAAAGTATAGGTTTGCAGGCTTAGGCTTGAGAAAGAGAAATATAAAACAAACTGCTAACACAGTAGAAAAGGGGGGAAATCACAAACAAAAGGAGAACTCAGACCATAAGCTCCCAAAACCTTCAAATCAGTTCACAAAAAAACACCAACCCTGTCAAGCTGGAAACCAAACCTTCAAACCACCCTGTTAAAACCTGCTTGAAGCTTCAAAACAAGTTCAAAAAACAGAACCTGTCCAAGCCTTACAGGAGCCTATAGCCATAACCTGTTAAGAGCCTCAAACACAAAGCCATATCAAAAGAACATAAGCCCAAAACTGTTTCAAACCTTTCAATCACAACCTGTCAAACAAGACCAGCCTTACCAGTTTAAACAAAAACCTGCACATCAACAAATACAGGGCCTTCAAACCAGATAAAGACCCAGCCTGAAGCCTAACCACAAACTGTCCAGCCAGAAGCCTAAACTAATCATCAACCTGTCTCAAGCCCTTAAGAGCTTAAACAAGCCAAACCTGTGTAAAAAAGGGGCTAAAAACTGATGTAAGCCTCTAAGCTCAAACTGCCTAACCAGTCTCCAGGCCCATAACCTGCAAAATCCAATCAAGCCTAAACCAGTTTCCAACACAAAGAGCCCTCAGAACTCAAAGAGCTCATCACTGTGTTAGCACACAGGCAACTCAACAATCCAAAGGGAAACAGAAGCGGGACAGAAAGAAGAGAGGGAAAGCTAGTCAAAACCAATGTTCCAACAATAGCATATCAGATACAACATATCAATCATCATTCAAGCAAACAATTCTGACCAACAAGCATTCATACCAACCAACACATCAAGGCGTATCAGAGAAGGCACATGGTGGAAGAGAAAAAAAGCATACCCAAAAATCAACAACAAATATTCAGAGGCAACAGAAGCGAGTTATGATCGGTGGATCTGGAACTGACTGTTTAACGCTGGTTCGCGAAATGTCGCGGTAAACAAGAGTCGCCACCGTCTTTTATTTTCTCCAAATGGAAAGGACAAAAGCACAGAAAAATTCCTTAAAGAGATTGTTCTCGGTTCGGGAGGTAGATTTATAGAAAGGGAAGGTGTTAGCACCCTTTCTATCCATGGTTATCCATGGGCTCTTAGATACTTGCTCATTTATGTTTTCAAAAATGGTTTGTTTGCTTTTCAACTGTGGGTTTTAAAAATGTTCCCTTGAAAATTTCAGTTCGACTCTTGTATCGGTCCTCAAGAGTGTTTGAAAAATTGCTTTCGAAAGCTTTTTGAAAAGGTGTTGGTGTGAAAAGTATTTTTGATTTTGTTTTTGAAATTTAGAGCAAGTATCAAGATTCGTCTACCTACCCTAAGGAATTCGTCTGTGTAAATGTCCTTTAAAGTAGTGCCATCCCACCATTGAGAGGTAGGTAGCACCACCATTGGAGGTGTTCGGGTCAATTCGAGATTAGGGACATGGTGATCACCAGAGCAATGGGAAGACACCTTAGAAGCTACCCTCATGCCAGGTTCCCGGATCATGAGGACTTACTAAGACATCCTCTACTCGACGATCACCTTTCGAGGCAAGGCAACAGTGAGGCATACACTAGGGGTGGTGTGTGATTTGTGTGTCATGTTCAATTATTTTGTCTTGTTCATGCCAAAGTGATCTATGTGTTTGTTTTTATTTAATCATTCATTCTTGCATGCATTTATTAACAGTTAAAAAAGTTGCGGAAATATAAAGTTCTAAACTATTACAAAGGTGCGGGTCCACATCGCCAAAATTAAAGTCCAGGACCCGATTTGACAGAAAATAAATAAAGTGCGAGAAATAAAATGTCCGAGTTTAAAAGGCTTTTGGAGAATTACATCAATATTATAAGAAATAAAATAAAATGCGCGAATTGGAATTAAAATTGGAAGCGAGGGCGTTGGACCCTTTTTAATGAAATTAAATTAAATTATTAAATTAATTAAACAAAGATGAAAAAAGAAATTATTTTGAGATTTTTTTGGGTTTTATGTGAATTAAACGAAATTAACTAATTAACCCTAATTCTACAACTTTTATTTATTGAGAAAAACATGTTAAAATTTAAACCTAAAATTAAATTAATTAATTAATGGCAATTTGATTTATAAAAATAAATAATTAATTATTAGTGAAAAGAAAAGAAAAAGGATAAAAATTGATTAAAACCTAATTCTACAAATTTTAAGTTTATTAAGAAAAATGTTTGAATTAAACCTAATTTTACAAAGCTAAATGAATTAATGATATTTACTTAAAAAATATTAAAATAAAATATATTTTTAATTTTGTCTTTTCTGATTTTTATGTTATTTTTATATTTTTATGAAAATAATTAAATTAAAGGAATTAATTAAAAAGAAATAATTGGAATAAATAAAATAAGGAAAAGAAAGAAAATACAATACCTTGGGGGGTTTCTGTCCCCAATTGGAGGTAAAGCCCTAGCAATTCTGGCCCATTAAGCCTTGGCCCTATTGACTTTTTGCTAGCATGTAGGTGCGTTGACTGCAGCATATCATAGGCCTCAAATCTTGGCCCTTGGATGGAGATGGTGGGACGTGTGGCACGTTTGAGTGGGGAGCGTATGGTGAACCTTCAGGGATTGTGCTACATAGAATGATGTTAGAAAAATTTTTATTGAAAGGGAGGGGGACCTGGGATTCGAACCCAGGTCCCAGAGGTTACCAATATGCTTGCTTGCCACTTGAACCAAACGCACGCTTTTATTATATAATGACAAATAATTAATATAATGGAAAAGTGGTCAGTGACGTAACAATAACAAAAAGCGCGCGTTAGTTTCAAATGAGCCTATCACGCTTCGCCACCTAGTCGTCGTCCTCCTTGTTCTGCTTTTTCCTGAAATATACAAAGGGTTAGCGGGGGTTTTAAACCCCCCCAAAATATGTCGTTTTTCAAAATAGCGATTAGGCTATGATATCACATAAATTAGGCGCGAGGGGTGTGTTGTTTTCGTCCAAGCTTTCTGAATTCAACCATGGTATTGAGGTGCTCTAATTTTACAAGATTCAGAAACGCCCAATTCCACAGCTTGGTAACCCTAGCATGTATCCATGGTGAAATCACGCACAATGCTTAAAAACTCAATTAAATCATGTAGTTAGCTTCGTAATGAGTCAAATAACACAAATCAAATGTTAAAAACTACAGAAAACGCATGAATCATGATGCAAGAATGTGAAAAAAATTATGTACAGGACGCGATTGTTCTCACGTTTCTTGGTGTTAGAGCTTATGGTTTTGATTCAAACTCCTTCCTTGAAGCTTCAGGAACACAATGGAATAAGTATTTGGCCTTGAATCGCACTGTAACCTAGTTTTCAGTTTTTGAATTTTTGTCAAAAAACTCAAGTTTGGTTATGGATGTATGGCGCAGCTGGGAGATTATGGACACTAGGGTTTTCATGTATATATGTACTGGAATGATTAGGGTTAGAAATTGGATCAAAAAATCAATGAATTGATGAAGAGAATATTTGATTTTCCATGCCATAATTTTCCAATCTTTTTCATGCAAATTTGCTTCAAATCATGTCCAATTACCAAGATTCTTTCCAAATCTGATCATGCACGAAATATTGAGTGTATTCCATGCATAAAAAGATTTAAAAACTTAGGTTTAGTATTTTCCACATATTTATTTTAATTAAATGAATTATTAGCATTTAAAAATTTAAATAAATAAATAAAAATGATGAAAAACTTCCCTTTGGGCCAAATGGTCGTGCACATGCCTTGGATAATGATTCTTGGAAGAAAAAGAGGCCCATTAGCATTTTTAAGACATTTGAAGCAATGTTGACTTTTCAAAATATCCAAAAATTTCCCAACTTCCACAAGGCATATCTTGCTCAATTTTTAAGCTTTGCTCATGTTCGTGGACATTTTGGAAAGGTCTTGAAGTCCTCTAACCAATGTCTTTGGTCCCATGTCATTTTGATTTACCAATCTCAAGTTATGGCCTTTGACTTAAAGTCCCTTTTTGTTGACTTTTGAAAATGACCTATAATGTTGAAATTGATAACTTTTTGTGAGACCATTTCTTGGACTTTAAGTGTGAAGAGGGGTTGTAGGAAATGGCTTTCTCTTCAAAATGAGCTTTGGATGGAATTTTTCTGATAATCCATGTGGAAGTTATGCCTTGGTCAAGTTACAGTTGACTTTTTCAACTATCCAAATATGGAAACTTTTGCATCTTGAGACTTTTTGAGCCAAGCTTTGAGAATCATGATCAAGCATTGATCAAATGATGTTTGTGGCTTCAAAATGAGATGTTGACCAAAAATTTGAACTTTTGACTGTCAAATGACCATTTTGCCCCTGCAGTTGACTGTAGTGCAATTAGGGTTTTTGACTGTGCAATTTTGTGCTGTAAGTCTTGAAACTTGGTATGAGGATGCTTGACCATGTTTGTAGGCATATGGGACTTGATTGGACCCTTGGAAACTTCATTTTCTTTGTCAGAACCAAAACCCTAATTTTGACTGTTAGGAGGCCCTTGAACTGTGCAACCCTTGGGGAGATTTTGGAGCTTTGACTTGGCAAATTTTGAAGAATATGGGAGGGAAAATTTTGGGGTACAACAGTTGCCCCTGTTCAATCTTCTTAAACCTGAGGATGCAGATTGGCTGACGTGCCTTTCGTAATCCGAAGGTGGAAGATGATTGAACACTAGAGTGCCCAGAAATTTGCGCTCACATAGTAGCAGTGTGATGGTGGAATGGGCTTATAGATGCCATTTAGAGATTGATGGATAGGATGATGGGCTTATAGATGCCATGCTAAGAGATGATGGAAGGTGGATGGGCTTACAGATGCCATCTGGATGTTGATCGCATAAGAGATTCCTTAGCGAGAGCTTGCGTACCTGCAAAAGAAAAGGATTACCTGACCCGTTACAGGAGCTGGTCTTCAGATTCTTTGTATAGATGTGTCCTGACTGGTTACAGGAGCTGGATCTGGATCTTCAAAAGGCGATGAATGAACCAGAGATGGTTACTACCTCAACAGGAACGGTGAGAGAACCTTGGATGATTACAACCTCAACAGTATCATTGAGAGAATCTGGGGACGATTACTACCTCCGCAGTAACGGGGAGAGAACCATAGGCGACTTCAACCTCAACAGTATCATTGAGAGAATCTGGGGACGATTACTACCTCCGCAGTAACGGGGAGAGAACCACAGGCGACTTCTACCTCAACAGTAATCATTGAGAGAATCTTGGGCGACTTCAACCTCAACAGTAATCATTGAGAGAATCTTGGGGATGATTACTACCTCCGCAGTAACGGGGAGAGAACCATAGGCGACTACAACCTCAACAGTAATCATTGAGAGAATCTTGGATATCTTCTACTGAGTCTTTATCAGGAAAATCTGTTAGGGGTCGATTTAACTGGACTAGAGAAGGCCTTTGACTGGATAAGAAACAGGGAGATCTTAGGGTCGATCTGACTGAACCGGTTTAGGTCTTGAAATCTTCAACTGGATAAGAAACAGGGAGATCTTAGGGTCGATCTGACTGAACCAGAGAAGGCCTTGGACTGGATAAGAAACAGAGAAATCTTAGGGTCGATTTAACTGAACCGGTCTAGGTCTTGAAATCTTCAACTGGATAAGAAACAGGGAGATCTTAGGGTCGATCTGACTGAACCAGAGAAGGCTTTTGACGGGATAAGAAACAGAAAAATCTTAGGGTCGATTTAACTGAACCGGTCAAGGTCTTGAATATAGCTGAGAATTTAACTGGATCATTCCTGAAAGGTAAAGGTCAGTCATATGCAAGGCATGATATGAATCAAGCGATGATGTTCTCAACATAAATGAGATTTGTAAGGTATGATGCGTATATGCATACTATAATGATATATGTGATGTTTATGTATGTATGTTTTCGTTTAGGAAAGTAAATCCTTCACGGGTGCCGGGAAGTCACTCCTGGGCTGATGTTGAAGAATAGATTTTTGCCTCCGCTGGGGATGATAGTTGCAAGAATACCGGTAGGAGAAGATAACTCCGTTAGGGAATAAACTTGGCGAATGGGTTACTCTGCGGGGAGAAAAGTACTCTGACAATTCTGCTGGGATGCAACAAAACTCTGTGGGGAGAGAGGTACTTTGTTGAGTTGTTGATAATAACTTGCTGGGGATACCCTTGTTGTGTTGGAAGTGTTAATAGACTTCACTGGGGATAAGAAGACTTCGTTGAGGTCGCTCTTTCCGTGGCTTTTGGCTAAGGATAACCCAGTTATATCCTGGTAAAGAAATAACTCTTTGAATAAAGCCGGGGGACGCGTTCGTGCTCTGCGGGGGTAAGCTTCCAGAATCTACTAGGGATAAGCTTGCTGTTTGGGGAGATGGATTCCAACTTTTCTGGGGAAGCTGGATGGGACTCTCCTGGGGAAGCTTGAACTGTATCGGGGAAGTGACTCCATTGAATGTTTGATATACCGCCGGGGAACAATCTTAGATCAAGACTGCCGGGGATGCTTGTTGAGAATGCATGTACTACTGGGGAATGTTAAGATCTGCGGGAGGATACCCAACTTCCTTAAGGTTTGATAGTATAGCTTGGGGAGAGTGTACTGACTTGCTGGCTCACTCTCTGGGGAATTAGGATGTACTGGTTATGTTCTTCAGCTAAACCTACCTTGGTACCTTGGTGGACAGAACAATTAGATTGCTTAGACAACTCTTTATTGCCCCTGTTTCTAATGTTACCTGTAATTAATCCTTTGTTTCGTATGCAAATATTCATGAGTTATCAAATTATTGTCAATGCATATATCACAAATTGAACCTTGGACGTTCGTCGCAAAACAAAACAGAAAAAGAAAAACAATTGGCAATTTTAACTGAAAAGTATATTTGTATTGATTTTGAGTTGCCTGTAGATAGGCGTTTTATGTACAAGAGGCTGACGTCCTAGTAAGAGAACGCCGCCGAACAAAAGAGTTTATACAAATTTTGTACAAGAGAAAATAAAACAGCTGTGTGAAATAAATGATCCACTGGGTTTCAACTCTGCTATTGCCTTTATATCTCCGAGCGTCTCATCACTTGATGACCTTGGTTGAAAGTGAAGCTGACTGATCGATGCCGTCTGAACTTGATGTAGATACCGGATTCTGGATGCAAAGTGATCCAATGAGACATAGTATTACGCTTTATCCCTAACTTTTGCCTGGACCGCCCTTTCGGGTTTTCAGTCCACCGGGATACCCATTTTTGCCCAAGCCGCCTTTTCAGGTTTTCGACTTGTCGGGTGTACAGATTTTTTCATTTCATCCCTTCATTTTGCCCGAACCCTTTTGGTTCGCCGGGAAGCCCTAATTTTTGCCTAGGCATGTCAGCCTAGCGGGTCTTTTTCATGCGTAGTATCTTTTTACTATGTCTGCATTGGCGGGGTGAGGAAGGTCGTCACCATCCATGTTGGTTAGAATCATGGCTCCTCCTGAGAACACATGTTTAACCACAAATGGCCCTTCGTACGTGGGGGTCCATTTGCCCCTAGGATCACTCTGAGGAAGGATGATTCGCTTGATTACCAGATCTCCAACTTGATATTCCTGTGGTCTGACCTTTTTGTTAAATGCCCTGATCATCCGTTTCTAATACGTCTGACCGTGACAGATAGCAGCAAGCCTCTTTTCATCAATAAGATTTAACTGATCAAGTCGTGTCTGGATCCAATCATCTTCGTTCAGATTTGCATCCTTCATTATCCGGAGAGAGGGTATTTGCACTTCGATCGGTAAGACTGCCTCCATACCGTAGACCAAGGAGAAAGGAGTTGCCCCGGTTGACGTCCTAGCTGAGGTACGGTACCCGTGTAGAGCAAACGGTAACATCTCGTGCCAATCTTTATAGGTCACTGTCATCTTCTGCACGATTTTCTTAATGTTTTTATTTGCCGCTTCTACAGCCCCATTCATCTTCGGTCTGTAAGGAGAAGAGTTGTGGTGCTGTATTTTAAACTGCTCGCAGAGCTCAGTGATCATCTTGTTATTGAGATTGGTACCTTTGTCAGTAATGATCCTCTCTGGGACGCCGTATCGACAGATCAGGTTATGCCGAATGAACCGTGCCACAACAGTCTTAGTTATCGTAGCGTAGGAAGCTGCTTCGACCCACTTCGTGAAGTAATCAATCGCTACCAGGATGAAGCGATGCCCATTGGATGCAGTAGGTTTAATCTCACCGATCATGTCTATGCCCCACATTGCAAACGGCCAAGGCGCAGTCAGAACATTCATAGGAACTGGGGGAACATGCACATTGTCTGCATATATCTGGCATTTATGGCATGTCCAGGAATGTTGGTAGCAGTCAGCTTCCATTGTGGACCAGAAATACCCTGCCCGAAGGATTTTCTTCGCCATAGTGTGCCCACTGGAATGCGTTCCGAAGGTCCCTTCATGTAGCTCTTCCATGATCCTTTCTGCTTCTGTCTTATCCATACAACGCAGTAAGGTCGAATCATGGTTTCGCTTATATAGGATGCCGTTGCTAAGGAAGAACTTTGCTGCGAACCTTCTCAGAAACTTCTTATCGTTGACAGACGCACCTTCAGGGTATTCCTGAGCTTCCAGATATCTCTTCACCTCATGGTACCAAGGCTTCTCAGTCACCAATTCAGTCTCGAGATCACAACAGTATGCCGGTTCGTCCAGTTTCCAGATGATGATCCGGGGAGCCTCGTTATCCCATTTGACCTTGAACATAGAAGACATTGTAGCTAACGCGTCCGCCAGCTGATTCTCCTCTCTCGGAAAGTGTTCAAAGGTTATCTCTGTGAAGTGGGGGATCAACGTCAACACATATTCTCTGTAGGGAATAAGATTCGGATGTTTCGTATCCCACTCTCCTTTGATCTGATTGATCACAAGAGCGGAATCTCCGAAGACACTCAGAAACTTGATCCTTAAGTCGATCGCAGCTTGAAGACCCATGATGCATGCCTCATACTCTGCCATGTTGTTGGTACAGTTGAAACATAGCCGGGCAGTGAGTGGAGTATGAGTGCCTTAAGGAGATATTATCACGGCGCCGATACTGTTACCCAAAGCATTGGAGGCTCCGTCAAAGTGCATAGACCATCGGGATCCTTCCTCAGGTCCTTCATCCGGTCCAGGTACTTCACAATCAGTCACAATCATGATGCTCTCGTCTGGAAACTCGAAGTTCATTGACTGATAGTCGTCTACTGCCTGATGTGCCAAGTGGTCTGCCAATACACTTCCCTTGATGGCTTTCTGGGTCGTGTACTGAATGTCGTATTCCGTCAAGATCATTTGCCATCTTGCTATTCTCCCAGACAGAGCAGGCTTTTCAAATATGTACTTTATAGGATCCATCTTTGAGATCAACAAGGTAGTGTGAGTCAGCATATACTGTCTCAGCCGGCGAGCAGCCCATACCAAAGCGCATCAAGTTTTCTCAAGCAGTGAGTATCGGGTCTCGCAGTCGGTAAACTTTTTGCTAAGGTAATAAATGGCATGCTCTTTTCGGCCAGACTCGTCATGCTGCCCCAGCACACACCCCATTGAGTTGTCAAGTACTGTCAGATATAGTATCAGAGGTCTCCCTTCAACCGGTGGCATAAGGATGGGTGGTTCTTGGAGATACTCCTTGATTCTGTCAAAAGCAGCCTGACATTCATCATTCCAACGTACTACCTGATCTTTCTTCAGCAGCTTGAAGATTGGCTCACAAGTAGCAGTCAGGTGCGAGATGAATCGAGCAATGTAATTCAGGCGTCCTAAAAAGCCTCTGACCTCTTTCTCTGTCTTAGGAACAGGCATCTCTTGAATAGCTTTAACCTTGGCAGGGTCCACTTGAATACCCTTATCACTTACAACGAAGCCTAGCAACTTCCCAGATCTTACCCCGAAGGTGCACTTGTTCGGGTTCAACCTCAGCTTGTACAGTTTCAGACGGTCAAATAATTTCTGCAGATGATCTAGGTGCTCTTCCTCAGTCTGGGACCTTGCAATCATGTCGTCAACATACACTTCTATCTCATGATGGATCATGTCATGAAATAAAGCAACCATGGCACGTTGATAGGTTGCCCCAGCGTTCTTCAGTCCAAAAGGTATGACCTTGTAGCAGAAGGTGCCCCACTGAGTAACAAATGTAGTCTTTTCCATGTCTTCAGGTGCCATCTTGATCTGATTGTAACCTGAAAAACCATCCATGAAAGAGAACACCTTATGCTGAGCTGTATTGTCAACAAGGACATCAATGTGAGGTAGGGGGAAGTCATCTTTGGGGCTGGCCCTGTTCAGATCCCTGTAGTCGACACACATTCTGACCTTTCGATCTTTCTTTGGTACTAGCACCACATTAGCAACCCACTGAGGGTAAGAAGTCACTGCGAGAAACCCGGCATCAAACTGTTTCATAACCTTGGCTTTGATCTTCTCAGACATCTCTGGACGCATACGACGGTCCTTTTTCTTAACCGGAGGACAGTCTTCCTTAGTAGGCAAGTGATGGACCACAATATCGGTATCCAACCCGGGCATGTCTTCGTAGGACCAGGCAAAGCTCTCCATATAATCATGTAGCATCTTAGTCAACCGTTGCTTCACGCTGAGCTCTAGGTTGGCACCAATCTTTACCTCTTTCCTGTCTGCTTCAGTACCCAAGTTTATTGTTTCCACTGGCTCTTCATGTGGTTGAATTGCCCTCCCTTCCTGAAGTAACAGTCTTGTAAGCTCGCCAGGCACTTCGCAATCATCTTCACCTTCGTCTTCGGCTAAGTTGATCGGATTTTCGAAGTCATAACTGGCAGTAGCAGAGTCGTTACCAGTGAGATCCAGAGTGGATTGAAACCTGTATGAGTGAGTGTGTGTAAATACAGCTGTTTTGAAATGTATAAAGGAAGGAAAGACAGAAAAGGAGCATAAGATTTGAAATGCGAGAAAACGTCCAAGATTTTTATTCATGATATATGAAATGACAATTTATATGCCCTCACAAATGAAGCCACGGTTCCCCGGGTAAGACACCGGGCCATAGAGTTTTAATTGTTTATTACAAATAACAAAACAAAGAAGTTTATTACTGCGTAACAAAAGTAACAGGAGTATGGTCTTTGGCAATCCAATTGGTCAATCCGCCATCAATTGTCGGGTAGATCCAGCTATTGAACTCAGCTTCATCCACTTCATTATCCTCCCCAACAGCATTCACTCCTGGATTGGTTATGAGCACAGGAGGTCTTCTGGTCTTTGCCTTCCGCATAGGTTTCTGTCCCTCTGCAGTAAAACCCAGCCCAAACTTGTCAGTTTTCTGTGTAAAATCAGGGAGCCTTCCCCAATTAGCACATTCACCTTTCTGAATCACAGCCCGGGCATCCTTTAGGGAAGCCATCTTCAAAGGAACATCTTCTTTGACCGCTGTTTCTGCTGCTGCTGAAATCGGAAGTACCTCCTCGAAATGCTGAAAGGGGGTTTCAATAAACTCCCCGTCCATCTCAATATACCTGAAGGAATTCAAATGGCTCACCATATACTCCTCCTCTCCCTGCACAGTGACAATTTTCCCTCTGACAGGGTATTTTAGCTTCTGGTGCAAGGTAGAGGTCACTGCCCCCGCTTTGTGGATCCAAGGTCGACCCAGTAGACAAGAATACGACGGACGGATATCCATTACGTAGAAGGTAGAGTCGAATACTTGAGAGCCCACACGAATAGGAATGTCAACCTCTCCATGAACCATCCTCTTGGAACCGTCAAAGGCTCTGACGATAATATTGCTAGGCTTTAGTTCCAGGCCTTCACAATCCAAACGGTCTAAGGCCTTCTTGGGTAGCACATTCAAGGAAGAACCAGTGTCCACCAATACGTGTGCCAGAGTAGTGCCCCTGCATTCAATAGAGACATGCAGGGCATCATTGTGGTCTCTTCCCTTGGCAGTAAGGTCAGCATCTGAGAAACCCAAGCCATTGTCCGCTGTCAGATTTGCTACGCAATCAGTAAACTGAACTGCAGATGTCTCATGTGGCACATGAGCCGTCTTGAGAAATGAAATTAAGGCCTTAGCATGGGCCTCTGAGCACAGTAATAAGGAGAGCATTGAGATCTTGGAGGGCGTATGCCCCAACTGTTCCACAACATTAAAGTCACTCTTATTTATTATTTTCAGGATTTCCTCCATCTCTTGTTGGGAGGCTTCAGCATTTATAGGTATTGGTGCCTCCATCCGGGCAGGCTCATCTTCAATCCCTTTGCCCCGAGCATTAGATGACTCGGCAGCAGGGGAAACAGCTTGATCAGAAACAGGAACAGGTACACTTGTAGGTGTTATTGTGAGAGGTCTTCAAGCAGCGGGCGGTGCAATGTCAGGCGAGAAGAGCCTGCCACTGCGGGTAACCTTGGCTGGACCAGTAATATTGCTGATACTGGTGCCAGTGTTGAACTCTTGTTTGATTCCATTCACATATACGTCTGCCCCATAATGCCAAGGGACAGCCTTATCAGATGCGTAGGGGAGAGGCCCCGGAACAGTAATAACAACAGGTGCAACGGTCATGATTTGAACAGGCTTCCTTGGGAGAGCCTTGATTGGATTATTGAAGATTGTAACCACCGAAACTTCTTCTACCGGAACCAACTGAACAACAGACTTCTTGAATAGAATCTCTTTGCTGTCCATTAGGCTTTGGATGCCCAACTTCAGCAAAGGACAACCAGATAGGGAAACAACACAGAACAGGCAACCCTCACTGCAACCCGGAAATAAACCGGCCAGCAGTAGGTTCCTCTTGACAGTCTTCAAAGGAGTAGCTACATCACCCACAGAAACAGCATATACATCTTCATCAACCGCATTTACTCCATGCTGGGGCATAGGAGCAGTTACCACATTCGGCCTCTCAGGCGCTTCAAACTGTATCTCTTTTGCATCGATAAGGTCTTGCACCTTATTCCTCAAGGCCCAACAGTCATCAGTGGAATGCCCCGGGCTATCGAAGTGATAAGCACAGCGGGCATTCGGATTGTATTTGGGAGAGGCAGTGTTCACAACTTTTGGGGCCTCTCTGACAGTCACTAGATTGGTGGACAGCAACTGTGGCAAGATCTGCGATAGGGTCATACTCAACCGGGTAAACTCTCTCCGGGGTCTTTCAGTCCTTGGAGGATTGGTTTGCCGAGGAGCGGCAACAGGCTTGGCAATCATCACCGCGTTGACAGACTGGCGGCGCTCAGGTTTTTCTTGTCTTCTAGAGCCATATACAGCACTGGCCTCCTTCTTGAATGGTTTCTTCTCTGAACTTGTAGATGCACCTTTCGGAATCTTACCAGACTTCAGCCTAGCCTCAATTCTCTCTCCAGTCAGAATAAGATCAGTGAACCCTGCAGATGAGTTACCGATAAGATGGTTGAAAAATGGCCCAGATAGGGTCCCTAAGAACATGTCTACCAACTCCCGATCAGTCAACGGAGGCTGCACCCTGCCATCCAGATCCCTCCACTTCTGAGCGTACTCTTTAAAACCTTCGCTTGAACCTAGCGACATACCCTGGAGTTGGGTACGCGTAGGGGCAAGGTCGGTATTATATTGATACTGCTTATAGAAAGCAGTAGCCAACTCCTCCCAGTTACGAACCTTGGTCCCATCCAGCTGATAGAACCATTCGAGATGAGTCCCTGAAAGACTCTCCTGGAAGAAGTGGATCCACAAATTCTTGTCCACTGAGTACGGATGAATCTTCCGCACATAGGATCTGAGGTGTAGCTTGGGACAAGATGCCCCGTCATATTTGGTGAAAGATGGTGCTTTGAATTTATGAGGAATGATCACACCAGTAGACAAACCCAAGTCTCCGAAATCCAGCCCAGGCACTTGTTGGATCTCCATAGCATTCAATCTATCCTCCAGCTGCTTTTATCTGTCTTCTTCAGGAGGATATTGTTCCTCATCAAAATCAGTCTCGTTGTCGGAGACTACCGGACTTGGACCTTTTCCCTCTTGGGGAGTACCCTTTCCGATAGAAGAACCAGCCTCTTCATTTTGCAGAGTGTTGCCAAACCTTCGGCCCGAGTTGAAAAGGACAGTTCTCCTCTTCTTCTTCTTTTCCTTCTTCAGGAGCAGAGTCTTCAGCTCTTCTTGGCCCTGAGCCAAACCCATGATTAGTTCCTGAAATTGCGCATTCTGCGCCTGAAGAGCCTTGATGGACATCTCAGTTGATGATGAGTCAGGATTCATGATGCTGAAATAAACAGCGAAGAACGGTAAGCAACCTGAAAAGAAGAAAACCTGCTATGCATATGATGAATGGAATGCGTATGATTTATGTTTTCAAAGACAATCGGGAATCAACTTTGTAAACAAAAAGGAACACACTTCATTAGATTCAACTTTGAAACTTAAATTGTTCAACAGGTTGCCCTTAGGCGTTACATAAAAGGAAATACTGAAAAGGGAAATAAAACTGTAAAAGAATATCCAGAGCTCCTTATTGATCCCATGGTCTCCTCTTCTTAGTACGGATGTAAGCATTCAGAGCTCGCTCATTCTCCAACTGCTTTGTCAGCTTCTGGATCTTCAACTCCTACTCGTTGAACTTTTCCCGGTAAGAATCCCGCTCTTCTCACAGTTGCGACCAAGACCTCTTTAATGTCTCATAATCAGTAGGTATCTGAGGAGGAAGGACAGTTGGAGGAACACCATCTTTGTCAAGACACTCAAGAATGACGGGTCTGACAGCTTCATATGGCATACCTAACTTCTGAGCACGGATGCGAACCCATTTGTAGTAGGCTTCCATAGGTAAAGAAGTCTTTGGCCCCAACTCTTGTGGGTCAGCTTTATGAACTTTGTCCCAAGCCTTGATGAACCTACGACGCAGCTCGTCACTATCCACCTGAAACTCAAAACTGATGTGAGACACCAACATCTCATGGGGGCCTGCTCTTCTGGCTCTTCCAAACTGTCGGAGTGCTAGGCATGGATTATAAGAGATTCCTCCTTGGGTACCAATCAGAGGAACATTAGGATATTCCCCGCATCGATCAATAATAACTATCTCATCCAAACCTCTGCAAGTCCAAATGATGTCCTTATCGGTGAGAGACATTAACCTATGAGCCCAACCTCTTCCTTCTTGGTTCTTCAGCACGAACTTAGGGAGGTGCGAAATAAACCACCTCACTAACAAAGGGATATAACACCATAGAGTTCCTCGTCTTCGGGTAGTACGAGCATGAAGTTGTTGCAAGATGTCACCCAAGAGAGTGGGCACAGGATTCTGAGACATAAAGATCCTTATGGCAGTGACATTGATGAAGTTGTCAGGATTAGGAAACAAGACTAACCCATAGATTAAGAGAGCCAAGATGTCTTCATATGCCCTAAAATCCAGGTCATTCCAGAAACTGTTAGCTTTACCAATCAGAAACTTGGCCAAGAAACCCTTAACTCCGCTTCTAGTTACCCAGTTGTCCATTACCTCTTGATGTGTCAAGGGAAGAGCTGCAGCAACATCCTCAAGCCTGAGGGTCTTTTCCCAACCAGTAAAGGGAGTCTGATCCAATATAGGGATACCAAGCAAATCAGAGAACTCTTCTAGGGTGGGGACCAGTTGGAAGTCTTGAAAGGTGAAGCACTGGTACAGAGGGTCATAGAACTGGGTCAGAATACTCATCAACTGTTGATCCCGCTTTGCAGTGACTAAACTGAGAAGAGAACCATGCCTCTGAATGAAGGAAGTGGTATTTGGAATTCTGCTAACCAACTCTTCAAGCAACTCAGGTGAGTGAACAAAGTTGAACCGGATAGTATTCCTTCGCACAGGCATCATGATGTCCTACAAAACAGAGCAAAGGTGAAACCCTCTTGTCTTTGAAATGGTCAGTCCTTATGCAGGATGCATGCAATGCTCATGATGTTATGATGTTATGATAAAGCACACCACAAATAGATACAAAGGCAAACATGGTAAGGCACACAAGTCACACAAGGCAAGCCCCTAAAGTTTAGGCCAGCATGAGGTCTAGGTACTACCCTCTTTCAGTTTGTTGGTTCATACCTGTCCTACCAAAGTAACCGGGTTCTTAGAGGATCCCAATATCATTGACTACCCTCAATCGGTCATAAATCCAGCATCGCAATCTTTTCTTGCGGCCAGAACCATCACGAGAGTTTAGCCTCAATGGGCGTAGCATACTGCTACTGTTCTAATGGCCAAGTTGTGTCATTTAAGGTTCTAAGGTTGTTGGTGTTTAATGACTCCTCAGAAGACCCATATTCTCCTCGTTGCAACACAAGGGATATCGGTACAGACCAAGGTGCCACACCAACGTAGCCACTGCTTCACCCGTGTCGGTCTACGCCGGACAGGTCCCTCACAGCTTATGCTACCTAAACAGGGTATCCCCAGATCCGGGTTAGGATCTATGTAACTCCCATGCAACCCACAAATTTAAAGCAGACAAGTCAATACAATTGAAAACACAGTTATGAACTAACCCTAAGGTACACCTCACTTTAAGTTCATCCCCAGCAGAGTCGCCAGTTCTGTGATCGGTGGATCTGGAACTGACTGTTTAACGCTGGTTCGCGAAATGTCGCGGTAAGCAAGAGTCGCCACCGTCTTTTATTTTCTCCAAATGGAAAGGACAAAAGCACAGAAAAATTCCTTAAAGAGATTGCTCTCGGTTCGGGAGGTAGATTTATAGAAAGGGAAGGTGTTAGCACCCTTTCTATCCATGGTTATCCATGGGCTCTTAGATACTTGCTCATTTGTGTTTTCAAAAATGGTTTGTTTGCTTTTCAACTGTGGGTTTTAAAAAAGTTCCTTTGAAAATTTCAGTTCGACTCTTGTATCGATCCTCAAGAGTGTTTGAAAAATTGCTTTCGAAAGCTTTTTGAAAAGGTGTTGGTGTGAAAAGTATTTTTGATTTTGTTTTTGAAATTTAGAGCAAGTATCAAGAGTCGTCTACCTACCCTAAGGAATTCGTCTGTGTAAATGTCCTTTAAAGTAGTGCCATCCCACCATTGAGAGGTAGGTAGCACCACCATTGGAGGTGTTCGGGTCAATTCGAGATTAGGGACATGGTGATCACCAGAGCAATGGGAAGACACCTTAGAAGCTACCCTCATGCCAGGTTCCCGGATCATGAGGACTTACTAAGACATCCTCTACTCGACGATCACCTTTCGAGGCAAGGCAACATTGAGGCATACACTAGGGGTGGTGTGTGATTTGTGTGTCATGTTCAGTTATTTTGTCTTCTTCATGCAAAAGTGATCTATGCGTTTGTTTTTATTTAATCATTCATTCTTGCATGCATTTATTAACAGTTAAAAAAGTTGCGGAAATATAAAGTTCTAAACTATTACAAAGGCGCGGGTCCACATCGCCAAAATTAAAGTCCAAGACCCGATTTGACAGAAAATAAATAAAGTGCGAGAAATAAAATGTCCGAGTTTAAAAGGCTTTTGGAGAATTACATCAATATTATAAGAAATAAAATAAAATGCGCGAATTGGAATTAAAATTGGAAGCGAGGGCGTTGGACCCTTTTTAATGAAATTAAATTAAATTATTAAATTAATTAAACAAAGATGAAAAAAGAAATTATTTTGAGATTTTTTTGGGTTTTATGTGAATTAAACGAAATTAACTAATTAACCCTAATTCTACAACTTTTATTTATTGAGAAAAACATGTTAAAATTTAAACCTAAAATTAAATTAATTAATTAATGGCAATTTGATTTATAAAAATAAATAATTAATTATTAGTGAAAAGAAAAGAAAAAGGATAAAAATTGATTAAAACCTAATTCTACAAATTTTAAGTTTATTAAGAAAAATGTTTGAATTAAACCTAATTTTACAAAGCTAAATGAATTAATGATATTTACTTAAAAAATATTAAAATAAAATATATTTTTAATTTTGTCTTTTCTGATTTTTATGTTATTTTTATATTTTTATGAAAATAATTAAATTAAAGGAATTAATTAAAAAGAAATAATTGGAATAAATAAAATAAGGAAAAGAAAGAAAATACAATACCTTGGGGGGTTTCTGTCCCCAATTGGAGGTAAAGCCCTAGTAATTCTGGCCCATTAAGCCTTGGCCCTATTGTCTTTTTGCTAGCATGTAGGTGCGTTGACTGCAGCATATCATAGGCCTCAAATCTTGGCCCTTGGATGGAGATGGTGGGACGTGTGGCACGTTTGAGTGGGGAGCGTATGGTGAACCTTCAGGGATTGTGCTACATAGAATGATGTTAGAAAAAATTTTATTGAAAGGGAGGGGGACCTGGGATTCGAACCCAGGTCCCAGAGGTTACCAATATGCTTGCTTGCCACTTGAACCAAACGCACACTTTTATTATATAATGACAAATAATTAATATAATGGAAAAGTGGTCAGTGACGTAACAATAACAAAAAGCGCGCGTTAGTTTCAAATGAGCCTATCACGCTTCGCCACCTAGTCGTCGTCCTCCTTGTTCTGCTTTTTCCTGAAATATACAAAGGGTTAGCGGGGGTTTTAAACCCCCCCAAAATATGCCGTTTTTCAAAATAGCGATTAGGCTATGATATCACATAAATTAGGCGCGAGGGGTGTGTTGTTTTCGTCCAAGCTTTCTGAATTCAACCATGGTATTGAGGTGCTCTAATTTTACAAGATTCAGAAACGCCCAATTCCACAGCTTGGTAACCCTAGCATGTATCCATGGTGAAATCACGCACAATGCTTAAAAACTCAATTAAATCATGTAGTTAGCTTCGTAATGAGTCAAATAACACAAATCAAATGTTAAAAACTACAGAAAACGCATGAATCATGATGCAAGAATGTGAAAAAAATTCTGTACAGGACGCGATTGTTCTCACGTTTCTTGGTGTTAGAGCTTATGGTTTTGATTCAAACTCCTTCCTTGAAGCTTCAGGAACACAATGGAATTAGTATTTGGCCTTGAATCGCACTGTAACCTAGTTTTCAGTTTTTGAATTTTTGTCAAAAAACTCAAGTTTGGTTATGGATGTATGGCGCAACTGGGAGATTATGGACACTAGTGTTTTCATGTATATATGTACTGGAATGATTAGGGTTAGAAATTGGATCAAAAAATCAATGAATTGATGAAGAGAATATTTGATTTTCCATGCCATAATTTTCCAATCTTTTTCATGCAAATTTGCTTCAAATCATGTCCAATTACCAAGATTCTTTCCAAATCTGATCATGCACGAAATATTGAGTGTATTCCATGCATAAAAAGATTTAAAAACTTAGGTTTAGTATTTTCCACATATTTATTTTAATTAAATGAATTATTAGCATTTAAAAATTTAAATAAATAAATAAAAATGATGAAAAACTTCCCTTTGGGCCAAATGGTCGTGCACATGCCTTGGATAATGATTCTTGGAAGAAAAAGAGGCCCATTAGCATTTTTAAGACATTTGAAGCAATGTTGACTTTTCAAAATATCCAAAAATTTCCCAACTTCCACAAGGCATATCTTGCTCAATTTTTACGCTTTGCTCATGTTCTTGGACATTTTGGAAAGGTCTTGAAGTCCTCTAACCAATGTCTTTTGTCCCATGTCATTTTGATTTACCAATCGCAAGTTATGGCCTTTGACTTAAAGTCCCTTTTTGTTGACTTTTGAAAATGACCTATAATGTTGAAATTGATAACTTTTTGTGAGAGCATTTCTTGGACTTGAAGTGTGAAGAGGGGTTGTAGGAAATGTCTTTCTCTTCAAAATGAGCTTTGGATGGAATTTTTCTGATAATCCATGTGGAAGTTATGCCTTGGTCAAGTTACAGTTGACTTTTTCAACTGTCCAAATATGGAAACTTTTGCATCTTGAGACTTTTTGAGCCAAGCTTTGAGAATCATGATCAAGCATTGATCAAATGATGTTTGTGGCTTCAAAATGAGATGTTGACCAAAAATTTGAACTTTTGACTGTCAAATGACCATTTTGCCCCTACAGTTGACTGTAGTGCAATTAGGGTTTTTGACTGTGCAATTTTGTGCTGTAAGTCTTGAAACTTGGTATGAGGATGCTTGACCATGTTTGTAGGCATATGGGACTTGATTGGACCCTTGGAAACTTCATTTTCTTTGTTAGAACCAAAACCCTAATTTTGACTGTTAGGAGGCCCTTGAACTGTGCAACCCTTGGGGAGATTTTGGAGCTTTGACTTGGCAAATTTTGAAGAATATGGGAGGGCAAATTTTGGGGTACAACAAGAGTGAAAGAGAAGAAGATAAAGAAGTTGTTCTCAGATAAGTCATCATCAAATAAACAACAAAGAGGCAAAAATACAAAATACCAGGGTCTCCAAGAAAAGCTAGCTCAGCACCGTCCCTCACCGCCTTGGCCGTCACAGCGCCTCCCGATCCTTTCCTCCTCCGTCTCCAAAGGTAGTATCCCTCCCTCTCTTTCTTTCACGCACCTCAAATAACCATAACAATATGAAATCAGAATCAATAAGGGGCGAAATCATAACATGCAAATAACAAAACCCTAATGAGATTGAGACGAAGATTATTACCTTGAAATTTGTCGCCCTAGCGATTCATTGAAGGGAAGAGGAAGGTTGAGGACGCCGGTGGCCATGGGCAAGAGAAACTCAGAGGCGGAGACATATGACGAACGAAGAAGACGAAGTGATGAAAGAACGACAACGGCGCCGTAACTCACGAACCCTAATCCTCTTTCTGAGCACAAAGTCATCAAACCCTAAAAATTAATTTGTGAAACATACTGGGCCTTCCCCCACGAAAACAACACCTAAGCCCAAACGTTTTCCCAATTGTCACCCCCCCTTTTGCTTCTGCTTTGATCAGATTTGGGCCCAAAAAACCCTAAAGCCCGTTTTGACTCTTTCAAGCCTCTTTTACTTATCATATTTTTTTTATATATATACTAATTAACATACTTTCTTTTTTACATCAAAGTTTTTTATTAATGATACTTTTTATAACATAATTATAATCTTGAACACAATATGTTCTTTTAATTAAAACTCTTTTTTTATTTATTTAACTTAAAACATTTTTTAGTTAAAACTTTGTACATAATCAATTAAAATACATTTTTTTAATATACATAATATAATTTAAATTTAAAACATTTTTCTTTCTTTTAAGTAAAATACTTTTTTGTACATATTAAAGAAAAATACAAGATTACAAATTAAATAAAGAAAACATCTAATTCTTTTTATTAAGTAAACCGTACTTGATAACACATTAAATTCACATTTTCTTAACTTGTAAATAAAATACATGTACACTTGCACTTACACAATACATTTTACATTTGATGCATTATACATTTGCTATACTTTGCTATACATTGATTACATTTGATCGCGATTCAATTTGGTTGTAATTATTTAAGTCTCATCCCCATTTGTAAATTTGTACCCCCACTCCCGGATACTATTTGTAATAGCGTAGACTTTAAATTCTTGCAATTTATCGCTTTCGAATTATACCATGGTTAGACCTAGGGTTTGCATGTATATAAAATCAAACGCTAGATAACCTAATACAAGACAAATACATGAAATCAATACACAATCACACTTGCACCCCCTAGGGTAATCCCACATGTTGCCTTCCAAAATGGGCCATGCTTGCACGTCGAGTTTCTTTGGCAAAACAAATTTCAAATGATCATAAGTCCCTCGATGACGCTTTCGAAAGTTGCCTAAAATGGAATGATCATAGTCCCTTCAAGCAAATGGCCAAAGACACTTGGCACCATTGCATTCATGGTCCATACGATGACCCGCGCCTGTCCCGTTAAACATCCTAAACGCAAGATTGTCCACCAAATTCAATGGTGGAACAAAATTGTTAAAAAGGGTTAAAAACATAGAGAAAACCTTTGAGTATAATAGGGGTAGACAAACTCTTAGTTACTTGAGATCAACTTGCAAAAACACTTGCCTCCTTTTCAAAAATCATACTTCACAAACACTTTCAAAACAAACTCTCAAAAACATTTGAAACATCTTTTCGAAAAGATACACACTTTTGTAAAACACTCAAACACGAGTCAATTACATGAGTTGCCAAAACAAAGGCGTCTATTTCAAAAACATTTTCAAAACACACACACATACACCACAATTTCAAGCAATCGAAAATCAAGGCAAGTGATCTAAAACCAAGTAACTAAGAGCCCATGGATAACCATGGATGAAGAGGGTGCTAACACCTTCCCTTTTCATAATCTACCCCCCGAACCCACGAAACATCTCAAAAGGTTTTTCCTGTGCTTTTTAACCTTTCCTTTAGGATAAAATAAAAAGTCGGTGGCGACTCTTGCTAAACCGAACAAGTGCGAATACAAACGCAAAACTCAAGTCAGTTCTCCCACCGTATCACAGTTACCTTTCCTTATTTCCTGCTTATAAATCCAGCTTAGGCGTTGTTAAAAGCTGCTAACCACCATACTTGCTTCAAGAACAAGGCAGCACCCTAGCATATGAAGGCCATATTCAATGCTTCGGTCAGAACATCACCAAATCCCAAAACCTCGTTTATACAACCTGCTGCACTGCTACATCACAATCCTATAACCAACGGCTAATTCAGTCCATGCCCTCATCCCATGATTGTACCAAACTAGCATACGAAAACGATGATAAAAAAGCAATCGAACATGATGCCAAAAGGTGTTCACATCCCATCTGTTCCCCCCCCCCCCCCCCCCCCCAAATTACAATAACTTCACATATAAATAAGTTACTCCATCACACTTTCAAGGGGCTGGATTTTGGAAAGAGAGGATTATAAAAGAGAGAAAAGGAAACAGTAAAAACCTTCACAAATCCAAAACAAAACCTTTGTTCTTCCCTTTGAATCAAAGAACATAACCGTTGTTCCGTTACTCTCGCTGACACTAGAACATCTGAAGGCAGCAACTCAAAGCTCCAAGCACGCACTCCAGATCCAAGGTAAGTCTTTCTGACTTTGCATCTTTTCATTAGGAAAATCATCAGATATGTAAATATCATAATATTGATTTTGTCCATATTATTGCATAAGTAAGAAAAAGTTATAGATCAGAACTTCTTGATTAAGGTTAGGCGCAGGATTAGGATTAGAACTTCTATAAACTGCTGTGCTTTTATCCCTCTGATTTGTTGTTTGATTAAGAACTGAATAAGTTGCTGATGGTTGATTAATATGAGAAAAGAGTTGCAATATAACACAAAATTTCGGATGTTTCCACTCACTGTTTTAACACACTGAACTTCTGATGCTTACACTCACTACTTTAATACATAGAACTTCTGATGACCACTCACTGTTTTAGTACAGCACAAAACTTCTGAGTTCTCCTTATTGTTAAGCACACTGAACTTATGATACTTCCACTCGCTGTTTTAAACACTCAGTGTTTCTGATTTTCACATGCTGACAATACACTGAATTTCTGATGTTTACACACTGTTTTAGCGTAACACAAAACTTCTGACTTTTGGATCACTGTTTGAATACCACCTAGAACCCCTGTTTTTTCCCTCTAACATTTCTTGCAGGACCTCAGAGTGTACCAATCCATAACTTCTGATGCCCACTGACGTTTCTTTTTGAGTCACAACACTCCCGGCATCAGAATTTCTGATCCCTTTTATTTTGCTGGCAGCAGTGCGCTGATTCTGTATCTCATTTATTTTCCTTTTTGTCACTTCCAATAGTAAGACTCTATTCATCAATATAAAAAAGGCATAAAAATATTTTCTTTTTACTAATTAATTAATTTCTCTTTTTTAATTCATTAAGACAAAAAACCATTTTCCTAAACAAAGTCCCTTTTTCTTTCTTGCATTATTATTTCAATATGGTTGTAATAAATAATTATGATTTATTTTCTTGCAACCCCCCATTTGTAAATTTGTACACCCCATCCCCTTAATGATTGTAATAGTGTAGAATCTTTCCTTTCCACACTTTTATTGCTTTTATATATTGTTAGTAATTAGGGTGTGTATGGCAAGATGTGAAATCGAAAAATAGATCACCTTAATCAAGACTAAATGCATGAAATCAAACACACTTGCACACTAGCACCCTTAGGGTAATCCCGCTTTGTGGCCTATCGGAAAAACAGTCATGTCCCTCGAACATGGGCGTTTTAGCAAAAGGTCCTCGATAAAAGATCGTAGTCCCTCGATGAACCTCGATGTTGCCTTCGGTAAACGATCTAGTCCCTAAAACGACATTGCTAAAATGTCCCATAGGTCGCCTTCTATGACTATACAAACGTCCCACGCCCGTCCCTTCACATCCAACAGTGGGGCTTCTTACTAAATCAATGGTAAGATAGCAACATCTAAAGGAAGAGGAAAAGAACATCTAATACCTTTCGAGTAGGTAGATTCGCTCTCAGTTGCTCGCTTGCTCACAACAAAAAAACATTTTATACACTCTCATTTTGAGACATTTTCGAAAGACAACACTTTGTACGAGTTCTTATAGAGACGAGAACCGTTACAAACACACCTTTTTCAAAATAACTTTCAAACAACACACATCTTTGAACTATTTTCCAAACAAACACTTTGTACATGTTCTTATAGAAACGAGAACCATTACAAAGACGTTTTCAAAATACTTTCAAAAACCACACCACAAGCACATTCAAACAAAAGCAAGTGATCTTGCGAGTAACTAAGAGCCCATGGAAAACCATGGATGAAAAGGGTGATAACACCTTCCCTTTTCATAATCTATCCCCCGAACTCAAGAAAACATATCTAAAGGTCTTTCCTGTGCTTTTCCACCTTTCCTTTTGGATAAAAGAAAAGTCGGTGGAGACTCTTGCTAAACCGTAACATTTGCAAATACAAACGCAAACCTAAAAAGTTAATTCTCCCATCGTATCACACTTTTGTACAAATGTTAGTAATTAGGATGCATGGAAAGATAAAACTAACAAGTAGATCACCCTAATCAAAGACTAAATGCATACAAATCAAACCCATTATTCACACACATGAATCCCTAGGGTAATCTCACTTGTTGCCTCGGAAAATAGTGATGTCCCTCGAATATGGGCGTTTTAGCAAAGACCCTCGATAAAAGATCATAGTCCCTCGATGACCCTCGATGTTGCTTTCGGTAAACGATCTAGTCCCTAAAATGAAATTGCTAAAGCGTCTGATAGGTTGTCTTATATGACTATACAAATGACCTATGCCCGTCCCTTCACATTCAACGATGGGGCTTCTTACCAAAACAATGGTAAGATAACAACATCTAAAGGAGGAGTAAAAGAACACTAGACCTTTTGAGTAGGTAGGATGCTCATAATTGCTCGCTTTCTCACAACAAAATTTTTTTTACACACCAACACTTTCCTTTGAAACCTTTTCAAAAGTTAAAATACTTTGTATGAATTCTTATAGAAACATGAATCATTACAAAGACACTTTTCAAAATCACTCTCAAAAACACATTCCACAAACACCTCTTTGAACTATTTTCAAAACCAACACTTTGTACGCATTCTTATAGAAACGAGAATCATTACAAAGACGTTTTCAAAATGCTTTCAAACCCACACCACAAAGCACGTTTTCAAACAAAATGCAAGTGATCTAGAAAGCAACTAAGAGCCCATAGATAACTACGGATGAAAAGGGTGCTAACACCTTCCCTTTTCATAACCTACCCCCCGAACTGAAGAAAATAATCTCAAAGGTCTTTCTTGTTCTTTTCACCCTTTCCTTATTGGATAAAAGAAAAGTCGATGGCGACTCTTGCTATCCGCAGTAATTACGATCCAATGCAAAACACCAAGTCAGTTCTCCCACCGTATTACAATGAGGCTACCATTCATTGGAGTAACAAATCTCAACAATGAACTACCTCCCATAATGACGAGACTACCATTCATTGGAGTAACAAATCTGAATCTTCTCTGGGAACTGACCGACTTACTGGGGAAATACAGGTTGCTCAAATAAAGAGACCTTCAACTTGTTGTTATGAGAAAGAATTGCTATAAGGATTTCCCGGGGAAAGAAATAGGACTTCCTGGGGAAAATGGGATTTTTTCCAATGATTCCATCTCAGCACACAAAGGGAAAATGGGATTCTATCATAGGAGCGAAGACCTTATTGGGGAATCTGGGATAGAGACTTTATACCATGCAAACCCGAAATCAAAACGAACCAAAACCTGACTGGGGAAAAAGGGATCACAAACCTAACACCGCACCATACATCAAATGGCACCATTTCCAACTATCTGAGGAACTCAAAAAGATCATATGCATACTATGATACGGTGGGAGAACTGACTTGAGGTTTTGCGTTTTGTCGCAAATGTCGTGGTTAGCAAGAGTCGCCACTGACTTTTCTTTTATCCAAAAGGAAAGGTAAAAAAGCACATGAAATACCTTCGAGATGTTTTATTGAGTTCGGGGGGTAGATTATGAAAATGGAAGGTGTTAGCACCCTTTTCATCCATGGTTTTCCATGGGCTCTTAGTTACTTGCTTAGATCACTTGCTTTGCTTTGTTTTGTTTGAAATGGTGTTTGGTGTGGTTTTGAAAGTATTTTGAAAAGAGGCCATTCGTTTAGGAAATCTTTGTAATGATTCTCATTCGTAAGAATGTATACAAAGATGTTTGTATTTTGAAAAATGTTTTCAATGTTTTGTAAGATTTTTGAAATGTTTTGAAATGTGTGTGTGTTTGTTTTTGAAAATAGCAAGGATTGTTTTGAAATGGAGCAAGTAACTTAGAAGCTATCTACCTACTCAAATGTCTTTCTTGTGTATTTTTATTCCTTTGACATTGTTGACTTACCATTGATTTGGTAAGCAACCCTATCTTTGGATGTAAACGGGATGGGCGTGGGTCATCGTATGACCATGATAGCAATGTTGCCAAGTATCTTAGCATTTTTGAGGGACCAAGATCATTTTGTTTAGGCAACTTTTGAATAGCGTCATCGAGGGACTATGATCTTATATTTGTTTTGTTTTGCCAAGATACTTCGCATGCGTAACATGGCCTTTTTATTTTAGGCAACCAAGTTGGAGGAACCCTAAGGGTGCTTGTGTGCAAAGTGTGTCATTTTCATGCTTTTGTCTTGCATTTGGGTTTTTTCTATTTTGCTTGTTTTTTATTCTTGTCATGCAAAACCTAATTACTAAGCATAGTATATAAAGCGATAAATTGCGTAAAATAAACTAAGCTATTATAACAATTATTATGGGAGGGGGGATACAAGTTTGAATGAGGATTTTGCACAAATGTAAACCTAAATATATTATTACAACCAAATCAAATATTGCGCGAATTAAATAAACATACAAATATTTAAAATGCAATGTAATGTTTATGTAAAAAATGTTTTGGTATTTGTTTTTTGTATGAGAAAATAATATAATTTAAAATCTAAAAAATAAGGAAAAAATAATATTATTTTTGGAGGGGTGAAACCCTAATTTTTTTTAATTAAAAGAAAATAATGCTTAATGTTATAATTTTGTCCATTTTTTGTACAAGAAAATAATAAATAATATTATATGTAAATATTAAAAATTAAATATGTATAAAAATAAGTATTTATGAGTATAAATAGTATAATAAAAATAATAAGTATTTTTAAATATATTTACAAGTTATTTAAGAAAATAAAATCTATTTAGCATAATAAACTAATTTTTATGTAAAAATAAAAAATAAAAAAAAATAAAATAAAATTGCAAAAAATAAAGAAATTATTTTTAGGATTTTTATTATTCAGAAAAAAATAAATAAAAGCTATAAATATGAAAATATGAAGAAAAAAAATGAAAAATATAACAAATAAGCCAGGTGGGTGTAAAAGTAAGTCAGGGGGTGTGAGTAGCAAAAACAAAAAGGACAATGCAACAAAAGGCCCAGAAGCCATCGTCCCTGTCCGTGGTAATCTTCTTCGCGCGCGCTTCAGTTCAATCTGTAACTCTCACATGCTTGCATAAAAACAAAAACTCATAACATGAAAATGTGGCATTTGAGCTCACGATTCCAGCCATATAAATTATGTAACTTAACTCTTAAAGATCAGAGATAATTTTTGAATCCCTGATTCGTGACCTAACTTTTCAGCATTTTCAATCTTCAAATTCTCACAGCACAGTTAATATAAATGAAAAGTATGCATATGTACAACTTTGTCATGATAAGGGCTACATTTTTCTTCACAAATCGTGGCTTGAAGTTGCCTATTCAGAGAGATAGAGTTTAAGAAATTACCTCCTTCAGCTGGATTTGTGTAGGACAATGTAGGGACTTTAATAGAGGCCTGATGATTGTTTAAGCTTCCTTGAATTTCCCTGAACCTATCCCAATGCTTAGCTTGCTCTGAGGATGGCTGAAACTCTCTGGACAAGTCAAGCTGCAAGCTTCCAAAATGAAAATGGTGGATGCTGAAATAGGGGTTACAGAACCAGGGTGATGGCTTGGATTGCTTTTGTATGATGTTTATGAGATGTTTCAAGTGTTTAAACACAAAACGCACGAGCCAAAAATTGGTTGGCTATGCTTTTGCAGATTCTGAGTGTTTGGAAAGAATTTTGGAGTCTTTGAGTTTTGGAGAGTTTCTAGTGTCAAGCAACCGTGCTTTGCCTTTACTTAAGTTTGTGTATTTGTATAGAAATGATACAAAGGTCAGCCCTTACTAGCTGTACAAGTTTTTGACCTTTTGGCAACTTTTCTTGCATTTGAAGTAAAGTGAAGTGACCATACTAACATGCATGTCCTTGCTTGCTTAAGAGCTGAAATGCACTTGTACAATTTGCTTGAGACCTGTGTACATTTCTTTCACCAAGGGAACAGGTTCAATGCTCAATATTGACAAAGTTGCAAAAGCTTCTCTTTATGAAAATGGCAATGTGAACTTTATGCCTAAAATGGAATTATCTTTTGTACAAAGCTTCAAAAGCAAATATAATGCCTTTGTCAATTGAGTTTGCATTTAATTATGGATTGTAAAGTGAGCTTAGGACCTGTAAAGAAAGATACAAACCGCATGGATTGGATTTGCAACTTGATGCTATGTGAAAACGGCTTGAACAAAAAGTGAGAAAATGCCAACTTCCTCTCTTCGATTCTCCATAACCAAAAATGATCTTGGAGAGTTCTTGGACATTTTGGAAAGCTTGCAATGTGCTCTATAATCCATATTTGAAATTCATTTTGAGATACCTCTTGGAACTAGGTGAAAAATGTCCATGAAGTTGGGTCCAAAACCTGCCTAAATTAGGGCAAAATTTCACTAAGTTAAGAAGTTCATGGACCTATATTCACAAATTCATAACTTGAGATACAAGTATCTTTTGGGAAAGGTTTGTGAAGAAAAGTTGTATATTTAATGGAGGACTACAACTTTCATGTTTGGAACTTTTCTTGAATCAAAATGCATCATGGTGAAAAAGTGGTAAAAAGTTGGGAAAAAATAAGAAAATTTTTATACTTAGAAAACTTCTAAGTTATGAAAATTTTCAAATTAAAACCCTAATTTTCAAATTTGAGTTTCTTGGTGAACAAGTTTCATATTTTGACATATCTTGATGAATTATGACCCTTGGCACTTGATTTTGACCAAAAAGTCAAAGTTTGACTTTTCAGTGTACAGTTGACTACAAAATTCATTTGTCAATCCAATGAACTTGAGATCTTTTGAACCATGTAATTAGGTCAAGATGATTCCATTGAACCCTTGAAATCATTCTTGAACTCAATTGGTCATTGGCTAGGTTAAAAATCAGAAATTTCCCTTTCTCAGTCAAAACCCTAATTTTGACCATTTTGCCCTTTTGATGATTTGATCAAATTTCTTGAGGAGTTGTGATCCAAACTTGGTCAAATGGTACATATGAGTCTAAAATGTTGATGTGGATAAAAAATTATGAAGTTTGACTTTAAATTGACTATGGTTGACTTTTTCCCTAATACAACTGATTTTTAGGTCAATTGTCCAATTGACTGATCAAAAATGTGGTTCAAGGCTTGAAACTTATCATGAGAAATATTAAGGGTCCAAAATGGTGTATGAAAGTCAAATGAAGCATTGGTGGTCCAAAAATCCTTGGGTAAACTCAAACCCTAATTTTGGGTTATCAGTGCAAGGTGAGGTGTCTTGAGCTGACCAAACCCTAATCTTGTCTTGGGTCCAAGAAGTCTTGTGAGAAAAGTCTTGATAAATGAGAGGGCAAATTTTGGGGTACAACAGTTTCCCCTGTTCAATCTTCTTGAACCTGAAGAGTTAGATTGGCGAGTTTTTCCGTTCGTGACTCGAAGGTAAAAGATGATTGGACACTAGAGTGCCCATAAATTTGCGCTCGACGAAGTGTTGTTGAGGGAATAGGCTTAAATATGCCATTTAGAGAGGTGATAGAATCTTGTTGGAGATGGGCTTGTAGATGCCATCCAAGAATGTTTGTTGAATTGTAAGTTGTAAGTCAAAAGAATAAGTATCAGAATGGTGTCCGTATCTGGAACGTATCTGAACTGTATCTGGAGACTGAATCTATATGAGCAATGGAATAGCGTCCGTGTCTGGAGCGTATCCGAGCTGTATCTATACTTGAATCTGAACGAGTAACAGAATGACTTCCGTGTCTGGAGTGTATCTGTACTGTATCTTGAATTTGAAATCTAAATAAGCGACAGAATGGCATCCGTATCTGGAGCGTATCTGAACTTGAATCTGAATGAGTAATAGAATGGCATCCTTGTCTGGAGCGTATTTGTACTGTATCTTGAAATTGAGGTCTGAATGAGTATCATAATAGCATCCTTGTCTGGAGCGTATCTGAACTAGAATCTGAATAAGTGACAGAATGACTTCCGTGTCTGGAGTGTATTTGGACTGTATCTGAATGAGTAACAGAATGACTTCCGTGTCTGGAGTGTATCCGTACTGTATCTGAAAGATGAACCTTGAATAAGTAACTGAATGACTATCGTGTCTGGAGCGTATCTGAACTGCATCTGAAAGCTGAATCTGAATGAGTAACATAATGACTTTCGTGTCTGGAGTGTATTTGTATTGTATCTGAAAGCTGAATCTGAATGAGTACCAAAATGACTTCCGTGTCTGGAGTGTATCCGTACTGTATCTAAAAGCTGGATCTGAATGAGTAACAGAATGACTTCCGTGTCTGGAGTGTATCTGTACTGTATCTAAAAGAGGTTGAGATCTGAATGAGTATCAGAATGGCATCCGTGTCTGGTGCGTATCTGAATTGTATCTGAAATCTTTGAATATTGTTAATGGTAGCTGTTAATCTTATCCTGAAAAGGGTAAACTGTTAGCTGAAGCACAAAGTTATGTTGCATGAAATGTATGATGCAATAAACGTGCTTTATCAATGTTTATGATATATGTATGTAATGTATGCGCATGTAAGCTGATTTGCTGTATTGCTGAGGAAAATAAATCCTTGATTGCTGAGGATATGTGGATTCTTCATGTCTTGAAGTTGGAGTATTGACAAAAATTCCGTTGTGAGAGTAATGCCAAATACTGCTTGAGGAATCTGCTTGGGGAATCCAGAGAATTTGATGACTTTTGCTGGGAATTAAGAATGAGAATCTTCATTCTGTTGGGGAGCAATGAAAACTCTGTGGGGAAAAAGCTTATTCCTGTTCGCAAAAAGTTCAGGAGTTTCGGTCGTCTGCCACTCTACTAGGGAGTTATCCTAGGTTGGGGAGTAACATAAGTTAACTGTTATCCGATTGATTCTTTAGACTTCAGACAACTTGCTAGGGAATTTGAAGAAACTGGATGGTTTCCACTGGGGATTAATAGTTTGAAGTTTGGGCTCCGCTGGGGATCTTGATAATGTACTGTAGGGATTGTTCATGGAATAGCCTAAAGACGTTTTCCTATTCTTTCAATCTGTCAGTAATCGTTCTTTTCCATTTCGTTTATTTGTAAACAGTAGTTATGTTCAAATGCATATGTTCATTAATGAATCATTGGACGTTTTTGCAAATAAAACACAAGTGTGAAAAAGAAAAGGACAAATAGTTTTATGTACTTTAAAGAGACATCTTTGTATTTACTTTGAATAAGTATTTTGTACAAAGGAGACAGACATCCTAGTAAGAGGATGGTCTCATGAAAAATTTATACAAAGAAAGATAGCTATGTGCAATAATCCCACGGGGTTCCCATTCCGCTATAGCCTTCGTATCTCTGAATATCTTGTCCATTTGTTGCTTCGTCCGAAGATGATTGGATTGATAAGAAGTTCCGAGTTTGTTTGTGAAGAGATTATCCTCAAAGTAATCTGACGAGACATAGTCATACACTTTAATTCCCTAACTTTTTCATGAATCGCCCTTTCGGGTTTTCGATCCATCGGGAAACCCTTTTTTGCCCAAGTCGCCCTTTCGGGTTTTCAACTTGCCGGGTGTACAATTTTTTTTATTTTATCCCCTAATTTTTTCCCAAACCTTTTGGTTCGCCGGGATGCCCTTGTTTTCCCTAGGTGTATCAACCTAGCGGGTCTTTTATGCGTAGTATCTTTTGACTATGTCTGTGTTCGCAGGGTGTGGCAGGTCGTCGCCGTCCATGGTGGTTAGGATCATTGCCCCATGGGAGAAGATGTTCTTTATTAAAAATGGTCCTTCATAGGTAGGAGTCCATTTGCCCCTGGGATCACTTTGTGGCAAGATGATGCGCTTGATCACTAGATCTCCAACTTGATATATTTGGCGTCTGATTTTCTTGTTGAAAGCCTTGGTCATCCGTTTTTGACACGTCTGACCATGGCAAACAACAATAAGTCTTTTTTCATCAATTAAGTTCAACTGATCAAGTCGGGTCTGGATCCAATCGTCTTCACTCAAACCTATATCCTTCATGGTTCTTAAAGAGGGGATCTGAATCTCAATAGGTAAAACAGCCTCCATGCCATAAACCAAAGAATAGGGTGTTTCCCCAGTTGATGTGCGAGCTGTGGTACGGTACCCGTGGAGAGAAAACGGTAGCATCTCATGCCAGTCCTTGTAGGTGACTGTCATTTTTTGTATGATCTTTTTAATGTTTTTATTAGCAGCTTCGACTGCACCATTCATCTTTGGCCGATAGGGGGATGAATTGTGATGTTGAATCTTGAACTGCTCGCATAAGGCATTGATCATAGTATTGTTAAGGTTTGTACCGTTATCAGTGATGATCCTTTCTGGGATACCGTACCGGCAAATAAGATTCTGCTTGATGAAGCGGGTAACAATATTCTTAGTAACGGATGCGAAGGAAGCTTCTTCGACCCACTTTGTGAAATAATCAATGGCCACTAGAATGAAGCGGTGTCTATTGGAGGATGTAGGCTTGATCTCTCCAATCATATCGATTCCCCACATAGCGAAGGCCCAAGGAGCTGTTAAGACATTTAGAGGAACCGGGGGTACTTGCACCTTGTCTGCATAGATTTGACACTTATGACAGGCCCGGGAGTGTTGATAGCAATCTGCTTCCATGGTAGACCAGTAATAGCTTGCCCGTAGGATTTTCTTTTCCATCGTATGCCCACTAGAGTGAGTGCCAAAGGTACCTTCATGCAATTCAGCCATGATCTTTTCAGCTTCAATCTTGTCCATACAATGGAGCAGAATAGAATCATGATTACGTTTGTACAGGATGCCATTACTCAGGAAGAACTTTGCGGAGAATCTCCTTAGGAACTTTTTATCATTGATTGAAGCTCCTTCAGGATATTCTTGAGCCTCGAGATACCTTTTGACTTCATGAAACCAAGGCTGGTCCACTACTTCTTCGGTATTAATCTCGTGGCAGTGTGCTGGTTCATCCATTCGTTCAATGGTGATCTGGGGAGCCTCGTTATGCCAATTAAGTTTAAACATAGATGACATTGTAGCTAGAGCATCTGCTAGCTGATTTTCTTCTCACGGGAAGTGCTCGAAGGTAATCTGCTCGAAATGTGGTAGCCATGTCAAAACATGTTCTTTGTAAGGGGTAAGGTTAGGATGCTTAGTGTCCCACTCTCCTTTGATCTGACTGATGACCAAAGCTGAATCCCCAAACACAACTAAAGATTTGATTCCCAAGTCTATGGCAGCCTTGAGACCAAAGATGCATGCTTCATATTCCGCCATGTTGTTCGTACAGTTGAAGCAAAGTCTGGTAGTAAAAGGAGTATGGCATCCTTCCGGAGATATGAGTACAACGACAATACCGTTACCAAGTGCATTGGATGCCCCATCAAAGTACAGGGTCCATCGGGATCCTTGTTCAGGTCTGTCATATGGTCTGATTCCTTCGCAGTTGTCTACTGTCATGATGTCTTCGTCGGGGAATTCAAACTTCATGGATTGATAATCCTCTACAGCTTGATGAGCAAGATGATCAACCAGCACACTGCCCTTTATAGCTTTTTGGGTCGTGTATTGTATGTCATATTCTGTTAGGATCATCTGCCATCTAGCTATCCTCCCAGACAGAGCAGGCTTCTCAAAGATGTATTTTATCGGATCCATCTTAGATATCAGCAAAGTGGTATGAGTCAACATATACTGTCTTAGCCGGCGAGCAGCCCATACCATAGCGCAACAAGTTTTCTCGAGCAGTGAATATCTGGTTTCACAGTCGGTAAAATTTTTGCTCAGGTAATAAATAGCGTGCTCTTTTTGACCAGACTCGTCATGCTGCCCCAATATGCACCCCATTGAGTTCTCTAAAACTGTCAGATACATGATTATCGGTCTTCCCTCGACTGGCGGCATCTAGACAAGAGGCTTTTGTAAATACTCTTTGATTTTGTCGAAAGCAATCTGACAGTCATCATTCCATCTGACTACTTGATCTTTCTTCAACAACTTGAAGATTAGTTCACAAGTAGATGTTAGGTGAGAAATGAATCGAGCAATATATTTTAGGCGTCCCAAGAATCCTCTGACTTCCTTCTCAGTGCGAGGAGCAGGAATTTCTTGTATCGCTTTGACCTTGGAAGGATCAACCTCGATGCCTTTGTTGCTGACAATGAAACCTAAGAGCTTACCGGACCGGACTCCAAATGTGCACTTGTTTGGATTCAGCCTTAGTTTGTACTCCTTCAATCTGACAAACAGCTTTTGCAAGTGATTGAGGTGTTCTTCTTCAGTTTGTGATCGGGCTTTCATGTTATCTACGTAGACCTCTATCTCACAATGTATCATATCATGAAACAAAGCTACCATGGCGCGTTGATAGGTTGCCCCGACATTCTTCGGTACGAATGGCATCACTTTGTAGCACAACATACCCCACTGTGTGACAAATGTAGTTTTCTCCATGTCCTCAGGTGCCATTTTAATCTGGTTATAGCCTGAGGATCCGTCCATGAAAGAAAATACTTTGTGTTGGGCTGTATTGTCAACCAAGATGTCGATGTGTGGAAGTGGAAAATCATCTTTAGGGCTGGCCCTATTTAAATCTCTATAGTCCATGCACATTCTTACTTTGTCGTCCTTTTTAGGCACGGGAACAATGTTGGCAACCCATTGTGGATAGGAAGTAACAGCCAGAAATCCAGCATTGAACTGTTTCATGACTTCTGCTTTGATCTTCTCTGACATGTCAGGTCTCATGCGGCGGACTTTTTGCTTCACTGGTGGACAGTCTTCTCTTGTGGGTAGACGGTGTACCACAATGTCTATATCAAGTCCCTGCATGTCTTCGTATGACCAGGCAAAGATCTCAACATAATCATGCAACAACTGAATTAGCCGCTCCTTGACACTTGGCTCTAGATTGGAACCCACTTTGATTTACTTTTTATCTTCCTCGGTACCCAAGTTGATTGTATCCAACAGCTCCTCATGAGGTTGAATAACCCTTTCCTCTTATTGTAGTAGTCTGGACAATTCCCCTGGCACCTCACAATCTTCCTCACCTTCGTATTCGGCTTGGTAGATCAGATCTTCAGAGTCACTGAAGGCTATAGCAGTATCGTTACCCATGGGATCCGGAATGGAAGGGTACCTGCATTTGTGAGTGTGGGTGCATGTAAGGGTGTAGCCATCTTAAAACAATAAAATGTAAAAGAAAGACAATGAGCACAAAAGGTTTATATATGAAAAAGCGTCCATGATTCATTGAATGTCATATGTAAATGAAATAAAAACCATTACAAATGGACCATTGTGCCCCAGGTAAGACACAAAGTTGAAAAAGTGTGAATTGTTCGTGAATTATTACAAGTCCAACAGAAATGTAAAAGATAAATTACTGAGATATGAAAGTAATCGGGACAAAGTGTTTGGCTTCCCAGTTGCGAAGTCCTCCGCTGACAGTAGGAAATATCCAATCTTCCAAGCTGCCATCTTCTTCACCGTCTTCCATTACATTAACCCCTTGGTTACTGTGATCGGTGGATCTGGAACTGACTGTTTAACGCTGGTTCGCGAAATGTCGCGGAAGCAAGAGTCGCCACCGTCTTTTATTTTCTCCAACATGGACAGGACAAAAGCACAGCAAAATTCCTTATGAGATTAGCTCTCGGTTCGGGAGGTAGATTTATAGAAAGGGAAGGTGTTAGCACCCTTTCTATCCATGGGTATCCATGGACTCTTAGATACTTGCTCATTGTGTTTTCAAAATGTTTGCTTTTCAAAGTGAGTGGGTTTGAAAAAGTTTCTTTGAAAGTTTCAGATCGACTCTTGTATCAGTCCTCAAGAGTGTTTGAAAAATCGTTTTGAAAGCTTTTTGAAAAGTGTCGGTGTGAAAAGAGTTTTTTTGATTTGTTTTGAATTAGAGCAAGTATCTACGAGTCATCTACCTACCCTAAGGAATTAGGCTGTGTAAATGTCCTTAAGGTAATGCCATCCCACCATTGAGAGGTAGGTAGCACCACCGTTGGAGGTGTTCGGGTCAATTCGAGTTTTAGGGACAGTGTGGTCACCAGAGCAACAGTAGGACACCTTAGAAGCTACCCTTATGCCATTGATCTTTTTATTCCGAGGCAACCGTTTCGAGGCAACTATTCCGAGGCAACCGTTCCGAGGCAACTTGTTCGAGGCAACTAGATCAATAGACATAAGGACTCACTAAGACGTCCTATACTCGACGACCACGTTTCGAGGGGCAAGGCAACAGTGAGGCGTACCCTAAGAGTGGTGTGTGAATTTGTGTGTCGTTTTCAATTATGTTTTATCTTGATCATGCATTGGGTGAGCTACGCTTTGATTTTATTTGGGCCATTCATTCTTTCATGTGATTAGCAGTTTAAAGGTGCCGAAATTAAAATGCGGAAAATAAAGGTCCTACTCTATTACAAGGCGCGGGTCTATACATCGCCAAATTAACAAAGACCCGTTTTTTTAATAAAATGCAGAAAGTAAATAAATTTCCTAATTACTATTACAAGGCTTGAGCAATTACATTATATTAAAAAGGGAAATAAAAATAAACGCGCGAAAAGAAATTAGAATCGAATATGCGAGGGCGTTGGACCCTTTAAAGAAATTAAATGAAATTAAATGAAATTAAAAATTAATTAATTATTCAATAAAGAAAAGAAGTTATTTTTTATGTTTTTTATATTTAATGGAAATAAAGAGAATTAATTAAAATTAGAAATTAAATAAAACCCTAGTTCTAAATTGTTTTTAATTGTTAAAGAAAAATATTTAAGTTTTGACCTAATTTATACTAATTATTTAATTACATGTTTATTTACAAAATAATTAATAGTTAATAATAATAAGAAAAATTTATTTATTGAGAAAATAATAAAAAAAAAGCTAAAAACCTAATTTCTACATATTTTAGTTATTAAAGAAAAAGATTAAAATAAAACCTAATTTTACTAAATTGATTATCAAAAGATTTATTTACAAAAATATTAATGACTTAAATATTAAATAAACATATTTTATTTTTGACTTTTCTGGATTTTATATTTGTGAAAATTAATTTTGTGGATTAAATAAAACAATAAAGCAAAATAAAAGAATAAAAATGAGAATTAAAATAAAAATGAAAATATGCAAACTATGGGGTGTCTGACCCAATTGAGAGGTGTGTTTGAAGCATTTTTGGCCCAAGAATAAGGCCTTTTTTGACTTTCCTGGATCACATACTTGTGGTTGACTAAACGTGCATGATGGTCTCCATATTTTGGCCTTTGGATTGATCCTTATGCATAGGTGGCAAGCATAGATGTGGAGTTGCATGGTAGTCTCTTGGAGGCATGCTGCGCTGGAACACGTTAGTGTAAAAATTATGAAATATACAAGGGGACCTGGGAATCGAACCCAGGTCTCAGTACCTGCATGCCAACACATCCACCAACTGAACTGGCGCGTTACTTTGTACATCTAATGGACAATGATTATTATGAGAGAGAAAGCAAGCATTAGTGGGATTTAACAAAAATGCGCGCCAGGATTTGAACCCTCCAACCACATCATGCCACGCCAGCATCTTCCTCGTTTTGCCTGAAAATAAGAAATAGATAGCGGGGGTTTTAAACCCCCACTAAATGGCACCTGCAAATAATAGCGAATAGGGCATATGCAAATATAAAAAGGGCACGAATAGTGGAATTGATTCGTCTGGATGTCCTGGTTTCAATGGTACCAATTTGATTGTCCAATTTTTCCATATATGCAAAGCCCTAATTCAAAGTTCCTGAAACCCTAAAATACATTAATGGTAACTTTTGACACAGGCAGTATTAATTCAATTAGAGGGCACCAATAGCTTCAGAAGGTTCATGTTAGTGTAAATCAAACATTAAAACGTATGGAAAATGCATGTAAATTCAAATACGAATGTGAAAAATTTCATGAACAGGGCGATGTCATTCTACCACTTCTGGATGTATGGAGACTTGTCTTTGATTGTAAAAGCTTCCTGGGTCCCTTGGCAATGTATTGGAACACTTTTCAAGCCTTGAAACACCTTCTATGTATGACAATCGTTTTCAATTTTTTTGTCAAAAATGCAAGTTTGTTCCTTTGTTCTGAGCGCAGCTTCTGTGTCCTTTTCGCATTAGGGTTATGTTTGCCTATGTATGTAGATGGAATTAGGTTAGAAAAACCAAGCCCAAAGTCTTTGCATTCATGATTCAAATATTTGGTTTTCAATGATATCAAATCCAATCTTTTTGCCATGAAACCATTGCCAATTGCATAGAATCTTTCCTTTTGAGTGATGCACGAAATATTTGATTCATAAAGAGTGAATATGCTGCACAAAAAGATTTGGAAAACATGATTTTAGTATTTTTTTTCATAATTAATTTTAATTAAATGAATTAATAAGATTAATACTCAATTAATTAATTAAAAATAAGAAAATAACTCCCCTTTGGGTCAATGGGTCGTGCATGGACTTTGGGTAATGATTCATGGAAGAAATTGAGGCCCATTAGCAATTTGGAGGCATTTGAAGCAAAGTTGACTTTTCAAAATTCCCAAAAATTTCCCAACTTCCACAAGTCATATCTTGCTCAATTTTTAAGCTTTGATCATGTTCTTGGACATTTTGGAAAGGTCTTGAAGTCCTATAACCAATGCCTTTGGTCCCATGTCATTTTGATTTACCAATCTCAAGTTATGGTCTTTGACTTAAAGTGCCTTTTTGTTGACTTTTGAAAATGACCTATAATGTTGAGATTGATAACTTTTTGTGAGAGCATTTCTTGGACTTGAAGTGTGAAGATGAGTTGTAGGAAATGTCATTCTATTCACAATGAGCTTTGGATGAAATTTTTCTGATAAACCATGTGGAAGTTATGCCCTGGTCAATTTGCAGTTGACTTTTCAACTGTCCAAAAATAGCAACTTTTGCATCTTGAGACTTTTTGAGCCATGCTTTGAGAATCATGATCAAGAATTGATCAAATGATGTTTGTGGCTTCAAAATAAGATGGTGACCAAAAATTTTGACTTTTGACTGTCAAATGACCATTTTGCCCCTGTAGTCGACTGTGAAGCATTTAGGGTTTTTGACTGTGCCATTTGATGCTGTGAGTCTTGAAACTTGGCATATGGATGCTTGACAATGTATATGGGCATGTGGGACTTGATTGGACCCTTGGAAACTTCAATTTCTTTGCCATAACCAAAACCCTAATTTTGACTGTTAGGAGGCAATTGGACTGTGCAACCCTTGGGAGATTTTAAAGCATGCTCTTGGCAAATCTTGGAAAATCATGAAGAATATGGGAGGGCAAATTTTGGGGTACAACAGTTGCCCCTGTTCAATCTTCTTAGACCTGAGGATGTAGATTGGCTGTCGTGCCTTTCGTAATCTGAAGGTGGAAGATGATTGAACACTAGAGTCCCCAGAAATTTGCACTCACATAGTAGAGTGTTAGCAGTGCGCTGCAGGGAATGGGCTTATAGATGCCATTTGGAGACTGATGGATAGGAAGATGGGCTTACAGATGCCATGTTGAGAGGTGATGGATAGGTGGATGGGCTTATAGATGCCATCTGGGTGTCGATCGCGTAAGAGTTTCCTTAGTGAGAACTTGCGTACCTGAGGAAGAAAATGATTACCTGGCTTGTTACAGGAGTTGGTCTTCAAACTCTTTGTGTAGATGCGCCCTGGCTGGATACATGAATCGGATCTTTAAATTCTTCAGACGTGCCCTGGTGGGATACAGGAATCGAGTCCGGAGAATATAGTCGTCAACAGATACACCCTGGCAAGATACAGGAATCAGATCTTCGAACTCTTCAGACGCACCCTGGCAAGATACATGAATCGGGTCTGGTAATGTTAGTCGTCAACAGATACACCCTGGCAAGATACAGGAATCGGATCTTCGAAGTCTTCAGACGTGCCCTAGCGAGATACAGGAATCGAGTCTGGAACTTTAAAAGGTTTTGTCTCAGAGAAATCTTTAGGAATCGATTTAGCTGGACTAGAGGAGGTCTTGGAATAACTTTAGCAGCATCAGAAAAATCTTTAGGAATTGATTTCACTGGATTTGGATTAGCATCAGAAAAATCTTTAGGAATCGATTTAACTGGCTTTGTCTTCTTTCACTGGGTTAACATCATAAAAATCTTTAGGAATCGATTTAACTGGCTTTGAGAAGGCCTTTGACTGGATCGGCGTCGGAAAAATCTTTAGGAGTCGATTTAACTGGACCAGGAAAGGTCTTGGAGTCTTCAACTGGGTCTTCATCAGGAAAGTCTTTAGGAATCGATTTAACTGGACCAGAGAAGGCCTTTGACTGGATCGGCATCAGAAAAATCTTTAGGAGTCGATTTAACTGGACCAGGCAAGGTCTTGGAATCTTCAACTGGGTCTTCATCAGGAAAATCTTTAGGAATCGATTTAACTGGACCAGGGAAGGCCTTTGACTGGATCGGCATCAGAAAAATCTTTAGGAGTCGATTTAACTGGACCAGGCAAGGTCTTGGAATCTTCAACTGGGTCTTCATCAAGAAAATCTTTAGGAATCGATTTAACTGGACCAGAGAAGGCCTTTGACTGGATCGGCATCAGAAAAATCTTTAGGAGTCGATTTAACTGGACCAGGCAAGGTCTTGGAATAGCTGAGAACTTAACTGGATCTTTCCTGAAATGTAAAAGTCAGTCATATGCAATGCATGCCATGGATCAAGCAATGATGTTATCAACATAAATGAGATTGAAAGATATGATGTGTTTATGCATGTATCATGATGTATGACAATGTGATGTTTTTGAACGTATTTTCGTCTAGGAAAATATATCCTTGACGAATGACGGGAGTTAAATCCTGGGCTGATGGTTGAAGAGAGTTCTTCGTTTCCGCTGGGGATGAAGATTGCAAGAATGAACCGGTAGGAGAAGATGACTCCGTTGGGGAATAAACTTGAAGATTACTCTGTGGGGAGAAATTACTCTAGCGACCTTGCTGGGGAACAATACCCTGTGGGAAGAGAGGTACTTTGCTGGGATGTTGATGATAACTTCGCTGGGGATACTGTTGTTATGTTGGAAGTTTTTAATAGACTCCGCTGGGGAAGAAGACTTCGCCGAGGACGATCTTTCAGTGGCTTTTGGCTGAGGATAACCCAGTTATATCCTGGTGGGGAAATAACCTTTGAATAAAGCCGGGAGACGCGTTCGTGCTCTGCAGGGGGTAAGCTTCCAGAATCTACTGGGGATAAGCTTCCTGCTGGGGAGATGAATTCCGCTTTCCTGGGGGAATTTTGGATTGGACTCTCCTGGGGAAATTTTGAGATGTAATGGGGAAGTGGCTCCACTGAATGTCTGATATTCCGCCGGGGAACAATCTTAGATCAAGATTGCCGGGGATGCTTGTTGGGAATATTGCACTGAGGAATGTTGAGATCTGCTAGGGATACCCAATTTCCTTAAGGCTGACAGTATAACATTGCTTGGGGAGAGTATGTTGACTTGCTGGCTCACTCTCTGGGGAGTTAAGATATCTTGGTTGCGTTCTTCAGCCGAACTTACCTTGGTACCTTGGTGGACAGAGTAACTAGGTCGCTTAGACAACTCATTACTGCCCCTGTTTCTGTGGGAGAAGACACCTGTGGGGGTAATTGACAAATCTTCTGGTAGACAGGTGACGAGATGCCAGGACATAATCGTACGCTTTGATCCCTAATTTTTGCCTGGACCGCCCTTTCGGTTTTTCAGTCCACCGGGATACCCTTTTTTGCCCAAGTCGCCTTTTCAGGTTTTCGACTTGTCGGGTGTACAGATTTTTTTTCATTTCATCCCTTACTTTTGCCTGAACCCTTTTGGTTCGCCGGGAAACCCTTATTTTTGCCTAGGTGTGTCAACCTAGCGGGTCTTTGATTATGCGTAGTATTTTTTGACTATATCCACGCTCTCAGAATGTAGGGAGTTGCCCCTGTTAGAAGTGTGTTGCCATGCCACCAGAAGATGTTTGATCAGGCAAGATTCATTGCTGGAATGCCCCCAAGTGACTCAGGCGGAGATTTGCCCCAGGCTATTTGGTCTTTGAGAGATTCTTCGAATCTTGACTGGACTGTCCCAGATGACGGACCATGATCATGTCATGCCCCTTGATTGGATGTGCTTTTGTTCATTTAGACATTCGTCGTGCGAACTTCTATGCTGTTCAAACAAAATGTCATATGCAAGCAATGTTATTTTAAAAATGTAAAGCTTATGTCTGTCTTGAAGATTTTGAAAATGCATTCTTTTTCATAAAAACAAGTGAATTTTTTGTAAACAGTGATGTCAACTCGTTATTTTACCGCAAGCCTTAAGGAGTCAGGATACCTTTCGTAACAGTATGCTTTCGAACTAACCCGTGCTTCAGCTAGGACTTTTAAGGGTTGTAGCATGGCCTGGTTCACGGTTTAAGAAACAAAGGATAAAGGCTCAAATTTTATTTGTACCCACCCGCTCTTCGTGATGTTCTTCAATCCTAAACTCAGTTGATCGTACGTTAGACCTTGTTTGAGTCTTTGCTCTGATGTACCAGTGATGGTTCAGATACTGATAATTTATTTTGAACAGGCAGTCATTTCCTTTTGTTGAGGGTTTGTATGACCTATTTCTTTTTGATTTTATGATCCCTATTTTTTTGCGTGAACTGTTTCTTTTGTGATTACAGTCAGCGGGATGCCCCAGTTTTGTAAGTCTCCTTCATAGGTTTTGACTTATTGGGTTTTTATTTTTGAGATATAATGACTGCCTATCATTATGATTATTCGGAATCATCACTGTCTTCTTTTTTTTTTGTAAGGACCTCTTTGGTGCCATTTGTTATGCATTTGGATCAACTGAGAGAACTACCCTGCCCCAGGTTATGATAAAGGGTTTTAATTTTCGAAAAGAAAAACTCCTACTTCTTTGGCTCAGAGGGGTTGACGAGGGATTATCTTCCTTATAACTCCAGTGTTTAGGAATTGAAACAATGCCTGTACCTCATCAGCGGGGTCTGTTCAAAAGCATACTGTAAAGATCGTGGTATCGTTTTCGTCATCCTCCCTCAAGAGGCTTAGAATTATTAACCGAGAGTTGATCATCATAGAAAAGTGAAAGCGATTTTGAATATAATGAAAACAATTGTATTAATTCCAAAATAGACATATGCGATGCATTAATGAAATAACAACGTTTGACATGAATATTATTGTTTGAATAAACAAAGAAAAATACAACTTGAATTCAAAAGAACAAAAAGTATTTTCTATCCTACCCATGTTTTGGCAAGGGAGCAGTGATCACATTGGGAGCCTCGGGCGCCTCGAACTCAATCTCCTTTGCGTCAATCAAGTCCTGGATCTTATTTTTCAAGCTCCAACAATCATCTGTAGTATGCCCCGGGCTGTCAGAGTGATAAGCGCAGCGGGCGTTGGGATTATACTTGGGTGACGTTGTATTTTGATTCTTTGGAGCTTCTTTTAGAGTTACCAGCTTGGTCTCCAGCAACTGTGGCAACATCTGGGACAAGGTCATGCTGAGCCGAGTGAACTGCCTTCTCTCGCTCTTTTGTTGATTATGATGTTGAGGAGCACCAGCAGGTTTTGAGATCACCACTGCATTGACAGCTTGGCGGCGTTCTGGTCTGTTCTGTCTCCTTGAACCATAGACAACACTGGATTCCTTCTTAAAAGGTTTTTTATCGGTGCTCGATGAAGCATCCTTCTGTATCTTCCCATACTTGATACCAGCTTCAATCCTTTCCCCAGTCAAGACCAAATATGTAAACCCAGTAGCAGAATTCCCAATCAGGTGGTTGAAGAATGGACCAGACAGGGTCCCCAAGAACATGTCGACAAGCTCGCAGTCAGTCAAAGGCGGTTGTACCCTCCCATCAAGGTCTCTCCATTTCTGCGCATACTCTTTAAAACCTTCTCCCGATCCTAGCGACATACCCTGGAGTTGGGTACATGTAGGAGCGAGGTCGGTATTATATTGATACTGTTTGTAAAAAGCAGTAGCCAACTCCTCCCAGTTACGAACCTTGGTTCCATCCAGCTGATAGAACCATTCGAGATGAGTCCCTGAAAGACTCTCTTGGAAGAAGTGGATCCACAAGTTCTTGTCCACAGTGTATGGTTGAATCTTCTGCACATAAGACCTGAGATGCAGCCTGGGACAGGACGCCCCATCATACTTAGCAAAAGAAGGAGCCTTGAATTTGTGTGGGATCACCGCACCAGAAGATAGACCCAGGTCTCCGAAATCCAACCCAGGCACTTGTTGAATTTCCATGGCATTCAGACGATCCTCTAGTTGCTTGTACCGGTCCTCAGCTGGAGGGTACTGCTCATCATCAGTCTCGTTGTCGGAGACCACTGGACTAGGAACCTCTCTCCCTTGGGGACTGTCTTTCCCAACAGAGGAAGCAGCTTGATCAACATCATTTTGTGATACATTCCCAGATTTGCGCCTAGGGTTGAACAACACCGTCCTCTTCTTCTTCTTCTTCAGGAGCAGAGTCTTCAAATCCTGCTGGCCCTGGGCTAGACTCTTAATCAACTCCTGGAATTGGGCATTCTGGGCCTGGAGGGCCTGGATGGATTGCTCAGTAGATGCTTCAGGATTCATGATGAGACTGTTGAAATAAACAGCAAAGAAGGTAAGCAACCTGTAGAGAAAGGGTACCTGTTATGCAATGATGTGTATGATATGCATGCAATGTTTTCAAGGACCTCGCTGGGTAAACAAGAAGATTGTTAGCATTTGAATTTGTAGCTTGATTGAAGGAACTGCATGTTGTTGAGAGTCCTTCTTCAAGGGTCAAGGCTCACCATATCGAGTGGGTCATAGCCCCTGACAACCTTGGCTAGAGGAACCTTCTTCAAGTGTCAAAGCTCACCATATCAAGTGGGTCATAGCCTCTGACAACCTTGGCTAAAGGAAAATAAATCCTCTTTGCCCCTTCCTATACGTTTGATTCATCATGACCTGCATCACAAGCCCTTGAGATCCTTGAAATGGGTTAGTCCTTATGCAAGATGTATGCAATGGTATGATGTCATGATGTTATGCTAAAGCACACCATAAATATTCACATAGGCAAACATGATAAGGCACACAAGTCACACCACAGCCCTTAGAGTTTAGGCCAGCATGAGGTCTAGGTATTACCCTCTTTCAGTTTGTTGGTTAGGACTTGTCCTATCAGAAGTAACCGGGTTCTAGAGGATCCCAATATCACTGACTACCCTCAATCGGTCATAACTCCAGCATCGCAACCTTTTCTTGCGGCCAGAACCATCACGAGAGTTTAGCCTCAATGGGCGTAGCATACTGCTACTGTTCTATTGGCCAAGTTGGGTCATTTAAGGTTCTAAGGTCGGTTGGTGCTTAATGACTCCTCAGAAGACCCATATTCTCCTCGTTGCGACACAAGGGATATCGGTACATACCAAGGCGCCATACCAACGTAGCCACTGCTTCACCCATGTCGGTCTACGCCGGACAGGTCCCTCACAGCTTATGCTACCTAACAGGGTATCCCCAGATCCGGGTTAGGATCTATGTAACTCCGATGCAGCCCACAATAATAAAGCAAACAAACACAACAATTGAAAACACAAGTGATCTTAGTCCTAAGGTACACCCCACTTTTATAAGTATCCCCAGCAGAGTCGCCAGTTCTGTGATCGGTGGATCTGGAACTGACTGTTTAACGCTGGTTCGCGAAATGTCGCGGAAGCAAGAGTCGCCACCGTCTTTTATTTTCTCCAACATGGACAGGACAAAAGCACAACAAAATTCCTTATGAGATTAGCTCTCGGTTCGGGAGGTAGATTTATAGAAAGGGAAGGTGTTAGCACCCTTTCTATCCATGGTTATCCATGGGCTCTTAGATACTTGCTCATTGTGTTTTCAAAATGTTTGCTTTTCAAAGTAAGTGGGTTTGAAAAAGTTTCTTTGAAAGTTTCAGATCGACTCTTGTATCAGTCCTCAAGAGTGTTTGAAAAATCGTTTTGAAAGGTTTTTGAAAAGTGTCGGTGTGAAAAGAGTTTTTTTGATTTGTTTTGAATTAGAGCAAGTATCTATGAGTCATCTACCTACCCTAAGGAATTAGGCTGTGTAAATGTCCTTAAGGTAATGCCATCCCACCATTGAGAGGTAGGTAGCACCACCGTTGGAGGTGTTCGGGTCAATTCGAGTTTTAGGGACAGTGTGGTCACCAGAGCAACAGTAGGACACCTTAGAAGCTACCCTTATGCCATTGATCTTTTTATTCCGAGGCAACCGTTTCGAGGCAACTATTCTGAGGCAACCGTTCCGAGGCAACTTGTTCGAGGCAACTAGATCAATAGACATAAGGACTCACTAAGACGTCCTATACTCGACGACCACGTTTCGAGGGGCAAGGCAACAGTGAGGCGTACCCTAAGAGTGGTGTGTGAATTTGTGTGTCGTTTTCAATTATGTTTTATCTTGATCATGCATTGGGTGAGCTACGCTTTGATTTTATTTGGGCCATTCATTCTTTCATGTGATTAGCAGTTTAAAGGTGCCGAAATTAAAATGCGGAAAATAAAGGTCCTACGCTATTACAAGGCGCGGGTCTATACATCGCCAAATTAACAAAGACCCGTTTTTTTAATAAAATGCAGAAAGTAAATAAATTTCCTAATTACTATTACAAGGCTTGAGCAATTACATTATATTAAAAAGGGAAAAAAAATAAACGCGCGAAAAGAAATTAGAATCGAATATGCGAGGGCGTTGGACCCTTTAAAGAAATTAAATGAAATTAAATGAAATTAAAAATTAATTAATTATTCAATAAAGAAAAGAAGTTATTTTTTATGTTTTTTATATTTAATGGAAATAAAGAGAATTAATTAAAATTAGAAATTAAATAAAACCCTAGTTCTAAATTGTTTTTAATTGTTAAAGAAAAATATTTAAGTTTTGACCTAATTTATACTAATTATTTAATTACATGTTTATTTACAAAATAATTAATAGTTAATAATAATAATAAGAAAATTTTATTTATTGAGAAAAGAATTAAAAAAAAGCTAAAAACCTAATTTCTACATATTTTAGTTATTAAAGAAAAAGATTAAAATAAAACCTAATTTTACTAAATTGATTATCAAAAGATTTATTTACAAAAATATTAATGACTTAAATATTAAATAAACATATTTTATTTTTGACTTTTCTGGATTTTATATTTGTGAAAATTAATTTTGTGGATTAAATAAAACAATAAAGCAAAATAAAAGAATAAAAATGAGAATTAAAATAAAAATGAAAATATGCAAACCATGGGGTGTCTGACCCAATTGAGAGGTGTGTTTGAAGCATTTTTGGCCCAAGAATAAGGCCTTTTTTGACTTTCCTGGATCACATACTTGTGGTTGACTAAACGTGCATGATGGTCTCCACATTTTGGCCTTTGGATTGATCCTTATGCATAGGTGGCAAGCATAGATGTGGAGTTGCATGGTAGTCTCTTTGAGGCATGCTGCGCTGGAACACGTTAGTGTAAAAATTATGAAATATACAAGGGGACCTGGGAATCGAACCCAGGTCTCAGTACCTGCATGCCAACACATCCACCAACTGAACTGGCGCGTTACTTTGTACATCTAATGGACAATGATTATTATGAGAGAGAAAGCAAGCATTAGTGGGATTTAACAAAAATGCGCGCCAGGATTTGAACCCTCCAACCACATCAAGCCACGCCAGCATCTTCCTCGTTTTGCCTGAAAATAAGAAATAGATAGCGGGGATTTTAAACCCCCACTAAATGGCACCTGCAAATAATAGCGAATAGGGCATATGCAAATATAAAAAGGGCGCGAATAGTGGAATTGATTCGTCTGGATGTCCTGGTTTCAATGGTACCAATTTGATTGTCCAATTTTTCCATATATGCAAAGCCCTAATTCAAAGTTCCTGAAACCCTAAAATACATTAATGGTAACTTTTGACACAGGAAGTATTAATTCAATTAGAGGGCACCAATAGCTTCAGACGGTTCATGTTAGTGTAAATCAAACATTAAAACGTATGGAAAATGCATGTAAATTCAAATACGAATGTGAAAAATTTCATGAACAGGGCGATGTCATTCTACCACTTCTGGATGTATGGAGACTTGTCTTTGATTGTAAAAGCTTCCTGGGTCCCTTGGCAATGTATTGGAACACTTTTCAAGCCTTGAAACACCTTCTATGTATGACAATCGTTTTCAATTTTTTTGTCAAAAATGCAAGTTTGTTCCTTTGTTCTGAGCGCAGCTTCTGTGTCCTTTTCGCATTAGGGTTATGTTTGCCTATGTATGTAGATGGAATTAGGTTAGAAAAACCAAGCCCAAAGTCTTTGCATTCATGATTCAAATATTTGGTTTTCAATGATATCAAATCCAATCTTTTTGCCATGAAACCATTGCCAATTGCATAGAATCTTTCCTTTTGAGTGATGCACGAAATATTTGATTCATAAAGAGTGAATATGCTGCACAAAAAGATTTGGAAAACATGATTTTAGTATTTTTTTTCATAATTAATTTTAATTAAATGAATTAATAAGATTAATACTCAATTAATTAATTAAAAATAAGAAAATAACTCCCCTTTGGGTCAATGGGTCGTGCATGGACTTTGGGTAATGATTCATGGAAGAAATTGAGGCCCATTAGCAATTTGGAGGCATTTGAAGCAAAGTTGACTTTTCAAAATTCCCAAAAATTTCCCAACTTCCACAAGTCATATCTTGCTCAATTTTTAAGCTTTGATCATGTTCTTGGACATTTTGGAAAGGTCTTGAAGTCCTATAACCAATGCCTTTGGTCCCATGTCATTTTGATTTACCAATCTCAAGTTATGGTCTTTGACTTAAAGTGCCTTTTTGTTGACTTTTGAAAATGACCTATAATGTTGAGATTGATAACTTTTTGTGAGAGCATTTCTTGGACTTGAAGTGTGAAGATGAGTTGTAGGAAATGTCATTCTATTCACAATGAGCTTTGGATGAAATTTTTCTGATAAACCATGTGGAAGTTATGCCCTGGTCAATTTGCAGTTGACTTTTCAACTGTCCAAAAATAGCAACTTTTGCATCTTGAGACTTTTTGAGCCATGCTTTGAGAATCATGATCAAGAATTGATCAAATGATGTTTGTGGCTTCAAAATAAGATGGTGACCAAAAATTTTGACTTTTGACTGTCAAATGACCATTTTGCCCCTGTAGTCGACTGTGAAGCATTTAGGGTTTTTGACTGTGCCATTTGATGCTGTGAGTCTTGAAACTTGGCATATGGATGCTTGACAATGTATATGGGCATGTGGGACTTGATTGGACCCTTGGAAACTTCAATTTCTTTGCCATAACCAAAACCCTAATTTTGACTGTTAGGAGGCAATTGGACTGTGCAACCCTTGGGAGATTTTAAAGCATGCTCTTGGCAAATCTTGGAAAATCATGAAGAATATGGGAGGGCAAATTTTGGGGTACAACAGTTGCCCCTGTTCAATCTTCTTAGACCTGAGGATGTAGATTGGCTGTCGTGCCTTTCGTAATCTGAAGGTGGAAGATGATTGAACACTAGAGTCCCCAGAAATTTGCACTCACATAGTAGAGTGTTAGCAGTGCGCTGCAGGGAATGGGCTTATAGATGCCATTTGGAGACTGATGGATAGGAAGATGGGCTTACAGATGCCATGTTGAGAGGTGATGGATAGGTGGATGGGCTTATAGATGCCATCTGGGTGTCGATCGCGTAAGAGTTTCCTTAGTGAGAACTTGCGTACCTGAGGAAGAAAATGATTACCTGGCTTGTTACAGGAGTTGGTCTTCAAACTCTTTGTGTAGATGCGCCCTGGCTGGATACATGAATCGGATCTTTAAATTCTTCAGACGTGCCCTGGTGGGATACAGGAATCGAGTCCGGAGAATATAGTCGTCAACAGATACACCCTGGCAAGATACAGGAATCAGATCTTCGAACTCTTCAGACGCACCCTGGCAAGATACATGAATCGGGTCTGGTAATGTTAGTCGTCAACAGATACACCCTGGCAAGATACAGGAATCGGATCTTTGAAGTCTTCAGACGTGCCCTAGCGAGATACAGGAATCGAGTCTGGAACTTTAAAAGGTTTTGTCTCAGAGAAATCTTTAGGAATCGATTTAGCTGGACTAGAGGAGGTCTTGGAATAACTTTAGCAGCATCAGAAAAATCTTTAGGAATTGATTTCACTGGATTTGGATTAGCATCAGAAAAATCTTTAGGAATCGATTTAACTGGCTTTGTCTTCTTTCACTGGGTTAACATCATAAAAATCTTTAGGAATCGATTTAACTGGCTTTGAGAAGGCCTTTGACTGGATCGGCGTCGGAAAAATCTTTAGGAGTCGATTTAACTGGACCAGGAAAGGTCTTGGAGTCTTCAACTGGGTCTTCATCAGGAAAGTCTTTAGGAATCGATTTAACTGGACCAGAGAAGGCCTTTGACTGGATCGGCATCAGAAAAATCTTTAGGAGTCGATTTAACTAGACCAGGCAAGGTCTTGGAATCTTCAACTGGGTCTTCATCAGGAAAATCTTTAGGAATCGATTTAACTGGACCAGGGAAGGCCTTTGACTGGATCGGCATCAGAAAAATCTTTAGGAGTCGATTTAACTGGACCAGGCAAGGTCTTGGAATCTTCAACTGGGTCTTCATCAAGAAAATCTTTAGGAATCGATTTAACTGGACCAGAGAAGGCCTTTGACTGGATCGGCATCAGAAAAATCTTTAGGAGTCGATTTAACTGGACCAGGCAAGGTCTTGGAATAGCTGAGAACTTAACTGGATCTTTCCTGAAATGTAAAAGTCAGTCATATGCAATGCATGCCATGGATCAAGCAATGATGTTATCAACATAAATGAGATTGAAAGATATGATGTGTTTATGCATGTATCATGATGTATGACAATGTGATGTTTTTGAACGTATTTTCGTCTAGGAAAATATATCCTTGACGAATGACGGGAGTTAAATCCTGGGCTGATGGTTGAAGAGAGTTCTTCGTTTCCGCTGGGGATGAAGATTGCAAGAATGAACCGGTAGGAGAAGATGACTCCGTTGGGGAATAAACTTGAAGATTACTCTGTGGGGAGAAATTACTCTAGCGACCTTGCTGGGGAACAATACCCTGTGGGAAGAGAGGTACTTTGCTGGGATGTTGATGATAACTTCGCTGGGGATACTGTTGTTATGTTGGAAGTTTTTAATAGACTCCGCTGGGGAAGAAGACTTCGCCGAGGACGATCTTTCAGTGGCTTTTGGCTGAGGATAACCCAGTTATATCCTGGTGGGGAAATAACCTTTGAATAAATCCGGGAGACGCGTTCGTGCTCTGCAGGGGGTAAGCTTCCAGAATCTACTGGGGATAAGCTTCCTGCTGGGGAGATGAATTCCGCTTTCCTGGGGGAATTTTGGATTGGACTCTCCTGGGGAAATTTTGAGATGTAATGGGGAAGTGGCTCCACTGAATGTCTGATATTCCGCCGGGGAACAATCTTAGATCAAGATTGCCGGGGATGCTTGTTGGGAATATTGCACTGAGGAATGTTGAGATCTGCTAGGGATACCCAATTTCCTTAAGGCTGACAGTATAACATTGCTTGGGGAGAGTATGTTGACTTGCTGGCTCACTCTCTGGGGAGTTAAGATATCTTGGTTGCGTTCTTCAGCCGAACTTACCTTGGTACCTTGGTGGACAGAGTAACTAGGTCGCTTAGACAACTCATTACTGCCCCTGTTTCTGTGGGAGAAGACACCTGTGGGGGTAATTGACAAATCTTCTGGTAGACAGGTGACGAGATGCCAGGACATAATCGTACGCTTTGATCCCTAATTTTTGCCTGGACCGCCCTTTCGGTTTTTCAGTCCACCGGGATACCCTTTTTTGCCCAAGTCGCCTTTTCAGGTTTTCGACTTGTCGGGTGTACAGATTTTTTTTCATTTCATCCCTTACTTTTGCCTGAACCCTTTTGGTTCGCCGGGAAACCCTTATTTTTGCCTAGGTGTGTCAACCTAGCGGGTCTTTGATTATGCGTAGTATTTTTTGACTATATCCACGCTCTCAGAATGTAGGGAGTTGCCCCTGTTAGAAGTGTGTTGCCATGCCACCAGAAGATGTTTGATCAGGCAAGATTCATTGCTGGAATGCCCCCAAGTGACTCAGGCGGAGATTTGCCCCAGGCTATTTGGTCTTTGAGAGATTCTTCGAATCTTGACTGGACTGTCCCAGATGACGGACCATGATCATGTCATGCCCCTTGATTGGATGTGCTTTTGTTCATTTAGACATTCGTCGTGCGAACTTCTATGCTGTTCAAACAAAATGTCATATGCAAGCAATGTTATTTTAAAAATGTAAAGCTTATGTCTGTCTTGAAGATTTTGAAAATGCATTCTTTTTCATAAAAACAAGTGAATTTTTTGTAAACAGTGATGTCAACTCGTTATTTTACCGCAAGCCTTAAGGAGTCAGGATACCTTTCGTAACAGTATGCTTTCGAACTAACCCGTGCTTCAACTAGGACTTTTAAGGGTTGTAGCATGGCCTGGTTCACGGTTTAAGAAACAAAGGATAAAGGCTCAAATTTTATTTGTACCCACCCGCTCTTCGTGATGTTCTTCAATCCTAAACTCAGTTGATCGTACGTTAGACCTTGTTTGAGTCTTTGCTCTGATGTACCAGTGATGGTTCAGATACTGATAATTTATTTTGAACAGGCAGTCATTTCCTTTTGTTGAGGGTTTGTATGACCTATTTCTTTTTGATTTTATGATCCCTATTTTTTTGCGTGAACTGTTTCTTTTGTGATTACAGTCAGCGGGATGCCCCAGTTTTGTAAGTCTCCTTCATAGGTTTTGACTTATTGGGTTTTTATTTTTGAGATATAATGACTGCCTATCATTATGATTATTCGGAATCATCACTGTCTTCTTTTTTTTTTGTAAGGACCTCTTTGGTGCCATTTGTTATGCATTTGGATCAACTGAGAGAACTACCCTGCCCCAGGTTATGATAAAGGGTTTTAATTTTCGAAAAGAAAAACTCCTACTTCTTTGGCTCAGAGGGGTTGACGAGGGATTATCTTCCTTATAACTCCAGTGTTTAGGAATTGAAACAATGCCTGTACCTCATCAGCGGGGTCTGTTCAAAAGCATACTGTAAAGATCGTGGTATCGTTTTCGTCATCCTCCCTCAAGAGGCTTAGAATTATTAACCGAGAGTTGATCATCATAGAAAAGTGAAAGCGATTTTGAATATAATGAAAACAATTGTATTAATTCCAAAATAGACATATGCGATGCATTAATGAAATAACAACGTTTGACATGAATATTATTGTTTGAATAAACAAAGAAAAATACAACTTGAATTCAAAAGAACAAAAAGTATTTTCTATCCTACCCATGTTTTGGCAAGGGAGCAGTGATCACATTGGGAGCCTCGGGCGCCTCGAACTCAATCTCCTTTGCGTCAATCAAGTCCTGGATCTTATTTTTCAAGCTCCAACAATCATCTGTAGTATGCCCCGGGCTGTCAGAGTGATAAGCGCAGCGGGCGTTGGGATTATACTTGGGTGACGTTGTATTTTGATTCTTTGGAGCTTCTTTTAGAGTTACCAGCTTGGTCTCCAGCAACTGTGGCAACATCTGGGACAAGGTCATGCTGAGCCGAGTGAACTGCCTTCTCTCGCTCTTTTGTTGATTATGATGTTGAGGAGCACCAGCAGGTTTTGAGATCACCACTGCATTGACAGCTTGGCGGCGTTCTGGTCTGTTCTGTCTCCTTGAACCATAGACAACACTGGATTCCTTCTTAAAAGGTTTTTTATCGGTGCTCGATGAAGCATCCTTCTGTATCTTCCCATACTTGATACCAGCTTCAATCCTTTCCCCAGTCAAGACCAAATATGTAAACCCAGTAGCAGAATTCCCAATCAGGTGGTTGAAGAATGGACCAGACAGGGTCCCCAAGAACATGTCGACAAGCTCGCAGTCAGTCAAAGGCGGTTGTACCCTCCCATCAAGGTCTCTCCATTTCTGCGCATACTCTTTAAAACCTTCTCCCGATCCTAGCGACATACCCTGGAGTTGGGTACATGTAGGAGCGAGGTCGGTATTATATTGATACTGTTTGTAAAAAGCAGTAGCCAACTCCTCCCAGTTACGAACCTTGGTTCCATCCAGCTGATAGAACCATTCGAGATGAGTCCCTGAAAGACTCTCTTGGAAGAAGTGGATCCACAAGTTCTTGTCCACAGTGTATGGTTGAATCTTCTGCACATAAGACCTGAGATGCAGCCTGGGACAGGACGCCCCATCATACTTAGCAAAAGAAGGAGCCTTGAATTTGTGTGGGATCACCGCACCAGAAGATAGACCCAGGTCTCCGAAATCCAACCCAGGCACTTGTTGAATTTCCATGGCATTCAGACGATCCTCTAGTTGCTTGTACCGGTCCTCAGCTGGAGGGTACTGCTCATCATCAGTCTCGTTGTCGGAGACCACTGGACTAGGAACCTCTCTCCCTTGGGGACTGTCTTTCCCAACAGAGGAAGCAGCTTGATCAACATCATTTTGTGATACATTCCCAGATTTGCGCCTAGGGTTGAACAACACCGTCCTCTTCTTCTTCTTCTTCAGGAGCAGAGTCTTCAAATCCTGCTGGCCCTGGGCTAGACTCTTAATCAACTCCTGGAATTGGGCATTCTGGGCCTGGAGGGCCTGGATGGATTGCTCAGTAGATGCTTCAGGATTCATGATGAGACTGTTGAAATAAACAGCAAAGAAGGTAAGCAACCTGTAGAGAAAGGGTACCTGTTATGCAATGATGTGTATGATATGCATGCAATGTTTTCAAGGACCTCGCTGGGTAAACAAGAAGATTGTTAGCATTTGAATTTGTAGCTTGATTGAAGGAACTGCATGTTGTTGAGAGTCCTTCTTCAAGGGTCAAGGCTCACCATATCGAGTGGGTCATAGCCCCTGACAACCTTGGCTAGAGGAACCTTCTTCAAGTGTCAAAGCTCACCATATCAAGTGGGTCATAGCCTCTGACAACCTTGGCTAAAGGAAAATAAATCCTCTTTGCCCCTTCCTATACGTTTGATTCATCATGACCTGCATCACAAGCCCTTGAGATCCTTGAAATGGGTTAGTCCTTATGCAAGATGTATGCAATGGTATGATGTCATGATGTTATGCTAAAGCACACCATAAATATTCACATAGGCAAACATGATAAGGCACACAAGTCACACCACAGCCCTTAGAGTTTAGGCCAGCATGAGGTCTAGGTATTACCCTCTTTCAGTTTGTTGGTTAGGACTTGTCCTATCAGAAGTAACCGGGTTCTAGAGGATCCCAATATCACTGACTACCCTCAATCGGTCATAACTCCAGCATCGCAACCTTTTCTTGCGGCCAGAACCATCACGAGAGTTTAGCCTCAATGGGCGTAGCATACTGCTACTGTTCTATTGGCCAAGTTGGGTCATTTAAGGTTCTAAGGTCGGTTGGTGCTTAATGACTCCTCAGAAGACCCATATTCTCCTCGTTGCGACACAAGGGATATCGGTACAGACCAAGGCGCCATACCAACGTAGCCACTGCTTCACCCATGTCGGTCTACGCCGGACAGGTCCCTCACAGCTTATGCTACCTAACAGGGTATCCCCAGATCCGGGTTAGGATCTATGTAACTCCGATGCAGCCCACAATAATAAAGCAAACAAACACAACAATTGAAAACACAAGTGATCTTAGTCCTAAGGTACACCCCACTTTTATAAGTATCCCCAGCAGAGTCGCCAGTTCTGTGATCGGTGGATCTGGAACTGACTGTTTAACGCTGGTTCGCGAAATGTCGCGGAAGCAAGAGTCGCCACCGTCTTTTATTTTCTCCAACATGGACAGGACAAAAGCACAACAAAATTCCTTATGAGATTAGCTCTCGGTTCGGGAGGTAGATTTATAGAAAGGGAAGGTGTTAGCACCCTTTCTATCCATGGTTATCCATGGGCTCTTAGATACTTGCTCATTGTGTTTTCAAAATGTTTGCTTTTCAAAGTAAGTGGGTTTGAAAAAGTTTCTTTGAAAGTTTCAGATCGACTCTTGTATCAGTCCTCAAGAGTGTTTGAAAAATCGTTTTGAAAGGTTTTTGAAAAGTGTCGGTGTGAAAAGAGTTTTTTTGATTTGTTTTGAATTAGAGCAAGTATCTATGAGTCATCTACCTACCCTAAGGAATTAGGCTGTGTAAATGTCCTTAAGGTAATGCCATCCCACCATTGAGAGGTAGGTAGCACCACCGTTGGAGGTGTTCGGGTCAATTCGAGTTTTAGGGACAGTGTGGTCACCAGAGCAACAGTAGGACACCTTAGAAGCTACCCTTATGCCATTGATCTTTTTATTCCGAGGCAACCGTTTCGAGGCAACTATTCTGAGGCAACCGTTCCGAGGCAACTTGTTCGAGGCAACTAGATCAATAGACATAAGGACTCACTAAGACGTCCTATACTCGACGACCACGTTTCGAGGGGCAAGGCAACAGTGAGGCGTACCCTAAGAGTGGTGTGTGAATTTGTGTGTCGTTTTCAATTATGTTTTATCTTGATCATGCATTGGGTGAGCTACGCTTTGATTTTATTTGGGCCATTCATTCTTTCATGTGATTAGCAGTTTAAAGGTGCCGAAATTAAAATGCGGAAAATAAAGGTCCTACGCTATTACAAGGCGCGGGTCTATACATCGCCAAATTAACAAAGACCCGTTTTTTTAATAAAATGCAGAAAGTAAATAAATTTCCTAATTACTATTACAAGGCTTGAGCAATTACATTATATTAAAAAGGGAAAAAAAATAAACGCGCGAAAAGAAATTAGAATCGAATATGCGAGGGCGTTGGACCCTTTAAAGAAATTAAATGAAATTAAATGAAATTAAAAATTAATTAATTATTCAATAAAGAAAAGAAGTTATTTTTTATGTTTTTTATATTTAATGGAAATAAAGAGAATTAATTAAAATTAGAAATTAAATAAAACCCTAGTTCTAAATTGTTTTTAATTGTTAAAGAAAAATATTTAAGTTTTGACCTAATTTATACTAATTATTTAATTACATGTTTATTTACAAAATAATTAATAGTTAATAATAATAATAAGAAAATTTTATTTATTGAGAAAAGAATTAAAAAAAAGCTAAAAACCTAATTTCTACATATTTTAGTTATTAAAGAAAAAGATTAAAATAAAACCTAATTTTACTAAATTGATTATCAAAAGATTTATTTACAAAAATATTAATGACTTAAATATTAAATAAACATATTTTATTTTTGACTTTTCTGGATTTTATATTTGTGAAAATTAATTTTGTGGATTAAATAAAACAATAAAGCAAAATAAAAGAATAAAAATGAGAATTAAAATAAAAATGAAAATATGCAAACCATGGGGTGTCTGACCCAATTGAGAGGTGTGTTTGAAGCATTTTTGGCCCAAGAATAAGGCCTTTTTTGACTTTCCTGGATCACATACTTGTGGTTGACTAAACGTGCATGATGGTCTCCACATTTTGGCCTTTGGATTGATCCTTATGCATAGGTGGCAAGCATAGATGTGGAGTTGCATGGTAGTCTCTTTGAGGCATGCTGCGCTGGAACACGTTAGTGTAAAAATTATGAAATATACAAGGGGACCTGGGAATCGAACCCAGGTCTCAGTACCTGCATGCCAACACATCCACCAACTGAACTGGCGCGTTACTTTGTACATCTAATGGACAATGATTATTATGAGAGAGAAAGCAAGCATTAGTGGGATTTAACAAAAATGCGCGCCAGGATTTGAACCCTCCAACCACATCAAGCCACGCCAGCATCTTCCTCGTTTTGCCTGAAAATAAGAAATAGATAGCGGGGATTTTAAACCCCCACTAAATGGCACCTGCAAATAATAGCGAATAGGGCATATGCAAATATAAAAAGGGCGCGAATAGTGGAATTGATTCGTCTGGATGTCCTGGTTTCAATGGTACCAATTTGATTGTCCAATTTTTCCATATATGCAAAGCCCTAATTCAAAGTTCCTGAAACCCTAAAATACATTAATGGTAACTTTTGACACAGGAAGTATTAATTCAATTAGAGGGCACCAATAGCTTCAGACGGTTCATGTTAGTGTAAATCAAACATTAAAACGTATGGAAAATGCATGTAAATTCAAATACGAATGTGAAAAATTTCATGAACAGGGCGATGTCATTCTACCACTTCTGGATGTATGGAGACTTGTCTTTGATTGTAAAAGCTTCTTGGGTCCCTTGGCAATGTATTGGAACACTTTTCAAGCCTTGAAACACCTTCTATGTATGAAAACCGTTTTCAATTTTTTTGTCAAAAATGCAAGTTTGTTCCTTTGTTCTGAGCGCAGCTTCTGTGTCCTTTTCGCATTAGGGTTATGTTTGCCTATGTATGTAGATGGAATTAGGTTAGAAAAACCAAGCCCAAAGTCTTTGCATTCATGATTCAAATATTTGGTTTTCAATGATATCAAATCCAATCTTTTTGCCATGAAACCATTGCCAATTGCATAGAATCTTTCCTTTTGAGTGATGCACGAAATATTTGATTCATAAAGAGTGAATATGCTGCACAAAAAGATTTGGAAAACATGATTTTAGTATTTTTTCATAATTAATTTTAATTAAATGAATTAATAAGATTAAAAACTCAATTAATTAATTAAAAATAAGAAAATAACTCCCCTTTGGGTCAATGGGTCGTGCATGGCCTTTGTGTAATGATTCATGGAAGAAATTGAGGCCCATTAGCAATTTTGAGGCATTTGAAGCAAAGTTGACTTTTCAAAATTCCCAAAAATTTCCCAACTTCCACAAGAGATATCTTGCTCAATTTTTAAGTTTTGATCATGTTCTTGGACATTTTGGAAAGGTATTGAAGTCCTCTAACCAATGCCTTTGGTCCCATGTCATTTTGATTTACCAATATCAAGTTATGGTCTTTGACTTAAAGTGCCTTTTTGTTGACTTTTGAAAATGACCTATAATGTTGAGATTGATAACTTTTTGTGAGAGAATTTATTGGACTTGAAGTGTGAAGATGAGTTGTAGGAAATGTCATTCTCTTCACAATGAGCTTTGTATGGAATTTTTCTGATAAACCATGTGGAAGTTATGCCCTGGTCAATTTGCAGTTGACTTTTCAGCTGTCCAAAAATAGCAACTTTTGCATCTTGAGACTTTTTGAGCCATGCTTTGAGAATCATGATCAAGAATTGATCAAATGATGTTTGTGGCTTCAAAATAAGATGTTGACTAAAATTTTTGACTTTTGACTGTTAAATGACCATTTTGCCCCTGTAGTCGACTGTGAAGCATTTAGGGTTTTTGACTGTGCCATTTGATGCTGTGAGTCTTGAAACTTGGCATATGGATGCTTGACAATGTATATGGGCATGTGGGACTTGATTGGACCCTTGGAAACTTCAATTTCTTTGCCATAACCAAAACCCTAATTTTGACTGTTAGGAGGCCATTGGACTGTGCAACCCTTGGGAGATTTTGAAGCATGCTCTTGGCAAATCTTGGAAAATCTTGAAGAATATGGGAGGGCAAATTTTGGGGTACAACAGTTACTAATCTTCACATGTGGCCCTCCGGCACTGGCACGGCGCACAGTCTTCTGAGCAGTTGAAGTAAACCCCAAACCAAACTTGTTTGATTTGTACGGGATGTCCGGAAGCTGCCCTCAAATGGTGCATCCCCCCTCTTCCACTACTGCCTTTGCATCGTTTAGAGATGACATCCAAAGTGGAGGTCTTGTGATCATAGGAGTTGAGGATACCGCTTTGGTTACCGCCACTTCTTGGGAGACTTCTTCAAAATGTTGGAAAGGGGTTTCAATGAACTCGCCATCCAATTCCACATATCGAAAATAATTCAGATGACTAATCATGTACTCCTCTTCCCCGTGGACAGTTATGATCTTCCCTTGGACAGGGTATTTCAGCATCTGATGCAAAGTGGAGGTGACAACACCAACATTGTGAATCCAGGGGCGTCCCAACAAACAAGAGTAAGAAAGACGGATGTCCATCACATAGAAAGTTGAATTGAACGTCTGAGTTCCCACCTTGATCGGAATGTCCACCTCCCCATGGACCATCCTCTTAGAGCCGTCAAATGCTCTCACAATTATATTACTGGGTTTTAATGTTAGCCCCTCACAATCCAACCTATCAAGGGCTTTCTTTGGTAAGACGTTCAGAGATGAACCAGTGTCTACCAAGATATGGGCTAGGGTCGTTCCTCTACACTCTACTGAGAAATGTAATGCCTCATTGTGTTTTCTCCCTCTGGGTGTCAAGTTAGCATCAGAGAAACCCAGGCCATTATCAACTGTCAGACTGGCCACACACTCTTGGAATTGGTCTGCATACGTCTCTTGCGGCACATGAGCTGTCTTTAGAAATTTTACCAGAGCTTGTGCATGTGCCTCAGAGCATAGCAGCAATGCTAACATAGAGATTTTGGAGGGGGTCTGCCCCAACTGTTCAACCACATCATAATCACTCTTCTTAATTATCCTCATGATTTCTTCCATCTCCTTCTTGGATGTTTCAGGGATAGATTGAGCCTTCGTCCGGACAGGCTCTTCTTGAATGTTTTTCCTTTATTCTCAGCAGTGGAAGTAGGAATAGGAATTGTATTGTATTTGTCGGTAGGTACACTTTCAGGTACAATCACTGGTGCACAGGTAATCTTCGGAACGACCACAGGTCCAAAGACTGCCTTTGGAGGGGTAATCTCTGGAGAGAAGATTCTCCCACTACGGGTGATTTTTCTTGTTCCGGAAATATTACTGATGTCAGAATTGTCCTCTTTGGAGCACTCTTCTTCGGCGGTCAATTTATCCTGTTTAATACCATGGTAGTAGATTTCTCCACCATAATTCCATGGTACTGTTTTATCTGATTGGTACGGGACCGGCCCGGGCATTGTAATCTTAAGTGGAGTAGTCATTGGAGCAGATGTAATCCTAACGGGTCTTTTAGGGACCCTGGAAGGATTGACGTAGATGGTTATTATTGAAACTTCTTTAACTGGAACGGGTGAAATAGGAGCTTTCTCAAACAAAATTTCTTGGTTATCAATCAGTTGTTGGATACCTTTTTTCAACAGAGGGCAGTCAAATGATGAGGATAGGCAAACATGGCCGTCTTTGTCACATCCTGGGAATATACCAGCTTTCAACAAATTCAACTTGACGGTCGGGAGCAGAGTTAAAAGTTCATCCACGATAGCAACAAACAGATCTTCCTCAACAGTATTGGCATTGTGTCCATGCCTAGGCATCAGAGCAGAAATAACATTCGGTTTCTCAAGCGCTTCAAACTCAACTTCCTTCGCGTCTATCAGTTCTTGAATTTTGTTCTTCAGAGCCCAACAGTTGTTGGTGTCGTGCCCTGGACTTTCATAATGGTATGCACAGCTGGCATTCAGATGGTAGTGAGGAGACACAGTATTGGGATTTTTTTGGGCCTCTTTTAAAATGGCCAGATTCAACTTCAGAAGATGTGGTAGGACCTGGGCTGGAGTCATGTTAATCTTGGTGAATTGTCGGATCGGCCTTTCCACCCTTGGTTGATTATTTCTCGGTTGGTTATTTCTTGGCTTGTCTGATGCAGGCTTTTGAATCATAATGGCCCCCACCGTTGGTCGGCGCTCAGCTCTTCCCTGATTCCTCTGTGAATAGACAGCAAACACTTCCTTCTTTCCAGTGAAGGGATTTTTTTACAGCTGTAGAGGCAGATGTGTCTTTCTGAATTTTCCCACTTCTTATACCAGTTTCCACCCTCTCGCCAATTAAAATCAATTCAGTGAACTCTGCAGAGGAGCTCCCAATCAAATGATTAAAATAAGGACCTGATAGAGTTCCCAATAACATGTCCACTAACTCCCTTTCAGATAAAGGGGGTTGCACCCTTCCGGCTAGATCCCTCCATTTTTGTGTGTAGTCTTTGAAGCTCTCATTGGATACCATGGACATACTCTGGAGTTGAGTACGGGTTGGTGCCAAATCGGAGTTGTATTGATACTATTTATAGAAGGGTGCTGCCAAGTCTTTCCAATTATGGACATCGGTCCTCTCCAACTGGTAGAACCAATCAAGCTGCGTTCCTGATAAATTGTCCTGGAAAAAGTGGACCCACAAGTCTTTGTCAGCAGAATGCGGCTGAATCTTCCTGACATAAGATCGAAGGTGCATTTTGGGACAAGACACCCCATCATACTTGGCAAATAATGGCACTTTAAATTTCGGCGGGATTACTATTCCTGACACCAACCCCAATTCCTTGAAATCTAGCCCCGGTACTCTCTGTATCTCCATGGCAATTAGGCGCTCTTCCAGGTGTTTATATTTGTCATCGGCGGGAGAGTATTGTTGTTCAGAGTAGTCCTCTTCTTCCTCAGAATCTGATGGTACTGCCATTTCTTTTCCTTTTCTTTCCCCTTCGTCAGAGGTTGTTGGAAATTCTAAGGTCCTTCTGGCTTGTCCCTGAAACCTTCTGCCCATGATAACCACACCGGCTGGCTTCTTCTTCTTTTTCTCTTTTTCTTTTTCTAGAAAAGTATTTAGTTCCTCCTGCCCCTTGGCTAAGGTCAAGAGTAACTGTTGAAATTGTGTATTTTGAGCTTGCAAATCTTTAACCGTTTGTTCAAGATCCATCTTCTGAAATAAACAGCAGAGGGATGAGGAAACTTGTTGTGAAGACCTGTTTATGCTCATGATGAATGATATATATTCATGCAATGTTTTCAAGGATTTGAAAATTCAAATTTGTGTCAAATAAAAAGGAACACACGTTATATTAATAAAATAGAATTTGAGTACATCAATTCCCCTAGGGAAAAATAATACAAAATCCTAAGATAAAAAGACGTTGCACATCCTCTTTGGTGCAATGTAGGTGTTAAGAGTCTGCTCTTCGTGAAGTAACCGAGTGAGTTCCAAAACCTTCTTCTCGCTTGCGTAGAATTGGGCTTCGAAGGTATTGTGTTCTTCTTTGAGCTGTATCCAACCCCTTTGTAGATCTTTGAGTGATGTTGGCATGTCAGGATGTAGGATGGTGTATGGAACCTCTCCTTCCTTAACAGGCTCTATAATCACTGGGAGAATGGAGGGGTAAGGCATCATAAGACTTTGGGCGCGGGTTTGTACCCACTTGAGGTAAGGCTCAAGAGGTATGGAATTCTTGTGTCCCAAGGTCTTACTATCTACCTTGTTTGGCATCCTCCAAGCTCGGATGAATCTTTGGCAAAGACCTTGATTGTCGTTGTCGAAGTCAAAAACAAATCCTTGAATCAGCATGTCATGTGGCCCATCCCTTCAGGCATAACCAAACTGTCTTAGAGCCAAGCAAGGGTTGTAGGTGATGCCTCCCCTAATGCCAAGTAGAGGGACATTAGGGAATTCCCCATAACGGTCGACAATGATAACATTCTCTTTGGATCGAGAACACCAATGGATATCTGAATGCTTAAGTGTCATCAACCTTTGTGACCACCTCAAACCTTGCTCATTCTTCAAGACTGATTGGGGAAGATGAGAAATAAACCATCTTGCCATGAGAGGAGTGCAACACATAAGAACACCTCTTTTCCTCATTGTACGAGTGTGAAAAGAGTGTAAGATATCTCCAAGCAAAGTAGGCACCGGATTGCGTGACATGAAGATTTTGACAGTACTCACATCTATGAGTTGGTCAGGAGTAGGGAACAAGACCATCCCATAGATGAGAAGAGCTACAATCTCCTCAAAAGCTTGTAAGTCCAAGGAGTTCCAACAGCTTTGGGCCTTCTCAAACAAGAACTTTACCAAGAAACCTTTGACACCACTTCTAGTTTCTCAATGGGTTGTGACATCAGATGAGTGCAAGTGCAGGGCTTGAGCAATCTCTTCTGGCTTTGGATCTCTTTCCATACCGTTGAAAGGTAGTTAATTGAAAAAAGGAATCCTCAAGAGTTGAGAGAATTTTTCCAAAGTAGGCATAAGCTGGTAGTCAGGAAATGTGAAATAGTGATGCAAAGGGTCAAAGAACTGGAAGAGAACCTTCATCACGTCTTCCTCTGTGTTGGAAGTGACTAAGTTGAGTAGACGACCATGTCTCTCGGTGAACGAAGAGTTCTCAGGAATCCTTGAAACTAGCTCCTTGAGTTGTGGAGTAATTCTTACAAGGTTGACTTGGATAGTTTTCCTGCGAAGTGAATCTGTAACCTACAAAACAGGAACAAAGATGAATTTCCAAAATCCTTGAAAGGGTTAGTGGATGCATATGATGCTCATGATGTCCATGATGTTATGCACAAGTGTATATGTACAAGCAAATCAAACAAGTTCCTAGTTTAGGCTTGCATGGGGTTTCATAGGTAAGTATCCTCTTGAAGTTTAGTTGGCTCAACCTGTCCTAGAAATAGTAACCGGGTTATAAGGAGCTCAATATCACTGGATTGTTTTCTTGTTCATTGTTTTAATTCAAGCCTCTTTATTGGAGACCGAAATATTCCAAGAAACCAACCCTTAATGAGTGTAGTATCTAGTATCTACCAACTTCGGACTGCACTAAAGCCGGTCATCTCACTACATCCTAAAAGGCCAAGTTGGTCAAGTAAATGTTCTAGAAGTTCGTTAGTGCTTCATGAAATCACTCAGCGGCCCCGTATTCTCTTTGATTAACTCAAAGGCTACCGGTACCCACAAATATGTTGCACTAACATAGCTATTGCTTAGACCGTGTCGGTATACCTCGCACAGTTTCCACAATGTATTGCTATTTACCTATAATGTTTCCCAAATCCGGGTGGAGGATTCAAACCCAAACAATAGAACCAAAAGGTAAAGCAAACAAGTCAAACAATATAAGCAAATAAAGGTGATCTAAACCCTAAGGTAACCCCACTTTTATAATTTTCCCCAGCAGAGTCGCCAGTTCTGTGATACGGTGGGAGAATTGACTTGAGGTTTTGCGTTTTGTCGCAAATGTCGCGGTTAGCAAGAGTCGCCACCGGCTTTTATTTTATCCAAAAGGAAAGGTAAAAAAGCACAGGAAAGACCTTCGAGATGTTTTCTTTAGTTCGGGGGTAGATTATGAAAAGGGAAGGTGTTAGCACCCTTTTCATCCATGGTTTTCCATGGGCTCTTAGTTACTTGCTTAGATAACTTGCTTTGCTTTATTTTGTTTGAAATGGTGTTTGGTGTGGTTTTGAAATTATTTTGAAAAGAGGCCATTCGTTTAGGCAATCTTTGTAATGATTCTCATTCGTAAGAATGTATACAAAGATGTTTGTCTTTTGAAAAATGTTTTCAATGTTTTGTAAGATGTTTTGAAATGTTTTGAAATGTGTGTGTGTTTGTTTTTGAAAATAGCAAGGATTGTTTTGAAATGGAGCGAGTAACTTAGAAGCTATCTACCTACTCAAATGTCTTTCTTGTGTATTTTTATTCCTTTGACATTGTTGACTTACCATTGATTTGGTAAGCAACCCTATCTTTGGATGTAAATGAGACGGGCGTGGATCATCATATGACCATGATAGCAATGTTGCCAAGTATCTTAGCATTTTTGAGGGACCAGGATCATTTTGTTTAGGCAACTTTTAAATAGCGTCATCGAGGGACTATGATCTTATATTTGTTTTGTTTTTCCAAGATACTTCGCATTTGTAACATGGCCATTTTATTTTAGGCAACCAAGTGGGAGGAACCCTAAGGGTGCTTGTGTACAAAGTGTGTCATTTTCATGCTTTTGTCTTGCATTTAGGTTTTTTCTATTTTGCTTGTTTTTTATTCTTGTCATGCAAAACCTAATTACTAAGCATAGTATATAAAGCGATAAATTGCGTAAAATAAACTAAGCTATTACAACAATTATTATGGGAGGGGGGATATAAGTTTTGAATGGGGATTTTGCACAAATATAAACCTAAATATATTATTACAACCAAATTGAATATTATGCGAATTAAATAAACATACAAATATTTAAAATGCAATGCAATGTTTATGTAAAAAAAAATTTGGTATTTGTTTTTTGTATGAGAAAATAATTTAATTTAAAACCTAAAAAATAAGGAAAAAATAATATTATTTTTGGAGGGGTGAAACCCTAATTTTTTTTAATTAAAAGAAAATAATGCTTTATGTTATTATTTTGTCCATTTTTTGTACAAGAAAATAATAAATAATATTATATGTAAATACTAAAAATTAAATATGTATAAAAATAGGTATTTATGAGTATAAATAGTATAATAAAAATAATAAGTATTTTTAAATATATTTACAAGTTAATTAAGAAAATAAAATCTATTTATCATAATAAACTAATTTTTATGTAAAAATAAAAAATAAAAAATAAAAAATAAAATTGCAAAAAATAAAGAAATTATTTTTAGGATTTTTATTATTCAGAAATAAATAAATAAAAGCTATAAATATGAAAATATGAAGAAAAAAATATGAAAAATATAACAAATAAGCCAGGGGGTGTAAAAGTAAGTTAGGGGGTGTGAGTAGCAAAAACAAAAAAGGCCAATGCAACAAAAAGCCCAGAAGCCAGCGTCCTTGTCCTTGGTCATCTTCTTCGCGTGCGCTTCCGTTCTATCTATAACTCTCACATGCTTGCATAAAAACAAAAACTCATAACATGAAAAATGTGGCATTTGAGCTCACGATTCCAGCCATATAAAGTATGTAACCTAACTCTTAAAGATCAGAGAGAATTTTTGAATCCCTAATTCGTGACCTAACTTTTTCAGCATTTTCAATCTTCAAATTCTCACAGCACAGTTAATATAAATGAAAAGTATGCATATGTACAACTTTGTCATGATAAGGGTTACATTTTTTCTTCACAAATCGTGGCTTGAAGTTGCCTATTCAGAGAGATAGAGTTTAAGAAATTACCTCCTTCAACTGGATTTTTGTAGGACAATGTAGGGACTTTAATGGAGGCCTGATGATTGTTTAAGCTTCCTTGAACTTCCCTGAACCTATCCCAATGCTTAGCTTGCTCTGAAAATGGCTGAAACTCTCTGGACAAGTCAAGCTGCAAGCTTCCAAAATGAAAATGGTGGATGATGAAACAAGGGTTACCGAACCAGGGTGATGGCTTGGATTGCTTTGGTATGATGTTTATGAGATGTTTCAAGTGTTTAAACACAAAATACACGAGCCAAAAATTGGTTGGCTATGCTTTTGCAGATTCTGAGTGTTTGGACAGAATTTTGGAGTTTTTGAGTTTGGGAGATTTTCTAGTGTCAAGCAATCGTGCTATGCCTTTCCATAAGTTTGTGTATTTGTATAGAAATGATACAAAGGTCAGCCCCTACTAGCTGTACAAGTTTTTGACCTTTTGGCAACTTTTCTTGCATTTGAAGTAAAGTGAAGTGACCATACTAACATGTCTGTCCTTGCTTGCTTGAGAGCTGAAATGCACTTGTATAATTTGCTTGAGACCTGTGTACATTGCTTGCACCAAGGGAACATGTTCAATGCTCAAGATTGACAAAGTTGCAAAAGCTTCTCTTTACGAAAATGGCAATGTGAACTTTATGCCTAAAATGAAATTATCTCTTGTACAAAGCTTCAAAAGAAAAGATAATTCCTTTTTCAACTAAGCTTTCATTTAATTATGGAGTGTAAAGTAAGCTTAGGACCTGTAAAGCAAGATACAAACAACATGGATTTGCAACTTGATGCTATGTGAAAATGGCTTGAACAAAAAGTGAGAAAATGCCAACTTCCTCTCTTCGATTCTCCCTAACCAAAAATGATCTTGGAGAGTTCTTGGACATTTTGGAAAGCTTGAAATATGCTCTATAATCCATATTTGAAATTAATTTTGATATACCTCTAGTAACTATGTGAAAAATGTCCATGAAGTTGGGTTCAAAACCTGCCTAAATTAGGGCAAAATTTCACTAAGTTAAGAAGTTCATGGACCTATATTCACAAATTCATAACTTGATATCCAAGCATCTTTTGGGAAACATTTGTGAAGCAAATTTGTAGATTTCATGGAGGAATACAACTTTCATGTTGGGAACTTTTCTTGAATCAAAATGCATCATGGTGAAAAAGTGGTGAAAAGTTGGGAAAAATAATAAAATGTTTATACTTAGAAAAATTCTAAGTTATGAAAATTTTCAAATTAAAACCCTAATTTTCAAATTTGAGTTTCTTGGTGAACAAGTTTCATATTTTGACATATCTTGATGAATTATGACCCTTGGCACTTGATTTTGACCAAAAAGTCAAAGTTTGACTTTTCAGTGTACAATTGACTTTTGATCAATTGACTGCAAAATTCATCTGTCCATCCAATGAACTTGAGATCTTTTGAACCATGTAATTAGGTAAAGATGATGCCATTGAACCCTTGAAATCATGCTTGAACTCAATTGGTCATTGGCTAGGTTAAAAATCATAAATTGCCCTTTCTTAGTCAAAACCCTAATTTTGACCATTTTGCCCTTTTGATGATTTGATCAAATTTCTTGAGGAGTTGTGATCCAAACTTGGTCAAATGGTACATATGAGTCTAAAATGTTGACGTGGATAAAAAATTATTAAGTTTGACTGTAAATTGGCCATGGTTGACTTTTTCCCCAATACAACTGATTTTTAGGTCAACTGTCCAATTGATTGATCAAAAATGTGGTTCAAGGCTTGAAACTTATCATGAGAAATATTAAGGGTCCAAAATGGTGTATGAAAGTCACATGAAGCATTGGTGATCCAAAAATACTTGTGTAAACTCAAACCCTAATTTTGGGTTATTAGTGCAAGGTGAGGTGTCTTGAGCTGACCAAACCCTAATCTTGTCTTGGGTCCAAGAAGTCTTTTGAGAAAAGTATTGATAAATGAGAGGGAAAATTTTGGGGTACAACACATACCAGCAAAAATGATCTTGGAGAGCCTTCCTGGGGAACACATACTTCCAAAACTTCAGAGTTTGTCCATCCTTGGAGTCACTATTTTTGTACTCCTTGAGTCACATAATCTAAAGCAAGAAGTAATTTGTAAATTATTTTCAAAAGAATAATTTTTGTTATTTAATCTTTTTGCTTTGAAAATTACTATCAATAATAAATGAAATCTTTGTAAGCTGAATAAAATAAGAATTGGATAAAATCTCAAACTTTATTAATAGAATGGTAGTCTACAAATTGCGAGACTCCATAGATGATTACAATGTTTGGATAATGGTAATATATTGGAAAAGTTACATTGAAATACAATGACCACTATTCTCCCTAACAACTTTGAATTCCTGAGCAGAGACTTCGGTTGAAGAGCGGTGAGGATCCAAGAAGATTGTTGCTTCAATGACCAAGTCTTGTCTAACGCAGTTACTTGCCAGGAAATCCCTACCTTTTACCTAGATTTCCCTTGTGGGTTTTCAACCTACCGGGAAAATTTATTCTGTTTGTGTCTCTAATTTTTGCCTAGATCGCCCTTTCATATTTTCGGCCTACCGAGACGCTCCTTTTTGCCTAAGCTTCCCTTTCGAGTTTTCGACTTAGTGAGATATTCTTTTATTTCTATAGGCGAAGTATTTCTTGACTTCATCAGCATTCACGGGACATGGGAACTATGCACCATCCATAGTTTCAAGAATAAATGCACCGCTAGAGAAGGCTTTCTTGACAACATATGGGCCTTCAAAATTGGGAGTCCACTTGCCCCTAGAATCTACGTTAAAAGACATGATCTTCCTGAGCACAAGGTCGCCTTCTCTGAATTCACAAGGTTTTACCTTCTTATCAAACGCTTTCTTCATTCTCTTTTCGTATAACTGACCATGACACAAGGCTGTCATTCTCTTTTCTTCAATCAAATTCAACTGGTCAAACTTGTTCTGGACCCATTAAGTCTCTGACAACTTGGTTTCCATTATCACATGTAAAGAGGGAATCTCAACCTCAACAGGGAGCACTGCTTCCATGCCATGCACAAGAGAGAACGGGGTTGCCCCTATTGAAGTGCAAGTAGATGTTCGATAATCGTGCAGTGCAAAAGCACCTCATGCCAATCTTTATAAGTAACAACCATTTTTTGGATGATCTTCTTGATATTTTTATTAGCAGCTTCAACAACCCCATTCATCTTTGGCCTGTAGGGAGATGAATTGTGGTGGACAATCTTGAATTCTTCACAAAATTTTGTCATCATTTTGTTATTCAGATTTGAGACATTATCGGTGACAATCCTGCTTGGCACACCATACCGACATATGAGATTGTTCTTAATAAAGCGCACTACCACCTGCTTAGTAACATTAGCATATGAAGCTGCTTCCACCCATTTGGTGAAGTAGTCAATTTCCACCAAGATAAAATGATGTTCGTTCAATGCCTTTGGTTCAATCATTCCGATCATGTCAATACCCCACATAGAGAAAGGCTGTTGGGAAGAAATAATATTGAGAAGTGTCGGAGGCACATGAATTTTGTCAGCATAAATTTGTCATTTATGGCACTTCTTTTGAAATATGTAACATTCAGATTCCATTGTCAGCCAATGGTAACCTTCCTTAAGCATCTCCTTTTCCATAGAACATCCATTTGCATGAGTACCAAAGGGACCTTCATGGACTTCATGAATCCACATATCTGCTTCGTGTCTATCCACGCATCTGAGCAAGACCATGTCATAATTTCTTTTGTATAGCACATCTTCGTTGAGGAAAAAGCTGCCTACCAACCTCCTCATTGTCTTTCTATCTTTATTTGATGCACCAGTCGGGTATTCCCGAGTCTGGAAAAATGCTTGATATCATAATACCAAGGTTTTTCATCTGCTACTCTCTCTGATGCGAACACATGAGCTAGTCTGTCCAAATGTCGCACTGTGATACGAGGCACATTGTTCCAAGTATTCACTTGATACATAGAAGCCAGAGTCGCCAAAGCATCCGCCATATGATTTTCATCTCTAGGAATATGATGGAATTTCACTTTGTAAAAGAAGGGTAATAATCTTATAGCATAGTCTTTGTAAGGGATCAAGCCAGAGTGACGAGTATCTCATTCTCCTTTAATCTGATTTACTACCAAATCTGAATCACCATATACATCTAGAACTTTGATCTTGAGATCAATGGCCTCCTCGAGACCCATGATACAAGCCTCACACTCTGCCATATTATTAGTACAATCAAATGTCAGCCTTGCAGTAAAAGGAATGTGTGATCCATTAGGAGTGATAATTACAACACTAATTCCTTTTCCATAAGCATTCACAGTTCCATCAAATACCATACCCCAAAGAGATTCAGGATCAGGACCTTCCTCGAGAAACGGTTCATCACAATCTTTTATTTTTAGGAACATCACATCTTTATCAAGGAAATAATATTTAATCGATTGATAATCATCAACCAGTTGGTGAGCAAGATAATCTGCCAACACACTGCTTTTTATAGCCTTCTGAGTACGGTATTCAATATCATATTCAGACAACAATATCTGCCAATGGGAAATTCTCCCAGTAAGATCAGGCTTTTCAAAAATATACTTAATTGGTTCCATTTTGGAAATCAACCAATTAGTATGATTCAACATATATTGTCGCAACCGCTTTGCCTCCGAGGCCAGAGCACAACATGTTTTTTCTAGCATAGAATATTGTAACTCACAGTCAGTAAACTTCTTGCTGAGATGATAAATGGCATATTCCTTCTTTCCTATTTCATCTTGTTGTCCCAAAGTACATCCCATAGAATTATCTAACATTGTCAGATACATGATCAATGGTCTTCCTTCAACGGGCGAGAGCAAGATAGGAGGTTCAAGCAGATACTCTTTAATACTTTCAAATGCCCTCTGGAAATCATCTGTCCACACACAACCTTGATCCTTTTTTAACAACTTAAAGATCGGTTCACATGTTGCAGTCATATGGGAAATGAATTTGGAAATGTAATTCAGATGTCCAAGGAAGCCTCTAACTTGCTTTCCAGTCCTTGGTGCCGGCATTTCTTGAATTTATTTGACTTTATCAGGATCAACTTCAATTCCTTTTTGGCTGACAATGAAACCTAACAACTTCCCTGATCAGACACCGAAGGTGCATTTATTTGGATTTAAGCAGAGACAATACTTCCTCAAACGCTAAAACAATTTCAACAAATCTTCTATATGCCCTTCTTCCGTCTAGGATTTAACAATTATATCATCAACATATACCTCAATTTCCTTGTGCATCAGATCATGGAATAGGATTGTCATAACCCTCTTGTACGTTTCACCAGTGTTCTTCAACCCGAAGGGAACCACTCTGTAACAGAATGCTCCCTAGGGTGTGATAAGCGCTATTTTTTCCATGTCCTCGGGAGCATTCTAATCTGATTATACCCGTAAAATCCGTCCATGAACGAGAATACTTTGATTTTTTTTTGTACTATCAACCAACATATCAATATGTGGCAATGGAAAATCATCTTTTGGACTAGCTTTATTTAAATCTCTATAATCTACGCACATACGAACTTTTCCGTATTTATTTGGTACTGGGACAATATTGGCAATCCACTGAGGGTACGCTGATGTCACAAGAATACCGACATTAATCTGCTTTAAAACTTCTTCTTTAATTTTCACTGCCATATCAGGGTGAGTTCTTCACAACTTCTGCTTGACTGACAGGCACTCTGGCTTTAGCGGAAAATGATGTTCCATAATATCAAATATCCAAATTAGGCATGTCTTGGTATGACCAAGCAAAGATGTCCACATACTCTTTCAACAGTTCAATCAACCTTCTCTTCACTTATGGATGCAACAATATTCCAATTGATTGATTGTCTCCAACGGCTCTTTATATGGTTGAATGAAACTCTCCTCGCGCTCATGCAACTGTGAAATCTCTTATGGAATTTCACCATATTCTTCTTCCTCGGCCCCATACACAGGATATTCAAAGTTGGGAGAGGGTGCAGGGTCATTGTATTCAACAGGTTTTTTAATTAATGTGCACATATGATTTATGATTGATTTTAGAAACTAACACATATATCAAGTGATTATGCAGATTTATTTACAATTATTATTTATTTCAAAAGGGATTTTTTTTTCTGATTACCATTTTTTCCAAGAAAAAAGAAAAAAATTAAGACACAATTTAAGAATCAAAGACAACTTTTATTAATGATTCTAATGATCAAAGCAAACAGATAAGCCCACACAATATAAACTTTCACCTTGGCAGAGTGAAAGTTTTTTTGAAAAGATTAACAAAAAAAAATTACTTTGATATATGAATTCAAGAGGGAATATTGATAGTGACCCAATTCTGGACTCTGAATCCGTGTGCCACATAACTTGGCATTTCCTGCTCTTCTTCATCTTCCAAAATAGCATTGATCCTTGAAACAGTTGGATAAAGATATCCTCCACTGTGGAAGATATCTTGATACTTTCCCAAAGCAGACTTCAACTTCATGTTCTCACCTTTATCATTCTTCACAGCAAATCCCAAACCAGCCCTATTCTTTTTAACCGGAGGATTAACAATCTGCCCCCATACTTTACTAGGGCCATTACGCACAACCTGCTGAGAATCTTTGAATGAAGCCAGATAATTCTCATTCTCCCTTACATCATCAACGGATAAAGCTTGGAACTGGGTTCCAGCAGCAGCTTCATCTGCTTCCATAACACTAAAACAGAACAAATGAGATATTAACAATAATTGCTCTCTGTTTATGATAACCATTTTTCTTTCATGCATGAACTTCATCTTTTGGTGAAAAGTTGAAGTGACAGCCCCTTCCTCATGTATCCATGGTCGTCCCAGTAGACAGCTGTAAGCGGGCACAATATCCATGACTTGGAAAGTAATCTGAAACAAGTGTGGGCCTACGTGAATAGGCATATCCACTTCCACAATAATATACTTCCTTGATCCATTGAAAGCTTTTACAATTATTCCACTTGGGCACATGGGAGCTCCTTGATACTTCAACTTCATCAGTGTTCTCCTCGGTATGACATTTAAGGTGGACCTGTTATCAATCAACACATTTTATAGTGAATCGTTCTTACAATTTATGGAGATATGGAGAGCCAGATTGTGATTCCTTCCTTCATCAGGAAATTTGTCATCATAGAAATTTAGGTTATTACAGGATGTAATATTCCCTACTACACTGCTGAATTGATCCAACGGCATATCACTTTCCACGAAGGCTTGATCCAATACACTTATCAAGGATTCTCTGTGGGCGGTAGAATTCATCAGCAAAGCTAGAATAGATATCTTTGAAGGGGTCTGCAACAATTGATCTAAGATCTTGTAGTCGCTCATCTTGATAATCTTCAATATATCATCCATATCTTTTTCCAGAGTAGCGCCGCTGGATTCCCCTACTGCTTTCTTAGTTTCAACACTTTCAACAACCTTCTTATCGGCACTAACATTTCTTTGAATAACCTGTGCAAAAACACGGCCATTGCGGGTCACTCGACTGGCTTCAGCAATATTCTTGACATGAGACAAAGGTTGGATGGGAACTTCCACACCATCCTTTAGAATTGTAGCATTGTATTTGTATGGCACGACTTTGTCTGATTCATAAGGAACAAGACCCGGCAAGCAAATCACCACTAGAGAAATAACTGGCTTGCTACAGTATTCAATCTCTACAGGGGAGAGATCATTGAAACAAGGCACGATAGCGTTCACCCCTTCTTTATAATATTTAGGCATTATTGAATCATTGCTGGAGAACATATCTTAATCTGAAGAAAAAAATTCATCTGTAGAAGCATATTCATCATCTGACATAGTCTCGACCAAGCAATCTTCAATCAAATTAATCACATTATAATCATCTCTATAGCCTGAAACCTTGATAGTACCATTATCCAATAACAACTGAATACCTCTTTTCACAATGGAACAATCACGAGAATCTCTGTAGCAGATTCAGCAAGATCCATAATGGTGTTCTACTTGACCATCCATGTGGAAGAAGGTAGCGCGCAACTACACCAAATCATCATTCATATGCTTTACGTCAAAGATCCGGAATTCTCCAAGACATCCAAAGACCATGTTCACATCTTCCTCATATTCTTCCCTAGGCCTGATTATATGAATGAGGCATACGTCTATCATTTCCTGTAGACTAGCCTTTATCTTATCACACCCTTGTATATCCGTACTGCAAATACCACAACCAACACGGTCATGCGTATAGTAACTGAACTGACAGAGGTTAGCGTGCATCTTTAACAAATCTCCTATAACCAAGTTAATATCAAAGATCCAGAAGTCCCCTGGACAACCAGCAACCATGTTGAAATCATTTGCTCCTCCATTTTTTGGAAAAGGATTATCTTTTAAGTTACGGCTGACATCTTTCAAGGACAACAAGTCAGATCTCACCATCTTTTGTACCTCTGATTTCAGAGGATAACAGTTTTGAACATTGTGCCCTGGTGCTCCCTGATGAAAAGCACATGACTTTTCTGCCTTATAATACCAAGGTAAAGGTGATGATATAGCATGAGGTGGCCTGGTCTGAACCAACTTTTTCTGAATCAATGTTGGGAGTAACTATTCATATCTCATGGTAATAGAGTCAAAAGCTTCTCTCCTCTAATTCTGCCCTTGATTTCCCTGAGAGGATGGTCTTTGATAAGCCAATATGGTTAGCGCCATATTAACTACTGGAGTTACCGAAGCGACCTGTTGGTGGCGCTGATGATTTCTTCTAGGAGGATTAACCCTTCTCTCTTGAATAACAACATTTGTATCTCCTTCTTTCTTTTTAGCAAACCCGTATGATGGTTTCTTTGCACTGGTGGAATTTTCACTTCTTGTCAAGTGACCCTCTCTTACAACTTCTTCCAAGAGAACTCCCATGCTTACCATTTCGATAAAATCACTTGGCGCACTCCCATGCTTACCATTTCGGAAAGGAAAAAAGTACAGAAAAAAAATCCTTTTTTGAGATTTTGAGTACGGGGGTAGATTATAGAAAGGGAAGGTGTTAGAACCCGTTCTATCCATGGTTTTCCATGGGCTCTTATGTACTTGCTCATTTTTAAATTGCTTGTGTGCTTTTTTTTGAAAAAATGTTTTACTTCGTGATAACCCTTGTATCAGTCCTCAAGAGTGTGACGAAGTTTGTTTTGAAAATTTGTTTTGAAAGGTGTTGGTGTGAAAAGTTTTGATTTGAGCAAGTACCTACTAGCATCTACCTACTCGAAAAAAGATCGTTTCTATTCTTGTTTCCTTTAGACAGCGCTATCCTACTATTGAGAAATAGGTAGCACCGTCTTTGGAATTTGTAAGGGTCAATTCGAAAGGGACGTACGGTCACTAAAGCAATATTAGGACACCTTAGTAGTAACCCTAGAGCCTTAAGATCTTTTCGAGGCAACATTTTCGAGGCAACATTTCTGAGGCAACATTCGAATGTGACATTTTGATCTTTTTAGACTGGAGGGTAACCACTAAGACACCCTATGCTTAATGATTGTTTATCGAAGGCAACCGAAGTGAGAGTATACCCTAAGAGTGAATATGTACGAGTGATTTATTTTCAGTTCATTATCTTTGCACATTAGGGTTTTCTAACCGTTTTAATTTGTCATGCATTCTTGCCATACAATCCTATTAGCATACATCTAACAGTTAAATATTTGCGGGAATTAAAAATGCAAGAAAATAAACCTACGCTATTACAAGGCTTCGGGGAGGGGGATTAATTACATAACCGAAAATAGGGGATTTAAACAGTAAATAAAAACCCTAAGTTAACTATTACAAACCATGAACAGTTACAAAATAATGGCAAAATAATCAACAAGCGTGCGGCGAATTAAATGCGAGGCGATTAGGGTTTTGACCCTTTGACTATCCTACTTGCGATTGATTAAAGAAAAATGTTTTTTGTTTGTCATTTTTGTTATTTGAGAAAATAATAGAATAATTGAATTAAGAGAAAATCCTAAGTTCTAATTAATGTTAATTTTTAAAAATAAATTAATTAATTCTAAACAACCTATTTGTATTTTTTGTTTTATTTGAGAAAAAAGAGAAAAATTAAATCAAGAGTTAACCTAATTTTCTAATTTAATTTTAATTGTGAAAAAAAACAAATTAAAGTTACCCTAATTTAAATATTAATCTAATTAATTAACAAAATTTTAATTTAATAAGAAAACAACTAAATCTAATTTTTTATGAACTTTTTTTATGATTTAATTAAAACTGATTTTAAAAAATAAAATAATTAAACAAATGAAAATATAAAAAAAAAATTGAGAATTAAGCTTGTTGTCTTGCTGAAAGAGGGGGTGCAAATCTGAATTCTTTGGCCCAAATACTCCAAGCCCAGTCAATGTGCTGGATCAGGCGTGGGTGTTGACTTGAGGACTACCATGGATCTTCATTGCGGGCACGTTGGATCTGGCTAGCTGGGCATCTAGTGGCCAGGCGTTAAGGGTGTATGGAAGGCGTGTGATGGAGTATTGCATTGGATCTACAAAGGGAAAACAAGAAAATGCATTTTGCTGGGACCTAGGGTCGAACCCATGCCCTTGTACTCCCTACCAATGAAGCATTGCCAACTGAGTTGCGTTGTTAACTTGTTATTATAATGACAATAAAACATAATATAAGAAAAGCAAAAAGAGTTGATTCCAAGGCACGAAATTCAAACGTCCCAATGGCTTTTTGACACGCCAACGTCTTCTTCCTGGCAACCGTCGCTTTAGAAAACAAGACCTTTACCTACAGACGTTCACTGTAGGTATAACCCTGCACATTTCAAAAATGTTGTACACGTAAGATAAATGAAAGGTAATGGTACCAATAAACTAGTCTCATCCTTACGAGTATCATGGTACCTGATGCAAGGCCTAATTTTTCCTGTACAAAAAGACCTTAAAAATAACTCAGAAACCCTAGCAATGGAAATATCACGTACAGGCATCAAAAACTCAATTAAGTGGCATGGTTAGCTTGCAAACATGATGACAAACACAAATATAACAATCAAAAGTGCTAATGATGCAAGAATTGTGATAATCGAATTGAAAAAATGTGTCAAACCGTGTGAGGTGTAGCGCACGTTTCTGGGTGTTTCAAGCCTTGCAAATGATTGGGACAGCTTCCAATGATTCCATCTCAGCACACAAAGGGAAAATGGGATTCTGTCATAGGAGCGAAGACCTTACTGGGGAATCTAGGATAGAGACTTTATACCATGCAACCCGAAATCAAAATGAACCAAAACCTGACTGGGGAAAAAGGGATCACAAACCTAACACCGCATCATACATCAAATAGAATCATTTCCAACTATCTGAGGAACTCAAAAACATCATACGCATATTGTGATACGGTGGGAGAACTGACTTGAGGTTTTGCGTTTTGTCGTAAATGTCGCGGTTAGCAAGAGTCGCCACCGACTTTTCTTTTATCCAAAAGGAAAGGTAAAAAAGCACAGGAAAGACCTTCAAGATGTTTTATTGAGTTCAGGGGGTAGATTATGAAAAGGGAGGGTGTTAACACCCTTTTCATCCATGGTTTTCCATGGGCTCTTAGTTACTTGCTTAGATCACTTGCTTTGCTTTGTTTTGTTTGGAATGGTGTTTGGTGTGGTTTTGAAATTATTTTGAAAAGAGGCCATTCGTTTAGGAAATCTTTGTAATGATTCTCGTTCGTAAGAATGTATACAAAGATGTTTGTCTTTTGAAAAATGTTTTCAATGTTTTGTAAGATGTTTTGAAATGTTTTGAAATGTGTGTGTGTTTGTTTTTGAAAATAGCAAGGATTGTTTTGAAATGGAGCAAGTAACTTAGAAGCTATCTACCTACTCAAATGTCTTTATTGTGTATTTTTATTCCTTTGACATTGTTGACTTACCATTGATTTGGTAAGCAACCCTATCTTTGGATGTAAATGGGACGGGTGTGGGTCATCGTATGACCATGATATCAATGTTGCCAAGTATCTTAGCATTTTTTAGGGACCAAGATCATTTTGTTTAGGCAACTTTTGAATAGCCTCATCGAGGGACCATGATCTTATATTTGTTTTGTTTTGCCAAGATACTTCGCATGCGTAACATGGCCATTTTATTTTAGGCAACCAAGTGGGAGGAATCCTAAGGGTGCTTGTGTGCAAAGTGTGTCATTTTCATGCTTTTGTCTTGCATTTAGGTTTTTTCTATTTTGCTTGGTTTTTATTCTTGTCATGCAAAACCTAATTACTAAGCATAGTATATAAAGCGATAAATTGCATAAAATAAACTAAGATATTACAACAATTATTATGGGAGGGGGGATACAAGGTTTGAATGGGGATTTTGCACAAATATAAACCTAAATATATTATTACAACTAAATCGAATATTGCGCGAATTAAATTAACATACAAATATTTAAAATGCAATGCAATGTTTATGTAAAAAATGTTTTGGTATTTGTTTTTTGTATGAGAAAATAATTTAATTTAAAACCTAAAAAATAAGGAAAAAATAATATTATTTTTGGAGGGGTGAAACCCTAATTTTTTTAATTAAAAGAAAATAATGCTTTATGTTATTATTTTGTCCATTCTTTGTACAAGAAAATAATAAATAATATTATATGTAAATATTAAAAATTAAATATGTATAAAAATAAGTATTTATGAGTATAAATAGTATAATAAAAATAATAAGTATTTTTAAATATATTTACATGTTATTTAAGAAAATAAAACCTATTTATCATAATAAACTAATTTTTATGTAAAAAAAATTTTGCAAAAAATAAAGAAATTATTTTTAGGATTTTTATTATTCAGAAAAAAATAAATAAAAGCTATAAATATGAAAATATGAAGAAAAAGAATATGAAAAATATAACAAATAAGCCAGGGGGTGTAAAAGTAAGTCAGGCGGTGTGAGTAGCAAAAACAAAAAAGGCCAATGCAACAAAAATCCCAGAAGCCATCGTCCATGTCCTTGGTCATCTTCTTCGCGTGCGCTTCAGTTTAATCTATAACTCTCACATGCTTGCATAAAAACAAAAACTCATAACATGAAAAATGTGGCGTTTGAGCTTACGATTCCAGCCATATAAATTTTGTAATCTAACTCTTAAAGATCAGAGAGAATTTTTGAATCCCTAATTCGTGACCTAACTTTTTCAGCATTTTTGAGGCAACATTCGAATGTAACATTTTGATCTTTTTAGACTGGAGGGTAACCACTAAGACACCCTATGCTTAATGATCGTTTATCGAAAGCAACCGAAGTGAGAGTATACCCTAAGAGTGAATATGTACGAGTGATTTATTTTCAGTTCATTATCTTTGCACATTAGGGTTTTCTAACCGTTTTAATTTGTCATGCATTCTTGCCATACAATCCTATTAGCATACATCTAACAGTTAAATATTTGCGGGAATGAAAATTGCGAGAAAATAAACCTACACTATTACAAGGCTTCGGGGAGGGGGATTAATTATATAACCGAAAATAGGGGATTTAAACAGTAAATAAAAACCCTAAGTTAACTATTACAAACCATGAACAGTTACAAAATAATGGCAAAATAATCAACAAGCGCGCGGCGAATTAAATGCGAGGCGATTAGGGTTTTGACCCTTTGACTAATCCTACTTGTGATTGATTAAAGAAAAAAGTTTTTTGTTTGTCATGTTTTGTTATTTGAGAAAATAATAGAATAATTGAATTAAGAGAAAATCCTAAGTTCTAATTAATGTTAATTTTTTAAAATAAATTAATTAATTCTAAACAACCTATTTGTATTTTTTGTTTTATTTGAGAAAAAAGAGAAAAATTAAATCAAGATTTAACCTAATTTTCTAATTTAATTTTAATTGTGAAAAAAACAAATTAAAGTTACCCTAATTTAAATATTAATCTAATTAATTAACAAAATTTTAATTTAATAAGAAAACAACTAAATCTAATTTTTTATGACCTTTTTTTTATGATTTAATTAAAACTGAATTTAAAAAATAAAACAATTAAACATATGAAAATATAAAATTTTTTTGAGAATTTGGCCTGGTGTCTTGCTGAAAGAGGGGGTGCAAATATGAATTCTTTGGCCCAAATACTCCAAGCCCAGTCAATGTGCTGGATCAAGCGTGGGTATTGACTTGAGGACTACCATGGATCTTCATTGCGGGCACGTTGGATCTGGCTAGCTGGGCATCCAGTGGCCAGGCGTTAAGGGTGTATGGAAGGCGTGTGATGGAGTATTGCATTGGATCTACAAAGGGAAAACAAGAAAATGCATTTTGCTGGGACCTGGGGTCGAACCCATGCCCTTGTACTCCCTACCAATGAAGCATTGCCAACTGAGTTGTGTTGTTAACTTGTTATTATAATAACAATAAAACATAATATAAGAAAAGCAAAAAGAGTTGATTCCAAGGCACGAAATTCAAACGTCCCAATGGCTTCTTGACACGCCAGCGTCTTCTTCCTGGCAACCGTCGCTTTAGAAAACAAGACCTTTACCTACAGACGTTCACTGTAGGTATAACCCTGCACATTTCAAAAATGTTATACACGCAAGATAAATGAAAGGTAATGGTACCAATAAACTAGTCTCATCCTTACGAGTATCATGGTACCTGATGCAAGGCCTAATTTTTCATGTACAAAAAGACCCTAAAAATAACTCAGAAACCCTAGCAATGGCAATATCACGTACATGCATCAAAAACTCAATTAAATGGCATGGTTAGCTTGCAAACATGATGACAAACACGAATATAACAATCAAAAGTGCTAATGATGCAAGAATTGTGATAATCGAATTGAAAAAATGTGTCAAACCGTGTGAGGTGTAGCGCACGTTTCTGGGTGTTTCAGGCCTTTCAAATGATTGGGACAACCTCCTGGGACGTCCAGCAATGGATTGGGATATCTAGGATGGCTTGAGATGGCTTGTGGAGTGAAAACCAATTCACACTTTTTCCAACTTTTTTCAGTTTTGTTCTAAGCTTCTCACGACCTCTAACCCTCTTTTTTGATCTGGAATCCTTCATTATATAACCTAGAATGAATTAGGTTAACAAACTTGGACTGAATCCTTGCATTTATCCAAGATTTTATTTGATTTGCAAGCTATATTATATGTTGCTATTTTGAGCCAAAACATGCCAATCTGTAAAAAAAACAAATCAAATCATATCTTTGTTAACTTTCATTATTTATTTGATTTAATTCACTTTTAATTAATGAAAAATCAAAATAAATTGAAAAATGAAGCACATAATGGGTGAGTGAACATTTGAGTCGTTGAACACATTATAATTGAGGTGCAAGCATAAAAAGTTGGGGCCATTTAGCAAAAAATGCAAATTTGGCACATTTGACTTTTGGCAATTTTACAAAAATGGTCAACTTGGCCAATGCATAACTCTCTCAATTTTGACCCTAGAGAGGTGTTCTTGGACTTTTTAGAAATCTTAGTATGTCCTATAAGTAACCCTTTTTGTATCATCTCAATTTAGTCTTCCATGTTCATGTATGAAGCTTTGACCCAAAAGGTGTTTTTGTTGACTTTTCAAAAGGACCCATAATGTCAAAATTCATATCTTTTTGTGAGTGCATATTATGGACTTGTGATATGTAGGTTAATTGTATGGAATTGCATCCTCTTAAAAATTAGCTTTGGATGGGTCATTTCTGATAAAGTATGAGAAAGTTATGCTTGGTCAAAGTTGAGTTGACTTTTCCTATAAAACCCTAATTTAGCAACTTTTAGGTTTTGATGAATTGTGAGCAATCCTTGAGGAATCATGATCAACCCTTGATAAAATGATGGATAATACTTCAAAATAAGGATGTTGACCAAAAATCTTGAAGTTTGACTGTATGTGGGCCACAGTTGACTTTTGACCTAGTATAGTTGATTTTCAGGCATTTGAGCAATTGACTGAGCAAACTTCTTCTGCAAGGCTTGAAACTTGACATGGATGATCTTGAGAACACATTAGGACAATGGTGATAATTTTAGTCCTTTGTGGTTGACATATCTTGATGAATATGGAAACCCTAATTTGAGGTATACTGCCTTAGGAGAGAGTTTGTCTGGTCAATTCTTAAACTTCCTTGAGCAATTTGGGGACCTCACTTGCCATGTATTGAGAAATATGGGAGGGAAAATTTTGGGGTACAACAGCTTCCCCTGTTCAATCTTCTTAAACCTGAGGATGTAGATTGGCTGCTCTGCCTTTCGTGATCTGAAGGTGGAAGATGATTGAACACTAGAGTGCCCAGAAATTTGTACTCGCATGAAGTGATACTCGATTTGTGATATTGGGAATGGGCTTATAGATGCTAGTTGGAAGTTGAGAATTGAAGATTGTCGGGGATGGGCTTAAAGATGCCATCTGAAGAGGTGTCGATCGCATAAGAGATTCCTTTGCGAGAACCCGTATACCTGTTGTTGAGGAGGACTTCGCTGGGGAATGTTGGTCTCTGTCTTGGGAAAAATAGAGTTTTAGGAGCTTTAGTTGTCCATTACTTTATTGGGGAATAACTCCGGTTTGGGGAAGCGGGAGTGAACTGCGTATCTGGTCGGGGTATATGCTGCACTACGACTTACTGGAGAGATGCGAAATTAATCGTGTTTGATCGGGTCCCGGTCTTACAGTGTTGTGGACTGTTGTCTGGGGATAAGAGAGAAAGAACCCGGATAGTAAGGTTATGAGAAGGAACTTGGATATTAGGGTTACTTCGAGATGAAATCCTGGGTAGTAGGGCTTGAGAAGGAACCTGGATAGTAGGGTTACTTCGAGATGAAAGCCTGGATAGTAGGGCTTGAGAAGGAACCTGGAAAGTAGGGTTACTTCGAGATGAAAGCCTGGGTAGTAGGGCTTGAGAAGGAACCTGGATAGTAGGGTTACTTCGAGATGAAATCCTGGGTAGTAGGACTTGAGAAGGAACCTGGATAGTAGGGTTACTTCGATATGAAAGCCTGGATAGTAGGGTTTGAGAAGGAACCTGGATAGTAGGGTTACTTCGAGATGAAAGCCTGGGTAGTAGGGCTTGAGAAGGAACCTGGACAGTAGGGTTACTTCGAGATGAAAGCCTGGGTAGTAGGGCTTGAGAAGGAACCTGGATAGTAGGGTTACTTCGAGATGAAAGCCTGGGTAGTAGGGCTTGAGAAGAAACCTGGATAGTAGGGTTACTTCGAGATGAAAGCCTGGGTAGTAGGGCTTGAGAAGGAACCTGGATAGTAGGGTTACTTCGAGATGAAAGCCTGGGTAGTATGGCTTGAGAAGGAACCTGGATAGTAGGGTTACTTCGAGATGAAAGCCTGGGTAGTAGGGCTTGATAAGGAACCTGGATAGTTGGGTTACTTCGAAATGAGTTTGGGTAAAACTGTAGAAAGAACCTGGGTAAGGTTATTTTGTGATGAGTTTGTGTAAAACTTCAGGAGGAACCTGGGTAAGGTTGTATTTGTCGCACCGATGATTACTCTGTTTAGCTTCGAGTGTTGATCATGGACCTGCTGGAAATTGTTGATAATAATTGTCTTTCCTGAAAGAAATACAGGGTTAGTTATGTGCAATGCATGAGATGCATTGTGACGAGGTTCTCAAAATAACTGAGATTATGTTATATGTAATGTATGCACAGGTCATGATGTATGAACATGAAATGCTGACGTAATAATCTGAGTCCGAGAAAATTAATCCATGACTGCTGTTTGAAGAGTATGAGAAATGGTATTCATAATTGCTGTAAAAAACCATAGTTCCTCTACTTCTGTTGGGGATGGTGAACAAAGATGACTAGCTGGGGAATCACATCCATTCAGCTGGTGAATACTCTGCCGGAAGAGACCCTGTATGAGGATAACTCTGCGGGGAATAACTCTGTTGGAGAGGAGATACTCTGTTGATCGATCTGCTGATTTGAAGAAATAAACTCAGTCGGGGATGAATTTCCGTTGCTGGTGATAATGAATTATGTTGGAGATTGAATTTTTGCTTGTGAGGGAAATAAACTCTGCTTGGGAAAATATTTACTGACTCACTCGAGACTGTGAACCTCAGCTGGGGAGAGTTATGTCCTGTTCGGGAAAGCTAACATCACTATCTTTGGATACTTTTTACTCTGTGGGGAGTGTATATACCACTACTCATGTTCTCAAGTTGGCTCTATCCCGGTACCTGATGGGTAGAGTAACTGTAAGGTTTGGGCACTTCTTGTTTTCCCTGTTTCTGGAATTACGAGTAATCGTCTTTTGTTTCTTGTGTAAATATTTATGAGCAGTCATTATTTTCAAATGCATATATCAAAAATGAATCATTGGACGTTCTTGCAAAACAAAACAGAAAAAGAAAAACAAATTGAAATTTCTTGTGAAAATGAACTTGTATTGATTTTTGAAGTTGGCCTGTAATAGGCGTTTTGTACAAGGAGGCTGACGTCCTAGTAAGAGAACTCCACCGAAAGATGGAAATTACAATTTTTGTTAAAGAAAGAAAAACAGTTATGTGACACAATCCCATCAGGTTCCAACTCTGTTATTGCCTTTATATCTTCAAGCGTCTCATCACCTTGCTGCTTGGTCGAAGGTGGATCAGATTGATTGGCGCTGTCTGAGCTTGATAGTCGATACCGAAGTCTGGTTGCAAGATGATTCAATGAGACATAGTGTTAGGCTTTGATCCCTAATTTTTTCCTGGACCGCCCTTTCGGGTTTTCAGTCCACTAGGATACCCTTTCTTGCCCAAGTTGCCTTTTCAGGTTTTCGACTTTCTGGGTGTACAGTTTTTTCATTTTCATCCCTTACTTTTGCCCGAACCCTTTTGGTTCTCCGGGAAGCCCTTATTTTTGCTTAGGCCAGTCAACCTAGCGGGTCTTTGATTATGCGGAGTATCTTTTCACTATGTCTGCATTGACGGGGTGAGGAAGGTCGTCACCATCCATGGTGGTTAGAATCATAGCTCCTCTCGAGAAAATGTTCTTAACCATAAATGGCCCTTCATACGTGGGAGTCCATTTGCCCCTGGGATCACCTTGCGGTAGTATGGTGCATTTGATCACCAGATCCCCGATTGATATTCTTGACGTCTGACTTTCTTGTTAAAAGCCTTGATCATTCGCTTTTGATACGTCTGACCATGACAAATAGCAGTAAGTCTCTTTTCATCGATTAGATTCAGCTTATCAAGTCGGGTTTGGATCCAGTTGTCTTTGTTCAAACCCGTATCCTTCATAATCCTGAGAGAGGGTATCTGGACTTTGATGGGTAGGACTGCCTCCATACCATACACCAAAGAGTAGGGTGTTGCTCTTGTCGACGTCCGTGCTGAGGTACGGTACCCATGAAGAGCGAATGGTAACATCTCGTGTCAGTCTTTGTATGTCACTGTCATCTTGTGTACAATCTTCTTGATGTTCTTGTTAGCTGCTTCAACAACGCCATTCATCTTCAGCCGGTAGGGAGAAGAATTATGATGATGTATCTTGAACTGTTTACAGAGCTCGATGATCATTGTGTTGTTGAGATTTGTACCATTATCAGTAATAATCCTCTCTGGTACACCATATTGACATATCAGATTGTGTCGGATGAACCGCGCCACAACGTTCTTGGTCACATTAGCAATGGAAGCTGCCTCAACCCACTTTGTAAAGTAATCAATGGCTACCAGAATGAAGCGATGCCCATTAGATGCAGTAGGTCTGATCTCACTGATCATATCGATGCCCCACATTGCAAAGGGCCAAGGAGCTATCAAGACATTCAGAGGGACTGGAGGTACATGCACGTTATCAGTATAGACTTGGCACTTATGACAGGTTCGAGACTGCTGATAACAATCGGCTTCCATAGTGGACCAGTAATATCCTTCCCGTAGGATTTTCTTTGCCATGGTATGTCCACTGGATTGAGTTCTGAAGGTACCCTCATGTAACTCTGCCATGATCCTTTTTGCCTCGCTCTTGTCTACACACCTCAATAAGGTTGAATCATGGTTACACTTATAGAGGATTCTATTACTGATGAAGAACTTCGCAGTGAACCTTCTCATAAATTTCTTATCATTAACAGATGCCCCCTCGGGGTATTCTTGAGTCTCAAGATACCTCTTTACCTCGTGAAACCATGGTTTATCTGCTACCTCTTCAGTCCCAATGTCACAACAATGTGTGGGTTTGTCCAACCTCTCGATGGTAATCTGGGGAGCTTCATTGTCCCACCTGACTTTGAACATAGAAGACATGGTAGCTAGCGCGTCCGCTAGCTGGTTCTCCTCTCTCGGGAAATGTTCAAAGGTTATCTCCTCAAAGTGTGGGAGCAATGTCAGTACATATTCTTTGTAAGGAATGAGATTCGGGTGCTTCGTATCCCACTCGCCTTTGATCTGACTTATCACCAGAGAGGAATCCCCGATTACACTTAAGAACTTAATCCTCGGGTCAATAGCAGCTTGAAGACCCATGATACATGCTTCATACTCCGCCATATTGTTGGTGCAGTTAAAACATAATCGGGCGGTGAACGGAGTAGGACATCCCTCAGGAGATATAATTACAGCGCCAATGCTGTTACCCAGTGCGTTTGAGGCTCCATCATAATACATAGACCATCGGGATCCCTCCTCGGGTTCTTCATCCGGTCCAGGTTCTTCGCAGTCGGTTACCAACATGATATTCTCATCCGGGAACTCAAAATTCATGGACTGGTAGTCATCCACGGCCTGATGCGCCAAATGATTCGCCAATACACTCCCCTTGATTGCTTTTTGGGTTGTTTATTGGATGTCGTACTCGGTTAAGATCATTTGCCACCTTGATATCCTTCCAGAGAGAGCGGGCTTCTCGAAAATATACTTGATCAGATCCATCTTTGATATCAACAAAGTAGTGTGAGTTAGCATATACCATCTCAGTCGGCGAGCAGCTCATGCCAAAGCGCAGCAAGTTTTCTCGAGCAATGAGTATCGGGTCTCACAGTCGGTAAACTTTTTGCTAAGGTAGTAAATTGCATGCTCTTTTCGACCAGACTCGTCATGCTGCCCCAGCACACACCCCATTGAATTATCCAGCACTGTCAAGTATAATATCAAAGGTCTTCCTTCAGCTGGAGGCATCAGAATTGGTGGTTCTTGAAGGTATTCCTTGATTATTTCGAAAGCGGTATGGCACTCATCATTCCACTTTACCACTTGATCTTTCTTCAGTAGCTTGAAGATTGGCTCACAAGTAGCAGTCAGATGTGAAATGAACCTGGCGATGTAATTCAGGCGTCCCAAGAAACCTCTAACTTCTTTTTCTATGCAGGGAGCCGACATCTCTTGTATGGCTTTTGCCTTTGCAGGGTCTATCTGAATACCTTTGTCATTGACAACAAAACCCAGAAGCTTACCAGACCTTATCCCGAAGGTACACTTGTTTGGATTCAACCTCAGCTTGTACGTCTTCAACCTGTCAAACAGTTTCTGGAGATGATCAAGGTGCTCTTCCTCAGTATGGGACCTGGCTATCATGTCATCAACATAAACCTCGATCTCGTGGTGAATTTTATCATGGAACAAAGCGACCATGATGCATTGATAAGTTGCCCCAACATTCTTCAACCCAAAAGGCATTACCTTGTAACAGAAGGTGCCTAACTGTGTAATGAAGGTTGTCTTCTCCATGTCCTCAGGAGCCATCTTGATCTAGTTGTAGCCAGAAAAACCATCCATGAAGGAGAAGATCTTGTGTTACGCTGTGTTGTCGACTAGAACCATAAATTTGAGGAAGTAGAAAGTCATCCTTGGGGCTTCCCCTGTTCAGATCTTTGTAGTCCACACACATCCATAATTTACCGTCCTTCTTAGGTACCAGAACGACGTTGGCAACCCACTGCGGATAAGAAGTGACAGCTAAGAATCCTGCGTCGAACTGTTTCATGACCTCTGCCTTGATTTTCTCTGACATTTCAGGGCGCATACGGCGGACCTTCTGCTTTACCGAAGGGAAGTCTTATTTAGTCGGAAGGAGATGTACCACAATATCAGTGTCTAAACCAGGCATGTCTTCATAGGACCAGGCGAAGATCTCAACATAGTCGCGTAGCATCTGTATTAACCGTTGTTTGACGCTAGGCTCCAGATTCACACCTATTTTAACCTCTTTCATGTCTTCCTCTGTACCCAAATTCACTGACTCAACTGGCTCTTTATGAGGCTGTATGGCCCTTTCTTCCTGCTGTAATAGTCTAGCAAGTTCTCCAGTCACCTCACAATCATCCTCACCTTCGTCCTCGGCTTGGTTGATCGGATTTTTGAAGTCATAACTGGCAATAGCAGAGCTGTTATCAGTGGGATCCAGAGTGGATATGGATTTGCAGTATTATACGTGAGTATGTGTAAGAGAATAGCTGTTTCGATAAAGTGAGAGACATAAAAGAAAAACAAGGAGCGCAAAATTTGTATGCAAGAAACGTCCAATGCTTTATTAATGATATATGAAATGACAAATAATAGCCCTCACAAGCAAAGCCAAGGTGCCTCAGGCAAGGCACCGAGTCGTAAAGTTTCAAATTATTTATTACAAATCTTAAAAAAAATGAGTCAATTACTGCGGAATAAAAGAAACAGGTATGAAGTCCCTAGCAGTCCAATTATTCGGTCTACCGTTGGTTATTGGGTAGATCCAGCTGTCGATGTCTGAATCCTCTTCACTGTCTTCAATTGAATTAATTCCCCGATTGTTGATGTATAGAGGAGGTCTTCTAGCCCGAGCGCGTCTAACAGCCCTTTGAGCCCCTGTAGTAAAGCCCAAACCAAATTTATCAGTTTTATGAGTAAAATCAGGGAGCTGAGCCCAATTGGTACACCCACCTTCTTCGATTACAGCCCTGGCATCCTTGAGAGAGGCCATCTTCAACAGAGGTTTGTTGGTAGTAACTTCAGTTGATGCCAAGATCAGAGGGACCTCTTCGAAATTCTGACAAGGAGTTTCTATGAATTCTCCGTCCATCTCTACGTAGCAGAAGGAATTGAGGTGACTCACCACATATTCTTCTTCACCTCGCACTATGACAATCTTTCCCTTCACCGGATACTTCAGCATTTGGTGGAGTGTGGAAGTAACTGCCCCAGCCTCATGGATCCAAGGACGACCCAGCAAGCAAGAATACGATGGCCTGATATCCATTACATAGAAGGTGGACCCAAAAGTCTGAGAACCCACTTTGATAGGGATGTCCACCTCCCCGTGCACCATTCTCTTCGATCCGTCAAAAGCCTTTACCACAATGTTACTAGGCTTTAAAGTCAAACCCTTGCAATCCAAACGGTCCAATGCTTTCTTCAGCAGAACATTCAGTGAAGACCCGATATCTACCAGCACATGAGCCATAGTGGTGCCCCTGCACTCAATTGATACATGCAGAGCATCATTATGATTCCTTCCTTTCGGTGTCAGATTCGCATCTGAAAAACCCAACCCATTGTCAGCAGTCAGGCTGGCCACACAATCTTTGAACTGATCTGCTGAAGTTTCCTGCGGCACATGCGCAGTCTTGAGAAATGCAATCAAAGCCTTCGCATGGGCTTCAGAACATAACAACAGAGATAACATGGATATCTTTGATGGGGTCTGCCCCAGCTGCTCGACCATATTATAATCGCTCTTCTTAATGATTTTCAGTATTTCCTCCATTTCTTGTTTAGAGGCTTCCACAACGATTTTCTTAGGGGCCTCCGTTCGGGCAGGCTCACCTATAATTTCCTTTCCCCGAGTCCCAGATGGCTTAGCAGCAGGAGTAATAACTGGAGTAAGAACATGAATAGTAGTTGATGTACTAACAGGAACACCAGATGGGATGACAACAGGCTTGATAATCTCTGGAGCAATCTCAGAAGAGAAAACCCTTCCACTTCGGGTAACCTTACTAGTCCCGAAAATATTACTGACATTAGTATCAGCTTCTTCATTCTTCAGATATTGCTTAATGCCATGATAGTACACAACAACACCATAATGCCATGGGACAGCCTTGTCTGAGATGTACGGTGTGATACGGTGGGAGAACTGACTGTGGTTTTGCGTTCGTATTCGCACTTGTGCGGTTGAGCAAGAGTCGCCACCGACTTTTTATTTTATCCTAAAGGAAAGGTTGAAAAAGCACAGCAAAAACCTTTTGAGATATTTCGTGGGTTCGGGGGGTAGATTATGAAAAGGGAAGGTATTAGAACCCTTTTCATCCATGGTTATCCATGGGCTCTTAGTTACTTGGTTTTTAGATCACTTGCCTTGATTTTCGATTGCTTGAAAAATGGTGTGTGTGTGAGTGTTTTTGAAAACGTTTTGGAAGAAGATGCCTTGTCTTAGGCTAACCTTGTAACAATTCTTTACTCGAATATTTTACGAAGGCGTGTATCTTTTCGAAAAGATGTTTCAAAAATGTTTTGAGAGTTTGTTTTGAAAGTGTTGTGGATTGTGGTTTTTGAAAAGAAGGCAAGTGTTTTTGCAAATTGATCTCAAGTAACTAAGAGTTTTGTCTACCCTTTTGTACTCAAAGGTTTTTGTTACGTTTTAACCCTTTTTTAACAATTTTGTTCCACCATTGAGTTTGGTGGACAATCTTGCGTTTAGGAAGTTTGTTCGGGACGGGCGCGGGTCATCGTATGGACCATGAATGCAATGGTGCCAAGTGTCTTTGGCAATTTGCTTTGAAGGGACTATGATCATTCCGTTTAGGTAACATTCGAAAGCGTCATCGAGGGACTTATGATCATTTGAATTTGTTTTGCCAAAGATACTCGACGTGCAAGCATGGCCCATTTTGGAAGGCAACATGTGGGATTACCCTAGAGGGTGCAAGTGTGATTGTGTATCGATTTCATGTATTTGTCTTGTATTAGGTTATCTAGCGTTTGATTTTATGTACATGCAAACCCTAGGTCTAACCATGGTATAATTGAAAGCGGTAAATTGCGAGAATGTAAAATCTACGCTATTACAAAATAAGTATCCGGGAGTGGGGGTACAAATTCATGAATGGGGATGAGACTTAGGAACATAGTGTCCAATAAGTTACAACCAAATCGAATCGATCAAATGTAAATGTAACGAATATACAAATGTAAGCAAATGTGTATAGGAGCAAGGCAAACGTATTGTGTAAGTGTACGTGTATATGTGCATGTGATTATTTACAGGTGCGACAATATGAATTTAAGAAAGTATTGTTAGGTATTTGTTTAACTTAAAGAAAAAATTGAATGTTTATTTACTTAATAATCTTGTATTTTCTTAATATGTACAAAAAGAAATGTTTTAATCAAATGTTTTAAAATCTGTTTATGTATAAAATGTATCTTTATTTGTTATATACAAAAAGTATTTTAATTAAGAAATTAAATTATGCAAAAAATGTATTTTTGTTATTTATGTACAAAAGAGTTTTAATTAAAGGAGAAAAAGGTTTTCAAACTTAATTATATTGTGTAATAAAAAGATATATTTGTGTTTAATATATATATTCAAAAAATGTTTTAAATTAATTAAATTAGATATGTAGAAAAATGTATTGATTAAGTGTTTAGAATTTAAATTATGTATATAAGAAATATGTTTTTAAGTATTTTTTGTATTAAAGTATTATTGTCATACTTTGTATTTTTATTTAATTATGTTTGTATAAAAAATATTGTTAGTGTAATAATAGAATGCAATTAGTATTAAGTAAAAAAAAAGAGTGGTTAATTAATATAAGATGTTAAAAGATGTTAGTAAGAAAAGAATGGGCTTGGTGTTTGGTTATGCTGGCCCAAGTAAAACAAAGATTATGAAGCGTGAGAAGAGGAAAAAGGGGGGTATGAATTTATGGGCTCAGTGTTTGAAACGGGCAAGGCCCAGCTTGTTGAAACGAACGCTTTTAGGGTTTGAAGTTTTGGTATTCAGTTGGACGATATGCTTTAGGGTTTTGAGACAGCGGCGGTGTTCGTGTACTTCGTTCGTCTTCGTTCATCCTTGCAAGCTTCTGAGCTCGTCCCCTCGCCTAAGCTACTAGCATTTGATTTTCCTCCTTTCCCTCTTCATGGCTCAATGAAGCGCGTAGCATGGTAATCCTCTTTCTTTGGCTTTTCGCGTTTTAGGGTTTTACTTATCTTTTACACATTATGGGTTACTATCTTCTTCTTGATTAACTGCTTGATTAGATTAAGTGTTGACTTTGATTTGCATGTTGTGTTTATTTTTGATTTCGTTGGAGGTATACGAGAAAGGATGAAAGAGCATGCATTACCTTTACTGAAGAGGGGAAGGAATGGCGGAGGTGCTTAGGAGGCTGGGACAAGGAAGTTGAGGCGGAGGCGATGCTGAGCTTGCTCTTTGGTAACCTTTATCTTTTCTTCTTCTTTCTTTCGTTGCCTTGAGCTTGCCTTTGAAACTGTTGAGCTTTTTGCCTATGATGAAGCCCTCTTCTGAGGCCTTTGAATTGCCTTGAATGCTTCTTTGGTTGCCTCTGAGTACTTTCTCTCTTCCTCTCTTGCTATGATTTTGTTGTATGCTTATTGCCTTGAACGCTTGTTGAAATGCTTGCTCATGTTGCCTCTTGATTGCCTTGAATGCTTCTGTGGTTGCCTCTTGATTGTTGAGCTTGATAGTTGCTTTTTGCCCAATGATGTATTCTTACTGAGGGCTCGAGGGTTTTGACACTGAGTTGCCTCTTTTTGATGATGGTTGATACCTTTGCCTTTTGAGTATGCTCTCTCTTCTCTTTCTGGCCTCGCTATTGCTTTCCTAATGTTGGCTTAGGATGGTTCTTGAAACACCCTATGATGATGTAAATCTGAGGGTTTGTGGGTTTGATGCAGTATGTTATGGCAGGTCTGATGCTCCTTGGTGAGATAGGTTTATGGTATTGGACATGGTCTCATTGTTTTTGACAGTAGGCGGGTTTTATTAGGCCATTGCAGGCTTATGCTTCAGCTGGTGAGGTTTTTGACAGGTTTCAGGTTGTTATGGTTTAGACCCTTAGCATGTTGTTGCAGGTGTTTTTAGTGGTTAAGGTTTTTTATGGTTTGACAGTAGGGTGAGGCTTAATGCTTGTTGGTTTGAGCTAATGCAGGTTTTATGTTTGACAGTAGGTAATGGTTTGGTGTATAGTTTAGGGGTTGGGGATTATGAACTGGTTTATGGCTTCATGTTAGGCCTGCTTCAAAGCTTCAGGCAGGTTTAATGTTTGACAGGGGTTTGTATGGTATATGCTGGTATGGCTTTTGGCTTAGGTTTTGCATATGCAGGTTAGGCTTTTGACTTGCTTCAGCTGGTTTGTATGTTGAGGCCGGTTTTAGCCAATGCAGGTTTTGTGAAGTCTTAAGGCTTATGCTTCAGTAGCTTGTGTATATTCTCTTCCTTGGTGCTAGTTCTGCTGTCTTTTGTATCATGGTATGGCTCTTCTGTTGACAGGATATCAGGTTATGCTTGACAGGTTTTTGCAGGCTTTTGATACTTCCCTCTCTTTATCCATTGTGCTCATCTTTTGTTTTATATGTTTTCTATCTATGCCTGCCTAAAGCCTAAAAACCTGCATTCTTTTATCTCTCCACTCTTCTCTCTCAGTACAGTTGAATATTAAACTATGTTTCTTTTCTGTACTTTTCTGAAAGGGTCACATGGGGGAATGATGAAAGTGTAGTTGTTTGCATATCCCATTTTCTCTGCATATCTTCTTTGGCCAACTTGATATCTTTGTGACAGTATGCTTTATATTTTTGGCAGAAAGTTGTACTTTTGGATTTTGACAGAAAGTTGCAATTTGATTTTTAGTTGGGTTTGAACTTGGAGTTTGAGACTTTGAATTTATGCAGTTTGACACTTTGAATTATGCAATTTGGCTTTTGCGCATTCATACTTTAGCAAATAAAACTCGTCCCTCTTTGTGAACCGGGAGCAATCCCGTGATTTGCAGAGAGGGTTAACTGATCCCCATCAGTGGCCCTTAATGATGACTGTAATTTTATCTGTCTTTTTAACTGTTATTTGACTTTTCTCCTTTTCTTTTGCAGATGAATAAAAATGGATGGAGGGGTACTAAATGAAGACTGAAGAATTGGGGACTTTAGAAAATATTTAGAAAAATAGGATAGTTTTATTTTCAATTTAATCATTGTAAACTATTATTATTATAAATACTTCGTAAATGAATACTTGTATCCAAATAATAATTGTAACAAATATTAAATATGAAATAAAAAATCTATTGATCCATTTAATTCTTTTCAATTCCTTTTCAATTATTTACTTATTATTCATAGTTCCTTAAATTAAAATAAATGAAAATTAAATTCCAGATATTTAATTTTTAGAACAATAAATAATCAACTAAACATTGATTCTATGTTGATCAAAATAAATGAACTTGGCGCCTCCATCATCCAAAGCAACGCACAGTCAAACGCAATAACTGATCAGACGCATTCCCTCTTTTCACTGATTTTTAACAAACACTGTAATTCCAAACTGCGTATATCTTTTGACTGGTGAATTCAAACCAACTGCCTTCTTTTACTGATTAAATCAAAACAATGCGAATTCAACCCGAATCTCGGAATAACTTGCAAAGTGCTGTGGAATTTAAATCCTTCTGAGAATGCGCGCACAAACCCTAATTCCTGATTAAATGCCAAATAACGTTCGCCTGATCAAAATTGAGTCAAAGTCAACCAAAACCCTAAGCCAACTGTGTGAACTGTTCTAGAGCCATGAAAACCAGTAAAACCCTAATTGTGTCTGACTGACGAGAAAAGTCTGTTTGACCGATTCTTGAGCCAGTTTGAAAGATCATGGAAAGCCTGAAGTTGTTATTTCTTGTGGAAAAATGCGAGGGCAAATTTTGGGGTACAACAGTTGCCCCTGTTCAATCTTCTTGAACCTGAAGAGTTAGATTGGCAAGTTTGCCTTTCGCGACTTGAAGGTAAAAGAAGATTGGACACTAAAGTACCCAGAAAATTTGCACTCATCGATGTGATGGTAGAGGTGAATGGGCTTACAGATTCCATTTGGTGATGGGCTTAAAGATGCCACCTGGTACGATAGAGTCTTGTCGGGGAATGGGCTTAGAGATGCCATCTGATAATGGGCTTAAAGATGCCATCTGGTGCGATAGAATCTTGTCGGGGAATGGGCTTAGAGATGCCATCTGATAATGGGCTTAAAGATGCCATTTGGCGACTGTTGGTATGAGGATGGGCTTAAAGATGCCATCTGGACATGTTGAATATGTATGTCAGTGGTGAGTGGACAAGTATCAGAATGGCATCCGTGTTTCGGAACATCTCTGAATTGGGGGTCCGAATAAGCAACAGATTGACATCCCTGTCTGGAGAATCCGTAAACTATTTTCAGGAGTTGAGATTGAATAAGTAATAGAGCGACATCCGTTGTTGGGAAGCGTCTGTAAACTATTTTCAAAAGTTGAGAAGAGTCTGAACAAGTGATAGGTTAACATCCGTTACTGGAGAACCTGTGAACTGTTTTCAGAAATCTTGAAGTCGAAGAGGAACCGGTGTAGGGTTTCCTGAGGATGAGCTCGTGTAAAACTGCATCTGGATGAATCTGGAATAAGTATCAGAATGTCGCCGTGTCCGGGTCACATCTGAACTATTTCTGGATGAATCTCGTAAGATGATCTGTGTCTGTCGACTGATCTTACCTGAAAAGGCAAAGAGTTAGTTGTATGCAATGTTATGATGCATGATGCAATGTATGTGACATTAATGTTTATGATATGAATGTAATGAATGCGCATGTAAGCTGATGAGCTATCTTGCTGAGGATAAATGAATCTTGGACGGCTGAAGATAAACGAATCTTGACCGCTGCCGGGAAAATAATTCCTTGGCTGTTGCTGTGGAATAAGGAGCTTGGGTTGTATACCAATCCTCTGGGGAATTCCTGATGACTTCTACTGGGGAGTACCAAACTAGTAGACTCATGCTGGGGAGGTAAGATTGAGAATCTTCAGCTCGGTGGGAAGTAACACTGGCGACTTCACTGGGGAACTCAAGATTTGCCCTCCCAAAACTCTGTGGGGAGAAGGTTCAATGGCCTGGCTCCGCTGGGGATTGATAATTTGAAGTTTTAGCTTTGCTGGGGATAATGAAGCTTGACTCTGAGTGGAGTTAGCTTGAGAAGAATCTGAACAAGCGATAGGTTAACATCCGTTACTTGGAGAACCCGTGAACTATTTTCAGAAATCTTGAAGTTGAATAAGCAATAAAACAGCATCCATTGTTGAGAAGCGTCCGTAAGCGGTTTTCAAAGGTTGCATCTGAACAAGCTGATAGATTAACATCCGTTGTTGGGAAGAATCCATAAACTGTTTTCAGAAGTCTTGAGAATAATCTGAACAAGTGATAGGTTAACATCCGTTACTTGGAGAACCCGTGAACTGTTTTCAGAAATCTTGAAGTTGAATAAGCAATAGAGCCGCATCCGTTGTTGGGAAGTGTCCGTAAACTGTTTTCAAAGGTTGCATCTGAACAAGTGATAGATTAACATCCATTGTTGGGAAGAATCCATAAACTGTTTTCAGAAGTCTTGAGAAGAATCTGAACAAGCGATAGGTTAACATCAGTTACTTGGAGAACCCGTAAACTGTTTTCAGAAATCTTGAAGAGGAACCGGTGTAGGGTTTCCTGAGGATGAGCTCGTGCAAAACTGCATCGGGCTTTTGAACACTTTTGACATTCGAATGCCCCAAGTGGTGATGAAGGAGTCTTGAATCAGATTACTCTACATATTGAGAGATTTCTTGAAATCTTGACTGGACTGCCCCAGGTTAATTGAATTTTGAAAGATCTGTTAGACCTTGACTGGACTGCCCCAGGTTAATTGAATTGTGCTATGTCATGCCCCTTGTTAATAGGAGATTTGATGGAAGTGTTATCCTCTTGAAGTGATTTTTACTTACTGATAGAGTTTTCGTTCCTCCGAACATTCGCTGTATGAATTTCTTCGCTGTCAAACAAAAAGCCAAATGCAGACAGTGATATTTAAGCAATGCAAAGTTTATGTTTGTCTCGAAGTTTTGAAAAATGCGTTTTTAGCAGAAAACTTTTCATAAGACAAGTCAACACAAGATTTAGAGCAAAGCCCTACAGGAGTCAGGATACCTTTTGTAACAGTATGCTTTTGAACTAACCCATGCTTCAATTAGGACTTTTGAAGGGTTGTAACGTGGCCTGGTTCACGGTTTAAGAAACAAAGGATAAAGGCTCAAAATATATTTGTACCCACCCGCTCTTCGTGATGTTCTCCGACCTAAGCTCAGTTAATTGTGCGGAACACTCTGCTTTGAGTTTTGAACGACTTTTGGGAGACGGTTCACCAGTTGAATTTGGGGAGACAGTCATCATCTCCTTTTTTCTTTTTCAGCATTTTTCAAGTTGCTGAGGATTTTGTAATGACCTCACTATTTTGATTTTGATTTGTTATCCCTAATTTTTTCCTGCCGGTTACCGTTTTCCGGGATTACCGTCAGCGGGATGCCCCAGCTTTCTTAAGCCTCCTTTATAGGTTTTGGCTTGGTGGGCTTTTCTCTTTTGAGAGATTGACTGTCTATGTGATAGGGAACCACCCTTGTCTTTTGATTCCAAAGGAATGCTTTCTCTTTTTTTGTGACATCGTTCGTTGTATTACGAGCTGAGAGTTTGCAACTTTAATGCGCATTTTCTTTGAATTAACTGAGATACTACCCTGCCCCGGGTTTATATCAAAGGTTTTGATTGTTTAGAACAGAAAACTCCTACTCCTTTGGCTCGAAGGGGTTGACTAGGGATTAACTTCCTTATAACTCCAGTGTTTGGGAATTGAAAGAAATGCTTGTACATCATCAGCAAGGTCTGTTCAAAAGCATACTGTATAAGATCATGGTATTGTTTCGTCATCCTCCCTCTAAAGGCTCACAACTTTTTATCAAGAGTCAAATATCATAAAGAAAAGCATAAGAGTAGTGAAACGAATGGATGAATTCAAGACAAACATATGCAATGCATTAATGAAAACAGAGTTTAACATCAACAGATAATTGTTTGACAGCAAAAGAAATTACAACTTTGAAAATTCAAAAAGAAGCAAAAGTCTTTCAGCTTGAGCTTTGTCACTTCAAGCGGAGAATCCTTTAACGGAAGATTTTCATCTCGCCGTCTGGCATGAATTCCAGCACCCCGATGTCGATCAGATCTTGAATCTTGTTCTTCAAGGCCCAACAGTCGTTGGTGTCGTGTCCCGGGCTGTAGGAATGGTAAACACAAAATGCATCGGGATGATAGTGAGGAGAGGAGATATTGGGCTTCTGAGGAGGGTCCTTTAAGGTAAGCAAGTTGACCTCCATCAGGCGCTTCAGTATGAAAAATGATGGTATTTCAGTCTCCGTGAACTGTCTTCCCGACGTTTCTTGCTTACGCCGATTACCCCGTTGACGCTGGCGAGGTTGTTGATGGGCTTGTGACCCTGAAGCAAGCAAAGGAGCTTTCCCCTTGTCTTCTTGAGTGGATGGAGGTTGAGTGGTGACTTGCTCCTCAACCTCAGATGTTTGCCCCAGTCGGTTGTTTGGAAGCAGTTGGCGGACAAGAACTCTGAGTTCCTCTTGTCTTTGAGATAGGTCTTGGATGAGAGCCATCTGGCCCACCAACTGTCCCATTACTTGGGTCCTTAAGGTTGTCAGATCAAACTGCAGCTTTGCAAGCTGATCACTCCTGGTATTGTTGGAATTCCCCAAGCCCTTGGTGAGGAGAGCTTTCATCTCTTCTTGCCACAGAGACAAGTTCAGGAACATCTCCTGCAACTGAGCTGTCTGGTCTTGGATGTCTTTGACAGACCTTTCTAGAGCCATCTCTTGCTGAAATAAACAGCAGGAGAGTAAGGAAACCTGAAAAAGGAAAGACTGTCAAAATGCAATGCATGGTATGTGTATGCATGCTTTCAAGGATCTCTTGGGGTAAACACAAGAAAATGTTAGAGGTTGAACTCTGCTCTTGGATTGGAGAACTTTGCACCGGCGGACGTCTTTCCACTAGAATCAAGCTCACCATGTCAAGTGGGTCATAGCCACTGATTCAAGTTGTTGTATTTGAACTTTGACTGGAGAACTTTGTATCGGTGGACGTCTTTCCACGAGAATCAAGCTCACCATGTCAAGTGGATCATAGCCACTGATTCAAGTTGTTGTATTTGAACTTTGACTGGAGAGCTTTGTTTAGAGGAGAAACCTCTTGCCTCTTGGTAGACGTCTGGTTCAACGTGACCCTGCATCAAAAGAACCCTCGATATCCTTGAAATGGTTATTGAAAATGCTATGGTATGATGTTATGATGTTATGTGCATGTATGCACAAGCAAGTAAGTGTATATACAGACAAACATATTCACACAAAGCAAACAAGTCCTTAGGTTTAGGCTTGCATGAGGTTCAGGTACTACCCTCTTGAAGTTAGTTGGCTCATCCTGTCCTAAAATAGAAACCGGGTTCTAAGGAGCTCAATATCATTGGATTGTTTTCTGTGTTCATTGTTTCGGTTTAGCCACTTACTGGCGACCAAAATATTCCAAGAAAACAATCCTCAAAAGAGTGTAGTATCGAGGATCTACCAACTTCGGACTGCACCAAAGTCGGTCATCTCACTACCCCTAAAAGGCTAAGATGGTCAATTAAGGTTCTAAGAGTTCGTTAGTGCTTCATGACATCACACAGCGGCCCCGTATTCTCCTTGACTACTCAAGGGTTACCGGTACTCGCAAATATGTCACACTAACATAGCTTACTGCTTCAACCATGTCGGTATACCCCGCACAGTTCCCTCGCAGTTTTTTTTGCTATTTACCTAAGAAGGTGCCCCAAATCCGGGTGTAGGATTTACAACAAACCCAAACAAGAACCCAAAAGATAAAGCAATCAAGTCAATCAAAGTAAGAAAGTAAAGGTGATCTAAACCCTAAGGTAACCCCACTTTTAAGTCCTATCCCCAGCAGAGTCGCCAGTTCTGTGATACGGTGGGAGAACTGACTGTGGTTTTGCATTCGTATTCGCACTTGTGCGGTTGAGCAAGAGTCGCCACCGACTTTTTATTTTATCCTAAAGGAAAGGTTGAAAAAGCACAGCAAAAACCTTTTGAGATATTTCGTGGGTTCGGGGGGTAGATTATGAAAAGGGAAGGTATTAGCACCCTTTTCATCCATGGTTATCCATGGGCTCTTAGTTACTTGGTTTTTAGATCACTTGCCTTGATTTTCGATTGCTTGAAAAATGGTGTGTGTGTGAGTGTTTTTGAAAACGTTTTGGAAGAAGATGCCTTGTCTTAGGCTAACCTTGTAACAATTCTTTACTCGAATATTTTACGAAGGCGTGTATATTTTCGAAAATATGTTTCAAAAATGTTTTGAGAGTTTGTTTTGAAAGTGTTGTGGATTGTGGTTTTTGAAAAGAAGGCAGGTGTTTTTGCAAATTGATCTCAAGTAACTAAAAGTTTTGTCTACCCTTTTGTACTCAAAGGTTTTTGTTACGTTTTAACCCTTTTTTTAACAATTTTGTTCCACCATTGAGTTTGGTGGACAATCTTGCGTTTAGGAAGTTTGTTCGGGACGGGCGCGGGTCATCGTATGGACCATGAATGCAATGGTTCCAAGTGTCTTTGGCAATTTGCTTTGAAGGGACTATGATCATTCCGTTTAGGTAACATTCGAAAGTGTCATCGAGGGACTTATGATCATTTGAATTTGTTTTGCCAAAGATACTCGACGTGCAAGCATGGCCCATTTTGGAAGGCAACATGTGGGATTACCCTAGAGGGTGCAAGTGTGATTGTGTATCGATTTCATGTATTTGTCTTGTATTAGGTTATCTAGCATTTGATTTTATGTACATGCAAACCCTAGGTCTAACCATGGTATAATTGAAAGCGGTAAATTGTGAGAATGTAAAATCTACGCTATTACAAAATAAGTATCCGGGAGTGGGGGTACAAATTCATGAATGGGGATGAGACTTAGGAACATAGTGTCCAATAAGTTACAACCAAATCGAATCGATCAAATGTAAATGTAACGAATATACAAATGTAAGCAAATGTGTATAGGAGCAAGGCAAACGTATTGTGTAAGTGTACGTGTATATGTGCATGTGATTATTTACAGGTGCGACAATATGAATTTAAGAAAGTATTGTTAGGTATTTGTTTAACTTAAAGAAAAAATTGAATGTTTATTTACTTAATAATCTTGTATTTTCTTAATATGTACAAAAAGAAATGTTTTAATCAAATGTTTTAAAATCTGTTTATGTATAAAATGTATCTTTATTTGTTATATACAAAAAGTATTTTAATTAAGAAATTAAATTATGCAAAAAATGTATTTTTGTTATTTATGTACAAAAGAGTTTTAATTAAAGGAGAAAAAGGTTTTCAAACTTAATTATATTGTGTAATAAAAAGATATATTTGTGTTTAATATATATATTCAAAAAATGTTTTAAATTAATTAAATTAGATATGTAGAAAAATGTATTGATTAAGTGTTTAGAATTTAAATTATGTATATAAGAAATATGTTTTTAAGTATTTTTTGTATTAAAGTATTATTGTCATACTTTGTATTTTTATTTAATTATGTTTGTATAAAAAATATTGTTAGTGTAATAATAGAATGCAATTAGTATTAAGTAAAAAAAAAGAGTGGTTAATTAATATAAGATGTTAAAAGATGTTAGTAAGAAAAGAATGGGCTTGGTGTTTGGTTATGCTGGCCCAAGTAAAACAAAGATTATGAAGCGTGAGAAGAGGAAAAAGGGGGGTATGAATTTATGGGCTCAGTGTTTGAAACGGGCAAGGCCCAGCTTGTTGAAACGAACGCTTTTAGGGTTTGAAGTTTTGGTATTCAGTTGGACGATATGCTTTAGGGTTTTGAGACAGCGGCGGTGTTCGTGTACTTCGTTCGTCTTCGTTCATCCTTGCAAGCTTCTGAGCTCGTCCCCTCGCCTAAGCTACTAGCATTTGATTTGCCTCCTTTCCCTCTTCATGGCTCAATGAAGCGCGTAGCATGGTAATCCTCTTTCTTTGGCTTTTCGCGTTTTAGGGTTTTACTTATCTTTTACACATTATGGGTTACTATCTTCTTCTTAATTAACTGCTTGATTAGATTAGGTGTTGACTTTGATTTGCATGTTGTGTTTATTTTTGATTTCGTTGGAGGTATACGAGAAAGGATGAAAGAGCATGCATTACCTTTACTGAAGAGGGGAAGGAATGGCGGAGGTGCTTAGGAGGCTGGGACAAGGAAGTTGAGGCAGAGGCGATGCTGAGCTTGCTCTTTGGTAACCTTTATCTTTTCTTCTTCTTTCTTTCGTTGCCTTGAGCTTGCCTTTGAAACTGTTGAGCTTTTTGCCTATGATGAAGCCCTCTTCTGAGGCCTTTGAATTGCCTTGAATGCTTCTTTGGTTGCCTCTGAGTACTTTCTCTCTTCCTCTCTTGCTATGATTTTGTTGTATGCTTATTGCCTTAAATGCTTGTTGAAATGCTTGCTCATGTTGCCTCTTGATTGCCTTGAATGCTTCTGTGGTTGCCTCTTGATTGTTGAGCTTGATAGTTGCTTTTTGCCCAATGATGTATTCTTACTGAGGGCTCGAGGGTTTTGACACTGAGTTGCCTCTTTTTGATGATGGTTGATACCTTTGCCTTTTGAGTATGCTCTCTCTTCTCTTTATGGCCTCGCTATTGCTTTCCTAATGTTGGCTTAGGATGGTTCTTGAAACACCCTATGATGATGTAAATCTGAGGGTTTGTGGGTTTGATGCAGTATGCTATGGCAGGTCTGATGCTCCTTGGTGAGATAGGTTTATGGTATTGGACATGGTCTCATTGTTTTTGACAGTAGGCAGGTTTTATTAGGCCATTGCAGGCTTATGCTTCAGCTGGTGAGGTTTTTGACAGGTTTCAGGTTGTTATGGTTTAGACCCTTAGCATGTTGTTGCAGGTGTTTTTAGTGGTTAAGGTTTTTTATGGTTTGACAGTAGGGTGAGGCTTAATGCTTGTTGGTTTGAGCTAATGCAGGTTTTATGTTTGACAGTAGGTAATGGTTTGGTGTATAGTTTAGGGGTTGGGGATTATGAACTGGTTTATGGCTTCATGTTAGGCCTGCTTCAAAGCTTCAGGCAGGTTTAATGTTTGACAGGGGTTTGTATGGTATATGCTGGTATGGCTTTTGGCTTAGGTTTTGCATATGCAGGTTAGGCTTTTGACTTGCTTCAGCTGGTTTGTATGTTGAGGCCGGTTTTAGCCAATGCAGGTTTTGTGAAGTCTTAAGGCTTATGCTTCAGTAGCTTGTGTATATTCTCTTCCTTGGTGCTAGTTCTGTTGTCTTTTGTATCATGGTATGGCTCTTCTGTTGACAGGATATCAGGTTATGCTTGACAGGTTTTTGCAGGCTTTTGATACTTCCCTCTCTTTATCCATTGTGCTCATCTTTTGTTTTATATGTTTTCTATCTATGCCTGCCTAAAGCCTAAAAACCTGCATTCTTTTATCTCTCCACTCTTCTCTCTCAGTACAGTTGAATATTAAACTATGTTTCTTTTCTGTACTTTTCTGAAAGGGTCACATGGGGGAATGATGAAAGTGTAGTTGTTTGCATATCCCATTTTGTCTGCATATCTTCTTTGGCCAGCTTGATATCTTTGTGACAGTATGCTTTATATTTTTGGCAGAAAGTTGTACTTTTGGATTTTGACAGAAAGTTGCAATTTGATTTTTAGTTGGGTTTGAACTTGGAGTTTGAGACTTTGAATTTATGCAGTTTGACACTTTGAATTATGCAATTTGGCTTTTGTGCATTCATACTTTAGCAAATAAAACTCGTCCCTCTTTGTGAACCGGGAGCAATCCCGTGATTTGCAGAGAGGGTTAACTGATCCCCATCAGTGGCCCTTAATGATGACTGTAATTTTATCTGTCTTTTTAACTGTTATTTGACTTTTCTCCTTTTCTTTTGCAGATGAATAAAAATGGATGGAGGGGTACTAAATGAAGACTGAAGAATTGGGGACTTTAGAAAATATTTAGAAAAATAGGATAGTTTTATTTTCAATTTAATCATTGTAAACTATTATTATTATAAATACTTCGTAAATGAATACTTGTATCCAAATAATAATTGTAACAAATATTAAATATGAAATAAAAAATCTATTGATCCATTTAATTCTTTTCAATTCCTTTTCAATTATTTACTTATTATTCATAGTTCCTTAAATTAAAATAAATGAAAATTAAATTCCAGATATTTAATTTTTAGAACAATAAATAATCAACTAAACATTGATTCTATGTTGATCAAAATAAATGAACTTGGCGCCTCCATCATCCAAAGCAACGCATAGTCAAACGCAATAACTGATCAGACGCATTCCCTCTTTTCACTGATTTTTAACAAACACTGTAATTCCAAACTGCGTATATCTTTTGAATGGTGAATTCAAACCAACTGCCTTCTTTTACTGATTAAATCAAAACAATGCGAATTCAACCCGAATCTCAGAATAACTTGCAAAGTGCTGTGGAATTTAAATCCTTCTGAGAATGCGCGCACAAACCCTAATTCCTGATTAAATGCCAAATAACGTTCGCCTGATCAAAATTGAGTCAAAGTCAACCAAAACCCTAAGCCAACTGTGTGAACTGTTCTAGAGCCATGAAAACCAGTAAAACCCTAATTGTGTCTGACTGACGAGAAAAGTCTGTTTGACCGATTCTTGAGCCAGTTTGAAAGATCATGGAAAGCCTGAAGTTGTTATTTCTTGTGGAAAAATGCGAGGGCAAATTTTGGGGTACAACATACGGGATGGGACTAGGAACAATGATTATCAGCGGAGCAATTCTTGGAGCGGATGTAACAGATCTTCTTAAGGAAACCTTGGAAGGATTGGCGGAAATGGTTATAATGGCAACGTCTTCATTTGGAACAACAGGAATCATAGTCTTATCAAACAAAATCTCTTTATTATCAATCAGGCGATGAACACCTGACTTTAACAAACGGCAACCAGAAGGTAGAATCGAGCACATGTGGCAACCTTCACCATAACCTAGAAATAAACCGGCCAACAAATTCCTCTTAACAGTCATAAGAGGAGTAGAAATTTCTTCAACAGAGGTCACAAACAAATCAGTGTCAACAGCATTAACTCCACGACCATGTTTGGGCATGGGAGCAGTTATAACATTCAGCTTTTCTGGGGCATCGAACTCTATCTCCTTGGCTTCAAGAAAGTCTTGTACTTTGTTTCTCAGAGCCCAGTAATCATTTGTATCATGGCCAGGACTCTCAGAATGGTAGGTGCATCGCGCTTTGGGATTGTATCTGAGAGAGGTAGTATTTGGATTCTTGGGGGCCTCTCTCAAGGTTCCCAAGTTGGATTTCAATAAATAAGGTAGAACTTCAGCCAAAGTTATATTGATACGGGCAAACTGCCGTTGTGGTCTTTCCACCCTTTGTTGATTATTGCATTGTGGAGCAACTGTGGATCTTGGTTTCACTACAGCATTTACCGTTTGTCGGTGTTTAGATATGCTTTGTCCCCTCTGGCTATAGACCGCACTGGCTTCCTTCTTACCAGCGAAATGCTTCTTTGTTGAACTCGAGGAGGAATCCATATGTATTTTACCACTCCGAATTCCAGCTTCTACTCTTTCTCCAGTTAAAATCAGCTCAGTGAAACCAGCTGATGAGCTACCGATTAAGTGATTGAAAAATGGACTTGATAGCGTTCTTAGAAACATATCAACCAACTCCCTATCAGACAAAGGGGGTTGAAATCTCCCAGCCAAGTCTCTCCATTTTTTAGCATAATCTTTAAAACCTTCACCTGCACCCATGGACATACTCTGGAGTTGAGTACGAGTGGGAGCAAGGTCGGCATTATACTAACACTGCTTGTAGAAAGCAGCAGCAAGATCTTCCCAGTTTCAGACACTGGCTCCCTCCAACTGGTAAAACCATTCAAGCTGAGTCCCTGACAGACTATCTTGAAAGAAGTGCACCCACAAATTTCTATCAGCTATGTGGGGCTGGATTTTCCTGACATAAGAACAGAGATGGAGTTTTGGGCAGGACACCCCATCATACTTAGCAAAAACCGGAGCTTTTAACTTCTGAGGGATGACCACTCCCGATACCAGTCCCAATTCTCAAAAATCTAGTCCAGGTATCCTTTGAACTTCCATGGCACTCAGACGGTCTTCTAACTATTTGTATCTATCCTCAGCCGGAGGATATTGCTCATCATCATAATCAGTATCATTGACAGAGACTGCATGACTAAGGTCTTTTTCCCCTTCTTGGTTCTCCCCTTCCTTGGATGAAGAGGTCAGATCAGTTTGTTGCCTCAACCTTTCTCTAAACCTTCTGCCCATATTCAGAATATCGACAACATTCTTCTTCTTCTTCTTCTCTTTCAGAATGAGGGCTTTCAGATCCTCTTGCCCTTTTTCCAGAATTATGAACATCTGTTGGAAATCGGTGTTTTGTGCCTGAAGATCTTTGATGGTTTGCTCGGAAGACATTTCTGCTGAAATAAACAGCGAAGAAGATGAGAAACCTGTAGTGGTACCTGTAATGATGTGTATGATAATGGGATGCGCATGTAATGATTTCAAAGACTTCAGGAAATTTAAATTTGCAAACCAAAATAAACAAAAACTTTATTAGCTTAACTTTGAAGGTTCAAAAATGCCTTTAAGGCGTTACAAATAAGTAAATAAAACAAATCTAAAACTAGAAAAGAAAAATCAAAAGTCCCATGGAAGCTTTCTCTTTGTGCCAATATAATCATTGAGCACTCTTTCTTCCTGAAGCTGCTTGGTGAGCTTTAAAATATTTCTCTCTTGATCATGGAATTGTTCCCTGTAAGTATCTCGCTCATTCTTTAGCTGAATCCAAGACCTCTGTAACTCCCAAAGATCAGTGGGCATGTAAGGTTAGAGAACCGTGTAAGGAATTCCTTCTTCAGTAGTGGGCTCCACAATCACTGGTAATACGGCCACATAAGGCATCATAAGCTTCTGGGCACGAGATCGTACCCATTGGAGATAAGGTTGCATAGGAATGGAAGTCTTTGGTCCCAAATATTTGGGTTCTGATCTGTTTACCATGCCCCAAGCTCGTATGAACCTCCGACGATACTCATTAACATCATCCTCATAGTTGAATACAATGCCCTCAATAAGTAACTCATGGGAACCATCCCTTTGAGCATGACCAAATTGTCTCAAAGCTAGATAAGGATTGTAAGTTATACCCCCCTCTGACACCAAGTAATGGGACATTAGGGTACTCCCCACAGCAGTCAATAATAGCAATGTCTTCCATAGCTCGGGAACACCAAAGAATATCTGTATGAGCGAGTGACATTATCCTTTGTGACCAACCCAAACCTTCTTCATTCTTCAGTATAGACTTAGGGAGGTGAGAAATAAACCACCTCGACAGCAACGACATGCAGCACATAAGAGTCCCTCTTCTCTTCACGGTACGAGTATGGAGAGCGTGAAAAATATCTCCAAGCAAGGTAGGCACAGGGTTGCGAGAAAGGAAAATCTTGATAGCATTCACATCTACGAAGGAGTCTGGATTAGGGAAGAGAACTAAACCATAGATAAGAAGAGCTAAGAAATCCTCAAAAGCCTGAAAATGCATATCATCCCAAAATAGCTGAGCCTTGTCTATTAGAAATTTGGCTAGAAAACCCTCGACCCCACTTCGAGTTTCCCAATTGGATACCACGTCGGTTCGTTTCAAATGCAAAGCTGAGGCAATGACTTCTGGCTTAGGAACTTCTTCTATACCTATGAAGGGTACCTGTTCAAGAATGGATATGCCTAATAGCTGAGAGAATTCTTCCAAGGTGGGTACCAACTGATAATCTGGAAAGGTGAAGCAGTGATGCTTGGGATCGAAGAACTGAAAAAGTAAGCTCATCGTCTATTCATCAAGGTTTAAAGTAACCAGGCTGAGAAGTTGACCGTGTCTCTTAATGAAAGTAGAAGTTTCAGAAACTCTTGATACTAGCTCTTTGAGTTAGGGAGGTATCTCCACAAAGTTGATTCGGATAGTATTTCTATGCACGGAAGCCATAATCTGCAAAACAGAACAAAGATAAATTCCCTTGGTCTTTGAAATGGTTAGTGTAATGAAGCATGAATTCCATGTTATGATGCATGATGTCATGATAAACCACAGGTATAGCACATACAGGTATTGCAAACATAGTCAAATCACACAAAGCCCTTAGGTTTAAGGCTTGCCTGAGGTTAAAGGTAATACCCTCTTGAAATTAAGTTGGTTTCAAACCTATCCTAGAAAAGTAACCGGGTTCTAGAGGATCTCAATATCACTGACCATCCTTTATCGGTCATGGTTTCAGCTCACGCAATATTTTCTTGCGGCCGAAATATTCCAAAAGTATTATCTCAATGAGTATAACATCGAGTATCAACCAGTTCTCAGCTCTACACCAAGGCCGACTATCTCGCTACTTTCTAATGGCCAAGTTGGGAAATTAAAGGTTCTAAGGTCAGTTGATGCTTCACGACACCATGTAGAGGCCCCGTATTCTCCTCATTTCACCACAAGGGATACCGATACCAACTAAAGTGCCACACCAACATAGCTACTGCTTCAACCGTATCAGTCTACGTCGTACAGTTTGAAATTCTGGCAGCAGATACTTAATGTCACAGTGAATGTTATGACACCGTATCTGACACTCTTCAAGACAGTAAATCTAAAAGCAGTAAAGAACACAGTCAATTGTTTACCCATTTCAGTGTGTAACAACACCTACTCTGGGGGCTACCAAGCCAGGGAGGAAATTCACTATAAGAGATATTAATTCAGGAATAAACCAACCAGATTATCTCCTTCACTTAAGACCTACCCAATGCAACTTCAATATAAGTTCAACTTAAACCTGAGTTCCTACTCACTCCCCCTTAATCACAACAGTGATACTAAACAATTGACTAATGAAATTATGAAGACACTCTTCAGTACATACACTTGATTTTTCTTCACAACTTTTAATCAAGTAACACAAATACTCGTGCTTCAAAGCTTTGAGTGATACACAACCCTAACTTGACTTTGCTTCAAAGCTTTAATCAAGTAACACAAACACCCGTGCTTCAAAGCTTTGAGTGATACACAACCCTTACAACCAAATCCTACTCCAAATCACTTATCACAATGATAATTGATTGGCTCACAGTAGTTACAACTATATAGTCCCTTATTGATCTTCTATCAAAAAGTATCTTTTACCAACAGTCTTCATGAGGAATATATAGCCAGCTATTCTTCTGTTAGGGCTTCCACGAAAATAGCTAGGGTTAATTAGGGTTAACCTCAAGACTTGGTCATAGGACTTTAACAACCAGATTAGGATTAAGCAAAGTTAACCTAAGTCCACGTGAGAATCTGATCTAGACTGAATAAACCAGATTCTTGAAAATTCTCAGAAATAACAAATCTGCACAAATGTTAGTTCAGTACAGGATGTCTTAACATTGGTTATGACAACAAGAATCCTGTTTACAGATTTTGGTAGAATGCAATAAATATGATCATTGCATAATGATCAGCTAAACACTCATATTGAGCAGCTCCTGTATGAAATTCTTTTTCTGCAGAATATACCTTGTATCTCAGAATGTTATGACATCAGTCATGACATTCACACAACTGGTTTTACCAAAAAAACATGCCAACAACCAAACACTTACACAGTTCTCTCACAGTCTATTGCTACTTAGCTAAAAGGTGTTCCCCAAATCCGGGTGTAGGATCTATAGTAACCCCAAACAAAACCCTCAAAAATAAAGCAAACAAAGCAATCAAGAGAAGCAATTTAAACGACCTAGATCCTAAGTGTTGTACCCCAAAATTTTCCCTCTCATTTTATCAAGATTTCCCCTCACAAGACTCTTTGAACTCAAGACCAAGCTAAGGTTTGCTCTGCTCAAGACATCTCCTTGCACTGTTGACCTAAAATTAGGGTTTGAGTTTGCACAAGGATTTTTGGACTTTAAATGCTCAATGTAACTTTCATACTTCATGTTTGACCTCTAAGATTGCTCATACCAAGTTTCAAGCCTTGAATCAAATTTTTGCCCAGTCAATTGGACAGTTGACCTAGAAATCAACTATATCGGGAAAAAAGTCAACTATGGCCAATTTACAGTCAAACCTCATAATTTTTTATCCAACTCAACATTATAGGCTCATATGAACCATTTGATCAAGTTTGGACCACAACTCCTCAAGAAATTTGATCAGATCATCAAAAGGGCAAAATGGTCATTTTTAGGGTTTTGACTACAGAATGGCAATTTCTGGTTTTTAACCTAGCCAATGGCAAATTGGGTTCAAGCATGGATTCAAGGACTCAATGGAACCATCTTGACCTAATCACAAGGTTCAAAAGGTCTCAAATGCATTGGATTGACAGATGAATTTTCCAGTCAACTGATCAAAAATCAACTATACACTGAAAAGACAAACTTTGACTTTTTGGTCAAAATCAAGTGCCAAGGGTCATTTTTCATCAAGATGTGTCAAAACATGAAACTTTTTCACCAAGAAACCTAATTTTGGAAATTAGGGTTTAAGATTGAAAAAATTCATAACTTAGAAACTAAGTTATGAAAATTTCTTATTTTTTTCCAACTTTGCCCAACATTTTCACCATGATGCAATTGGATTCAAACAAAACTTCCAACATGAAAGTTGTAGTCCTCCATAAAATATACAACTTTTATTCACAAAGTTTTCCCAAAAGAAGCTTGGATATCAAGTTATGATTTTGTGAACAAGGGTCCATGAAACTTTTAACTTAGTGAAATTTTGCCCTAGTTTAGGCAGGATTTTAACCTATCTTCATGGAAACTTTTCACATAGATCCAATTGGAATCTAAAAATTCATTTCAAATATGGATTGTAGAGCATGTTACAAGATTTCCAAAATGTCCAAGAACTCCCCAAATCATTTATGGTTAGGGAGAATCGAAGGTTTGAATTTGGAAAAATATCACTTTGGTCCATGGCATTTTTCATGTTGATACAAGTTGAAAATTTTATCCAGCCTTGCTTGTACTTGTTTACAGGTCCTTAAACCCTTCCACACTAAAAAATTAAATGCAAACACATTGGTTAGAGGCATTGTTCTGATCAATGAAGCATTATACAAGGGTTTATTCCATTTATGGCATAAAGATGACAATGCCATTCTCATAAAGTTGGCTTTATGTCAAGTTGTTCCTCTTGAGCTGTGAACCCAATCCTTTGTAGCAAACTAACTCCATAAACTTAGGGAAAAGTATACCAACTATCAGCAGGCTTGGAGCTAGCAAGTACAACCCTTTGCATTGTCAACTCACACTTTTCTTCAAAACCAAGTCAACTTGCAAAAAGGACATATCTTTGCAATCTGATAAAACCAAAGTTTGTAAACATTTCAAACAAGTTTTGCATATCACACTAAGCCAAAAACACGAGCTAGCAACCTCTCAAACACCCTTGTACACAAAAATCACATTTTCTTGCAAAATAGGGCAGGTTCTGCATTTTGATTTCCAAATCACAAACCACTCGTGCATTTTTCTTGCAACCAGTTTCAACACACTCCATACAACTACCTAAACTATCCCAACCCTTCCCAAGTCATTGTAACTCAATTTACACAATTCACCATTTCTGAATTTTGAGTTTGCAGGTTGAGTTCTATAGAGATATTCAAGCAAGTTCAAAGCTAGCTAGGCATTGGGAAAGCTCAAAGGAACTTCAAGCAAGCTCACAAGCATCTCAGGCCTCACTCACAACCCCTACATTTCCATACTCGAGCTTGACTGAAACATGTAAAGTTCAAACTTGTATCTCTCTATTTAGGAATCATTAGGCTTAGGTTTGTGAATAAAAAATGTAGTCCTCATTGCCCTTGAGCTGTACATATGCATAGAATTCATTTAAGTTAACTGAGCTGGGAGAATTTGAATGATGAACTTTCTGAAAAAACTAGGTTAGAAATTAGGGCCAGAGAAATTCTCTCTGGTCTTTGAGAGTTAGGTTAAGTTTTTTATATGGTTAGAATCGTATGATTATGCTCTATAACTTTCATGTTGCAAGTTTTTGCTTTTGAGCACGTATGCAGGATTTCCAGGTTTGAACAGGGCACGCGTTTTTGTTTGATCAGAGGTTGAAGATGAAGGCCATCTGGGCTGGGCCTGGCTGTTCCATGCTATTTGCACCCCTTAGCTTGCTGTTTACACCCCCTTGGCCCATTTAAATTATTTTCCATATTTTTCATTTCTTTTTAGTTTCTGACTTTTATTTATTTTTCTAAACATTAAAAATTACAAAAACAAATATTTTCTTAAATTTTCACATTTTATTTTATTATTTTTATTATTTTTTGGACATAGAAATAATTATTAAATAATATACTTTTATTTTCTTAAAATAAAAACTTGTAAATATTATAAAAGTATTATATATTTTTATTTTTATTATTTATACACTTAAATAATATTGTCATACATATTTTTATTTTTCAACATTTTGTATATATTTTCTTAAAACCAAATTAGGGTTTCCACCCCTTTCAAAAATAACCATTAGTATTTTTTCCTATTTTTAGGACATTAAATAATTTATTTTTACATACATAAAAATAATACAAAAAACCATTTTTGCATATTTATATTTAATTGAATATTTAAATAATTGCCCATTTATTTATTTGTACAAAATAATTCAATATGGTTGTAATAATTGAATTAGGGTTTTATTTTCATGCAAATACCCTCCTATTCAAACTTGTATCCCCTCCCCATATCAATGTTGTAATAGTCGTAGATTTACTTTTGCGCACTTTATAGCTTTCAAATATGCCATGATAGAAAGATTAGGGTTTGTATGCAAAAATCCAAAATCAAACAAATAGCTTGACTAAACACAAGACAAAAAGCATGAAAAATGACAACACAATACACACAAGCACCCCTAGGGTTTCATCCACTTGTTGCCTTAAAAATGGCCATGGTATGCATGCTAGGTATCTTGGCAAAACAAAAACAAAACAAAAAGATCATAGTCCCTCGATGACGCTATCTTGGTTGCCTAAACAAAAATGATCTAGTCCCTCAAAAACTTGCTAAGATACTTGGCAATATTGTTATCATGGCCATACGATGACCCACGTCTGTCCCGTTTAACATCCAAATACAAGGTTGTTTACCAAATACAATGGTAAAACAACATTATCAAAAGGGTTAAAAATGTGTAGGAAAGACTTTTGAGTAGATAGGGTAGACAACTCTTAGTTACTTGATCAAACTTGCAAAACATCATTGTTATTTTCAAAAACACACAACACAATTTCAAAACATTTCCCAAAACAAACTTTCAAACATTGAAACATCTTTTCAAAAGACAAACACCTTTATAAAACATTCAAACAAGAATTGCTACAAAGGTTTCCTAGACAAGGCCTCTTTTCAAAATATTTTCAAAACCACACACAAAGCACCATTTCAAACAATTGAAAAGCAAAAGCAAGTGATCTAAACAAGTAACTAAGAGCCCATGGAAAACCATGGATGAAAAGGGTGCTAGCACCTCACCCTTTTCATAATCTACCCCCTGAAGCCAAGAAAACATCTCAAAGGTCTTTCCTGTGCTTTTTGACCTTTCCTTTGGATAAAATAAAAAGTCAGCGGCGACTCTTGCTAAACCGAAACATTTACGAACACAAACGCAAAACCTCAAGTCAGTTCTCCCACCATATCACACTAAGGTATATCCCACTTATTATCCCCAGCAGAATCGCCAGTTCTGTGATACGGTGGCAGAACCGACTATTTAATACTGGTTTGCATTTTGCGTTTTTTGTTTGCAAAATGTCACGGTAAGTAAGAGTCTCCACCGACTTTTATTTCATCCAACCGGAAAGGAAAAAAGTACAGAAAAAATCCTTTTTCGAGATTTTGAGTACGAGGGTAGATTATAAAAAGGGAAGGTGTTAGCACCCTTTCTATCCATGGTTTTCCATGGGCTCTTAGGTACTTTCTCATTTTTAAATTGCTTGTGTTTGTGTGCTTTTTTTTGAAAAAATGTTTTACTTCGTGATAACCCTTGTATCAGCCCTCAAGAGTGTGACGAAGTTTGCTTTGAAAATTTGTTTTGAAAGGTGTTGGTGTGAAAAGTTTTGATTTGAGCAAGTACCTACTAGCATCTACCTACTCGAAAAAAGATCGTTTCTATTCTTGTTTCCTTTAGACAGCGCTATCTTACTATTGAGAAATAGGTAGCACCGTCGTTGGAATTTGTAAGGGTCAATTCGAAAGGGACGTACGGTCACTAAAGCAATATTAGGATACCTTAGTAGTAACCCTAAAGCCTTAAGATCTTTTCGAGGTAACATTTCCGAGGCAACATTCGAATGGGACATTTTGATCTTTTTAGACTGGAGGGTAACCACTAAGACACCCTATGCTTAATGATCGTTTACCGAAGGCAACCGAAGTGAGAGTATACTCTAAGAGTGAATATGTGCGAGTGATTTATTTTCAGTTCATTATCTTTGCACATTAGGGTTTTCTAACCGTTTTAATTTGTCATGCATTCTTGCCATACAATCCTATTAGCATACATCTAACAGTTAAATATTTGCGGGAATTAAAAATGCGAGAAAATAAACCTACGCTATTACAAGGCTTTGGGGAGGGGGATTAATTACATAACCGAAAATAGGGGATTTAAACAATAAATAAAAACACTAAGTTAACTATTACAAACCATGAACAGTTACAAAATAATGGAAAAATAATCAAGAAGCGCGCGGCGAATTAAATGCGAGGCGATTAGGATTTTGACCCTTTGACTAATCCTACTTGCGATTGATTAAAGAAAAAAAGTTTTTTGTTTGTCATGTTTTGTTATTTGAGAAAATAATGGAATAATTGAGTTAAGAGAAAATCCTAAGTTCTAATTAATGTTAATTTTTGAAAATAAATTAATTAATTCTAAACAACCTATTTTTATTTTTTGTTTTATTTGAGAAAAAAGAGAAAAATTAAATCAAGAGTTAACCTAATTTTCTAATTTAATTTTAATTGTGAAAAAAAAAAATTAAAGTTACCCTAATTTAAATATTAATCTAATTAAATAACAAAAATTTAATTTAATAAGAAAACAACTAAATCTAATTTTTTATGACCTTTTTTTTTATATTTTTTATGATTTAATTAAAACTGGTTTTAAAAAATAAAATAATTAAACAAATTAAAATATAAAATAAAATAAAAGAAAAGAAATTGAGAATTGGGCCTGTTGTCTTGCTGAAAGAGGGGGGTGCAAATCTGAATTCTTTGGCCCAAATACTCCAAGCCCAGTCAATGCGATGGATCAGGCGTGGGCGTTGACTTGAGGACTACCATGGATCTTTATTGCTGGCATGTTGGATCTGATTAGCTGGGCATCCAGTGACCAGGTGTTAAGGGTGTATGGAAGGCGTGTGATAGAGTATTGCATTGGATCTGCAAAGGGAAAACAAGAAAATGCATTTTGCTGGGACCTGGGGTCGAACCCAAGCCCTTGTACTCCCTACCAATGAAGTGTTGCCAACTGAGCTACGTTGTTAACTTGTTATTATAATAACAATAAAACATAATATAAGAAAAGCAAAAAGAGCTGATTCCAAGGCGCGAAATTCAAACGTCCCAATGGCTGCTTGACACGCCAGCGTCTTCTTCCTGGCAACCGTCGTTTTAGAAAACAAGACCTATACCTACAGACGTTCATTGTAGGTATAACCCTGCACATTTCAAAAATGGTGTACACACAAGATAAATGAAAGGTAATGGTACCAATAAACTCGTTTCATCCTCACGAGTATCATGATACTTGATGCAAGGCCTAATTTTTCCTGTACAAAAAGACCCTAATAATAACTCAGAAACCCTAGCAATGGCAACATCACGTACAGGCATCAAAAATGCAATTAAATGGAATGGTTAGCTTGTAAACATGATGTAAAACATGAATATAACAATCAAAAGTTCTAATGATGCAAGAATTGTGATAATCGAATTGAAAAAATGTGTTAAATCATGTGAGGTGTAGCGCGTGTTTCTGGGTGTTTCAATCCTTCCAAATGATTGGGACAGCTTCCTGGGACGTCCAACAATGGATTGGGATAGCTAGGATGGCTTGAGATGGCCTGTGGAGTGAAAACCAATTCACACTTTTGCCAACTTTTTTTAGTTTTGTTCTATGCTTCTCACGACCTCTAACCCTCTTTTTTGATTTGGAATCCTTCATTATATAACCTAGAATGAATTAGGTTAACAAACTTGGACTGAATCCTTGCATTTATCCAAGATTTGATTTGATTTGCAAGCTATATGATATGTTGCTATTTTGAGCCAAAACATGCCTTTCTTGTACCAATTTCCCTTGATTCGATTTGATCATGTAAACTCAGCATATCTTGATTGCCAATCTGTAAAAAAAACAATTCAAATCATATCTTTGTTAATTTTCATCATTTATTTGATTTAATTCACTTTTTAATTAATGAAAAATCAAAATAAATTGAAAAATGAAGCACATAATGGGTGAGTGAACATTTGAGTCGTGGAACACATTATAATTGAGGTGCAAGCATAAAAAGTTGGGGCCATTTAGCAAAAAATGCAAATTTGAACACATTTGACTTTTGGCAATTTTGCAAAAATGGTCAACTTGGGCAATGCATAACTCTCTCAATTTTGACCCTAGAGAGGTTTTATTGGACTTTTTAGAAAGCTTAGGATGTCCTCTAAGCAACCCTTTTGATATCATCTCAATTGAGTCTTTCATGTTCATGTATGAATCTTTGACCCAAAAGGTGTTTTTGTTGACTTTCCAAAAGGACCTATAATGTCAAAATTCATATCTTTTTATGAGTGCATATTCTAGACTTGGGATATGAAGGTGAATTGTAGGGAATTGCATCCTCTTTAAAATGAGATTTGGATGGTTCATTTCTGATAAAGTATGAGAAATTTATGCTTGGTCAAAATTGAGTTGACTTTTCCTATAAAACCCTAATTTAGCAACTTTTGGGTTTTGATGAATTGTGAGCAATCCTTGAGGAATCATGAACAACCCTTGATCAAATGATGGATAATACTTCAAAATGAGGATGTTGACCAAAAATCTTGAAGTTTGACTTTATGTGGGCCACAGTTGACTTTTGACCTAGTATAGTTGATTTTCAGGCATTTGAGCAATTGACTGAGCAAACGTCTTCTGCAAGGCTTGAAACTTGACATGGATGATCTTGAGAACACATTAGGAAAATGGTGAGCATTTGAGTCTTTTGTGGTTCACATATCTTGATGAAGATGGAAACCCTAATTTGAGGTATACTGCCTTAGGAGAGAGTTTGTCTAGTCAATTCTTGAACTTCCTTGAGCAATTTGGGGACCTCACTTTCCATGTGTTGAGAAATATGGGAGGGAAAATTTTGGGGTACAACAACTGCCCTTTCGGATTTTCAGTCCACCAGGATACCCTTTTTTTCCAAGCCTCTCTTTCGAGTTTTCGACTTGCCGGGTTTACAATCTTTTATATATATCCCTTATTTTCCCCCAAAACTTTATGGTTTGCTGGGACGCCCTTATTTTTGCCTAGGTATGTCAACCTAGCGGGTCATTCTTTATGCATAGTATTTTTTGACTATATCTGAATTCACAGGATGCGGGAAATCTTCGTCGTCTATAGTGCTTAGCATCATATCACCGCCAGAGAATACTCTCTTGAAAACAAATTCCCTTTGTAAGTGGGAGTCCATTTTCCCCTGGGATCTCCTTGTGGCAGATTGATACTCTTTATTACGAAGTCGCCAGTCTGATAAACTCGATGCTTGATCTTCTTGTTGAATGCCTTGATCATACACTTTTGATACATTTGACCATGAAGAATAGTAGTTAGTCTCTTATCGTCAATCAAATTCAACTGATCCAACCTAGTCTGCATCCATTCGTCTTCGCCTAAGTCTGCTTCTTTCATAATCTCGAGGGAAGGAATCTGCACTTCAACAGGCAGGACAACTTCCATGCCATAGACTAAAGAGAAAGGGGTTGCCCCAGTTGATGTTCGTGCCGATGTACGGTAGCCATGAAGGGAAAATGGTAGCATCTCATGCTAGTCTTTGTAGGTCACCACCATATTTTTCACATTCTTCTTTATATTCTTGTTGGCAGCTTCCACTGCACCATTCATTTTGGGTCTGTATAGAGAAGAATTGTGATGCTTTATTTTGAATTGCATGCATAGTTTAGTGATCATAACATTGTTGAGATTGGTTCCATTATCGGTGATGATCCTTTCAGGGATTCCATACCGACATATGAGGTTGTGTTTAATAAACCGAGCTACGACATTCTTAGTGACTGAGGCAAATGAAGCAACTTCGACCCATTTGGTGAAGTAGTCAATGGTGACTAGGATAAAATGATGTCCATTGGAGGAAGTGGGCCTGATCTCTCCAATCATGTCAATGCCCCATATTGCAAATGGCCATATAGAAATCATGACATTTAGAGGTATCAGAGGCACATGAACCTTGTTGGCATAGATCTGACACTTATGGAAAGTCCTCGAGTGGTGGTGACAATCAGTTTCCATAGTTGACCAATAGTAACCAGCCCTCAAAATATTCTTGGCCATAGTGTGTCCACTAGAGTGAGTTCTGAAGATACCCTCATGCATGTCCTTCATGATCTTTTCTGCTTCCTTCTTGTCCATACAACATAGCAGAGTAGAATCATGGTTGCGCTTGTACAGGATCCCATTGCTTAAGAAGAATTTGGTTGAGAAACTTCGTAGGAATTTTTTGTCATTGATTGAAGCTCCTTCAGGATAATCTTGTGCTTCAAGGTACCTCCTCACTTCATGATACCAAGGCTTCTCCCTATCAGCGTTGATCTTGTAACAGTGTGTAGGTTCGTCAAATATTTCAATTGTAATTCTGGGAGCTTCGTCGTCCCAATTGACCTTGAACATAGACGACATAGTTGCTAAGGCGTCTTCCAAATGGTTCTCTTACCTCGGGAAATGTTCAAATGTGACCTCCTCGAAGTATGGGGTCAAGGTCAGCACATGCTCTTTGTAAGGGATCAAGTTTGGATGTTTGGTATCCTACTCTCATTTAACTTGATAGGTTACCAGGGCTGAATCTCTGTATATGCTTAAGAATTTTATTCTTAGGTCAATGGCAGCCTTTAGACCCGGGATGCACGCTTCATACTCTGCCATGTTGTTTGTACAGTCGAAGTACAGTCTGGCAGTGAAAGGTGTATGACAACCTTCGGGAGAAATGATCACATAATTGATTTTGTTACCCAAAGCGTTGGAAGCTCCATCAAAAACGATAGTCCATCGGGATCCTTGTGAACCATATTTCCAGATTCATCTCTCACCTGACAGCTACTTGTGAACCAATCTTCAAACTATTGAAGAAAGATCAAGTAGTCAAATGGAATGATGAATTCCAAGTTGCTTTTGACAAAATCAAAGAATACTTACAAGAACCTCCAGTGTTGATGCCACCAGTCGAGGGAAGACCGTTGATCATGTATCTGACTGTTTTAGAAAACTCAATGGGGTGTGTATTGGGGCAGCATGACGAGTCTGGCCGAAAAGAGCATGCTATTTACTACCTGAGCAAAAAGTTTATCGACTCTGAAACCAAATATTCACTGATCGAGAAAACATGATGCGCTCTGGCATGGGCTGCTCGCTGGCTAAAACAGTATATGCTGACTCATACTACTTTGTTGATATCTAAAACGGATCCGATAAAATACATCTTCGAGAAGCCTGCTCTTTCTGGGAGAATAGCGAGATGGCAAATGATCCTAACAGAATATGACATACAGTATACTACCCAGAAAGCTATAAAGGGTAGTGTAATAGCTGATCACCTTGCTCACCAAGCTGTAGAAGACTACCAATCCATGAAATTCAAATTCCCGGATGAGGACATCATGACATTAGACAACTGTGAAGAATTCAGGCCATATGACGGACCTGAACAAGGATCCTGATGGATCCTGTTCTTTGATGGAGCATCCAATGCACTCGGCAATGGTATTGGTGCTTTACTCATATATCCGGAAGGGTGTCACACTCCCTTTAATGCCAGACTTTGCTTCAATTGTACAAACAACATGGCGGAATATGAAGCGTGCATCTTCAATCTCAAAGCTGCCATAGACTTGGGGATCAAATCCTTGGATGTATTCGGAGACTCACCTTTGGTTATCAGCCAGATCAAATGGGAATGGGACACCAAACACCCTAACCTTATCCCTTATAAAGAACATGTTTTGACATTGCTACCACATTTTGAGAAGATTACCTTCAAGCATTTCTCGCGAGAAGAAAATCAGCTAGTAGACACTCTAGCAACAATATCATCTATGTTTAAACTTAATTACGATAACGAGGCTCCCCAGATCACCATCGAGCGAATGAAGGAACCAGCACACTGTTACGAGATTAATACTGAAGAAGTAGTGGACCAGCCTTGGTTTCACGAAGTTAAGAAGTATCTCGAGGATCAATAATATCCAGAAGGAGCTTCAATCGATGATAAGAAGTTCTTAAGGAAATTCTCTGCTAAATTCTTCCTTAGTAATGGCATTCTGTACAAACGCAGTTATGACTCTGTGTTACTTCGGTGCGTAGATAAGGATGAAGCTGAAAGGATCATGGTTGAATTACATGAAGGCACTTTTGGCACCCATTCTAGTGGGTATACGATGGCAAAGAAAATCCTATGGGCAGGCTATTACTGGTCTACCATGGAAGCAGATTGCTATCAACACTCTCGAACCTGCCATAAGTATCAGATTTATGCCGACAAGGTGCACGTACCTTCGGTTCCTCTGAATGTCTTAATGGCTCCTTGGCCCTTTGCTATGTGGGGGATTGATATGATTAGGGAAATCAAGCCGACAGCCTCCAATGGACATAGCTTCATCTTAGTGGCCATTGACTATTTTATAAAATGGGTGGAGGCAACTTCCTTCATTTCCGTTACCAAGAATATTGTTGCCCGTTTCATCAAGCAAAATCTTATTTTCCGGTGCGATATCCCGGAAAGGATCATCACTGAAAATGGTACAAATCTCAACAACACTATGATCACCGTATTGTGCGAGCAATTCAAGATTCAGCATCACAATTCTTCTCCCTATCGACTAAAGATGAATAGTGTTGTCGAAGCTGCAAATAAAAACATTAAAAAGATCATACAGAAAATGACAGTTATGTACAAAGACTAGCATGAGATGTTACCATTCGCTCTCCACGGGTATCATACCACGGCTCGCACATCAACCGGGGCAACACCCTTTTCTCTGGTTTACGGCATGGAAGCTGTCTTGCATATCGAGGTCCAGATCCCCTCTCTGAGGATTATGATGGATGCAGGGTTGAATGAAGACGAATGGATCCAGACTCGACTTGACCAACTAAACTTGATTGATGAGAAGAGACTTACTGTTGTTTTCCATGGTCAAATGTATCAAAAACGGATGATCAAGGCTTTCAACAAAAAGGTCAGACGCCAAGTGTATCAAGTTGGGGGATCTAGTGATCAAACGCATCGTACTGTCACAAGGTGATCCTAGGGGCAAGTGGACTCCTACCTATGAAGGACCATTTGTAATCAAAAATATTTTCTCTCGTGGGGTAATGATCTTGACCACCATGGATGGTGACGACTTGCCGCATCCTGCAAACACGGACATAGTCAAAAGATACTACGCATAAGAGACCCGCTAGGTTGACATACCTAGGAAAAACAAGGGCATCCCGGTGAACCAAAAAGGTTCGGGAAAAAATTAGGGATAAAACAAAAAAATATGTACATCCGGCGAGTTGAAAACCCGAAAGGGCGACTTGGGAAAAAATGGTTTCCCGGTGGACTGAAAACCCGAAAGGGCGGTTCAGACAAAAGTTAGGGAATTAAAGCGTATGACTATGTCCCATTGGATCACTTTACGGGCAACCTTTGGATTCCACTGACAAACTCAGAGTTTCTGATCAATTCAATTATCTTCAAATGAGGCAACCGATAGGCAAGACGCTCAGAGATACAAAGGTTATAGCAGAATGGAAACCCCATGGATTTTTTTACACATAGCTATCTTTTCTTTGTACTAAATTTTTCTTTTTACGACAACATTCTCTTACTAGAATGTTTGTCTCCTTGTACAAAAATACTTACTCAAAGTCAATACAAAGATATGTCTTTGAAAGTGCAAAAACTATCTTCTTTTCTTTACGCTTGTGTTTTGTCTACAAAAACGTCCAATGATTCATTGTTGAACATATGCATTTGAATATAATTACTGTTTACAAATAAACAAAATGAAAACAAGGAAATTACTGATGGGTTGAATGGATAGGGAAATACCTCTAGGATATTACCTAAGATATCCCCACAGTACGTCATTTAATCCCCAGCGGAACAAAACTCCCAGTTATCACTCCCTAGTAGAAGTCGTCAAATTCCTCTGGATTCCCCAATGGAATTTTACAAGTAGTATACGACATTTCCCTTACAACAGAGTTTATTTCTCTAAGTAGAAATTCATCAACATGAAGACTTATACTCCATATCCTTAGCAGTAGTCAGGGATTTATTTGCCCCAATCCAACAACAGTACAATAAACTAGCTCACATACGCATACATTGCATCCATATATCATAAAGATTGATAACACGAATGCATTATATTATGCATTTCATACACCATGACTCTACATTTTAGCTAACATTTTACCCTTTTCAGGATAAGATTAAACAGTTACCATTAACAATGTTCAGAGTTTCTTTTGATAGAGTTCAGATACGCTCCAGACACGGATGCCATTCTGATACTCATTCAGACTCAACTTTCAGATACAGTACATATATGCCCCATACACGGATGCCTTTCTGATACTCATTCAGATTCAGTCTTCAGATACAGTTCAGATACGCTCCAAACACAGATGCCATTCTGATACTGATTCAAACTCAACTTTCAGATACAGTATAGATACGCTCTAGACACAGATGTCATTCTAACACTCATTCAAATCTAGCTCTTAGATACAGTTCAGATACGTTCCAGACACAGATGCCATTCTGATACTCATTTAGATTCAACTCTCAGATACAGTTCAGATACGCTCCATACACGGACGCCATTCTAATACTCATTCTTTCAGCTTACAAATTACAATACAAACAATCACTTTTAGATGGCATCTTTAAGCCCATCTCCTACAGCTTTCTATCACCTCTCCAAATGGCATCTTTAAGCCCATTCCCTCAACCATCACACCGCCAAGTGCAAATTTCTGGGCACTCTAGTGTCCAATCATCTTCAACCCTCGAGTCACGACTGGCAAAACACGCCAATCCAACTCTTCAGGCTTAAGAAGATTGAACAGGGGCAGCTGTTGTACCCCAAAATTTTCCCTCTCACTTATCAAGAATTTTCTCACAAGGTCTCCTTTGGATTAAGATCTCCTTTGGATCAAGACTGCATTTGGGTTGATCAGCTCAAGCCACCTCCTCAAGCATTGATGACTGAAAATTAGGGTTTGAGATTTCACAAGGATTTTTGAACTTCCAATACCCCATATGACTTTCATGGATCATTATGGACCCCCAAGATTACTCATGTCAAGTTTCAAGCCTTGGATCATACTTTTGATCAATCATTTGAACAGTTGACCTAAAAATCAGTTGTATTGGGGAAAAAGTCAACCATGGCCAATTTACAGTCAAACTTCATAATTTTTGATCCACATAAACATTTTAAACTCATATGTATCATTTTATCAAGTTTGGACCATAATTCCTCAAGAAATTTGATCAAATCATTAAAAGGGCAAAATGGTCAAAATTAGGGTTTTGATTGGGAAAGGGCAATTTCTGGTTTTTGACCTAGCAAATGATCAATTGGGTTAGGGAATGATCTCAAGAGTCCAATTGCATCACTTTAACCTAATGACATGATTCAAAACACTATAAGTCCATTGGATTGACAGATGAATTTTTCAGTCAACTGATCAAAAGTCAACTGTATACTGAAAAGTCAAACTTTGACTTTTTGGTTAAATTCAAGTGCCAAAGGTCATAATCCATCAAGACATGTCAAAATTGGAAACTGTTTCATCAAGAAATCAAGAATTCAAGATTTTATTTTGAAAAGATGAAATTTCTTAACTTTGAAATTTTTCTAAGTATAGAAATTTTCTTATTTTTTCACAACTTTGAGCTAAATTTCCACCATGATGCAAAATGATTCAAGAGAAACTTCCAACATGAAAGTTGTAGATATCCATGAAATCTACAACTTTGCTTCACACAACTTCTCCTAAAAATGCTTGAATCTCAAGTTATAATTTTGTGAATACATGCTCATGAACTAAAAATAACTTACTGAAATTTTGCCCTAGTTAGGCAGACTTTTCACCTAACTTCATGGAAATTTTTCACATAGTTCCAAGGGTAATCTTCAAAATAAATTCAAATATGAGTTGTAGAGAACATTGCAAGCTTTCTAAAATGTCCCAGAATTCCTTGAGATCATTCTTGAGTAGGGAGAATCGAAGAGATGAAGTTGTTGTTTTGTCACTTGATTTACAAGCCATTTTGTGAAGAACATTGGATCCAATTCTCAAGCATGTTGTACAAATACAACTTTTCAAGCTTCTAACTTGACTTTCACTCCATAACTAAATGTTTTCACAGCTGTTGAAAGCTTTAATCCAAGCATTCAATGCATTGTACAAATTTAATTCCATTTTGGGAAGAAAGGCAACATTGCCATTTTAGAAAAGCAAGTTTTATGCAAAGTCATCTTGCATTGAGCCTTGCATTTGTTCTTTCTGCATAAACACACTCTACACGATCAGAACAAGTGTATTTAAAGGTCCCATCCCCCCTACAAGCTTTGTACTTTACATTGAAACAATTCTTGCTAGCTTTACTTTAAAAACAAGTAACTAAGCAAAACATGTGAGTTTTGAAATCTGAGTTGTTACAAGTCTTGAAACCTCTTGCTTATAAGTAGACACACTATTTGCAAGTTGACACATGAATGTTAAGACTCAAAAACACTCCCAAGCACTCTGCAACTCAGAATCTGCCATAACTTGACAGTTTTGAACCTCACATAGCCATCTCCAAATCCACTTGTGCGTATTAAGTTTTAACCACCAAAACACTTAATATACATCATATCAAAGTGATCCAGGCCCCTGTTTCAATACTGTAGCTCCTCCATCATCATCCACCATTTTCAAATATCAAGCTTGCAGGTTGACTTGAGTAGAGAGATTTAGGGACTTTCAAGGCAAAGTAAGAGTTGGAATACACTCAAGGAGGTCCAAGCAAGCTAAACAGATCCTCAGGCCATCTCAAAAGTTGCTCAAACTCCATTCACGATTCCAGCTGCAAGAGGTAAAAACTCAAACTTCTATCTCTTCCTACAAGCATCATTTGATCCTGATTTGTGAAAACAAAATGTATATACCTTGCTCTAAAGCTAACCATGTCCATAGTTTCCATTTATATTGATTGTGTGTAGAGAATTTTGGATTTGAAATTTCTGAGAAAATTAAGTTTCAATTTAGGGCCAGTAAAATTAGATTTTATCTTTGACTTTTAGTTTACATAAGTTATATGGTTGAATTCGTGGGAAGAAACACCATAACTTTCATGTTTGGAGTTTCCATTTTTGTGGAGAAATAAGGAAGATATAGGTGGTTCGGCTATGGCTCAAGGTTAAAGATGAAGTTGCCTTCAGAAAGCAGTTTCTAATATATATTTATGCTTTGATTATACGACCGGATGAAACAGCCACCCCAGTGGCAAGTGCGCGCGTACTAAGGCATATGTTACCTAAAGGGCGAGGGTTCGAACCAATGTGAACCCCCCTTTTGCATTTTTATTTTTTATTTTTATTTTTCTAACATCTTTTTTGCAGGCGCTGGGCACTTTGGGCCTGGCATTTTTTTTTACTAGCATACTTCCATGATTGCTTGTGACACTCCTTGCCCATTTTATTTTTATTATTTATTTATTTATTTTTCTTTTAAATATATTTTCTAAAATACCAAAAAAATCATAAAAAATATAAAAATAATAGATTTATATTTTGACATAATTTAAATATTTTTCCACGTAATAAAAATTATTTTTATTCATTATACTTTATTTAATTTTACTAATTTCTTTGTAAATTAATTAAAACTAAAATATTACTTATTTTATACTAATGAAAATATATTTTTGATACCAAAAAGACTAAAGAATATTTTATAACGCTATAATTTATTTTTCAAGACAAAAAATATAAAATATAAAAATACTTTTTTTATATACTTCATTCCTTTTAATCAATTAAGAGTAATTAGGGTTTTAGTCAAGAATCTTTTTCTTAATGAATATTAAAACTTGACTAATTATTTTCTTTATCTAATTAGGTTAAAATCAAGACCCTTTTTCTTAAGAAACCAAACAAAAAAATCTTTTTCTTTGCATTTATAATTCTTGCATATTTAATTCATCTTGTATGTTATTTATTCCAATTCTTGTACAAATTCAATTTGGTTGTAATAGATTAATTAGGTTTATATTATTGCAATCCTCATTCATAAATTGTATACCCCCCTCCCACAAATGTTGTAATAGCGTAGTAACTTTAAATTTCACAATTTATTACTTTTACATAATATGCAAGTAATCAGGGTTTGTATGGAAAGATAAAATAAATCAAATAGAAAACCTTAATCCAAGACAAAAAAACAAGCATGAAAATAACACAGTTACACACAAGCACCCCTAGGGTTATCCCACTTGGTTGCCTTATAAAAATGGCCATATTACGCATGTAAGGTATCTTAGAAAAAACAAGCAAATACAAGATCATAGTCCCTTGATGATGCTATTCAAAGTTTCCTTACAAAATGATCTTAGTCCCTCAAAAATAATGCTAAGATACCTTGAAACATTGCTAATCATGGCTATACAATGACCCACGCCCGTCCCATTTACATCCAAATATAGGGTTGCTTATCAAATCAATGGTAAGACAACAATGTCAAAGGAAAAGGAAATGAGCAAGAAAGACATTTGAGTAGGTAGATTGCTCCTAATTACTTGCTCCATTTGAAAACAAACATCCTTGCTATTTTCAAAACAATCACATACACTTTCAAAACATCTTACAAAATTGAAAACATTTTCAAAAGATCAACATCTTTGTATACATTCTTATGAACAAGAATCATTACAAAGATTGCCTAAACAACGGCCTCTTTACAAAATACTTTCAAAAACCACACAAAGCACAATTTCAAACAAAAGCAAGTGATCTAGCAAGTAACTAAGAGCCCATGGAAAACCATAGATAAAAAGGGTGTTAATACCTTCCCTTTTTATAATCTACCCCCGAACCCAAGAAACAATCTCAAAGGTCTTTCCTGTGCTTTTTCACCTTTCCTTTTGGATAAAAGAAAAGTCGGTGGCGACTCTTGCTAACCGCAACATTTGCGATCAAACGCAAAACCTTCAAGTCAGTTATCCCACCGCATCACACTATGTATCTCTCCCAAAGTCATGTAATAGCTTAGGTTTTACATTCCGCACTTTAATTTTTATGTACATATTTAATTGCTAGTAACTAGGGTTTGCATGACAATACTAAAAATAAACATAGAAAATCCTAATTCTCAAGATAAATAACTGAAAATATACACTTTTCACACTTGCACCTCTAGGGTATCCTCTATTGTTGCCTTACGATTTTGGTCGCGTCCCTCAAAAGTGGAGATACTTTAGCAGAAGACCCTCGATTAAATCATCATGTCCCTTTCGAATAAAGATCATAGTCCCTCGATGACCCTTTGAAGTTTCATACAAAATGATCTAGTCCCTACGAGTAAATGATGATAGTCCTTCTGCTACAATTGCTAAAGTATCCTTACATGTTGTCTTCAATGACCATACAATGACCCTATGACTTTCCCTTCACATTTAATGGATAGGGCAACCTACCAACTAATGATATGGATACCACTATCTCTAAAGGAGAAGGAAAATAATAATAAAGACTTTAGTGGGTAAGAAACCCCTAATTGCTTGCTCATAACTTTTCTCACAAACAAAACATTTCTCACACTACACTTTCAAAACAAATATTTTCAAAAAATACTTTTACACATTCTTGAGGACTGATACAAGAATCATTACAAAGTTAGCCTTACATTGGCTTTTCAAAATATTTTGAAACAAATCATTCACATACAAAGTAAGTTTTTTAAAAGTGAGCTAAGACATTAAGAGCCCATAGATAACTACGGATGAAAAGGGTGCTAACACCTTCCCTTTTCATAGTACCAATGCGGTTATGCATTCTTTTCTCTTTCATCGCATTATAGTAGAAACTATTATTTGAATCACCGTCATAAAGCCACTTCAATCTACCCTTTTGAATAAGCATGTTCTCCTTGATTCTCAAATTCAACCAAAATCTACTAGTAGCCTCCTTCCTTTTGCTTATTATATCGGCCCTCCCACTACCACACTCTTCTTCTAACATGTCGTCTCTTCTATTAACCTCCGTCATCTCTTCCTCCACTTACAAATTTATCCTCCCAAACACCTTATCATTCCACCACTTAAGCATTTCTTTTAATAACTGAAATTTCTTCTTTAGCATGAAATCACCCCTACCTTCCACCTTAAGCTCTTACCACTCTTTTTCAACAAACGGAATAAATGATTTAAAAGAAAACCACTCATTGTTCACCTTAAAAGGTTTGGGGCCCAATTATTTTTATCTTTAAGCAACCATATAGGACAATGATCTGACAAATCACGAGGGCCAATAAGTTGACCCATCACTCCCCATCTATTGGTAATAACATCCGATATAAGAAAGCGGTCAATTCTACTCATGGCCGATCCATCCCCACTATACCAACTAAATTCCTTCCCTTTGCAAGGGATATCAACAAGTTTGGAATCTCTAATGAAATTCACAAAAGCCTCTGTCTCCCTAATTTTAACACCTTCAAATCTCCCTTTCCTTTCGAATTGATTCTTAGTTATGTTAAAATCCCCACAAATAATCCATTCTCCATCCCTATACTTTCTCCTTTACCTACAGTAAAGATTCCCAAAACAATCTCTTCTTCTCAATATCACAAGAAGAATAAGCATTAACTACGTAATAAGTATGATTCTTTCAAACTTCCCTCACCCTCAAATAACCATATCCTATGAAACTACTAATAAATTCAACTGAATTTTCCTTCCAAAAGACGATCAGCCCTCCTAATGCACCACTAGCATTAGAAAAAGAATACCCTACCTTTTCATTGCTCCAGAAACTAAGAGCCACAAAATCGAGTAAATTACTTTATTTTGATTCCTGAATCACAAAAAGATCAGCATTACCTTTCTTGACCATAGAACTTATCCGCCTCCTCTTCACCAGAATGTCTCCCCCTCTAATGTACAAGGAACAAATAATCATTATCCCTTGAAATAAATTGCCTTATGACCCTGTTTTACCCCAAAATTTTCCCTCCCATATTCCTCAAGACTTGCCAAGAATAATCTTCAAGTTGCTCAAGTTGGCTCAAGGGTTGGACAGACAAATCACCTCCTAAAGCAGTCAAGTCAAAATTAGGGTTTTGTGTTGCATCAAGGTCCTCACATCAAAATGGCCTCAAGTGCTCCCCAATGTCCTAATATGTTCTTAAGTTCATCCATGACAAATTTCAAGCCTTGCAGAGGAAGTTTGGTCAGTCAAATGCTCAAGAGACCCAAAAATTGATTATGCTAGTGCAAAAGTCAACTGTGTCCCAAATACAGTCAAACCTCAAGATTTTTTGTCAACATTCTCATTTTTAAGGATAATTCATCATTTGATCAAGGGTTGATCATGATTCATCAAGGATTGCTCAAGATTCATCAAGATCCAAAAGTTGTTAAATTAGGGTTTTGCAGGAAAAGTCAACTCAACTTTGACCAAGCATAACTTTCTCATACATTATGAGAAATGACCCATCCAAAGCTCATTTTGAATAGGATGAAATTTACTACAATCCATATTCATACCCCAAGATCAATAAATTCACTCACAAGAAGTTACAAATTTGGACATTATAGGTCATTTTTGAAAGTCATCAAAAATACCTTTTTTGCCAAAGCTTATAACTTGAGAATGGAACATAAAAATTAAATGAGACCAAAAGGGTTGATTATAGGACATCTCAAGGTTTCTAAAAAATCCAAGAACACCTCAAAAAGTTCAAAATTGAAGAAGTTATGCATTGTTGAAGTTGGGCATTTTTCCAAAATTGCCAAAAGTCAACTATCCTCAAAACTCCAAATTTTGACAAAAGGGCCCACTTTTTTCCACTTGATTTGGTCTTATCACACCACACATGTATCCCATATTTAATTTCATGACCAAACATTTATTTTTTCTATTTTATTTAATTTTTATTGATTTAATTCATTTTAAATCTATATTAATTCAAATAAAATCCAAAAATTAATGAAATGGTATCTTTGTGATTTGTACAGCTTGCATATATCATATAACACCTAGTCAATTCGTATCAAGGCTCATTCAAGCATAAAAATTAGATTTGGCCTATTTTTGGAAGTTTGGTTATGGTGATCAAAATCCAATCTTGAATCTTCAATGCATTTGATTTGAGACCAAAAGACCAACCCTAATTCACTCTATAACACTCACATAAGCAAGCCAAACAAAGGACACGCAAAAAGCTCTGCAGAAACGGCCACACAACTTTTGGAAAAAAGCTTGAAAAGTGAGAGATCAAGAACAACATTGGAGGCATCTTCCAACCAAAAGCGCAACACAGCTCTCTTCCTTGACATCCAGTGAAGCTATACCCATTGAAACCAAGCCTTTTCGTCGCCTAAAACGCCCTGTAAGTCTCCATGAACATTGCTCAGCACATGAAATCGTAAATCATTCTCCTAGCATCTTTTTGCCAATTTGATTGCACATTCATACTTGCCATTAAAATTCCAATGATTCTACATTGTTTGATTTTATTTTCGTGGCTTCTAACCCTATGTCTAGAACCTACAGTTCTTATTCTTGTTTTTGGGCGTTCTTTATGCAGGTTAAATTAAGGCCAATAATGGCCATGGATGAGTTCAGGGGAGAGAGACGAGTGCATTGGCACTCTTAGCTTGCATTTACATGGCCTAGGGAGGATTTTGGAGAGATCCTATGAATCTTCCTGCGGAACAAAATCCGCAGGTAAATGAACCAGGGCGATATGAAGAAGACGATCACGTGGCTAGCGTCTATTGGCTCATTTGAATTGTTAGCGCGTTTTTATTTTTTGCAGGGAATAATTGATGTTTTTGTATATAATATTTGTTTCTTATTACAATAACAAAGGAAGCAGTTCGGTGGAGTGGTTAAGCGCGCAAGCAATGAGCATTGGGACCTGGGTTCGAATCCCAGGTCCCCCAAAACCTTATTGCAATTTTATTTCAGGCGTTCACATGCAGCACTTCAAGCAAGGAGTACCATATACCTCCAGATCTCAAAGGCTACGTGGCTACCAAGGCAGATCCAATGGCTCAGGATGGAGACTCATCATACTCCCTGGTCAACAAGCACACAAGGAAGCACCAAGGTCAAACAGGCTGGCATAATTGGGCCTCAAAAATTGCTAATCAGGCTCTCAAATTCAGGCCCACACCCTCCTGAGTTTGTTTCTTCATTTTATTTTTCTTTTCATTATTATTTCTATTTTATTATTACCTTAATTAATTAATTAACCAATTAACTTTTTTCATAAAAAAATCAGAAAAACAAAAAATATTTTTATTAATTCCATTAATTCTATTATTACTATTTTTGTAAATAAACATTAATTAATTTTATTTAGTTTAAATAGGTTTAATAACAATATATTTTGCAATAAATTAAAATTGATTTAGAATTAGGTTTTTAATATTTTTAACCATTCTCATTTTATTTCCTTAATTGAAATAAAAAACCCAAAAATATTTTCCTTTTATTAATTAATTCAAATATTAATTTAGATTAGCTTCTTAAATTCAAAAAATAACAAAATATGCTTTATTTAATAAAAAAAGGGTCAAAACCCTAAAGAATACTTCGATTTAATTTTCTTGCGCGCGATTAATTTTTGATCCATATTTTAATATTGTAACTGCTTCGAGGATGTAATAGTCTTAACTTAGGATTTTATTTTATCGTTTTATTTACTTTCCTCAATTTAATTTTAAGGGTTTGTTTTTGGCGATGTAAATACCCGACGCCTTGTAATAGCTTAGATTTATTTTCCGCAATTTATATTCCGCAACTATTAACTGTTAGATGTTTGAATAATAGGCTATGCATGACAAGATCTATCTTAACTTAAAATCAACAGTAGCTCACCATGACATGTAAAGATAATATAACTGAAAATTGACACACTCGCACATGCCACTCTTAGGGTACACCTCACTTGGTTGCCTCGAACGTGGTCATTGAGTATAGGAAGTTTTAGAGATCTCCCTCTTGTCCAAAGATCATAAGTTGCCTCGAAACGGTTGCCTTGGATAAAATGATCTAAGACATTAGGGTTACCACTAAGGCGTCCTAACATTGCTTTAGTGACCACACGTCCCTTAATCGAATTGACCCGAAAACTCCAACGACGATGCTACCTACTCCTCAATAGTGGGATAGCATTGCCCAAAGGACACTTGTACAGTTTAATTCCTTTTTGAGTAGGTAGATGTTCTTAAGTACTTGCTCTTTTAAAAACAAAAAAAAAAACAAAACTTTTCGCACTTACACCCCTTTCAAAACAAAAACTCTTCTCAAATCCACAAACACAAAGAAAAGCAAACTTTTGAAAACATAATGAGCAAGTACCAAAGAGCCCGTGGATAACCACAGATAGAAAGGGTGCTAACACCTTCCCTTTCTATAATCTACCTCCCGAACCCGAGAAATATCTCAAAAAGGAATTTTTATGTGCTTTTGTCCTTTCCTTGTTGGATAAAATAAAAGACGGTGGCGACTCTTGCTTACCGCGACATTTTACAAAAACAAACGCAAACGCGAACCAGCATTCCAAAAAACAGTCAGTTCTCATTCCCACCGTATCACAGACCCTCATGCCTGTCTCTATCCAATTTTTCCATCACCTCGATCTTCCTCTTGTAGTCTTTGTTTCTGTCCCCAACCAGAACCCCCAGAGCTTCGATAGCAGACCATAATTTACCCTCAACATTTTTCTCCATGCAATCACATTGTTTATCATTGTTCCTACGAATACCCAATTCCTGAGATTGAGCACCATAAAAAATCGATATATTACTGCTGGAGGAACCCATAATTACACGAAGGAGTTGTATTATTTAATCTCAGTGGGCCAGCAAATGATTTGGAATTTAAGACAGATGAACCCTTCCTTTTAGATTTCTTTTTGGGCCTAAGAGGCCTTTTTACGAGCAGCCCACATAACTCCACAATATGTTTGAATTTTGTTTTCTTCATTAACCGCCTCCTAACCACGTTATCAGATGCCATGTGATTAAGATTAGACTCCACAGTGTTGTTAACTAATGTACCATCTGAAGAAAAACCCATCGAGTACTTAGAGTCTGACCCATTCCTAAAATAATCATTACTCCTACGACATGTCACCTTTCCAACTACTTCGTCGAAAATTCCCGCTGCCTCCACCTTTTTCTGAGATTTCATAGAATCAGAAAAATTAATGTTTCCCTCGAAACCAATGCCTTCTCCATCCATGGACCTCCCCATCTGAATAACCTTGTTGCCATCAACCTCATCCTCTGGTTACTGAGTAAAATCCTCAATGTTATCCCCTATATACTCTAAATCATCTACTTCCAAGTCTCCCTTGCTACCAAAAGCCCTAATAGACCATAACTCCTTTGAATCCAAGAAACAAGACCAACGGGTTTGGTAATGGAACTGGAAGAAGAAAGACGTAATGGACCAAAAGAGTCTTCCCTCAGCAATATCTTGAAAATCTTTCCATCAATATCCAAACTAATCGATTCATGGAGGGAGAAAGAAGAGGAAACCCTTACTAAGAATCTAGCGATATCCATGTTAGAACCATTATAAGTATTCTCGTTAAGACAAACGAAAGACCCCAAAGAGTTTGCAAGTTGGACGAAGAAATCACCATTCCATGCATGGCAAGGAATGCCGAAGGCACAAACCCACATAACCCTATATACGCCAACCTTCTCTTCTTTCCATTTCCTCACCTCCATGAACCACTGCTTCCACCAAGTTTCCTCTTTTGCGATTAAGTCCTCGATGACCCTGTGATATGGTGGGAGAACTGACTATGGTTTTGCGTTTGTTTTCGCAAATGTTTCGGTTGAGAAAGAGTCGCCACCAACTTTTTATTTTATCCTAAGGAAAGGTTTAAAAAGCACAGCAAAAACCTTTGAGATTTTTCTTGGGTTCGGGGAGTAGATTATAGAAAGGGAAGGTATTAGGACCCTTTCTATCCATGGTTATCCATGGGCTCTTAGGTACTTGCTTAGATCAACTTGCCTTGGTTTTCAATTGTTTGAAATGGTGCTTTATGTGTGGTTTTTGAAAAGGTTTTGAAAAAGATGCCTTGTATAGGCTACCCTTGTAACAATTCTTTACTCGAATGTTTTACAAAAGGTGTTTGTCTTTTTTGAAAAGATGTTTCAAGGTTTTTTTGAAAGTTTGTTTTGAAAGTGTTTGTGAAGTGTGGTTTGAAAAATAGGCAAGTGTTTTTGTTTTGCAAGTTGACAAGTACTTAAGAGCGATCTACCCTAAAGTTCTCAAAGATTTTTGTTATGTTTTAACTCTTTTAACAATTTTGTTCCACCATTGAATTTGGTGGACAATCTTGTATTAGGATGTGAAAGGGACGGGCGCGGGTCATCGTTTAGACCATAATTGCAATAGTGCTAAGTATCCTTGGGCAATTTTTTTCTTTGAAAGGGACTTTGATCATTTTAGGCAACTTTCGAAAGCGTCATCGAGGGACTATGATCAATTGATTTGTATTGCTTTGCCCAAAGAGACCTAACATGCAATATGGCCTAATTTTGAAAGGCAACAAGTGGATGTAACCCTAGGGGTGTTAGTGTGCGAGTGTGTTTTATTGCATACAAGATTTTTTTCTTTGAATTAGGTTTTTCTATTTCATTGATTTTTATCTTGCCATACATGTCCTAATTACTAGTAATAAGAAGCGGAAATATAAAATCCTACGCTATTACAACAATTAGGGGAGGGGGATACACATTTGTACATGGGGGGTTCAACGAGAAAAATAGACAAAAAAGAAAATAGCAAAAAACAAGATATATAGAGAGAGAGAGAGAGAGCCCGCGCGCTGCTGGGAGGTCATCAGAAGTTCTGACTCAGATCCGCTGCCAGATGATCAACCTCTTGGTTAAACTGTATGAGTCAGAACTTCTGACTCTGGCACCTGCAAAACAGAACCTTGTTAGTGGGGAAATCAGAAGTTCTGATTCCCCTGCGCTGCAAGACAGAAGTTTGTTAGTGGAGAAACCAGAAGTTCTGATTCTGCTGGAAAGGCAATAACTTTCAGAGGTTCTGATATCATTGACAGCAAAACAGGCTTCAGATGTGCTAACGTCAAAGTCAGCACTTGGCTTTTCCCTGTACTAATCAGAACATCTGCAATTCTGTTGTTACTCCATAAAACAGGAAACATATTTGGAACAGACCCAGCAAATACAAAAATGTTTCAGAGGTCAGAACCACCAAGGTCACAGGCAAGTCCTATACTGGCTCAGAACGTTCTGAGGTATGAAAATCCTCAGAACATAAACAGCAACAACATGATATTTACATTATGTTCATTTGATTATGCACAGCTGATGATGCTTAACAGCGTGATGAGGGTCAGCAGGTGCTTACCCGACTGTTGGAAAAGTTGGTGGGTGAAAGTTAGCTTTTGGCTCTGGTGGTGTTCTGGACAGATTTTCTTTGAAAGGGCTGGTAAAGGCGTATACGTATGTAGGATCAGAAGTTTGGAAATGGTGTTTTTGGTTCACAGAGAAAACTGGATATTTGATGAAGTTTGAAGGTGAGAAACTCAAAGTTATGAAACAAAATTGGAGATTTTGGCAGAGTTTCAGAACGCTATGTTGCTAAGAGTTCTGTTTCTCACTTAGCAATTTCTGTTTCTTTTCTTGAACGCCTTTTGCAGTGGTGAAGACTCTCTATTTATAGGCAAAGTTCTTGTGGATGCCTTGAACATTAAAGCGCCAACAGAGTTTGAATTTGTTCTTTGACAGAAATTCCTGGGAAGTTGTGATAACAGATAGCTTTCAGCCTAGGCTGCAGCAGCAGGCGTAGATTGGGGAGAAGTGACCTCTGAAGTGGGCGGTGGCGCGTAGACCCATGCCAGAATTTGCACAAAAGCGTTTTCCAAGCCACACGTGAATGTTCAGGAGTGGTTGGAAGCATTAATGGGCATTAAATGGTGATAAGACCTATCAACATCAATATTCTGGTAATGGAAACCAACGTTGAATCAGCAGCGTAAACCATGCTCTGGCCTTGGCTTCCTGTTGTCTTAGTAAGCTCTGGAGATTCTCCTGGTTTTCTGGTACGTTCCTTGGATTTAATTCTGGACCTCCTGGGCTTAGAGATTCTGTATCAGTGTAACACCCACTCTTCTGATCTTTCATCTTCTGATTTCAACCTGTTCTGAAGGAGCCTTCAGACTTCCCTGCTTCTCTTGCATTCCTTTAGCAAATTCTGACTGAGCTTGTGTAACTGCTGAAGGGGCATGTTCTGTTTGAGGCTTACATACTGAACCATGTTTACAACTTCTGATTGAACTAATGTAGCTGCTGAAAAGCCAACTTCTGACCACGCTGAGCCAAGCTTGCAACTTCTGACCGTTTTTATCTGGAATGGGTCCAGAAGTTCTGAAGCGCTGATTTTTCTTAAACACTCATTTTAGAGAAACGTTCTAAGTACTTAGAATTTGATTTTTCTCAAGATAAAAGCGTTGTTTTTGGAGTTCGTGAGATCATCTTGCTCTTGTAAGTGGCTTGCTTGGGCAAAAGGATAACTCAGGACTTGGATTTGTTTCAGAGGGTCCTTGAAAATCCAAGATGGTTTCCTGAAGAAAGGGAGGGCAAATTTTGGGGTACAACAGTTGCCCCTGTTCAATCTTCTTGAACCTGAAGAGTTAGATTGGCAGTCTTGCCTTTCGTGACTCGAAGGTAAAAGGAGATTGGACACTAAAGTGCCCTTAAATTTGCACTCGTCAAAGAAATGGATGCGGAAATGGGCTTAAAGATGCCATTTGGAGATGGGCTTAAAGATGTCATCAGATGCCATTTGGAGATGGGCTTAAAGATGCCATCTGGAAGGGTGACAGAATATCGTCGGGGATGGGCTTAAAGATGCCATCTGGAATGAAGATCAGAAAGGTGTCCGTGTTTTGAACCATCTCTGGACTGGGGCTTGAATAGATTGACATCCGTTGTTGGGAAGAATCCGTAAACTGTTCTCAAAAGTTGCATCTGAACAAGCGATAGATTATCATCCGTTGTTGGGAAGAATCCATAAACTGTTTTCAGAAGTCTTGAGAAGAATCTGAACAAATGATAGGTTAACATCCGTTGTTTGGAGAACCCGTGAACTATTTTCAGAAATCTTGGGATTGAATAAGCAATAGAGCAGCATCCGTTGTTGGGAAGCGTCCGTAAACTGTTTTCAATGGTTGCATCTGAACAAGCTGATAGATTAACATCCGTTGTTGGGAAGAATCCATAAACTGTTTTCAGAAGTCTTGAGGTCGAATAAGCAATAGAGCAGCATCCGTTGTTGGGAAGCGTCCGTAAACTGTTTTCAAAGGTTGCATCTGAACAAGTTGGTAGATTAGCATCCGTTATTGGGAAGAATCCATAAACTGTTTTCAGAAGTCTTGAGAAGAATCTGAACAAGTGATAGGTTAACATCCGTTACTTGGAGAACCCGTGAACTATTTTCAGAAATCTTGAGATTGAATAAGCAATAGAGCAGCATCCGTTGTTGGGAAGCGTCCGTAAACTGTTTTCAATGGTTGCATCTGAACAAGCTGATAGATTAACATCCGTTGTTGGGAAGAATCCATAAACTGTTTTCAGAAGTCTTGAGGTTGAATAAGCAATAGAGCAGCATCCGTTGTTGGGAAGCGTCCGTAAACTGTTTTCAAAGGTTGCATCTGAACAAGTTGGTAGATTAGCATCCGTTGTTGGGAAGAATCCATAAACTGTTTTCAGAAGTCTTGAGAAGAATCTGAACAAGTGATAGGTTAACATCCGTTACTTGGAGAACCCGTGAACTATTTTCAGAAATCTTGAGATTGAATAAGCAATAGAGCAGCATCCGTTGTTGGGAAGCGTCCGTAAACTGTTTTCAATGGTTGCATCTGAACAAGTTGGTAGATTAGAATCCGTTGTTGGGAAGAATCCATAAACTGTTTTCAGAAGTCTTGAATTTGGAAGAAGAACCGGTGTAGGGTTCCCTGATGATGAGCTCGCGTAGAACTGCATCTGGATAAATCTGGGATAAGCATTAGAATGTTGCCATGTCTGGGTCAGATCTGAAATATTCCTGGAAAGAATTTCGGGAGATAATGATTTTTGTCTGTCGACTGATCTTACCTGAAAAGGTAAAGGGTTAGCTATATGCAATGTCATGATGCATGATGCAATGTATGTTATATGATATGAATGTAAATGGACGTGCATGTAAGCTGGAGGGCTGTCTTGTAAAGGATAGATGAATCCGAGATGGCTGAAGATAAAAGTATCTTGAATGCTGCCGGGAAGAATAATTCCTTGGCTGTTGCTGGGGAAGAGAGTTCCTGATGACTTCTACTGGGGAGCTTTGATCCAATAGACTCATGTTGGGGATGCAAGACTGAGAATCTTTAGTTTGGCGGGAAGCATTTCTGGCGACTTCACTGGGGAACTCAAAATTTGCCCTCCCAAAACTCCGTGGGGAGAAGGTTCATTAGTCTGGCTCTGCTGGGGATTGATAATTTGAAGTTTTAGCTCGGCTGGGGATACTGAAACTTAAACTCTGAGGGGAAATGAGTTATGGAGGGTCCTCTGGCTGGGGATAGTATTGGTAAGTTATGATGGGGAACTTTGATGAACTCCGCTGGGGATAGGAAGAATTTGGCGAGTGCGATCTTCTGTGGCACTAAGCTGAGGATAACCCAGTTATAAGCCCTTGTGAGGAACAATTTTGAATAAAACTCGGGTGAGACGTCCGTACTCTGCAGGGGATAAGCCTCCAGAATCTACTGGGGATAAGCTTCAAGCCTTGTTGGGGATATGGATTCTAAATCTCCTGGGGGCTTCCTTTAAAAGGGTATCAGGATATCCAACTGTATCTTCAACCTATCAGTAATCCTCTTTCTTGATTTATAAGGAAATGATCATGTTCAAATGCATATGCCTATTTAACAAAACATTGGACGTTTCTCAAAATAAAACAGATAGTGCAAGAGAAAAAGTGAAAGGAAAAGACACAAATTTCTGGGAAAAGTATTTGTATTGACTTTCTATGAGTATATTTGTACAAAGGAGACAATCATCCTAGTAAGAGGATTTTGTCGTAAATATTGAAAGATTTTATACAAAATAAAGGATGGCTATGTGAAATAATTCCATGGGATTCCATTCCGCTATAGCTTTCACAACTCTGAATATCTGCCCATTCAATGCTTCGTTTGCCGATGACTGGATTGATCAGAAGCCTGGAACTGGTTGATGAAGAGATTGTCTTTGAAGTGATCCGACGAGACATAGTCATACGCTTTAATTCCCTAACTTTTGCCTGAATCGCCCTTTCGGGTTTTCGATCCACCGGGAAACCCCTTTTTTGCCCAAGCCGCCCTTTCGGGTTTTCGACTTGCCGGGTGTACAGATTTTTTTGTTTTTATCCCTAATTTTTGCCTGAACCGCCCTTTCGGGTTTTCGGTTCACCGGGATGCCCATTTTTTCCCAAGCCGCCCTTTCGGGTTTTCGACTTGTCGGGTTATTTTATGCGTAGTATCTTTTGACTATGTCTGTGTTCGCAGGGTGCGGCAAATCGTCGACGTCCATGGTGGTCAGAATCATTGCACGACCAGAAAATATGCTCTTGATCACAAATGGTCCTTCATATGTAGGAGTCCATTTGCCCCTGGGATCACTTTGCGGTAAGATAATCCGCTTGATTACGAGATCTCCAACTTGATACACTTGACGTCTGACTTTCTTATTGAAGGCCTTAATCATCCGTTTTTGATACACTTGACCATGACATATAGCAGCGAGTCGCTTTTTGTCGATCAGATTGAGTTGATCAAGTCGGGTCTGCATCTAATCATCTTCCTTCAAACCTGCATCCTTCATAATCCTCAGAGAAGGAATCTGGACTTCCATAGGCAAAACAGCTTCCATGCCATAAACCAAAGAAAATGGGGTTTCCCCAGTTGAAGTACGTGTCGTCGTACGGTATCCATGCAGAGCAAACGGTAACATCTCATGCCAGTCTTTGTAAGTGACCGTCATTTTCTGAATGATCTTCTTAATGTTTTTGTTCGCAGCTTCAACATCACTGTTCATCTTCGGCCGATAGGGAGATGAATTGTGATGATAAATCTTGAACTGTTCGCATAATGCGGTGATCATCGTGTTATTTAGATTTGTACCGTTGTCTGTGATGATCCTGTCCGGAACACCATACCGACATATGAGATTTTGCTTGATAAAGCGGGCAACCACATTTTTAGTAACAGAGGCGGAGGAACCTGCTTCGATCCATTTGGTGAAATAGTCAATGGCAACCAGGATAAAGTGATGTCCATTGGAAGCTGTGGGCTTGATCTCTCCAATCATATCAATGCCCCACATTGCAAAGGGCCACGGAGCAGTCAGAACGTTGAGGGGAACCGGAGGGATATGAACTTTATCAGCATAAACTTGGCATTTGTGGCAAGTACGGGAATGTTGATGGCAGTCAGCTTCCATGGTAGACCAGTAATAGCCTTCCCTTAGGATCTTCTTAGCCATTGTATGCCCGCTCAAGTGAGTGCCAAATGTGCCGCTGTGTATATCAGTCATGATCAACTCTGCTTCAGCTTTGTCTACGCATCGGAGTAATACACAATCATGGCTTCGTTTGTAAAGGATGTTGTTGCTCAGGAAGAATTTAGCAGCGAATTTCCTTAAGAACTTCTTGTCGTTTACGGAAGCTCCTTCGGGATAATCTCTAGTCTCGAGATACCTTTTGATTTCATGGAACCAGGGTTATTCCACTACTTCTTCGGTATTAATCTCATGACAATGCGCAGGTTCATCCATTCGCTTGATGGTGATTTGGGGAGCCTCGTTATCCCAGTTGAGTTTAAACATGGAGGACATTGTGGCTAGAGCATCTGCTAGCTGATTCTCTTCTCGCGGGAAATGCTCGAAGGTAATTTGCTCGAAATGAGGCAACAACGTCAATACATGTTCTTTGTATGGGATAAGATTAGGATGCTTGGTATCCCACTCTCCTTTGATTTGACTGATAACCAAAGTTGAGTCCCCAAATACGATCAAAGATTTGATCCCCAAGTCTATAGCAGCCTTGAGACCAAAGATGCAAGCTTCGTATTCAGCCATGTTGTTTGTGCAGCTAAAGCAAAGTCGGGCCGTAAAAGGTGTATGACAACCTTTCGGAGAAATGAGTACCGCGCCGATACCGTTTCCAAGTGCATTTGAAGCACCATCGAAGTACAGGGTCCATCGGGATCCCTTTTCGGGTCCGTCATACAGTCCGTCACCTTCAATGTTGTCCAAATTCATGATGTCCTCGTCTGGGAAGTCAAATCTCATGGGTTGATAGTCTTCGATAGCTTGATGAGCCAGATGGTCAGCTAGTACACTCCCTTTTATAGCTTTTTGGGTGGTGTACTGAATGTCATACTCAGTTAGGATCATTTGCCATCTGGCTATCCTTCCAGATAAAGCAGGCTTTTCGAAGATATACTTGATAGGATCCATTTTGGAAATCAACAAGGTAGTATGAGTCAACATATACTGTCTTAGTCGGCGAGCAGCCCATACCAAAGCACAACAAGTTTTCTCGAGCAGTGAGTAGCGAGTCTCACAGTCGGTAAACTTTTTGCTAAGGTAATAAATGGCATGCTCTTTTCGACCAGACTCGTCATGCTGGCCCAAAACACACCCCATTGAGTTATTCAAAACGGTCAAATACATGATTAGTGGTCTTCCTTCGACGGGTGGTATCAGAATAGGAGGTTCTAGCAAATACTCCTTGATTTTAACAAAAGCAGCTTGGCAATCGTCGTTCCATTTGACTACTTGATCTTTCTTCAAGAGTTTGAAAATGGGCTCGCAGGTAGAAGTCAGATGAGAGATGAATCTGGAAATATAATTCAAGCGCCCCAAGAATCCTCTAACCTCCTTTTCGGTACGGGGAACAGGCATCTCTTGTATTGCTTTTACTTTTGCTGGATCGACTTCAATGCCTTTGTTGCTTACAATGAATCCCAGAAGTTTACCAGACCTAATTCCAAAAGTGCACTTGCTTGGATTCAGCCTGAGTTTGTATTCTTTCAACCTGGCAAACAGCTTTTCTAGATGTTCAAGGTGCTCTTCCTCTGTTTGTGACCGAGCTATCATATCGTCTACGTAAACTTCAATCTCTTGATGTATCATATCATGAAATAAAGCTACCATGGCGCGTTGATAAGTTGCCCCCGCATTCTTCAGCCCGAACGGCATCACCTTGTAACAGAAAGTGCCCCATTGTGTGACAAAAGTTGTTTTTTCCATGTCCTCGGGGGCCATTTTGATTTGATTGTAGCCCGAGAATCCATCCATGAAGGAAAACACTTTATGCTGAGCTGTATTATCGATCAAAATGTCGATGTGTGGCAGCGGAAAATCATCCTTGGGGCTGGCCCTATTCAAATCCCGGTAGTCCACACACATCCTGACTTTGCCATCTTTCTTAGGTACCGGCACGATGTTGGCGACCCATTGAGGATAGGGCATAACAACCAGAAAGCCAGCGTCGAATTTCTTCATTACTTCTGCCTTGATCTTTTCAGACATGTCAGGCCTCATTCGGCGGACTTTTTGCTTGATCGGTGGACAATCCTATCTTGTGGGGAGACGGTGAACCACGATGTCTGTGTCTAAACCCGGCATGTCTTCATAAGACCAAGCGAAGATTTCAACATACTCATTCAACAACTGTACCAGGCGCTCCTTGACTCTTGATTCCAGATTGGCACCCACTTGCACCTCCTTCCGGTCTTCCTCGGTTCCCAAATTGACAGTTTCCAATGACTCTTCGTGAGGTAAGATGGCTCTTTCCTCTTGTTGTAGAAGTCTGGCTAGTTCCCCTGGTACTTCACAACCTTCGTCATCTTCATACTCGGCTTGATTGACCAGATCTTTAGAGTTATTGAAAGATACAGCAGAATAGTCACCCATGGAATCCGGAGTGGATGGGTACCTGCATTGGTGAGTGTGGGTGTGTGTAAGGGATAGCCATCCTTAAACAAAAAATGCAAAAGGAAAGAAAATGAACACAAGCAGTTTATCAAATGAAAAACGTCCAATGGATCATTAAACATGGCATATGGATATGAAAAATAATCAAAACTCTTACAAATGGACCTACATGCCCCGGGCAAGGCATGAGGTGAAAAGATAGTGTACGGATTGTTTGAAAGTAAATATTACAGACCAAATAGGAAATGTTTAACAGATAAATTACTGATGAATAAAAGTGATGGGGACAAAGTCTTTTGCCTCCCAGTTGCTCAATCCTCCTTTGACAGTTGGGTAAATCCACTCTTCGATGTTGCTCTCTTTGTCTTCATCCTCCAAAGCGTTGATTCCGTAGGGAGAAATTTTGACTGGCGCTCTTTCAATCTTCGAACGGCGCATAGCTTTCTGGCCTGCGGTTGTGAACCCTAATCCAAATTTGTCGGTCTTATGTGGAATGTCAGGTAACTTCCCCCATGCTGAATTCTTCCCTTCCTTTATTGCGGCCCTCGCGTCCTCCAGAGATGCCATCCTGGCCATCTGCCTCGGTGTCTCAGCTGCCAACTTTGCTACTGTTATTTCAGGAAGGACTTCTTCGAAATGCTGAAAAGGCGTTTCAATGAATTCCCCTTCAACCTCCACATATCGGAAAGAGTTCAAGTGGCTAATCATGTACTCCTCTTCACCGTGGACAGTAATGATCTTTCCCTTGACAGGATACTTCAACATCTGATGTAAGGAGGAGGTGACTGCCCCAGCATGGTGTATCCAAGGCCTACCCAGCAAGCAAGAGTATGACGGACGGATGTCCATCACATAGAAAGTAGATTTAAACACCTCAGTGCCTATTTTGATGGGAATTTCAACCTCTCCATGGACCATTCTCTTCGAACCATCGAAAGCTCTGACAACAATATCACTTGGCTTCAATTCCAACCCTTCACAATCCAATTGGTCCAAGGCCTTCTTAGGCAATACATTCAGCGACGAACCAGTATCGACCAAGACATGTGCGAGAGTGGTTCCTCGACACTCGATTGAAATGTGCAAAGCATCATTGTGGTTTCTACCTTTAGGAGTTAAGTCGGCATCAGAGAAACCTAATCCATTGTCCGCAGTCAGGCTAGCCACGCAATTTTGAAATTGATCTGCAGAGGTCTCCTGGGGCACATGGGCTGCCTTCAGGAATTTTATCAGGGCTTTAGCGTGCGCTTCTGAGCAAAGTAGCAGTGCCAGCATGGAGATCTTTGAGGGGGTTTGCCCCAGCTGTTCTACCACATCGTAATCACTCCTTTTGATTATCCTCAAAATCTCATCCATTTCCTTCTTGGAGGTCTCCAGGATGACCAAGGGTTGAGCCCTCGTCCTGACGAGCTCATCTTGGATTCCCTTACCTTTATCAGCAGTGGTATGAGGGACAGTACTAGGAACAACAACGTCTTCAACCAAAGGAGTTCTAGCAGAAAGTTTTATTGGTGCAGGGATGACTTGGTCAGCTGATGAGGGTCCAAAGATTGCTCTTGGAGGGGCAATCTCTGGAGAAAATATTCTCCCGCTCCTGGTGATTTTGCTAGTGCCCGCAATGTTACTAATGCTGGCTTCTTCATCATCCGAACCTTCTTCAGTTATTTCGATTTGTTTGATACCATGGTAGTAAACGTCACCGCCATAGTTCCACGGTATGGACTTCTCAGAAACATAGGGGACAGGCCCTGACATTGTTATCTTCAAAGGAACAAATTTCGTAGCTGGTGTAATCTTAACAGGCTTTTAGACGGCCTTGGAAAGATTGGCGTGAATGGTTATGATTGAGACATCTTCAATATGAGTTGGGACAGCAGAAACTTTTTCAAACAAAATTTGTCGACTATCCATAAGGCCTTGGATGCCTTTCTTCAGTAACGGACAATCAAACGACAGAGAGTAACAACAATAGCAGTCTTCTTTACATCCCGGGAAGATCCCGGCCCTTAACAGATTCAACTTAATGGTTAGCAATGGAGTAGTCAGATCATTGACATCAGTAACATACAAATCTTCTTCAATGGCGTTGACATTTCGGTCGTGCTTCGGCATGGTTGCAGATATCACATTAGGCTTCTCCGGAGCGTCAAACTCCACCTCCTTCGCCTCTATTAGGTCTTGGATTTTATGCTTGAGTGCCCAACAATCATTGGTGTCGTGCCCGACATTGTCAGAATGGTAGGCGCATTTGGCATTAGGATGATAATGCGGAGAGGACGTATTCACATTCTTTGGTGCCTCCTTGATGGTGGCGAGATTCAACTTCAATAGATGGGGAAGCACTTGCGCTGGAGTCATATTAATGCAGGTGAACTGCCGTTGTGGCCGTTCCACCCGTTGTTGATTTGGTCTGGACTGGTTGTAGCGAGGTTGCTCGCTTGGAGTATTTTGAATCATTACGGCCCCCACAGTTGGCCGGCGTTCCGTCTTCCCTGCTCTTCTCTGAGAATATACCACAGCTGTCTCCTTCTTAAAAGGCTTCTTCTCAACACTTGCAGCAACACCCTTTTGAATCTTTCCTGACTTGATGCCAGCTTCTATTCTTTCGCCTGTTAAGATCAAATCGGTAAACCCCGCGGAAGAGATACCAATCAGATGATTGAAAAATGGCCCAGATAGGGTCCCTAGAAACATATCAACAAGTTCGCGGTCGGTTAAAGGAGGCTGCACCCTGCCAGCCAAATCCCTCCATTTTTGTGCATATTCTTTGAATCCTTCGCCTGTTCCTAATGACATACCCTGAAGTTGGGTACGAGTAGGGGCAAGGTCAGAATTATACTGGTATTGTTTGTAGAAAGCGGTGGCCAAATCTTCCCAATTTCTGACACTGGTTCCTTCTAGCTGATAAAACCACTCCAACTGAGCTCCAGAAAGGCTGTCTTGAAAGAAATGAATCCAAAGGTTTTTATCTGCCGTATAGGGTTGAATCTTTCTCACGTAGGATCTGAGATGCATTTTTGGACAAGTCAACCCATCATACCTCACAAACACTGGCACTTTGAATTTTGGGGGAATCACAATCCCGGCAACCAAACCCAAGTCTTCAAAATCCAAACCTGGTACTCTTTGTAATTCCATGGCGGCCAATCTGTCTTCTAGCCCTTTGTATTTGTCATCAGCTGGAGGATATTGTTGATCAGAGTAATCTTCATCCTCTTCGACCTCCTCTTCTTCCGCATTAGACTCGGAAGGTACCGCAGCTCCACCTCTTTTGCTGGTTCCTTCATCAGAGATAGGAGGAAATTCCAGCACTCTCCGAGCTTCTCCGTCAAATCTTCTCCCCAAAGTAGCCACCCCGAGTCTCTTTTTCTTCTTCTTCACTGGGTCTTTGTTCCCCAATTGAGTCTTGATATCCTCCTGACCCTTAGCCAAGGTCATCAGGAGTTGCTGAAATTGTGCATTTTGAGCTTGTAGGTCTTTGACTGTTTGCTCGAGATCCATCCTACTGACATAAACAGCAGACAGATAAGGAAACCTGGAGTGAGACCTGCTTATGCACATGATGAATGGTATGCTTATGTATGCAATGCATTCAAGGATTTAGGACATTCAAAATTGTTTCAGACAAAGAAGAACGCACGTCATATTAATAAGAAGAAATTTGTTAGGACATAAATGCCCCATGGGCCAAATATCACAAAACTTCTTAAGGTAAAAAGACATTGCGCATCCTCTTTGGCGTAATGTAGGTGTTGAGGGCCTCTTGCTCATGGAGTCGATGGGTAAGCTCTAGAACCTTCTTCTCACTGGGGTAGAAGCTAGCTTCAAAAGTATTTCGTTCTTCCTTGAGCTGAATCCAACTTTTCTGCATTTCCTCCCACGATGTAGGCATGTCAGGATGTAGGATGGTGTAGGGAACCTCTCCTTCACTGACGGGCTCTTTAATCACAGGGAGTACATGAGGATAAGGCATCATCAGACTTTGGGCTCGGGCTCGTACCCACTTGAGATAAGGCTCAAGGGGGATGGAGTTCTTGTGTCCCAGAGTCTTGCTATCAACCTTGTTGGGTCTTCCCCAAGCTCTGATGAATCTTTGGCGAAGTCCTTGCGCATCATTGTCAAAGTCAAAAAATAGGTCAGGAATCAACATGTCATGAGGGCCATCCCTCCGTGCATATCCAAATTGCCTCAAAGCTAGGCAAGGGTTGTAGGTGATACCTCCTCTGATTCCAAGTAAAGGAACATTGGGAAACTCTCCACAATGATCGACGATGATGACATTTTCTCTGGACCGAGAACACCAATATACATCAGAGTGAGTAAGAGTCATCAACCGTTGGGACCACCTTGAGCCTTGATCATTCTTCAAGACAGATTGTGGAAGGTGCGAAATAAACCACCTTGCAAGGAGAGGAGTACAGCACATGAGAACACCCCTCTTTCTCATTGTTCGTGTGTAAAATGAGTGAAGAATGTCCCCAAGCAATGTTGGTATTGGATTTCTGGACAAGAAGATTTTGACGGCGTTGACATCTATCAATTGGTCAGAATTTAGGAACAAGACCAATCCATAGATAAGGAGTGCCACAATTTCTTCAAAGGCTTGAAGGTCCAATGAATTTCAACATTCTTGTGCTTTCTCAAACAAGAATTTTGCTAAGAATCCTTTGACGCCGCTTCTGGTTTCCCAATGCCCCTTGATGTCAGATGGTTGTAGATGTAATGCTCGAGCAACATCTTCTGGCTTTGGTTCCTTTTCCGTACCGTTGAAGGGCAGTTGATTAAGGATAGGAATTCTCAAGAGTTGAGAAAACTCCTCCAAAATGGGCACCAACTGGTAATCAGGGAAAGTAAAATAGTGGTGAAGGGGGTCAAAGAACTGGAATAGCACTTTTATCATGTCTTCTTCAATGTTGGTGTTGACTAAGCTGAGCAGTCTACCATGTCTTTCACTGAAGGATGAGTTTTCCAGAATTCTTGAGGTGAGCTCCTTGAGTTGAGGAGAGATTCTCACAAGGTTGACTTGGATGGTTTTTCTGCGAGGAATTTCCATGACCTACAAAACAAGAACAAAGATGAAGATCCAAACCCTTGAAATGGTTAGTGAATGCATATGATGCTTTATGATGTTTATGATGTATGCACAAAACATATGTACAAGCAATTCACACCAAACCCTAGTTTCAGGCTTGCATGGGGTTTCATAGGTAAGTACCCTCTTGAGTGTAGTTGGCTTAAAAACCTGTCCTATAAATAGTAACCGGGTTCTAAGGAGCTCAATATCATTGGATTGTTTTCATTGTTCATTGTTTTGGTTTAGCCACTTAACTAGCGACCAAAATATTCCAAGAAAACAACCCTCAATGAGTGTAGTATCGAGTATCTACCAACTTCGGACTGCACCAAAGCCAGTCATCTCACTACCCCTAATAAAAGGCCAAGATGGTCAAGTAAGGTTCTAGGTCATTAGTGCTTAGTGACATCACTCAGCGGCCCCGTACTCTCCTTGATTGAACTCAAGGGTTACCGGTACTCACAAATATGTCGCACTAATATAGCTATTGCTTCGACCGTGTCGGTATACCCCGCACAGTTTCCACAACGTATTGCTATCTATGAATGTTTCCCAAAATCCGGGTGTAGGATTGCAAACCCAAACAAGAGAGAAAAAATATAAAGCAATCAAATCAAACAATTAGTCATGCAAGAGGGTGATCTAAACCCTAAGGTTACTCCACTTTTGAAATAATCCCCAGCAGAGTCGCCAGTTCTGTGATACGGTGGGAGAACTGACTATGGTTTTGCGTTTGTTTTCGCAAATGTTTCGGTTGAGCAAGAGTCGCCATCGACTTTTTATTTTATCCTAAGGAAAGGTTTAAAAAGCACAGCAAAAACCTTTGAGATTTTTCTTGGGTTCGGGGAGTAGATTATAGAAAGGGAAGGTATTAGCACCCTTTCTATCCATGGTTATCCATGGGCTCTTAGGTACTTGCTTAGATCAACTTGCCTTGGTTTTCAATTGTTTGAAATGGTGCTTTATGTGTGGTTTTTGAAAAGGTTTTGAAAAAGATGCCTTGTATAGGCTACCCTTGTAACAATTCTTTACTCGAATGTTTTACAAAAGGTGTTTTTCTTTTTTGAAAAGATGTTTCAAGGTTTTTTTTGAAAGTTTGTTTTGAAAGTGTTTGTGAAGTGTGGTTTGAAAAATAGGCAAGTGTTTTTGTTTTGCAAGTTGACAAGTACTTAAGAGCGATCTACCCTAAAGTTCTCAAAGATTTTTGTTATGTTTTAACTCTTTTAACAATTTTGTTCCACCATTGAATTTGGTGGACAATCTTGTATTAGGATGTGAAAGGGACAGGCGCGGGTCATCGTTTAGACCATAATTGCAATAGTGCTAAGTATCCTTGGGCAATTTTTTTCTTTGAAACGGACTTTGATCATTTTAGGCAACTTTCGAAAGCGTCATCGAGGGACTATGATCAATTGATTTGTATTGCTTTGCCCAAAGAGACCTAACATGCAATATGGCCTAATTTTGAAAGGCAACAAGTGGATGTAACCCTAGGGGTGTTAGTGTGCGAGTGTGTTTTATTGCATACAAGAGTTTTTTCTTTGAATTAGGTTTTTCTATTTCGTTGATTTTTATCTTTCCATACATGTCCTAATTACTAGTAATAAGAAGCGGAAATATAAAATCCTACGCTATTACAACAATTAGGGGAGGGGGATACACATTTGTACATGGGGGGTTCAACGAGAAAAATAGACAAAAAAGAAAATAGCAAAAAACAATATATATATAGAGAGAGAGAGCCCGCACGCTGCTGGGAGGTCATCAGAAGTTCTGACTCAGATCCGCTGCCAGATGATCAACCTCTTGGTTAAACTGTATGAGTCAGAACTTCTGACTCTGGCACCTGCAAAACAGAACCTTGTTAGTGGGGAAATCAGAAGTTCTGATTCCCCTGCGCTGCAAGACAGAAGTTTGTTAGTGGAGAAACCAGAAGTTCTGATTCTGCTGGAAAGGCAATAACTTTCAGAGGTTCTGATATCATTGACAGCAAAACAGGCTTCAGATGTGCTAACGTCAAAGTCAGCACTTGGCTTTTCCCTGTACTAATCAGAACATCTGCAATTCTGTTGTTACTCCACAAAACAGGAAACATATTTGGAACAGACCCAGCAAATACAAAAATGTTTCAGAGGTCAGAACCACCAAGGTCACAGGCAAGTCCTATACTGGCTCAGAATGTTCTGAGGTATGAAAATCCTCAGAACATAAACAGCAACAACATGATATTTACATTATGTTCATTTGAGTATGCACAGCTGATGATGCTTAACAGCGTGATGAGGGTCAACAAGTGCTTACCTGACTATTGGAAAAGTTGGTGGGTGAAAGTTAGCTTTTGGCTCTGGTGGTGTTCTGGACAGATTTTCTTTGAAAGGGCTGGTAAAGGCGTATACGTATGTAGGATCAGAAGTTTGGAAAGGGTGTTTTTGGTTCACAGAGAAAACTGGATATTTGATGAAGTTTGAAGGTGAGAAACTCAAAGTTATGAAACAAAATTGGAGATTTTGGCAGAGTTTCAGAATGCTATGTTGCTAAGAGTTCTGTTTCTCACTTAGCAATTTCTGTTTCTTTTCTTGAACGCCTTTTGCAGTGGTGAAGACTCTCTATTTATAGGCAAAGTTCTTGTGGATGCCTTGAACATTAAAGCGCCAACAGAGTTTGAATTTGTTCTTTGACAGAAATTCTTGGGAAGTTGTGATAACAGATAGCTTTCAGCCTAGGCTGCAGCAGCAGGCGTAGATTGGGGAGAAGTGACCTCTGAAGTGGGCGGTGGCGCGTAGACCCATGCCAGAATCTGCACAAAATCGTTTTCCAAGCCACACGTGAATGTTCAGGAGTGGTTGGAAGCATTAATGGGCATTAAATGGTGATAAGACCTATCAACATCAATATTCTGGTAATGGAAACCAACGTTGAATCAGCAGCGTAAACCATGCTCTGGCCTTGGCTTCCTGTTGTCTTAGTAAGCTCTGGAGATTCTCCTGGTTTTCTGGTACATTCCTTGGATTTACTTCTGGACCTCCTGGGCTTAGAGATTCTGTATCAGTGTAACACCCACTCTTCTGATCTTTCATCTTCTGATTTCAACCTGTTCTGAAGGAGCCTTCAGACTTCCCTGCTTCTCTTGCATTCCTTTAGAAAATTCTGACTGAGCTTGTGTAACTGCTGAAGGGGCATGTTCTGTTTGAGGCTTACATACTGAACCATGTTTACAACTTCTGATTGAACTAATGTAGCTGCTGAAAAGCCAACTTCTGACCATGCTGAGCCAAGCTTGCAACTTCTGACCGTTTTTATCTGGAATGGGTCCAGAAGTTCTGAAGCGCTGATTTTTCTTAAACACTCATTTTAGAGAAACGTTCTAAGTACTTAGAATTTGATTTTTCTCAAGATAAAAGCATTGTTTTTGGAGTTCGTGAGATCATCTTGCTCTTGTAAGTGGCTTGCTTGGGCAAAAGGATAACTCAGGACTTGGATTTGTTTCAGAGGGGCCTTGAAAATCCAAGATGGTTTCCTGAAGAAAGGGAGGGCAAATTTTGGGGTACAACAGACCCCCACTTACAACTTTTCTAGATGACAAATATTTCCACCAAATGAGTGACTTTAATTGCAAAGAATCCCTCCATCTCAAAAGAAGTTTGAATATTGTAAGTAGATTCATGAATAGAAACCTGACCTATATAAGCCTTTTGTAATCTCGAAATGTCTTCCGTTTTCGACTGGAAAAACACATAGACCTTATCACCATGGAGATACAAACCTTCTTGTTACCAACGAACTCCGCATATGATACGTTACCCTCAAACTATTGTTACTAGCTCCCACCTCCCTGGTAAGATGTCGGTGAGTAATAGAAGTTCCCATCCTTTCGCCCTCCTTAGTGTTGCAATGGTATATTGGCAAGCAAAAAGTAAGTTATTAATTTATCCGGTGATATAGGTTATATCGTATCGTGTCCACGGAGATTGGTTATTGATTCACCGTTCGACAAATTTATCGTTAATTAGTTTGGGGATAAATGGATTGAAAGTAAAAGTATCAACAGGAAAATAGATGTATAAAAAGGAAAATATTATCAAGCATGCATATATACTACTTCTCACAGACTTAAACCTATCGACCTATTATACTAAACCTACAATATTCGTCAATGTCATCATGTGTCACTCACAACCTAAGTCATTTCTAACCCAAATTGAGAGGACCACTACATCACTCATTAGAGATCTCTCAACCACCTCAACAACATAGAAGTCAACCGTGCTCACTTGCATCGACGATCTCTCAAAGTGACACAAACAACATAGTCATTAATCTCAGACACCCTAAGTGAATAACATCGCTAAATTTATCTCTAAAATTCAGACCCTATTAGATAATCATCCTAGATAAGAATCTAAGCAGTATATGTCTATAACAACTAAAATCCCTAGCACAGAGCAAAAATTAAGGATAACAATCGACAAAGATTTGTAAAGCAAGTTTTATATAACACCAAGGGCGACAAATATACATGAGTTTAAAGAAAATATACATGCAAACTCAACCAATAGAGAATACACAAAGAAAGAGAGAAATGAACCGCAAATCTACCAGTTTGTCAGTGTTGATCGAAGAGCAATCCACCCCAGATCATCTGTATGCAAGCTCCATAGTTCTTTTCTAAGCTAATCCTAACAAAATTAAAGGTTGATGGAGTTGGGAGCAAAACCTTCCCCAAAACCATCCTTAAAAATGAACTGAAATGAAAGTTATAAAACAAATCTCAACAGACCGCGCTAAGCACGACTTCCTTATTTTAGACACTAAACCGCCTTAAACTGCACTAAGCACACTATCCGCGCTAAGCGGGCTTCAAAACATTAGTTCTGTCAAATTCTCCAAACGCAAGCAGTGTGCTACAAAATGCACTGAGCGCACTCGCACTTAGCAGCCTCTGTGTGCTAAGCAGGCATTTCTGGGCAAAATAGGTCTTTTATTTCGAAAATGCGCATCTGGAGTCGTGTCTTCGACACCTTATTCCTCGATGCTCCAAAATGCAAAAAAATACCTACAAAAATGAATGGAAAAACGTAAAATGATACACTATATACACAAAAACACAAATAAACACAAACTAAGCGTATTTACACAAAATTCAGGTTTATTCAATGATATTAACAACAAAGAGTCGATAAGTGCAACAAACAGATACAATTTGCACTTATCAAACTCTCCCCAACTTGAACTTGTTTATTCTCAAACAAGGCCAAAAAAATCAAAGAACAAAAAGTAATTAACCAAAATTTGATGAATCAACCAGTTTTGAAAATTGAAAACAAATGTAATGGTTCAAATGAAAAATGGTACACATGAAGAAACATACTTACCAATAAACTACGACGATGACATAAACATGAAATGAATGCTAAATACAAAGAACATGCCAAATATTCTAAAACAACACTAGTTCACAAATGAATTACACCTAGAAAAAACAATCATCGGTAGATGAAAAACATACAAAATAAGGTATTTTCACTCATCCACAATCTTGCAAACAAAAGACTAAATTATGCATTCATCCAAAAACTCGTATTGAAAATGAAAAGGCAAGAATCTCAAGGGATTTTCAAGGTTGTAATGTGGCTTAGTTAACAAACAAGGGATAAATACTAAAGCTAATTGAAACAAAAACTTGCCTAAACCTAAGGGAGTGATCAACTCACAAAGTCTCAAGCAAAATAATTTCAACCAAACTTCTTCTTCATTCCAAATTTTAAACCAACACATATCACTTATTAGCATAATTATTCGAACTCTTTTTGTTTTTATTTTTCAAAGCTTTTTTTCCACTTTTTTCTTTCTTTTTCTTTTCACTTATTTTTCACATTTTTTTTATTTTTCTTTTCACAATCTCATAGAAATCACAACATAAGCACATAAACTTTCCTCTCCCCAACTTGAATTCAACCATCATCATAATGTGAATACTCTTTACTTTCTAAGGCAAGGTAAAAATTAAACTAAAAATCATAGTTGAGGGTTCAAGAAAATAAAAGAATTAACATACATACAAAAATATGAACTAAACACTCATAGACAAGCATTTAGTAAAAACAACATGGATATCGACAAAAAGGCTCAAAGGGGTTACTAATGATCACACACTCACAAGGTGAATGGACTATTTGGCCAAGGTAGTTGTGCTCAGAATGAAACAAAAAATGTCTTGATCATGTTCATGCTTTCATACAATCAATACAAACAAAAGATTAAACATAATAAAATTCAGTTAAAACAAGAACTGTGGTCTCCAACATATGTGAACAATGGAAAGCTACCTCACAAAAGGGTAGAAACTAAAGTGATTCGCAAATGAACAAGTATACAAAAGAATGAATGGCATAAAAATTGTAAAAATTCTAAGTATCATGAATATGCTAAAGTATAGAAAGTGATAAACACATACCTCGAATGTGTATAAAACTTTAACACAATCATTACCATGAATTCGCAAGTTGAAACATTTAAAATTGGAAAATCACCAAAAGCGACTTCAAGCTATCGAACCAAAAAATTAATTATACTAATATTATATACTATTTAAAGCCTAGGTGGAAGTGGGAAAAAGAAAAGCCAAGAGAAAAATTAAAAAGAATTCACTGGCTCTGCACAGCAGGGTGCGCTAAGCGTGGTCAAGTGTGCTAAGCGCGCTACACCGGAACAACAAAAACCAGTCCAACAGACAGGAGTGCAGCCTACATATTCACCTACACAAACTCAAACACAAGTAAAATATTTACAACATATAAACACGCTTCCACAAGCTAAACACGACAAGCTTGCGGAAAAACACAAATTGACATAACAAAACTAACGGGTGAAAGTAAATTAACAAGTTGAAAGTGAAAATTTAAGAATTTAAAACAGGTCCAATTTTAACTTGTTAAAACACAATCAACACATACATAAACTAATGTAAACGAAACATGTTTGTTTTACGTTGTAAGCTTGACGCCTTTATTGTGAGAGCTAGTAACCTCCTCTCGTCATGCCATGATATTTTCACACCATGCAAACCTAAAGAAATTGTCCTAACATCTATACAACAAATGTTACGAAAACGAGACAATTCACAACAATACGTGAAAACAAAGAAAAACACATATATGCACAAGTATGGAAAGTAAACACAAAACATGTACAAGTAAAAATAGACAAGTTTACGTACACATTCTATACAACATATACATTAATTACAAAACTCAAAAACAAATAAACTATTACAATGCAAAACAACAAACACCAATCCCCGACAGCGGTGCCATTTTGTTGCAGCGGTATAGCGGCAAGCAAAAAGTAAGTTATTAATTTACCGGGTGATATAGGTCATATCATATCGTATCCATAAAGATTGGTTATTGATTCGTCATTCGACAAATTTATCGTTAATGAGTTTAGGGATAAATGGGTTGAAAGTAAAAGTATCAATAGAAAATAAATGTATAAAAAGGAAAAAGGAATAACTTATCAAGCATGCATATATACAACTTATCACAGACTTAAACCTATCGACCTGTTATACTAAACCTACAAAATTTGTCAATGTCATCACGTGTCACTCACAACCTAATTCATTTCTAACCTAAATTGAGAGGCCGACTGCATCACCTTGGTAGCAATCTCTCAACCACCTCAACAACACAGAAGTCAATCGTGCTCGCTTGTGTCAATGATCTCTCAGAGCGACACAAACAATACAGAGGCATTAATCTCAGACACCTTAAGTGAATAACAGCGCTAAATCTATCTCTAGAATTCAGACACTATTATATAATCATCCTAGATAAGAATCTAAGCAATATATGTCTATATCAACTCAAATAACTAACACATAGCAAAAATCAAGGATAAGAATCGACAAAGATTTATAAAGCAAGTTTTATATAACGCCAAGGGCGACAAATATACATGACTTCAAAGAAAATATACATACAAACCCAACCAATAGAGAATACACAAAGAAAGAGAGAAATGAACGGCAAATCTACCGGTTTGTCAGCGCCGATCAAAGAGCAATCCACCCTGGATCATTCGTATGCAAGCTCCATAGTTTTTTTCTAAGCTAATCCTAAAAAAATCAAAGGTTGATGGAGTTGGGAGAAAAAACTTCCCCAAAACCATCCCTAAAAATAAACTGAAATGAAAGTTATAAAACAAATCTCAGCAGACCGCGCTAACCGGGCCTGGCGCGCTAAGTATGACTTCCTTATTTTAGACACTAAACCGCCTTAAACTGTGCTAAGCACGCTATCCACGCTAAGCGGGCTTCAAAACATTGGTTCTATAAAATTGTCCAAACGCAAGCATCACGCTACAAAATACGTTGAGCACACTCACACTTAGCAGCCTCTGCACGCTAAGCGGGCTCTCTTGGGAAAAATAGGTCTTTTATTCCGAAAACACGCACCCGGAACCGTGCCTTTGACACCTTATTCCTTGATGCTCCAAAATGCAACAAATACCTACGAAAATGAATGGAAAAACATCAAATGGTACACTATGTACACAAAAACACAAATAAACACAAACTAAACGTATTTACACAAAAATCGAGTTTATTCAATGATATTAACAATAAAGAGTAGATAAGTGCAATAAAAAGTATATACAAAAATAGCTACAATTTGAACTTATCACTTAGTAACCCCCTTCTCCGCCACCGTGTTCCTCTCAAACCTTGGGAGATTTGCATGAATCTTCTTACCATCGAAGATAACATTGTCTAACTTTACCGCTAACATTTTAGCATTTTCACCTCCTTGAACCTGGAAAAACCAAACCTCTTACCAATCTAGTTCCTTCTAGGCAAAATGACCACTTCAACGACCATCCTAATGCAACCAAACAAGTCGAAAATGTCTTTTGCTCGAATCCTATCAGGGAATTCAGAGAAATAAATTGAGATTAACCCCTGAACTCCTCCCTCACCTGTTGTCCTCAATGTTGAGAATGTATCCCATCTGGGTAACAATTTACAAAAATTCTTCCTTCTTTCCACAAACCACCTTCCACCCCCTCCCCTAGAACCACCGTTCATGGCACAAAGTCTCATACCCTAGCCCTAAAAGGCTAGAGAGAAGTCGGACACAATTTCAATGTGAATCAAACCTAATCCATAAAAAAAATTTAATGTCTTATTTAATTTTTGATAATTTTTATTTTATTTTTCCTTTTATTTTTATATTTTAATTAGAACTAATTGTGAAAGGTGTTTTGTTTGACTATCTATTTAATTAGGGTTTCGGTTTGATGACTTTTGAACATGTTCTTGAGCCAATCTTTTAAACACTTTTAAGCATATGTATGCTTAGGGTTTGAGTGTTTATTTGAAGCCCTTTGGTGTTCAATTTATGCATGTTTGATGAACTTTTGAGAGCCTCTAATGCATGACTATATGTTGAGATAATTATTGATATGTGATAATGGTTTGAGGTGATTCTTGATCACTTTTTTAGGTACATTAAGACACTTAATTGGTGTATGACTTCATATTATTTTAGTGCCATTTCAATTTATTTTTGAGCCCATCTAATTGATTTTTTTAAAGTCTTGATGAATGCCTAATTGTATGGGTGGTAAAACAGGGCTGGCCCGTTGGGCATGCTTGTTTTGCCCGCACTTTAGTGTGGGGCAGACTAAGAATTTAGGCCTTCACCCTCTAATGTGAGTGCCTATCCCTGCCTCATTTTCTTTGTGGGCATGAGCATTAGCATAAAATTTTGCAATTTTAGGATAAAAAAGTGCAGTGCGCGCGGGCTTTTCCTGCCCAACACTCACTTTTTTGTGGGGAAGGCCTATGTTTTAGGCCCTCATCCTCATATATGCCTGCCTCACCCGCTCCATTTTTTAACAAATTTTGCGTGGCAGGCTAAAACAGGGCAGGCATGCCTGTTTGCCACCCCTACCTAATTGTCTAGATGATTTCTTGCATTGTTGTTTGATTAGGGGGATGTGTAACACCTGTTTATTTAATTAATTATTTAATTAAATTATTTTTTGGATTATTTGTTGAAGTTGTGAGATGTTTAGAATTGTTGGTATAAGTTGTTAGATTATTATTAATTAATTAAGTAGTTGATTAATAATAATAATAATAATGTTGGAATTAATGGAATAATTGTGTTAGGCTTATTTTATTGGTTGGAAGTAGTAAAGTGAGGGTGTGTAGGTTAGGCCCAATAGTATTGATGGTATAAGGTTAAGCTGACAAAAAGATTTGATTTAGTTGGAGAATAAGAAGTCTTGTGCGTGACCGTGAAAGCTGCGCAGAGAGAGCAGCAAGTTGCACGGTTGTCGAGCAGAGCAAAGCAATGTTGTCGGTTGGGATTTTGGTAGAGCGACCTTTAATCTAGGTAAGTGTGGGGTTCTGACCTTATAATGGGATTTATGATGTGTATTATGTGGGAATTGATCGTTTGTATAACTGTTGTGCATTGATGTTTCTGGATCTGTTATTGAATTTGCTCGTTTTCTATGTTGTGGTCGTTTAGGGAGTTACCGTATGACTGTCTTGTACGATTAATGAACTTGTTATAGGAAGTTGCCCGTTTGTTATGTTGTAGGCATTTTGAGTTGTAAGTATAATTTCTCGGTATAATTGATGAATAGGTTAGCGTAGATTATTACCTGTTGATGTGGTCATTAGGTTGTTGTATCTTCCGAGCGGTTGGTAGGAAATTAGTAAATTGTTGTTGTGGTCGTTTTAAGAAGGTTTATGTGTGACTGTCTTGTACAATTAATGAATCTATTGATATGAAATATAGTTGTCTGTTACTGTGGTATTCCGAGCGGTTGGCCAGAAATCATGGGTTGTATTGACATGGTCGTTATGATGTTGTATCGTTCCATGCTGTTGGCCGGAATTAGTCATCGAGGAGGATGCTGATGGTGTTAGGTGCCGAGCGGCATTTAGGCTGCGAGGTGTGTCGGGGAATATATATATATATATATATATATATATATATATATATATATATATATATATATGTGTGTGTGTGTGTGTGTGTGTGTGTGTGTGTGTGTGTGTGTGTGTGTGTGTGTGTGTGTGTGTGTGTGTGTGTTGGATAGTCGAGCGGCATTAGGTTGCAGGTCCTGTCGAGGAACATAAATTAGTTGTTGTTCTGTTTTATTTCTGTGCATGTCGAGGGGCACGTATTCTCTTGATCCATATTGCCCGTGCATGTTGTTTTGGTTGATACCAGTGTTGTGTAAGTTATTCCGAATTTATAAATTTTCAGGTTGATGAATTACGTTGAGATGCCTCTAATTATTGGTAGATAATATGTTGTAGGCTTATGGACAACGTTGTTTTGTTATTTGTTTGTTGTTGTTACTACATTCATGTTGTGTCGCATACATCACATATTAAGTTGGAGTTGATGCTCATTAAGTTTGCCTGGATTGGCAAAATATTAAGTGGAAGGCTTATGCCTTGTTGATGCCTCTATTTATTGGAAGATTTTTAAGTTGGGAGTTCTGGTCCATTGGTACCAGATGCATTTTCATAAAGACAAGTTGCATTCTGTGTTGCATTCTGATTCCTTGTGTGGTTGATTTAATTATGTTTATATTGTTAAAAAGCTGAGAAGTGGTTAATTTGTATGAACTGTATGTATTATTTATCATGTGTTCTATTATAATGTATGATATCTCACCCCTTCTGTTTGAATGTTACCCATATGTTGGTAACATGCAGGTAATTCAGAGTGAAGGCGGTTTACCTTCAGTAGTTCGAGTCAGTGTCATTGCTCTGATACATAACACTCGAGGGAATAAATGCTTGTTGTTTTATTATTGTTATTATTTCAGTTGATTAAACTTTAAGTTATTGTTATTTTAAGTGGAATTTGTAGCATCCTAATTCGGTTGTTGAATTTTTGTAACTCTGATTTATATAATAATTATCGGGTAGAATTGGGGTGTTACAAAGTTGGTATCAGAGCAATTCGGTCCATCCGACCAAGTTGTCGAGTAATAGTTCTATCTAACAATCGAGTATTGTTACCTTGAGTTCTAGATGTTGTTTATGTTGTAGTGATAAGTTGAGATGGCTGAAAGAAATGATGATGCTCTTGCTGCTGCTTTAGAGGTAATGGCGCATGCTATGAAGAATCAACCATACACTGATGGGAATGCTAGATCTTGTAGTTTGGTGACCTTATAGAGGGAGAATCCTCCTACCTTCAAGGGTAAGTATCATCCTGGAGGAGTGTTGGATTGGTTGAAAGATATTGAGAGAATCTTCCGTGTGATGGACTGCACTCTAGCGCAGAAGGTTCTATATGGAACTCATATGCTAGCAGTGGAAGCTGATGGCTGGTGGCTAGAGACGTGTCATAGGTTGGAAGCCGCAGGTGAGAATGTCACTTGGGCTGTATTCCGTAGGGAATTTCTAAGGAAGTATTTTCCTGAAGATGTTCGTGGTAAGAAGGAAATAGAATTTCTTGAGCTGAAGCAAGGGAGTATGTCAGTTGTTGAGTATGCTAAAAAGTTTGCTGAGTTGGCTAAGGTTTATCCGCACTACAACGAGGCAAGTGCTGAGTTTTCGAAGTGCATCAAGTTTGAGAATGGGTTGTGCCCAGAGATCAAGAAGGCAGTTGGATAACAGAAGATTCGTGTCTTTGCTGATTTGATTTATAGTTGCAGGATTTATGAAGAGGATAATAATGCTCACTATAAGATTATAAATGAGAAAAAGGGTAAGCACTAACGCAATTGTGGTAAGCCTTATGATTCCCCAGTTGGTAAAGGTAAACAGAAAGTTGCTCAGGGTCAGAGGACTAGTGGGGGAGATGCTCCTGCTGGTGTGGTTTGTTTCAAATGTGGAAAACCTGGGCATAAGAGAAACGTGTGTACTACTGAGGTGAAGAGGTGTTTCCGTTGTGGTAAGACTGGACATGTTATATCTGAGTGCAAGCATAAAGAGCTGATTTGTTTCAATTGTGGTGAAGAAGGACACATTGGTAGTCAGTGTCAGAAACCAAAGAAGGTGCAAACTAGTCGAAAAGTGTTCGCTTTGGCTGAGAATTTGGTGGCTAATGAGGACAGACTCATCAGAGGTACATGTTTCATTAATAGTACTCCTTTAAATACTATTATTGATACCAATGCTACTCGTTGTTTATTGCTGCTGATTATGTTGAAATATTGGGTCTTATGTTGTCTTCTTTGAATGAAGAGATGGTCATCGTTACTCAAACTAAGGGGTCGGTGACTACTTCTTTTGTGTGTTTAAAGTGTCCGTTGTCGATCTTCAACATAGACTTTGATGTTGACTTGGTTTGTTTTCCTTTAAGAGGGTTAGATGTGATCTTAGGTATGAATTGGTTAGAGCATAACTATGTTCATATTAATTGTTATAACAAGTCGGTGAGGTTTTCTACTCCTAAAGAAGAGGAAGATGGTCTGTTATATGCTAAATAGTTGAGGCAGTTAATGCAAGAAGAGGTTCTGATGTTCTCGTTGATGGCGTCGCTATCTACCAAGAATCAAGCTATAATTGAGGAATTGCAAGTGGTGCGTCAATTTCCTGAAGTTTTTCCTGATGAAATTCCTGATGTACCGCCAAAGAGAGAAGTTGAATTTGCTATTGATCTTGTACCTGGTACCAGACCTGTTTCTATGGCACCATACAGGATGTCTGCATCTGAATTTTCATAATTAAGAAGCAATTGTAAGAGTTACTTGAGAAGAAATATGTAAGACCAAGTGTATCACCGTGGGGAACTCTAATGTTGCTAGTAAAGAAGAAAGATAGAAGTATGAAGATTTGTGTTGATTATAGGCAATTGAATAAAGTGACGATTAAGAACAAGTATCCGCTTCCAAGAATAGATGACTTGATGGACCAATTGGTGGGTGCTCGTGTGATTAGTAAGATTGATTTGAGGTCGGGTTATCATCAGATTAAAGTGAAGGATGAAGATATCCAAAAGATGGCTTTCGGAACGAGTTATGGACATTATGAGTATTTCTTGATGCCTTTCGGTGTTACTAATGCTCCAGGAGTATTCATGGAGTACATGAACCATATCTTTCATACTTATTTGGATCGGTTTATAGTGGTGTTCATTGATGACATTTTAATTTACTCTAAATCAGAAGAAGAGCATGCAGAACACTTAAGAATAGTATTGCAAGTTTTGAAATAGAAGAAGTTGTATGCAAAGCTGTCTAAGTGTGAATTTTGGTTAAAGGAGATTATTTTTCTTGGTCATGTTATCTCAGGTAGTGGCATTGTTGTAGACCCATCTAAGTAGATGTTGTGTTGCAATGGGAAACTCTAAATTTGGCTACCGAGATTAGAAGCTTTTTGGGATTAGCTGGTTATTATATAAGGTTTATTGAAGGTTTTTCTAAGTTGGAACTTCTGTTAACTAAGTTGACTTGTAAAGATAGAGCTTTTGTGTGGGATGTTCAGTGTGAAGAAAGTTTTACAGAATTTAAGAAGAGATTGACGCCGACTCCGATTTTGACATTACCTAATCCAGGAGAACCTTTTGTGGTATATTGTGATGCTTCTAAGATGGGTTTAGGAGGTGTGCTTATGCAGAATGAAAAGGTAGTTGCTTATGCGTCAAGGCAGTTGAGGACTCATGAGAAGAACTATCCTACGCATGATTTAGAGCTTGCTGCAGTTGTTTTCGTGTTGAAAATTTGGAGGCATTATCTTCATGGTTCTAGATTTGAAGTATTTAGCAACTATAAGAGTTTAAAGTATTTATTTGATCAGAAGGAATTGAATATGAGACAACGAAGATGGTCGGAGTTGTTAAAAGATTACGATTTCGATTTGAATTATCATCCAGGAAAAGCGAATGTGATAGCTGATGCGTTAATTCGAAAGACTTTACATATGTCAGCATTGATGGTTAAAGAGTTGGAATTGATTGAACAGTTCAGAGATATGAGCTCAGTTTGCAAAGTGACACCACAGAGTGTTATGTTGGGGATGTTGAAGATTAATAATGATTTTCTGGATATTATCAGAGAAGCTCAGAAGCTGGATGTAAAGTTGGTAGATTTAATGGTTGGGATCAATCATTCTGAGAATAATGATTTCAAGTTAGATGCGCAATGTGTGTTGAGATTTTGTAATCGAATTTGTATTCCCGATGATGCGAAGATGGAGAAAGTGATTCTCGAGGAAAGTTATAGAAGCAAGTTGAGCATTCATATGGGAGCTACAAAAATGTATCAAGATTTTAAGATTTTTTTTTGGTGGCCTGAAATGAAGAGTGATGTGGCTTGGTTTGTGTATGCATGTTTGACTTTTCAGAAATCGAAAGTTGAACATCAGAAGTCTACAAGGTTGATGCAACCGTTAGAGGTTCCAGAATGGAAATGGGATAGCAATTCGATGGACTTTGTAACAATAATACCTAATACTTCAAGAGGATATGATTCAATTTGGGTGATTGTTGATAGGTGTGTTACGATGGGAGAATTGACTTAAGGTTTTGCGTTTGTGTTTGCAAATGTTGCGGTTTAGCAAGAGTCGCCACCGACTTTTCTTTTATCCAAAAAGGAAAGGTGAAAAAGCACAGGAAATACTTTTAGAGATGTTTTTTGAGTTTGGGGGCTAGATTATGAAAAGGGAAGGTATTAGCACCCTTTTCATCCATGGTTTTCCATGGGCTCTTAGTTACTTGCTAGATCACTTGCTTTTGTTTAAATGTGCTTTTGATGTGGGTTTTGAAAGTATTTTTGAAAATAGAACTTCGTAATGGTTCTTATTTCTATAAGAACGCCTACAAAGTGTTTGTTTCGAAAATGTTTCAAAATGAAAGTGTAGGTGTATAAAATGTTTTTGTTGTGAGCAAGAGAGCAACTAGGAGCAAATCTACCTACTCAAAAGGTCTTAGATGTTCTTTTCCTCCTCCTTTAGATGTAGCTATCTTACCATTGATTTGGTAAGAAACCCCATCGTTGGATGTGAAGGGACGGGCGCGGGTCATCGTATGACCATGGTAGCAATGTTGTGAGATGACTTATCATTTTTCTTTTAGGGACTAAGATCATTTCGAAAGGCAACTTTGTTAGCGTCATTGAGGGACTATGATCTTGTATTTCGATTGTTTTTGCCAAGTCACCCACATGCATAACATGACTATTTTTTAGGCAACAAGTGGAGTTAACCTTAAGGGTGCATGTGTGAATAGTGTGTTTTATTTGCTTGCATTTGATCTTTGATTAGGGTTATCTACTTGTTGATTTTAGTCTTTCCATACACACCCTAGTTACTAACAATATATGAAAGCAATAAAAGTGCGAAAAGTAAAGATTCTACGTTATTACTATCATTAGGGGGATGGGGTGTACATATTTATGAATGAGGATTGCAAGGAATTTAAGTCCTAATTATCTATTACAACCATATTGAAATGCATAATATAACAAAGAAATGGACTTGTTTAGAAAATGTTTTTGTCTTAAGGAAATAAATTAAAAGGAAAATATTTTTATGTTAAATAAAAAAAGAGTTAATATTAAAACTGGTGAAAAAGAAAATAAATGAAAGATAGAAACAGCGTGTTGCTGCAAGCAAAACAACAAGGATCAGAAGTTCTGAAGCCAGGCGCGTGACTCAGAAAGGATCATCTGTGGAATCATAAGTTCTGGATTGATACGCTCAAAGGCCCTGTAAGAAACGTCAGAGGGAAAGGGAACAGAGGTTCTGGATTGGTACATTCTGAAGTCCTGCAAAAAACGTTAGAGGGAAAACACAGAAGTTCTGGGTGGTATTCAGATAGTGGGCCATAAGTCTAAAGTTCTGTATTACGCTAAAACAGTGAGTAAACATCAGCAGTTCAGTGTGTTATCAGCATGTAAGCATCAAAAGTTCAGTGTATTTGACATGTAAGGAGAAACTCAGAAGTTTTGTGCTGTGTTTAGAACAGTGAGTGAATCATCAGAAGTTCTGTATTGTGCTGAGCCAGTGAATGAACGTCAGAAGTTCAGTGTGTGTTAACAGTGAGAAAAAACATAGAAGTTTTATGTGTTAAAACAGTGAAGAGAACTTAGAGGTTTTGCGTGCTTAAATAGTAAGAAAATCCTAGAAGTTATGTGTGTTAAAATGGTGAGTGAAAAACAGAAGTTTTGTGTTACATCAGCACAACGATAATTTATTCAGTTTTCCATAAACAACAAATCAGCACAACAGTTTATAGAAGTTCTGATCCTAATCCTGAGCCTAGCCTTAATCAAGAAGTTCTGATCCACAGTTTTTCTACTTATGCAATGAAATGGACAAAATTAATACTATGATATTTACATGTTAATGATGTTCAGAATGAAAAACAAGCAAAGTCAGAAAGACTTACCTTGAACTTGGAATGTGGGCTTGGAGCTTTGAGTGGATGCCTTTGGATGTTCTAAGTCAGCAAGAGCAACAGAAGAGGAAACGCCAGGATCTTTGATTCGAAGGGAAGAACAAAGGTTTGGATTTATGTTTGGGATTTCTGGATTTTTTATGAAGGTTTCACAGCTTTGCTTTCTCTCCTTTTTGCCAACCTCTTTCCAAAAACCAGCCCCTTGAATGTGTGTTGGAACAAACTATTTATAGATGGGTTTGTTGTGATTTTAGGGGGAAAACAAATGAGTTTTTAAACACTTTTGGCATATTGTTCCTTTGCTTTTTAATCACAGTTTTCATATGCTAGTTTGGTTCAATTATGGGATGCAGGCGTAGGCTGAACTAGCTGTTGGTTATAGGTCTGCAGTAGGTTGTGCAAACAAGGTTTTTGGATTTGGTCAAATTCTGACCAAAGCGTTGAATGTAGCCTTCAGATGCTAAAGCGCTGCCTTGTTCTTGAAGCAAGCATGGTGGTTGTCAGCGGGAAATAAGGAAAAGCAAAAGCAAAGCATGGGCCTAGTACCAACGTTTGCTATCCCAAGACAGTAGAGGTACACGTGGTGAAAATCCTTTGGATAAAGACTCAGAAAGTGGTTGTGAGCATTAAATGAGCATTAAATGATGATGAGACTTATCACAACCAGAAATCCTGCAACGTGAGATTCTACACCAAGGCTTAGTTCTAGATCAGAAGTTCTAAGCTTGCGTAGCCTCCAATCTTCTGATCCTTTTATCTTCTGGCTCCAGCATGTTCTAAAGGAGCTTTCAGACTTTCTAGAAAGCTTGCAGCATGCTTCTTAACCTTCTTTGAATTACCCTGGATAACTCTGACTGAGCTTTTGTGAAAACTTGCCCAGAAGTTCTGACCAAACTCTGTCTTGAGAATATCCAGAATTTGCTAAGCGTTATGGTGATAATCTGGTCAGAAGTTCTGAAATTGTCATATTTCTTAAACACTTAGAAAAATTTCTAAGTATTTAGAATTTGACTTTTCTAAAGTAAAATTTGAATTTTGAAATTCTTGATGAAACAAACTTCATATTCCAACATGTCTTGATGAAATATGATTCTTGAAGCTTGATTTTGATCCAAAAGTCAGAGTTTGACTTTTCAGTGTGCAAATGACCATTTTTCCCTTGTGAATGACTTTCTTGGAAAATTGATAATTCAAGGCTTGGAAATTTGATGGAAGCTAAACTTGAGGATCCAGGGTGATTCCTTGAGAAATGAGAGGGCAAATTTTCGGGTACAACAGCTGCCCCTGTTCAATCTTCTTATACCTGAAGAATTAGATTGGTAATTCTGCCATTCGTGATTTGAAGGTGGAAGATGATTGAACACTAGACTGCCCAAAGATTTTCACTCGGCGATGTGTTAGTTGATTATGTGAGGAATGGGCTTAAAGATGCCATTTGGAGAGGTAATGGATAGTTGTTGGAGATGGGCTTAAAGATGCCATCCAAATGTGATTGTATCTGGACTCAGCAGGATGATGAAGGAATCTTGGACGATCACTACCTCAGCAGGATGTTGAACGAATCTTGGATGACTACTACCTCAGCAGGATGATGAAGGAATCTTGGATGACTACAACCTCAGCAGGATAATGAAGGAATCTTGGATGACTACAACCTCAACAGGATGATGAAAGAATCTTGGATGACTACAACCTCAGCAGGATGTTGAAGGAATCTTGCATGACTACAAACTCAACAGGATGATGAAGGAATCTTGGATGACTACAACCTCAGCAGGATGATGAAGGAATCTTGGATGACTACAACCTCAGCAGGATGATGAAGGAATCTGGGATGACTATAACCTCAGCAGGATGATGAAGGAATCTTAGATGACTACAACCTCAGTAGGATGATAAAGGAATCTTGGATGACTACAACCTCAACAAGATGATGAAGGAATCTTGGATGACTACAACCTCATCAGAATGATGAAGGAATATTGGATGACTACAACCTCAACAGGATGATGAAGGAATCTTGGATGACTACAACCTCGGCAGGATGATGAGGGAATCTTGGATGACTACAACCTCAACAGGATGATGAAGGAATCTTGGATGACTACAACCTCATCAAGATGATGAAGGAATCTTGGATGATTATAACCTCAGCAGGATGATGAAGGAATCTTGGATGACTACAACCTCAGCAGGATGATGAAGGAATCTTGAATGACTACAACCTCAACAGGATGATGAAGGAATCTTGGATAACTAAAACCTCAGAAGGATGATGAAGGAATCTTGGATGACTACAACCTCAGCAGGATGATGAAGGAATCTTGGATGACTTCTACCTCAATAGGATGATGAAGGAATCTGAAATGACTTCTACCTCAGTAGGATGATGAAGGAATCTTGGATGACTACAACCTCAGCAGAATGATGAAGGAATCTTGGATGACTACTACCTCAGTAGGATGATGAAGGAATCTTGGATGACTTCTACCTCAGCAGGATGATGAAGGAATCTTGGATGACTACACCCTCAACGGGGTGATGAAGGAATCTTGGATGAATTCTACCTCAACAGGATGATGAAGGAATCTGAAATGACTTCTACCTAAGCAGGATGATGAAGAAATCTTGGATGACTACAACCTCAGCAGGATGTTGAAGGAATCTTGGATGACTACTACATCAGCAAGATGATGAAGGAATCTTGGATGACTACAACCTCAGCAGGATGATGAAGGAATCTTGGATGATTACAACCTCAGCAGGATGATGAAGGAATCTTGGATGACTACAACCTCAGCAGGATCTTGCAGGAATCTTGGATGACTACAACCTCAGCAGGATGCTAAAGGAATCTTGGATGACTACAACCTCAGCAGGATGATGAAGGAATCTTGGATGACTACAACCTCAGCAGGATGATGAAGGAATCTTGGATGACTACAACCTCAACAGGATGATGAAGGAATCTTGTTTGACTATAACCTCAGTAGGATAATGAAGGAATCTTGGATGACTACAACCTCAGCAAGATGATGAAGGAATCTTGGATGACTACAACCTCAGCAGGATGATGAAGGAATCTTGGATGACTACAACCTCAGCAGGATGATGACGGAATATTGGATGACTACAACCTCAGCAGAATCATGAGGGAATCTTGGATGACTACAACCTCAACATGATGATGAAGGAATCTTGGATGAATACAACCTCAGCAGGATGATGAAGGAATCATGGATGACTACAACCTCAGCAGGATAATGAAGGAATCTTGGATGACTACAACCTCAGCAGGATGATGAAGGAATCTTGAATGACTACAACCTCAATAGGATGATGAAGGAATCTTGGATGACTACAACCTCAGAAGGATGATGAAGGAATCTTGGATGACTACAACCTCAGCAGGATGATGAAGGAATCTTAGATTGACTTCTACCTCAGCAGGATGATGAAGGAATCTTAGATGACTTCTACCTCAATAGGATGATGAAGGAATCTGAAATGACTTCTACCTCAGCAGGATGATTAAGGAATCTTGGATGACTAGAACCTCAGTAGGATGATGAAGGAATCTTGGATGACTACTACCTCAGCAGGATGATGAAGGAATCTTGGATGACTTCTACTTCAGTAGGATGATGAAGGAATCTTGGATGACTACAACCTCAACGGGATTATGAAGGAATCTTGGATGAATTCTACCTCAACAGGATGATGAAGGAATCTGAAATGACTTCTACCTCAGCAGGATGATGAAGGAATCTTGGATGACTACAACCTCAGCAGGATGTTGAAGGAATCTTGGATGACTATTACCTCAGCAGGATGATGAAGGAATCTTGGATGACTACAACCTCAGCAGGATGATGAAGGAATCTTGGGTGACTACAACCTCAGCAGGATATTGAAGGAATCTTGGATGACTATAACCTCGACAGGATGATAAAGGAATCTTGGATGACTACAACCTCAGCAGGATGATGAAGGAATCTTGGATGACTACAACCTCCACAGGATGATGAAGGAATCTTGGATGACTACAACCTCAACAGGATGATGAAGGAATCTTGGATGACTATAACCTCAGCAGGATGATGAAGGAATCTTGGATGACTACAACCTCAGCAGGATGATGAAGGAATCTTGGATAAATTTTACCTCAACAGGATGATGAAGGAATCGGAAATGACTTCTACATCAGCAAGATGATGAAGGAATCTTGGATGACTACGACCTCAGCATGATGATGAAGGAATCTTGGATGACTACTACCTCAACAGGATGATGAAGGAATCTTGGATGACTTCTACCTCAGCAGGATGATGAATGAATCTTGGATGACTACAACCTCAACAGGATGATGAAGGAATCTTTGATGACTTCTACCTCAACCGGATGATGAAGGAATCTGAAATGACTTCTACCTCAGCAGGATGATGAAGGAATCTTGGATGACTACAACCTCAGCAGGATGATGAAGGAATCTTGGATGACTACTACCTCAGCAGGATGATGAAGGAATCTTGGATGACTTCTACCTTAGCAGGATGATGAAGGAATCTTGGATGACTTCTACCTCAGCAAGATGATGAAGGAATCTTGGATGCCTCCTACTTCAATAGGATGATGAAGGAATCTTGGATGACTTCTACCTTAACAGGATGATGAAGGAATCTGGAACGATTACTACCTCAACTGAATGATGAAGGAATCTGAAATGATTACTACTTCAATGGATGATGAAGGAATCTTGGATGACTATAACCTCGGCAGGATGATGAAGGAATCTTAGATGACTACAACCTCAGCAGGATGATGAAGGAATCTTTGACGACTGCTACTCCAAAAGGTAATGAAGGAATCTTTGACGACTGCTACTCCAAAAGGTAATGAAGGAATCTTTGACGACTGCTACTCCAAAAGGTAATGAAGGAATCTTTGACGACTGCTAATCCAAAATGTAATGAAGGAATCTTTGACGACTGCTACTCCAAAAGGTAATGAAGGAATCTTTAATGACTGCTACTCCGAAAGGTAATGAAGGAATCTTTGACGACTGCTACTCCAAAAGGTAATGAAGGAATCTTTAATGATTGCTACTCCAAAAGGTAATGAAGGAATCTTTGATGACTGCTACTCCAAAAGGTAATGAAGAAATATTTTGATGACTGCTACTCCAAAAGGTAATGAAGGAATCTTTAATGACTGGTACTCCAAAAGGTAATGAAGGAATCTTTAACGACTGCTACTCCAAAAGGTAATGAAGGAATCTTTGACGACTGCTACTCCAAAAGGTAATGAAGGAATCTTTGACGACTGCTACTCCAAAAGGTAATGAAGGAATCTTTGACGACTGCTACTCCAAAAGGTAATTAAGGAATCTTTGAAGACTACTACTCCAAAAGGATGATAACCTTTATCTGTCGATTGATCTTTCGTGAAAAGGTAAAGAGTTAGTTGTATGCAATGTCATGATGTATGCATTGTGCAATGATGTTCTCACAATAAATGAGATTTGTGTTATATGTATTTTGTATGCATATGTTATGAATGTTATTGAGATATAAGTGACTTGGAAAATAAATCCTTGACACGCGATGGGGAGTTATTAAATCCCAGATTGTTGTTGAATGGTGAGTGTGACTTCAAGCTTTTGCTTGGAATGTTTCCACCAAGGATTCCTGTTTTTTTGAGGAGAACTCCGCCGGGGAAAGTTAAGAACTCTGTGGAGAGTATTGATCCCTTCTTGGGGGGAAAAGTTCAGGAGTCTCGGTTGCCCGTTGTTCTACTGGGGAGTCGAAGTTAAACTGATATCTGGTCGGGTCCAGGTTTCACAGTAACTTGTCGGGGATTATAGAGTAGTCTATTAGGGAAGAGGAGTTGAGGTCCTTTGATTTGTAGTAATCGAAGAGGCCACCTCAAGCTGGGGATTCCTGCCGTTTGTTAGGGAAAAAGACCCTGTTGTAGGTCTTCTAGAGAGGTGATGACTTCGTTGGGGAAAGTCCTCGAGGATTCTTGAGGTTGTCTCAGTTGGGAAAAGGTTTTTAGAGGTTAAACTCTTGCTGGGGAATCATCCTATGAGAAGGACTTTGGGGAGACTTGTCATTTCCCATAGCAGCAAATGTTTGTGGTATTGATAAAAATGTTTGATTGTACGTAACCCTTTGCTGAGATTGACGTTCAATGCCCTAAGTGACGGAGATGGAGACCTGTCCATGGTTACTCTGCATTTCTTGAGAGGTTTCCTGGAATCTTGACTGGACTGCCCCAGGTGCGCTGGATAGTGACATGTCATGCCCCCTTGTTGATAGGAGATTTTTCAATGGAAGTGTCATCCCACTTGAAGTGATTTTTTTCACCGAGAGAGCTTTCGTTCATCGGACAATCGTTGTGAATTTCTCCACTGTCAAACAAATAGCCATATGCAAACAGTGATATTCAAGTAATGCAAAGTTTATGCTTGTCTTGAAGTTTTGAAAAATGCATTTTTAGCAAGTAAAGAAATTTTGCAAGAAAAATTCAACTCTGGATTTTGAGTAAAGCCTTACAGGAGTCAGAATACCTTTTGTAACAGTATGCTTTCGAACTAACCCATGCTTCAATTAGGACTTTTGAAGGGTTGTAACATGGCTTGGTTCACGGTTTAAGAAACAAAGGATAAAGGCTCAAAGTGTATTTGTACCCACCCACTCTTCGTGATGTTCTTCGGTCCTAAACTCAGCTAATTGTGCGTTTGAAACTCCAATTGAGTCTAGAATGACATTTTGGTGATGGTTCCGACAAGTTAGGTTTGTCGGAAGGCAGTCATTTCTTGCAACATTTTTCATGTTGTCGAGGATTTGTAGTGACCTCTTTTTACTTGATTTTTTATCCCTAATTTTTGCCTGACTATTCTTGTTTTGAGATTAAAATCAGCAGGATGCCCCAGTTTTCTTTAAGTCTCCTTCGTAGGTTTTGACTTAGTGGGATTTTCTTTTTTTTAGAGATAATGACTGCCTATGTGATAGGGAACCATCACTGTCTTTTGATTCCATATGAATGTTTCTTGACGTCATTCGTTGTATTACGAGATGAGAGTTTACGGCTTAACGCGCGTTTGAATTAACTGAGAGATTACTCTGCCCCAGATTTTAATTAAAGGTCTCAATTTGTATTAAAACAGAAAACTTCTACTTCTTTGGCTCGAAGGGGTTGACTAGGGATTATCTTCCTTATAACTCCAGTGTTTAGGATTTGAAAAAACGCCTGTACATCATCAGCAAGGTCTATTCAAAAGCATATTATATGAGATTATGGCATTGTTTTCATCATCCTCCCTCTAAAGGCTTATAACTTTTTGCAAGAGTTAAATGTCATGGGAAGAATAAAAAGCATAGTTTAAATATAGTGAAAACGAAAGGATGAATTCAAGACAAACATATGCAATGCCTTAATGAAACAGAGTTTGACATTAATAGATAATTGTTTGAATAACAAGAGGAATTACAAACGAAAATTCAAATGAACAGAAAATTCCCTCGCCCAGATCTTTGCTTCATATGGATGCGCTTAAGGGGTGATAGAAAAGTTCCAATTGATCATCTTGTGTAAACTCAAACACTCCTTCGTCAATTAGGTCTTGAATCCTGTTCTTCCGAGCCCAACAATTGTTCGTGTCATGCCTAGGACCATCATAATGGTATGCACACCTCTCATTGGGACAGTAACTAGGAGCAACGGTGTTGGGATTCCTGGGAGGAGCCTTTAATGTAATTAGCTCCGCCTTCAACAAGTTTTGTAGCACCTGAGCTAGCGACATGCCAATCCTGGTAAATTGTCTCTTAGGTGTGACCACCTTGCACTGATTCCTTTGTTGTTGTTGGCGAGGTTGTTGTTGGACTCGAGACGCGGTAGTAATTTGGAACGGTCTACTTTCCACCACACCGGCTCCTTGTCTCATAGGATTCTGAAAGGTGACTTAATTTCCAATCCTGGTTTTTTCCCGTACGGTTGCAACTGTCTTGACGAAGTTGGTTGACAAGAACTTTCAGCACTTCTTATCCTTGAGCCAGATTTTGGATAAGAGCCATCTGGCCCACCAGTTGTCCCATCATTTGGACCTTCATTATGGATATTTCAGTTCGTAGCCTTTCCAAATAGTCATCTATGTCGTCCCCGGGATTTCCCATGATCATTCCCTTGGTGAAGAGAGCTTTCACCTCTTCTTGCCCCTTGGATAGGTTCAAGAACATATCTTGAAGTTGAGCGTTTTGAGCCTGGATGACTTTCACCATTTGTTCCATATCCATCTTACTAAAATAAACAGTAGGAAGATAAGGAGACCTGTATGGGAGAAACCTGTCATGATATGATGCATGATATGTGGATGCGTGTTTTCAAGGATCTCGTGGGGTAAATACAAGAAAATGTTAAAAGTTGAACTTTGACCAACAGATTTGTTTGGAGAACTTTGTATCGGTGGATGTCCTTCCACGAGTATTAAGCTCACCATGTCAAGTGGGTTGTAGCCCTTGACTCAAGGTTGTTGTACTTGATTTTTGACGGTATTTGGTTAGAGGAAAATAAATCCTCTTGCCCTTTGGTAGATGTCTGGTTCAACGTGACCCTGCATCATAGGCCCTCGAGATCCTTGAAACGGCTATTGAAAATGCTATGGTATGATGTTATGATGTTATGTACTAATATGCGAGGTAAGCAAGTTTATATACAAATAATCATATTCACACAAAGTAGACAAGTCCTTAGGTTTAGGCTTGCATGGAGTTTGTAGGTAAGTACCCTCTTGAAGTTTAGTTGGCTCAACCTGTCCTAGTTAATAGTAACCGGGTTCTAAGGGATCTCAATATCACCGACCTTTCTCTTAGGCATTCTCTCAGCATAATCAATCTTTTCTTACGGTCGAGATATCCCAAAAGTCCAGCCTCAATGAGTGTAGTATCAAGTATCAACCAATTTTCAGCTCTACACTGAAACTGATTATCTCACTACGTCCTAATGGCCAAGTTTGTTCAATTAGGGTTCTAAAGTCAATTAATGCTTCATGACGCCACTCAGCGGCCCCGTATTCTTCTCGATTCACCATGAGGGATACCGGTACCCACAAATGCGTCACACTAACATAGCCACTATTTCAACCATATCGGTCTACGCCGTACAATTTCCATAATTTATTGCTATTTACCTAAAAGGTGTCCCCAGATCCGAGTGGAGGATCAAAGCAAGCCCAAACAGAGAACCATAATGTAAAGCAAACAAATCAAACAATGTAAGCAAATAAATGTGATATAACCCTAAGGTAACCCCACTTTTTCAATTTTCCCCAGCAGAGTCGCCAGTTCTGTGTTACGGTGGGAGAACTGACTTGAGGTTTTGCGTTTGTGTTTGCAAATGTTGCGGTTTAGCAAGAGTCGCCACCAACTTTTCTTTTATCCAGAAGGAAAGGTGAAAAAGCATAGGAAAGACCTTTAGAGATGTTTTTTGAGTTCGGGGGGTAGATTATGAAAAGGGAAGGTATTAGAACCCTTTTCATCCATGGTTTTCCATGAGCTCTTAGTTACTTGCTAGATCACTTGCTTTTGTTTGAATGTGCTTGTGGTGTGGGTTTTGAAAGTATTTTTGAAAATGGAACTTCGTAATGGTTCTTGTTTCTATAAGAACGCCTACAAAGTGTTTGTTTCGAAAATGTTTCAAAATGAAAGTGTAGGTGTATAAAATGTCTTTGTTGTAAGCAAGCGAGCAACTAGGTGCAAATCTACCTACTCAAAAGGTATTAGATGTTCTTTTCCTCCTCCTTTAGATGTTGCTATCTTACCATTGATTTGGTAAGAAACCCCATCGTTGGATGTGAAGTGACGGGCACAGATCATCGTATGACCATGATAGCAATGTTGTGAGATAACTTAGCATTTTTCTTTTAGGGACTAAGATCATTTCGAAAGGCAACTTTGATAGCGTCATCGAGGGACTATGATCTTGTATTTCGATTATTTTTGCTGAGACACCCCACATGTATAACATGACTATTTTTTAGGCAACAAGTGGAGTTAACCTTAAGGGTGCATGTGTGAATAGTGTGTTTGATTTGCATGCATTTGATCTTTGATTAGGTTTATCTACTTGTTAATTTTAGTATTGCCATACACACCTTAGTTACTAACAATATATGAAAGCAATAAAAGTGCAGAAAGTAAAGATTCTACGTTATTACAATCATTAGGGGGATGGGGTGTACATATTTATGAATGGGGATTGCAAGGAATTTAAGTCCTAATTATCTATTACAACCATATTGAAATGCATAATATAAAAAAGAAATGGACTTGTTTAGAAAATGTTTTTATCTTAAGGAAATAAATTAAAAGGCAAATATTTTTATGTTTTTTTTTATGTTAAATAAAAAAAGAGTTAATATTAAAAATGATGAAAAAGAAATAAATTAAAGATAGAAACAGTGTGCTGCTGCAAGCAAAATAACAAGGATCAGAAGTTCTGAAGCCAGACGCGTGACTCAGAAAGGATCGTCTATGGAATCAGAAGTTCTGGATTGATACGCTCTAAGGCCCTGCAAGAAACGTCAGAGGGAAAGGGAACAGAGGTTCTGGAATGGTACATTCTAAAGTCCTGCAAAAAACGTTATAGGGAAAACACAGAAGTTCTGGGTGGTATTCATACAGTGGGCCACAAGTCAGAAGTTTTGTATTACGCTAAAACAGTGAGTAAACATCAGCAGTTCAGTGTGTTATCAGCATGTAAGCATCAGAAGTTCAGTGTATTTGTCATGTAAGGAGAAACTCAGAAGTTTTGTGTTGTATTTAGAACAGTGATTGAATCATCAGAAGTTCTGTATTGTGTTGAGCCAGTGAATGAACATCAGAAGTTCAGTGTGTGTTAACAGTGAGAAAAAACATAGAAGTTATGTGTGTTATAACAATGAAGAGAGCTCAGAGGTTCTGCATGCTTAAACAGTGAGAAAATCCTAAAAGTTGTGTGTTAAAATGGTGAGTGAAAAATAGAAGTTCTGTGTTACATCAGCACAACAATAATTTATTAAGTTTTCAACAAACAACAAATCAGCACAATAATTTATAGAAGTTCTGATCCTAATCCTGAGCCTAGCCTTAATCAAGAAATTGTGATCCACAGTTTTTCTACTTATGCAATGATATGGACAACATTAATACTATTATATTTATATGTTAATGATGTTCATAATGAAAAACAAGCAAAGTCAGAAAGACTTACCTTGAACCTGGAACGTGGGCTTGGAGCTTTGAGTGGATGCCTTTGGATGTTCTGAATCAGCAAGAGAAACGGAAGAGGAAACGTCAAGCTCTTTGATTCAAAGGGAAGAACAAAGGTTTGGCTTTCTGGATTTTTTATGAAGGTTTCACAGCTTTGTTTTCTCTCCTTTTTGTCAACCTCTCTCCAAAAACCAGCCCCTTGAACGTGTGATGGAACAAACTATTTATAGATGGGTTTGTTGTGATTTTGGGGGGAAAACAAATGAGTTTTTAAACACTTTTGGCATACTGTTCCTTTTCTTTTTAATCAAATTTTTCATATGCTAGTTTGGTGCAATTATAGGATGCAGGCGTAGGCTGAACTAGCTGTTGGTTATAGGTCTGCAGCAGGTTGTACAAACAAGGTTTTGGGATTTGGTCAAGTTCTGACCAAAGCGTTGAATGTAGCCTTCAGATTCTAAAGCGCTGCCTTAATCTAGAAGCAAGCATGGTGGTTGTCAACAGAAAATAAGGAAAAGAAAAAGCAAAGCATGGGCCTAGTACCAATGTTTGCTATCCCAAGACAGTAGAGGTACACGTGGTGAAAATCCTTTGGATAAAGACTCAGAAAGTGGTTGTGAGCATTAAATGAGCATTAAATGATGATGAGACTTATCACAACCAGAAATCCTACAACGTGAGATTCTACACCAAGACTTAGTTCTGGATCAGAAGTTATGAGCTTGCATAGAATCCAATCTTCTGATCCTCTTATCTTCTGGCTCCAGCATGTTCTGAAGGAGCTTTCAAACTTTCTAGAAAGCTTGCAGCATGCTTCTTAACCTTCTTTGAATTACCCTGGCAAACTCTGGCCGAGCTTTTGTGAAAACTTGCCCAGAAGTTCTGACCAAACTCTGTCTTGAGAATATCCAGAATTTGCTGAGCGTTATGGTGATAATCTGGTCAGAAGTTTTGAAATTGTCATATTTCTTAAACACTTAGAAAATTTTCTAAGTATTTAGAATTTGACTTTTCCAAAGTAAAATTTGACTTTTGAAATTCTTGATGAAACAAACTTCATATTCCAACATGTCTTGATGAAATATGATTCTTGAAGCTTGATTTTGATCCAAACGTCAGAGTTTGACTTTTCAGTGTACAAATGACCATTTTGCCCTTGTGAATGACTTTTTTGGAAAATTGATAATTCAAGGCTTGGAAATTTGATGGAAGCCAAACTCGAGGATCCAGGGTGATTCCTTGAGAAATGAGAGGGAAAATTTTGGGGTACAACAATAGGCTTACGAAGTCGGCTCATTTTATTCCTATTAACATCAGTTTTCCAGTATCAAAGTTGGCGGAGATTTACACTAGTGTAATTATAAAGCTGCATGGTGTTCCTTTATGTATTGGGTCGGATAGAGATCTGAGGTTTACTTCAGATTTTTGGAACATTTTGGAAGAGGCGTTGGGTTCTAAGTTGAGGATGAGTTTGGCGTATCACCCTCAGACGGATGGTCAAACTGAGAGGATTATTCAGTCGTTGGAAGATTTGTTGAGAGCATGTGCTCTTGAGCAGGGAGGTTCATGGAATACTTATCTTCCATTAATAGAGTCCACTTATAATAACAGTTACCATTCTAGTATTGAAATGACACATTTTGAAGCATTGTATGGTCGAATATGTAGAACTCCTTTATGTTGGCATGAATCTGGAGAAAGTGTAGTACTTGGACCTGAAATTGTTCGAGATACCACTGAGAAGGTGAAGTTGATTCGAGAAAAGATGAAAACTTCCCAAAGTAGATAGAAGAGTTATCATGACAAGCGAAGGAAAGATTTAGAATTTCAAGCAGGTGACCATGTGTTTCTAAGAGTTACACTTGTGACTGGTATTGGGAGAGCATTGAAGTCTAAGAAGCTCACTCCTTGTTTTATTGGTCCGTATCAGATTTTGGACAGAGTTGGAAATGTTGCTTATAGAGTGGTGTTGTACCCCAAAATTTTCCCTCCCTTATTTCTCAACACATGGCAAGTGTGGTCCCCAAATTGCTCAAGGAAGTTCAAGAGTTGACCAGACAAACTCTCTCCTAAGGTAGTCTACCTCAAATTAGGGTTTCATTTTGCATCAAGATGCTTGAGTCCAAAGGATCCCAAATGCTCACCATTATCCTAATATGTTCTCAAGAGCATCCATGTCAAGTTTCAAGCCTTGCAGAGGAAGTTTGCTCAGTCAATTGCTCAAAGGCCTGAAAATCGACTATGTTAGGTCAAAAGTCAACTATGGCCCACATACAGTCAAACTTCAAGATTTTTGGTCAACATCCTCATTTTTAAGTATCATTCATCATTTTATCAAGGGTTGATCATGATTCATCAAGGATTGCCCATAATTCATCAAAACCCAAAAGTTGTTAAATTAGGGTTTCATAGGAAAAGTCAACTCAAACTTTGACCAAGCATAACTTTCTCATACTTTATCAAAAATGACCCATCCAAAGCTCATTTTGAATAGGATGACATTTTCTACAATTCATATGCAGCTCCAAAGTTCAAAGTATGCATTCACAAAAAGATATGAATTTTGACATTATAGGTCATTTTGAAAAGTCAACAAAAACACCTTTTGGGTCAAGGCTTATACATGAACATGGAAGACTCAATTTAGATGAGACTAAAAGGGTTGCTTAGAGGATATCCTAAGCTTTCTAAAACGTCCAAGAACACCTCTCTAGGGTCAAAATTGAGAGAGTTATGCATTGGCCAAGTTGACCTTTTTTGCAAAATTGCCAAAAGTCAAACATGCTCAAATTTGCATCTTTTGCTAAATGGGCCCAACTTTTTATGCTTGCACCTCAATTATAATGTGGTCCACGACTCATATTGTGACCCGTCATTTGTTTGCTTCATTTTTCAATTTATTTTAATTTTTTATTAATTAAAAATTGATTTAAATCAAATAAATGATGAAAACTATCAAAGATTGGATTTGATTGGTTTTTGTGACAGGTTAGCAACCAAGATTTGACGAGATTGCAAGATCAAATCGAACCAATGATAATTGGGACAAAAAGAGTATGATTAGGCCAAATTTGGAAGGTTTACATATGCCATGAAAACAAAATCAAATCTTGAAAAACTTCCAAAGATGTGATCAGTTTTACAACCCTAATACATTCTCTAATATATATGGAACATTTCCAAAGCAAGCACAAGGGTTAAGCAGTCGTGCAGAGGTGATAGAAAACTCAAAAAATTGCAAGAAAAGTGGTGATCCAATTTCTATATTAGAGGTCAATTTGTGACATTCTCATATTGCCAATAGATTGCTGGACATCCCAGGAGCATATCCCAACCAATTGTAAGCTTTATCACGCCTGAAATCATAGGTACAGAAGTCGCAATTTTGTCCCAAAACTTTGATTTCATTTTCTTTGATTCACGCATCATTAGCATATTTTGTGTATATATCCTTGTTTATCATCAAATTTGCAAGCTTTTGGTGGTGTTTAATTATGGTTTTAGTACAGGAATCAAGAGATGCCATTGTTAGGGTTTGCTCTTTTGTTTTGGGGTTTCTTTGTATCAGTAAAATTGATCCAAGAAAGTAATTCCATAGTGTCCGTGGGTTCAAGACAAACAGAACCATGTGATTAGAATTTATTTAGAATGCATTATCTTGATTGTTGAAGGTTACAGGTCTTTAGCCATGGAGCCACGCCCGTAGGTATAAGTGTATAGCCTAAAACGAAGGAATCAGTGAAGGGGATGATGGCGTGGCAGTGTGTGAATGGCCCGTTTGAATTTTCGCGCGTTTTAGAGGCGTGGCACGTTGTTTTCATTATGTTTAATTTATTTCATTATTATCATAATTAACATGCTAGCGCATGGTGAAGAGGTTAGCCTTTGATGCACACGTCTTGGGTTCGATCCCAGGCGTGTGCATTTTGTTATTTTCTCAGCTATTGTAGGTCAATCCAGTGCTTCACATTCTCAAGCGTATTCCATACACCCTCAACATCATCCATCTGATGTGCTCCTGGCCAGATCCAATATGCCCACAATGAAGGTTCACCATGCTCCTCAAGTCAACACCCCCATCAGATCCAGCGTTGACCAGGCTTGGTGATAAATTGGCCTTACAAAAATCATATCTGCAGCCCTCCTCCAGCAAATGACACAGGCCCAATTCTCATTTTCTTTTCTTATTTTCATTTTAAATTTTAATTTGTTTGATTATTCTATTTCTTTTAAAATCAATTTTTTTTCATAAAATCATAAAATCAAGAATTCACAAAAAAATTAGAATTAGGTTTTTATCAAATTTAATTTAATTAATTTAATTTAATTTAATTTAATTTAATTTAATTTAGGGCAACTCCAATTTGTTTCTCACAATTAAAATCAACTAGGAAATTAGGTTTAATTCTTTGATTTAATTGTCTCCCTTTTGCAAATAAAATAAAAATACAAAAATAGGTTAATTTAATTATTTTTCTTAACTAAAATAAATTAGTAATTAGGTTCTTTTTTTAATTCAATTAAGCATTATTTTCTCAAAGCAAAACAAAAACATTTTCTTTAACTAATCGCAATTAGGTCTAGGCAAGGTTCAAAATCCTAGTGGCTCCACGTTCGATTCATCCCGCGCGTATTATTATTTTTACCAATATTTCTGTAAATGTTCATGGTTTGTAATAGTTTAATCTAGGGCTTCTCATTTATCGCTTTTTCCGGGTTTTTGGCTATGTAATTAATCCCCCTCCCCGAAGCCTTGTAATAGCGTAGATTTACTTTCTCGCATTTTAATTCCTGCAAATATTTAACTGTTTAGATGTATGCTAATAGGATTGTATGACAAGAATGCATGACAAATTTAATACAGTTAGAAAAACCCTAATGTACAAAGATAAATAACTGAAAACAAATCACTCGCACATATCACTCTTAGGGTATACTCTCACTTCGGTTGCCTTCGGTAGACGATCATTAAGTATAGGGTGTTTTAGTGGTTGCCCTCCAGTCTAAAAAAATCAAAATGTCCCATTCGAATGTTGCCTCGGAAATGTTGCCTCGGAAAGGTTGCCTCAGAAAAGTTGCCTCGAATATGATCTTAAGTCTCAAGGATTATTATTAAGATGTCCTAACATTGCTTTAATGATCATACGTCCCTTTTGAATTGACCCTTTATAACTCCAACGACGGTGCTACCTATTTCTTAATAATAGGATAGCGCTGTCTAAAGGAAACGAGAATAGAAATGATCTTTTTTTTCGAGTAGGTAGATGCTAGTAGATACTTGCTCAAATCAAAACTTTTCACACTTACACTTTTCAAACAAACATTCAAAACAACTTCGTCACACCTTTGAGGACTGATACAAGGGTTATCAGGAAGTCAAACTTTTCAAAATAAAGCACATACACAAGCAATTTTAAAAGATGAGCAAGTACCTAAGAGCCCATGGAAAACCATGGATAGAAATGGTTCTAACACCTTCCCTTTCTATAATCTACCCCCCGTACTCAAAATCTCGAAAAAGGATTTTTTTCTAAACTTTTTTCCTTTCTGGTTGGATGAAATAAAAGTCAGTGGCGACTCTTGCTTACCGCGACATTTTGCAAACACAAAACGCAAAACGCAAACCAGCATTTCAAAACAGTCGATTCTGCCACCATATCACAGAACTGACGACTCTGCTGGGGATGATATAAGTAGAGTATACCTTAGGATCTAGTTCATCATAATTGCTTCTCTTGATTGTTTTGATTGCTTTCCTTTTAAGGGTTTTGTTTGGGAGTTACTATAGATCCTAACCCGGATCTAGGGACACCTTTTAGGTAAGTAGCAATAGACTGTGAGGGAACTGTACCGCGTAAACCGATACTGTTGAAGCAGTAGCTATGTTGATGTGGCACATTGGTTGGTACCGGTATCCCTTGTGGAGAAACGAGGAGAATACGGGTCCGCTGTGTGGTGTCATTAAGCATCAATTGACCTTAGAACCTTTAATCGACCAACTTGGCCATTAGAAAGTAGTGAGATAGTCGGCCTCGGTGTAAAGCTGGGAAATGGTTGATACTCGATGCTACACTCATTGAGACCATACTCTCGAGATAGTTCCGGCTGCAAGAAAAGATTGTGTGAGCTGAAACCATGACCGATAGAGGATGGTCAGTGATATTGAGATCCTCTAGAACCCGGTTACTTTTGCTAGGACAGGTTGAAACCAACTTAACTTTAAGAGGGTACTACCTTTGACCTCATGCAAGCCTTAAACCTAAGGGCTTTGTGTGATTTGACTGTGTTTGCAATATCTATGTTTGTTATACCTGTGGTTTACCATGACATCATGCATCATAACATGGCATTCATACTTCATTATACTAACCATTTCAAAGACCAAGGGAATTTATCTTTGTTCTGTTTTGCAGATTATGGCTTCCGTGCGCAGAAATACCATCCGAGTCAACTTTGTGAAAATACCTGCCCAACTTAAAGAGCTAGCCTCAAGAGTTTCCGAGACTTCTATGTTCATTAAGAGACACGGTCAACTTCTCAGCCTGGTCACTTCAAATCTTGATGAGCAGATGATGAGTGTACTTTTCCAATTCTTCGATCATGTGCATCATTGCTTCACCTTTCCAGATTACGAGCTGGTTCCCACCTTGGAAGAGTTCTCTCACCTATTGGGCATATCCATCCTTGAACAGGTACCCTTCACATGTATGGAATAAGTTCCTAGACCATAAGACATTTCCTCAGCTCTGCATTTGAAATGGGCTGATGTAGTATCCAATTGGGAAACACGAAGCGGGGTCGAAGGTTTCTTATCCAAATTTCTAATAGACCAGGCTCAGCTATTCTGGGATAATTTGGATTTTCAAGCTTTCAAAGATATCTTGGGTCTCCTTATCTATGGGTTGGTTCTCTTCTCGAATCCGGATTCCTTTGTAGATGTGAATGCTGTCAAGATTTTCCTTTCTCGCAATCCTGTGCCTACCCTGCTGGGTGATATCTTGCATGCCCTATATACTCGTACCGTGCAAAAAAGAGGGACTCTTATGTGTTGCATGCCATTGCTGTCGAGGTGGTTTATTTCGCACCTACCTAAGTTTGTGCTGAAGAACGAAGAAGGTTTGGGTTGGTCCTACATGATAATGTCACTTGCCCATACAAATATTCTTTGGAGTTCCCGGGCTATGGAAGTCACTACTGTTATTGACTGTTGTGGGGGATACCCTTATGTCCCATTGCTTGGAATCAGAGGGGGTATAACTTACAATCCTTGTCTAGCTTTGTGACAGTTTGGTCGTGCTCGGAGAGATAGTCCCCATGAGCTACTTCTTGAGGACATTGTATTTGACTACAAGGAGGATGTTAAGGAGCACCGCCAGAGGTTTATACGAGCTTGGGGCATGGTGAACTGATCTGACCCCCAAGAGTTGGGACCAAAGACTTCCCTTCCTATGCAGCCTTACCTCTAATGGGTCTGAGCTCGTGCCCAGAAGCTTGGGATGCCCTATGAAGCCATATTGCCAGTGATTGTAGAGCCCACTAATGAAGAGGGCATTCCTTACACGGTTCTCTATCCTTACATGCCCACCGATCCTGGAGAGTTGCAGAGGTCTTGGATTCAGCTGAAGAATGAGAGGGATACTTACTGGGAAAAGTACCATGAGCAAGAAAGGAAGATTTTGAAGCTCACCAGGAAGCTCGAGGAGGAAAGAGTGATTAATGACTACATCAGCACAAAGAGGAAGCGTCCATGGGATTTTTGATTTTTCTTTTTCTAGTTTTTAGATTTTGTTTTATTTACTTCTTTGTAACGCCTTAAAGGCATTGTTGAACCTTTCAAAGTTAATCTAATAAAGTTTGTTTATTTTTGGTTTGCAAATTTAAATCTCCCAAAGTCTTTGAAATCATTACATGTGCATCCCATTATCATGCACACCATTACAGGTACCATTACAGGTTTCTCATCTTCTTCGTTGTTTATTTCAGCAGAAATGTCTTCCGATCAAGCTATCAAAGATCTTCAGGCACAGAACGCCCAATTCCAACAGATGTTCTTAAGTCTGGCTAAAGGGCAAGAGGATCTGAAGACCCTTATTCTGAAAGAGAAGAAGAAGAAGAAGAAGAAGGTTGGGATTCTGAACATGGGTAGAAGATTCGGAGAAAGGTTGAGATAACTAGCTGATCTGACCTCCTCATCCAAAGACGGGGAGAACCAAGAAAGGGTAAAGGACCATAGTCCTGCAGTTTCTTATAACGATATGGATTACGATGATGAACAATATCCTCCTACTGAGGATAGATACAAGCAGCTAGAAGACCGTCTGAGTGCTATGGAGATTCTGAAGATCCATGGTTTGGATTTCAGAGAACTAGGACTGGTATCAGGAGTGGTGATCCCTCATAAGTGCAAAGCTCCGGTTTTTGCAAATTACAATGGAGTATCCTGTCCAAAACTCCATCTCCGCTCTTACGTCAGAAAAATCCAACCCCACACTGCTGATAGAAATTTGTGGGTACACTTCTTTCAAGATAGCCTGTCAGGGACTCAGCTTGAATGGTTTTATCAGTTGGAAGGAGCCAGTGTCTGAAACTAGGAAGACCTTGCTGCTGCCTTTTACATGCAGTATCAGTATAACGCCGACCTTGCTCCCACTCATACTCAGCTCCAGGGTATATCTATGGTTGACATGTTTCTAGGGACGCTATCTGGTCCATTTTTCAATCACTTGATCTGTAGTTCGATATCTGGGTTTACTGCATTAATTCTGACTGGAGAGAGAGTGGAAGCTGGTATCCGAAGTGGTAAGATACAAAAGGATGTTTCTTCAAGTGTAGCAAAGAAGCCTTTCACCGGTAAGAAGGAAGCTAGCGCAGTCTATGGCCCGAGGGGCCAAAGCAGACCTGAACACCGTCAAGCAGTAAATGTTGTAGTAATATCAAGACCAACAGCTGTTCCACAATGCAATAATCAACAAAGGGTAGAAAGACCACAACGACAGTTTACTCGCATCAACATGACTTTAGATGAAGTTCTGCCTCATCTGTTAAAATCCAACTTGGCAACCTTGAAAGAGGCTCCCAAGAATCCAAACACTGCTTCTCCCAGATACAATCCCAACGCGCGGTGCGCCTACCATTCGAAAAGCCCGGGCCGTGATACAAACGATTGATGGGCTCTGAGGAATAAAGTGCAAGATTTGTTGGAAGCTAAAGAGATTGAGTTTGATGCTCCGGAAAAGCCAAACGTTATAACTGCTCCTATGCCCAAACATGGTCGTAGAGTCAATGTTTTGGACACCTATTCGTTTGTGACCTCTGTGGAAGAAATTTCTACTCCTTTGATGACAGTTAAGAAGAATTTGTTGTTGGTTGGTCTACTCCCGGGTTGTGGTGAAGATTGCCACATGTGTTCAATTCTGCCTTCCGGTTGTTGTTTATTGAAGTCAGGTGTTCAGCGCCTGATGGATAATAAATAAATTTTGTTTGAGAAGACTATGATTCCGTTTGAAAATGTTGCCATTATCACCATTTCCGCCAACCCTTCCAAGGTTTCCTCGAGAAAACCTGTTAGGGTTACACCCGTTCCAATAATTGCTCCGTTAATAATCACCACTCCAGGTCCCATCCCATATACCTCAGATAAGGCTATCCCATGGCATTATGGTGCTGATGTATATTACCATGGTGTTAAACAAGATCTGAGGACTGGAGAAGCCGATATGGATATCAGTAATATTGTTGGGACAAACAAGGTCACTAGAAGTGGAAGACTCTTTTCTCCTGAGATTTCCCCTCCGACTGCCCACAAACCTGTTGTCATTCCGTCAGCTAGTACACCAACTATTGTCCCAGTTCCTACTCCAGTTATCACCACTGTCGCCGAGCCATCTGAGACTCGGGGCAAAGAAATCATAGGTGAGCCTGCCCGGACGGAGGCACCTAAGAAAATCCTCGTGGAAACCTCGAAACAAGAGATAGAGGAAAATTTGAAAATTATCAAGAAGAGCAACTACAATGTGGTCGAGCAACTGGGGCAGACCCCATCGAAGATCTCCATGTTGTCCTTGTTGTTATGTTCTAAAGCCTATGCGAATGCTTTGATTGCGTTTCTCAATACTGCGCATGTGCCGCAGGAAACTTCTGCATATCAGATCAAAGATTGTGTGGCAAGCCTAACTGCTGACAATGGGTTAGGATTTTCAGATGCAGATCTGACTGCTAAGGGGAGAAATCATAATGATGCTCTACATGTCTCGACCGAGTGCAGGGGCACCACTGTGGCCATGGTGCTAGTAGATATCGGGTCCTCACTCAATGTTCTACCATAGAAAGCGTTAGACAGTCTGGATTGTGAAGGTTTGATTCTAAAGCCGAGTAATATTGTGGTAAGGGCTTTTGATGGGTCAAAAAGAATGGTGCACGGGGAGGTGTGCATCCCTGTCAAGGTGGGTTCTCGGACCTTTGGGTCCACCTTCTACGTAATGGATATCAGACCATCATATTCTTTCTTGATTGGTCGTCCTTGGATTCATAAGGTTGGGGCAGTGACTTCCACGCTCCATCAAATGCTAAAATACTCGGTGAAGGGAAAGATTGTCACAGTACGAGGTTAAGAGGAGTATATGGTGAGCCATCTCAATTCCTTCCGCTATATGGAGATGGACGGGGAATTCATAGAAACGCCTTGTCAAAATTTCGAAGAGGTCCCTCAGTTCTCGGCATCAACTGAAGTTACCACCAGCAAACCTCCATTGAAGATGGCTTCTCTCAAAGACGCAAGGGTTGTAATTGAAGAAGGTGGGTGTACCAATTGGGGTCAGCTCCCTGATTTCACTCACAAAACTGTCAAATTTGGTTTGGGCTTTACTATAGGGGCTCAAAGGGTTGTTAGGCATGCACAGATTGGAAGACCTCCTCTACACATCAACAACTGGGGAGTTAATGCAATTGAGGACAGTGAAGAAGATTCAGACATCGACAGCTGGATCTACCCAACAACCAATGGTGGACTGAACAACTGGACGGCGAAGGACTTCATACCTGTTTATTTTATTCCGCAGTAATTGACTTTTGTTTTAAGATTTGTAATAAACAGTTTGAAACTTTGTGGCCCAATGCCTTGCCCGAGGCACCTCAGCTTTGCTTGTGAGAGCTTATTACTTGTCATTTTCATATATCATTAATAAAACATTGGACGTTTCTTGCATTACAAATTTTATGCTCCTTATTTTTCTTTTCTGTCTCTCGCTTTATCAAAAACAACTATTCTCTTACACACACTCACGTATCATAATGCAGATCCATATCCACTATGGATCCCATTGATAACAACTCTGCTACTGCCAGTTATGACTTCGAAAATCCGATCAACCAAGCCGAGGACGAAGGTGAGGATGATTGTGAGGTTCCTGGAGAACTTGCTAGACTATTACAGCAGGAAGAGAGGGCCATACAGCCTCATGAAGAGCCGGTTGAGTCAGTGAATTTGGGTACAAAGGAAGACAGAAAAGAGGTCAAAATAGGTGCGAATCTGGAGTCTAGTGTCAAGCAACGGTTGATACAGATGCTACGCGACTATGTTGAGATCTTCGCCTGGTCCTACGAAGATATGCCTGGTTTGGACACTGATATTGTGGTTCATCATTTGCCGACTAAAGAAGACTACCCTCTGGTAAATCATAAGATCCGCCGTATGCACCCTGAAATGTCAAAGAAAATCAAGGCAGAAGTCATGAAACAGTTCGACGCAGGATTTTTGGCTGTCACTTCTTATCCGCAATGGATTGCCAATGTTGTTCCGGTACCTAAGAAGGACGGTAAGGTACAGATGTGTGTGGACTATAGAGATCTGAATAGGGCGAGCCCCAAAGATGAGTTCCCGCTTCCTCACATCGACGTTCTGGTCGACAACACCGGGCAGCATAAAATCTTCTCCTTCATGGATGGTTTTTCTGGCTACAACCAGATCAAGATGGCTCCTGAAGACATGGAGAAGACAACCTTCATTACACAGTGGGGAACCTTCTGTTACAAGGTAATGCCTTTTGGATTGAAGAATGCTGAGGCAACTTATCACCGCGCCATGGTCGCTTTGTTCCACGACATGATTCACCACGAGATCGAGGTTTATGTTGATGACATGATAGCCAGGTCCCAGACCGAGGAAGAGCACCTTGATCATCTCCAGAAACTGTATGACAGGTTGAAGATATACAAGCTGAGGTTGAATCCGAACAAGTGTACCTTCGGGGTAAGGTCTGGTAAGCTTCTGGGTTTTGTTGTCAATGATAAAGGTATTCAGGTGGACTCTACAAAGGTAAAAGCCATACAAGAGATGCCGGCTCCCCGCACAGAAAAAGAAGTTAGAGGTTTCTTGGGACGTCTGAATTACATTGCTAGATTCATTTCACATCTGACTGCTACTTGTGAGCCAATCTTCAAGCTGTTAAAGAAAGATCAAGTGGTAAAGTGGAATGACGAATGCCAGACCACTTTCGAAAGAATCAAAGAATACCTTCAAGAACCACCAATTTTGATGCCTCCAGTTAAAGGAAGACCCTTGATTTTATACTTGACAGTGCTGGACAATTCAATGGGGTGTGTGCTGGGGAAGCATGACGAGTCTGGCCGAAAAGAGCACGCCATTTACTACCTTAGCCAAAAGTTTACCGACTGTGAGACACGATAATCATTGCTCGAGAAAACTTGTTGCGCTTTGGCATGGGCTGCTCGCCGGCTGAGACAGTATATACTGACTCACACTACCTTGTTGATATCAAAGATGGATCCAATCAAGTATATTTTCGAGAAGCCTGCCTTGTCCGGTAGAATAGCGAGATGGTAGATGATCCTAACCGAGTACGACATCCAATACACAACCCAAAAAGCCATCAAGGGGAGTGTATTGGAGGATCATTTGGCGCATTAGGCCGTGGATGACTACCAGTCCATGAATTTCGAGTTCCCGAATGAGAACATTATGTTGGTAACCGACTACGAAGAACCTGGACCAGATGAAGGACCTGAGGAGGGATCCCGATGGTCTATGTATTTTTATGGAGCCTCGAACGCTTTGGGTAATGGCATCGGCGCTGTAATTATATCTCCTGAAGGATGTCATACTCCGTTCACCGCTCGATTATGTTTTAACTGCACCAACAATATGGCGGAGTATGAAGCATGTATCATGGGTCTTCGAGCTGCTATTGACCTAAGGATTAAGTTCTTGAGTGTATTCGGAGATTCTTGAGTGTATTGAGACTAAAGAGGTAGTGGATAAATCCTGGTTTCACGAGGTAAAGAGGTATCTTAAGGCTCAAGAATACCCTGAGGGGGCATCCGTTAATAATAAGAAGTTTCTGAGAAGGTTCGTTGCGATGTTCTTCATCAGTAATGGAATACTTTATAAGCGTAACCATGATTCAACCTTACTGCAATGCATGGACAAGGGTGAGGCGGAAAGAATCATGGCAGAGTTACGTGAAGGTGCCTTTGGAACTCATTCAAGTGGACATACCATGGTGAAGAAAATCCTACGGGCAGGATATTACTGGTCTACTATGGAAGCCGATTGTTATCAGCATTCTCGAACTTGTCATAAGTGCCAAGTCTATGCGGATAAGGTGCATGTACCTCTGGTTCCCCTGAATGTTTTGACAGCTCCTTGGCCTTTTGCAATATGGGGCATCAACATGATTGGAGAGATCATACCTACTGTGTCTAACGGGCATCGTTTCATTCTAGTGGCTATTGATTACTTTACGAAGTGGGTTAAGGCAACTTCCTTTGCTACAGTAACCAAGACCATCGTGGCGCGGTTTATCCGACACAATCTGATATATCGATATGGTTTACTGAAGAGGATGATTACTGATAATGGTACAAATCTCAACAATACGATGATCACCGAGCTCTGCAAATAGTTCAAGATACAACACCATAACTCTTCACCCTACCGGCCGAAGATGAATGGGGATGTTGAAGTAGATAACAAGAACATCAAGAAGATTGTGCAGAAGATGACGGTGACATACAAAGACTGGTACGAGATGTTACCATTCACTCTTCATGGGTACCGTACCTCAGCACGGACGTCAACAGGGGCAACACCCTACTCCTTGGTGTATGGCATGGAGGAAGTCCTACCCATTGAAGTTCAAATACCCTCTCTCATGATCATGAAGGATGCGAGTTTGAACGAGGACGACTGGATCCAGACCCGACTTGATCAGCTGAATCTAATCAACAAAAAGAGACTTGCTTCTATCTTCCATGGTCAGGAGTATCAAAAGCGAATGATCAAGGCTTTTAACAAGAAATTCAGACGTCAAGAATATTGAGTTGGGGATCTAGTGATCAAACGCATCATACCGCCGCAAGGTGATCCCAGGGGCAAATGGACCCCCACATACGAAGGGCCATTTGTGGTTAAGAATATTTTCTCGGGAGGAGCTATGGTTCTAACCACCATGGATGGTGACGACCGTTTATTTAATTAATTATATTATTTTTTGGATTATTTGTTGAAGTTGTGAGATGTTGAAAATTGTTGGTATAAGTTGTTAAATTATTATTAATTAATTAAGTAGTTGATTAATAATAATAATAATAATAATGTTGGAACTAATGGAATAATTGTGTTGGGCTTATGTTATTGGTTGGAAGTAATAAAGTGGGAGTGTGTAGTCTAGGACCAATAGGATTGATGGTATAAGGTTAAGCTGACACAAGGATTTGATTTAGTTGGAGAATAAGAAGTCCTGTGCATGGCCGTGAAAGTTGCACGGAGAGAGGAGCAAGTTGCACGGTTGTCAAGCAAAGCAAAGCAAGGTTGTTGGCTGAGATTTTGGTAGAGCGACCTTCAATCTAAGTAAGGGTGGGGTATTGACCTTATAATGGGATTTATGATGTGTATCATGTGGGAATTGGTCGTTTGTATGTGTAACGCCCCGATATTTAATTATGTATTTGATTAAATATTGTTTTGAATATTTTATATTAATTCAAATTTTTTATCGTCGAAGTCGGAATTATTTTATTTAGTGGCATAATAAATAATCGGATTTAATTTGGTGGAATTAAGTTGAGGTATTATTTTTATTATTAAGCTTAAATATGATATTGGGCTTAGTTTGTCGTGTTGTGAAGTAATAAGGGGGTTTGTCACTTAGGCCCATTTAGATTTTTAAGTTATATAATAATACTATTGTACTAGGAACAGAAATAGAGGATAGTGTATCAGGAAAAAGAAAAAGAAGAGAAAGAGGAAAATAGGGTTCTTGGAGAAGAAGAGAACTATGTGAAGTTGAACCAAGAGGCCAAAAGGATATTCAATCGGAGATTCATAGAGTTGTCATCAAACCAAACCAGGTAAGGGTGGATTTTCTTATCCTATAATGGGGCTTATGAGGAATTGTATGTGGGGATTTAGGGTATAAATTTATTACTGTTTGTGTTTGTTTGTGGCAAATGATGTTATGAATTAATTAGTGATGAATATTGGTGAAACTTTCGTATTCCTGTGTGTTTTTTATTGATTGTTCTGTTGAAAATATGTGGGTCTAAGGAAACTGGAGAAGTGAAGGTTGGAAATTATAAGAACGGGAGGCATGTCGATTATCACCTGGTTAGTGGTGAGTGCTGCCGGTCGGCAGGCTTGAGAGGGAGAAGAGTGTCGTTCGGCACTGGGCATTGGAAGAAGAGTGTCGTTCGGCACTGAGTGTTGTTGTAGGTAGGGTGTGCCGTTTGGCACTGCCTGTTAGGTGCAGAGGCACTTGTTTCTTTCTGTAGCAATAGGTTATACAATTTTTATATGGTATCAGTATAGAATTCATTAATACAAAAGCAAAGCAGTTACCATTCTTATCAGTAGCATGTTATAGCAGAAAAATATTAATAGAAGTAGCCCTTATGTCAGTAATCTTAATCTAGTAGTTACAATATAATTTTAACAGCCTGTAGAAATAAGACAGAGTTGGAAATAATTAGTAAAGTTGCAGTAACTATTTTAGAGGATTGATTAAATAACAAAAGAAAAGATATATTGCCAGTTAGTTATTTAGAAGTGAATATTAGGAGAATAATTAAATAATGAAGAACTAATACATAGAGAGTTATGGGAGTGTTTTGGAAACGACTATCATATTTGTGTTTTCCTTTGTGATGTGCATTGATGCTATGATGTTGCGAATATTTTGTGAAGATGCAGGAATTGTTATGACAAAGATTTACATCTATTAATTGGTAATAACAGTGATATAGGCTTATTGCCAAAGTTTAATAATTGTAGTTATTGTTGTGAATAAGTTATTATCGAATAAATTATGTTGTTGTCACATTACTAATTGTTGATATGGTATTGTTGTTGTTGAATATGTTGTGATTGATAACTTGATTAAGTTGTAGGCTTATGCAAATGTTGTTGAATACATTGTTGTAGTTGAATATGTTGTGATTGATAAGTTGATTAAGTTGTAGGCTTATGCCAACGTTGTTGAATACATTATTGTATTTGAATATGTTGTGATTGATAAGTTGATTAAGTTGTAGGCTTATGCCAACATTGTCAAATACATTGTTGTGTTGTATGTGATTATTGAATTCATTAAGTCACATACATTTGCATTATTAAGTTGGCTTGGATTGGCACCACGTTGGCCTGGATTGACAAAATATTAAGTTGAAGGCTTATGCCTTGTTGATGCCTCTATTTATGGCATATTTTCTAAGTTGTGAGTTCTTCTCCAATGGTACCACATGCATTTGCATAACATCGATTCACATTCTAAGTTGTACAATTGAGTTGTTGTGTTGATGAAATAATTGTTGCATTTTGATGATATCCTGTTGCGATTGTTGCTGTAAAGTGGTGATTTTTGCATGACCTGGTTCTAATATATGATTTATCATGCACTCACTTATACGATTTAAGAATCTCACCCCTTACTGTTTGAATGTTTCCCTCTGTTAGTAACGTGCAGGTATTAAAGAATGAAGATTTTCTTAGCCTTATTAGTTCAAAGTCGGTTGGTCGCTCTGATACGTAACACTCGGGGGGAAACGAAAAAATAGTTGTTTACTTGTTGAAATTATTTTAGTTGTTGAATCCTAAGTTTAATTATATGAAATAATGAGTTGCCTCTCAATTTGTTTTAGTTGAATGAAACATATGATGCTACTTGAAGTTGTAATTATGATTCTGCTGCGTTATTAATAAAAGAAGTGCTTTTGTTTTAAAATCTTATGCAAGTTTTTATATGATCCTCCGAAATTAAAGTGTTATGTATCTATTTATATGATGTAACATGTTGAAATGTGATATCCCAAATGTGTTAGAAGCTTTTAAATACTCTGATTTTTGTTATAACTACCGGGTAAAATTTGGGGTGTTACAATAGTGGTATCAGAGCAGGTCGGTCCGTCCGACCAGGTTGTCTAATGTCGTTTATTCCTTAGTGTGCGACAAGTGTGTGAAACACTATCGATGCTTGTTGTTTTTTCTTCTAATCGAGTTGTATGCAGGAAGTTGTTGAAGATAAGTGGGGGAGAAGCTTTACTTCTCAGATATATTCAATTGAAAGGTCTTGGTTTAGTGTGATGCCGATGACGACAATGCAAGAATTGTTGGAGTCTTGTTGTTACCAAATTTGAAGGTGACTTGGATTCAAGGTCTTGTTGTTAGTCGAGTTAGAGCGCCTTGAGATAAATTGATCAGACATTGCTGGTGCTTACTTCTCAAAGAATGAAGAGCAATGTAATATTTGATTTACGAAGCAAGTGTAAGATGTCGATGTATGAACAATGATGGAGTAATAAATTTGCTGTAACTTTTGTGTTGGGATCACATAAGTGATTGTCGAAAGTAGTTGACGTTGATAAGTAGTTGTGAATCGTGAGTCTGAGTCGAAATTTGAAGAAGTGAGTAGCGTTGCAGAAAGAATTGTTGTCCTGGTGTTTTGGAACCTGAACTTTGGCGGAGCAATGCATCTCTCGAGTTATAAGAAATTTGGGAGCACGAGATATGTTAAGAGTTGTTTGGAATATGTCTACGTTGAAGACAAATGAGTTTCAGAGTGGAATTTCCGTAAGTGAATCGCAGGAAACTGCAGAATTATTGTGGGACTTCGAAAATTCATAACTAGAGTTCTGGGCATCTGATTTGAGTTCCATTTGAAGCATTGAAAATCTAACGAAATGAGCTTCATTTTAAAAATGGTTCCATTATCTGTAATAGATTCATTTATCACGTGATGATATTGGAAGTAAGTGCAGTTTGTTGTTAAGCTTGTCTTTGGGACTAGACTTGTTCTTCAGTATTGTACGGGACGTCAGCGTCCGAGTTGGGTAAATTAAAGGAGAAATTGGAAGATTTATTTAAAGTAATTTGTGAAATCAAATGTATCATTTGGAAAACTTTGGTGTTATTAATTAGAACGAAAGACGATAGTGCGAAGTTGTGAGAAATTTACAGTGTCGAAAAAGGAGGAAGATTTATGCTAAGTTGTCAGGATGTATGTTATAGTTTTGGGAGAAGAGTTCTCTTGATTAATTTTATTTCCAAGTGAAAGTGTATGTAGATTCATTTAAGGTGGCTGTAGTTTAGTGGTAAGAATTCCATATTGTGTTTTAGAAAACTTGAATACAAGTTTTAAGAAAACACTATTATAGTTAGTAACTATAGTTTATACTCCATTATGGTTGTCGGCTATCTATTGACAAATTGAGGAAATGATCACCCTTAATCTATTGTTGATAGTAGATGATACCATGTTGGATGATATAGGTTTGTTGTGCTATCTTAATGGTGTGTAAAGTGGTTGATGTTATATCGTGGAACAAGTCGGAGTAGCGAGTTATATGCGAGCTAACGTTGCAAATGTGAAAGATTGAGAATATCAAGTAAACAAAGGTTTTATGGTGGATGTTGAGGAAAGTCCAAAATTAGATTGAAACTTGTAAACCATATGTTTGACGGAAATTATTGTGGTTGTTAGTTGATGGTGAGTTGTGTGTATAATTGTTGAGTTATACAGTTAAGTTGATGTTGTGATGATTTGGTTCCCGTTGTCGTGATGTTGTTGTTGGTTACTGTAAGTAAAGGAATAATATTTCATAATATGACGAAGTCGATTATGTTGGCTATGTTGATGTCATTATAAGAGTGATACGATGATGTGAACAAATTTGTTGATATTTTGTTGATAATTGACATACGAGAATGAAATTGTGTATGTGTTTAGAGGTTGAAAAGGTGTTGAGATGATATTGAGATGGCGTATATTCAAGTATAAGTGTGTTATAGTTGTTGCTACTTTAAATGTTGGTATGTTAGATTATGGCGGAGTAGTTGAGATGCTAGTAACGATTACATCGCGAAGTGTTGAATGATTGGCATGTGTGTAATCGATTTGAATTATGTTGAGTTATTGTTATGTTGATGAAGTAGTGGTCGAAGTGTTGCCAAACGCGACTCGGAGATCAAAAAGTTGGATGTGAACTTCGCGTTAAGGGTCGCAGTATCGAATAGATTTTTGAGGACGAAAATATTCTAAGTGGGGGAGAGTTGTAACGCCTCGATATTTAATTATTTATTTAATTAAATATTGTTTTGAATATTTTATATTAATTCGAATTTTTTATCGTCGAAGTCGGAATTTTTTTATTTAATGGCATAATAAATAATCAGATTTAATTTGGTGGAATTAAGTTGAGGTATTATTTTTATTATTAAGCTTAAATATGATATTGGGCTTAGTTTGTGGTGTTGTGAAGTAATAAGGGGGTTTGTCACTTAGGCCCATTTAGATTTATTAAGTAATATAATAATATTATTGTACTAGGAATAGAAATAGAGGAGTAAGAGAGGATATTCTATCAGGAAAAAGAAAAAGAAGAGAAAGAGGAAAATATGGTTTTTAGAGAAGAAGAGAACTACGTGAAGTTGAACCAAGAGGCCAAGAGGAGATTCAATCGGAGATTCATAGAGTTGTCATCAAACCAAACCAGGTAAGGGTGGGGCTTATGAGGAATTGTATGTGGGAATTTAGGGTATAAATTTATTATTGTTTGTGTTTATTTGTGGCAATTGATGTTATGAATTAATTAGTGATGAATATTGGTGAAACATCCGTATTCATGTATGTTGTTGATTGATTGTTCTGTTGAAAATATATGGGTCGAAGGAAACTGGAGAAGTAACAGGAGGGTTGGAAATTATAAGAAGGGGAGGCATGCCATCGTCACCTGGTTAGTGGTGAGTGTTGTCGATCGGCAGACTTGAGAGGGAGAAGAGTGTCGTTCGGCACTGAGTGTTGTTGTAGGTAGGGTGTGTCGTTTGGCACTGTCTGTTAGGTGCAGAGGCACTTGTTTCTTTCTGTAGCAATAGGTTATACAATTTTTATATGGTATCAGTATAGAATTCATTAATACGAAAGCAAAGCAGTTACCATTCTTATCATTAGTATGTTATAGCAGAAAAATATTAATAGAAGTAACCCTTATGTCAGTAATCTTAATCTAGTAGTTACAATATAATTTTAATAGCCTGTAGAAATAAGATAGAGTTGAAAATAATTAGTAAAGTTGCAGTAACTATTTTAGAGGATTGATTAAATAACAGAAGAAAAGATATATTACCAATTAGTTATTTAGAAGTGAATATTAGGAGAATAATTAAATAATGAAGAACTAATACATAGAGAGTTATGGGAGTGTTTTGGAAACGACTATCATGTTTGTGTTTTCCTTTGTGATGTGCGTTGATGCTATGATGTTGCAAATATTTTGTGAAGATGCAGGAATTGTTATGACGAAGATTTACATCTATTAATTGGTAATAACAATGACATAGGCTTGTTGCTAAAGTTGAATAATTGTGGTTATTGTTGTGAATAAGTTATTATCGAATAAATTATGTTGTTGTCACATTACTAATTGTTGATATGGTATTGTTGTTGTTGAATATGTTGTGATTGATAACTTGATTAAGTTATAGGCTTATGCCAATGTTGTTGAATACATTGTTGTAGTTGAATATGTTGTGATTGATAACTTGATTAAGTTGTAGGCTTATGCCAACGTTGTTGAATACATTGTTGTAGTTGAATATGTTGTGATTGATAAGTTAATTAAGTTATAGGCTTATGCCAACATTGTCGAATACATTGTTGTGTTGTATGTGATTATTACATTCATTAAGTCACATACATTTGCATTATTAAGTTGGCCTGGATTGGTACCACATTGGCCTGGATTGGAAAAATATTAAGTTGAAGGCTTATGCCTTGTTGATGCCTCTATTTATTGGCAGATTTTCTAAGTTGGGAGTTCTGCTCCAATGGTACCACATGCATTTGCATAACATCGAGTCGCATTCTAATGTACAATTGAGTTGTGGTGTTGATGAAATAATTGTTGCATTTTGATGATATCCTGTTGCGATTGTTGCTGTGAAGTGGTAATTTTTGCATGACTTGGTTCTAATATATGATTTATCATGCGCTCACTTATACCATTTAAGAATCTCACCCCTTACTGTTTGAATGTTGCCCTCTGTTGGTAACGTGCAAGTATTAAAGAATGAAGATTTGCGTAGCCTTATTAGTTCAAAGTCAGTTGGTCGCTCTAATACGTAGGACTCGGGGGGAAATGAACAAATAGTTGTTTACTTGTTGAAATTGTTTTAGTTGTTGAATCCTAAGTTTAATTATATGAAATAATGAGTATCCTCTCAAGTTGTTTTAGTTGAATGAAACACATGATGCTACTTGAAGTTGTAATTATGATTCTGCTGCATTATTAATAAAAGAAGTGGTTTTGTTTTAAAAGCTTATGCAAGTTATTATATGATCCTCCGAAATTAAAGTGTTATGTATCTGTTTATGTGATGTAACATGTTGAAATGTGATATCCCAAATGTGTTGGAAGCTTTTAAATACTCTGATTTTCGTTATAACTACCGGGTAGAATTTGGGGTGTTACAGTATGACTGTTGTGCGTTGATGTTTCTGGATCTGTTATTGAAGTTGCTCGTTTTCTATGTTGTGGTTGTTTAGGGAGTTACCATATGACTGTCTTGTACGATTAATGAACCTGTTATAGGAAGTTGCCTGTTTGTTATGTTGTGGGCGCTTTGAGTTGTTTGTATAATTGCTCGGTATAATCGATGAATATGTTAGCGTAGATTATTACCTGTTGATGTGGTTATTAGGTTGTTGTATCTTCCGAGCGGTTGGCATGAAATTAGTAAATTATTGTTATGGTCGTTTAAAGAAGGTTTATGCGTGAATGTCTTGTACAATTAACGAATCTATTGATAGGAAATATAGTTGCCCGTTTATGTTGTATTCCGAGCGGTTGGCCGGAAATCATGGGTTATATTTACGTGGTCGTTATGATGTTGTGTCGTTCCATGTTGTTGGCCGGAATTAATGGTCGAGGAGGATGCTGATGGTGTTAGGTGCAGAGCGGCATTTAGGTTGCGAGGTGTGTCGGGAATATATATATATATATATATATATATATATATATATATATATATATATATATATATATATATATATATATATATATATGTTGGATTGTCGAGCGGCATTAGGTTGCAGGTCGTGCCGAGGAACATAAGTTAGTTGTTGTTCTGTTTTGTTTCTGTGCATGTCGAGGAGTATGAGTTAGTTATTATTATGTCTTGGTTATTGTGCATGTCAAGGGGACGTAGTCTCTCGATCCCTATTTCTCGTGCATGTTGTTTTGGTCAATACCATTGTTGTGTAAGTTGTTCTGAATTGATAAATTTGTAGGTTGATGAATTACGTTGAGATGCCTCTAATTATTGGCAGATATTATGTTGTAGTCTTATTACATTGATTTGTTGTTTGTTGTTGGTTTTGCTACATTCATGCTATGTCGCATACATCACATATCAAGTTGGAGCTGATGCTCGTTAAGTTGGCTTGGATTGGCAAAATATTAAGTTGAAGGCTTATGCCTTGTTGATGCCTCTATTTATTGGCAACTTTTTAAGTTGGGAGTTCTGCTCCATTGGTACCACATGCATTTTCATAAAGACAAGTTACATCCTGTGTTGCATTCTGAGTCGTTGTGTGGTTAATTTAATTACGTGTATGTTGTTAAAAATCTGAGAAGTGGTGAATTTGTATGAACAGTTTCTAATGTATTATTCATCATACGTTATATTATAATGTTCGATATCTCACCCCTTATGTTTGAATGTTACCCATATGTTGGTAACGTGCAGGTAATCCAGAATGAAGGCGGTTTACCTTCAGTAGTTCGAGTCAGTGTCATTGCTCTGATACGTAACACTCGGGGGGGGGGGGGGGGGGGGGTGAATGCTTGTTGTTTTATTGTTGTTATTATTTCAGGTAATTGAACTTTAAGTTGTTGTTCGTCAAATACGTGTTATTTGAAGTTGTTTCAGTTGGACAAAGATGATGTATTCTTTTAAGTTAAATGTTTGACTCTGCTGCGTAGTTATGAAAGTTCTTGGTTTCAAAGGATTAATTTATGTTGATGTTGGTTCATCCAAGTTTAAAGTGTTATGTATCTGTAATGAATGCCATTGTTTTAAGCTGAATTTGTAGCATTCTGATTCGGTTGTCGAATTTCTGTAACTCTGATTTATATAATAATTGTCGAGTAAAATTAGGGTGTTACAGAATGCACTTGTGCAACCAATTAGGGTTTGTTTCTCACTTGTTCTTGAGCTTATCACCATGATGTAGAGCCATATTATTCATGCTTACTTGATCAATCAAATGCTTTAAATGGATGATACATGTTGATGATGTTTGAAGTGATACTTGTCTACCTCGTGGTTTAAGTTTTGAACATTGTCTTATGCGATTGCTTCTTGATGATTGAGAAATTGAATGATGTGAATGCCATGCCTTTGCTTCTGACTTGGTTGGTCTTAGTACCTCAGTTTCTTGTTTCAGTTGATCCTTTGGTTAGCATGATGATTGATGATTCATTTGGTTGATGCATTAGGGTTTTATTGTTGGTTGTTTAATCTATTCTTGTGCAAGATGCTTGGTGTTTGTGAACCATGATGGATGATGGATACTTGGTACATGCTTCTGACTTGTATTGTCTTATGTCTCTATCACGTGTTCACTTGTTCATTTATTCACCATGGATGAATGATTCCTCTTAAGGAAGATATTGATTATTAAATGGTTTAGTTGCTTGAACATTATTTTGAATGTGATGTTTGTTAACACTTCTTGCAACCTTGAGCTTTGTTTTGAATTGACATAATGCATAAGACATTCCTCAATATGTTTCCATGCTCACTTTAATGCCTTGATCATTTGTGGTTTGATTCTTAGGGACTAGTTTTGATGTTTGTTTGATCTTTTGACCTAACTCTTGATTGATTACTTTGTGAATATTTATCAACTTTTGAAGCATGTTTTCTTGAGCATATTATGATGTATTTTCTTCCATGGTTAGGTCTTCACCTTGTTTAAACCATCTTTCCTTTGTGTGCTATGTGTTGATGTTTGTTTGACACTTTAAATCATATTTACTTGTGCACTAGTTATTTGCCTGGGTTTGGGTTCTAAAACCTATAATGTTTAAACCTTTTGAGCATGAACTTTGGGGACTTGTATGCATCTATAAGTTTTTACTTTGACACATATTTTCTTACTTGTTGATGACTTGATGTACGCTTAGGGTTTAGCATTGTTTGTTTGTAACTTGTTGAATTATTCACTTGTTTAAGTGTGAATTTGTATTGAGTCTTATTCAAGAACTTGAGATGTTACTTTTGGTTATTACCTTTAAACTTTGATGTGTTTGTATTCATACTTGCTTGTTCTCACATGGTCCATTAGAATTTTTATTCCATCTTGTCTAATATGTGAGTTGATTATACTTTAGTTTCTAAACTGAGCATGACAATATTATGTAGAGGTTATCTCAATCCTTTCCCTTAGGTCCTTGATGCATGTTAACTCTTAGGTAGATTTCCCTTTTGATATCCTAACTCTAATACCATATTGTATGATAACATTAGGACTTGAGTTTCCCCTTAGACTTTGTTTTCTCTCTTGAATTTGCATCTAAAAAAAAACTTTTTATTCTTAATAAAAAAATCTCTAAAACACTTAATAAAAAAGATACGGATCATATGTCACGAGCCTTAAGTGGTGGGAAAACAATGAGGCGGTATATTATGAATCTTATTATTTCTTTCATCCATAGTCTTTAGTATGATCCAATTCACAATCATTTTTCACAATAAGCAGAGAAATAGTGTGTGTCCCTCCATTGGGATCTATTTGTTATTATCCCAACAAAAACACTCAACCAATACAAACCTTTTTGCCTTCGGACTTTTCTTTTGAAAACCTTTTCAGGTAAGAACATGTTAATTCCTTTCTATGACAAATGTGTGAGTCTCCAAAGGTTGGGCTGCAGTAGAATGCAGAACTTAACATTGTTCACTAAAAAACACTAACGGAGCAATTCTTTTTGAGAAGAAATACGGTGCTCTGATTCTTTCGAGATACGTAGGCACAAGGTTGTAAAACTGAGGCGAGCGCAATAAAAAAACTGTCTTTTTGTTCATTAAAAATTCATTCATGCATTTCTTTAGCAAGTTTAATCTTTAGATAACACACCCTTTGATTAGAACAAACATAGTGGATCCTGTTGAGTACAACAAATGTTTAGGGTGCTAACACCCTCCCTTTGCATAACCGACCCCCATACATTGATCTCTATTCTTTTATGGGTTTTATTCGATATTTTCTCATTCCTTGTTCAAAAATGCAAATGAGCATGCTTAAGGTTGTGATAGTTATCAAAGAACAGAAGGAATGAGTAAATGGAATGAAATTCCTTTGCAAAACATGCTCGAAGTTGAAGTTTTTGATTGCTGGGGTACTGATTTTTTTGGGTCCATTTCCTACATCATTTTCAAATTAGTATACTTTGGAATTTTTTGATTACATTTCCAAGTGGGTGGAAGCGATTGCATCTCAAAAAGTCAATGGCAAAATAGTGATAAAATTTCTAAAGAAAATCATCTTCACTCGTTTTAGTACTCTGAGGGTTCTACTTAGTGATGGAGGTTCGCATTTTTGCAACTCTCAACTTGAAAAATCCCTTGAGCATTATGGTGCCACACAAAAAGTTGCATCGCCATACCATTCGTAAACAAATGAGCAAGCTAAGGTTTCTAATAGAGAAATCAAGAAGATCCTGGAGAAAACTCTTTCTCCTTCTAGGAAGGATTAGTCTCTTTAGCTTGATGAAGCTTTGTGGGTGTATTATACGATTTCAAAACCCCAATTGGTCTTACACCATTTAAAATGGTTTATGGTAAAGCATGTCACCTTTTGGTGGAGTTAGAGCACAAGGCATTATGGGAATTTAAGTTTCTCAATTTTGATCTGAAACTGCTCGGTGAAAAAAGGAAGTTGTAATTGCATGAATTGTATGAAATGAGACTTCAAGCCTATGATTCCCACAAACTCCACAAGCAAAAAGTCAAGAATTACCATGAAGAGAAAATTCCTACCAGAGATTTCAAACCTGGACAGATGTCTTATTGTTCAATTTTTTACTCAAACTATTTTCGGGTAAATTAAAGTCCAGATGGTCCAGACCGTTCTAAATCAAGGAGGTGAAGCATTATGGTGCAATTATGTTGGAAGATCCACTTTCGAAAGAAAATTGGACTGTCAATGGTCAAAGATTGAAGCTTTACCTTGGTGGTGAAATTGATCGGTTCACAATAACTGTTCCGCTTGTCGATCCTTGATTCAACAGTTGAACCGTTGAGCTAATTAACGTTAAACAAGCGCTTGTTGGGAGGAAACTCGATTTTGTAAGTTTTATCAGCTTTGCATTTAGTAGTATAGGTATTGAATGGTGAAATCATGTCAAAATCATGTCATTTTGGAGCATTTTGAAATTTTTGAATAGGTATGCACGCGTTGAGCGCGATTTGAGGGCGCTTAGTATGACCTGAGACTTTTGAAAAAAAAATTAGAAGCATGCACACGCTTAGTGTATGAAATGGCGCTTAGCGCGCTCTGTAGTTTCATTAAAAAAAATATTTTTTACCAAGTCTCACCCAATTTCACCCAAGGCTCAAAACAAACTCTTGTGACCCATTTCTAAAAAGGTCCATCATGTTTTAGGCAGAGTCCACTAATTTCTCTCACTTGTCCTTATTTGAAACCCTAACCCTTATTCTCTCTATCCAAAAGCTCAAACCCATTTCCATTTTCTCCCAAGTTTCTTTGCATCCCTCCTTTCTACATCATTTCACAAGGTATGTTCATGTTATTTTTGTATTCTATTAAGAATTATACATTTGGCTATGTTACTTTTTGGAATTAGAATGTTAGAATGTTAATTTTTTTTCCTTTTGCTTGTTATTTCATGTTTAGGGTAGATTAATGTACATGCTTGTTGAAAGTAGTTGTTGTTGGACTGTAAGCTTTGTGGATAGTTTGTTTAAGTAATATTAGGATAAAAAGATCTGTGGAAAAAGTTATATAAAAGCGTGTTTCGCACTTAGCGCAGGATATGGCGCTTAGGGCCCCCGTTGTTGTTCAATTTTATTTTTATGTATTTTCTGTGATGTTTAGTCATGTCCTAGTGTCTATAGGGTTTGCAGAAGGATATTTTTGGGATATGTATTTGTTTATGATTGGTTTGTGTTGGTTTTTCTGATTTTTTCAGATATGGGACCTAAACTCTCGGTTCCAAAAACAGAAGACAATTGGGTCATCCTCTGCACCAAGACCCAGAATTGGTCCTTCCAACTGTAACAAATTTTTGGGGCCCGAGCAAGAAAGTAGGAATAGAGATCTGTCAAGCAGGAGTATTTGGTTGGAAAGGACATTCAATGTTGATCCTAGGGGTCAGTTTAGGGATTTTAGGGATTTTGTGGCGTACATTGAAGAAAAGAAGTGGGAAAAGTTATGCACTCCTCCAACCAACTTAAACTATGAAATAGTCTAGGAGTTCTACGCTAATGCACTTCCTATTTGAGGTGTTCCCCGCTCTTTCGTGGATATGGTTAGATGGAAGCAAGTTTCTTTTGGTAGGGATGTTATTAATGAGTACCTAGGAAACCTTCTCACTTAGGAAGATGGTGAACTTTGTCATTATGCAAAGAGGATAACACGTGGAGATTGGAAATTTGAGTTGGTTAAGGATGCTCTTGTGCTACCAGGTAAGACTTATGAGATTAATGTTATTGGGCGTCCTAAGAAACTTCTCATGAAGAATCTCAGAACCACTGCTCAGGTATTAATGTCTGGTCCTTTTCAACATAAGGCCTAGAAGACATACTTCCTCCCTTCCCATGGATACTTCTTGTCTGCTTTATTATATTCTTAATGATAGGTAGGTTGATGTCGTAAGGGTAATTGCAAATGAGATCAAATTGATCGTTGAAAGCGGACATAGATGGGGTAATATGACTCCTTGCACATTAGATTTTCTAGGTCTCATAATGGGATTGTGCTAGAAAGCTCGTGTCCCACTACCATTTGTGGTTCATGAGACCATTGATGGCATAGTGAATGACAGGTACATATAGAGGTATTGTGTGCCAAGGGAAAGCCATCATATAAATGCTCTAACCCCTCATGCTCAACATCCTTTTGATGAGAGAGCTGCATGTACTTACACATGAGATATCCTTGAGTCTAATCAAAGAGCCTTCAAGTTTATGCATGATTCCATGAACCAGTTACAGTTAAAGATTAGAGAGCTGCATGTTGATCATAGGCTTGGTACTTGTCATACCCCAAATTTATCCGCCCTTTTATTTTTACAGTCAAAAATACTTTAAATATTATTTTTATAATATTATTTGATTCTTATAGATATTCATTCTCAAGTCGAGTCAAAAATATTTTAAACATTGTTTTTATAATATTATTTGATATATTCGCTTCCCAACCTATTTAAAGATATAATAATTTATTCCAAATTATTTGTATTTTTAAAAAATAGAAAATATCTTCACACCTTTCATATACTTTCAAATTGAGTTTATTTTCAAATCAGTAACATAACATAGTTGGTAAAGAATGAAGGTTGCAAAAATGATGTCAAGGGTTTGAATCTTGTTTTATTTCTTTTTTGCTGCTAATTTTCTTCCCTTTTTTGGATATCAAACTTTGGGATTTTCACTCATTTTAGACTTGGGCTTTTGGATAACTTACTCCCTAAGTTTTTTAACCTAATTCCCACTCTATAAATAGGACTCCTCGTTGTCCTAATTGATTATCCAGAAAATCCATAATCTCTCACAATTTCACTCACTCACACTTTGATTTTTTTTTCTCTTTTAAACAAATTTCTTGTTTTCAAAATCTCTTTTACTATTGATGTTTTTGGCCGAGGATTTCATATGAGGCCATTATCTTTTATCTCCAATTCTCTATTTTTAATCATATCAAACTGATGATGTTTTGTTTCATTTTATAAATAACATTTTTACGACATACTTTATACATTAGAAAACCCTTAACAATTCTTTTACACACTTTTTTACATAGCATACACTAACACATCCAGAAATCTACAGATCCAGATCCACATCCACGTACATACATCACAAATATCATTTTCCTTTGAGTCAAAACCTTAGCTTCGGCTCACCCTCATAAAATGACATGGTCATAAAAAAAAATCCATTCTTTTATCGCAAAACTCATGCTACACTTTTTCTATGAAACCTTGTTTCAAATTTCACAAACCTTGTTCGGCCACGTAGATATTCCATACATAAATGCAATATAAAATTTTCCCTATTTTCAGAACACATAGTAAGATACACACGTTCACATTCACATGGGCTTCACTAAATATTCAAACAGATACCATAACAAGAATCTCACTACTATTAACCTTCTATTATCCATCATCATTTGCAATTCCAAACTAATGTCACAAAACCTGTGAAAGGAGTTTTTGTAAAACTTTTCCATTAACAAGTTGTTTACCTTGGGTTTTGGTAAACAACCGCTGATCCTCCAAATGGTTACTTATTTGGTTACTCGCAGGATCGATCAGATTGATCCTATGGACATAGGTTGATTTTGAAGTTTGATTAAGTTGGATAAGGCTTTAAATAAAATGTTTCAAGTAAATTGCATAAAGGAAAGACTTGGTAAAATAAACAAGGCTTTAAAGTAAAGGTTCGACAGGAATTTAAAGGAGAAAAGCAAGTAAAATTCTGGGAAAGTAAATGACTTTAATTGATAAAATTGGTGTTTCACACATACATTTCTCAACAATTCTTTCTCACACGCTGGGTACTCGAATCTAAATGAGTGACTATGTATAGAATTGTGAACACACGCGAGAAACTACATGTCTACTCCTATTTATACTAAAACATTCCAAGTAACCGTCGGGCAGTTACACTGCTTCGAGATCAATCCACTTGGCACGTTCTCCATGCTTGACGCTCCAGATCCTTGCACGTTTGCACGTAGTAACTGCTGGAAACCGTTCTCCCTCCAAAAGCTTTGAATTTCAAACTGCTCCACTCTGGACCATCGAACACGTTCGTCAAGAGACATCTTCGACGAGAAGCTCTTTCGACGGTTACTTCGACAGGCTTAGCCAGTCGAAAGCATCTTTCAGCTTTAATGGCTGACATCAATCAAAACAAAGGTGTCGAATTTAGGAGCCAACAAATTTCCCCCCAAGAATGCCTTATTTCGACTCTGAAAAGAAAAAGGCATTCTTTGAAACGCCATTCGACACCTGTCTTTCCACGCTTAGTCACAAGTTAACTTGTGCACTTTTTGTTGCTTTTTACCAACTATTGGCAATCCCAAGAAAACCATCATTGATTTGATCCTAGGACGTCACTTTCAGTACGGCGTGCAGTACCAAACGTCACTTCAGAATTTGTCATTATGACAATTCTCAAAAACGAGGACGCACGCTGCGTCTCTCTACTTCTGCAGAAACGGCCAAAGCAACAAGGGGCTGCCACGCGTCCCACTAATTCCTGCAGCATTAAATGGCATTTAATGTCCTCGTTATTGGGGATTTTTCCCACTACTATAAATAGCAGTGAATATCCCATTGTGGGACTTTTTACGCCAACTAGCCTTCAAACTTCCTTGCTTTCGTACAAGCTTGTTCTCTTTGCAGAAAACTCTTCCTCTTTCACTTCATCTTCATCCTCAACAATGGCCTCTGCTTCTACTGCTCCCAGTGCTAACACACCAACTGAACATGTTAAACCCAAGGTCTTCGTCACTGCTCCGGTAGTGAACTCTACAGGCAAACGAAGGGTTCCTGAACCTTCTGACATCTCTGTTCGCGATGCTTACTCGCGCCACTTGATGATCCCGGTTGGATACTCCAACCAGATCTTTGCAATGTCTGGCCCCATGAATCCAAGCATCTCTGAAGCTCTGAAGATCAAGAGCTATTTCCCCATAGTCGAGAAACTCAAACCAGTAGCATGCGCCAAGAAAGACGCAGAAGACAATGAAGACCCTACACGCGAAAAAATTGACCTCCGCTTCTTCAACAGAAGTGTTAGGGTCTTCAGGTCTTGCCCTAATCTGACCTCCGATTATGTTGCTTGGCTAACAAAGTTGGAGAAACATCAAACTCCAGTCTGGAAGGAAATGGGAATCTTCGACCTAGTGATGCTGTCGAAGACAGGCTTAAACTACTCCCCGGAGATGCTTATAGCTTCACTGTTGTTCTGGGATTACTCTCACTTCACTTTTCACCTTCCATGTGGGATGCTAACCCCCACACTCTTCGATGTGGCAGCTATTACTGGCCTTCGACCAACCGGAGATTACTTCGACCCGGAGGAGATGTCGGAGGACCAAATTGGCTTCTCTGAGACCAAGCCAACATACACCACTTTTATCAACCATTATCACGACAGGTCGACAGACGCGGTGTCGGATGTCGAACACATAGAGTTTCTAGCCTTATGGCTAACTCGCTTTGTGTTTTGCTCGAAGTCTCTGCAGGTGACCAAAAAGATGGTCACTCTTGCTACCCAGCTGCATCACCGCCAAAACATCTGTCTGGCAGAACTGATTCTGGCCAGTCTTTATGACTCAATCAGCAATGGGGCCACTCTTCTGAAACATGTCGAGGACAGGGCCAGTTTGTTACTCGCTGGGCCTTTTTGGCTACTTCAACTGTGGCTCAACGCCACTTTCGAATCTTTCTTGCCCAAGAGGGTTCAGATAAATGAACAGGCGCCAGCAATAGCAAACAGGCGCGTCGAAGGAATCAGGCTGGCTCTGCTGACACCTGTGGAAGATGGCCTGGAGTTTCAACAAACCTTCACGAACTTCGTTCTCATGTTCGCTCGAAGGAAGGAATTTGTTTCGACTATGGCTCCATTTGCTCAACGGCGTGTGGGGCCAGCATGGTTCACAAGGCCACATCCAAAGGAGTCGAGTGGTCCCAATGTTGATGAACACACAATACTGTGGGAGGCGTTCCTTACACCGAGGATCATGCCTCTTCGATTTAAGAGTTCTAAGACTCATCTGAGTCTGCTTGCCTATCAACCAAATCTGGTATCTCGCCAGTTTGGTATTATCCAAACCCTGCCTTCTCCGATTTTTCAAAGAGAGAAGTCAATGTTGTACTTCTGCAACGATTATACAGAAGAAGCTGCCATCAAGCATATCGGAAGATATGCTGGTCGAACAATCCTCTCGTTGTTTGACTACCAGCTTAATTTCCTTTGCTCACCATCCTTCGAAGAGTGGTGGAGAAGCTATTATGCCGAGTACTTCTTCGACGAGAAGGACTTCATGGCTGAGTTGCAGAAGTCTTTTGTCCTTGTGTTGGACAAAGTAAAGAAATGTAAGTTCATTCTCTCACATTACTTTTTGTCTTTCTCTTCGACTGCTAGCCTGTTAACTTTTTCTTTTGCTTTCAGTTGTTCGAAAGCCTCTAGCCAAGAAGGCTACAGAAGGCCCACAAGGAGGAGGCCCTTCAGCAAAACCTCCACCGCCGGCGAAGACTACAGCGCCGGCGAAGACCATAAGCAACCAACAGGGGGAAGGCTCTTCGAGGAAGCCTCCTGTATCGGTAACCAGATTTTCTTCATTTTTCTTCTGGCTTTCGATTTTTGATTTTCGATGCAATTATTCAATCGAATTCCTGTTGGTTTTCTAGGCCCCTTCGCCCAAGAAAAGGGCAGCATTGGTGGTCGAATCGGGGAGTGATGACGAAAGTGATTCCCCTCCTGCTCCCTTAAAGAGGCGAAAGTTAACGAAGGACGCTTCTGTTCCTGCTCCTGCTCCTGAAGGTCGAACCGTCAGAATAAAGGTTGCTGTGAGAAAGCCTAGGCCACCTCCAGTAATCATCGAGGAGCCAACTGAGGAGGAACTGAACGTTCTTCTTACCAAACCTGTCGAGAGTGACAATTCCAGCCCTGGGGCTGAAGTTAATCCACAGGTAATCCCTTAGACCTTTGTTATAACTTAGGCATAGATACCCGTATTCGATTATGTCTCTTTCGACATCTGAAGATTTGTCTTCTTTCCCTTTTCAGGACACTACTGAAAGTTCTCCACCAAGGACTTCAGAAACTCTGGAATCTGCTGACCTTAGCAGGCCTCAGGAAAAAGACTTGGGCAATGACGAAGCCCATACTGAGAATGAGGCCAATGCTGAAACAGTGGAGAAAACAACAGAGGAACCTATGGTGGAGGAACAACAGCCAGTGGAGGAACAACAACCAGTAACGGTTCAGGTGGTGGACCTGTCAGAAGAGAATCAAGAAGAAAGGGACCAAGGCAATGATGTCGAAGAAAATCAAAATGATGCCGACGAAGAGAACCAAGGTGGTACCGGCGAAGGACACCAGGGTGACGCTAGCGAAGAGCCACAAAATGATGCTGGCGAAGGACCCCAGGGTGATGCTAACGAAGAACCACAAGTCGACGCTGGTACCGCCTCAGTCCGAGTCGAAGAGCAACCAATCGAGACACTTAGCATTCAACAGCCTCAAGTCCAAGATAATATTGTGGCAAGGGTTACCTCCTCGAAGCACAGGTCAAAAGAGGACTTGGAAATCTTGAAACAAACTGACCCTGTCAGCTACCTCAATGCAATCATCGAGAGTAAGAGTTCATCTGACACTAGTCAGGAAATTCCTACCCTGTCGGGGAAGTCTACTGAAACTTCTCCTCTTGATGATGCATTGGCGAAGGTTAAGGCCCAGTTCTTCAAGAGGGACTTGATGAAGACTTTAGAGGGGGACCCCACTGCTCCATCATGCTTAAAAGAGGTCTTGAATGCTGTTGACTTCGAAGCTGTAGCCCCAGAAATCTCAGACTTGATCATGGAATTACATTCTATGATTGATTAAGTTTCAGCGGATTACAGGCGCCAACGAGGGTTTAACAGTCAGCTTGAAGTGTTGTATGGCAGAAGCTCCTCTGCGTGGACTGCTGTCTCAGATTCGACTTCTCGAATTGCTGAGTTGTCGAAACAGAAAGCGTCTGCACAGGAAAGAGTCGATGCCATTGAGCGAGAGAATGTTTCCTTCCGGGCACAAATTGCAGAAATAGAGGCGAAGATAAACGCCAACACTGTACTCCAGGAGGAAATTCTTTCGACCATCTCCGACACTGAGAGCCAGACTGAGATTAAACAAGGCCTGGAATTCGCTGAGAAGGCCCAAAGCCTCGACGCTCAAATTGCCAAACTAGTGCAGGAAAACTCCTGATGCAAGAAGAGGTTGGAGCTGCAGCATGCCAAGTATCTTCGACTCAGGAACTCTCTTACCTTTTGATTGATTCTCTTTTGTAACCATCTTCTGTAATCGTTATTCGACAACAATTGCCATCTTGGCTGAAATTAATAAAATTTCCATTTTGGCATTTTTTATGGTTAATTTAGACTTGCTCTTTTATTATTTTATTTTTATCTCTTGAAGTATAGGTTTGTATTTTTTCAAATATTTACCATTTACTCTCAAGAGCCTTTTATCTCCACTTAACTCTTCGACTTCATAGGCTCCACCAGAAAAAGTTTGGATAACTCTGAAGGGTCCTTCCCATTTGGGTGACCATTTCCCCATGCTTCGATCCCTTCGATCCATGGGAAGAATTACCTTCCAAACTAGTTCTTCAGGCAAAAATACCTTAGGTTTTACCTTTCTATTATAAGAGTCTTCTACTCTTTTCTTCTGAAGCCTGAGTAGGTCGAGAGCGTGTAATCTCTCTTCGTCTAAATCCACCAGTTCATCTAACATCATATTCCAATAAACCTCAGAAGGAATATCATAATGCCTCTGAACCCTTGCAGATTGAAGACAAACTTCTGCTGGCAATACTGCATCATGGCCAAAAGTTAGCCTATATGGTGTTGTACCAGTGGCTTCTTTTGGGGACGTTCGACAAGCCCATAAAATCTGGTCTAACGTCTTATGCCAATTCTTTGGTTTCTTACCAACATGTTTCTTTATCAAGCCAATCACCACTTTGTTAGCTGCTTCGACTTGACCATTCGCCTGTGCATAATAAGGCGTTGATGTTAGGAGTTTGAAACCTGTTTCCTGAGCAAATTCCTGCATCTTTCGACCAGTGAAAACTGACCCTTGATCAGTTGTTATTGTCTCAGGGATTCCATACCTAAAGATAATGTTCTTTTGAATAAATTCAATGACATTTTCTTGGTCTACATTGACTAAAGGGACAGCTTCGATCCACTTAGTAAAATAATCAATGCCTACCAATATGTATTTCTGACTCTTTGATGATGCTGGTCGAATCTCTCCAATGAGGTCCAACGCCCATCCTCTAAAGGGCCAAGGCTTCACTATCGAGTGAAGTTCGCTTGCTGGTACATGTTGGATGCCTGTATGAATTTGACACTCCTGACAACCTTTGGCGAACTCAACACAATCTTTCAGCATAGTGGGCCAATATAGTCCTTGTCGAAACAACAACCATTTCATCTTATGGCCTGCTTGGTGAGCCCCACATGCCCCAGCATGCGTCGTCGAAAGGGCTATGTATGCTTCAGTTTCACTTAAACACTTTAGCAACACCCCTTCAGGCGTCTTCTTGAATAACTCATTTCCCATGAGTACATAACTCAACGCCCTGTATTTTGTTTTTCGTTCTGTCGAAGCTCCTGGATTTTGAAGATAGTCCACAATGGGTTTCCTCCAATCTTGCTCTGACAAATTATCAATGAACGAAATCTCGAAGTTACTGTGATCAGCATATCCTAGCCTCGTCGAATCCAAGTCTGATGGTGATAGACAAGTTGCCTTTATCTTTTCTCGAACTTCGATTGCTCTTTGTAGTCTCGTTTTTGAAATCTTATACCCAGATGCAATTTGTGCCAAGTCATTGGCTATTTGATTTTCGACTCTGGGTATGTGTCGAATATTGACACTTTCAAATTGTTTCAATAAACGATTTGCTATCACAAAGTACATAATGAGATTCTCCCTTATGCATTTATATTCCTTTGTGACTTGCTTGATGACTAACTCTGAGTCTCCCATTATTTCGACTCGAGTTGCCCCCAATTCCAACAATATCTCAAGGCCAGTAATCAGAGCTTCATACTCAGCCTCATTGTTCGAACAAGAACCTGCTATTTTGTACTTGAATGTTGTTGGAATTTTATCTGGAGAAATAATCAAGACTCCTACTCCTGTTCCATTTTTATGGCTGGAACCATCGAAGTAGAATTTCCAAGGTTCTATCTCCACATAGTTAATATCCTCGACTTGAATTGAGTGGTCGACTATGAAATCTGCAACCACTTGTCCTTTTACTGCCTTAAGAGGCATAAAGGTCAAGGAGTATTCAGTTAATGCTAATGCCCACTTGCCAATTCGACTATGCAAGATAGGTTTCGACAACATATATTTGAAAACATCAAAATGAGACGAAACATAAACATCAACTGGTTTTATATATTGCTTGAGTTTTGTACAAGAGAAATACAGACATAGACACAATTTTTCAACTTCGCTATATCTAGTTTCTGCATCATTCAAAACTCGACTGAGATAATAAATGGGTCTTTCGACTCCATTCTCATCCTCTTGGGCTAACATACTTCCCAGAGTTTTGTCAGATGCAGCTATGTACAATCTCATACTCCTATTGCTACAAGGAGGCACCAAAATAGGTGGCTTAGTGAGGTACCCTTTGATTTTGTCGAAGGCTTCTTGTTGCTCTTGCCCCCATTCGAACCCCTCTTTATTCAGTCGAAGTAAGGGTGAAAAGGCCTGAGCTTTCCCACTTAGATTAGATATAAACCTCCTTAAGAAGTTTATCTTGCCTAAGAGAGATTGCAATTCCTTCTTATTCGACGGCGCTTTCGCTTCCAGAATTGCCTTCGTCTTGTTCTGATTGATTTCGATTCCTTTCTTGTGGACAACGAAGCCCAAGAAATCTCCAGCTTTCACACAGAACGCACACTTCAAAGGGTTCATCTTCAGACCATGTTCTCTCATTCTTTCGAATGATTGTCGAAGGTGGTCAATATGGTTCTTCCTGGAAACAGATTTTATAACAATATCGTCAATATAAACTTGCATAAAAGTGTTAATAAAATCATGGAAGATAGTATTCATTGCTCGCTGGTACGTTGCCCCAGCGTTTTTTAGGCCAAAAGGCATCACTACCCATTCGTAAGTGCCTAAGGCCCCAGGGCATCGAAAAGCTGTTTTCGACACATCCTCTTCAGCAATGAAGATTTGATTATACCCTGAATAACCATCGAGCATACTCAGGTATTCATAGCCAGCGGCAGAATCGACTAGCATTTCCGCCACAGGCATAGGATATTCATCTTTGGGGGTGGCAGCATTCAAATCTCTGAAATCTATGCACACCCTTAATGTGCCATTTTTCTTAATTACTGGCACAATATTTGCAATCCATTCGACATACCTTGTAACACGGATGAATTTGCATTTCAGAAGTCTTTCGACCTCCGTTTTGATCTTCGACAGTATCTCAGGAGCGAAGCGTCTTGGATTTTGCTTGATTGGCTTCTTCCCAGGTTTGATTGGCAACTGAAGTTCTACCAATCCTCTGTCGAGACCAGGCATTTCGTCATAATCCCATGCAAAACAGTCTTTAAACTCTTTCAGCAATTGGATTACTTCCAACCTAAGTTCTGGATCAATTTTGGCGCTGATGTAAGTTGGCCTTTTCTCTGATCCTTCGCCTAAGTTGATTTCTTCTAAAGGGTCTTGTTCTAACATCTTAATGTTGTTCGCCAAGGGATCCTTTTCGAAGCCCAAAGGCTCATCGTCATAGATGGCGTCGAGCCTCTGTTCCTGCATTTCTTCTGGCATGATATCAGGAGGTTTTGGATCGAAATCCTTTCCTGGGCCAACAGCAGATATTTGTTGATCATTGGCCTGTGTGGCCATATACTTTACTTCGGCTTCGAGAGCCGTTATCATCTTGGTTTCGGCCACATAAGCCGAAATTCGCTTCAAAGACTGTGACTCAGTCATTATCACTGAATTCACTTCCCCAACCAGTTGGTTGGATATCAGTTAACCCACTGAAGTCTATGTGGGACAAGTCTTCTTTGTCCCATTGGAAACCATGCTCAGGATGCAGGTATAGGGAACAAAAGGTGTTTGGCGCTGGCGCCATGTCGAAGTCAGGAGTTGGACATGGCCCTATATGAGCCAAGTTTTTGTCGAAATCTGTTACACCCAAGTGATTCACTTCGCCAAGGTAGTAACTTTGATCCGCCTCTATGTTTTCGACCATCCCATCTAGACGCCATAGCAGCAGTCTTTGGTGCATCGATGAAGGCACAGCGCCTACACCATGAATCCACTCACGGCCTAACAAAAGGTTGTAGTTAGGTTTGGCCGATATGACCATGAACATCGTTGGTCGAAGGATTGACCCTACTTTGATGTCTAGCTGGATCACTCCCATGGTGGTCCCAATGCCGCCCTCATAGTTCGACAGGACCATATTGTGAGGTTTAATTTCCTCATCTCTTTTGCCAATTTTCCTTAGCATAGAGTGAGGGATAATATTGATAGTTGCCCCACAGTCGACCAATATTTTATTCACAGTGGTTTCCTCGAGTTTAGCCCTTATGAATAAAGGCTTGAGGTGATTTTTCATCGCCTCCGTAGGTGGCTCGAAGAAGCCATTTTGTTCCTCTGTAGTGCCATTGTCCATGACAAAATAGCACACTGGCCTATGTTTGGCCATTTCTTGTTCCACCTCCCAGTCACTTGCTTCGACTTCTACCTGTCGATTGAATTCCCTGGGCAGCACTGAAACAATATTCACCATTATATCCAAAGTATCATCGGATTCAGCATCATCTTCGTCTTCGACTTCACTTTGGTTAGGCCAAACTAGCCTGTTGGTAACTGGTTCTCTCTCTAGAGGCTTTCTTTGTTTCCTTTGAGGAACATTCGAACTAGTTTCTGCCTTAGGTTCGTTGGCAGCCTCCCTTTCAGCTTTTCGTCTCCTTTGATATCTCCTCCATTGGGATCGAGACATAGGGTTTTTACCCTTGTAGTTGCTGGACACTTGAGTAACCTTAGGTGCAGCAACTTGAGGCTCTTTCTTTTGAACCAGAGAGGAACCTCTTGGCACATCGAAGGAATGCCATTTCTCTTCACTTGGCCTTTTCCGGCCAGAGGTTTTGTACCAAGTGTCTATTGGCACATTTGTTGGAGGCCTAAAGGTCAATGGCCTCTTGTCTTGATTAGAACCCCTTCTGGGATCATGTCGAAGGTCAGCATTCTCCCTTCTCTTGTTCGCTGCTCTCACGCCTTGTATGTGCTCAGCAGCTTTTTTATCAAAGATTGAACTGCATCTTGGACACAGCATCACCTCTGATTTCTTCTTCTGGCATCTTTGTAAAAAATCTGCCAGGTTTTCGTTTTCCCTAGGGAAAGCCGTCTTATTAGCCTGCTCTTGCCTTATGGCCTCTTCTGATGCTTTAGGGTCAGAAAGCTCGACCATGTTGATATTCAAGGTATCCTTATTAGCAAGAGTTAGTTGCTTCATTTGTGTCTCCAGATTCTCCGTCTGGCCTTGAACAGTGGCCAAGTGGGAACTGGGCTTTGATCCAGTTTTTTGTGCTTCAGCAGTCTTCGACTTCGGGTTCTCGACCGCTTGCTGGACAGCTTCAATTGCCTTCCTGGATAAATTTCCAGAAAAACTGCCAAAGATTGGCATGTTGATGTGGTCCTTTGAGACTTCGACCATGGTAATGCCTGGCTTCTTCGACTGGATCTTGGTTGCCTCTATCATGTTCACCTCAGAGGGTTCTGCATAGTGGGCTTCAGCCTTCAGTGGATTGGAGTCGACAGCCATGGGGGATTTGTCAGCAAACTTTAATCTCCCTTCCTCAATAGCGTCTTGCACAAGATTCCTGAAAAGAAAACATTGAGAAGTTTTATGGCCCAGAAAATTATGATATTTGCAAAAACCTCTCTTCTTTCTTTGATCAAGAGGAGGTACTTTTACCCCAGGGGGTACTATCATTTGGCCATCTTTAACTAGCAAGTCGAATATTTCATCACATTTTGTGATGTCAAAACTATAAGTCTTTTTTGGGAACCTATCGTTGGTCCTTTCTGGACCAATGGGATTTTTTCCATTTGAGGGGACTAACTGTTTACAAGAGTATGGTGGCCCTTGTTTTAGTTCTGCTAAATCGACTTCTCCTTCTTCGACAGCTAAAGTATCGTCGAAGGATTCTAGATCTTCGTCGTCCATCTCAACGTATGCTATTCTTTCTCTCTTGTGAGTTTTCGTTGCCTTAGCTTTTTCAGCTTTGAGGCGTTCGACCTGTCGAACTCTATCGGCCAGTTGGGCCATGTCTCTTAGGTACTGGGTGTCTAGCTTCTTCCTAATGGAATAATCTAAACCGCCTGCGGCTATTTCTACCAACTCATGTTCTGGCACTTGTGTAAAACATCTCGCCTTGAGCAACCTAAACCTATTCAGATATTCGTCTATAGGTTCAATGAAACGTCTCTTCACACTGGCCAGTTCTTTCAGGCTTATCTTGGTTTGCCCCATGTAGAATTGTTCATGGAACAATCTTTCCAACTGGGTCCAATGATGGATCGAATTGGGGGGAAGAGTTGTAAACCAAGTGAAAGCGTTCTTGGTCAAAGAACTTGGGAAGTACTTGATTCTTAGGTTTTCGTTATTCGAAATGTCCCCTGCTTCGATCAAATACCTCGCCACATGTTCGACAGTAGATTCTGTCGTGTCCCCAGAGAACTTAGTAAATTTGGGGACTTTGCTTCTAGGAGGTAAGTCCGTTTGTAACACATATTCTGACAATGGAGATGTAAAGTTGGGCCTTCGAAAGCCCATGTTCATCCCATTCTGAGTCATGATCCTTTCAATCATGGTTGCCAGATTGTTTTCCAAACCCATGTTTTGGTATTGGACATGCTGAACCACTTCGTCAGCATTTTGGTTTCTGTTAACTAACCTTACCTCTGGGGCTATTACCCTAGGTTCCTCGACAGGTTGTTCCAATCGTGCCCTAAGGTTTTCTTCGACAGGCTGTTGAGCCTGGTTAATGGTGGTTTCTTCCTCTACAAATATCCCCTGATTTCCCCTTATTTGCGCCCTTTGGGGCTGTCGAATAGGTGGGGGTACTCCAAAGAAATCAGCCAAACGCGTCATTTGCGCTGTAACTTGCTGATTCGATTGAGTAGTGTTTTGTATTAGAGGATTTAGCACTGTACTCAAAGTTTGTGCCAACATTTGCACCATATCATGATTGCTTTCGTCCATTTGTTGCCTCAAGACTGCTGTTGAGGCATTTGTAAGGCCATGGGCTACTTGGGACGTTCCTCCTAAGAGTTGGGTCCTATTTCTATTCGCCATGCCTACTCCAGAGCCTTGGAGTGGCGAAGAAGCACTCACGAAAGGGTCTGAATAAGTGGACGCAGCATTCGTCAGGCTTGCCACTTCAGAAGTTGGCATGCCATAGAATGGAATGAATCCTGGGGGAACCACAGGCCTTGTGCCTATATTTCCCCTTGGTGGGGGAGTTCCCAAAGGTATTCTGGGGCCTGTTAACGAAGTTATTGGCCCCGTGGTTGTGACCGACACTGCTGGTGTCGAACCAACGTTTGTCGCTTCACTTACGGTCATATTAACCGTTGCTCCCACACTCGTTTGTGGGATTTCGTTATTGTTTGGCGGGTTCGCCATCTCTTCCCTTCTTCTGGCAGTATTGTTATCGTTAGTGTATATTCTACCACTTCTCAATAACATACAACTCGAAAAGATGAGATTATTTTCAACAATCAACACACAGTCCCACTGGGCGTGCCAATTTGTTTACCTTGGGTTTTGGTAAACAACCGCTGATCCTCCAAATGGTTACTTATTTGGTTACTCGCAGGATCGATCAGATTGATCCTATGGACATAGGTTGATTTTGAAGTTTGATTAAGTTGGATAAGGCTTTAAATAAAATGTTTCAAGTAAATTGCATAAAGGAAAGACTTGGTAAAATAAACAAGGCTTTAAAGTAAAGGTTCGACAGGAATTTAAAGGAGAAAAGCAAGTAAAATTCTGGGAAAGTAAATGACTTTAATTGATAAAATTGGTGTTTCACACATACATTTCTCAACAATTCTTTCTCACACGCTGGGTACTTGAATCTAAATGAGTGACTATGTATAGAATTGTGAACACACGCGAGAAACTACATGTCTACTCCTATTTATACTAAAACATTCCAAGTAACCGTCGGGCAGTTACACTGCTTCGAGATCAATCCACTTGGCACGTTCTCCATGCTTGACGCTCCAGATCCTTGCACGTTTGCACGTAGTAACTGCTGGAAACCGTTCTCCCTCCAAAAGCTTTGAATTTCAAACTGCTCCACTCTGGACCATCGAACACGTTCGTCAAGAGACATCTTCGACGAGAAGCTCTTTCGACGGTTACTTCGACAGGCTTAGCCAGTCGAAAGCATCTTTCAGCTTTAATGGCTGACATCAATCAAAACAAAGGTGTCGAATTTAGGAGCCAACACAAGTATATCCAAGCAATTCTAAACAACAACATCACTCACTTCGACCACCTCACTCTCTTGAGAATAACTTATTAATTTTGCAGGTTCCTGTTTTGTTTTGATGCTGCAGGTTTCAATTGTAGATCTGCGATTTTGTTTCGCAAGTTGTCACTAAGCAACCGTTGATCCACCACTGTCAACCACCGGGTTGCTTCCCGTCACTATTCAGATCGCGTTACTAACAGAAACATCTCTGCGAAGCCTCCCGAAGCCGCACAACCACACACCGGCGCCGATCACTACCATCAATAGACCGCGCAGAACCATGCAGCCGAAACTCCGGTATGAATCTCGCTGTCGACACTCTCTTCCGTGCCGGCTATCTCTAACATGCCGCTTCCCTCCGATCACGGCGATGGCGAATTTCCTCTGATTCCTTACAACTACGGCAGCGACACCGCCCTCCACTACTGAGAAAGAAGAAGGTTGAGATCCGAAACAGAAAGAGGAAAGTTGCTCTGTGTTTTTTTTCTTTTTTCATACGAAACATATATGATAATGGTCTTGTGTTGCATTTTTTTATTTTAGTCTACCATGTGTCCTTTAATGAATGGCCATTGGAATTGGTTGAAAATTCAATCCATTTGTATTTTGCTTTTCAATGTGTTCTCCTGTCTGTCGAATAAAAATGGGGCGCTGCCCATATATAGTTTTTTAAAATATTATTTAGAATTAGGGTTTATTAAATATGGATATACTGATATGGCATGTCCCAGAGTTCAAAGAAATAGGTAAGGGTGATGATGTATCTTCCTACCAGAGTTTAAATAAAGAGATATGAATGAAGGGTAAGTTTGACCGAGATATGACGACACGAATAACTCATCAATACTTTGAAAAGAGATCGTAGATTCTTTTGCATATTTACAAAAGCACAAGTCTTAGAAAGGTTGACTTACTAATGCTTGGAGACTAATATAATAAGTTTGTGACACATATTTTGTATATTTATCGCACTCTAGGAGGTGAATAACATAAAGCTCGATAACACATTACTGCTTAGAGACTAATGCCATGAGCCAAAGATTTTTCGTATACCTATCACAACCTAATGGATAGATAATATGAGCTTGAAACCATATATTTGGATCTTGGAAGGATGAAGTTGGTTGTGTCAGTCCTCAACCAAGATTCGATAACCAAATGAAATAAGCTATATTTGAAGTGATGGAACCCAAATTCACTGATGATGTTTGGTTGTGTCAGCCCTTAACCACAACTATCAACACGAAGAACACCAAATTCATGATGATGTCGATTGTGTTGCCCTCAACCACAACTATCAACATGAAGGAAAATAAGCACCAAATTCACGATGAAGTTGGTTGTGTCTCCCTCAACCATAACTACTAACGTGAAGAACACCAAATTCATGATGAAGTCGGTTGTGTCATCCTTAACCACAATTATCAACATGAAGCAAATATACCTCCAAATTCACGATGAAGTCGGTTGTGTCGTCCTCAACCACAACTATCAACGTGAAGAACACCAAATTCATGATGAAGTTAATTGTGTCGTCCTCAACCACAAGTATCAACATACGATGAAGTCGGATGTGTCGTCCTCAACCACAAGTATCAACGTGAAGAATGCCAAATTCACGATGATGTTGGTTATGTCATTCTCAACCACAACTATCAACATGAAGAAAATATACCCCAAATCATGATGAAGTCGGTTGTGTCGTCCTCAACCACAACTATCAACATGAGGAAAAATAAGCACCAAATTCACGATGAAGACAATTGTGTCGCTCTCAACCACAACTATCAACGTGAAGAACACCAAATTCATGATGAAGTCGGTTGTGTCGTCCTCAACTACAACTATCAACATGAGAAAAATAAGCACTAAATTCACGATGAAGTTGGACGTGTCGCCCTCAACCACAACTATCAATGTGAAGAACACCAAATTCATGATGAAGTCGGTTGTGTCATCCTCAACCACAACTATCAACATGATAAAAATAAGCACCAAATTCATGATGAAGTTGGTTGTGTCGCTCTCAACCACAACTATCAACGTGAAGAACACCCAATTTATGATGAAGTCGGTTGTGTCGCCCTCAACCATAACTATCAACATGAGAAAAAATAAGCACCAAATTCCCGATGAAGTTAGTTGTGTCGCCCTTAACCACAACTATCAACGTGAAGAACACGAAATTCATGATGAAGTCGATTATGTTGTTCTCAACCACAACTATCAACATGAAGAACACCAAATTCACGGTGATGTCGGTTGTGTCATCCTCAACCACAACTATCAACATGAAGAACACCGAATTCATGATGATGTCGGTTGTGTCGTCCTCAACCATGAATATTAACAGGAAGAAGTAAACCCCAAAATTCATCGCTGAAGTCAATTGTGTCGTCCTCAACCATGACTATCAATATGAAGAAAATACCCAAATTCACGACGAAGTCGGTTGTATCGCCCTTAACCGCAACTATCAACATGAAGAAAATAAGCACCAAATTCACAAAGAAGTTGGTTATGTCGTCCTCAACTACAACTATCAACGTGAAACAAATATACCCCAAATTCACGATGCAGTCGGTTGTGTCATTCTCAACCATAAGTACCAACGTGAAGAACCCCAATTTCATGATGAAGTTGGTTGCGTCATCATCAACCACAACTATCAACATGAAGCAAATATATACCCCCAATTCAAGATGCAGTCGATTGGATCGTTCTCAACCATAACTATCAACATGAAGAAAATATACCCCAGATTGCTTTAAAGTTTGAACTATTAGTTTGCACATATAAGCTTGTTAATGATGAACCCCAAGAAAATTTGTAATTCTAACCAAAGCAACTCTGTAAGATGCACTACATGCATAATGCTCTAAATTGATGTGCTATCCAAGTATGATGTATGCCTTGAATGTTTACAATGTGTATGTACAAAAAATGCTTATGTGCTTATTCCCAAATGTTTGTATGAGTATGCGTCAAGCATGTTTATGCCCAAAATCTATGTGTATGCCCCAAGTGTACGTATATGCTTTTGATAAATGTCTTTTGTTAAACCATCAGGTTCTCATCGTCACAAATTCCCGAACGGTGTTTGTTGCCAATTTTTGTATCTCCAAGTGGATTTGGATTTGGTGAAAGATGTTAGTGAGATCTTGATGTCTGTATCATAGGCGCAGGCATAAACATGGACGTAAACATGGATTTTGGCGCGGATATTGACATAGTCGCAGATGTAGGTGTGAGCATAGAAATAGGTGTGGATGCTCTTTCGATGTTTTCCTAACAAGGACTAACCTTTGATGCTTTATCAAATGCTCTTTGGTGTTTCCGTATGTTATATGCACCAAATGTTATAAATGACCTTGAGATTTTGATATGATTATGCGTACGTCATGCTTGATGTGAGGTTTTTTAATGGAAAATCTATTTCCAAGATTTCCAAGGAATCTACTGTCAAGATTCAATTGAGAATTACCTTATTCCAAGGTCTTCTGGATAATCAACTATCATGATTAACCAGGGGAATCTACTGCTGAGATTCTGTTGTGAACTACCTTCTGCCGAGGTCTTCCAGATAATCAACTGCCATGATTGGCCAGGAGGATCTACTACCGAGATTCGATGTAGAATTGATAGCTTGATTGACAATGATGATTGTTTTCACCCAAAATAAGGTTTTATGCTATGTGTGCAAATTTGATGGATGCATGAAATGCAATGATTAATTGATGCATGTAATGTAATGGTTGATTAATGTATGTAATGTAATGATTGATGTATGTGATGAATGGCTTGAATATATGTAAATGGATGTTGGAATTTGAAATGCAAATGCGTAATCAGGTTCTTCTTTTTTTAGACATGTTCAACCCATGCTTTCGGAATTTGTGAGATGAATGAGATGATAAGTATAGCTTGGTTTTGGATCGAATAGCCTTAATGCATGACTCATGCAGCCTTATGCTTTATGAATGGTAACTTGAATGCTTTTTTTTAATGGTGCCCCAGTGATAGGTCGTGGATGATTAGAGCGTAGAGGTTTGCTTATTCCACAAGGTTTCTTGTCACATGATGGTAGAGTGTTGTGCTTGCATGATTTCCCGATACTCAATTTGAACTTGAAGATTGCTGATGTAAAAGAGAGGTCCACTAGAGGTTGTGAAAGTACGCGGAGAGCTTGCCCCTGTGTGGACTGCTTTATCCTAATTGGTTGGCAGGGTCTTGGAGGAGATTCTCATGAGCTTAGAAATAGTTTGATCATAATATGAATGTGTGATACAGTGGGAGAACTGACCTGGTTGTTTTTATGTTTGATCGCAATTATTGCGGATAGCAAGAGTCGCCACCGACTTTTCTTTTATCCAACAAAGGAAAAGGTGAAAAGCACAGAAAAGACCTTTAGAGATGTTTTCTTGAGTTCGGGGGGTAGGTTATGAAAAGGAAAGGTATTAGCAACCTTTTCATCTGTAGTTATACACGGGCTCTTATTTGCTTGTGTTGTACCCCAAAATTTTCCCTCTCACTTATCAAGAATTTGCTCACAAGATTTCCTTAGGCTTAAGACTGCACTAGGGTTTGATCACCTCAAGACACCTCCTTATGCACTAATGACCAGAATTAGGGTTTGAGTTTGCATAAGGACATTTGAACTTTCAATTCCTCATATGACTTTCATTGATCATTATGGACCCTCAAGATTACTCATTTCAAGTTTCAAGCCTTGGATCACACTTTTGATCAGCCAATTGAGCAGTTGACCTAAAAATCAGCTGTATTGGGGAAAAAATCAACCATAGCCAATTTACAGTCAAACTTCATAATTTTTTATCCAAATCAACATTTTAGACCCATGTGTATCATTTTATCAAGTTTGGACTATAATTCTTCAAGAATTTTGATCAAATCTCCAAAAGGGTAAAATGGTCAAAATTAGGGTTTTGACTGGGAAAGAGAAATTTCTAATTTTTGACCTAGAAAATGGTCAATTGGTTTAAGAAATGATCTCAAGAGTCCAATTGCACCATTTTGACCTAATGGCATGGTTCAAGACATTGCAAGTCCATTGGATTGACAAATGAATTTTGCAGTCAACTGATCAAAAATCAATTGTATACTGAAAAGTCAAACCTTGACTTTTTGGTCAAATTCAAGTGCCAAGGATCATGATTCATCAAAACATGTCAAAATATGAAACTTGTTCATCAAGAAATCAAAAAGTCAAGATTTCATTTTGAAGAGTCAAAATTTCTAAACTTAGAAATTTTTTTAAGTGTTGAAAATTCATGTTTTTTTCATAAATTTGAGCCAATTTTTCACCATGATACAAGATAATTCAAGAGAAACTTCCAACATGAAAGTTGTAGATATCCATGAAATATACAACTTTGATTCACATAACTTCTTCCAAAAGTGCTTGGATCTCAAGTTATAATTTTGTGAATACATGCTCATGAACTAAAAAAGAGTGAAATTTTGCCCTAGTTAGGCAGAATTTTTGACCTAATTTCATGGCAATTTTTCACATAGTTCCAAGGGTAATATTCAAAATAAATTCAAAGATGAGTTAAAGATAACATTTCAAGCTTTCCAAAATGTTCAATAACTCCTTGAGATCATTCTTGAGCAAGGAGAATCGAAGGCAAGAAGTTAGGGTTTTCAAACTTGAATTACAAGCCATTTTGTGAAGAACACTTGAACCAATATTCAAGCATGTTGTACAAATCTTGCTTTGCAGGTTTCAAACTTGCTAAGCACTCAATAATTTAATGTTTACACAACTGATAGAGCCATTGTCCAAGCATTTGAACCATTACCCAAGTTGCATTTCCATTTTGGGAAGAAAGTCACCATTTCCATTTTAGAAAACTGACTTTAATCACAATGTCAACTCTTCTTGAGCCCATAAATTGTTTTTTCTGACTCAAAAACATTTAAAATAAAGAAGAAACACATCTACAGCCTGATAACCACCCTTCAAATCCTTGTACTTCACATTGAAACCATGTTTGTCAACTTTGCTTCAAAAACAAGTAACCAAGCCATAACATGTGATTTCAATTTCTGAGTTGTTTCAAGCCTCAAAACCTCTTGCCTATAAGTACATACACTATTTGCAAGATGACACACGAATGCTAGTACCCTGAAACTATCTCAAACACTAAAAAAACATAAATCTGCTCAAAAACACCATTGATACACAACTTTGAACCAAAACTCAACATCTTCATTTCCACTCGTGCGTTTTGAAAACTAATCATTCAAACACCTTCTATACATCATACCAAAGCAATCCAGGCCCCTGTTTTAAGACTGTAACTCTTCTATCACTATCCACCATTTTCAAACATCAAGCTGGCAGGTTGACTTGACTAGACAGGTTCAGGAACTCTCAAGGCAAAGTAGGAGTTGGAATACACTCAAGGAGGTCCAGGCAAGCTAAACAGATCCTCAGGCCATCTCAAAAGTTTCTCAAACTCCATTCACGACTCCAACTGCAAGGGGTAAGTTTTCAAACTTCTATCTCTTCATACAAGCATCTTTTGATCTTGATTTATGAAAATAAAATGTAGATATCTTTGCTCTAAAGCTGACCTTGTTCATAGTTCCCATTTATATTGAATGTGTATAGAGAATTTTGGATTTGAAATTTCTGAGAAAATTAGGTTTCAATTTAGGGCCAGCAAAATTATTTTTCATCTTTGACTTTTAGCTTACATAAGTTATATAGTTGGATTCGTGAGAAGAAACACCAAAACTTTCATGTTTGAAATTTCCATTTTTGTGGAGAGATGAAGAAGATACAGGTGGTCTGGATAGGCGCGAGGAAGAAGATGAAGTAAGCCTCAGGGTTCGTTTTATTTTTTATATTTATGGTTTGTTGTATGACCGGGTGAAACAGCCACCCCAGTGGCAAACGCACGCGTACTAACTCACTTCTTACCTAAAGGGCGAGTGTTCGAACCAATGTGAACCCTCCTTTTGTATTTTTTCATATTTTCTGATCCCCTAACGTTTTTTTGCAGGCGCTGGGCCCTTTGGGCCTGGCATTGTTTTTATATTTGCTAGCTTACCTCCTTGCTTACTTTTGGCACCCCCTGGCCCATTTATTTTTATTTACTTATTTATTTCATTTTCCCTTTTAAATATATTTTCTAAAATACTAAAAAAATCATGAAAAATATAAAAAATAGTAGATTTATGTTTTGACATAATTTAAATATTTTTCCCACACAAAAAATTATTTTTATTCATTATACATTATTTATCTTTACTAATTACCTTGTAAATTAAATTAAAACTAGGTTATTATTTATTTTATATTTTATACTTATTTAAATATATTTATTTTAATATAAAAAAGGCCAAAAATATTTTACAACACCATATATTATTTTCAAGACAAAAATACAAAAGAATACTTTTTCTTTAAACTTATTTTCTAAATATAATTAGGGTTTTATTCAAAAATCTTTTCTTAATTAATTTCTTTTCTTAATTAATTTAAGTTAATTTAATTTTGATTTAATTATTTTTTCTCTAATTAGGTTTAAGTTAAAACCTCTTTCATATAAAAATCCAAACAAAAGAATCATTTCTTTCCATTTGCATTTGTACTTATATATTTCTTCAATTATTTGTACATATTCAATTTGGTTGTAATAGATTAATTAGGTTTATATCATTTCAATCCCCATTCATAAATTGTATACATATGCTATTTGATAGTAACTTTAAATTATATATTTCCCACAAGTATTGTAATAGTGTAGTAACTTTAAATTTTGCAATTTATCGCTTTTACATAATATGCTAGTAATTAGGGTTTGTATGGAAAGAATAAAATCAATCAAATAGAAAACCATAATTCAAGACAAAAACAAGCATGAAAATAATACACTTGCACACAAGCACCCCTAGGATTATCCCACTTGGTTGCTTTATACAAAATGGCCATATTACGCATGTAAGGTATCTTAGAAAAACAAACAAATACAAGATCATAGTCCCTCGATGACGCTATCTAAGTTGCCTTACAAATGATCTTAGTCCCTCAAAAAAGAATGCTAAGATATCTTGCAATATTGCTAATCATGGTTATACGATGACCCACGCTCGTCCCGTTAACATCCAAAGATAGGGTTGTTTACCAAATCAATGGTAAGACAACAATGTCAAAGGAAAAGAAAATGAACAAGAAATACATTTGAGTAGGTAGATGGCTCCTAATTACTTGCTCCATTTCAAAACAAAAATCCTTGCTATGTTCAAAACAAACACCTACACATTTCAAAACATCTTGCAAAACTCGAAAACATTTTCGAAAGATCAACATCTTTGCATACATTCTTACGAACAAGAATCATTACAAAGATTGCCTAAACAATGACCTATTTAAAAGATACTTTCAAAAACCACACAAATCACAATTTCAAACAAAAGCAAGTGATCTAGAAAGTAACTAAGAGCCCATGGAAAACCATGGATGAAAAGGATACTAATACCTTCCCTTTTCATAATCTACCCCCCGAACTCAAGAAACAATCTCAAAGGTCTTTCCTGTGCTTTTTCGCCTTTCCTTTTGGATAAAATAAAAGTCGGTGGTGATTCTTGCTAACCGTAACATTTGCGATCAAAAGCAAAACCCTGAAGTCAGTTCTCCCACCATATCACAGAACTTGCAACTCTACTGGGGACATTTTTAAAAGTGGGGTTACCTTAGGGTTTAGATCACATTTATTTGCTTACATTGTTTGACTTGTATGCTTTACATTATGGTTCTTTGTTTGGGTTTGAATCCTCTACCCGGATTTGGGATACATTATAGGTAAGTATAAATATGTTGTGGAAACTGTGTGGGGTATACCGACATGGTCTAAGCAATAGCTACGTTAGTGCGACATATTTGTGGGTACCGGTAGCCTTTAAGTTAATCAAAGAGAATACATGGCCACTGAGTGATGTCATGAAGCACTAATGAAATTTTAGAACGTTTACTTGACCAACTTGGCCTTTAGGATCTAGTGAGATAACCGGCTTTGGTGCAGTCCGAAGTTGGTAGATACTTGGTACTACACTCATTGAGGTTTGGTTTCTTGGGATATTTCGGTCTCCATTAAAGAGGCTTAAGCTGAAACAATGACCAAGGAAACAATCCAGTGATATTGAGCTCCTTAGAACCCAGTTACTATTACTAGGACAGGTTTAAGCCAACTAAACTTCAAGAGGGTACTTACCTATAAAACTCCATGCAAGCCTAAACTAAGGATTTGTTTGCTTTGTTTGTATATACATATTTGTACATAACATCATGAACATCATGAACATCATATACATCCACTAACCATTTCAAGGATTTTGGGATTCATCTTTGTTCTTGTTTTGTAGGATATGGATTCACTTTGCAGGAAAACTATTCAAGTCAATCTTGTAAGGATCCCTCAACAACTTAAGGAGCTAGCTTCAAGGATTCCTGAAAATTATCCATTCACCAAGAGACATGGTCGCCTACTCAACTTGGTCACCTCAAACACAGATGAGGATATGATGAAAGTGCTTTTTCAGTTCTTTGATCCTTTACACCATTGCTTCACATTTCATGACTATCAACTTTTGCCTACTTTGGAAGAATTCTACCAACTCTTGAGGATTCCCATTCTCAATCAACTACCTTTCAACGGTACGGAAAGAGACCCAAATCCAGAAGAGATTGCTCAAGCTCTACACTTGCACTCATCTGATATCATAACTCATTGGGAAACAAGGAGTGGTGTCAAAGGTTTCCTAGCAAAGTTCTTGTTTGAGAAAGCCCAAAGCTGTTGGAATTCCTTGGACTTGCAAGCCTTTGAGGAAATTATGGCTCTCCTCATCTATGGGATGGTTTTGTTTCCAAAACCTGACCAACTCATAGATGTCAACGCTATTAAAATCTTCATATCCCGCAACCCGGTGCCTACATTGCTAGGAGATATCCTACACTTTTTTCACGCTCGCACAATGAGGAAAAGAGGTGTCCTTATGTGTTGCACTCTGTTGTACCCCAAAATTTTCCCTCCCATTTCCTCAACATTTTCTCATCACAAGACCCTTGAAGATCAAGATCCAGTTAGGGTTTCCTCTGCTCAAGACTTCTCCTTGCACTGTTGACCCAAATTAGGGTTTGTGTTTGCACAAAGATATTTTGACCTAAAATGCCTAAGATGACTTTCATAATTCATGTTGGACTCCCAAGTTTATCCATACCAAGTTTCAAGCCTTGATTCCAAATTTTGCCCAGTCAATGGGACAGTTGACCTAGAAATCAACTGTATTGGGGAAAAAGTCAACTGTGGCCAATTGACAGTCAAATCTCATGAAAATTGACCCACATCAACATTATGAAATCACATGGACCATTTGATCAAGTTTGGATCATAATTCCACAAGAAATTTGATCAGATCACCAAAAGGGCAAAATGGTCATTTTTAGGGTTTTGGATGCACAAAGGCAATTTTTGACTGTTTGACCTAGCCAATGGCAAACCAAGCTCACATATGGACTCAAGGACCCCATGGAATTATCTTGACATGCTCAACAAGTTCAAAAGATCCCAAATACACAAGATTGACAGTTGAATTTCCCAGTCAATTGATCAATTTTGACTGTATACTAAAAAGTCAAACTTTGACTTTTTGGTCAAAATCAAGGGTCAAGATTCATTTTTCATCAAAACATGCCAAATCATGAAACTTTTCCATCAAGAAATCAAGAAATGCAAATTAGGGTTTGAAATGAAGATTTTTCATAACTTAGAATTTTTCTAAGTTATGAAAAACCCTAATTTTTTCCTAACTTTGCCCCACTTTCTCACCAAGATTAATTTGGAATCAAGCAAAAGTCAAAACATGAAAGTTGTAGCCTATTGCATAATCTACAACTTTGATTCACAAAGTTTTCCCAAAAGAAGCTTGTATCTCAAGTTACAATTTTTGGAATAAGGGTACTAAACCATTCTTAACTTAGTGAAATTTTGACCTTTTTAGGCAAGGTTTTTACCTAACTTCAAGACCATTTTTCACATACTTACCCTTGGAATTTCAATTTTCATTTCAAAGATGGATTGTAGTACACATTCCAAGCTTTCCAAAATGTCCAAGAACTCATCAAACAACCTCATGGTTAGGGAGAATCGAATTTGGCAAGTTGGGAAAAAGTCACTTTGATTCATGGCCATGTACATGTTCATAACTTGTGCAATTTTTCAAATCAGCATGCTTCCCTTGATTACAGGCCTCTAAACCATCCAACACTCATAAATTTAATGCAAACTCTTTGTGCCAAGACCATGTTCTATGTGTTCAAGCATTGCATGATGGATTAATCCCAAAATAGATAAAGCACTTTAACCATTTTTGCAAAAAGTGAGCTTTATGTCAAGTTGCAAATCAGCAAGTACAGATCAAATCTCTTTGGCACAAGATTGTGAACAAAACACACTGATCAAGGGGAAGGTTAGCAGCACATTAGGGGGGCCTCTAGCTGTCTAAAAATCAGCTTGACCTTTTCTTGCGTAAGTGTTAAGAAACCTAGCATTTGGTAACACAACTTTGATCTCAGCAATAGAACCCTTAAGCAAATACTTTGTACACATTCAAGACATCCTAACTGTGCTAGCACACGACTCCAATACCTCCATTGCCCTCTAGAACACAGAACCACCCTCAAGCTGCCCAAACAGAGCACCTGCTGCAGTTTGAGTGTCAACTCTCATCCCTTTCATGCATTCCTGCTAAAACCACATCAAACACATCCTACAACATCCCTTGAAGCTAATCCAAACATCAAACACGACCTGTAACTCCTCTAATCAGTTCCACCATTTTCACTTTCTTGTTTTGCAGTTGAAGTTCCATAGCTCGATTCAAAGTGTTTCAAAGCAAAGTAAAACTTGGAATAGCATCCCTGGACATCAAGGAAGTTGTACCAATCATCACCTTACTCTGAAAGTACCTCTATCATCAGATACAACTTCAACTGAACAGGTATCTTCTTGAACTTCTAACTCTTAATGTAGGCATTGTTAGCTCTAGGTTTGTGAATAAAAAGTGTTCTACTCATGCCCCTGAATCTGTACATACTTTTACCTTCCATTTATTTTGCCTGAGCTATGAGAATTTAAGGTCTGAATGTTGATAAAAAGTTAGGTTAGGATTTGGGAATTATAAAATTCTCTCTCATTTCTGAGAGTTAAGATGAGTTCTTTACATATTTAGAATCGTGGCTTGATGATTAACATTTCTTATGTTGTAAGTTTGTGCTAAAACTCAAGGAATCAGGATGTTTGAATTCATGAACAAGGCGCGTGTTTTTTGAACAAGAAATGTCCATAGGTTGAAGAAGAAGCCACGTGGGCTGGGCCTGCTTGGATATTTCTTTTCACACCATGTTTTTGGTTTTACACCCCCTGAGCCCATTTTGTTTGTTTTAATGATTTTTTGACTTTTCTTTTTTTATCCTGACTTATTTATTTTTGCTAATAATATTAAAAATATAAAAATAATTTTTTACACCATTTTTAAATTTATAGGCATTTATTTGTTTAGATTAGTTATTTGTATATAAATAAATATATAAACTTACTTTTATTTAAAAATACCAAAAATAATGTAAACACATTCATTTTTTATTTTTTTTTTATTTTATCTTCTGAAATATTTTGTATAATATATACTTTCTTTTTTATAAATATTAAATATTATTATTTTTGTATATAATACATATTTAGAAATTAATACATATATATATATATATATATATATATATATATATATATATATATATATATATATATATATATATATATATATATATATATATATATATATATATATATATATATATATATATATATATATATATATATATTATATATTTAATAGTAAAAATACCTTTTTGACAAATATACTTCATTTTTATTTTATTTTGTAAATAATAAATAAATATTGTACATATTAAATAATTAATACATTTTATTTAATAAAATTAGGGTTTTGCCCTAAACATAAAAAACTCCAAAAAATAATACTTTTATTTTTGTTTATTTTGACATATAAAAATACTTTTTCCATACATACAAAAACCATTTTTGCATCTTGCATATTTATTCTTATTTCATTTAATTTATGCAATCAATTATCTTGTAAATATTCAATATTGATGTAATAGTTTAGGTTTAAATTCCTTGTCAAAAATCCCCATTTGAACATTTGTACTCCCCTTCCCATATATTGTGTTGTAATAGCTTAGTAAATTTATTTTTCGCACTTTATTGCTTTCTAATTATACCATGTTAGAATTAGGGTTTGTATGCGGAAAAAAACGACAAAAATAGTTTGACCTAATTTCAAGATAAACAAGCATGAAAATGGACAAGACATATCACACTTGCACCCCTAGGGTATTCCACTTGTTGCCTTCCATAAATGGGCCATGTTGCATGTTAGGTATCTTTGGGCAAAACAAACAATCAAATGATCATAGTCCCTCGATGACGCTTTCGAAAAGTTGCCTAAAATGATCAAGTCCCTTTCAAGGAAGAATTGCCCAAAGATACTTGGCACCATTGCAATTATGATCTAAACGATGACCCGCGCCCGTCCCGTTAACATCCTAACATGAGATTGTCCACCAAATATAATGGTGGAACAAACTTGTTAAAAGGGTTAAAACATAGCAATAATCTTTGAGAAATTTAGGAGTAGATAACCTCTTAGTTACTTGAATCAAACTTGCAAAAACAAAACACTTGCCTATTTTCTAAAACCACACCTCACAACACTTTCAAAACAAACTTTCAAAAACAAATGAAAACCTTTTCAAAAGACATACACCTTTGTATACATCCCAACATGGATCATTACAAAGGTTGCCACCACATTGGCCTCTTTTCAAAACAATTTTCAAATCCACACACACAAGAGCACCATTTCGAACAATTGAAAATTAAGGCAAGTTGATCTAAGCAAGTAACTAAGAGCCCATGGATAACCATGGATAGAAAGGGTGCTAATACCTTCCCTTTCTATAATCTACTCCCCGAACCCAAGAAAACATCTCAAAGGTTTTTGCTGTGCTTTTTAACCTTTCCTTAGGATAAAATAAAAAGTCGGTGGCGACTCTTGCTCTACCGAAACATTTGCGAAAACAAACGCAAAACCTCATAGTCAGTTCTCCCACCGTATCACAGAACTGGTGAATCTGCTGGGGATTAACTAAAAGTGGAGTAACCTTAGGGCTTAGATCACCTTTGTTTTCAATTGTTTGCCTTGTTTGCTTTTATATTTGTGGGCTTTGCATCGGAGTTTCATAGATCCTAACCCGGATCTGGGGAATACCCTTTTTTAGGTAGCATAATCTGTGAGGGACCTGTCCGGCGTAGACCGACATGGGTGAAGTAGTGGCTACGTTGGTGTGGCACCTTGGTCTGTACCTATATCCCTTGTGTTGCAACGAGGAGAATATGGGTCTTCTAAGGAGTCATTAAACACCAACCGACCTTAGAACCTTAAATTGACCAAACTTGGCCATTAGGACAGTAGCAGTATGCTACACTCATTGAGGCTAAACTCTCGCGATGGTTCTGGCCGCAAGAAAAGATTGCGATGCTGGAGTTATGACCGATCGAGGGTAGTCAATGATTTGAGATCCTCTAGAACCCGGTTACTTTTGATAGGACAGGTTTTAACCAACGAAACTAAAAGAGGGTAATACCTAAACTTCATGCTGGCCTGAAACCTAAGGGTTGTCTTGTGTGACTTGTGTGCCTTATCATGCTTGCCTGTGTGAATACTTGTGGTGTGCTTCATCATAGCATCATGCCATCATACCATTGAATGCATCCTGTATAAAGGACTAACCCATTTCAAAGACAAAAAAGTTTCATCTTTGCTCTGTTTTGTAGGACATCATGATGCCCGTGCGTAGGAATACTGTCCGGCTCAAATTTGTTCAACCACCAACTTTGCTCAAGGATTTGGTTGGTAGGATTCTAAACACTTCTTCCTTCATCAACAGACATGGTTCTCTCCTTGGCTTGATCACTGCAAAATGGGACCAACAACTGATAAGTGTCCTGACCCAATTTTATGACCCCCTGTATCATTGTTTCACCTTTCAAGACTTCCAGCTGGTCCCTACCCTGGAAGAATTCTCTTATTTGCTTGGTATCCCTGTCTTGGAGCAAACTCCATTCACTGGTTTGGAAAAGACTCCTAGGCCTGAAGAGATTGCTGCAATTCTCCCCTTGACCAAAGAAGAGGTATTGGCTAACTGGGAAACTAGAAGTGGAGTCAAGGGCTTTTTGGTCAAATTTCTGGTTGGCAAGGCTAATGATTTCTGGAATGACTTGGACTTCAAGGCGTACGAAGACATTCTGGCTCTTTTAATCTATGGCCTGGTACTGTTTCCCAATCCTGACACCTTTATCAGTATCTATGCCATAAGGATCTTCATGTCTCGAAATCCTGTACCCACTCTTTTGGATGATATCCTGCAACAACTCTATGCTCGTACTGCTCGAAAACGGGGAACTCCGTGGTGTTGTGCTCCTTTACTAGTAAGGTGGTTTATTTCGCACCTTCCTAAGTTCGTGCTGAAGAATGAAGAAGGAAAGGGTTAGGCTCATAGGCTAATGTCTCTCACTGATAATGACATCACTTGGACCCTCAGAGGTTTGGATGAGGCATCTGTTATTGATCGTTGTGGAGAATACCCTAATGTTCCGTTGATTGGTATCCAAGGAGGAATCTCTTATAATCCATGTTTAGCTCTCCGCCAGTTTGGAAGAGCCAGAAGAGTAGGGCCTCATGAAATGTTGGTTCCTCACTTCCATTTTGAGTTTCAGGCAGACAGTGACAAACTACGCCATGGATTCATTAAGGCTTGGGACAGAATTCACAAAGCTGACCCACATGAGTTGGGACCAAAGACTTCTCTACCAATGGAACCCTATTGCAGATGGGTCCGCATCTGCGCTCAGAAGTTAGGTATGCCATACGAAGCTGTCAAACCTATCATTCTTGAATCTCCTGATGAAGATGGGGTTCCTCCAACTGTCCTCCCTCCTCAGATACCCACTGATTTTGACACAATGAAAAGATCTTGGGCGCAACTAAAAGAAGAACGGGATTTTTATCGGGAAAAGTTCAACGAACAGGAACGGAAGATCCAGAGGCTGACTAAGCAATTAGAGGAGGAACGGGTCCTGAATAACTACATCCACACCGAGAAGAGGAGGCCATGGGAGCACTGATGGGCTTTGGATATTTCCTTTTACAGCTTTTATTTCCTTTTCAGTATTTTTCATTCCTGTAATGCCTAAGGGAAAGTTGTTGAACAATTTAAAATTTGAATCTAATGAAGTGTGTTTCCCTTTTGTCTACAACGTTGAATCTTGTTTGTCTTTGAAAACATAAAACATACGCATCTCATTGCACCATATGCATAGCAGGTACCCTTTTTCACAGGTTGCTTAATCCCCTTCGCTGTTTATTTTGAACAGTCATCATGAATCCAGATTCATCCAGTGAGCAAGCAATCAAGGCCCTTCAGGCCCAAAGTGCCCAGTTTCAAGAAGTGGTCCTGAGCCTGGCCCAAGGTCAGCAAGAGTTGAAGGCTCTACTCCTGAAGAAGAAGAAGAAAAAGAGGACTGTGTTATTCAACACCGGACGCAGGTTTTGGAACACACTCCATAACGAGGCTGATCCAACTACTTCTTATGCTGAGAAAGACAGTCCCCAAGGGGGAGGAGCTCCTAGTCCTGCAGTCTCTGACAACGAGACGGACTACAATGACGAACAATACCCACCTGCTGCTGACAGATAGAAGCAATTAGAGGACCGCTTGAGCGCCATGGAGATTCAGAATATGCCGGGGCTGGATTTCGGAGATTTGGGATTGTCTTTTGGGGTAGTAATCCCACACAAGTTTAAGGCGCCTGCCTTTGCCAAATACGACGGGGCTTCCTGTCCAAAGTTGCATCTAAGGTCGTACGTAAGGAAGATCCAACCTTACACGGCAGATAAGAACCTTTGGATTCACTTCTTCCAAGATAGTCTTTCGGGGTCACAGCTTGAATGGTTCTACCAACTAGATGGAACTAGTATCCGACACTGGGAAGATTTGGCAACCGCATTCTACAGACAATATCAATACAATTCTGATCTCGCTCCTACGCGTACCCAACTTCAGGGTATGTCTCTAGGAACGGGCGAAGGGTTCAAAGAATATGCACAAAAATGGAGAGATTTGGCTGGCAGGGTGCAGCCTCCATTGACTGATCGTGAGCTGGTTGATATGTTTCTAGGGACCTTGTCTGGTCCATTTTTCAATCATTTGGTTGGTAACTCCTCCGCTGGGTTTACGGATTTGATTCTGACGGGTGAGAGAATTGAAGCTGGCATCAGGTCAGGAAAGATACAAAAAGCTGCCTCCGCAAGTACTGAGAAAAGGCCTTTCAAGAAAGAAGCAAGTGTCGTCTATGGTTCTAGAATACAGGTCAAGCCAGAAAGTCGCCAAGCCGTCAACGCCTTGGTCATTTCAAAACCTGTTGCTGCTCCTCAGCAGTACAATCAACAAAGAGGTGAAAGGCCCAAGAGGCAGTATACTCGGCTGAGTATGACCTTGTCACAAATTTTACCGCAACTGTTATCAACCAACTTGGTGACCATCAAAGAAGCGCCAAAGGTCGTGAATACTGCATCTCCTAAGTATAACCCAAATGCCCGTTGTGCTTATCATTCCGATAGCCCCGGGCATACTACTGATGATTGCTGGGCCTTGAGAAATAAGGTGCAAGACCTTATCGATGCGAAGGAAATTCAGTTTGAGGCGCCTGAGAGGCCAAATGTTGTAACTGCTCCTATGCCCCAGCATAGGGTGAATGCCGTCGAAGAAGATTTGTATGTTGTTTCGGTGAATGATGTTGCTACCCCTCTTTTTACTGTTAAGAGGAACTTACTACTAGCCGGTTTATTTCCGGGTTGTAGCAAGGGTTGCCTCCTGTGTGCTGTTATCCCTACCGGTTGTCCGCTGCTGAAATCAGGCATCCAAAGCCTGATGGATAGCAAAGAAATTCTGTTCAAGAAAACTGCTGTTCCATTTGTTTCCGCTGAAGAAGTATCTGTTGTCACAATTTACAATCCTACCAAAGCTCCCCCAAAGAAGCCAGTCCAAATTCTGTCTGTTGCACCCATCACTATTACTGTTCCGGGGCCTCTCCCCTATGAGTCTGATAAAGCAGTCCCATGGCATTATGGGGCCGACGTGTATGTGCTTGGAGTGAAGCAGGAGTTCAACACCGGTGCCAGTATCAGTAACATCACTGGTCCCGCCAAGATTACCCGCAGTGGCAGGCTCTTCTCGCCTGACATTGCACCGCCAGTTATCCGAAAACCTCTCATCATCACACCCGCAAGTGTGCATGTTCCAATTCAAGTTCATGTGTCTACTACTGCCTCCGAGTCCTCTGATACTCGGGGCAAAGAAGTTGTTACTGATTTGCCTGCCAGGACGGAGGCACCAAAAAAGACTGATGTGGAAGCCTCCCAACAAGAAATGGAGGAAATCCTTAAAATCATTAAAAAGAGTGACTTCAATGTTGTTTAACAGTTGGGGCATACCCCCTCCAAAATCTCTATGCTATCATTGCTGCTATGCTCAGAGGCCCATGCAAAAGCCCTGATTTCATTTCTGAAAATGGCCCATGTGCCGCAAGAGACCTCTGCAGATCAATTCACTGACTGTGTGGCCAATTTGACAGCCGACAATGGTTTGGGGTTCTCAGATGCTGACCTCACCGCCAAAGGGAAAAATCACAATGATGCCCTGCATGTTTCCATAGAATGCAGGGGCACTACTCTCGCACACGTGTTGGTGGATACCGGTTCTTCCCTGAATGTTTTGCCCAAGAAGGCATTGGATCGCTTTGATTGTGAGGGCCTGGAATTGAAGCCTAGTAACATCATTGTTAGAGCCTTCGACGGTTCTAAGAGGATGGTGCACGGTGAAGTAGACATTCCTATTCGTGTGGGTTCCTAAGTTTTCGACTCAACGTTATATGTAATGGATATTCGTCCATCTTATTCCTGCTTGTTGGGCCGACCCTGGATTCACAAGGTTGGGGCAGTAACATCCACTCTACACCAAAAGCTCAAATACCCTGTCAGAGGGAAAATTGTTACTGTGCAGGGTGAGGAGGAATACATGGTTAGTCACTTGAATTCATTCCGGTATATCGAGATGGACGGGGAGTTTATTGAAACCCCCTTTCAGCATTTTGAGGAGGTTCCTCCAACGTTGGCATCAACTGAAACAGTGGTTGAAGAAGACTTTCCGTTGAAGATGGCGTCCTTGAAGGATGCCCGGGTTGTAATCGAGAAAGGCAAATGTGCAAACTGGGGTCAGCTTCCTGACTTCACTCAAAAGAATGACAAGTTTGGGCTGGGCTTTACTGCAAAGGCTCAGAGGGCTGTGCGCAAGGAAAAGATCAGAAAGGCTCCGGTGTTTATCTCCAACCCAAGGGTGAATGCTATCGAGGATGACGTAGAGGAAGCAGAGTTTGACAGTTGGATCTATCCAACCACCAGCAACGGACCAAGCAACTGGACGGCAAAGGATTTTACACCTATTACATTTGTCACGTAGTAATTAATTCTTTTGATTTTCAATTTGTAACAAACAAATATGTTGAAAATTTTATTGGCTCGGTGTCCTACCCGGGGCATCGTAGCTCCATTTGTGAGGGCTTTTTGTATGACATTTCCATATATCATCAATCAAAACATTGAACGTTTGTTGCATTTCAAATCTTGTGCTCTTTTTCTTTCTGTGTTATATATTGCAAAACAGCTATATTTACACACACTCACTTATACAGGTTTCAATCCACTCTGGATCTCACTGGTAACAGCTTTGCTACCACCAGTTATGACTTCGAGAATCTGATCAAATTGGCCGAAGACGAAGGTGAAGATGATTGCGAAGTGCCTGGTGAACTCGCAAGACTGCTACTTCAAGAAGAGAGGGCTATTCAGCCGCATAAAGAGCCGGTGGAAACAGTGAACCTGGGTACTGAGACAGATAGAAAAGAGGTCAAGATTGGTGCCAATCTAGAGCTCAGCGTGAAGCAACGATTGATCCAGATGCTACATGATTACATGGAGATATTTGCTTGGTCCTATGAAGACATGCCTGGTTTGGATGCTGACATTGTAGTTCATCACCTGCCAACCAAGGAAGACTACCCTCCGGTAAAGCAAAAGGTCCGCCGTATGCGTCCAGAGATGTCTGAAAAGATCAAGGCTGAGGTTATGAAGCAATTCGACGCCGGGTTTCTAGCAGTAACTTCTTACCCTCAATGGGTTGCCAACGTGGTGCCAGTGCCGAAAAAGGATGGTAAAGTCAGAATGTGCGTCGACTACAGGGATTTGAACAGGGCAAGCCCCAAGGATGATTTTCCTATACCTCACATCGACGTTCTTGTCGACAATACCGCTCAACACAAGGTATTCTCCTTCATGGATGGTTTTTCAGGGTATAATCAAATCAAGATGGCTCCGGAGGATATGGAAAAGACTACCTTTGTGACTCAGTAGGGCACCTTCTGCTACAAGGTCATGCCGTTCGGGTTGAAAAATGCTGGGGCAACCTATCAACGTGCCATGGTTGCTTTATTTCATGATATGATCCATCATGAGATTGAGGTATACGTTGATGACATGATTGCAAGGTCTCAAACTGAAGAGGAGCACCTTGATCATCAGAGGAAGTTGTTTGACCGATTGAAGTTATACAAGCTGAGGTTGAATCCCAACAAATGCACCTTTGGGGTGAGGTCCGGAAAGTTGCTAGGTTTCATTGTAAGTGATAAAGGTATTCAGGTGGACCCTGCCAACGTAAAAGCCATACAAGAGATGCCAACTCCAAAGACAGAGAAAGAAGTCAGAGGCTTTCTGGGACGACTGAATTACATTGCCCGATTCATCTCACACCTAACTGCTACCTGTGAGCCAATCTTCAAATTACTGAAGAAAGATCAAGTAGTACGTTGGAACGATGAATGTCAGGCTGCTTTTGAAAAGATAAAAGAGTATCTCCAAGAACCACCCATTCTTATGCCACCAGTGGAAGGGAGACCTCTGATACTATACTTGACAGTGCTTGACAACTCAATGGGGTGTGTGCTGGGGCAGCATGACGAGTCTGGCCGAAAAGAGCACGCTATTTATTACTTGAGCAAAAATTTTACCGACTGTGAGTCTCGTTACTCACTGCTCGAGAAAACTTGCTGCGCTCTAGTATGGGCTGCTCGCCGGCTGAGATAGTATATGCTGACTCACACTACTCTTTTGATTTCAAAGATGGATCCCATCAAGTACATATTCGAAAAGCCCGCTCTGTCTAGAAGAATAGCGAGATGGCAAATGATCTTGACAGAATATGATATCCAGTATACAACTCAAAAAGCAATCAAAGGAAGTGTACTGGCAGATCATTTGGCACACCAACCTGTGGACGATTACCAATCATTGAACTTTGATTTTCCGGACGAAGATATCATGGTGGTAACTGACTGTGAAGTACCTGGACTGGATGAAGGACCTGAGGAAGGATCCCGATGGTCTATGCATTTTGATGGAGCCTCCAATGCTTTGGGTAACGGCGTCGGCGCTGTAATCATATCTCCCAAAGGAACTCATACTCCACTCACCGCCCGATTGTGTTTCAATTGCACCAACAACATGGCAGAATATGAGACATGTATCATGGGTCTACAAGCTGCAATCGACTTAAGGATCAAATTTCTGAGTTTCTTCGGAGATTCCGCTCTCGTGATCAATCAGATCAAAGGCGAGTGGGATACGAAACACCCAAATCTTATTCCTTACAAGGAGTATGTTTTGACTTTGCTTCCCCACTTTGAAGAAATAACTTTTGAGCACTTCCCAAGAGAGGAGAATCAGCTAGCAGATGCACTAGCTACGATGTCTTCAATGTTCAAAGTCAAATGGGACAATGAGGCTCCCCGGATCATTATCTGGAAATTGGACGAACCCGCATACTGCTGCGATCTTGAGGCTAAAGAGGTGACTGAAAAACCCTGGTATCATGAGGTGAAGAGGTACTTGGAAGCTCAGGAGTACCCTGAAGGTGCATCTGTCAATGACAAGAAGTTCATGAGAAGGTTTGCTGCAAAATTCTTCCTTAGCAACGGCATTCTCTACAAACGGAATCATGATTCAACTCTACTGCGTTGTGTGGATAAGGCTGAAGCAGAGAAGATCATGATAGAATTGCATGAAGGTACATTCAGAACACATTCCAGTGGACACACCATGGCAAAGAGAATCCTTAGGGCAGGATATTTCTGGTCCACCATGGAAGCCGATTGTTACCAACACTCTCGAACTTGTCATAAATGCCAGATCTATGCTAACAAGGTGCACATCCCTCCAGTTCCTCTGAACGTCCTGACGGCACCTTGGCCTTTTGCAATGTGGGGCATTGATATGATCGGTGAGATTCGATCGACGGCATCAAACAGTCATCGCTTCATCTTGGTAGCAATCGATTACTTCACGAAGTGGGTTGAGGCAGCTTCCTACGCCACGGTAACCAAGAGCGTCGTGGCACGTTTCATCCGGCATAACCTAATCTGTCGGTACGGCGTCCCGGAAAGAATAATTACGGACAATGGTACCAATCTCAATAACAAAATGATCACTGAGCTCTGCGAGCAATTCAAGATACAACACCACAACTCTTCTCCTTACCGACCGAAGATGAACGGGGCTGTAGAGGCAGCTAATAAGAATATCAAGAAAATTGTGCAGAAGATGACAGTGACCTATAAAGATTGGCACGAGATGTTACCGTTCGCTCTTCGTGGGTACCGTACCTCAGCAAGGACGTCAACCGGGGCAACGCCTTTTTCCTTGGTCTATGGCATGGAGGCAGTCTTGCCAATTGAAGTCCAGATACCCTCTCTCTGAATAATGAAGGATGCAGACCTGAGTGAAGATGACTGGATCCAGACTCGACTTGATCAATTAAACCTGATTGACGAAAAGAGACTCACCGCTATCTGTCATGGTCAGACGTATCAAAAACGGATGATCAGGGCATTTAATAAGAAAGTCAGACCACAAGAGTATCAAGTTGGGGACCTGGTAATCAAACACATCATCCTTCCTCAAAGTGATCCCCGGGGCAAATAGACCCCTACATACGAAGGGCCATTTGTGGTTAAACATGTGTTCTCAGGAGGAGCCATGATCCTAACCACCATGGATGGTGACGACCTTCCTCACCCCGCCAATGCAGACATAGTAAAAAGATACTACGCATGAATAAAAGACCCGCTAGGTTGACATACCTAGGCAAAAATAAGGGCTTCCCGGCGAACCAAAACTGTTCGGGCAAAAATAAGGGATGAAATAAAAAAAAATCTGTACACCCGGCAAGTCGAAAACCTGAAAAGGCGGCTTGGGCAAAAATGGGTATCCCGGTGGACTGAAAACCCGAAAGGGCGGTCCGGGCAAAAGTTAGGGATAAAAGCGTAACACTATGTCTCATTGGATCACATTGCATCCAGAATTCGGCATCAACTATCTGGCTCAGACTTCGGCATCGACCAATCAGCTTCATCTTCAACTAAGCAGCAAAGTGATGAGACGCTTGAAGACATAAAGGCGATAGCAGAGTTGGAACCTAGTGGGAATATTGTACACATAGATGTTTTGTTTCCTTTTCAAAATTGTAAATTCTATGTTATTCGGCGGCATTCTCTTACTAGGATGACAGCCTCTTGTACAAAAACGCCTATTCACAGGCAAATTTCAAAATCAATACAAATTCACTTTTCTATACAAATTGCCATTGTTTTTCCTTTTCTGTTTTGTCTTGCGGAGAACGTCCAAATGTTCATTTTTGATATATGCATTTGACATTAAATTGTTGATTCATAAATGTTTGCATATGAAACAAAAGACTAATTACAGGTGACATCAGAAACAGGGGCAATGTAGAGTTGTTTAATGCAGTCTGGTTGCTTTGTCCGCCAAGGTACCAAGGTAGAACCCAACTGAAAGATGTGATCAAGTTCTCTCAACTCCCCACAGAGTAAGACAAGATAGCAACATTCCCCGGCAGAATATCAATACCCCAGTGCAATTCTAAAAGTTTCCCCAGGAAAGTGGAATCCTTATCCCCAGCAGATCTTAAAGCTTATCCCCAGTAGATTCTGGAAGCTTGTCCCCTGCAGAGTACGGACGTCTCTCCCGAGCTTTATTTAAAGTTATTCCTCACAAGGGCTTATAACTGGGTTATCCTCAGCTAGTTGCCACGGAAGATCGTCCTCGGCAAAGTTCTTTCAATCCCCAGTGGAGTTCATCAAAATTCCCCAACATAACTTATCAACACCATCCCCAGCGGAGTTCACCATCAATATCTCCAGCGGAGTCCATCATTGAAATCCTCAGTGAAGCTCTCGTCAAACTTCAGCAAAGTATCTCTTCCACAGAGCAATTACCCTCAGAGTAATCTCTCCAGCAAGCGTATTCCTCAACAGAGTCATCTTCTCCTACCGGTGTATTCTTGCAACCATCATCCCCAGTGGAAGCGAAGAGCTCTACTCTTCAATATCAGCCCAGGATTTAATTCTTCGGCCGATCGTCAAGGATTTATTTTCCTAGACGAAAATACATTCATAAACATTTCACATTTCATACATCTTGCTTACATACATGATAAAGTGCATACAACACTATCTCATGTTGAACATCATGACATCATGCATTTCATACATCATGACATTGCATACAACTTATGTTTTTGCCTTTTCAGGGAAAAAGACAATCCAAAAGACAACTACCTTCAACTATCACATTTCCATATTCGATTCCTGTATCCAGCCAGGGCATATCTGTTGACCATATTTCCAGACTCGATTCTTGTATCTAGCCAGGGCACGTCTGAAGAGTTCGAAGATTCGATTCCTGTATCCAGCCAGGGCATATCTAGCAACTATCACATTTCCAGATTCAATTCATGTATCCAGCCAGGGCATATCTAGCAACTATCACATTTCCAGATTCAATTCCTGTATCCAGCCAGTGCATATCTGTTGACCATATTTCCAGACTCGATTCCTGTATCTAGCCAGGGCACGTCTGAAGAGTTATAAGATTCGATTCCTGTATCCAGCCAGGGCATATCTAGCAACTATCACATTTCCAGATTCAATTCCTGTATCCAGCCAGGGCATATCTGTTGACCACATTTCCAGACTCGATTTCTGTATCTAGCCAGGGCACGTCTGAAGAGTTCGAAGATTCGATTCCTGTATCCAGCCAGGGCATATCTAGCAACTATCACATTTCCAGATTCAATTCCTGTATCCAGCCAGGGCATATCTGTTGACCATATTTCCAGATTCGATTCCTGTATCCAGCCAGGGCACATCTGTGAGCAACCGGTTGTAGATTCGACACCTGTATCCAGCCAGGGCATATCTGCATGAGGATATTGAAGATCAAACACCTGTAACAGGCCATGAAAACATCTGTCTTTCTCAAATACACAAGTTCTCGCTAAGGAATCTCTTATGCGATCAACGCTTCCAAATGGCGTCTATAAGCCCATTCCCGACAAGGTTCGGTCACATTTCCAGATGGCATCTATAAGCCCATCTCCCTATCCACCATCTCTCCAAATGGCATCTATAAGCCCATTCCCGACATCACATTGCTTATACTCCAACACGCGAGTGCAAATTTCCGGGCACTCTAGTGTCCAATCTTCTTTTACCCTCGAGTCACGAAGGGCAAACTTGCCAATCTAACTCTTCAGGTTCAAGAAGATTGAACAGGGGCAACTGTTGTACCCCAAAATTTTCCCTCCCATTTCCTCAACATTTTCTCATCACAAGACCCTTGAAGATCAAGATCCAGTTAGGGTTTCCTCTGCTCAAGACTTCTCCTTGCACTGTTGACCCAAATTAGGGTTTGTGTTTGCACAAAGATATTTTGACCTAAAATGCCTAAGATGACTTTCATACTTCATGTTGGACTCCCAAGTTTATCCATACCAAGTTTCAAGCCTTGATTCCAAATTTTTCCCAGTCAATGGGACAGTTGACCTAGAAATCAACTATATTGGGGAAAAAGTCAACTGTGGCCAATTGACAGTCAAATCTCATGAAAATTGACCCACATCAACATTATGAACTCACATGGACCATTTGATCAAGTTTGGATCACAATTCCACAAGAAATTTGATCAGATCACCAAAAGGGCAAAATGGTCATTTTTAGGGTTTTGGCTGCACAAAGGCAATTTTTGACTGTTTGACCTAGCCAATGGCAAACCAAGCTCACATATGGACTCAAGGACCCCATGGAATTATCTTGACATGCTCAACAAGTTCAAAAGATCCCAAATACACAAGATTGACAGTTGAATTTCCCAGTCAATTGATCAATTTTGACTGTATACTGAAAAGTCAAACTTTGACTTTTTGGTCAAAATCAAGGGTCAAGATTCATTTTTCATCAAAACATGCCAAATCATGAAACTTTTCCATCAAGAAATCAAGAAATGCAAATTAGGGTTTGAAATGAAGATTTTTCATAACTTAGAATTTTTCTAAGTTATGAAAAACCCTAATTTTTTCTTAACTTTGCCCCACTTTCTCACCAAGATTCATTTGGAATCAAGCAAAAGTCAAAACATGAAAGTTGTATCCTATTGCATAATCTACAACTTTGATTCACAAAGTTTTCCCAAAATAAGCTTGTATCTCAAGTTACAATTTTTGGAATAGGGGTACTAAACCATTCTTAACTTAGTGAAATTTTGACCTTTTTAGGCAAGGTTTTTACCTAACTTCAAGACCATTTTTCACATACTTCCCCTTGGAATTTCAATTTTCATTTCAAAGATGGATTGTAGTACACATTCCAAGCTTTCCAAAATGTCCAAGAACTCATCAAATAACCTCATGGTTAGGGAGAATCGAATTTGGCAAGTTGGGAAAAAGTCACTTTGATTCATGGCCATGTACATGTTCATAACTTGTGCAATTTTTCAAATCAGCATGCTTCCCTTGATTACAGGCCTCTAAACCATCCAACACTCATAAATTTATGCAAAATCTTTGTGCCAAGACCATGTTCTATGTGTTCAAGCATTGCATGATGGATTAATCCCAAAATAGATAAAGCACTTTAACCATTTTTGCAAAAAGTGAGCTTTATGTCAAGTTGCAAATCAGCAAGTACAGATCAAATCTCTTTGGCACAAGATTATGAACAAAACACACTGATCAATGGGAAGGTTAGCAGCACATTAGGGGGGCCTCTAGCTGTCTAAAACTCAGCTTGACCTTTTCTTGCTTAAGTGTTAAGAAACCTAGCATTTGGTAACACAACTTTGATCTCAGCAATAGAACCCTTAAGCAAATACTTTGTACACATTCAAGACATCCTAACTGAGCTAGCACACGACTCCAATACCTCCATTGCCCTCTAGAACACAGAACCACCCTCAAGCTGCCCAAACAGAGCACCTGCTGCAGTTTGAGTGTCAACTCTCATCCCTTTCATGCATTCCTGCTAAAACCACATCAAACACATCCTACAACATCCCTTGAAGCTAATCCAAACATCAAACACGACCTGTAACTCCTCTAATCAGTTCCACCATTTTCACTTTCTTGTTTTGCAGTTGAAGTTCCATAGCTCGATTCAAAGTGTTTCAAAGCAAAGTAAAACTTGGAATAGCATCCCTGGACATCAAGGAAGCTGTACCAATCATCACCTTGCTCTGAAAGTACCTCTATCATCAGATACAACTTCAACTGAATAGGTATCTTCTTGAACTTCTAACTCTTAATGTAGGCATTGTTAGCTCTAGGTTTGTGAATAAAAAGTGTTCTACTCATGCCCCTGAATCTGTACATACTTTTACCTTCCATTTATTTTGCCTGAGCTATGAGAATTTAAGGTCTGAATGTTGATAAAAAGTTAGGTTAGGATTTGGGAATGATAAAATTCTCTCTCATTTCTGAGAGTTAGGATGAGTTCTTTACATATTTAGAATCGTGGCTTGATGATTAACATTTCTTATGTTGTAAGTTTGTGCTAAAACTCAAGGAATCAGGATGTTTGAATTCATGAACAAGGCGCGTGTTTTTTGAACAAGAACTGTCCAGAGGTTGAAGAAGAAGCCACGTGGGTTGGGCCTGCTTGGATATTTCTTTTCACACCATGTTTTTGGTTTTACACCCCCTGAGCCTATTTTGTTTGTTTTAATGATGTTTTGACTTTTCTTTTTTTTATCCTGACTTATTTGTTTTTGCTAATAATATTAAAAATATAAAAATAATTTTTTACACCATTTTTGAATTTATAGGCATTTATTTGTTTAGATTAGTTATTTGTATATAAATAAATATATAAACTTACTTTTATTTAAAAATACCAAAAATAATGTAAACACATTCATTTTTTTTTATTTTATCTTCTGAAATATTTTGTATAATATATACTTTCTTTTTATAAATATTAAATATTATTATTTTTGTATATAATACATATTTAGAAATTAATATATATATATATATATATATATATATATATATATATATATATATATATATATATATATATATATATATATATATATATATATATATATATATATATATATATATATATATATATATATATATATATATATATATATATATATATATATATATATATATATATATATATATATATATATATATATATATATATATATATATATATATATATATATATATATATATATATATATATATATATATATATATATATATATATATTTATTAGAATATTTAGTAAATAATACAAAAATATATACATTTTATTACTATTAATATTTAATAGTAAAAATACTTTTTTGACAAATATACTTCATTTTTATTTTATTTTGTAAATAATAAATAAATATTGTACATATTAAATAATTAATACATTTTATTTAATAAAATTAGGGTTTTGCCCTAAACATAAAAAACTCCAAAAAATAATACTTTTATTTTTGTTTATTTTGACATATAAAAATACTTTTTCCATACATACAAAAACCATTTTTGCATCTTGCATATTTATTCTTATTTCATTTAATTTATGCAATCAATTATCTTGTAAATATTCAATATTGATGTAATAGTTTAGGTTTAAATTCCTTGTCAAAAATCTCCATTTGAACATTTGTACCCCCCTTCCCATATATTGTGTTGTAATAGCTTAGTAAATTTATTTTTCGCACTTTATTGCTTTCTAATTATACCATGTTAGAATTAGGGTTTGTATGCGAAAACGACAAAAATAGTTTGACCTAATTTCAAGATAAACAAGCATGAAAATGGACAACACATATCACACTTGCACCCATAGGGTATTCCACTTGTTGCCTTCCATAAATGGGCCATGTTGCATGTTAGATATCTTTAAGCAAAACAAACAATCAAATGATCATAGTCCCTCGATGACGCTTTCGAAAAGTTGCCTAAAATGATCAAGTCCCTTTCAAGGAAGAATTGCCCAAAGATACTTGGCACCATTGCAATTATGATCTAAACGATGACCCACACCCGTCCCGTTAACATCCTAACATGAGATTATCCACCAAATACAATGGTGGAACAAACTTGTTAAAAGGGTTAAAACATAGCAATAATCTTTGAGAAATTTAGGAGTAGATAACCTCTTAGTTACTTGAATCAAACTTGCAAAAACAAAACACTTGCCTATTTTCTAAAACCACACCTCACAACACTTTCAAAACAAACTTTCAAAAACAAATGAAAACCTTTTCAAAAGACATACACCTTTGTATACATCCCAACATGGATCATTACAAAGGTTGCCACCACATTGGCCTCTTTTCAAAACAATTTTCAAATCCACACACACAAGAGCACCATTTCAAACAATTGAAAATTAAGGCAAGTTGATCTAAGAAAGTAACTAAGAGCCCATGGATAACCATGGATAGAAAGGGTGCTAATACCTTCCCTTTCTATAATCTACTCCCCGAACCCAAGAAAACATCTCAAAGGTTTTTGCTGTGCTTTTTAACCTTTCCTTAGGATAAAATAAAAAGTCGGTGGCGACTCTTGCTCTACCGAAACATTTGCGAAAACAAACGCAAAACCTCATAGTCAGTTCTCCCACCGTATCACACACTCCTCTCTTGGCAAGATGGTTTATTTCTCATCTTCCCCAATCTGTATTAAAAAATGAGCAAGGTTCAAGGTGGTCACAAAGGTTGATGACGCTCAAACATTCAGACATTCATTGGTGCTCCGGATCCAAAGAGAATGTTATCATTGTCGACCGTTGTGGAGAATTCCCTAATGTCCCTTTACTTGGCATTAGGGGAGGAATCACTTACAACCACTGTTTAGACTTAAGACAATTTGGTTATGCCCGAAGGGATGGCCTGCATGAGATGCTGATTCAAGGTTTGGTATTTGACTATGACAATGACGATCAAGGTCTTCGCCTGAGATTTATCCGAGCTTGGAGGATGTTAAACAAGGTGGATAGCAAGACTTTGGGGCACAAGAATTCCATCCCTCTTGAGCCTTACCTCAAATGGGTGTGAACTCGTGCTCAGAGTCTTATGATGCCTTACCCCTCCATCCTCCCGGTAATTATTGAGCCTGTTAAGGAGGGAGATGTTCCATACACTATCCTACATCCTGACATGCCCATCTCTCTTGAAGACTTACAAAGAGATTGGATACAACTTAAGGGATAGCGAGATACATTCGAAGCCCAATTATACGCAAGCGAGAAGAAGGTTTTGGAACTCACTAGGCTACTTCATGAGGAGCAGACTCTGAATGCCTACATTGCACAAAAGAGGATGCGTACTACCTTTTTATCTTAGAGTTTTTGTATTATTTTACCCAAGAAGGCATTGATGTACTCAAGCTTTAATCTATTAATATAACGTGTGCTTACTATTTGTCTGAAACAAATTTGAATCTTAAAATCCTTGAAAAACATTGCATATGCATTTACCATTCATCATAACATAAGCAGGTTTCTTGCAACAAGTCTCCTCATCTCTCTACTGTTTATTTCAGTAAGATGGATCTCGAGCAAACAGTGAAGGACCTCCAAGATCAGAATACACAGTTTCAACAGTTGCTCTTGACCCTATCCAAAGGACAAGAAGAGTTGAAGACTTTGTTGGCCGAGGAGAGGAAAAAGAAGACAAAGAAGGTAACGGGAGTCCTAAACATGGGAAGAAGATTTCATGAGTAGACAAGAAGGACCTTAAACTTTGCAATGACATCCGGTGAAAGAGACAATCAAGATGGGAAAGGCAAGGAAACAGTTGTCCCATCAGAATCAGAAGAGGAAGAGGAAGAAGAAGACTATTCTGAAGAATAATACCCTCCAGCTGATGACAAGTATAGACATCTCGAAGAGCGGTTGAGTGCGATGCAAATCCAAAAAGTGTCTGACTTGGACTTTGAGGAATTGGGTTTAGTGTCGGGGATTGTTATTCCTCCTAAATTCAAAGCACCTGTGTTCTCCAAATATGACGGAGTTTCATGCCCTAAAATGCATCTCTGGTCATATGTGAGGAAAATCCAACCCCATACCGCTGATAAAGACTTATGGGCACATTTCTTCCAAGACAGTCTGTCTGAAACTCAACTTGACTGGTTTTACCAACTAGAAATAGCCAACGTTCACAATTGGGAAGATCTTGTTGCAGCTTTCTATAAACAATACCAATACAATGCTGATCTAGCGCCTACCCATACTCAACTCCAGAGTATGGCCATGGTTTCCAATGAAGGTTTCAAGGACTATGCGCAAAAATGGAGAGACTTGGCTAGAAGAGTTCAACCCCCTCTATATGAGAGGGAATTGGTAGACATTTTCTTGGGCACCTTGTCTGGTCCCTTTGTTGTACCCCAAAATTTGCCCTCCCTTTTTCACAAGAAATCACAACCTCAGGGTTTTTCTCTGATTTTTCAGATTGGCTCAAGAATCGATCAAACAGACTTTTCTTTATCAGTCAATCCAGAATTAGGGTTTCCACTGATTTTGTTGAGATTGGATCAGGAATTGATCAGACAGATCTTTCTTTGGCAGTAATCCAGGATTAGGGTTTGTGCTCGCATTTCTCAGAAGAAACTGAATCCTCAGAAATTCAGTTAACTGTTACATTATTTTTACGCTTGTTCAAGATTACTGGTTGTTTCTCAAAACCTAAAAATCTGGGATAGGAGCTGAGACTTTTGTTTGGAACTTTGAGGCATTGGTTTGATCAGTGGAGTGAAAGGTTTATGGAATGCCTGTTTGTTTAACTGTACAACGCGCATGTTAATTGGAATGCCAGGCGTATTGTGATTAATGCAAGGTTGTGAGACGGAAAAGCTTGTTGATTATTTATTTCATCTGGATTAAAGTTATTGGGATACATTTCCAGTTATTTTAATTTAAGAGTCTTAAATGATTAAATAGACAATACAAGAAAAGATTGGAATATTTGACAGTAGAAAATTCTTTTTGACAAAGACTTTTTATTTATTTCAAATGTTGTTACAAATTTTATTCGAATATTGTAAGTTACAACTTATAATATTTAAAATAATATTTGTTTACAATAAGTGAAAAATAAATCTAAGCCTAATATTTTGAGATCTTCTACTTCCACTGCTTCATCTATCATCCAACTGGTACTTACCTGCAAAAGACAGAAGAAAAAGAAATCAACACAATTAACTGAAAAGAATTCTCAAGCAGATAAAAAGAAATCATCATTAAAGCTTGTTGGCCGGAATCAGAATGCTATTGGATTCATCATGTTTTTACTTTTTATCTTTGCAAATCACAAGAAGATTTCTCTTCTTGGTTCACAAAGAGAAAAGTAAAAAAATAAATTGCAAGAATAAAATTAACTCAAAATGCAAAAACATAGGCAAATTGCAAGGCAAAGCAAATGGTACTACAAACTGAGTTTCAAACTGCATTAGTCAAACAATAGCAAGGCAAACATGAGAAAGCATGGCAAGCTAACTACAAATGCACTAACCAAGTTGAATGTCAAACTAAGTTGCAAAGCTGTCAAAGAAAGTACACAGTGCAGAAAACAAGTACAGAAATTACAACAATGCAGCATGATAAACCAAGTTACAAGCAAGAGAGCTTGTCCTAGCCCTCATCATTTTCTGGCTAGCAGCTTTTCAGAATTAAATATAATAAGCAATTAAAAGTGCTTTTATGGAGAGAAAGAAAGAGAAGAGCTAGTGAAAAGAGGTTTGCAGTTTTGGCTAGAGGGCAGGCAAATTTTCAAGACAGCAAAAAGAAAATATATAACAGTCTAACAGTCCAGCAGAGAAACTGGAGGGAGATATAGAGCAAAAAACTGCTAAACCTCCCAAAAACACAACAGACCAGCAAGCCTGCCTCCAACTGAACCTGCATAACCTGAAGCCTGCTTCCAACAACACAAAAAACCAGAAGCAAGCTTGCTTCCAAATCCCAAATAAAAACAAGTTCAAGTCTGCCTTACCAAAAAAAAACATACAGTCCAGGCCAAACTGCTTCCCAAAACTCAACAAACTGCAAGCTAAAACTTTGAAACCTGAAGCCTGCCTCCCATAACCCACAGCAAATCTGCTTACCAAAAACTCAACAACCTGCTAAACTGCAAGCAAAAAACCAAAACACAAGCCTGCCTCCAAAATCACAAACCTGCGTTACAAACTTGAAAACCTGCACAAAAGCTCATAACCAATAGCAAACCAGTAGCAAACCTGCATAACAGGCCTGCAGAACTACAACTCACCACAAGCCTGTTTCCAAACTTATTCAAAGCTCAACAAACCTGTAAAACTAACAGCACGATCCAGGCCAAACCAAAATAGTCTACATTTCAAAAATTGCAATCAACAAGACTGTATTGCAAAACCTGCTTGCTCAGCTTACAAACCTGTAAAAACTGCATCTCAACATCACCAACAAAAATCTAAGAGGTATTGTTCATCATTGACAAAACCAGAAAGAGGAAGAGTTTAGAAGCAACAACAATAGCTAATCTCAGAATATCATCATCATTGACATCAAATAACTAACAAAGAGAGAGGAAGAGTGTAGAGGCAAAACAACAAAGAAGTTTCAGAATATAGCTTCATCATCAACGAATCATCAAGCCAACAAAAACATATCAAAAAAGGAAGAATTTTAGAAGTATATCCTTCATCATCAACAAGAGACAAAAGCAAGCAAGGTTTAAACAATATAGTTTTCAGAAACACGATCATCATCAAACGTTCAAAAAAAGAAGTCAAATATAGAGATACCAGAAGCAAGCAATCATCATCTTCCTCCGCCCTAAGCCTCCAAGGAGCGCCTCCGTCTCATCACATCTCTCTCCTTTCGTTTTCAACCCAGAAAACCGCCAAAGGTATAGTCTCTTTCTCTCAAACTTTCACTGCATCTCACACAGAAAACATCAAAGATTAAAACATTGCAAAATGATAAACATGCAAGAATCAAACGTTAAAACTGTAAAAGACCTAAAAAGATAACGAATCGTACCGTTTCTCTAAAAACTTTGGATCACGGTAAAGGGATAAGAAGTGGACGAAGGCGGCGCTCCGGTGGCTAGGGCATGGAGAGTATCAGAAGCTCATAGGCTTGGGAAAGACGGAGAGAAACGAAGAAGATGAGTGAAAGGAGGCGCCGCTGTAACCAAAACTGCAAACCCTAACCAAATGACATTAACCCTAAAACATTGTATGCCTCAGCTGGGCCTTTGCCCAAACAAATTGCTAAGCCCAATACTTCTGCTAAGCGCGCCTCCCCTTTTGGTTCATTCTGACTTATATTTCTCTCTTCTTCATATTTGGGCCACATTTCTATGAGGCCCATTATCTTTTTTCTCTTTCTTTAAATTTTTTTAAAATAATACTCTTTCACTTATTTTCTTTCTAAATGATTTCTTTTTTTTGTTAATGTGATCGGTGGAAATAGAACTGACTGTTTTTTGGAATGCTGGTTCGCGTTTGCGTTTGTTTTCGCAAAATGTCGCGGTAAGGAAGAGTCGCCACCGTCTTTTATTTTATCCAACAAGGAAAGGACAAAAGCACAGAAAAATTCCTTTTGAGATGTTTCTCGGGTTCGGGAGGTAGATTATAGAAAGGGAAGGTGTTAGCACCCTTTCTATCCGTGGTTATCCACGGGCTCTTAGGTACTTGCTCATTGTGTTTTCAAAAGTTTGCTTTTCTTTGTGATTGTGGGTTTGAAAAGAGTTTTTGTTTGAAAGAGAGTGTAAGTGCGAAAAGTTTTGTTTTTGTTTTCAAAAGAGCAAGTACTTAAGAACATCTACCTACTCAAAAAGGAATTAAACTGTGCAAATTTCCTTTAGACAGTGCCATCCCACTATTGAGGAGTAGGTAGCACCGTCGTTGGAGTTTTCGGGTCAATTCGGTTTAAGGGACATGTGGTCACTAAAGCAATGTTAGGACGCCTTAGCGGTAACCCTAATGTCTTAGATCATTTTTTTTATAAAGGCAGCCGTTTCGAGGCAACTTTGATCTTTAGACAGGAGGGCGACCTCTAAAACTTCCTATACTCAATGACCACGTTCAAGGCAACCAAGTGAGGCGTACCCTAGAGTGGCATGTGCAAATGTGTCAATTTTCAGTTATGTTATCTTTGTACATGTTATGGTGAGCTACGGTTGATTTTAATTTAAGATAGATCTTGTCATGCATAGCCTATTATTCATACATCTAGCAGTTAATGGTTGCGGAAAATAAAACTAAGCTATTACAAGGCGTCGGGTATTTTCATCACCAAAAACAAACCCTTGAAAAAGTAAATGCGAAAAATAAATAAAAGCGGTAAAAAGTCCTAAGTTAAAAACTATTACATCCTCGGAGCAATTACATTATATGGATCAAAAAATCATACGCGCGAGAAAAATTGAATCGGAGAGCTTTAGGGTTTTAACCCTTTTTTTTAAGAAAGAAGGAGATTTTTGTTACTTTTTGCATTTAATTAAATTAAACCTAAACTAATTAATTAATTAAATAAAAGAGGATATTTTTTGGGTTTTTGAATGTTTAAGGAAATAAAAAATAAAATGATTAAATATATTAAAAACCTAATTCTACATCAATTTTAATTTATAGCAAAAATATTAATGTTATGCCTAATTAAAACTAAACAAATTATGTCAATATTTATTTACAAAAATAATAATGAAATTAAGTTTAATAAATAAAAATATTATATTTTTTGTTTTCTGATTTTTTTTTGTTATAAAAAAAGTTAATTAGTTAATTGGTTAATTAAATAAAATAATAAAATTAATTAGGTAAAAGAAATATAGAAAAAAAAGGCAAACCAAAAAGGGGTCTGGGCCTAGAAAGGGGGTTCATTCATCAGAATTCCAGGCCCAAACGTGAGAAGCCTGGTTGGACTTTCAGAATCCAGCGCGTGCTTGTTGACCAGGGAGCATGGTAGTCCTTCAATCCTAGCCACTGGATCAGATCTGGAGCCACTTGGAGAACATCTGGATGAGGGCGTATGATGGGCCCTGCTTTGAGTGTTTCATGGAATTTCCTGAAACAAAATTGCAATAATGTTTTGGAGGACCTGGGATTCGAACCCAGGTCCCAATGCTCATTGGACGTTCGCCCCTGCCACTACACCACTATGATGCTTTTGTAATAATAATAAACAACAAATAATGTATATCAAATAAACACTTATGCTTGGAAAAAAAATATAAAAAGCGCGTTAATTTCAAACCGGCCAATGGGAGGGCGACGTGTGGTCGTCTTCTTCCCCAAACCCTGTGTTTTTTCCTGCGGATTTGATTCCGCATCAAAATCCGTGGCTTATTTCTAAAATCCACCCTAGGCTATGAAAATACCATCTAAGGCCATGGCTGACCTCGTCTCTCCCTCCTGAGTATCCTTGTACCAATTATTCATCTTGATTTTGCCTGTATGAAAAACGCCTAAAACACAAGAACATGAACCCTAGGTTCGAACATCATGATACAGAGGCCAATAATGAAATCGAATAATGCAAAAATGTTCTAAATCAAATAACAAACATGAATATGCCAATATTTTGAAGAAAAAGTGCAAGAACTGGAAGTTGGGATTCCATGTCCAGAGGTCCATTCGTGACGACTTACAGTGCGATATAGGTGATGAAAAAGCCTGGTTTTGATTGCTATAGCACCACTGGATGTCAAGGAAGGGAGTTGCATTCTTCTTTTTGTCTGAAAGCACCTCCAATATCGCTTTTGGTCTCACACTTTTTCAAGGATTTTTCAGTTTTGGTATGGCCGTTTTAACAGAGCTTCAATCGTGAATTAGGTTTGTATGGCTTGTGTATGTATAAGGCAATGACTTTAGGTCAAGAGTTGGGCCAATATCCATGTACATTCAAGGTTTAGGATTTGATTTTATCACCATTGTTAACCTTTCCAAAAATAGGCCAAATCTGAGATTTTATGCACAAATAAGCCTTAGCACGATTTGGTTGGTTGTCACATGATGTTTGCAAGCTGTACAAATCACAAAGATCCCTTTTCAATAATTTTTGGATTTTATTTGATTTAATATTGATTAATAATGAATTAAATCAATAAAAATGAAATAAAATAGAAAAAATAAATTTTTGGTCATGAAATTAAGCATGGGATACGTGTGTGGCATGACAAGACTAAATCAAGTGGAAAAAGTGGGCCCTTTTGACAAAAATTGGAATTTTGAGGATAGTTGACTTTTGGCAAATTTGGAAAAATGCCCAACTTCAGCAATGCATAACTTCCTCAATTTGGAACTTTTGGAGGTGTTCTTGGACTTTTTAGAAACCTTGAGATGTCCTCTAATCAACCCTTTTTGTCTCATCTCATTGTGATCTTCCATTCTCAAGTTATAAGCTTTGGCAAAAAAGGTGTTTTTGTTGACTTTCAAAAATGACCTATAATGTCCAAATTTGTAACTTCTTGTGAGTGAATTTTATGATCTTGGGGTATGAATATGGATTGTAGGAAATTGCATCCTCTTAAAAATTAGCTTTGTATGGGTCATTTCTCATAAAGTATGAGAAAGTTATGCTTGGTCAAAGTTGAGTTGACTTTTCCTACAAAACCCTAATTTAACAACTTTTGAATCTTGATGAATCTTGAGCAATCCTTGATGAATCATGATAAACCCTTGATCAAATGATGAATTATCCTTCAAAATTATAATGTTGACAAAAAATCTTGAGGTTTGACTATATGTAGGCCACAGTTGACTTTTGACCCAGCATAGTCGATTTTTGGGCCTCTTGAGCAATTGGCTGACCAAAGTTTCTCTGCAAGGCTTGAAATTTGTCATGGATGAACTTAAGAACATATTAAGACATTGGGAAGAACTTGAGGCCATTTGGATATGAGGACCTTAATGCAACACAAAACCCTAATTTTGACTTGACTGCCTTAGGAGGTGATTTGACTGTACAACCCTTGAGCCATTTTGAGCTATTTGAAAATCATTCTTGACATGTCTTGAGGAATATGGGAGGGCAAATTTTGGGGTACAACAGTTGCCCCTATTCAATCTTCTTAGACCTGAGGATATAGATTAGCTTGCGTGCCTTTCGTGATCCGGGTGGAAGATGATTGAACACTAAAGTGCCCAGAAATTTGCGCTCGCATGGTGTAGTATCAGTGTTGTGATGTCGAGAATGGGCTTACAGATGCAATTTGGAGAGATGATGGATAGGAGGATGGGCTTATAGATGCCACCTGGAGGTTGTTGGTAGGTAGTTTTGTCTTTGTTGACGGGTTATCTTCATTGACGGGTTATCTTCATTGACAGGTTGTCTTCATTGACGGGTTATCTTCATTGACGGGTTGTCTTCATTGACGGGTTGTCTTCATTGACGGGTTGTCTTTATTGACGGGTTGTCTCCTTTGACGGGTTAGCATCAGAAAAATCTTTAGGAATCGATTTAGCTGATTTTGTCTCCATTGACTGGCTTTGCCTCGGAAAAATCTTTAGGAATCGATTTAACTGATTTTGTCTCCATTGACTGAATTGGCCTCAGAAAAATCTTTAGGAATCGATTTAACTGATTTTGTCTCATTTGACTGCGTTCGCATCAGAAAAATCTTTAGGAATAGATTTAGCTGATTTTGTCTCCATTGACTGCGTTCGGATCAGAAAATCCTTTAGGAATCGATTTAACTGGTTTTGTCTCCTTTGACTGACTTGGCTTCAGAAAAATCTTTAGGAATCGATTTAACTGGTTTTGTCTCCATTGACATAATTTAAGAATTTAGTTGCGTCTTTCCTGAAAGGTAAAGGTCAGTCATATGCAATGCATGATATGGATCGAGCAATGATTTTCTCAACATAAATGAGATTGTATGATATGATGCGTATACGCATGTATCATGATGTATGAAAATGTGATGTTTTAGCTGGGGAAAATAAATCCCGGATAGCTGCTGAAGAATGATGTTGAATTCTTTGCTCCCACTAGGGATGATGAATGAAGGTGATAAACTTGCAGGAGAAGATAACTCCGTTGGGGGATTACTCTGTGGGGAAGAGATACTTTGCTGAGATTTTAACGATAACTCCGCTGGGGATTCCGTTGATAAGCTCTGTTGGAGATTTTGATGATGAACTCCGCTAGGGATAGAAAGAACTTCGCTGGGGAGGATCTTTAAGTTGCAATTTGCTGAGGATAACCCAGTTAGACTCTTGTGGGGATAATCTCTGAATTTGGCTGAGGAGATGCATTTGTATTCTGCAGGGGACAAGCTTCCAGAATCTACTGGGTAAGATGATTCAATTCTCTATTGGGGAAGCCCTTTTTTAGACCGCGCTGGGGAAATGGCTCCACTGGGGGTATCTTGTATTCCACCGGGGAACATTCTTATATTTCGTTGAGGAATATTAAGACTGTCGGGGATGCTCTCTATACTTACTGGGGAATATCTTTATACTCCGCTGGGGATCATTAAGACCTTCTAGGAATACCAAGCCTTTTTAGGGCTGATGATAGGCCAACTCTGCTTGGGGGAGAGTATTGCTGATTCGTCCATGATTGCAGGTCTCAGTGGGGAGAGCTTCCCTTACTGTCTTACTCTGCGGGGAGTGAAGGTATCTTGGTCATATTCTTCAGCTGAACCCACTTTGGTACCTTGGTGGACAGAGCAACTAGACCTTTTAGACAATTCTTATTGCCCCTACTTCTGATATCACCCGTAATTAGTCCTTTGTTTCGCATGCAAATATTTATGAGCAGCAATTAATGTCAAATGCATATATCAAAAAATTAACATTGGACGTTCTTTGCAAAACAAAACAGATAAAGGAAAAAAACAATTTGCAATTTGTCTGAAAAATGAGCTTGTATTGATTTTGAAGTTTGCCTGTAAATAGGCGCTTTTGTACAAGAGGCTGACGTCCTAGTAAGAGAACGCCTCCGAACAAATAGGGTTTATACAATTTGTAAAAAGAAAACAAAACAGCTATGTGAATAATCCCACTGGGTTCCAACTCTGCTATCGCCTTTATATCTTCAAGCATCTCATCACTTTGTTGCTTAGTTAGAGATGAATCTGATTGATTGGTGCCGTCCGAGCCTGATAGTTGATACCAAAGTCTGGATGCAGGGTGATCCAATGAGACATAGTGTTACGCTTATCCCTAACTTTTGCCTGGACCGCCCTTTCGGGTTTTCAGTCCACCGGGATACCCATTTTTGCCCAAGCCGCCTTTTCAGGTTTTCGACTTGTCGGGTGTACAATTTTTTTTTATTTTCATCCCTTATTTTTGCCGGAACCCTTTTGGTTCGCCTGGAAGCCCTTATTTTTTCCTAGGCTAGTCAACCTAGCGGGTCTTTAAATTATGCGTAGTATCATTTTACTATGTCTGCATTGACGGGGTGAGGAAGGTCGTCACCATCCATGGTGGTTAGAATCATCGCTCCTCCTGAGAAGATGTTCTTAACCACAAATGGCCCTTCGTACGTAGGGGTCCATTTGCCCCTGGGATCACCTTGAGGTAGAACAATGCGCTTGATTACCAGGTCCCCGACTTGATACTCTTGTCGTCTAACTTTCTTGTTAAATGCCTTGATCATCCGTTTTTGGTACGTCTGACCATGACAAATAGCAGTGAGTATCTTTTCGTCGATTAGGTTTAGTTGATCAAGCCGGGTCTGGATCCAGTCGTCTTCGCTTAAACCCGCATCCTTCATGATCCGGAGAGAGGGTATCTGAACTTCAATGGGCAGGACTGCCTCCATGCCGTATACCAAGGAGTAGGGTGTTGCCCCTGTTGACGTCCGTGCTGAGGTACGGTACCCATGAAGAGCAAATGGTAACATCTCGTGCCAATCTTTGTAGGTCATTTTCATCTTCTGCACAATATTCTTAATGTTCTTATTAGCTGCTTCTACAGCCCCATTCATCTTCGGCTGGTAGGGAGAAGAATTATGATGCTGTATCTTGAATTGCTCGCAGAGCTCAGTGATCATCTTGTTGTTAAGATTGGTACCATTATCCGTAATAATCCTCTCTGGTACACCATATCGACAGATCAGGTTGTGCCGAATGAACCGTGCCACGACGTTCTTGGTTACGGTGGCAAAGGAAGCTGCTTCAACCCACTTTGTAAAGTAATCAATCGCTACCAGGATGAAGTGATGCCCGTTGGATGCCGTAGGTCTGATCTCGCTGATCATATCAATTCCCCACATTGCAAAAGGCCAAGGTGTTGTCAAGACGTTCAAAGGAACTGGAGGAATGTGCACTTTATCAGCATAGATCTGGCACTTGTGACATGTCCGAGAATGCTGATGACAGTCGGCTTCCATTGTTGACCAGTATATCCTGCCCGAAGGATTTTCTTTGCCATGGTATATCCACTGGAATGCGTTCCGAAGGTACCTTCATGCAGCTCTGCCATGATCCTTTCTGCTTCAACTTTATCCACGCAACGCAGTAAGGTTGAATCATGGTTACGTTTGTAAAGAATGCCATTACTGATGAAGAACTTGGCCGCGAACCTTCTCAGAAACTTCTTGTCATTAACAGACGCACCCTCGGGGTATTCTTGAACTTTAAGGTACCTCTTTACTTCATGATACCAAGGTTTTTCTATTACCTCTTCAGTCTCAAGATCACAACAATATGCAGGTTCATCCAATTTCCAAATAATGATCCGGGGAGCCTCGTTGTCCCATTTGACTTTGAACATAGAAGACATCATAGCTAGCGCGTCCGCCAACTGATTCTCCTCTCTTGGTAAATGTTCAAAGGTTATCTCCTCGAAATGGGGAAGCAACGTCAATACATACTCCTTGTAAGGAATAAGATTTGGGTGTTTTGTATCCCACTCGCCTTTGATCTGACTGATCACGAGAGCGGAATCTCCGAAGACTCTCAGAAACTTGATCCTTAGGTCAATTGCAGCTCGGAGACCCATAATGCAGGCTTCATACTCCGCCATGTTATTGGTGCAGTTGAAATATAGTCGGGCGGTAAACGGAGTATGAGAGCCTTTAGGAGATATGATCACAGCGCCAATGCCATTACCCAAAGCGTTTGAGGCTCCATCAAAGTACATAGACCATCGGGAACCTTCCTCAGGTCCTTCATCCGGTCCAGGTATCTCACAATCAGTTACTACCATGATATTCTCGTCTGGAAATTCAAAGTTCATAGACTGGTAATCATCCACTACCTGATGTGCTAAATGGTCTGCCAACACACTTCCCTTGATTGCTTTTTGAGTCGTGTACTGGATGTCATATTCAGTCAAGATCATCTTCCATCTTGCTATTCTTCCGGACAAGGCAGGCTTTTCGAAGATATACTTGATTGGATCCATCTTTGAAATCAACAGAGTAGTGTGAGTCAACATATACTGTCTTAGCCGGCGAGCAGCCCATGCCAAAGCGCAACAAGTTTTCTCGAGCAGTGAGTATCGGGTCTCACAGTCGGTAAACTTTTTGCTAAGGTAATAAATAGCATGCTCTTTTTGGCCAGACTCGTCATGCTGACCCAGCACACACCCCATTGAATTGTCAAGTACTGTCAAGTATAAGATTAAAGGTCTCCCTTCAACCGGTGGCATAAGAATGGGTGGCTCCTGGAGATACTCTTTGATTCTTTCGAAAGCGGCCTGACATTCATCGTTCCAACGTACTACTTGATCTTTCTTCAGTAGCTTGAAGATTGGTTCACAAGTAGCAGTTAGGTGCGAGATGAATCGGGCAATGTAGTTCAACCGTCCTAGAAAGCCTCTGACTTCTTTCTCTATCTTGGGAGCTGGCATCTCTTGTATGGATTTCACTTTGGCAGGGTCCACTTGAATACCTTTGTCGCTTACGACGAAACCTAGTAGTTTTCCAAATCTCACCCTGAAGGTGCACTTGTTCGGGTTTAATCTCAGCTTGTACAACTTCAACCGGTCAAATAGCTTCTGTAGATGGTCAAGGTTTTCCTCCTCAGTTTGGGACCTTGCAATCATATCATCGACGTATACTTCAATCTCATGATGGATCATATCATGAAACAGAGCAACCATGGCACGCTGATACGTTGCCCCAGCATTTTTCAACCCAAAAGGCATGACCTTGTAGAAAAAGGTACCCCACTGAGTAACAAAAGTGGTCTTCTCCATGTCTTCGGGAGCCATCTTTATCTGATTATAACCGGAGAAACCGTCCATGAAGGAGAATACCTTATGCTGAGCAGTGTTGTCAACCAGAACGTCGATGTGAGGCAGAGGGAAGTCATCCTTAGGGCTCGCCCTGTTCAAATCCCTGTAGTCAACACACATTCGGACCTTACCATCTTTCTTCGGTACCGGAACCACATTGGCAACCCACTGAGGGTAAGAAGTCACTGCTAGAAAACCGGCATCAAACTGTTTCATAACTTCGGTCTTGATTTTCTCAGACATCTCTGGACGCATACGGCGGACCTTCTGTTTTACCGGAGGGCAGTCTTCCTTGGTAGGCAGGCGATGAACCACGATGTCAGTATCCAACCCAGGCATATCTTCGTAGGACCAGGAAAAGATCTCGACATAGTCATGCAGCATCTGAATCAACCGCTGTTTCACACTAAGCTCCAGATTTGCACCGATCTTGACTTCCTTCTTGTCTGTCTTAGTACCCAGATTTACTGTTTCCACTGGCTCTTCATGTGGCCGAATGGCCCTCTCCTCTTGAAGTAGCAGTCTTGCAAGCTCACCAGGAACTTCACAATCATCTTCACCTTCGTCTTCGGCTAAGTTGATCGGATTTTCAAAGTCATAACTGGCAGTAGCAGAGTCGTTACCAGTGAGATCCAGAGTGGATTGGGACTTGTATATGTGAGTGTGTGTAAATAGTTGTTTTGCAATATATAATAAAGAAAGACAAGGAGCGCAAAATTTGAAATGCAAGAAACGTCCAATGCTTTTATTAATGATATATGAAAATGGCACACAAAAGCCCTCACAAATGAAGCCATGGTGCCCCGGGTAGGACACCGGGCCCTAAAGTTTCAAAACACTGTCTGTTACAAATTCAAAACAAAAGAGTTCATTACTGAGTAACAAAAGTAATAGGGACGAAGTTCTTTGCCGTCCAGTTGTTTGGTCCACCGTTGGTCGTAGGGTAGATCCAAATGTCAAATTCAGATTCCTCCACGTCATTTTCGATGGCATTTACTCCCGAGTTGCTGATGAACACATGAGGTCTTCCAATCCTTGCACTACGAACAACCCTTTGAGCTTCTGCATTGAAACCCAGACCAAACTTGTTAGTCTTCTGAGTGAAATCAGGAAGTCGGCCACAGTTTGCACACTCACCCTTCTCAATAACAGCCCGGGCATCCCTTAAGGAAGCCATCTTCATAGGAGAACCTTCAATCACAGTCTCAGCTGATGCCAGTGTCTGAGGAACCTCTTTGAAGTGTTGGAATGGGGTCTCAATGAATTCCCCATCCATCTCCACATATCGGAATGAGTTGAGGTGGCTGACCATGTATTCCTCCTCCCCTTGAACTGTCACAATCTTCCCTTTGACCGGGTACTTCATCTTTTGATGGAGTGTTGAGGTCACAGCTCCAGCCTTATGGATCCATGGACGACCCAGCAAACAAGAATAGGATGGCCGAATGTCCATCACGTAGAATGTAGAATTGAAGACCTGGGAACCAACCTTGATTGGAATATCAACCTCACCATGCACCATCCTTTTAGACCCATCAAAGGCCCGGACAACAATGTTACTTGGCTTTAGCTCCAAACCTTCACAATCCAACCTGTCTAGAGCTTTCTTGGGTAAGACGTTCAACGAAGACCCCGTGTCAACCAACACATGTGCGAGAGTAGTGCCCCTGCATTCAATGGAGACATGCAGGGCATCGTTATGGTTCTTCCCTTTAGCAGTCAGATCAGCATCGGAGAAACCCAAACCATTATCAGCAGTTAAATTGGTCACACAATCGGTAAACTGATCAGCTGATGCCTCTTGTGGCACGTGGGCCGTCTTCAGGAAGGTAATCAGAGCCTTGGCATGGGCCTCTGAACATAACAACAGTGATAACATAGAAATCTTAGATGGGGTTTGCCCCAGTTGCTCAACTACATTATAATCACTCTTTTTAATGATCTTCAGAATCTCTTCCATCTCTTGTTTGGAAGCTTCAACAGTGGTTGTCTTTGGCGCCTCCGTTTGGGCAGGCATATCAGTGGCGATCCCTTTGCCCCGAGCATCAGATGACTCAGCAACAGGGGTAGAAATAGGAACTTGATCAGGAAGGGAAGTAGGTACACTTGCAGGTGAAGTGACAACAGGTCTTCGGGCAACTGGTGGAGCAATATCAGGTGAGAAAAGTCTACCGCTGCGGGTGACTTTGGCAGGCCCAGTAATGTTGCTGATGTTGGTATCAACATCAAACTCTTGCTTAACTCCAAGAACATAAACATCTGCCCCATAGTGCCAAGGGACAGCTTTGTCGGATGTATAGGGGATGGGCCTCGGAACAGTGATGATTATAGGTGCAATCTTCTGAACAGGCGTAATTCTGACAGGCTTCCTCGAGGGAGCCTTGGGAGAATTGTTGAAAATGGTAACAATGGAAACTTCTTCAGTAGGGGTGGCAGGAACAACAATCTTCTCAAACAGGATCTCCTTATTATCCATCAGGTTTTGGATGCCTGACTTCAAAGATGGGCAACCAGTAGGTGAAACAGAACACAGATGGCAACCTTCACCGCATCCCGGAAATAAACCGGCTAGCAACAGGTTCCTCTTGACGGTCATCAGCGGGGTAACAATATCATCCACAGAGGCTACAAACAAGTCTTCCTCTACAACATTTGCTCCATGTTTGGGCATGGGAGCAGTCACAACATTAGGCCTCTCGGGCGCCTCAAACTCAATCTCTTTTGTATCAATCAGGTCTTGGACCTTATTCTTCAAAGTCCAACAATCATCCGTATTATGCCCCGGACTCTCAGAATGATAAGCACAGTGGGCGTTGGGGTTATACTTTGATGATGTAGTATTCGGATTCTTTGGGGCTTCCCTTAGAGTTACCAAATTGGTCTTCAGTAACTGCGGCAATATCTGAGACAAAGTCATGCTGAGACGAGTGAATTGCCTTCTAGGTCTCTCTTCCCTTTGTTGGTTGTGATGCTGAGGATCACCGGCAGGTTTCGAAATAACAACCGCGTTGACAGCTTGGCGTTGTTCCGGTCTATTCTGTCTTCTTGAGCTGTAGACCGCACTGGACTCGTTCTTAAATGGTTTCTTCTCGGTGCTCGATGAGGCACCCTTTTGTATTTTCCCAGCCTTAATACCTGCTTCAATCCTCTCACCAGTCAAGATAAGGTCTGTAAACCCGGCTGAAGAGCTTCCAATCAAATGGTTAAAGAATGGACCAGATAAGGTCCCCAAAAACATATCAACAAGTTCACGATTGGCTAGAGGTGGTTGTACCCTTCCGGCAAGATCTCTCCATTTTTGAGCATATTCTTTAAATCCCTCACCCGTCCCCATTAACATACCCTGGAGTTGGGTACGCGTAGGAGCGAGGTCGGAGTTATACTGGTATTGCCTATAGAACGCAGTAGCCAAATCCTCCCAGCTGCGGATACTGGCTCCATCCAACTGATAGAACCACTCAAGCTGAGTCCCTGAAAGACTGTCTTGAAAGAAGTGGATCCATAAGTTCTTATCAGCAGTATAAGGTTAGATCCTCCTCACATATGACCGGAGGTGCAGCTTTGGACAAGAAGCTCCATCATACTTGGCAAAGGCAGGTGCCTTAAACTTATGGGGAATCACCACCCCAGATGATAAACCCAGATCTCCGAAGTCCAGACCGGGCACCTTCTGTAATTCCACAGCGCTCAAACGGTCTTCCAGCTGTTTGTACTTATCCTCAGCAGGAGGATACTGTTCTTCATCATAGTCCGTCTCGTTGTCGGAGACTTCAGGGCTAGGAGCCTTCCTTTCTTGTGGGCTATCCTTCCCTCCAGATGAGGTGGTTAGCTCAACTTCATTTTGCAGCCCGTTTCCAAACCTGCGTCCGGTGTTGAACAAGACGGTCCTCTTCTTCTTCTTCTTCCTCTCTTTCAGAATCAGGGTCTTCAAGTCCTGCTGACCCTTAGCTAGGCTCATAACCAACTCTTGAAATTGGGAATTCTGGGCCTGGAGGGCCTTGATAGCTTGCTCAGTGGAAGGTTCAGTAGACATGATGATTGCTAAAATAAACAGCGAAGAAGATGAGTGACCTGTAAAAAGGGTACCTGTTATGCATATGATGAATGGTATGCTATTTATGTGATGCATTCAAGGGTTCAAAAATTCAAATTCGCTGCAGACAAAAAAGAACACACGTCATATTAAGAAGTAATTTGTTTAGTACATTAGTGCCTCATGGGCGAAATATTACAAAATACTTAATGTAAAAAGACATTGCGCATCCTTTTTGGAGCGATGTAAGTGTTGAGGGTCTCTTCCTAGTGAAGTCGGCGGGTGAGCTCTAAAACCTTCTTCTCACTGGCATGTAAGCTGGCTTCAAGAGCATTTCGTTCTTCCTTGAGTTGGATCCAACTCTTTTGCATTTCTTCCCATGATGTTGGCATGTCAGGATGTAGAATGGTGTATGGAACCTATCCTTCCATAATAGGCTCTTTGATCACGGGGAGAATGTGAGGATATGGCATCATAAGATTCTGGGAGCGGGTTCGTACCCACTTGAGGTAAGGCTCAAGGGGGATGGAATTCTTGTGCCCCAGTGTCTTACTATCTACCTTGTTAGGCATCCTCCAAGCTCTGATGAACCTTTGTAGAAGTCCTTGCGCATCGTTGTCGAAGTCAAAAACTATGTCAGGAATCAGCATGTCATGAGGGCCATCCCTCTGAGCATATCCAAATTGTCTCAAAGCCAGACAGGGGTTGTAGGTAATGCCTCCTCTAATTCCAAGTAAAGGAACATTAGGAAATTCTCTGCAACGATCAATGATAGTGACATTTTCTCTGGACCGAGAACACCAATGTACATCAGAATGTGTGAGGGTCATCAATCGTTGTGACCACCTTAAACCCTGCTCATTCTTCAAAACTGATTGTGGAAGGTGAGAAATAAACCACCTTGCCATGAGAGGAGTATAGCACATGAGAACACCTCTTTTCCTCATTGTTCATGTGTAAAATGAGTGGAGGATGTCCCCAAGCAATGTAGGTATGGGATTCCTGGACATAAAAATCTTGATAGCGTTCACATCTATAAGTTGATCAGGATTTGGGAACAACACCAACCCATAGATAAGGAGTGCCACAATCTCTTCAAAGGCTTGTAGATCAAGAGAATTCCAACATTCTTGTGCCTTCTCAAACAGAAACTTTGCCAAGAATGCCTTGATACAACTTCTGATTTCCCAATGCCCCTTGATGTCAGATGGTTGCAAATGTAATGCTTGAGCAACATCTTCAAGTTTTAGTTCCTTTTCCGTACCGTTGTAGGGTAGTTGACTAAGAATAGGAATTCTCAGAAGTTGAGAGAACTCCTCCAAAGTAGGCACCAATTGATAATCAGGGAATGTAAAACAGTGGTGTAGGGGGTCAAAGAACTGAAAGAGAACTTTTATCATGTCTTCTTCAATGTTGGTGTTGACCAGGCTGAGGAGTCTACCATGTTTTTCATTGAAGAGAGAGTTCTCGGGAATCCTGGATGTAAGCTCCTTGAGTTGAGGAGGGATCCTTACAAGGTTGACTTGAATTATTTTCCTGCGGAGAGACTCCATGTCCTATAAAACAAGAACAAAGATGAAGATCCAAACCCTTGAAATAGTTAGCAAATGCATATGATGCTTTATGATGTTATGTACATGTATGCAAAAGTAAGCAAGTGTATATACAGACAGTCATATTCACACAAAGCAAACAAGTCCTTAGGTTTAGGCTTGCATGGGGTTCGTAGGTAAGTACCCTTTTGAAGTTAGTTGGCTCAAAACATGTCCTATAAATAGTAACCGGGTTCTAAGGAGCTCAATATCATTGGATTGTTTTCTATGTTCATTGTTTTGATTTAGCCACTTAACTGGCGACCAAAATATTCCAAGAAAACAACCCTCAATGAGTGTAGTATCGAGTATCTACCAACTTCGGACTGCACCAAAGTCGGTCATCTCACTACTCCTAAAAAGGCCAGGATGGTCAAGTAAGGTTCTAAGGTCAGTTGATGCTTCGTGACACCACGCGGCGGCCCCGTACTCTCCTTGACTTGACTCAAGGGTTATTGGTACTCACCAAAGTGCCACATCAACGTAGCTACTGCTTCAACCATGTCGGTATACCCCGCACAGTTCCCTCACAGTTTGTTGCTACTTCTAAAGGGTATCCCCAGATCCGGGTTAGGATCTATAAAACTCCGATACAAACCCACAAAATTAAAGCATACAAAGCATACAATTGAAAACACAAGTGATCTAATCCTAAGGTACACCTCACTTATTTAATTTTCCCCAGCAGAGTCGCCAGTTCTGTGATCGGTGGAAATAGAACTGACTGTTTTTTGGAATGCTGGTTCGCGTTTGCGTTTGTTTTCGCAAAATGTCGCGGTAAGCAAGAGTCGCCACCGTCTTTTATTTTATCCAACAAGGAAAGGACAAAAGCACAGAAAAATTCCTTTTGAGATGTTTCTCGGGTTCGGGAGGTAGATTATAGAAAGGGAAGGTGTTAGCACCCTTTCTATCCGTGGTTATCCACGGGCTCTTAGGTACTTGCTCATTGTGTTTTCAAAAGTTTGCTTTTCTTTGTGATTGTGGGTTTGAAAAGAGTTTTTGTTTGAAAGAGAGTGTAAGTGCGAAAAGTTTTGTTTTTGTTTTCAAAAGAGCAAGTACTTAAGAACATCTACCTACTCAAAAAGGAATTAAACTGTGCAAATGTCCTTTAGACAGTGCCATCCCACTATTGAGGAGTAGGTAGCACCGTCGTTGGAGTTTTCGGGTCAATTCGATTTAAGGGACATGTGGTCACTAAAGCAATGTTAGGACGCCTTAGCGGTAACCCTAATGTCTTAGATCATTTTTTTTATCAAGGCAACCGTTTCGAGGCAACTTTGATCTTTAGACGGGAGGGTGACCTCTAAAACTTCCTATACTTAATGACCACGTTCAAGGCAACCAAGTGAGGCGTACCCTAGAGTGGCATGTGCAAATGTGTCAATTTTCAGTTATGTTATCTTTGTACATGTTATGGTGAGCTACGGTTGATTTTAATTTAAGATATATCTTGTCATGCATAGCCTATTATTCATACATCTAGCAGTTAATGGTTGCGGAAAATAAAAACTAAGCTATTACAAGGCGTCGGGTATTTACATCGCCAAAAACAAACCCTTGAAAAAGTAAATGCGAAAAATAAATAAAAGCGGTAAAAAGTCCTAAGTTAAAAACTATTACATCCTCGGAGCAATTACATTATATGGATCAAAAAATCATACGCGCGAGAAAAATTGAATCGGAGAGTTTTAGGGTTTTGACCCTTTTTTTTAAGAAAGAAGGAGATTTTTGTTACTTTTTGCATTTAATTAAATTAAACCTAAACTAATTAATTAATTAAATAAAAGAGGATATTTTTTGGGTTTTTGAATGTTTAAGGAAATAAAAAATAAAATGATTAAATATATTAAAAACCTAATTCTACATCAATTTTAATTTATTGCAAAAATATTAATGTTATGCCTAATTAAAACTAAACAAATTATGTCAATATTTATTTACAAAAATAATAATGAAATTAAGTTTAATAAATAAAAATATTATATTTTTTTGTTTTCTGATTTTTTTTGTTATAAAAAAAGTTAATTAGTTAATTGGTTAATTAAATAAAATAATAAAATAAATTAGGTAAAAGAAATATAGAAAAAAAAAGGCAAACCAAAAAGGGGTCTGGGCCTAGAAAGGGGGTTCATTCATCAGAATTCCAGGCCCAAACGTGAGAAGCCTGGTTGGAATTTCAGAATCCAGCGCGTGCTTGTTGACCAGGGAGCATGGTAGTCCTTCAATCCTAGCCACTGGATCAGATCTGGAGCCACTTGGAGAACATCTGGATGAGGGCGTATGATGGGCCCTGCTTTGAGTGTTTTATGGAATTTCCTGAAACAAAATTGCAATAATGTTTTGGAGGACCTGGGATTTGAACCCAGGTCCCAATGCTCATTGGACGTTCGCCCCTGCCACTACACCACTATGCTGCTTTTGTAATAATAATAAACAACAAATAATGTATATCAAATAAACACTTATGCCTGGAAAAAAAATAAAAAAAGCACGCTGATTTCAAACCGGCCAATGGGAGGGCGACGTGTGGTCGTCTTCTTCCCCAAACCCTGTGTTTTTTCCTGCAGATTTGATTCCGCATCAAAATCTGTGGCTTATTTCTAAAATCCACCCTAGGCTATGAAAATACCATCTAAGGCCATGGCTGACCTCGTCTCTCCCTCCTGAGTATCCCTGTACCAATTATTCATCTTGATTTTGCCTGTATGAAAAATGCCTAAAACACAAGAACATGAACCCTAGGTTCGAACATCATGATACAGAGGCCAATAATGAAATCGAATAATGCAAAAATGTTCTAAATCAAATAACTAACATGAATATGCCAATATTTTGAAGAAAAAGTGCAAGAACTGGAAGTTGGGATTCCATGTTCAGAGGTCCATTCGTGACGACTTACAGTGCAATATATGTGATGAAAAAGCCTGGTTTTGATTGCTATAGCACCACTGGATGTCAAGGAAGGGAGCTGCGTTCTTCTTTTTGTCTGAAAGCACCTCCAATATCGCTTTTGGTCTCACACTTTTTCAAGGACTTTTCAGTTTTGGTATGGCTGTTTTAACAGAGCTTCGGTCGTGAATTAGGTTTGTGTGGCTTGTGTATGTATAAGGCAATGATTTTAGGTCAAGAGTTGGGTCAATATCCATGTACATTTAAGGTTTAGGATTTGATTTTATCACCATTGTTAACCTTTCCAAAAATAGGCCAAATATGAGATTTTTTGCACAAATAAGCCTTAGCACGAGTTGGTTGGTTGTCACATGATGTCTGCAAGCTGTACAAATCACAAAGATCCCTTTTCAATAATTTTTGGATTTTATTTGATTTAATATTGATTAATAATGAATTAAATCAATAAAAATGAAATAAAATAGAAAAAATAAATGTTTGGTCATGAAATTAAGCATGGGACACGTGTTTGGCATGACAAGACTAAATCAAGTGGAAAAAGTGGGCCCTTTTGACAAAAATTGGAATTTTGAGGATAGTTGACTTTCGGCAAATTTGGAAAAATGCCCAACTTCAACAATGCATAACTTCCTCAATTTGGAACTTTTGGAGGTGTTCTTGGACTTTTTAGAAACCTTGAGATGTCCTCTAATCAACCATTTTGGTCTCATCTTATTTTGATCTTCCATTCTCAAGTTATAAACTTTGGAAAAAAAGGTGTTTTTGTTGACTTTCAAAAATGACCTATAATGTCCAAATTTGTAACTTCTTGTGAGTGCATTTTCTGATCTTGGGGTATGAAGATGGATTGTAGGAAATTGAATCCTCTTAAAAATGAGCTTTGTATGGGTCATTTCTCATAAAGTATGAGAAAGTTATGCTTGGTCAAAGTTGAGTTGACTTTTCCTACAAAACCCTAATTTAGCAACTTTTGAATCTTGATGAATCTTGAGCAATCCTTGATGAATCATGATCAACCCTTGATCAAATGATGAATTATCCTTCAAAATGAGAATGTTGACAAAAAATCTTTAGGTTTGACTATATGTAGGCCACAATTGACTTTTGACCCAGCACAGTCGATTTTTGGGCCTCTTGAGCAATTGGCTGACCAAAGTTTCTCTGCAAGGCTTGAAATTTGTCATGGATGAACTTAAGAACATATTAAGAAATTGGGAAGCACTTGAGGCCATTTTGATATGAGGACCTTAATGCAACACAAAACCCTAATTTTGACTTGACTGCCTTAGGAGGTGATTTGACTGTACAACCCTTGAGCCATTTTGAGCTATTTGAAAATCATTCTTGACATGTCTTGAGGAATATGGGAGGGAAAATTTTGGGGTACAACAGTTAATAATAAAAAACAATTAATAACTTAATTTTAATTTTGATTTTCTCAATATAATTTTCTTTAAATGTTTGTTTTCATTTAATAAAATACAATAATAATAAAGATTTTATTTTCGTTTTCTTTAAAAAATACAAAATGATAGAAACTTTAGATAAAATAATTTTCCTTTCTTTTAAAACTTTTCTCTTCATAATAAATAAAAAACACAAAAAATAATAATAATAAATACTTAATCTTTCTTAGGTTAAAATTTTTATTTGTTCATTTGTAGATAAATACATGCATCACATAATACTTTTGATTCTCTTTATTTTTTATGTTTGTTACAATTTTTTAATATTTGAATTGTGTCATTTCAATTTGGTTGTAATATATACTTGGACATTATTATTCTGATTGAGACTCATCCCCATTTGTAAATAATTTGTACCCCCATCCCCGGATACTGTTTTGTAATAACTTAGACTTTAAATTCCCGCAATTTATTGCTTTCAATATATTGTATAGTAATTAGGGTTTGTATGCGAAAATTCAAAATCAAACCGCTAGATAACCTAATACAAGATAAATGCATGAAAATCAATACATAATTCACACTCGCACCTCTAGGGTAACCTCGCTTGTTGCCTCGGAAAATGCAATCATGTCCCTCGAATACAAGACACTCTAGCAAATGTCCCTTTGATAAACAAAGATCGTAGTCCCTCGATGACCCTCGATGTTGCCTTTGATAAAACGATCTCGTCCCTTACAAAATTGCTAGAGCGTCTCACAAGTTGCCTTCAATGATTGTATACGATGACCCGCGCATGTTCCGTTAAACAACCTAACATAAGGTTGTTCACCAAATACAATGGTGAAATAACACTGTTAAAAGGGTTAAAAACATAAGAAAGATCTTTGAGTAAAATAGGGTAGACAAATCTTAGTTACTTAAATCAAAAACTTGCAAAACATCCTTGCCATTTTTCAAACACACTTCACAACACAACTTCAAAACAATTTCAAAACAACTTTCAAAACATTGAAATATCTTTTCAAAAAGACACACACCTTTGTATATATTCAAACAAGAATCATTACAAAGGTTGCCTAGACAAGGCATCCTTTTTCAAAACATTTTCAAAACCACACACACCAAGCACCATTTCAAACAATCAAAAAGAAAAGGCAAGTGATCTAAAACAAGTAACTAAGAGCCCATGGAAAACCATGGATGAAAAGGGTGCTAGCACCTTCCCTTTTCATAATCTACCCCCCGAACCCAAGAAAACAATCTCAAAGGTCTTTCCTGTGCTTTTTGACCTTTCCTTTGGATAAAATAAAAAGTCGGTGGCGACTCTTGCTAAACCGAACAAGTGCGAAAACAAACGCAAAAATCCAAGTCAGTTCTCCCACTGTATCACACCCTTCTTCAATCATTTAATTGGAAGTTCATCTGCAGGCTTTACTGAACTAATATTGACCGGAGAAAGGGTAGAAGCGGGTATAAAGAGTGGAAAGATTCAGAAAGATACATTTTCTTCTGCAACTATAAGGAAGCCTTTCATCGGAAAGAAAGAGGTGGTTGTTGTATATCCGCAAAGAAACCAAGATAGGGCCGAACGCCGACCAATGGTGGGGGCTATTATGATTCCTAAGCCCGCGTCTGATCAGCAAAGAAATAATCAACTGAGGATGGAAAGGCCAGTCAGGAAATTCACCAGAATCAACATGACCCTATCTCAGGTATTACTGCATCTGCTAAGATCCAATTTGGTGACCTTGAAAGAAGCTCCGAAAAACCCCAACACAACATCTCCTCACTATCATCCCAATTCCCGTTGTGCATACCACTCTGAAAGTCCCGGCCACGACACTAATAATTGTTGGGCTCTAAAGAACAAAATATAAGACCTCATTGAAACAAAAGAGATTGAATTTGATGCGCCCGAAAAGCCAAATGTCATTTCTGCCCCTATGCCCAAACATGGCCATAATACCAATGCCATTGAAGAAGGATTGTTTGTTACTTCAGTTGATGAACTTATGACCCCACTTCTGACTATTAAAATGAACTTGTTAAATGCCGGTATGTTCCTAGGATGTAATGAAGTTTTCCATCTCTGTTTATCCTCACCAACCAGTTGTCTTTTGTTGAAAGCATGCGTTCAGTGCCTAATAGATAACAAAGAAATTTTGTTTGAAAAGACTTCTGTTCCACCTATTCCTTTTGAAGATGTTTCTATCATTACCATTTCCGCCAATTCTTCCACGGTCTCTACCAAAAGATCCGCTAGGATTACATCAGTTCCGAAAGCAACTCCTTTAATAATCACAATGCCTGGACCAGTCTCATATGCGTCAGACAAAACCGTACCATGGAATTATGGAGGGGATGTATACTACCATGGTATCAAGTAGGACTGGCCAGCCGCCGAAGATTCAAGTTCTGAGAAAGTGGATTCCGATGTCAGTAATATTGCAGGGACTAGTAAGATTACCCGAAGTAGTAGAATCTTCTCTCCATAAATTGCTCCCCCAAAGGCCATTTCTGGACCCATAATCATTCATGTTGCTATTCCAAAGGTTACTCCCAATCCTACAATCATCTCCACCAATACTCCAACTGACAAAGCCGTTACAACCCCTGTTATCATTCCTACTGACACTCCTGTTGCCGAGTTAACCGAGACTCAAGGAAAAAGTATTCTGATTGAGCCTGTCTGGACGAAGGCACAATCATTGACTATCCTTGAGACCTCCAAGAAAGAAATGGAGGAGATCCTAAAAATTATAAAGAGAAGCGACTACGATGTAGTTGAACAACTGGGGCAAACTCCATCTAAAATATCCATGCTGGCATTACTTCTATGTTTCGAAGCGCATGCAAAAGCTTTGGTAAAATTCCTGAAAACCGCCCATGTACCTCAAGAGACATCCGCCGATCAGTTCCAAGACTGCGTAGCCAGCTTGACTGAAGATAATGGCCTAGGTTTTTCAGATGTTGATCTGACGCTAAGGGGAAGGAAGCATAATGAGGCATTGCATGTCTCAGTTGAATGTAGGGGCACAACCCTGGCTCATGTTTTGATAGACACTGGCTCATCTCTGAATGTATTGCCTAAAAAAGCTCTTGATAGGCTTGACTATGAGGGATTTACATTGAAGCCAAGTAACATAGTAGTAAGGGCTTTTGACGGCTCGAAAAGGATGGTGCATGGGGAAGTGGATATCCCCATAAAGGATGGAACCCAAACTTTCAATTCAACTTTTTATGTAATGGACATCCGCCTTTCATACTCCTGCTTGCTAGGCCGACCATGGATCCACAACGCTTGCGCTATTACTTTTATGTTGCACCAAATGCTGAAATATCTTATTCAAGGGAAGATTATCATCGTTCATGGAGAGGAAGAGTACAAGATTAGCCATCTCAATTCCTTCAGATATGTGGAATTAGATGGTGAATTTATTGAAACCCTATTTCAACACTTTGAAGAAGTCCCCCAAGATGTGGCAGTGACCAAGACTGTGTCTCATGTTCCCAAGATTACAAGGAATCCACTCCGGATGTCATCTCTGAAGGATGCCAAAGCAGTAGTAGAAGAAGGTGGGTGCACTATCTGGGGACAAATCCCAGATATCCCATACAAGTCTGACAAGTTTGGCCTAGGTTTCACTTCAAGTGCTCAGAGGGCTATACGCCTCGCTCGTGCTGGAGGACCACCCCTGAAGCTCAACAACCGTGAAGTCAACGCGGTAGAAGATGGTGAAGATAGTTGTGACTTTGAGGACTGGATATTCCCAACTGTCAGTGGAGGGATCAACAATTGGGAGGCTAGAGATTTTGTCCCGATCACTTTTATCCCACAATAATTTGTCTTTACATTTTGTTGGATATGTAATACTAAAAAAATTCGCACTCTTAAAACCTTGTGTGTTACCCGAGGCACAATGGTCCATTTGTAAGGGTTATTATTTCATCTTCATATGACATTAATGAATCATGGACTTTTTCGCATACAAAATTTTGTGCTCATTGTTTTTCTTTTACATTTTTATTTCTTTCAAAGATAGTTATACCCTTACACACACCCACACTCACAATGCAGGTATACATCCATTCGAGATCCCATGGGTAACGATACTGCTATGGCCTTTTGTGACTCTGAGAATCTAATCTACCAAGCCGAAGGCGAAGGTGAGGAAGATTGTGAAATACCAGGGGAACTTTCCAGGCTACTACAACAAGAAGAGAGAACCATTTAACCTCACGAGGAACCCGTGGATACAATCAACCTTGGAACCGAAGAAGACAAAAAAGAGGTCAAGATTGGTGCCAACTTGGAACCCAGTGTCAAGGAGGTTCTGATTTAGTTGTTACACGATTATGTTGAAGTCTTTGCCTGGTCGTATAAAGACATGCTGGGACTTGATGCAGACATTGTGGTACATTGTTTTCCTACAAGAGAAGATTCTCCGCTAGTAAAGCAAAAGGTTCGCTACACGAGGCCTGATATGTCAGAAAAGATTAAAGAAGAAGTCATGAAGCAATTCAACGCTGGATTCCTGGTTGTCACATCTTATCCCCAATTGGTTGCCAATATTGTTCCCGTACCCAAAAAAGACGACAAAGTGCGAATGTGTGTGGACTACAAAGATTTGAATAGGGAAAGCCCTAAGGATGATTTTCCACTCCCCCACATTGATATTCTAGTTGACAATACGGCACAACACAAAGTGTTTTCCTTCATGGACGGTTTCTCAAGATACAACCAAATCAAAATGGCACCTGAGGACATGGAGAAAATAAAGTTTGTCACGCAGTGGGGCACTTTCTGCTATAAGGTGATGCCATTCGGACTAAAGAACGCTAGGGAGACATATCAGCGTGCCATGGTAGCTTTATTTCATGACATGATACATCACGAAATAGAGGTCTACATGGACGATATGATAGCCAGATCTCAAACAGAAAAAGAGCATCTTGATCACTTACAAAAACTGTTTGAGAGACTGAAGAAGTACAAGCTGAGGTTCAATCCAAACAAATGCACATTTAGGGTACGGTATGGTAAACTCCTAGGCTTTGTCGTCAGTAATAAAGGTATCGAGATTGATCCTGCCAAAGTTAAAGCAATACAAGATATGCATGCTCCTCGTACTGAGAAGGAAGTCCGAGGATTCTTGGGGCGTTTGAATTACATTGCTATATTCATCTCTCACCTGACAGCTACTTGTGAACCAATTTTCAAATTATTGAAGAAAGATCAAGTAGTCAAATGGAATGACGAGTGACAAGTTGCTTTTGACAAAATCAAATAATACTTACAAGAGCCTCTTGTATTAATGCCCCCAGTCGAGGGAAGACAGTTGATCATGTATCTGTCTGTTTTAGAAAAACTCAATGGGGTGTGTATTGGGGCAGCATGACGAGTCTGGCCAAAAAGAGCATGATATTTATTACCTGAGCAAAAAGTTTACCGACTGTGAAATAAGATATTCATTGATCGAGAAAACTTGTTGCGCTCTGGCATGGGCTGCTCGCCGGCTAAGACAGTATATGCTGACTCATACTACCGTATTGATATCTAAAATGGATATGATAAAATACATCTTCGAGAAGCCTGCTCTTTCTGGGAGAATAGCGAGATGGTAGATGATCCTGACAGAATACGACATACAGTATACTACCTAGAAAGCAATAAAGGGGCGTGTATTAGCTGATCACCTTGCTCACCAAGCTGTAGAAGACTACCAGTCCATGAAATTTGAATTTTCGGATGAAGACATCATGACATTAGACAAATGTGAAGAATTCAGGCCATATGACAGACCTAAACAAGGATCCCGATGGACCCTGTTCTTTGATGGGGCATCCAACGCACTTGGAAATGGTATCGGTGTTGTACTCATATCTTTTGAAGGGTGTCATACTCCCTTTACCGCAAGACTCTGCTTCAATTGTACAAACAACATGGTGGAATACGAAGCATGCATCTTTGGTCTCAGAGCTGCCATGGACTTAGGGATCAAATCCTTGGTTGTATTCGGAGATTCAACTTTGGTCATCAGTCAGATGAAAGGGGAATGGGACACCAAACACCCTAACCTTATCCCTTATAAGGAACATGTTTTGACATTTCTACCACATTTTGAGAAGATTACCTTTGAGCATTTCCTGCGAGAAGAAAATCAGCTAGCAAACGCACTAGCCACAATGTCATCTATGATTAAACTTAATTGGGATAACGAGGCTCCCCAGATCGCCATCAAATGAATGGAAGAACCAACGCAATGTCACGAGATTAATACTGAAGAAGTAGTGGACCAACCTTGGTTTCACGAAGTCAAAAAGTATCTCGAGGCTCAAGAATATCCAGAAGGAGCTTCAATCAATGATAAGAAGTTCTTAAGGAGATTCTCCGCTAAATTTTTCCTTAGTAATGACTTCCTGTACAAACGCAATCATGACTCTATGTTACTTCGGTGCGTAGATAAGATTGAAGCTGAAAGGATCATGGCTGAATTGCATGAAGGAACTTTTGGAACCCATTCCAGTGGGCATACGATGGAAAAGAAAATCCTACGGGTAGGCTATTACTGGTCTACCATGGAAGCAGATTGCTATCAACACTCTCGAACCTGCCACAAATGCCAGATTTATGCTGACAAGGTGCACGTACCTCTGGTTCCTCTGAATGTCTTGACGGCTCCTTGGCCCTTTGCTATGTGGGGAATTGATATGATTGGGGAAATCAAGCCGACAACCTCCATTGGACACCGCTTCATCATAGTGGCCATTGATTATTTTACAAAGTGGGTGGAGGTAGCTTGGTTTGCTTCCGTTACCAAGAATATTGTCGCCCGGTTCATCAAGCAGAACCTCATTTTCCGGTACGGTATCCCGGAAAGGATCATCACTGAAAATGGTACAAATCTCAATAACACTATGATCACCGCCTTGTGCGAGCAATTCAAGATTCAGCATCACAATTCTTCTCCTTATCGATCGAAGATGAATGGTGTTGTCGAAGCTGCAAATAAGAACATTAAAAAGATCATACAGAAAATGACAGTCACATACAAAGACTGGCATGAGATGCTACCATTATCTCTCCACGGGTATCGTACCACAGCTCGCACATCAATCGAGGCAACACCCTATTCTCTGGTTTACGGCATGGAGGCTGTCTTGCCTATCGAGATCCAGATCCCCTCTCTGAGGATTATGAAGGATGCCGGGTTGAACGAAGATGGTTGGATCCAGACTCGACTTGATCAATTGAACTTGATTGATGAGAAGAGACTTACCGCTGTTTTCCATGGTCAAATGTATCAAAAACGAATGATCAAGGCTTTCAACAAGAAAGTTAGATGCCAAGTGTATCAAGTTGGGGACCTAGTGATCATACTCATCATACTTCCGCAAGGTGATCCCATGGGAAAATGGACTCCTACCTATGAAGGACCGTTTGTAATCAAAAACATATTCTCTGGTGGAGCAATGATCTTGACCACCATGGATGGTGACGACCTGCCGCACCCTGCGAATGCGGACCTAGTCAAAAGATACTACACATAAGAGACCCGCTAGGTTGATATACCTAGGCAAAACAAGGGCATCCTGGAGAACCAAAAAGGTTCGGGCAAAAATTAGGGATAAAACAAAAAATATGTACACCCGGCAAGTTGAAAACCCGAAAGGGCGACTTGGGCAAAAAATGGTTTCCCGGTGGACTGAAAACCCGAAAGGGCGGTCCAGGCAAAAGTTTGGGAATTAAAGCGTATGACTATGTCCTGTTGGATCACCTTACAGACAACCTGCAAACTCAGAGGTTCTGATCAATTCAATCATCTTCTGACAAGGAAACAAATAGACAAAATGCTTAGAGATGCAAAGGCTATAGCAGAATGGGAACCCCATGGGATAAATACACATAGCTATCTTGTGTTTTGTTTATAAAAATGTCCAATGATTCATTGTTGAACATATGCATTTGAACATAATCGTTGTTTACAAATAAACAAAATGAAAAAAGGCAATTACTGATAGGTTGAAGGGATAGGGAAATACCTCTAGGCTATTCCATAAGAAATCCCCTACAGTATGTCGTTTAATCCCCAGTGGAACAAAGCTTCCAATTATCAATCCCTGGTAGAAATCATCCAATTTCTCCAAACAGATTTTTTAAGCAATACATGGCATTTCCCTTACAACAAAGTTTATTTCTCTGAACGGAAATTCGTCAACACTTCAAGACATGAAGACTTACATATCCTCAGCAACATTCAGGGATTTATTTTCCCCAATCCAACAACAGTGCAACATATTAGCTCGCATACACATACATCGCATCCATATATCATAAACATTGATTACACAAATGCATCATATCATGCATTTCATACAACATGACTTTGCATTTTAGCCAACATTTTACCCTTTTCAGGATAAGGTTAACAACTACCATTAACAATGTTCATAGTTTTCAGATACAGTTCAGATACGCTCCATACACGGATTCAATTCTGATACTCATTCATATTCAGTTTTCAGATACAGTTCAGATACGCTCGAGGCACGGATTCCGTTCTGATACTCATTCGGACTCAACTTTCAGATACAGTTCAGATACGGATTCCATTCTGATACTCATTCAGATCCAACTTTCAGATACAGTTCAGATATGCTCCAGATATGTATTCCATTATGATACTCATTCAAATTCAATTTTTAGATACAGTTTAGATACACTTCAAACACGGATGCCATTCTGATACTCATTCAGATTCAGTTTTCAGATACAGTTTAGATACGCTCCAGACACGAATGCCATTATGATACTCATTCAGAGCCTCTTCCAGATATAGTTCAGTTACGCTCCAGATACGGATGCCATTATGATGATCATTCAAAATCAGCTCCCAGATACAGTTCAGATACGGTCCAGACACAGACACTATTCTGATACTCATTCTTTCAGCTTACAAATTACAATACCAACAATCACGTTCAAATGGCATCTGTAAGCCCATCTCCAGCAAATTTCCATCACCTCTCCAAATGACATCTTTAAGCCCATTTCCTACACCATCAACCATCACATCCTCGAGTGCAAATTTCTGGGCACTCTAGTGTCCAATCATCTTCCACCTTCGAGTCACGAATGGAAAAAATCGTCAATCTAACTCTTCAGGTTTAAGAAGATTGAACAGGGGCAGCTGTTATACCCCAAAATTTTCTCTTTCACTTATCAAGAATTTTCTCACAAGATCTCCTTGGGCTCAAGACTGCACTAGGGTTTGATCAGCTCAAGACACCTCCTTTTGCACTAATGACCAAAATTAGGGTTTGAGTTTGCACAAGGACATTTGAACTTTCAATGCCTCATATTACTTTAATGGATCATTATGGACCCCCAAGATTACTCATGTCAAGTTTCAAGCCTTGGATCACACTTTTGATCAGCCAATTGAGCAGTTAACATAAAAATCAACTGTATTGGGGAAAAAGTCAATCATAGCCAATTTACAGTCAAACTTCATAATTTTTGATCCACATCAACATTTTAGACCCATGTGTATCATTTGAGCAAGTTTGGACCACAATTCCTCAAGAAATTTGATCAAATCTCCAAAAGGGCAAAATGGTCAAAATTAGGGTTTTGATTGGGAAAGGGTAATTTCTGATTTTTGACCTAGAAAATGGTCAATTGGTTTAAGGCATGATATCAAGAGTCCAATTGCACCATTCTGACCTAATTACATGGTTCAATACATTGCAAGTCCATTGTATTGACAGATGAATTTTGTAGTCAACTGATCAAAAGTCAACTGTATACTGAAAAGTCAAACCTTGACTTTTTGGTCAAATTCAAGTGCCAAGAATCATGATTCATAAAAACATGTTAAAATATGAAAATTGTTCATCAAGAAATCAAAAAGTCAATATTTCATTTTGAAAAGTCAAAATTTCTAAACTTAGAAATTTTTCCAAGTGTTGAAAATTCATGTTTTTTTCATAACTTTGAGCCAATTTTTCACCATGATACAAGATGATTCAAAAGAAACTTCCAACACGAAAGTCGTAGATCTCCATGAAATACATAACTTTTCTTCACACAACTTCTTCCAAAAGTTCTTGGATCTCAAGTTATAATTTTTTGAATACATGCTCATGAACTAAAAAAGACTTAGTGAAATTTTGCCCTAGTTAGGCAGAATTTTTTACCTAACTTCGTGGCAATTTTTCACAAGTTCCAAGGGGAATATTCAAAAGAAATTCAAATATAAGTTGAAGAGAACATTGCAAGCTTTCCAAAATGTCCAATAACTCCTTGAGATCATTCTTGAACAAGGAGAATCGAAGGCAAGAAGTTAGGGTTTTCAAACTTGAATTACAAGCCATTTTGTGAAGAACACTTGATCCAATCTTCAAGCATGTTGTACAAATCTTGCTTTTCAGGTTTCAAACTTGCTAATCACTCAATAATTTAATATTTACACAACTGATAGAGCCGTTGTCCAAGAATTTGAACCATTATCCAAGTTGCATTTCTATTTTGGGAAGAAAGGCACCACTTCCATTTTGGAAAAGTGACTTTAATCACAATGTCAACTCTTCTTGAACCCATACATTGTTGTTTCTGACTCAAAAACATTTAAAAGCAAGAATCAACATATCTACAGCCTGCTAACCACCCTGCAAATCCTTGTACTTCACATTGAAACCATGTTTGTCAACTTTGCTTCAAAAACAAGTAACCAAGCCATAACATGTGATTTCAATTTCTAAGTTGTTTCAAGCCTAAAAACCTCTTGCCTATAAGTACATACACTATTTGTAAGATGACACACGAATTCTAGTGCCCTGAAACCATCTCAAACACTCAAAAACCATAAATCTCCTCAAAAACACCATTGATACACAACTTTGAACCAAAACTCATCATCTTCATTTCCACTCGTGCATTTTGAAAACTAATCATTCAAACACCTTCTATACATCATACCAAAGCAATCTAGGCCCCTGTTTCAAGAATGTAACTCTTCCATCACTATCCACCATTTTCAAACATTAAGCTGGCAGATTGACTTGAGTAGAGAGGTTCAGGAACTTTCAAGGAAAAGTAGGAGTTAGAATACACTCAAGGAGGTCCAGGCAAGCTAAACAGATCCTCGGGCCATCTCAAAAGTTGCTCAAACTCCGTTCACGACTCTAGTTGCAATGGGTAAGTTTTCAAACTTCTATCTCTTCATACAAGCATCTTTTGATCCTGATTTGTAAAAATAAAATGTAGATATCTTTGCTCTAAAGCTGACCTTGTTCATAGTTCCCATTTATATTGACTGTGTATAGAGAATTTTGGATTTGAAATTTCTGAGAAAATTAGGTTTCAATTTAGGGCCAACAAAATTAGTTTTCATCTTTGAATTTTAGCTTACATAAGTTATATAGTTGGATTCGTGGGAAGAAACACCATAACTTTCATGTTTGAACTTTCCATTTTTGTGGAGAGATGAAGAAGATACAGGTGGTCTGGCTAGGCGCGAGGAAGAAGATGAAGTAAGCCTCAGGGTTCGTTTTATTTTATATATTTATGGTTTGGTTGTATGACCGGATGAAACAGCCACCCCAGTGGCAAGCGCGCGTGTTGTACCCCAAAATTTTCCCTCTCATTTTACTCAAAAATTCTCCTAGAGGTCCTCAACTTGCCCAAGGATGCCTAAGGATTGACCAGACAAATCTTCCTCCTAAGACAATAAGCTTCAAACTAGGGTTGCACTCCTCATCAAGATGTTTGAGTTTCCAAGGGTCCTAAGTGGTTTCCATTGCCCTAATATGTCCTCAATATCATCCATGCCAAGTTTCATGCCTTGCACAAGAAGTTTGCTCAGTCAACTGCTCAAATGATTGAAAATCAACTATACTAGGTCAAAAGTCAACTGTGACCCACATACAGTCAAACTTCAAGATTTTTGGTCAACATCCACATTTTGAAGTGATATCCATCATTTTATAAAGGGTTTATCATGATTCCTCAAGGAATGCTCCTAATTCATCAAAACTCAAAAGTTGCTAAATTAGGGTTCCTATAGGAAAAGTCAACCAAACTTTGACCAGGCATAAATTTCGCGTACTTTATCAAAAATTTCTCATCCAAGGTTCATTTTTAAGAGAATCCAATTCCCTACAATTCATCTTCAGCCCTCAAGTTCAAGAAATGCACTCATGAAAAGATATGAATTTAGACATTATAGGTCCTTTTCAAAAGTCAACAAAAACACCTTTTGGGTCAAAGCTTCTTACATGAACATGGAAGATCCAATTGAGATTAAACCAAAGAGGTTGCTTAGGGGACATCCTAAGCTTTCTAAAAAGTCCAAGAACATACTTATAGGACTAAAGTTGAGAGAGATATGCATTGTCAAAGTTGGCCAATTTTTGAAAAAATGCATGAAGCAAATATTGACCAAACTTGGATTTTTTCCAAATGGGCCTATCTTTTCAAGTTTTAAACTCATTCCTAACATGGTCCACGATCTCTAAATCCACCCATACATTTTTCTACTATTTATGCTATTTACTTTGATATTTTATTCATTAAAATTCAGAATTAAATAAATAAATAATAGAAATAATGTAAATTTTGATGTGAATCCATTTTGGGAAAGTTTTGTGCTGTTTTATGTCAATTTATTTCGTGCAATAACCCTTCAAATATGTCCAGGTTCATCCACATGTGAAAATAACATAAAATAATCAAATATGGCATTTTTTTCAAATTTTGATCATGGTCTTAAAACACAACATTATGAGGGAGATTCTTTCCATGCTTTCTTGTCTCCTCATTCTCCTCTATAAATACAGAGCCATATAAGCTTGAAAGAAAAGAAATTCCTCTCTAAAAAGCTCTCAAAAAGCTCTTCAAAAAGCTCTCCAGAAATCAAAGAATTGGTGCAAGTCATATCTCGAGGTTCCGGTCTCTCAATTAAAATCAAGCCTCAAACCATCCTCTTGAAGTCCTCAGGATCTTACAAGGCCCAAGAGTAATCCATCACACGCCTAGCACGCCCCCATTTGACAACACTGATTTGGTAAAATTTTAAGCTTTGAATCTCTAATTTTAATCACATTTCATGGCATGCTAACGTTTCTTTGAGTTTATATATAACAGTTATGGATGGTTGAATCAGAGGTTCCACGTAAGAATATGAAAACACCATGGTTAGAGAATGAAGCTTTCGAAGATTTGGGCCTAGGGATTTCTGATGATTGCACCCCCTATTTACTTTTGCTACTAGGCCCATCTTTATTTTCTTGTTTTATTCATTTCGTTTATTTCTTTTAATCCTTTTTTATTTTAATCAATAAACAAATATAAAAATCACATAAAAATAGATTTAGGATTTTTCTTAATTAAATTTTAATTTTGGTAAATTAATTAACTAATCACTTTAACTTTTTTTTAAAAATTAAAATTAATAGAACTTAGGTTTAATTTCATTTTAATTCATTTTCCTTTTCGTAACAAAAATACCAAAAAAACATAGAATTAATTTCTTTTATTTAAATTTCTCGTTTCTTTAATAATTAACTTTTTTTATGTAGACCTAGATCAATTATTTTTTAACTTAAACCATTTTTATAAATTAAAACAAAAAACAACAAAAAGATTTTTTATATCTTAAGATTTTTAGACGTCTTTTCAAATTTGCGCGTTATTATTCTTTCGCCCTTCATTTTATTATTGTAACTGTATATTGGGATGTAATAGATGATTAGTAGGACCTTTACCGCTTTTATTTATTTTCCCCCAGTTTTGGATATGTACATAATTCCCCTCCCCGAAGCCTTGTAATAGCTAGGTTTTATATTTCTGCACTTTTAAATTACTGCAATTATTAACTGCTAGATGTATGACTAATAGGATTGTATGACAAGAATAATCAAACATTAGAAAACTTAACACAAGACTAAAATAACTGAACATAACACATTTTGCACATATGCACCCTTAGGATACACCTCACTTGGTTGCCTCGGAAAATAATGGTCATGTCCCTCAAACGTAGGAATGTCTTAGCAAAGACCCTTAATTCTAAATTCATCATAAAGATCATGGTCCCTAACGTCCCTCGAGTTGCCTACAAGAAATGATCTTGTCCCTCAATGTTGCCTATATGATGATAGTCCCTTCGAATGCTAAGATATATTTACATGTTGCCTTCGATGACCATAGCATCCCTTTTGATATTCCCTCAACATCCAATGATAGGGCTACCTACTCACTAATAGTAGGATAGCGCTGTCTAAAGGAAACGAGAAAATGAACAATCTTTTTCGAGTAGGTAGAAACTCTTAAGTACTTGCTCAAAACAATAAAAACTCTTTTTCATAAACACTTTCAAAACAGTTTTCAAAAACAACTTCGTCACACTCTTGAGGACAAATACAAGGGTTATCACGAAGTTAAACAAAAACTTTTCAAAACACACACAAGCAATTTCAAAATGAGCAAGTACCTAAGTGCCCATGGAAAACCACGGATAGAAAGGGTGCTAATACCTTCCATTTCTATAATCTACCCCCCCCCCCCCCCCCCCCCCCCCCCCCGTACTCAGAAATATCTCGAAAAAATGTTTTTTCTGTTATTTTTCATTTTCCTTTGTTGGATGAAATAAAAGTCGATGGCGACTCTTGCTTACCGCGACATTTGCGAATACAAAATACAAACCAGTATAACAGTCGGTTCTGCCACCGTATCACAGCGCGCGTACTAAGTCACTTCTTACCTAAAGGGCGAGGGTTCGAACCAATGTGAACCCCTCTTTTGTATTTTTTCATATTTTCTGATCCCCTAACGTTTTTTTGCAGGCACTGGGCCCTATGGGCATGACATTGTTTTTTTATTTGCTAGCTCACCTCCTTGCTTACTTTTGGCACCCCCTGGCCCATTTATTTTTATTTACTTATTTATTTCATTTTCCCTTTTAAATATATTTTCTAAAATACTAAAAAATCATGAAAAATATAAAAAATAGTAGATTTATGTTTTGACATAATTTAAATATTTTTCCCACACAAAAAAATATTTTTATTCATTATACTTTATTTATCTTTACTAATTACCTTGTAAATTAAATTAAAACTAGGTTATTATTTATTTTTTATTTTATACTTATTTAAATATATTTATTTTAATATAAAAAAGGCCAAAAATATTTTACAACACCATATATTATTTTCAAGACAAAAATACAAAAGAATACTTTTTCTTTAAACTTATTTTCTAAATAGAATTAGGGTTTTATTCAAAAATCTTTTCTTAATTAATTTAAGTTAATTTAATTTTGATTTAATTATTTTTTTCTCTAATTAGGTTTAGGTTAAAACCTCTTTCATATAAAAATCCAAACAAAAGAATCATTTCTTTCCATTTGCATTTGTACTTATATATTTCTTCAATTATTTGTACATATTCAATTTGGTTGTAATAGATTAATTAGGTTTATATTATTGCAATCCCCATTCATAAATTGTATACCCTCTCCCACAAGTATTGTAATAGCGTAGTGACTTTAAATTTTGCAATTTATCGCTTTTACATAATATGCTAGTAATTAGGGTTTGTATGGGAAGAATAAAATCAATCAAATAGAAAACCCTAATTCAAGATAAAAACAAGAATGAAAATAATAAACTTGCACACAAGCACCCCTAGGGTTATCCCACTTGGTTGCTTTATACAAAATGGCCATATTACACATGTAAGGTATCTTAGCAAAAAAAACAAATACAAGATCATAGTCCCTCGATGACGCTATCTAAGTTGTCTTGCAAATGATCTTAGTCCCTCAAAAATAATGCTAAGATACCTTACAATATTGCTAATCATGGTTATACGATGACCCACGCCCATCCCGTTAACATCCAAAGATAGGGTTGTTTACCAAATCAATGGTAAGACAACAATGTCAAAGGAAAAGAAAATGAACAAGAAAGACATTTGAGTAGGTAGATGGCTCCTAATTACTTGCTCCATTTCAAAACAAACATCCTTGCTATTTTTAAAACAAATACCTACACATTTCAAAACATCTTACAAAACTCGAAAGCATTTTCGAAAGATCAACATCTTTGCATACATTCTTACGAACAAGAATCATTACAAAGATTGCCTAAACAATGGCCTCTTTACAAAATACTTTCAAAAACCACACAAAGCACAATTTCAAACAAAAGCAAGTGATCTAGCAAGTAACTAAGAGCCCATGGAAAACCATGGATGGAAAGGATGCTAATACCTTCCCTTTTCATAATCTGCCCCCCCCCCCCTCCCGAACTCAGGAAACAATCTCAAAGATCTTTACTGTGCTTTTTCGCCTTTCCTTTTGGATAAAAGAAAAGTCGGTGGCAACTCTTGCTAATCGCAACATTTGCGATAAAACCCAAAACCCTCAAGTCAGTTCTCCCACCGTATCACAACTTGCTAGATCACTTTTGAAATTGTTTGAAATGTGCTTTTTGGTGTCAGTTTTAAAATATTTTGAAAATGCCTTTGTTGCGGCAAACTTTGTAATGATTCTCGTATCTATAAGAATGCATACAAAGTACTGATTTTGACAATAGTTCAAAGAGATATGTGTTTTTGAAGATGTTTTGAAAGTGTGTGTTTGGAAGTGGTTTTACTTTTCAAGCAAGCAACTATGAGCGTCATACCTACTCAAGAAGTCTTTGTTCTTTTCCTCCTTCTTTAGACGTTGCTATCTTACCATTGATTTGGTAAAAAGCCCCATCGTTGGATGTGAAGTGACGGGAGTGGGTCATCGTATAGTCATAGAAGGAAACTTATGAGACGTTTTAGCAATTTTTGTTAGGGACTAGATCGTTTACCGAAGGCAACATCGAGGGTCATCGAGGGATTACGGTCTTTTTATCGAGGGTCTTTGCTAAAACGCCCATACTCGAGGGACATGACTATTTTCCGAGGCAACGAGTGAGATTACCCTAGAGGTGCATGTGTGTGAATAGTGTGTTTGATTGCAAGCATTTTTGTCTTGAATTTGGGTTGTCTACTTGTTGATTTTAACTCTTTCCATACACAACCTAGTTACTAACATTTATGAAAGCAATAAAAATGCGGAAAATAAACGTCCTACGCTATTACAACCATATTGAATAGTAAGAAAATATATATAAAAAACAAAATAAAAGAGGGTAAAACAAGTTCTTCGATCCAGGCAGTAGGCACCCTTCGATTCAACCCTTTCTTGCTTCTTTATATTGGGCCTGGAAGTCAGTATGAGCATGCACCCTTCAATTCACCCTTCTTTCCCTTTGTTTGGACCTGCAAAGTAGCATGAGTATGTACCCTTCGATCACACCCTTTTCTGCTTGCTTTCGTTTGGGCATGCAACCAGTGTATATCGAAGCATGCATCCTTCGATTCACACACCTTTGTTTTTGTTTCCTTTCATTTGGGGTTAGTAGCAGCATGGGGCGAAGCCTAAGGCTTTGATTCACACAACCTTCTTCCTGTTTTCTTTTGTTTGGGATTAAATAGCAGCATGGGTTGAAGCCATGCTAATATTGTTTCATGGTCAGGTTAGTTCTTAAAATCTTGCTTGAAGCTGGAATGAAACAAGTGTTGTATTTCTTTGACTGGATTTGAAAGACAGAAACAAAGGTGTGGTCTTTTGATTCTGGGTTTAAGAGTGTGTTAAGTGTTTGAGAGTTTGAGAGTGTTTGAATACTTTTTCCACACAACCAGCATCCTCCCCTTGATTTGCAAATGATCTCTCTATTTATAGAGAAAAAGTTTGGAGTGAACAAATTTGTAAAATAATAAAATATAGTTTGGTTGAAAAGCAAATATTAACTTGTGTCAACTTTTCATGATCCCAAGATGAAAATACCAAAATTAATTGTTTAGATGGGTTGCTTCTAGCTTATAGGGGACACATGTGCAAAAAGGATAGGCATAAGGCTCAAAATATTTTCTAAAAAAATGGTAATGATAACTTTAAGGGCAAGTTGGCTTGGAAAACACTTGGGTAAGAACTTATTTTAATGTTATAAACAATTAAATATGGAGTGAGGCACAAGTTGGAGGCCTAAAAAGCAAGATCATGTAGCCTTACCTATGGATTTTGTTTTCAACTTGACTCTTTGAGTCGAATCCTCCATCCTTCCATAACTTTCGACCAAACTCAACAAAGCAGTATTTGTTTCTACCAGTTGTGTGTCCTTTGAATGGACCAACTATGTATTCTTCAAATGGGCCACCAGATATGTGTCTTTCAAATCCACCCATTGTGTGTCATAGTGTAGACACTGTGTGTTGAAGGGTTTAAAGGTGGAATCAAAGCAAGCATGAGGGGAGTCATTGCCTTGTGCATGCTAGCATGAGGGAAGCTATTGACTTGTGAATCGAAGCATACAGGAAAGAGGCCACTACTTTGTGAATTGAAACCAACACGTAGGGGGCCACTGCCTTTATGAATTGAAGCATGCCTGCAGGAGGCAACTGCTTTGTGAAGCAAGCATTCAAGAGGCCACTGTTCTCTGAAGCGAAGCTTGCATGCAGGAGGCCACATGCTTTGTGAATCAAAGCAAGCATGTAGAAGGCCATATGCCCAAATGAAGCTTGTGGACCAAAGCTTGCTCGAAGAAGCCAAATGTCCAATCGAAGGATGTAAATCAAGCTAGCTCGAAGAAAGCAACAATGTCCAATCGAAGGATGTAAACCAGGCTTGCATCGAAGGAGGCCAAATGCTCAACCGAATCTTGTGGACCAAAGCTTGTTCGAAGGAGCCAAATGCCCAATCGAAGGATGTAAATCAAGCTAGCTCGAAGAGAGCAACAATTTCCAATCGAAGGATGTAAACCAAGCTAGCTCGAAGAAAGCAACGATGTCCAATCGAAGGATGTAAACCAAGCTTGCATCGAAGGAGGCCAAATGCTCAATCGAAGCTTTGTGGACCAAAGCTTGCTCGAAGGAGCCAAATGCTCCATTGAAGCTTATGGATCAAAGCATACTTTCTCTTCTTCAATTTGATGATTGAGAACCCAATTGTACTTCTGTAAACTTGAACTTTTGAATATCCTTGTGAGAAAATTCCTTGAGAAGAGAGAGGGAAAATTTTGGGGTACAACAGAACGACCCTACTATCTTGCATTATGCCCCTGATTAAAATATTCTTGAAAATATTTGGCTTTGAAGAACCATTTTGAATCAACTCTTTTTGATTGAGCCTCGTAGTGTTTTGCCACAGCATTCAAATTTTGGAAGACGTGCCCCTCAGTCTCTAGGATCTGGAGGAAGTATCCTCAGAAAGAGCTTTAGACCTCATCATGAACATGTCATAGATTTCTCCAAGTATTTATAGCTTGAAAAGCTTATACTTGAAGTTGCTTGAAGAATGTGGACCTACGTGTAGTAGGATGAACTTGATACGCATTGTCCCATCATTCTAATCTTGGAAGGATGCCCTTGATCATCAATGTCTTGAGAAGTTTGTTAACATGAGGAGACCGAGCCACACCCTGTTGTGATATGACCTGACTAAGGAGTGCTCCTTCGAAAGGTATGCCTCTGAGTGAATAATGCTCTGAAATTTGACCCAAGTTGATTAAATCTTGGAATGATCGCCCCCTGTCCATAGCATCTACGTGTGATATACCCCTATGATCATTAGTCCTTGCCCCTGTTTATAGGGATCCCCTTAGATGCTTTTCCCCCTAATTATAAGCTTCTTGGAAATGTTACCTTTGATCATACCTTTTTGAAATCTCCTTGATGTTAAGCATTGATTCGTAGATAAAATTGTACATTTTTTAAAAATTAATTCCGTTTGATGCACATGCGAGCTCTTGAAATCGAAATTGATTATTTTGAAAATAAATGGAAGATTAGAAGATGAATATTCAAAGAAGCGAAGACGATTAATAATTTTAACAAACATAGGAGCCAGTTCAACACAAATTTCGCTGAATATGCTTTCATAATGAACCTAGCCTCAATTGGGACTTTTAAAAGTTGTAACATGGCCATGGTTCGTGGTTTAAGAAACAAAATATATAAGGCTCAAAATTTATTTATCCCACCCCATTCTCCCTGATGTTCTCCAATCCTAAGTTCAATTAATCCAACAGATGCGTTTAATCCCTAAGAGAAATTTCGTAGTCGCGTTGATGATGAGAAATATGGAAAAAGATCCTAGCACCGAAGAAACAGCACTGATAATATCCAAGCATTTGGTGAGAAGCATTGATGATTCTTGAGGTGACAGTCACAAGATTGTTTTTCCAATTTTTTTTATTTTCAATCCCTTATTTTCGCATGGACCGATTTTTTTTAATTCTTTTTTATCCACCGGGATGCCCTAACTTTTTCCTAAGTTAAGTTTTGATTTGATTTGACTTAGTGAGCTTTTTTTTCTCTTTTGATTTTGAAAATTTGTGACTGCCACGCTGATTTTTGTAAGCTTCGCCTTCATCGTTTCCTCGATTTTGATTGATGTACTGAGGAAGAAGACGCCGTGGACTTTGTCTTTGTTGATTCCTCAATCTTGGATGATGAACGCGGGGAAGATGATGTGCTCAATTCTTCTCTCAATGATGTATAGAGGAAAGAGATATGCTTGAACCTTTGCTTAGATAGTTTTGATTTTCCTGGGATTTGAATGCATCATCGAATTAATTGAAATCTACCCTGCCCCTGGTTAAGATTAAGGGTTTTTAGAAAGAACTCACTTCTGGCTCGAGGGGGTTAACTATGGATTAACTCCTTATATCTCCACTGTTTTAGGAATTGAAACAATGGCTTACATCGTTAGATAAGTCTTACTATTAAAAAGCATACGTTGGCAAAATTCGATTATTTTGTATTTTCATCATTCTCCATCGAAGTTTGTTAATTTGAAAATGGAAAAGAAAAGTGAAAATGGAAATTCGTTGATTATTTGTGGAATGAATCAATTTCAAAAACATGCATGCTCATTTTATTAGAATTACTTAACCAAACAGTACAAAGTTTATAACAAAAAACACTTAACAAGGAAGAAATTACAATTTGAAATGATAAAGGTCTAATGATCTATATATAAGCCTTCTTATTGATCCACCAACTTTAAGGTATTCTTCTTAGTCTTCGGATTTGTCAAGGCAAGGGCGACCATTCGCTGATGAGACCCCTTCTTCAAAATCCAACTGCTTACTGTCGATCAAATCTTGGACCTTGTGTCTGAAAGCCAAACATTTTTCTAGGGTATGCCCTGCAGAATTGACATGATACTCTCACCTTGTGTTTGCATCATATTTAGGTGGGAGTGCCCCAATTGGAGGAGCAATTGGCTTTAGCTCTACCAAGGATGCCTTGAGTAAATGTTGTAGCAGCTGACTGTGCGGTATGGGAGGTGGATCAAATCTCCTAGGTGATAGCTTTTGTCTTTTCCTTTGTTGGGCATATCCGTTCCATTGATAGTATTGTTGTAGTTTCTTTTAGGTAGGGAACTTCCCATGGTGGCGACATCTGCGGTGCTGAATAGGCTTGTGGCTGGAATGATGAAGGGTTGCCTTCGCTCCTTAGTAATAGTTGCATGATCAAGTTCATTTGAGTCTTCAATTGGCGGACCTCCTCCTTCAACAATTCTTGGTCTCTTTTGAGTTCTTCCATGGCTTCTTGAGACATGCTTTGAGTTTGCTTTCGAGTATCGAGAATATTACTAGCTGGATCACAGTTGGATAAGGGTGGAAGCGTAAATGATTTTGTGAAAATGGATAGAAATGTAAATGTATGAAAATGCTTAGGCATGCAAATTTTTCTTTTCTTTTAGGTATGCAAAAAAAGTTTCATGGATATGCAATGCGACATAGATGTAGTATGATGGTAGACATAGGGGTGCCCTATATAGGTTTGATGATGATATCATACTCTGACTCGGAAATTGAGACATACAGGGACTCCTTACAGATGTTAATTCATGATATCCTATATTGTCTTAGAGACAGAGACAAAAATTCTTTAAGGATTATTACAAATGAAATACGATGAGGAGTCATTACATGATAGGGATGATGATATAGAAGGAAGCCTTGCGGGTTAAAGATAATAGTGGATAAAGGGATAACCCTTGCGAGTTTGTAGATTGTAGTGGTATTTGTGAAAGGTATCCTTAGAAGGTAGGTTCTTAGTATTATTCTACGGATATTCTACCTTCCCGTAAGGTGGTTTCCTTAAGAGTATCATGAATGAAACTAGAGGGAAAGTCACAAGGGCCTCCCTTAAGTGGAGTCTCTTTATGGACCAAAACTTTCGTCTCTAGGTCTTGAAAGGTCTCGTCATGAGTTTTTGGTTTAAAGGTCGTACAAAGAGTCATAGGTGTCATTCCAAAGTCCTACTTCCCAAGATGATATCTCTCTAAAGGTATTCCTTTTATGGAATTCTACCGACTCTAGACGAAGTCGTCACATAAACTTATAGGGCTGATGTAACCCTTTGGCTAATAGACAAACCTTCTTTCTAAGGGTTTTTGGAAATAATTTTTTTCTGAGAAATTTAAACCCCACCACAAATAAATAAATATAATGAGTAATAATAAGATAAAAATAACAAATAAATAAATGAATAAAATAAATAAACAATAATTAAACAAATATGAGATACCTAAAAATAAGAAACCCTAAAACTAAAGGACAAGGCTTCTAAACCTAGGGTTGAGTCCCCAGCAGAGTCGCCAGCTGTTGCAACTGGGTTTTAAATCAGATTCGTCATCCTTAATTTTTATCCTAAAGGAATGGAGTATAAAGGAATAACCTTAAAGTTCAGAGATTCTAGATTTGGACTCGATTCTAGATGAGGGAAAGGTGTTAGGCACCCCTTGTCTACCTTGTTCACAAGGATACTAGGTTTAGAAGCGTTTTAGGAAATAGGGTTTTAAGTTTTATTAAGGGAACTCGTTGCGATTTTAATCATATGCCTATGTATCCTCTTAGGAGGAATCAAAGTCCCGTTTTGTAGTTCGTGGTTTGGTTGGTGTTTTTTTATGGATTACGAAGAATCACTTTCGAATTTATCCTTGAACGTTGTCTGGGTTGAAAATTGTGTGAGCATGAACATAGTTCGTAGTTAATTTCGAAAGAAATTCTCGTTGATACTTTTTCGAAAATCTCTTGGTTTTGATTATGTTAGTTGAAAAATGTTTTAATGTTGGTTGGCCGTTTTAAAATGTAGAGTGAGAAGAGTCTGATATAGTCTCCTCATCACATGGACACGTGTCATTCGTGGATGGTGAATTTTGTGAGTTGTGTGAGTTTTAATTATTTGATTTTGAATAATAAATCGGTAGACGATGTGTCGACCGATTTAATCACTCAAAAATGGACATCCTATTAAAAAGTATTGAAATTAATTTATTTTTTCCTAAATAAATATTTAACAACCTAATAAAACCAAAACTATATTTAAATAAATTAAACTAAATATTAAATATAATTAACCTAATTAAATTAATAAATAAAACCTAAAGTAGAGTGTAATTGAAATATGAGAGTGTTAGATTAGTAAAAGTGTCTAATTTAGAGTAAGCCCACACTAATTTACTAACCCAGACAGGGTTCGAGGATAAATTCGAAAGCAATTCTTCACAATCCATAAAAAACACCAACCAAACCGCGAACTACGAAATGAGACTCTGATTCCTCCTAAGAGGATACGTAGGCATACGATTAAAATCGTGGCGAGTTCCCCTAATAAAACTTAATACTCTATTTCCTAAAACACGCTTCTAAACCTAGTATCCTTATAAATAAGATAGACAAGGGGTGCCTAACACCTTCCCCTCATCTAGAACTGAGTCCAAATCTAGAATCTCTGAACTTTAGGGTTATTCCTTTATACTCCATTCCTTTAGGATAAAAATTAAGGATGGCGACTCTGATTTAAAAACCAGTTGCAACAGTACTCAAGAGGAATTATGGGCTCATGCTAATTATCCTGAGGGCAAGCCACTTTGTCCAGTGGGATCAGCAGTTAATGAAGAATAAGAAACAAGTGGTGACACAGTTGAAGAAGAAAGTGAAAAGGGGAGTACATGAGTGGTGATGTTATTACTTCATGGATGATCCTTTTGAGATGACTTTAGTATTTTTTATTTTTTGTTTTATGTGTTATGTTGCCTAGACTTATTTTGGCTTGTTAAACCTTTGATTGTTAAATGTTTTAAGTTGTTCGTTTTTTTTGGTTTATTTTGATCCATCCTTTATATGGATGAGGATTTGTGAAACTTTGGTGTGGCATTACATGTCACTATGAATTTTGGGACATCATATCTTTTGTGGTGGTTTTTGGTTTTAATTAATTAAGTTGTTTAAGTTTAAATTGGGTAGCTTAGTTTGAATTCAAGTTGATTTAGTTTTTAGCAAAAATAACTTTAAGTTTGTTCCAAGTTTGAATGACTTAAAAAAGCAACTAGTGATCATTCCAAGTTGAATGGATCAACATGCAATTGTGTGGTAATGATAAGTGCTTGAAAAGATGGTACAAGGCAAGATACATGTTTATTGCTTTCTAAAAGATAGCATGAATATGAAAATTTTAATTTGTGCAAACATCATGTCATTAATTCTTTTTCAATACATGTTCATTGTAAATTATTTAATATCAAAGCCAAATGAGAGGAAACTTTATGTTGTACACTATATGCACAGGAAACCAACGATTTTGTTTTAAATCGATTTTATTATGTGTAATCTTGCATTTCTGTTGAATCGTGTGAAATCATGAAAATGATAAATGCATTTTTTGAAATTGAGCACAACCACTTGACCAAAAATTAACCTGCCTTGTAGTGAGCAAAAATTCTTTATCCTCTTTGAGCCTTAGTGTCAAGATCCATATCTATGTTGAACGGTGAAACTTGTGCATGAATAATTAGTTCATATTGATTTTTAAATGGATTTTTATTTTGTTTTGAAACATTTGAACCATCAACCTTAAATTGTAGTTGTAATGTTATCCCTTGCCTTAGAAAGTTTGGGAGCATTCATGTCACAATGTTTAGTTGTATTAAAGTTGGGGAAAAAAGGTTAGTTGCTAAGTTGTTGAAAAATAAGAAAAAAAAGCTTTGAAATAAAATTGGCAAGCATTGTGTTCCAACATTTGAGTTCAAGGGTGTAACAATTGAGCAAAGAGAAAAGGTTAAAGAAAGCATGAATCCTTAAGAAAGTGAGAAGTGAATGCTCTCATAGGTTTAGACAATTTTGTTTTAATAACCTTGAGATTGACCCTTCTTTGTTAACCAAGCAACATTACAACCCTTGAAAGTCCTTTATGATTTGTGCTTTTATGATTTTGATATAATTTGCTTGGATGAGTGCATAATTTGATCAGGATGTTAGCAATATTGTTGGGTGAGAGTCAAGTCCCTCATATTTTTGTTCTTTGTCCAATGATGGAGTTGTGTGCTAGATGTGATTCATGTTTGAGCATGTATTGTCTTAGAATTTCTAACATGTGTTTTGTGCTTATAGTTTGTCTCATGATTATGGTTTGTTTGTAGTATAGTGGTAAGTATTACTTTGTTTGTACTTTTGAATTTGAATCATGCATTTGTTTTTGTTTCTTAAAACTTGTTGTTCATGATTTCTTGGAGGTTGCTTTTGTTTCTTTGGGTTTGAAAGACTCTTGTTTGAGGATAAAAAAAGTTCTAAGTTGGGGAGAGTTGATAAGGGCCAAATTGTGTTTATAATCAGTAATATTTTGTGACCCTTTTCACTTGGTTTCATTGGAATTTCATGTCAAAACCTTAACTTTAGTGTAAATAATTGGTTTTTATTTTTATCGTGTAAATATCGTATAGTTTGATCAAATTAACTTCCTTTTGTAGGTTTCCTTGAATTATTGAAGCATGTGGCATTAAAAGGTAAAAGAAAAGATTCAAGATGCATTTTTGGAAGGAAATCAAGAGCTTCATGTGGGGCTCAATGCGGTCAAAATGTGCAAGAAAGTGTTGGGGCAGAGAGTTGCGCGCTAAGCGCCCTTTTTCTACGCTTAGTATCATTTTAGGCAGTTTGATCATTTTGTCATCTAGCTGCGCTAAGCATGCTCTGATGGGGCTTAGCGAGATCTTCTTTTTCTGTTTTGTATAAACATTTTTTCTATTAGAATTTTGAGGTTACAATATCCATTTCGAGAGCTAAATATACCACAAACATCAAAGAAACTCAGATTCAAGGTTTTGGAGTTGATTTTGCATCCTTCTTCGATTAATCAACTCGTATGCTTTTTCATCTCTTCTCATTACTTGTGTAGCAAGCTACCATGGTGTGTAGCTAAATCCCCTTGTGTCAATATTAGATGTAATTAACCAAACTAGTATGTAATTTTTTATCCTTTGTATGTGAACTAGTTAATGATCAATATAAATGATTATTTTTTATTTTATGTTATATTTTTGTATTACTATTGAGAAATATCTTTCAAGTCTTGACCTAAGATTTTCATTTATCAAAGACCAAAGTCTATACATAGATTTGGATTTTGATATTCACTTGTTTCAAATCTTAATGTTATTATATTGCTTAATAGGTTGAGAGATCGTCGATTAAACAATATGGTAAAAACCATAACACCGGTTAGACATAAGCAGTGTGGATGAGTGATTCCTGATTATGTTAATTAGGGTTAATAGGTATTTTTCCCCTTACCATATGGGAGAATTTATAATAAAAAAACCTGTAAAAAAAGTTTGATTTTCATCCTTAACATTTGAATATTCTATATTTTTGGTCCCTCATCAAACCCAATTAGCAAAAAAATGGTGTGGCACTGTTATATGGATTTTTTTTAATTTTTTGTTTTTTTAATAATGATGTGGATTTTGTATTTTATTTTTCATTTTTTTGTAAATTCCACGTGGACTTTTATTTTTTAGTAAAAATAAGAAGAATATTGTTTTGAATGTGCTTGAGATGCAATGCTCTCAGCAAAATGCTTTATTTATAATCATGTAGTTATAACTTACAAGGATAATAATTATGTGCAATTTACAAAAAAGGAATTAAACTAATACAAATTACCAAGATACATAGAACTTAGTATGCAATGAATTAACTAGGAAAATGCAGAATTAACTACTTGGAAAATGCATAATTAAATTATTAGAATTTCCAACACTCCCCCTCAAGCTGGTAAATAAGTATTCTCCATTCCCAGCTTTGACACAATTTTTTCAAAATTTGGGCAGCTCAATCCTTTGGTGAAGACATTCGCAAGTTGACCTTGTGAAGGAACATAAGGAGTGCAAATCAAACTGCAATCAAGCTTCTCTTTGATAAAATGATTATCCACCTCAATGTGTTTTGTTCAGTCATGTTGAACTAGATTGTGAGCTATACTAATTGCTGATTTATTATCGCAAAATAGCTTCATATGTCCATCCCATTAAATTTCCAAGTATTCTAAAATAATCTTCAACCAAAGTACTTCACAAATACCTTGTGCCATAGCTTGAAACTCAGCTTCAGCACTGGATCAAGCCACAATATTCTGCTTTTTACTCCTCCAATACGAGGTTTCTCCGAGAAATGTACAATACCCTGTAGTTGACCTTCGATCAATAGCTGAACCCGCATAATCAGCATCAGTATATGCCTCAAGAGTAGCACTTCCATTCCTTTTAAACAAAATCCATTTTCCTTGAGTTTCCTTAAGATATTGTAAAATCCTGTGAGCTGCAAGTAAATGAACTTCCTTTGGGTTGTGCATAAGTTGACTAACCACACCAATAGTAAATGCAATATCTGGTCTTATATGGGAAAGGTAAATTAGTCTCCTAACCAATCTTTGATACATTTCCTTATCCACCACTGCATCTTCTTCCACATTACCTAACTTATAGCTTGGACATATAGGACTTCCCACGGGTTTACAAGCTAGCTTACTTGTTTCCATGAGAAAATCTATGATATATTTTTGTTGAGATATGAAAATACCCTTTTTGAATGAGCCACCTCTATTCCTAAAAAATACTTCAGCCTCCCAAGACTTTTCATTTCATAATCTTTTGCTAAATTTTGAGTCAAGACTTATTGTCCCTTTCAATCATTTCCAGTCACAATAATGTCATCAACATATACCAACAACAATGTAACTCCCCCTGAAGAAGAGTGCTTAATAAATAGTGTATGATCTCCATTACTTTGTTTGTACCCTAAGGCTGTCATAGCCTTAGTAAACCTTCCAAACCATGCCCGAGGTGATTGTTTCAATCCATATAATGCTTTTCGCAACTTACAAACTGAATTGACTGCAACATTATTCCCATATCTAGGTGGAATCTCCATATAAATTTCTTCTTCAAGCTCTCCATGTAAGAATGCATTTTTCACATCAAATTGTTGTAACTCTCACGCATAATTAGCAGCAAGGGATGATATAACTCAAACTGTATTCATATTAGATACAAGGGCAAAGGTTTCTGAATAATCAATGCCATAGGTTTGTGTGAAACCTTTAGCAACCATTCTTGCTTTATACCTCTCAATTATCCCATCAGCCTTATATTGTACTGTATACACCCACTTGCAGCCAACAAGTTTCTTTCCTTCAGGAAAAGAAGCCAACTGCCATGTTTTATTCTTCTTTAATGCCTCCATTTCTATATCTATAGTCTGCTTTCAATTTTTATCAGATAATGCCTCGAAAACATTAGTGGGAATTTTGATGGTATTTAAGTTTGCAAGAAAGGTTTTATGGGCTTGAGAATTTTTTTGATATGAAACATAATTTGAAAGTGGATATAGTGGTCTTTTTGTACATTATCTAACTCCCTTTCTAATGGAAATTGGTAGGTCATGGTTATCTTCAATTGTTGGGTTTTGTGTTTCACTTTGTGGGACTGAAATATCATCTTGTAAAATTGAAAAATCAGAATTTGTTACCTCTTTTGAAGGGCTTGGGTCGATTTCTTGGACATTTGTTGATTCAAGAGTGGCCTTCAATCTTCTACTGTACACCAAATTCTTTCCAAACTTATCATTTCCAGCTCTATTTTCAACCACAGATTCATTCTCAATTCTATTTTCAGCCACTATTTCATTTTCAGATTCATGTCCAAATCCATCTTTGACCAATGCCTCATTTTCATATTCATTTGCAACTACTTCTCTTATTGAATTGAGTTCATGGGAATTTGTTTCAATATTTGGAAGAATAAGAGTTTCAATAGTATTATCCTTATCTTCAATAAGACTCCCCCCTTGAAGATAAGGTTGTATGAAGTTGAAGATAAGGTTGTATGAAGTAGGCATCTCCTTCATGAAATGTAACATCTTGAGACACACATATTTTTTTATGGAGGGTGGTAAAATTTATATCATTTTTAAGTAGTAGAGTACTAAACAAAGACACATTTTAGAGCTCTAGGATCAAGCTTTCCCCTACCTTGACGGTGGATATGAATAAATGTGACACCCGGAAATTTGTGGAATAAGATTATTAGTGGTCGAAATGTTCAGATAGAAGGAAGAAAGAATATCCATAGGAATCCTTAATTCCAACACTAGAGGGCAGTCGGTTAATGAGGTATGTTGGTGTAAGTACAGCTTCTCCCCAAAGATACTTTGGAACATTATTTTAGAACAATAACGCTTATGTTTGGTCAAGAAGATGACCATTTTTTCTTTCTACAATTTTGTTTTGTTGTGGTGTTTTCACACAAGATGAATCATGAATTATTCCTTCTTTTTTTTCACAAAAAGGAGTAACGGCATGATTGAAGAACTCCTTCCTATTATCAGATCTAATTCTCTTGATATTTGCACCATATTGATTTTTTATCATTGAGAAAAATATTGGGAGAACAATACTTACTTCGGATTTATTCTTGAGAAGGAAAAGCCAAGTAACTCGGGTACAATCATCTGAGAAAGTAACAAACCATCGAGCCCCATATACACTTGGAATAGTAGATGGACCCCAAACATCGGTATGGACTAAATGAAAAGGAATTGTGCATCTTTTATTATTCAAAGGAAATGGTACCCTTTTATGTTTTGCAATTTCACATACTTCATAATGAAGAGTCTCATTTTTCAGCTTAGAAAACAAAGATGGAAATATACTTTTGATAACTCCAAAAGAGGGATGTCCTAACCGACAATGGAAAAGTAAGATTTTTTTCTTTGCTTGTGAGAAGTGACTCTGACATTAGTGAGTAAGACGAGATACTTTTTGTTGTAACAAGCTGATTTGATTCTTCGAGATAGTAAAGACCGTTCCATTTTCTAGCATGTACAATCTTCTTCCCTGAATTTTTGTCTTGAAATATACAATGCGTGCTGTGAAAAATTACACTACAAGATAAATCTTTCGTAAGTTTTTGTATAAAGATTAGGTTTATAGACAATTTCAGAACATGAATGACATTTTTTAAGAGAATGGAAGGAGTTATTTAGATGTCTCCAATACCAACCACTGTTACTAGAGTACCATCAGCAGTGGAAATGTTTTTATTACTTGGACTAGGGAGATATGTGGAGAAGTGATTGGATTGAGGGGTCATATGGTCGATGGCTCCTGAATCTAAGATCTATGGGGAAGTAGAAGGCATATTTGAGACATTTAACCCAAATGAAATGGGAAGCATGTAACACCCCAATTCTACCCCAAGCAATTATGCAAAATAAATCAGAGATATAAAATTTCAATCATACAAACGAATCGGGACGTCATAAATTCTGCTAACAAATTCATTGCATTCATCATGGATATATAACACTTTTTAAAACCTCAGATGAACCATCAACCTAACATCTTTAATCAAATAATTCAACATCTATGCAGTGTAATTCTTAATAACATCTCTAACAAAACAACAACTTCGAAACATCTCATATTTAATAATAATCAATCTAAAATTCAACAACTGAAAAAAACGATAAAAATCAGCAAACATTCATCCCCCCGAGTGTTACATATCAGAGCAATGACACCGACTCGGACTACTGAAGGGATACAGCCTTCACTCTCGATTACCTGCATGTTACCAACATAAGGGCAACATTCAAACAGAAGGGGTGAGATATCTAACAATATAATAAAGTGCATGATAATTAATATATTAAATTAGATCAACAACATCACCACTTCTCATCTCATAATCAACAACAATCTCAGCAATATTATACATTCATCCACATCAAAATACCCTTCTTTATGAAATCATATAATGCGACTCAATGCTATGCAAATGCATGTGGTACCATTGGAGCAGAACTCCCATCTCAAAAATTTACCAATTATTAGAGGCATCAACAAGGCATAGCCTTCATCTCAAAATTTTCCAATCCAGGCCATCTCAGCGAGCATAAGCTCCATCTCAAAAATGCAATGTATGTGACACAACCATGAACGTAATGATAACACCCAAGTTAACAACATCTCAAATCATCTCAAAACATCTCAATTTAACATCTCAAAACATATCAATTTATCATCTCAAAATATCTCAATTTATCATCTCAAAACATCTCAATAACATCTCAATTTATCATCTTAAAACATCACAATTTATCATCTCAAAACATCTCAATAACATCTCAATTTATCATCTCAAAACATCTCAATTTATCATCTCAAAACATCTCAAAACATCTCAAAAACATCTCAATTTATCATCTCAAAACATCTCAATAACATCTCAAAACATCTCAATTTATCATCTCAAAACATCTCAAATAATCAAAATAATTCATCAAACATCATTTATTTATAAATCATCAAACATCATTTATTTATTAATAACTTCTCATTAATTAACACATCAGTATTTTAATTTCCACAGTAAATCAACACTGTCATTCTGTAACTCTAACGTCAAGATCGACACCATCCTACTGTTATAGCTCAAACAGCAGCATCTAAGCATTTAACGTTCATCGTTCTGCACAAAACAACGCAAAGGTCATCCAACTTCGGACCACGCACCCTCTAACCAACGTTGTTTCTGAATACACAGTTTCTAATGGCACAACCTCTAGGCGACACAATCTTATGACTACTATAACTTCTGACTAATGTAACCTCTGATCAGATGTAACTTCTGATCATTACAGCTTCTGGCTAACCCCATCTTCTGACCAGGTTCAACTTCTGATCATCACATATTCTGACTAATGCCATCTTCTGACCAGGTACAACTTCTTATCATCACATCTTCTGACTAATGCCATCTTTTGACCTCAGAACTTCTACCTTTCACTATGCCATGCATCTTCTAACAACTTACGTCTAACTTCAGAACTTTTATCTTGCACTAATCTAACGCAACTCTAGTCAACATACTTCTAACGTCAGAACTGCTACTTTCTATTTTATCCTACTATTTTGATTCTTTACATGTTATCAACCTAATCAAGAAAAGTACGCCTAACGCCATCCCTAATTGATTCATTTTTCTAGACAGCAGCTTCTGGTACCCCCACGTACGGTTCTGCGCTTTTCACCATTTGTAACGTTTTGCGTTTTCATCACTACAGTATTCTATGTTTTCTTCCCTGCATCTTACTATGGGTTTCATAACTAAAGCCTTAGAACTTAATCTAATCATGATAATTCATCACCCATAATAACCCTATGAATCTTACAGCATTTTAACAGCATCAAGACATCAATATTCATCAAAATTCATCAATCATCATCATACATCAATCATACATTCTCAATTCATAAACAAGACAACAATCACCTCTAATCCCACATATCAATCATCATAAACCCAATTATAGAGTCAGAACCCCACCCTTACCTTGTGTTGTACCCCAAAATTTGCCCTCCCATTTCATCAACATTTTCTCGTCACAAGACTCTTGGAACTGAAGATCAAGCTAGGATTTGCTCTACTCAAGACACTTCCTCGCACTGTTGACCTAAATTAGGGTTTAAGTTCGCACAGGGATATTTTGACCCACAATTCCCAAAGTGACTTTCATACTTCATGTTGGACTCACAAGTTTATCCATACCAAGTTTCAAGCCTTGATTCAAATTTTTGCCCAGTCAATTGGACAGTTGACCTAGAAATCAACTGTATTGGGGAAAAAGTCAACTGTGGCCAATTGACAGTCAAACCTCATGATTTTTGACCCACATCAACATAATTAACTCATATATGTCATTTTATCAAGTTTGGATCACAATTCCACAAGAAATTTGATCAAATCACAAAAAGGGCAAAATGGTCATTTTTAGGGTTTTGACTGTACAAAGGCAATTTTTGACTGTTTGACCTAACCAATGGCCAATCAAGCTCAACCATGGACTCAACCATCTTCTTGGCCATTTTTCACATAGTTCCACTTAGAGTTTCAAATTGCATTTCAAATATGGATTATAGTACATGTTCCAAGCTTTCCAAATTATCCAAGAACTCTTCAAACACCCTTGTGGTTAGAGAGAATCGAATGCTTGAAGTTGGCAAAAACTCACTTTTGTCCATGACCAATACATGTTCATACAAACTTGCATTTTCAAATCAGCATGTTTGGTGATAGCTTTCAGGCCTCAAAACCAACTTGCACTTCATAATTTAATGCATAACCATTGAATTAAGGTGTTATCTTGGCCATTTGGACATTACATACAAGATTAACCCTTATTTGGAAAAAGGTAAAATGCCATTTTTGTAAAACTGCACTTTATGTCAAACCAAAATCCTTGAGGTATGGGGCCATATCTCTGAAGCAAGACTGAAGCTATCAATTCCAAGAACCAAGAGCAAAATATGCAGCATGATAGAAGGGCCTGTACCAAGCTACAACATCACTTCCACATGCTTGCTTGAAAAAGAAGAAAAGTTGCAAATCATATACAATCTCACACATATGATAAAACAAGCTTAGACAAACATTGTAGACAGGTTCCATACCTCCCAACAAGCCTGAAACACGACCCTTTCATCACTCAAACCTTCTCATACTCAGAACCACTATTTTTCTGCAAAACAGGGCAAGTTCTGCATTTTGAAAGCCACAGCCAAATTTCATCGTGCGTTTTGTCCAAAGATAGTTCAAACACCTTCCAATCAACTCACCTGAACTATCCCAGGCCCCCATTGCAAGCTGTAACACCTCTAACACACTTTGCCATTTTCATTTCAAAGCTCTGCAGGTTGAGTTCTACAGCATGATTCAAGTTGTTTCAAAACAAGTCAAGCATTGGAAAAGCTTCCTTGGACCTCAGGCAAGCTCAAAAGAAGCTCAAACACCATTGAAGGTTGTTGCATTATCCAGCTCGAAGTCAACTGAAACAGGTATTTCATGGACTTCTATCTCCCTATTTAGGAATGGTTAGGCTTAGGTTTGTGAATGAAATATGTTGTACTCATAGCCCTGAAGCCATACATATGCTTAGTTTTCATTTACATTAATCGTGCTAAGAGAATTTCACTCATGAACTTTCTGAAAAAACTAGGTTAGAAATTAGGGCCAGAGAAATTCTCTCTGGTCTTTGAGAGTTAATCCAAGTTTTTTATATGGTTGAATTCGTTGTTTAATTCTCTACAATGTTCATGTTATGAGTTTTATCAAAAGATCAAAGAATCAGGAGTTACAGTTTTGGTACACAGCGCACGCAGGTTTTTGTTCCAAGGAAGAAGAAGAAGTGATTCTAGGTTAGGCCTGGATCCTTTTGCTTTTGACACCCTTTTGTTCAGTTTGCACCCCCTGGCCCATTTGTTTGAATAATTGTCATTTTGATGTTTTTATTTTTTATTCTGACTTTATTATTTTTTTTCCAAATATAAAAAATGCCAAAAAAATTATTTTATATTTTTCCATATTTATTTCACATTTATTGTTTTTATTACTAGTAAATATGTAAATAAACTATTTCCTTTTTATTAAAAACTCCAAAAAAATAATACAAAAATATACTTATCTTTATTTATTATTTTTATTTACATTTGAAAATATTTTCTAGAATATACACTTTTTTTGTAAATAATTAATTTTTATTTTTATATATTTAATACACATATATATATATATATACTTATATACTTTATCTTATTAAATAATTAGGTCAAAAATATAAAAATATCATATTTTTATATTTTGTTAATATTTTACACTAAAATTATCTTTTTTATAATATACTTCTATTTTTTGTACAAATTAATATATTATTGTATATAATTAATAAATAATATTGTTTATTTAAGAATTAGGGTTTTTGCCCTAAATGACAAAGATAATAAAAAAATTGACATTTTTTATTTACTTACATTTCACATTAAAAAATATACTTTTTACATATGTAAAAAAAAACCTTTTCTTTGCATAATACATTTCATTTGACTTTTATTTATTTGTATACTATTCAGTTATTGTACATTTAAATATTGCCTATACATTCGATTTGGTTGTAATAACTTAGAATTTAATTTCTTGTCAAATACCCCCAATTCAAATTTGTACCCCCCTCCTTATATCATGTTGTAATTGTGTAGCGTTTAAATTCTCGCACATTTAAAAGCTTTCAAATTATGCCATGCTTAGACCTAGGGTTTGTATGCAAATAAAATCAACAATTAGTTTGACCTAATCCAAGATAAACATGCATGAAAAACAAACACAATGCACACTTGCATCCCTAGGGTTACAATCCACTTAATGCCTTCAAAAATGGGCCATGGTTGCATGTCAAGTACTTTGGCAAAACAAAAACAAACAAAAAGATCATAGTCCCTCGATGACGCTATCTGAGTTGCCTAAACAAAATGATCAAGTCCCTTAAGGAAAACTGCCAAAAATACTTGACACCATTGCTATCATGGTCTATACGATGACCCGTGCCTGTCCCGTTAACATCCTAACACAAGGTTGTTCACCAAATACAATGGTGAAACAACACTGTTAAAAGGGTTAAAAACATAAGAAAAATCTTTGAGTAAAATAGGGTAGATAGCTCTTAGTTACTTGATCAAACTTGCAAAAACATCCTTGCTATTTTCAAAACACACTTCACCACACAATTTCAAAACCCTACTTTCAAACCTTGAAAAACTTTTCAAAAGACAAAAACACCTTTGTATACATTCAAACAAGAATCATTACAAAGGTTGCCACAACAAATGGCCTCTTTTCAAAACATCTTTCAAAATCACACACAAAGCACCATTTCAAACAATTGAAAAGTAAAGCAAGTGATCTAAAGCAAGTAACTAAGAGTCCATGGATAACCATGGATAGAAAGGGTGCTAATACCTTCCCTTTCTATAATCTACTCCCCGAACCCAAGAAAACATCTCAAAGGTCTTTCCTGTGCTTTTTGACCTTTCCTTAGGATAAAATAAAAAGTCGGTGGCGACTCTTGCTAAACCGAAACATTTGCGAACACAAACGCAAAATCCTAAGTTAGTTCTCCCACCGTATCACACCTTCGGTAAACGGTCATTGAGTATAGGATGCTTTAGTGGTCGTCCTTTTATCCAAAGATCAAAGTTGCCTCGGAAAGGTTGCCTCAGATATTGTTGCCTAGGATAATTGATCTAAGACTTTAGGGTTACTACTAAAACGTCCTAACATTGCTTTAGTGACCAAACGTCCCTTTCGAATTGACCCTCAAACTCCAATGACGGTGCTACCTACTCACTAATAGTGGGATAGCATTGTCTAAAGGAAATGAACATAGAACGATTCTTTTTTCGAGTAGGTAGATTAGTTCTTAAGTACTTGCTCAATCCAAACAAACTTTTTCACACTTACACTCCTTTACAAACAAAGTTTTCAAAACACTTCATTACACTCTTGAAGACAGAAGCAAGAGTTAAATCGAAGTCAAAACAAAAGCTTTTCAAATCACGCAAACACAAAGAAAACAATTTTGAAAATGATGAGCAAGTACCTAAGAGCTCGTAGATAACTACGGATAGAAAGGGTGCTAATACCTTCCCTTTCTATAATCTACCCCCTGTACTCAGAAATATCTCGAAAAAGGATTTTTTTTCTGTGCTTTTTTCCTTTCCTTGTTGGATAAAATAAAAGTCGGTGGCGACTCTTGCTTACCGCGGCATTTTTCGAACACAAACGCAAAACGCAAACCAGCAAATTCCTTAAAAAAAAGGAACCATGTCCCGGTTCTGGCCACCATATCACAGAACTGGCGACTCTACTGGGGAATATTCTAAAAGTGGAGTAACCTTAGGGCTTAGGTCACCCTTTGCATGATTATGTTTTGCTTTGTTTGCTTTACATTTGGTTCTCTTGTTTGGGCTTGAAATCCTCTACCTGGATTTGGGAAACATTCATAGGTAAATAGAAATACGTTGTGGAAACTGTGCGGGGTATACCGACATGGTTGAAGCAATAGCTATATTAGTGCGACATATTTGTGAGTACCGGTAGCCTTTGAGTCAATCAAAGAGAATACGGGGTCGCTGAGTGATGTCATGAAGCACTAATAAACTAGAACCTTACTTGACCATCTTGGCCTTTTATTAGGGGTAGTGAGATGACCGGCTTTGGTGCAGTCCGAAGTTGGTAGATACTCGATACTACACTCATTGAGGGTTATTTTCTTGGAATATTTTGGTCGCTAGTTAAGTGGCTAAACCAAAACAATGAACATAGAAAACAATCCAATGATATTGAGCTCCTTAGAACTCGATTACTATTTATAGGACAGGTTTTGAGCCAACTAAACTCAAGAGGGTATTTACCTATGAAACCTCATGCAAGCCTGAAACTAGGGTTTTGTGTGACTTGCTTGTACATGTGCTTGTGCATACATCATGAACATCATAAAGCATCATATGCATCCACTAACCATTTCAAGGGTTTGGATCTTCATCTTTGTTCTTGTTTTGTAGGTCATGGAATCTCTTCGCAGGAAAACAATTCAAGTCAACCTTGTGAGAATCCCTCCTCAACTCAAGGAGCTTACATCCAGGATTCCATAGAATTCTCTCTTCAGTGAAAGACATGGTAGACTTCTCAACTTAGTCAACACCAACATTGAAGAAGACATGGTTAAAGTTCTCTTCCAGTTCTTTGACCCCCTACACCACTGTTTCACATTCCCTGACTACCAATTGGTACCTACTTTGGAGGAATTTTCTCAACTCTTGAGAATTCCTATTCTTAATCAACTACCCTACAACGGTACCAAAAAATAACCAAAGCCTGAAGATGTTGCTCAAGCATTACACTTGCAACCATCTGATATCAAGGGGCATTGGGAGACCAGAAGCGGTGTCAAGGGTTTCTTGGCAATGTTTCTGTTGGAGAAGGCACAAGACTGCTGGAATTCTCTTGATCTACAAGCCTATGAAGAGATTGTGGCACTCCTCATCTATGGGTTGGTCTTGTTCCCAAACCCTGATCAGCTTATAGATGTGAATGCTGTCAAGATTTTCATATCCAGGAATCCTATACCTACATTGCTTGGGGACATCTTACACTCATTTTACATACGAACAATGAGGAAAAGAGGTGTTCTCATGTGTTGTACTCCTCTCCTAGCAAGGTGGTTTATTTCTCACCTTCCACAACCAGTTCTGAAGAATGAGCAGGGTTTAAGGTGGTCACAACGATTGATGACCCTCACACATTCTGATGTACATTGGTGCTCTCGGTCCAGAGAAGATGTCATCCTCATTGATCGTTGTGGGGAATTCCCTAATGTACCACTACTTGGCATTAGGGGAGGCATCACCTACAACCCCTATCTAACTTTGAGACAATTTGGATATGCTCGGAGGGATAGCCCTCATGACATGCTGATTCCTGACCTAGTTTTTGACTTCGACAATGATGCGCAAGGACTTCTACAAAGGTTCATCAGAGCTTGGAGGATGCCTAACAAGGTGGATAGTAAGACACTGGGGCACAAGAATTCCATCCCCCTTGAGCCTTATCTCAAGTGGGTACGAACCCGTTCCCAGAATCTTATGATGCCGTACCCTCACATTCTCCCCTTGATCAAAGAGCCTGTTACGGAAGGAGAGGTTCCATACACCATCCTACATCCTGACATGCCAACATCATGGGAAGAAATGCAAAAGAGTTGGATCCAACTCAAGGAATAACGGGATACTTTTGAAGCCAGCTTCTACGCCAGTGAGAAGAAGGTTTTGGAGCTTACCCGCCGACTTCACGAGGAGGAAACTCTCAGCACTTACATCGCACCAAAAAGGATGCGCAATGTCTTTTTACATTAAGAATTTTGTAATAGTTCGCCCATAGGGCACTTATGTACTAACAAATTTCTTCTTAATATGACGTGCATTCTTTTTGTTTGCAACAAATTTGAATTTTTGAACCCTTGAATGCATTACATGAATAACATACCATTCATCATATGCATAAACAGGTCTTCACGCCAGGTTTCCTTATCTTTCTGCTGTTTATTTCAGCAAGATAGATTTGGAGCAAACGGTAAAGGATATGCAGGCACAAAATTCACAGTTTCAGCAACTCCTCATGACCTTGGCAAAGGGTCAAGAGGACCTCAAAGTTTTGTTGGAGAAGAATAAAGAAAAAAAGAAAAAGATACCTGGAGTGGCTACTTTCGGAAGAAGGTTTGAGAGCCATGCTAGGAAGGTTCTTGAGTTCCCCTCAACGTCTGACGAAGGGGTCGGTAAAGGGAAAGGGGTTGCTGTACCTTCTAGATCTGAAGTGGAAGAGGAAGAAGAGGAAGAAGACGAGGACTATTCCGAACAACAGTATCCACCAGCGGATGATAAGTACAAAAATCTTGAAGATAGACTGGCGGCCATGGAGTTGCAGAGGGTTCCCGATTTGGATTTCGAAGAACTGGGGCTGGTAGTTGGGATTGTTATCCCGCCCAAGTTCAAGGTGCCAACATTCGCCAAGTATGACGGTCTGTCGTGCCCAAAAATGCATCTGAGATCTTATGTCCGAAAAATCCAACCCCACTCATCCGATGAAGACCTCTGGGTACACTTTTTCCAAGACAGCTTGTCAGGAACACAGTTGGACTGGTTTTACCAGCTCGAAAGATCAGAGGTTCACAATTAGGAAAACTTGGCAGCTGCTTTTTATCGTCAGTATCAATACAATGCTGATTTGGAGCCCACTCATACTCAGTTACAAAGTATGGGGATGGCTTCCAATGAAGGGTTTAAAGAGTACGCGCAGAAATGGCGTGATCTGGCGGGAAGGGTGCAGCCACCGCTATCAGATAGGGAGTTAGTTGACATGTTTCTGGGGACCCTGTCTGGCCCCTTCTTCAATCATCTGATCGGAAGTTCTTCCGCGGGATTCACTGAACTGATTTTGACCGGCGAAAGGGTTGAGGCCGGTATTAAAAGTGGAAAGATCCAAAAAGATGCCTCCGCTTCTACCGCTATAAAGAAGACCTTCCCGACAAAGAAGGAGAGTTTTGTTGTTTACACCCAGAAAAATCGGGAAAGAGAGGAATGTCGGCCAACAGTGGGGGCCGTATTGATACAGAAGCCCGCATCAGACCAGCTTAGAAACAGTCAACCGAGGAATGATCAGCCCAGAACTTATCAGCAAAGGCCACCACGACAGTTTACCCCAGTAAACATGACACCTGCTCAGATCCTTCCACATCTCCTGAAATTGAACCTTGCTAATTTAAAAGAGGCGCCAAAGAATGTAAATACCACCTCTCCATCCTACAACTCAAAAGCCAAATGTGCCTACCATTCCGACAGTGCTGGGCACGATACCAATAGTTGCTGGGCACTTAAAACAAAATCCAGGACTTGATTGACGCCAGAGAGGTTGAATTTCACACTCCTGAGAAGCCCAATGTTATATCTGCTCTGATGCCCAAGCACGACCACAATGTGCATGCCATTTTGGAAAACCTCCATGTTACTGATGTTGCCAATCTGTTGACTCCATTGCTTGTGATTAAAGAAAATTTGTTGAGGGTCGGGATCTTTCCTGGTTGCGGTAAAGACTGTTATTTTTGTTTGAACATTCAAGGTGATTGTCCAATGTTGAAGTCGGGTGTCCAACGCCTGATGGATACTCAAGAGATACTTTTCCAGAAAATCCCTGTTAACACTTTCAATCCGATTACTCTTGATACTTGTGATACTTCAACCAACGATATTGCTATCATAACCATTTCCGACAATCCTCCCAAGGCTTGCAAAAGGCCTGTCAGTTACACCCAACTCTGAATGTGTACCTTTAAAGATCACCATGTCGGGATCTGTCCCGTACCAATCAAGCAAAATGATACCATGGAACTATGGGGGAGAAATCTTCTACCACGGCATCAAACAAATCAAAACAGTCCAAGAGATTTCTGAAGAAGACCCTGATATAGGGAACATCGCGGGGACAAGCAAGATAACCCGCAGTGGCCGGATCTTTTCTCCAGAGATTTCTCCCCCTCGAGCAGTTTTCGGACCCTTGAAAGCTTCTGCACCTGTTGGACCGTTTGTGCAAGGCCCATTGGTTGAAGAATTGGATACTCCTGAAGTTAGACCATTTGCTGATATTACCGACAAGGGTAAGGGGATACTGGAAGGGCCTATCAGGACGAAGGCTCATACTGTGGTTATCCCCAAAACCACTCAGAAAGAAATGGACGAAATCCTGAAAATAATCAGAAAAAGTGACTACAACGTTATGGAACAATTAGGGAAAACCCCTTCTAAAATTTCAATGTTGGCTCTTCTGCTCTGTTCTGAGGCCCATGCCAAGGCCCTGATCAAATTCTTGAAAGCGGCACATGTTCCCCAAGAGACTTCGGCTGACCAGTTTCAGGAATGTGTGGCCAGTCTTACTGCTGATAATGGCCTTGGCTTTTCCGATGCTGACTTAACTCCCAAAGGAAGGAAATATAACGACGCGTTACATGTTTCAGTTGAATGCCGGGGAACCACTCTCGCCCATGTCTTAGTGGATACTGGTTCTTCCTTGAACGTGCTGCCAAAGAAAGCCTTAGACCGCTTGGACTGTGAAGGATTAACTCTCAAACCTAGTAACATCGTGGTTAGGGCTTTTGATGGGTCCAAGAGAATGGTTCATGGAGAGGTTGATGTTCCTATCAAGGTAGGCACAGAGGTCTTCAACTCAACTTTTTACGTGATGGACATCCATCCGTCATATTCATGTTTGCTGGGAAGACCGTGGATCCATTATGCCGGGGCAGTTACATCCTCTTTGCACCAGATGCTGAAATATCCTGTTAAGGGTAAAATTATAACGGTGCACAGCGAGGAAGAGTACATGATAAGTCATCTCAATTCCTTCTGTTATGTGGAGCTGGATGGCGAGTTCATCGAAACTCCTTTCCAGCATTTTGAGGAAGTTTCTCCCGAGGTAGCAGTTGCGAAGACAATGGTTGAGGTACCCATCATTCCCAAGCTTGTGCCTAGGATGGCATCTCTCAAGGACGCAGAGGCAGTGATCAAAGAAGGGAAGAGTACAGCATGGGGGCAATTGCCAGATTTTCCCCATAAGATGGACAAATTTGGATTAGGGTTTACAGCTGCAGGACAGAAGGCTATGCATCGTTCCAAGACTGGAGGGCCACTTATAAGGATCACTCATCACGGAATTAATGTTGTTGAAGATGAAGATGAAGAGAACGACTTCGAAGATTGGATCTTTTTGACCGTCGAAGGGGGTCTAAGCAACTGGGAAGCAAAGGATTTTGTTCCCATCACCTTTATCAACCAGTAATTTTATCTTTGAACAATTTCCCATTTTTATGGTCTGTAATAACTAAAACAATTCGCACACTATTTTCACCTCATGCCTTGACCGGGGCATGCAGGTCCATTTGTAAGGGCTTGATTTTATTCATTATCATATGCCATGTTTTAATGAATCATTGGACGTTTTTCATCTATAAACTGCTGTGTTCATTTTCCTTTCCTCTTTGCATTTTTGTTTGTTTAAGGATGGCTATCCCTTACACACACCCACACTCACAAATTCAGGTACCCATCCATTCCTAATTCCATGGGCAACTATTCTATTTCAGCCTTCGATAACTCTGAAGATTTGGTCAATCACGCTGAGTACGAAGTTGACGAAGATTGTGAAGTGCCGGGAGAGTTAGCCAGACTTTTGCAACAAGAAGAGCGGGCTATTCTTCCTCATGAGGAGTTGCTAGAAACCATCAACTTGGGGACAGAGGAGGACAGGAAAGAAGTAAAAGTGGGTGCCAACCTGAAACCAGGTGTCAAGGAGCGCTTAGTGCAGTTGTTGAACGAATACGTTGAAGTCTTCGCCTAGTCTTATGAAGACATGCCAGGGCTAGACACAGATATCGTGGTTCACCGTCTCCCTACAAGAGAGGATTGTCCACCGGTCAAGCAAAAGGTCCGCCGAATGAGGCCTGACATGTCTGAGAAGATTAAAGCTGAAGTAATGAAGAAATTCAACGTTGGCTTTCTGGCTGTTACAACCTATCCACAATGGGTTGCTAACATTGTGCCCGTGCCCAAAAAGGACAGCAAGGTCAGAATGTGTGTGGACTATCGAGATTTGAACAGGGCCAGTCCTAAAGACGATTTTCCACTACCGCATATCGACATCTTGGTTGACAACACAGCTCAACACAAGGTTTTTTCCTTCATGGACGGATTCTTGGGCTATAACCAGATTAAAATGGCCCCCTAGGACATGGAGAAAACTACCTTTGTCACGCAATGGGGTACCTTCTGCTACAAAGTGATTTCGTTCAGACTGAAGAATGCAGGGGCAACCTATCAACGCGCCATGGTAGCTTTATTTCATGATATGATCCATCATGAGATCGAAGTTTACGTAGACGACATGATAGCTCGATCACAAACAGAAGAACACCTTAATCATTTGCAAAAGCTGTTTTCCAGGTTGAAGGAGTATAAACTCAGACTGAATCCAAGCAAGTGCACTTTTGGAGTTAGGTCTGGTAAACTTCTGGGATTTATTGTCAGCAACAAGGGCATTGAGGTTGATCCCGCTAAAGTAAAGGCTATACAAGAAATGCCCGCCCCCCGTACTGAAAAGGAGGTTAGAGGATTCTTGGGATGCTTGAACTATATTGCGAGGTTCATCTCTCACCTGACATCTACCTGCGAGCCAATTTTCAAACTGCTGAAGAAAGATCAGGTAGTTGAATGGAATGATGATTGTCAAGTTGCTTTTGATAAGATCAAGGAGTACTTACTAGAACCTCCTATTCTGATGCCACCCGCCGAAGGAAGGTCATTGATCATGTATCTGACTGTTTTGGACAACTCAATCGGGTGCGTACTGGGCCAACATGACGAGTCTGGCCGAAAAGAGCATGCCATTTATTACCTTAGCAAAAAGTTTACCGACTGTGAGACCTGCTACTCACTGCTCGAGAAAACTTGTTGCGCTTTGGTATGGGCTGCTCGCCGGCTAAGGCAGTATATGTTGACTCATACCACTTTGCTGATTTCCAAGATGGATCCGATCAAGTATATCTTTGAGAAGCTGGCTTTATCTGGAAGAATTGCTAGATGGCAAATGATCTTGACTGAATATGACATCCAGTATACTACCCAAAAATCTATAAAGGGGAGTGTACTAGCTGACCATCTAGCTCATCAAGCTGTCGAAGATTATCAGTCTATGAGATTCGACTTCCCTGATGAGGACATCATGACATTGGACAACATTAAAAGAAATGGACCGTATGACGGACCTGAACAAGGATCCCGATGGACCCTTTACTTTGATGGTGCTTCAAATGCACTTGGCAATGGTATCGGTGCAGTACTCATTTCTCCAGATGGTTGTCATACACCCTTCATTGCCCGACACTGCTTCAGCTATACCAACAACATGGCTGAATATGAAGCTTGCATCTTTGGTCTCAAGGCTGCTTTAGACTTGGGAATCAAATCTTTGGTCGTATTTGGGGACTCGGCTTTGGTTATCAGTCAAGTCAAAGGAGAGTGGGACACCAAACATCCTAATCTTATCCCATACAAAGAACATGTCTTGACATTGTTGCCTCGTTTCGAGCAGATTACCTTCTAGCATTTCCCACGAGAAGAAAATCAGTTAGCCGATGCTCTGGCTACAATGTCTTCCATGTTTAAACTCAACTGGGATAATGAGGCTCCCCAAATTACCATCGAGTGGATGGACGAACCTGCACACTATCATGAGATTAATACCGAAGAAGTAGTGGAACAACCCTGGTTTCATGAAATCAAAAGGTATCTCCAGACCAGAGAATATCCTGAAGGAGCTTCCGTCAATGACAAGAAGTTCTTAAGGAGATTTGCTGCCAAATTCTTCCTGAGCAATGGCATCCTTTATAAGCGCAGTCATGATTGTGTTCTACTTTGTTGTGTGGACAAGGTTGAAGCAGAGTTGATCATGACCGATATACACAGTGGCACATTTGGCACCCACTTGAGCGGACATACAATGGCAAAGAAGATTCTAAGGGCAGGCTACTACTGGTCTACCATGGAAGCTGATTGTCATCAACATTCCCGCACCTGCCACAAATGCCAAGTCTACGCCGACAAGGTACATATTCCTCATGTTCCTCTCAACGTTCTGACAGCTCCTTGGCCATTCGCAATGTGGGGTATTGACATGATTGGAGAGATCAAGCCCACGGCATCCAATGGACATCGCTTCATCTTGGTGGCTATTGATTACTTCACTAAATGGGTCGAGGAAGCTTCCTATGCCTCAGTTACGAAGAATGTGGTTGCCCGCTTCATCAAGCAGAATCTCATATGCCGGTATGGTATTCCCAACAGGATCATCACAGACAATGGTACAAATTTGAACAATACTATGATCACCTCTCTATGCGAGCAGTTCAAGATTTATCATCACAATTCATCTCCCTACCGGCCAAAGATGAACGGTGTTGTTGAAGCCGCGAACAAAAATATTAAGAAGATCATTCAAAAGATGACAGTCACCTATAAGGACTGGCATGAGATGTTACTGTTTGCTCTGCATGGATATCGTACCATGGCACATACTTCAACAGGGGCAACTCCATTTTCTTTGGTATATGGCATGGAAGCTGTTCTGCCTATGGAAGTTCAGATTCCTTCCTTGAGGATTATGAAGGATGCCAGTTTGAGTGAAGACAATTGGATTCAGACCTGGCTTGATCAACTTAACCTGATCGATGAGAAGCGACTTACCGTTGTTTTTCATGGTCAGACGTATCAAAAGCAGATGATCAAGGCTTTCAACAAAAAGGTTAGGCGTCAGGTATATCAAGTCGGAGATCTTGTAATCAAGCGGATCATCTTACCGCAAAGTGATCCCAGGGGCAAGTGGACTCCTACTTACGAAGGACCATTTGTAATCAAGAGCATCTTTTCTGGTGGGGCAATGATTCTGACCACCATGGACGGCGATGACTTGCCGCACCCTGCGAACGCAGACATAGTCAAAAGATACTATGCATAAAACGACCCAACAAGTTGAAAATCCGAAAGGGCGACTTGGGCAAAAATGGGCATCCCGGTGGACCGAAAACCCGAAAGGGCGGTTCAGGCAAAAATTAGGGATAAAACAAAAATTTTGTACACCCGGCAAGTTGAAAACCCGAAAGGGCGACTTAGGCAAAAAAGGGTTTCCCGGTGGACTGAAAACCCGAAAGGGCGGTCCAGGAAAAAGTTAGGGAATTAAAGCGTATGACTATGTCTCGTCAGATCACTTTAAGAACAATCTCTTCACCAACAAGCTCCAAGCTTCTGATAAATCCAATCATCTACGGGCGAAGCAACGAACAAACAGATACTCAGAGTTATGAAGGCTATAGCAGAATGGGAACCCCACGAAATTATTACACATAGCCATCTTTCCTTTTGTATAAATTTTTTCTCAATTTTACGGCAACATTCTCTTACTAGGATGATTGTCTCCCTTGTACAAAAATACTTACAAAATTAATACAAATATACTTCAAAGTGCAGAAATTTGTTTGCCTTTCCTTTTCCTTTTTTACACTTATGTTTTATTTGAAAACGTCCAATGTTTTGTTAAATAGGCATATGCATTTGAATATAATCGTTACTTGCAAGGAAGGCGAAATTGAAGAAGGATAATTACTGATAGTTTGAGGGTGTAGGAAGATATCTTTGTGCCATTCCAGAAGAAGTCCTTTACAATACATCATTCAGATCCACAAAAACCTCGGAGTACATGTCCCCAGCGGAGTTAAGCTTCAGGATCGCCCGGCGAAGCCAGTACATTTCAAACTAGATTCCCAGCCGAGTTAAGTTTCAACGTTCCCATCAGAGTTCAAACTCCCGATTCCCAGCGGAGCCAGAATAATCTAAACCTCATTCCCCAGTGAAGTCAAAATTCCAACTGATCAACTCCCTCAATTTCCCCAACAGCTAGGATGATTCCCCAATAGTTTGGCATACAATCCAAAACTCCTGAATTCACCGGCTGAGTAAACTTTCTCCCCACAAGGTCATTTCCCCAGCAGATTGAAGATTCTCAGTCTCATTTCTCTAGCAGAAGTCTCCCAGGTTTTAATTCCCCAGTAGAGGTCGTCAGAGTAAACCTTATTCCCCAAGGAAGTCATAAAGAATTCTCATACCCCGCAAAAGTTGGTAAAGCTCTTGTTAAAATTCCCGCAAGTCACCAAAGATTTTCAATCCCCAAACAGTCGGCAAAGATTTCTCGTCTACAATAATCAAAGATTTTTTTAGAATCCCCAGCTTCGGTCAAGGATTTATTTTCCCCGGCAACAGTCAAAGATTTCATTATCTCCAGCTATCCAGGATTTATCTTCCTCAGCAAGACTTCTACTCACCTTACATGCATAAACATTACATTCATATATCATAAACATGAATTACAATTCATTGCATCATACATATCATGCAATATAACTTCGTGTTTTAGCTAACATTTTACCCTTTTTCAGGATAAGATTAAAAGGCTATCTTTAACAATTATTCAGATACAGTATGGATACACCACAGATACGGCGGTCATTCTATTACTCATTCATAACTTCAAGTCAAAATACAGTATGGATACACCCCAGACACGGCGGTCATTCTATTACTCATTCAGACCTCAGCAATCAGATACAGACTAGATACGCTCCAGACACGGCGGCCATTCTATCTCTCATTCAGATTCAACTATCAACTACAAGTCCAGATACGCTCCAAACACGGATGACATTCTGGCCTTTACACCAGCAGTATGTTTTCCCCAATGCAAGTCGCCACGGAAATCATTCTGTCACTTATTCAGATCCCAGTTACACTACAGATACACCCCAGACACGGCGGTCATTCTACTACTCATACAGATCTCAAACTTCAGATATGGTCCAGATACGCTCCATACACGGTTGCCATTCTGTCACACATTCATAGTTTATCCCCAGCACACAGTTGCTCCATATGCAGATGTTTCTCTGTTACCTAGATACAATACAGATACACTCCAGACACAGTAGTCATTCTGATATTCATTCAAAATTCAAATACAGTTACAGCTCAGATATGCGCCATACACGGACGCCATTCTTTTGCTCATACAAACTCAATCTCCAGATACAGTTCAATGCATTCCAAACACGGATACCATTTTGACGTTCATTCTTCTGACCTTCAGCATTACAATTCAACAAACATTCTTGGATGGCATCTGTAAGCCCATCTCCAGCAAGATTCTACCATCTCCAAATGGCATCTTTAAGCCCATTTCTTCAGCCATGTTCTGACGAGTGCAAATTTACGGGCACTCTAGTGTCCAATCCTCTTTTACCTTCGAGTCACGAAAGGCAAACTTGCCAATCTAACTCTTCAGGTTCAAGAAAATTGAACAGGGGCAATTGTTGTACCCCAAAATTTTCCCTCCCATTTCATCAACATTTTCTCATCACAAGACTCTTGGAACTGAAGATCAAGCTAGGGTTTGCTATGCTCAAGACACTTCCTCGCACTGTTGACCTAAATTAGGGTTTGAGTTTGCACATGGATATTTTGACCCACAATTCCCAAAGTGACTTTCATACTTCACGTTGGACTCACAAGTTTATCCATACCAAGTTTCAAGCCTTGATTCAAATTTTTGCCCAGTCAATTGGACAGTTGACCTAGAAATCAACTATATTGGGGAAAAAGTCAAATATGGCCAATTGACAGTCAAACCTCATGATTTTTGACCCACATCAACATAATTAACTCATATATGTCATTTGATCAAGTTTAGATCACAATTCCACAAGAAATTTGATCAGATCACAAAAAGGGCAAAATGGTCATTTTTAGGGTTTTGACTGTACAAAGGCAATTTTTGACTGTTTGACCTAACCAATGGCCAATCAAGCTCAACCATGGACTCAAGGATTCAATGACATTGTCTTAACCTATCCAACAAGTTCAAAAGATCTCAAATGCATTGGATTGACAAATGAATTTTTCAGTCAACTGATCAAAATTTGACTATACACTGAAAAGTCAAACTTTGACTTTTTGGTCAAAATCAAGTGCCAAGAGTTATTTTTCATCAAGACATGTCAAATTATGAAACTTGTTCATCAATAAACCCAAAAATGAAAATTAGGGTTTAAAATGGAAATTTTTCATAACTTAGAAATTTTCTAAGTTATGAAATTTTCTTATTTTTTCCTAAATTTGTCCCATTTTTTCACCAAGATGCAAATGGATTCAAACAAAACTTGAAACATGAAAGTTGTAGTCCATCACAAATTCTACAACTTTGATTCACAAGGTTTTATCAAAAGAAACTTGTATCTCAAGTTATGATTTTTGGAACAAGGGTACCTAAAACTTTTAACTTAGGGAAATTTTGCCCTAGTTTAGGCAGGATTTTGACCCATCTTCTTGGCCATTTTTCACACAGTTCCACTTAGAGTTTCAAATTGCATTTCAAATATGGATTATAGTACACGTTCCAAGCTTTCCAAATTGTCCAATAACTCCTCAAACACCCTTGTGGTTAGAGAGAATCGAATGCTTGAAGTTGGCAAAAACTCACTTTTGTCCATGACCAATACATGTTCATACAAACTTGCATTTTCAAATAAGCATGTTTGGTGCTAGCTTTCAGGCCTCAAAACCAACTTGAACTTCATAATTTAATGCATAACCATTGAATTAAGGTGTTATCTTGGCCATTTGGACATTACATACAAGATTAACCCTTATTTGGAAAAAGGTAAAATGCCATTTTTGTAAAAGTGCACTTTATGTCAAACCAAAATCCTTGAGGTATGGGGCCATATCTCTGAACCAAGACTGAAGTTATCAATTCCAAGAACCAAGAGCAAAATATGCAGCATGATAGGAGGGCCTGTACCAAGCTACAACATCACTTCCACATGCTTGCTTGAAAAAGAAGAAAAGTTGCAAATCATATACAATCTGAAACATCTGATAAAACAAGCTTAGACAAACATTGTAGACAGGTTCCATACCTCCCAAAAAGCCTGAAACACGACCCTTTCATCACTCAAACCTTCTCATACTCAGAACCACTATTTTTATGCAAAACAGGGCAAGTTCTGCATTTTGAAAGCCACAGCCAAATTTCATCGTGCGTTTTGTCCAAAGATAGTTCAAACACCTTCCAATCAACTCACCTGAACTACCCCAGGCCCCCATTGCAAGCTGTAACACCTCTAACACACTTTGCCATTTTCATTTCAAAGCTCTGCAGGTTGAGTTCTACAGCATGATTCAAGTTGTTTCAAAATAAGCCAAGCATTGGAAAAGCTTCCTTGGACCTCAGGCAAGCTCAAAAGAAGCTCAAACACCATTGAAGGTTGCTGCATTGTCCAGCTCGAAGTCAACTGAAACAGGTATTTCATGGACTTCTATCTCCCTATTTAGGAATGGTTAGTCTTAGGTTTGTGAATGAAATATGTTGTACTCATAGCCCTGAAGCCATACATATGCTTATTTTTCATTTACATTAATCGTGCTAAGAGAATTTCACTCATGAACTTTCTGAAAAAACTAGGTTAGAAATTAGGGCCAGAGAAATTCTCTCTGGTCTTTGAGAGTTAATCCAAGTTTTTTATATGGTTGAATTCGTTGTTTAAATCTCTACAATGTTCATGTTATGAGTTTTGTCAAAAGATCAAAGAATCAGGAGTTACAGTTTTGGTACACAGCGCGCGCAGGTTTTTGTTCCAAGGAAGAAGAAGAAGAAGTGATTCTGGGTTGGGCCTAGATCCTTTTGCTTTTGACACCCTTTTGTTCAGTTTGCACCCCCTGGCCCATTTGTTTGAATAATTGTCATTTTGATGTTTTTATTTTTTATTCTAACTTTATTATTTTTTTTCCAAATATAAAAAATGCCAAAAAAATTATTTTATATTTTTTCATATTTATTTCACATTTATTGTTTTTATTACTAGTAAATATGTAAATAAACTATTTCCTTTTTATTAAAAACTCCAAAAAAATAATACAAAAATATACTTATCTTCATTTATTATTTTTATTTACATTTGAAAATATTTTCTAGAATATACACTTTTTTGTAAATAATTAATTTTTATTTTTATATATTTAATATATTTAATACACATATATATACTTATATACTTTATCTTATTAAATAATTAGGTCAAAAATATAAAAATATCATATTTTTATTTTTTGTTAATATTTTACACTAAAATTATCTTTTTTTATAATATACTTCTATTTTTTGTACAAATTAATATATTATTGTATATAATTAATAAATAATATTGTTTATTTAAGAATTAGGGTTTTTGCCCTAAATGACAAAGATAATAAAAAAATTGACATTTTTTATTTACTTACATTTCACATTAAAAAATATACTTTTTACATATATATATATATAAAAAAAAAACCTTTTCTTTGCATAATACATTTCATTTGACTTTTATTTATTTGTATACTATTCAGTTATTGTACATTTAAATATTGCCTATGCATTCGATTTGGTTGTAATAACTTAGAATTTAATTTCTTGTCAAATACCCCCAATTCAAATTTGTACCCCCCTCCTTATATCATGTTGTAATAGTGTAGCGTTTAAATTCTCGCACATTTAAAAGCTTTCAAATTATGACATGCTTAGACCTAGGGTTTGTATGCAAATAAAATCAACAATTAGTTTGACCTAATCCAAGATGAACATGCATGAAAAACAAACACAATGCACACTTGCACCCCTAGGGTTATAATCCACTTGTTGCCTTCAAAAATGGGCCATGGTTGCATGTCAAGTACTTTGGCAAAACAAAAACAAACAAAAAGATCATAGTCCCTCGATGACGCTATCTGAGTTGCCTAAACAAAATGATCAAGTCCCTTAAGGAAAACTGCCAAAAATACTTGACACCATTGCTATCATGGTCTATACGATGGCCCGCGTCTGTCCCGTTAACATCCTAACACAAGGTTGTTCACCAAATACAATGGTGAAACAACATTGTTAAAAGGGTTAAAAACATAAGAAAAAAATCTTTGAGTAAAATAGGGTAGATAGCTCTTAGTTACTTGATCAAACTTGCAAAAACATCCTTGCTATTTTCAAAACACACTTCACCACACAATTTCAAAACCCTACTTTCAAACCTTGAAAAACTTTTCAAAAGAAAAAAACACCTTTGTATACATTCAAACAAGAATCATTACAAAGGTTGCCACAACAAATGGCCTCTTTTCAAAACATCTTTCAAAATCACACACAAAGCACCATTTCAAACAATTGAAAAGTAAAGCAAGTAACTAATAGCCCATGGATAACCATGGATAGAAAGGGTGCTAATACCTTCCCTTTCTATAATCTACTCCCCGAACCCAAGAAAACATCTCAAAGGTCTTTCATGTGCTTTTTGACCTCTCCTTAGGATAAAATAAAAAGTCGGTGGCGACTCTTGCTAAACCGAAACATTTTCGAACACAAACGCAAAATCCTAAGTCAGTTCTTCCACCGTATCACACCTTCGATAAACGGTCATTGAGTATAGGATGCTTTAGTGGTCTTCCTTTTGTCCAAAGATCAAAGTTGCCTCAGAAAGGTTTCATCGGATATTGTTGCCTCGGATAATTGATCTAAGACTTTAGGGTTACTACTAAAATGTCCTAACATTGCTTTAGTGACCGAACGTCCCTTTCGAATTGACCCTCAAACTCCAATGACGGTGCTACCTACTCACTAATAGTGGGATAGCATTGTCTAAAGGAAATGAACATAGAACGATTCTTTTTTAGAGTAGGTAGATTAGTTCTTAAGTACTTGCTCAATCCAAACAAAATTTTTCACACTTACACTCCTTTACAAACAAAGTTTTCAAAACACTTCATTACACTCTTGAAGACAGAAGCAAGAGTTAAATCAAAGTCAAAACAAAAACTTTTCAAATCACGCAAACACAAAGAAAACAATTTTGAAAATGATGAGCAAGTACCTAAGAGCTCGTAGATAACTACGGATAGAAAGGGTGCTAATACCTTCCCTTTCTATAATCTACCCCCTGTACTCAGAAATATCTCGAAAAAGGATTTTTTTTATGTGCTTTTTTCCTTTCCTTGTTGGATAAAATAAAAGTCGGTGGCGACTCTTGCTTACCGCGACATTTTGCGAACACAAACGCAAAACGCAAACCAGCAAATTCCTTAAAAAAAGGAACCACGTCCCAGTTCTGGCCACCATATCACACCTTGGATTGAAGGTCGCTCTACAATTTCCGGTTGAATTCATGTTCTTGCCGTTTTCCACTCTCTAGCAGCTTGCACGTTCTCTTCCAGATCCTTATTTCTTTCTACTTCCTTTTTCTTTCTATTCTAACAACAAATAATAAAATAACCCTATTATTCTATTATCTCCTTATTGGGCTTAAAACCAACACACCCCCTTATTACTTCTATTCTCTCAAAATAAGCCCACCTTAAATAATATTACACTTCTAATATTATTTCACCACATAATATTATTTCTCTAATATTATTTCTCCATTTAATAAAATAAATCCAATTTAATTATAACACAACTTCTTAAATATTCCAAAAATAATTTAATTAAATAATTAATTAAATTACGGGCATTACAACTCTCCCCCACTTAGAATATTTTCGTCCTAGAAAATTTACCTCAATCAAACAATTCAGGATAGGAGTCTCGCATTTTGCTCTCCAACTCCCAAGTCATGCTTTCACCAGCAGCTTCTAGCCAAACCACTTTAACCAAGGCAATCTATTTTCCCCTCAGAGTCTTTATTTCACGATCCGCGATCTGTACAGGCATCGTCTCCACCGTAAGATTATCTCGTACTTGCACATCGTCCATATGAATCACATGAGATGGATCTGAAATATACTTCTGAAGTTGCGACACATGAAACATATCATGAAAATTCAAAAGATTAGGCGGAAAGCCACTCTATAAGAAACATTCCCCACTCTCTCTGAAATCTGATACGGTCCAATAAAACGAGAAGTGAGCTTCTTAGACTTCAACGCCCACCCAACACGAGTCACAGGTGTAACTATCAAAAACACATGATCACCAGCTTGGAATTCTAAATCTTTCCTTCGCTTGTCATGATAACTCTTTTGTCTACTGTGTGAAGCTTTCATCTTTTGTCGAATCAACTTCACCTTCTCAGTAGTCTCACGAACAAGTTCAGGTCCAAGTACTACACTTTCACCAAATTCATACCAACATAACAGAGTTCTACATCTTCGCCCATACAACGCTTAAAAGGTGTCATTCCAATACTAGAATGGTAACTGTTATTATACGTGAACTCTATCAACGGAAGATAAGTATCCCACGAACCTCCCTGCTCAAGAACACATGCCCTCAACAAGTCTTCCAACAATTGAATCGTCCGTTCAGTCCGACCATCTGTCTGAGGATGATACCCTGAACTCAACCTCAACTTAGAACCCAACGCTTCTTGCAAACTCTTCCAAAAATCATAAGTAAATCTTGGATCTCTATCTGACACAATTCACAAAGGAACACCATGAAACTTCACAATCACACTAGTGTAAATCTCAGCCAACTTCGACATTGGAAAACTGGTGTTAATAGGAATAAAATGAGTTGACTTTGTAAGCCTATCAACAATCACCCAAATCGAATCATGTCCTATTAAAGTATTAGGAAACGCTGTCACAAAGTCCATTGAAATTCTATCCCATTTCCATTCTGGAACTTCCAACGGTTGCATCAATCCTGCAGGCTTCTGATGTTCAAATTTCGATTTCTAACAAGTCAAACATGCATACACAACCCGAGCCACAACACTCTTCATCCCAGGCCACCAAAACAAACCTTTCAAATATTGATACATCTTTTTAGCTCCTGGATGAATACTCAACATACTTCTATGGCTCTCTTCAAGTATCACTTTCTTCATCTCAGCATCATCAGGAACACAAATCTGGCTACGAAATCTCAACACACCCTGCGCATCTAGCTTAAAATCATTATTCCCAGACTGGTCAATCCCAACCATCAAATATACCAGTTTCACATCCAACTTATGAGCTTCTCTGATACTGTCTAGAAATTCATTATTAATCTTCAACATACCTAACATAACACTCTGCGGAGTAACCTCGCAAACTAAGCTCATATCTCTGAACTGCTCAATCAATTCCAACTCTTTAATCATCATTGCTGACATATGTAAAGTATTTCGACTCAATGCATCATGTTGTACCCCAAAATTTTCCCTCTCATTTATCAAGATTATCCTCACAAGATCTCTTTGACTCAAGACTGGATTAGGGTTTGGTCAGCTCAAGACATTTCATCATGCACTGATGACCCAAAATTAGGGTTTGAGATTGCACAAGGATTTTTGGACTATCAATGCTTCATGTGAGTTTCAAACATCATTATGGACCCCTAAGATCACTAAGGACAAGTTTCAAGCCTTGAACCATATTTTTGATCAGTCAATTGGACAGTTGACCTAAAAATCAGTTGTATTGGGGAAAAAGTTAACCATGGCCAATTTACAGTCAAACTTCATAATTTTTTATCCACATCAACATTATAGACTCATATATATATATATCATTTGATCAAGTTTGGATTACAATTCCTCAAGAAATTTGATCAAATCATCAAAAGGGCAAAATGGTCAAAATTAGGGTTTTGACTGAGGAAGGGCAATTTTTGATTTTTGACCTAGCAAATGACCAATTGATTTAAATCATGATTCCAAGAATTCAATGTCATCATCTTGATCTAATTACATGTTTCAAAACATTTCAATTTCATTAGATTGACAGATGAAATTTGCAGTCAACTGATCAAAAGTCAACTGTACACTGAAAAGTCAAACTTTGACTTTTTGGTCAAAATCAAGTACCAAGGGTCACAATTCATCAAAACATGTCAAAATATGAAATTTGTTCATCAAGAAATCAAGGATTGAAGATTAGGGTTTCAAATTGAAAATTTTCTTAACTTAGAAATTTTTCTAAGTATAAGAAATTTTCTTATTTTTTCTCAACTTTAGGCCATTTTTTCACCATGATACATGATGATTCAAAGGAAGTTCCCAACATGAAATTTGTAGACCTCCATGAAATCTACAACTTTGCTTCACACACTTTTCCCTAAATATGCTTGATCTCAAGATATAAATTTATGAATACATGTTCATGAACTAAATAACTTTGTGAATTTTTTTCCCTAATTTAGGCAGGTTTTAGACCCAACTTCATGGCAATTTTTCACCTAGTTCCAAGAGGAGTCTTAAAATGCATTTAAAATATGAGTTATAGAGAACATTGCAAGCTTTCCAAAATGTCCAAGAACTCCTCAAGATCATTTTTAAGTAGGGATAATCGAAGAGATGAAGTTGGCAATTTCTCACTTTTGATTCAAGCCATTTCATGAAGAACAAAGTTCCAATCAGTACCTATGCTACCTAATCCATGCTTTAAAGGTCCCAAACTTTTTTATTACTCCATAATTTAATGCTTACTCAGTTGAAAAAGCTTTAATCCAAGCCTTAGAGCCATTACTCAAGTTGTAATTCCATAAATGGCATAAAGTGGCCATTGCCATTTTGAAAAAGCTCCACTTTTGCAAACTTTACAATATTGAGCATTGAACCTATCTCCTTTGCACATACAAGTACCACGGACCTAAGGCAAATTGTACAAAGCATATACCAACCCTAAGCAAGCCAGTACAAGCATGTGAAGACTTGTCTCTTCACTTTGCTTCAAAAGCAAGAAAGGTTACCAAAAGGTGAAAACTCACAAATCTGTTGGAGATCTGACTTTAAACTGATTCCATACTAATATACAAACACATTGTAACATAACACACGATCACTAGAAGCCTGAAACACTCAAAAACTTCCTTTCACCAAAAAACTATCAAAAATTGCAGTTTCTTGCATAAGCATAGCAATCTCTCATTTGGCTCGTGTGTTTCAAGTCATAACCATCAAAACACCTTAATTACTTGATATCTAACTGATCCAGACCCTCATCCCTATACTGTAACTCCTTCTCCATCATCTTCCATTTTTGTTTTCAAATCTTGCATGTTGACTTGGATAGAGACTTCCAGGCACTTCCAGAGCAAGGCAAGGATTAGAACACACTCAGGGAGGTTCAAGCAAGCTCAAGCAATCATCAGACCTTCATAAAACTCACTCCAACTCCATCCATGATTTCAACTGAAAGAGGTAAAAATCTCAACTTATATCTCTTCATACGGGCATCCATTAACCACGATTTGTGAATAAACAATGTAGGCCTCATTGCAACGAAGTTATACATATACATATCTTGCATTTATTTGGCCTGAGTTGAGAGAATTTTAAACTTGAAGTTCCTGGGAAAATTAGGTTTAGATTCAGGGCTTTTAAAATTCATTATGATCTTTGATTGTTAGCTTACATGATTTATATGGTTAGAATCGTGAGACAAAATGCTACAACATTCATGTTATGAGTTTTCATTTTCATGGAGAAATGAGAAAGTTACAGAGCATCTGGCTGGCTAGAGGAAGAAGACGAAGTACATGGCAAGGGCTTTGTTTGTGTTATGTTATTTTTGTTTCACATTAATCAACGGATGTATAGCCACCCCAGTGGAAAGGTAGCACGCTGGTGAGACCCATGTCCTGGGTTCGAACCTTGGCGCTACCTTTTGTTTTTTCACATTTTTCAGTTTTCATTTTTTTGCCTTGTTTTTGCAGGATGGGCTTGATTCTTTGGGCCTAGCGTTTTTTTTACTAACATACTGCTCCCAATTTCCTTACAACACCCATGGCCCAAACTATTTTCATATATTTTATTTATTTGTTTTCATTTTTATTTTTATTTTAAAAATATTTCTTTAATACCTAAAAATCATAAAAATATGAAATATGATAATTTTGCATTTGTTTGTTTTATTTTCACATTAAAAAATATATTTTTTATTAACTATATATTAATTCTTTTCTTGAATAAACTTGTAAGCTTAAATAAAATAGGTTTAGTTTAATTTCTTTTATTTTCTTTTCATTTCACACTTGTAAAATATTTATTTTGGCATATATAAAAAATTAACTATTTTTATAAAATATTATTTATTATTTTATACAAAGAATACACAAATAATAATACATGAAAACCTTATTTTCTTTCAAAATAGAAATTAGGGTTAAACCTTTTTAAGAATTAATTACTTTTCCTTATATTTTTAGGATTAGGTTAAAATTTTCTTTTCACACAAAAAACAAACCAAAAAAATCTTTTCTTGCATGTACATAATATGGCACATTTAAATATTGTATATTGTTTATTCTAATATTCGTACAAATTCGATTTGGTTGTAATAATTTATTTAGATTTACATTCTTGCAAATCCTCATTCAAATTTGTATTTCCCCCTCCCCACAAAATTGTTGTAATAGCTTAGTAATCTTTACATTACGCAATTTACCGCTTTACATGCCATGTTAGTAATTAGGGTTTGTATGGTAAGATCAAAACAAAATAAATAAAAAACCCTAATGCAAATCAAAGCATTAAAATAACACACTTGCACACAAGCATCCTTAGGGTTTCTCCACTTGGTTGCCTTATATAAAAATAGCCATATTACGCATGCGAAGTATCTTGGCAAAACAAATAAATATAAGATCATAGTCCCTCAATGACGCTATTCAAGGTTGCCTTACAAAATGATCTTGGTCCCTCAAAATGCCAAGATACTTTGCAAACATTTCTAATCATGGTTATACGATGTTCCACATCCGTCCCGTTCACATCCAAAGATAAGGTTGCTTACCAAATCAATGGTAAGACAACAATGTCAAAGGAATAGAAAATGCACAAGAAAGACATTTGAGTAGGTAGACAACTATCCTTTCTATTTTCAAAACAAACACACACATTTTCAAACATTGAAAACATTTTCAAAAAGACAAACATCTTTGTATACATTCTTACGAACGAGAATCATTACAAAGGTTTCCTAAACAATGGCCTCTTTTAAAAAAATACTTTCAAAACCACACAAAGCACAATTTCAAAACAAAAGCAAGTGATCTAGAAAGTAACTAAGAGCCCATGGAAAACCATGGATGAAAAGGGTGCTAATACCTTCCCTTTTCATAATCTACCCCCCAAACTCAAGAAACGATCTCAAAGGTCTTTCCTGTGCTTTTTCACCTTTCCTTTTGGATAAAAGAAAAGTCGGTGGCGACTCTTGCTAACCGCGACATTTGCGATAAAACACAAAACCCTCAAGTCATTTCTCCCACCGTATCACAGAACTGGCGACTCTGCTGGGGATTTAAATAAAATTGGGGTTACCTTAGGGCTAGATCACATTTATTTGCTTATTTTGTTTGACTTGCTTGCTTTACATTTTTGTTCTTTGTTTGGGTTTGAATCCTCCACCCGGATTTGGGAATACATTATAGGTAAATAATAATACGTTATGGAAACTGTGCGGGGTATACCGACATGGTCTAAGCAATAGCTATGTTAGTGCGACATATTTGTGGGTACCGGTAACCTTTGAGTCAATTAAAGAGAATGCGGGGCCGCTGAGTGATGTCATGAAGCACTAATGAACTTCTAGAACCCTTTACTTAACCAACTTGGCATTTAGGATGTAGTGAGATGACCGGATTTGGTGCAGTCCGAAGTTGGTAGATACTCAATACTACACTCATTGGGGGTTGGTTTCTTGGGATATTTCGGTCGCCATTAAAGAGGCTTGTGCTAAAACAATGACCAAGGAAACAATCTGGTGATATTGAGCTCCTTAGAACCCAGTTACTATTACTAGGACAGGTTTAAGCCAACTAAACTACAAGAGGGTACTTACCTATAAAACCCCATGCAAGCCTAAACTAAGAACTTGTTTGCTTTTCTTGTATATGCATACTTGTACATAACATCATGGACATCATGAACATCATATGCATTCACTAACCATTTCATGGATTTTGGAGATTCATCTTTGTTCTTGTTTTGTAGGATATGGATTCACTTCGCAGAAAAACTATCCAAATCAACCTTATAAGAATTCCTCCCCAACTTAAGGAGCTAGCTTCAAGGATCCCCGAGAACTCTCCATTCACCAAGAGGCATGGTCGTCTACTCAACTTGGTCACCTCCAACACAGAGGAGGACATGATGAAAGTGCTCTTCTAGTTCTTTGATCCTTTGCATCATTGCTTCACATTCCCCGACTATCAGCTTGTACCTACTTTGGAAGAATTCTCTCAACTCTTGAGGATTCCCATTCTCAATCAACTACCTTTCAATGGTACAGAAAGAGATCCAAATCCAGAAGAGATTGCTCAAGCTCTGCACTTGCACTCATCTGATGTCACAACCCATTGGGAAACTAGAAGTGGTGTCAAAGGCTTCTTAGAAAAGTTTATGTTTGAGAAAGCCCAAAGCTATTGGAATTCCTTAGATCTGCAAGCATTTGAGGAAATTATGGCTCTTCTTATCTATGGGATGGTCTTGTTCCCTAATCCTTACCAACTCATAGATGTGAGTGCCGTCAAAATCTTCATGTCACGTAATCTGGTGCCTACATTGCTAGGGGATATCCTACACTCATTTTACACTCGTACAATGAGGAAAAGAGGTGTCCTTATATGTTGCACTCCTCTCCTGGAAAGATGGTTTATTTCTCATCTTCCCCAATCAGTCTTAAAGAATGAGCAAGGTTTAATGTGGTCACAAAGGTTAATGACGCTCAAACATTCAGATATTCATTGGTGTTCTCAATCCAAAGAGAATGTTATTATTATTGACTGTTGTGGGGAATTCCCTAATGTCCCTCTACTTGGCATTAGGGGAGGCATCACCTACAACCCGCTCAAACATTCAGATATTCATTGGTGTTCCCGATCCAAAGAGAATGTTATTATTATTGACCATTGTGGGGAATTCCCTAATGTCTCTCTACTTGGCATTATGGGAGGCATCACCTACAACCCATGCTTAGCTCTCAGACAGTTTGGTTATGCCCGAAGAGATGGCCCACATGAGATGCTGATTCAAGGCTTGGTATTCGACTACGACAACGACAATCAAGGTCTTCGCCAGAGATTCATCCGAGCTTGGAGGATGCTAAACAAGGTGGATAGCAAGACTTTGGGACACAAGAATTCCATCCCTCTTGAGCCTTACCTCAAGTGGGTACGAACCCGCGCTCAAAGTCTTATGATGCCTTATCCTTCAATTCTCCTGGTGATTATTGAGCCTGTTAAGGAAGGAGAAGTTCCATACGCTATCCTACATCCTGACATGCCCACATCTCTTGAAGACCTACAAAGGGATTGGATACAGCTCGAAGGAGAGCGAGATACTTTCGAAGCCAAATTCTACGCAAGCGAGAAGAAGGTTTTAGAACTCACTAGGATACTTCATGAGGAGCAGACTCTAAATGCCTACTGTGATCGGTGGATCGGGAACTGACTGTTTAACGCTGGTTCGCGAAATGTCGCGGAAGCAAGAGTCGCCACCGTCTTTTATTTTCTCCAAATGGAAAAGACAAAAGCACAGAAAAATTCCTTAAAGAGATTGCTCTCGGTTCGGGAGGTAGATTATAGAAAGGGAAGGTGTTAGCACCCTTTCTATCCATGGTTATCCATGGGCTCTTAGATACTTGCTCACTTGTGTTTTCAAAAATGGTTTGTTTGCTTTTCAACTGTGGGTTTTAAAAAGTTTCTTTGAAAATTCCAGTTTGACTCTTGTATCGGTCCTCAAGAGTGTTTGAAAAAATGCTTTCGAAAGCTTTTTGAAAAGGTGTCGGTGTGAAAAGTATTTTTGAATTTTGTTTTGAAATTAGAGCAAGTATCTAGAGTCGTCTACCTACCCTAAGGAATTCGTCTGTGTAAATGCCCTTAAAGTAGTGCCATCCCACCATTGAGAGGTAGGTAGCACCACCGTTGGAGGTGTTCGGGTCAATTCGAAGTTCGGGACATGGTGATCACCAGAGCAATAGGAAGATACCTTAGAAGCTACCCTCATTCCAGGTTCCCGAATCATGAGGACTTACTAAGACATCCTCTACTCGACGATCACCTTTCGAGAGGCAAGGCAACAGTGAGGCGTACCCTAGGGGTGGTGTGTGATTTGTGTGTCGTTTTTAGATATTTTGTCTTGTTCATGTCATGGGTGATCTACGCGTTATTTTTATTTTAACATTCATTCTTGCATGCAATAGTTAACAGTTAAAAAGTTGCGAGAAATATAAAGTTCCTAAACTATTAAAAGGCGCGGGTCCACATCGCCAAATTAAATCCAGGACCATATTTGACATAAAATAAAGAAATAAAGTAAAGTGCGAAAGATAAATATTTACACGGCTTTGGGAGAATTACATTAATATTTAAAAGAAGGAATAAAAATGCGCGAACTGGAATTATTATCGAATGCGAGGGCGTTGGACCCTTTTTAATGAAATTAAATTACGATTAACAAATTAATTAAAATAAAATAAAAGGAAATTATTTTTGAGGGTTTTTGGTATTTATGATTTTAATGAAATTAAAATATTAATTAACCCTAATTCTAGTTATTTTTAATTTATTAAGAAAATATGAAAATTAAACCTAAAGTTAACCTAATTAATTAATATAACTTGATTTATAAAAATAAATAATTAATTATTAGGGATGATAAAAAAAATAAAAAAAGAGGATAAATAATTAAAACCCTAATTCTACCAATTTTTTAAGTTTATTAAGAAAATGTTTAAAATTATGCCTAGAATTTAAAACTAATCAATTAATAAAGGTTTTATTTACAAAAATAAACTTAAATGAAATATATCTTATTTTTTTGTCTTTTCTGATTTTTTTTACTATTTTTATATTTTATGAAAATAAATTAGTTTAAAGAATTAAAAAAGAAATAATTGAAACAAGTAAAAAATAAAAAAGGATTGCAAAACCTTAGGGGGTTCTGTCCCCAAATTGGAGGTGTAAGTCAGCATTTTTGGCCCATCTTTGGAGGCCCTTTGTTGACTTTCCAGGGTAGCATGTGACTTCGTTGACTGAGCCATATCATATGCTTTGAATTCTGGCCATAGGATGGATGCAGCGGGACGTGTGGCATGGCAGATCATGAGGTTGCATATTGGTCTTCAGGGGGCCAGCTGCATAGAATGACATTAGGAAAAATATTATGGAAAGGGAGGGGGGACCTGGGATTCGAACCCAGGTCCCAAAGATTACCATACTGATGCCTTGCCACTGGAGCTCTTAACGCGCTTTGTTTATTATATGGCCAATGAATAATATAAGATAAAATAAAAGTTAGTGGAACGTTTTCGCGCGAAATTCAAATTGCTCAATCAGATGGTGCCACCTACTCTTCTTCTTCCTTGTTTGGATTTTCCCTGAAACATAAAAAGAGTTAGCGGGGGTTTTAAACCCCCCAAAATACAACCTTTTTAGAAATAGCGATTAGCCCATATTGTCACATAAATTAGGCGCGAGGGGTGTATTAGAATCGTCCAAGCTTCCTGAGTTCAGTCATGGTATTGGGAAGTCCCAATTTTACAGTATTCAAGAATGCCCAATTTGAAACTTGAAGAACCCTAGCTGGCTTTAATGGTGAAATCACGTACAATGCATAAAAACTCAATCAAACTATAGGGTTAGCTTTAGAATCAATTAATTAGTATGAATCCATAAGAAAAATGCAACGAGAATGCTTGAATATTGAAATACGAATATGCATATAATGTGAAAAAGTTTGAGTTCCATATACCAATTCTGGGCGTTAGAGTTGATGATTTTGATTCAGGCACGTTTCTTGATGTCTCAGGAAGGCAATGGGATAATTATTTTGGCTTGAATCGCACTGGAATGTAGTTTTCAGTTTTGGAATTTTTTGACAAAAACTCAAACTTGGTTATGGTGTTCTTGCGCAGCTTAGGGGTTATGAACACTAGGGTTTGCATGAGTATAAGTATTGGAATGATTAGGGTTGAGTTTTTGGTCCAAAGAATCTTTGCAATGATGGAATCAATATTTGATTTTCATGCCATAATTTTTCAATCTTTTTCATGCTAATTTGATACCAATCATGTCCAATTACCATTGATTCTTTCCCTATCTGATTTGCACGAAATCTTGGATATATTTTATGCACAAAAAGATTTAAAAAGTTTGCCTTAGTATGTTTTCCATATTTTAATTAATTAAATGAATTATTAGCAATTAAAAATTCAAATAAATAAATAAAAATGATGAAAAACTTCCCTTTGGGCCAAATGGTCGTGCACATGCTTTGGATGATGAATCTTGGAAGAAAATGTGGCCCATTAGCAATTTTAAGACATTTGAAGCAAAGTTGACTTTTCAAAATATCCAAAAATTTCCCAACTTCCACAAGGCATATCTTGCTCAATTTTTAAGCTTTGCTCATGTTCTTGGACATTTTGGAAAGGACTTGAAGTCCTCTAACCAATGCCTTTTGTCCCATGTCATTTTTATTTACCAATCTCAAGTTATGGCCTTTGACTTAAAGTCCCTTTTTGTTGACTTTTGAAAATGACCTATAATGTTGAAATTGATAACTTTTTGTGAGAGCATTTCTTGGACTTGAAGTGTGAAGAGGAGTTGTAGGAAATGTCTTTCTATTCAAAATGAGCTTTGGATGGAATTTTTCTGATAAACCATGTGGAAGTTATGCCTTGGTCAAGTTACAGTTGACTTTTTCAATTGTCCAAATATGGAAACTTTTGCATCTTGAGACTTTTTGAGCCAAGCTTTGAGAATCATGATCAAACATTGATCAAATGATGTTTGTGGCTTCAAAATAAGATGTTGACCAAAAATTTTGACTTTTGACTGTCAAATGACCATTTTGCCCCTACAGTTGACTGTAGTGCAATTAGGGTTTTTGACTGTGCAATTTTGTGCTGTAAGTCTTGAAACTTGGTATGAGGATGCTTGACCATGTTTGTAGGCATGTGGGACTTGTTTGGACCCTTGGAAACTTCATTTTCTTTGTCAGAACCAAAACCCTAATTTTTGACTGTTGGGAGGCCCTTGAACTGTGCAACCCTTGGGGAATTTTGAAGCATGCTCTTTGCAATTCTTGAAGAATATGGGAGGGCAAATTTTGGGGTACAACAGTTGACCCTGTTCAATCTTCTTAGTCCTGAGGATGTAGATTGGCTGGCGTGCCTTTCGTAATCCGAAGGTGGAAGATGATTGAACACTAGAGTGCCCAGAAATTTGCGCTCACATAGTAGTGTGATGGGGGAATGGGCTTATAAATGCCATTTGGAGATTGATGGATAGGATGATGGACTTATAGATGCCATCTGGATGTTGATCACGTAAGAGATTCCTTAGCGAGAACTTGCGTACCTGCAAAAGAAAATGATTACCTGGCATGTTACAGGAGCTGGTCTTCAAACTCTTTGTATAGATGTGTCCTGACTGGTTACAGGGGCTGGATCTGGAGCTTCAAAAGGTGATGAATGAACCAGGGATGGTTACTACCTCAACAGGAACGCCGAGAGAACCTTGGACGATTACTACCTCCACAGTAACGGGGAGAGAATCTGGGGCGACTTCAACCTCAACAGTAATCATTGAGAGAATCTTGGACGACTTCAACCTCAACAGTAATCATTGAGAGAATCTTGGGTGACTTCAACCTCAACAGTATCATTGAGAGAATCTTGGACGACTTCAACCTCAACAGTAATCATTGAGAGAATCTTGGGCGACTTCAACCTCAACAGTAATCATTGAGAGAATCTTGGGCGACTTCAACCTCAATAGTAATCATTGAGAGAATCTTGGGCGATTTCAACCTCAACAGTAATCATTGAGAGAATCTTGGGCGACTTCAACCTCAACAGTAACGCTGAGAGAATCTTGGGCGACTTCAACCTCAACAGCAATCATTGAGAGAATCTTGGGCGACTTCAACCTCAACAGTAATCATTGAGAGAATCTTGGGCGACTTTAACCTCAACAGTAATCATTGAGAGAATCTTGGACGACTTCAACCTCAACAGTAATCATTGAGAGAATCTTGGGCGACTTCAACCTCAACAGTAATCATTGAGAGAATCTTGGGCGACTTCAACCTCAACAGTAATCATTGAGAGAATCTTGGGCGACTTCAACCTCAACAGTAATCATTGAGAGAATCTTGGGCGACTTCAACCTCAACAGTATCATTGAGAGAATCTTGGACGACTTCAACCTCAACAGTAATCATTGAGAGAATCTTGGGCGACTTCAACCTCAACAGTAATCATTGAGAGAATCTTGGGCGACTTCAACCTCAACAGTAATCATTGAGAGAATCTTAGGCGATTTCAACCTCAACAGTAATCATTGAGAGAATCTTGGGCGACTTCAACCTCAACAGTAATGCTGAGAGAATCTTGGGCGACTTCAACCTCAACAGCAATCATTGAGAGAATCTTGGGCGACTTCAACCTCAACAGTAATCATTGAGAGAATCTTGGGCGACTTCAACCTCAACAGTAATCATTGAGAGAATCTTGGACGACTTCAACCTCAACAGTAATCATTTAGAGAATCTTGGGCGACTTCAACCTCAACAGTAATCATTGAGAGAATCTTGGGCGACTTCAACCTCAACAGTAATCATTGAGAGAATCTTGGACGACTTCAACCTCAACAGTAATCATTGAGAGAATCTTGGGCGACTTCAACCTCAACAGTAATCATTGAGAGAATCTTGGATATCTTCTACTAAGTCTTTATCAGGAAAATCTGTTAGGGGTCGATTTAGCTGGACTAGAGAAGGCCTTTGACGGGATAAGAAAACAGAAAAATCTTAGGGTCGATTTAACTGAACCGGTCTAGGTCTTGAAATTTTCAACTGGATAAGAAACAGGGAGATCTTAGGGTCGATCTGACTGAACCAGAGAAGGCCTTGGACGGGATAAGAAACAGAAAAATCTTAGGGTCGATTTAACCGAACCGGTCTAGGTCTTGAAATCTTCAACTGGATAAGAAACAGGGAGATCTTAGGGTTGATCTGACTGAACCAGAGAAGGTCTTGGAATATAGCTGAGAACTTAACTGGATCTTTCCTGAAAGGTAAAGGTCAGTCATATGCAATGCATGGTATGGATCAAGCAATGATGTTCTCAACATAAATGATATTCGTAAGATATGATACGTATATGCATGCTATAATGTATGGAAGTGCGATGCTTATGAATGTATGTTTTCGTCTTAGGGAAAATAAATCCTTGACGGGTGTCGGGAAGTCACTCCTGGGCTGATGTTGAAGAACGATGCTTTGTTATTTCCGTTGGGGAGGATAGTTGCAAGAATACCGGTAGAAGAAGATAACTTCGTTGGGGAATAAACTTGGCGAATGGATAACTCTGCGGGGAGAAAAGTACTCTAACAATCTTGCTGGGAAGCAATACTCTGTGGGGAGAGAGATACTTTGCTGGAATGTTGATAATAACTTGCTGGGGATACCCTTGTTATGTTGGAAGTGTTAGTAGACTTCGCTGGGGATAAGAAAATTTCGCCGAGGACGATCTTCTCGTGGCTTTTGGCTGAGGATAACCCAGTTATATCCTGGTAGGGAAATAACTCTTTGAATAAAGCCGGGGGACGCGTTCGTGCTCTGCAGGGATAAGCTTCCAGAATCTACTGGGGATGAGCTTACTGCTTGGGGAGATGGATTCCAACTTTCATGGGGAAACTGGATTGGACTCTCCTGGGGAAATTTTGAACTATATTGGGGAAGTGACTCCGTTGAATGTTTGATGTACCGCCAGGGAACAATCTTTAGGCCAAGACTGTCGGGGATACTCGTTAAGAATGCATGTATATTGCTGGGGAATGTTGAGATCTGCTGGAGGATGCCCAACTTCCTTAAGGCTGACTGCAACTTTGCTTGGGGAAAGTGCACTGACTTGCTGACTCACTCTCTGGGGAGTTAAGATATACTGGTTGTGTTCTTCAGCCGAACTTACCTTGATATCTCGGCGGACAGAGCAATTAGATCGTTTGGACAACTCATCCTTGCCCCTGTTTCTGAGGTGGGAGAGGAAGACCTGTGAAGGTGCTGATAACTGCTGATTGACAAATTTCCTTCTGGTAGGCAAGTGACGAGATGCCAGGACATAGTCGTATGCTGTGATCCCTAACTTTTGCCTGGACCGCCCTTTCGGGTTTTCAGTCCACCGAGATACCCATTTTTGCCCAAGCCGCCTTTTCAGGTTTTCGACTTGCCGGGTGTACAGATTTTTTCATTTCATCCCTTACTTTGCCCGAACCCTTTTGGTTCGCCGGGAAGCCCTTATTTTTGCCTAGGCGTGTCAACCTAGCGGGTCTTTGATTTTGCGTAGTATTTTCTCGACTATGTCCATGCTCTTAGAATGCAGGGGGGTGCCCCTGGCTGAAGGGTTTTGTCATGCCACCAGAAGGTGTTTGATCGGGCAAGATTCGTTGTTGGAATGCCCCAAGTGACTCAGGCGGAGATTTTCCCCAGGCTATTTGGCCTTTGAGAGATTCTCTGAATCTTGACTTAACTGCCCCAGATGATGGACAATGATCATGTCTGCCCCTTGATTGGAAGTGCTTTTGTTCATCAGATATTCGTTGCGCAAAGTTCTCTGTTGTTCAAACAAATAATCATATGCAAACAATGTTATCTTAAGAATGCAAAGCTTATGTCTGTCTTGAAATTTTTGAAAATGCATTTTTCAATAAAAGCAAGTGAGTTTTTTTTTTGTAAACTGTGATGTCAACTCGTTATTTTACTGCAAGCCTTAAGGAGTCAGGATACCTTTCGTAACAGTATGCTTTTGAACTAACCCATGCTTCAGCTAGGGCTTTTGAGGGTTATAAAGTGGCCTGGTTCACGGTTTAAGAAACAAAGGATAAAGGCTCAAATTATTTGTACCCACCCGCTCTTCGTGATGTTCTCCAAACCTAAACTCAGTTGATCATACGTTAGACCTTGTTTGAGTCTTTGCTCTGGTTTTCCAGTGATGGTTCGGATATTGAATGTTTATTTTGAATAGGCAGTCATTTTTGTTTCTGTCGAGGGTTTGTAGGACCTCTTTCTTTTTTATTTTGTTATCCCTGTTTTTTGCCTGAACTGTTTCCTTTTTTGGAATTACAGTCAGCGGGATGCCCCAGCTTCGTAAGTCTCCTTCATAGGTTTTTTGACTTATTGGGCTTTTTATTTTTGAGATATAATGACTGCCTATCCTTATGATTATTCAGAACCATCATTGTCTTTAGTTTTGGAAAGACTTCCTTTGGTGCCATTCGTTATGCACTTGGATCAACTGAGAGACTACCCTGCCCCAGGTTATGATCAAGGGTTTTAAATTTCGAAAAGAAAAACTCCTACTTCTTTGGCTCAGAGGGGTTGACGAGGGATTATCTTCCTTATAACTCCAGTGTTTAGGAATTGAAACAATGCCTGTACCTCATCAGCGGGGTCTGTTCAAAAGCATACTATAAAGATCGTGGTATCGTTTTCGTCATCCTCCCTCAAGAGGCTTAGAATTATTAATCGAGCGTTGATCATCAGAAAAAATATGAAAATAATTTGCATATAGTGAATACGAATATATGGCTTCAAAACAGACATATGCGATGCATTAATGAAATAACAACGTTTTAATATGAGCAAATGTTTGAACAAAAGAAAATTACAACTTGAAAATCCTAATGAACAAAAGTCTTTTCATCTCAGGGCTTGTTACTTCAAATGGTGCATCCGATAGGGATGGCAGGAGCATTCAGCCTGACCCATCTGGGTGAAATCCACAGCTCTTTCCTCGATCAGGTCTTGGATCCTATTCTTCAGAGTCCAACAGTCGTCGGTGTCATGGCCTGGACTGCCAGAGTGGTATGCACATCTTTCCTTAGACTTGTATTTTGGGGAGGCTGTGTTGAGATTCTTAGGAGGGTCCCTTAACGTCACCAGATTCAACCTCAACAATTGTTGTAAAGCTTGAGACGGTGACACGTTGAGCTTGGTGAACTGCCTTTTAGGCTTGTCTGGTTTGCTCTGATCAGTCCGTTGTTCTGGGCGAGGTCGTTGTTGGACCTGTGAAGTAGTAGCAGCTTGGAGAGGCCCAAACCTTTGACTTCTTGGAAGTTGGTTGATGACCGGGTCCCTGACTTGGGTTGGTTGCTTCATGTCTTGATGAAGCTGGCTGATCATGGCCCTCAGCTCTCCTTGCTTCTGAGCTAAACTTTGGATGAGAGCCCTTTGCCCCAGCATCTGGGTTTTCAATGTGCCTACCTCAGCTTGTAGACGTTTCAGTCGTTCGTCCTTGTCGTCCTCAGCACTGTTCCTGACCAAAGTCCCCGTGAGGAGTGTTCTTAGCTCTTCCTGCCCCTTGGATAGATTCAGGAGGATTTCCCTGAACTGGGTCTCTTGAGCATGAGGTCCCTGGTTATCTTGTTGGGAAGTCATTGCTGAAATAAACAACGGCAAAGGTAAGTGACCTGCAAAAGGGATACCTGTAATGCAATGATGTGTATATATGCATGCAATGTTTTCAAGGATCTCGCGGGGTAAACAAGAAATTTGTTAGAGCTGGGATCCGGTAGCTTGATTGAAGGAACTTCATATTGTTGAGAGTCCTTCTCCAAGGGTCAAAGGCTCACCATATCCAGTGGGTCATAGCCCCTGACAACCTTGGCTAGAGGAAAATAAATCCCCTTTGCCCCTTGCTAGACATTTTGTTCATCATGACCTGCATCACAAGCCCTTGAGATCCTTGAAATGGATTATTCTTTATGCCGGATGTATGCAATGGTATGATGGTATGCTATGCATGGGGTAATGTAAGTAACCCTGTTCTGAGCCCCAATGGAGGACTGTAAATAAAACCTGCAAGAAACTCAGTACCCTCTGTTATGAGTCCCAATTAAGGACTATAAACAAAACCTGCAAGAAACTTAGTAAGCCCTGTCATGGGTCCCAATTAAGGACTAAAACAAAACCTGCAAGTAGTTCATGTGTCAGATAAAGCATGCAAGTAGTCAAGTATGAAGGCACACAAGTCACACAAGAGAAACCCTTAGAGTTTAGGCCAGCATAGGGTCTGGGTATTACCCTCTTGAAGTTGGTGGGCTCAACCTGTCCTATTAGAAGTAACCGGGTTCTAAGGGTCCCAATATCACTAGATTGCTTTCATTGTTCATCGTTTCGATTTAGCCACTGAACTGGCGACCGAAATATTCCAGGAAAGCAACCCTCAATTGAGTGTAGTATCGAGTATCAACCAACCTCGGACTGCACCAAAGTCAGTTATCTCACTACCCTAAAGAGGCCAAGATAGTTCAATTAAGGTTCCTAAGGTCTGTTGATGCTTAATGACACCACGCGGAGGCCCCGTACTCTCCTTGACTGAACTCAAGGGTTACCGGTACACACCAAAGTGCCACATCAACGTAGCAGACTGTTTCAACCATGTCGGTATACCCCGCACAGTTCCCTCACAGCCTTGTTACTACTTTCTAAGAAGGTATCCCCCAGATCCGGGTTAGGATCTATAGAACTCCCAAGCAGTACCCACAACTTAAAGCAAGCAAAGAAAGCAATTGAAAACACAGTGATCTTAGTCCTAAGGTACACCTCACTTTATAAAGTTTTCCCCAGCAGAGTCGCCAGTTCTGTGATCGGTGGATCGGGAACTGACTGTTTAACGCTGGTTTGAGAAATGTCGCGGAAGCAAGAGTCGCCACCGTCTTTTATTTTCTCCAAATGGAAAGGACAAAAGCACAGAAAAATTCCTTAAAGAGATTGCTCTCGGTTTGGGAGGTAGATTATAGAAAGGGAAGGTGTTAGCACCCTTTCTATCCATGGTTATCCATGGGCTCTTAGATACTTGCTCACTTGTGTTTTCAAAAATGGTTTGTTTGCTTTTCAACTGTGGGTTTTAAAAAGTTTCTTTGAAAATTCCAGCTCGACTCTTGTATCGGTCCTCAAGAGTGTTTGAAAAAATGCTTTCGAAAGCTTTTTGAAAAGGTGTCGGTGTGAAAAGTATTTTTGAATTTTGTTTTGAAATTAGAGCAAGTATCTAGAGTCATCTACCTACCCTAAGGAATTCGTCTGTGTAAATGCCCTTAAAGTAGTGCCATCCCACCATTGAGAGGTAGGTAGCACCACCGTTGGAGGTGTTCGGGTCAATTTGAAGTTCGGGACATGGTGATCACCAGAGCAATAGGAAGATACCTTAGAAGCTACCCTCATGCCAGGTTCCCGGATCATGAGGACTTACTAAGACATCCTCTACTCGACGATCACCTTTCGAGAGGCAAGGCAACAGTGAGGCGTACCCTAGGGGTGGTGTGTGATTTGTGTGTCGTTTTCAGATATTTTGTCTTGTTCATGTCATGGGTGATCTACGCGTTATTTTTATTTTAACATTCATTCTTGCATGCAATAGTTAACAGTTAAAAAGTTGCGAGAAATATAAAGTTCCTAAACTATTACAAAGGCGCGGGTCCACATCGCCAAATTAAATCCAGGACCCGATTTGACATAAAATAAAGAAATAAAGTAAAGTGCGAAAGATAAATATTTACACGGCTTTGGGAGAATTACATTAATATTTAAAAGAAGGAATAAAAATGCGCGAACTGGAATTATTATCGAATGCAAGGGCGTTGGACCCTTTTTAATGAAATTAAATTACGATTAACAAATTAATTAAAATAAAATAAAAGGAAATTATTTTTGAGGGTTTTTGGTATTTATGATTTTAATGAAATTAAAATATTAATTAACCCTAATTCTAGTTATTTTTAATTTATTAAGAAAATATGAAAATTAAACCTAAAGTTAACCTAATTAATTAATATAACTTGATTTATAAAAATAAATAATTAATTATTAGGGATGATAAAAAAAAAGAGGATAAATAATTAAAACCCTAATTCTACCAATTTTTTAAGTTTATTAAGAAAATGTTTAAAATTATGCCTAGAATTTAAAACTAATCAATTAATAAAGGTTTTATTTACAAAAATAAACTTAAATGAAATATATCTTATTTTTTTGTCTTTTCTTATTTTTTTTACTATTTTTATATTTTATGAAAATAAATTAGTTTAAAGAATTAAAAAAGAAATAATTGAAACAAGTAAAAAATAAAAAAGGATTGCAAAACCTTAGGGGGTTCTGTCCCCAAATTGGAGGTGTAAGTCAACATTTTTGGCCCATCTTTGGAGGCCCTTTGTTGACTTTCCAGGGTAGCATGTGACTTCGTTGACTGAGCCATATCATATGCTTTGAATTCTGGCCATAGGATGGATGCAGTGGGACGTGTGGCATGGCAGATCATGAGGTTGCATAGTGGTCTTCAGGGGGCCAGCTGCATAACATTAGGAAAAATATTATGGAAAGGGAGGGGGGCCTGGGATTCGAACCCAGGTCCCAGAGATTACCATACTGATGCCTTGCCACTGGAGCTCTTAACGCGCTTTGTTTATTATATGGCCAATGAATAATATAAGATAAAACAAAAGTTAGTGGAACGTTTTCGCGCGAAATTCAAATTGCTCAATCAGATGGTGCCACCTACTCTTCTTCTTCCTTGTTTGGATTTTCCCTTAAACATAAAAAGAGTTAGCGGGGGTTTTAAACCCCCCCAAAATACAACCTTTTTAGAAATAGCGATTAGCCCATATTGTCACATAAATTAGGCGCGAGAGGTGTATTAGAATCGTCCAAGCTTCCTGAGTTCAGTCATGGTATTGGGAAGTCCCAATTTTACAGTATTCAAGAATGCCCAATTTGAAACTTGAAGAACCCTAGCTGGCTTTAATGGTGAAATCACGTACAATGCATAAAAACTCAATCAAACTATAGGGTTAGCTTTAGAATCAATTAATTAGTATGAATCCATAAGAAAAATGCAACGAGAATGCTTGAATATTGAAATACGAATATGCATATAATGTGAAAAAGTTTGAGTTCCATATACCAATTCTGGGCGTTAGAGTTGATGATTTTGATTCAGGCACGTTTCTTGATGTCTCAAGAAGGCAATGGGATAATTATTTTGGCTTGAATCGCACTGGAATGTAGTTTTCAGTTTTGGAATTTTTTGACAAAAACTCAAACTTGGTTATGGTGTTCTTGCGCAGCTTAGAGGTTATGAACACTAGGGTTTGCATGAGTATAAGTATTGGAATGATTAGGGTTGAGTTTTTGGTCCAAAGAATCTTTGCAATGATGGAATCAATATTTGATTTTCATGCCATAATTTTTCAATCTTTTTCATGCTAATTTGATACCAATCATGTCCAATTACCATTTATTCTTTCCCTATCTGATTTGCACGAAATCTTGGATATATTTTATGCACAAAAAGATTTAAAAAGTTTGCCTTAGTATTTTTTCCATATTTTAATTAATTAAATGAATTATTAGCAATTAAAAATTCAAATAAATAAATAAAAATGATGAAAAACTCCCCTTTGGGCCAAATGGTCGTGCACATGCTTTGGATGATGAATCTTGGAAGAAAATGTGGCCCATTAGCAATTTTAAGACATTTGAAGCAAAGTTGACTTTTCAAAATATCCAAAAATTTCCCAACTTCCACAAGGCATATCTTGCTCAATTTTTAAGCTTTGCTCATGTTCTTGGACATTTTGGAAAGGTCTTGAAGTCCTCTAACCAATTCCTTTGGTCCCATGTCATTTTGATTTACCAATATCAAGTTATGGCCTTTGACTTAAAGTCCCTTTTTGTTGACTTTTGAAAATGACCTATAATGTTGAAATTGATAACTTTTTGTGAGAGCATTTCTTGAACTTTAAGTGTGAAGAGGAGTTGTAGGAAATGTCTTTATCTTCAAAATGAGCTTTGGATGGAATTTTTCTGATAAACCATGTGGAAGTTATGTCTTGGTCAAGTTACAGTTGACTTTTTCAACTGTCCAAATATTGAAACTTTTGCATCTTGAGACTTTTTGAGCCAAGCTTTGAGAATCATGATCAATCATTGATCAAATGATGTTTATGGCTTCAAAATAAGATGTTGACCTTTTGACTGTCAAATGACCATTTTGCCCCTACAGTTGACTGTAGTGCAATTAGGGTTTTTGACTGTGCAATTTTGTGCTGTAAGTCTTGAAACTTGGTATGAGGATGCTTGACCATGTTTGTAGGCATGTGGGACTTGTTTGGACCCTTGGAAACTTCATTTTCTTTGTCAGAACCAAAACCCTAATTTTTGACTGTTGGGAGGCCCTTGAACTGTGCAACCCTTGGGGAATTTTGAAGCATGCTCTTTGCAATTCTTGAAGAATATGGGAGGGCAAATTTTGGGGTACAACACCTACATTGCACCAAAGAGGATGCGCACTACTTTTTTATCTTAGAGTCTTGTATTATTTAGCCCAAGGGGCATTGATGTACTCAAGCTCTATTTTATTAATATAACATGTGTTTCTTTTTGTATAAAACAAACTTGAATCTTTTTAAAATGCTTGAAAGCATTGCATGTGTACATATCATTCATCATAACATAAACAGGTCTTTTGCAACGAGTTTCCTCATCTCTCTACTATTTATTTCAGTAAGATGGATCTCGAACAGACAGTCAAAGATCTTCAAGTTCAAAACACGCAGTTTCAACAGTTACTCATGAACCTGGCCAAGGGGCAAGAGGAGTTGAAGACTCTGTTGGCCAAAGAGAAGAAGAAGAAAGAGAAGAAATCAACTAGTGTTGTAATCATGGGGAGAAGGTTTCAAGGACAAACCAGAAGAACCTTGAATTTAGCAACAACATCTGATGAAGGAGAAGGGAAAGGAAAAGAAACAGCAGTTCCGTCAGAATATGGAGAGGAGGAAGAAGAGGAAGACTACTCCGAGGAACAGTATCCTCCAGCGGATGATAAGTATAGACATCTTGAAGAGCGTTTGAACGCTATGGAAATACAAAGGGTACCAGGTCTAGACTTTGAAGAATTGGGGCTAGTGTCGGGAATTGTGATCCCACCAAAGTTCAAAGTGCCGTTGTTTGCAAAATATGATGGGGTGTCATGTCCTAAGATGCACCTCCGATCATATGTGAGAAAGATCCAGCCGCACTCCGCTGATAAAGACCTTTGGGTGCATTTTTTCCAAGATAGCCTATCTGGAACACAACTCGATTGGGTTTGACAATTGGAAAGGGCCGACGTCCACAACTGGGAAGATCTTGCCGCAACTTTCTATAAGCAATACCAGTATAATGCAGATTTGGCGCCTACCCGTACTCAACTTCAGAGTATGGCTATGGCTTCCGATGAAGGTTTCAAGGATTACGCGCAGAAATGGAGAGATCTAGCTGGGAGAGTGCAACCCCCTCTGTCTGAAAGGGAGTTGGTGGACATGTTCTTAGCTACTCTATCAGGCCCTTTCTTCAACCATTTGATTGGGAGCTCAACTACTGGATTTACTGAGTTAATACTAACCGGAGAGAGGGTGGAAGCTGGAATAAAAAGTGGAAAGATTCAGAAGGATTCGTCTGCCTCTACAGCTGTGAGAAAGCATTTCACTGGGAAGAAGGACGTATCTGCTATTTACCCATAAAGGAACCGAGGGAGAGTTGAACACCGACCAATGGTAGGGGCCGTTATGATCCCAAAGCCTACATCTGATCAACCAAGGAGTAATCAACCGAGGGTGGAAAGGCCAGTCCGACAATTCACCAGAATCAATATGAATCTAGCCCAGGTTTTACCACATCTTCTGAAATCTAATTTGGCAACTTTAAAGGAAGCTCCAAACAACCCCAACACTATGTCCCCTCATTATCGCCCAAATTCCAGATGCGCATATCATTCTGAAAGTTCGGGTCATGACACTAACAACTGTTGGGCCCTGAAAAACAAAATTCAAGACCTTATAGATGCAAAAGAGATTGAGTTTGATGCACCCGAAAATCCAAACGTCATTTCCGCTCCTATGCCTAGGCATGGTCACAACACCAATGCTATCGAAGAAGATTTGTTTGTTACCACAGTTGATGAACTATTGACCCCGCTCCCAATCATTAAGATAAACTTGTTGAAAGCTGGTGTATTCCCGGGTTATAATAAAGACTTCCATCTTTGCTTATCCTCACCAACTATTTTCCCTTTGTTGAAGACAGGCATTCAACGCTTGATAGACAATCAAGAAATTATGTTTGTAAGTACTCCTGTTTCACCTGTTCCTGTTGAAGATGTTTCAATCATAACCATCTCCACCAATCCTTCCTGGGTCCCTAAAAGACCTGTTAGGATTACATCGGTTCCAAAAACTACTCCTCTTATAATCACAATTCCCGGGCCGATCCCGTATGAATCATACAAAACAATGCCATGGAATTATGGTGGAGACATCTACTACCATGGTATCAAACAAGATGTGCTGACCACCGAAGAAATAAGCTCCGAAGAAGAAGACTCCGACATTAGCAATATTGTCAAAACCAGTAAGATTACCTGTAGCGGTAGAATCTTCTCTCCAGAAATTGCCCCTCCAAAGGCAGTTTTTGGACCCGTGGCTGTTCCAAAGGTTACCTCTGTACCAATAATCATATCTGTAAGTGTTCCTGTTAACAAAGACGACACAACCCCTGCTGTTATCCCTACCAACACTCCTACTGCTGAAATTCGAGGAAAAAGTATTCAAGAAGAGCCTGTCTGGATGAAGGCTCAACCACTGACTATCCCCGAAGCCTCCAAAAAGGAAATGGAGGAGATCTTGAGAATAATAAATAAAAGTGACTACGACGTAGTTAAACAGTTGGGGCAAACTCCCTCCAAAATCTCCATGCTAGCATTATTGTTGTGTTCTGAGGAACATGCGAAAGCTCTGGTGAAGTTCCTGAAGACAGTCCATGTGCCTTAAGAGACGTATGCTGACCAATTTCAAGATTGTGTGGCCAGTTTGACAGCTGATAACGGCTTAGGTTTCTCTGATGCTGATCTGACACCAAGGGGAAGAAAGCACAATTAGGCATTGCATGTCTCTGTGGAATATAGAGGAACAACTCTGGCCCATGTCTTGGTGGACACTGGCTCATCTTTGAACGTTTTACCGAAGAAGGATCTCGACAGATTGGATTGCGAAGGACTAATGTTGAAACCCAGTAACATAGTCGTGAGAGTATTTGATGGCTCAAAGAGGATGGTCCACAGGGAGGTGGACATCCCCATAAAGGTGGGGACTCAGACTTTCAACTCAACTTTCTATGTAATGGATATCCGCCCCTCTTACTCTTGTCTGCTAGGATGACCATGGATCCATAATGCCAGTGTTGTCACCTCTACACTACACCAGATGCTGAAATATTCGGTCCATGGAAAGATTATCACTGTCCACGGAGAGGAAGAGTATATGATTATCCACCTCAATTCCTTCCGGTATGTGGAATTGGATGGCGAGTTCATCGAAACTCCTTTTCAACATTTCAAAGAAGTCTCTCAAGAGGTAGCAGTAACCAAGACAGTATCCCAGACCCCCAAGATCACAAGACCTCCGCTCCGAATGTCATCTCTGAAGGACACCAAGGCAGTAGTAGATGAGGATGGATGCACCATCTAGGGGCAACTTCCAGACATTCCGTATAAATCTGACAAGTTTGGCTTAGGGTATACTTCAAGTGCTCAGAAGGTTGTGTGTCGTGCCCGTGCTGGAGGGCCACCTTTGAAGATTAGCAACCGAGAGATCAATGCAGTGGAAGATGGTGAAGAGGATTATAGCTTGGAAGATTGGATATTTCCTACTGTCAACGGAGGACTTCACAATTGGGAAGCCAGAGACTTTGTTCCAATAACTTTCATCTCTCAGTAATTTATCTTTTACATTTCTGTTGGACTTGTAATATTCACAAACAATTCGCACATTTAAAACCTTGTGTCTTACCCGAGGCGCAATGGTCCATTTGTAAGGGTTTTTATTTCATCTTCATATGACATTCAATGAATCATGGACGTTTTTCACATACAAACTTTTTGTGCTCATTGTTTTTCTTTTACATTTTATTTTTAAAGATAGCTATACCCTTACACACACACACACACTCATAAATGCAGGTACCCCTCCATTCCGGGTCCCATGGGTAACGATACTGCTATGGCCTTTAGTGACTCTGAAGATCTAATCTACCAAGCCGAAGACGAAGGTGAGGAAGATTGTGAAGTACCAAGGGAATTGGTCAGACTACTACAACAAGAGGAAAGAGCTATTCAGCCTCATGAGGAACCGGTGGATACAATCAACTTGGGTACCGAGGAGGATAAAAAGGAAATCAAGGTGGGTTCCAATCTAGAGTCGAGTGTCAAGGAGCATCTAATTCAGCTATTGCGTGATTATGTTGAGATCTTTTCCTGGTCATATGAAGACATGTCAGGACTCGATACAGACATCGTGGTACATCGTCTGCCCACAAGAGAAGACTGTCCACCGGTAAAACAAAAATTCCGCCGCATGAGACCTGACATGTCAGAGAAGATCAAAGCGGAAGTCATGAAACAATTTAACGCTGGATTTTTGGCCGTCACTTCCTATCCCCAATGGGTTGCCAACATTGTTCCCGTGCCTAAGAAGGACGGAAAAGTACAAATGTGCGTGTGTTGTACCCCAAAATTTTCCCTCCCATATTTCTCAAAACATTTCAAGAAAGATTCCCAAGTTGCTCAAGGTAGTCCAAGGGTTGGCCAGACAAGCTCTCTCCTAAGGAAGTCTACCTCAAATTAGGGTTTCATGTTGCATCAAGATACTTGAGTCCAAGTGATCCCAAATGCTCACCAATGTCTTAATATGATATCAAGATTATCCATGTCAAGTTTCAAGCCTTGCAGAGGAAGTTTTCTCAGTCAATGCTCAAAGGCCTGAAAATCGACTGTGCTAGGGCAAAAGTCAATTGTGGCCCACATATAGTCAAACTTCAAGATTTTTAGTCAACATTCTCATCTTGAAGGATATTTCATCATTTGATCAAGGGTTGATCATGATTCATCAAGCATTGCTCATAGTTCATCAAGACTCAAAAGTTGCTAAATTAGGGTTTTGTAGGAAAAGTCAACTCAACTTTGACCAAGCATAATTTTCTCATACTTAATGAGAAATGACCCATCCAAAGCTCATTTTGAATAGGATGTAATTCCCTATAATACATATTAATCTCCCAAGTTCAAAATATGCACTCACAAGAAGTTATGAATTTGGACATTATAGGTCATTTTGGAAAGTCAACAAAAACACCTTTTTTTGTCAAAGCTTCATACATGAGTATGGAATATCAAATTGAGATGAGACCAAAAGGGTTGCTTATAGGACATCTCAAGATTTCTAAAAAGTCCAAGAACACCTCCAAAGAGTCAAAATTGAGGAAGTTATGCATTGGTGAAATTGACCCTTTTTGCAAAATTGCAAAAAGTCAACTATGCCTAAAACTTTAAATTTTGCCAAATGGGCCCAACCTTTTTCACTTGTTTTGAGTTGGCAACATAGTCCACGAGCTCTATCCTTTTCCACTTGTCAATATCTTATTTTTATTATTTGTTTTGATTTTTATTTGAATTAAATTAATTTAAATCAAAACAAATCATATAAAATCTAAAATATTGAAAACACAAGATTTTATGCTTGTTTCAGGTCTTAAATTACAGCTAGCAAGTATTCAAATTCGTATCAAGGCATGGTGTGTACAAAAAGATTGAAATAGGCCATTTTTGGAAAGGTTTCAAAGTGAATCAAATCAAGAATCCAATGCATTGATGAAGGAAGATTGAGGCCAGGTTTTCAAACCTAATTCACTCCTCAATACATATAGAAGCAAGGCAGGCCTAAAACTAGGTTAGAAACAGGCGCATCAAGGAGAACAAAAACTCAAAAAATCAAGAAAAAGTGCAAGATCGAATTCCTATTTCCAGGCATCCTCAAGGCATCCTAGCTATCTCAATCCCTTCCTGAGACTCCCAGCAAGCGAAAGCAATCGAAACCAAGCATTTGCGAGCCCTATATCTCACTGTAAGTCTGTCACGATACCCAATATTTCTTGAAATCGAGTTCCATAATTTAGGTGTTATTATGATGAATTAACCACATATTATTGATCTATGGAACATGTGCAAGATTTCTGTGTTGTTTAATTTCATTTACATAGCCTATATTGGAATTTGCCATTGTTAGGGTTTCACAGCTCGCTTTGGGGTTTTTGAATTCAGGAAAAATTGGGCGATGAAATGGCCACCAATAAACTCAGCATAACCAGGCGAATCTAACCATGGCTTTGGTTTCTATTTACCACGTTTGTGTTTGATTTTAAGAATGACAGGGGTTATAGCTACGGACAAACGTCCGTAGGTAAAAGTCTGGGACTTTTACCCACGGAGAGAGGAAGGAGACGACCTACATGTCATCTCTCTATTGGCCCATTCAAACTTCCTGCGCGCATTTTTTTATCCTCCACTAATGCTTATTTTTTGTATATTATTATTATTATGTATTCCATGTACAACAAAACATAAGTGGTGCAGTGGTGAGTGTAGTGTTGGTAATTGCCTCAGGACCTGGGTTCGAATCCCAGGTCCCTCCAATTTCTATATTATTTTGCCTTTCAGGTTCCAGCGCATACATAAAGCTAGTGACCATCATGCTCCCTCATCATCTAACATGCCAAATGGCCAGATGGCTAGATCCAAGGGCCACCAAGGGGAGAACACCATGAAGCCTAGTCAACTCAAGACATGTGATTATGCCAGTCAACGTGGACCTCACTCAAATGGGCTAAAAGCTTGCTTCTCACACCCCCCAAAAATACTATTCAGGCCCAAATTTCTTTCTTTATTCTTTTTTTATTTTGTTTTATTTAATTTATTTATTTTATTTACTAACCAATTAAATTATTTTCTTTCTTATCAAAAAATCACAAAAAATATTACTTTTCATAAATTAGGTCTAGATTTTATTTTTATTAAAAAATTAATTAATTTAATTAGGTTTGTTAAATTTAGATAATTTTAATTCTTTTGTACATAATTAAAAATAATTAGAACAAATAGGTTTTATTACTAACTTAATTATATTTTATTTTTTCCTAAAATAACTAAAAAACCAAAAATAGGTCATTTTATTATTTTCATTAATTAATTTAATCACTAATTAATTTAGCATTTAATTTTAAAACCTAATTCTTTTCTTTAAAAAATATTATAAAAAAAAACAACAAAAACACTTTCTATTTTCATTAGGATAGAAGGGTCGAAACCCTAGTTCGCATTCGATCTAATTTGTCATCACGCACTTTATTTTATTTTTATGCCATTTATTGTATCTGCTCACAGTTTGTAATAGTTTAAATTAGGACGTTTATTTACATTTATCGCTTTAATTTCAAAGGGTTTGTTTTTGGATATGTAAATACCCGAAGCCTTGTAATAGCTTAGTTTAATTTCCGCATTTTAAATTCCACAAATATTAAACTGTTAGATGTATGATATTAGGGGATGCATCACAAGAATGTATGTAATTTTAAAACAGTTAGACAACCCTAAATGTGCAAAGATAATAAATCTGAAATTGAATCACTTGCACATGCGCACTCCTAGGGTACACTCCCACTTGGTTGCCTTTGGTAAACAGTCATTGAGTATAGGATGCTTTAGTGGTCGTCCTTTTGTCCAAAGATCAAAGTTTCCTCGGAAAGGTTGCCTCGGATATTGTTGCCTCGAATAATTGATCTAAGACATTAGGGTTACTACTAAAACGTCCTAGCATTTCTTTAGTGACCGTACGTCCCTTTTCGAATTGACCCTCAAACTCCAACGATGGTGCTACCTAGTCACTAATAGTGGGATAGCATTGTCTAAAGGAAACGAACATATAACGATTCTTTTTTCGAGTAGGTAGATTAGTTCTTAAGTACTTGCTCAATCAAAACAAACTTTTTTCACACTTACACTCCTTTACAAACAAAGTTTTCAAAAACACTTCATTACACTCTTGAAGACAGAAGCAAGAGTTAAATCGAAGTTAAAACAAAAACTTTTCAAAGCACACAAACACAAAGAAAGCAATTTTGAAAATGATGAGCAAGTACCTAAGTGCTCGTAGATAACTACGGATAGAAAGGGTGCTAATACCTTCCCTTTCTATAATCTACCCCCCCCCCCTGTACTCAGAAATATCTCGAAAAAGGAATTTTCTGTGCTTTTTTCCTTTCCTGGTTGGATAAAATAAAAGACGGTGGCGACTCTTGCTTACCGCGACATTTTGCAAACACAAACGCAAAACGCAAACCAGCAAATTCCTTTAAAAAAAGGGAAACACGTCCCGGTTCTGGCCACCGTATCACAGGGTGGATTATAGAGATTTGAATAGGGCCAGCCCTAAAGATGATTTTCCACTTCCCCACATCGATATCCTGGTTGACAATACGGCCTAGCACAAAGTATTTTCCTTCATGGATGGATGCTCAGGTTATAACCAAATCAAAACGGCACCTGAGGACATGGAGAAAACCATATTTGTCATGCAGTGGGGCACATTCTGCTACAAGGTGAGGCCATTCGGACTGAAGAACGCTGGGGCGACCTATCAGCGCGCCATGGTAGCTTTATTTCACGACATGATACATCATGAAATAGAGGTCTACGTAGACGATATGATAGCCCGATCACAAACTGAAGAGGAGCACCTTGATCACTTGCAAAAGTTGTTTGAGAGATTGAAGGAGTACAAGTTAAGGTTGAACCCAAACAAGTGCACATTCGGAGTATGGCCCGGTAAACTTTTAGGTTTTGTTGTCAGTAACAAAGGCATCGAGGTTGATCCTGCCAAGGTTAAAGCGATACAAGAAATGCCTTCTCCTTGTAATGAGAAGGAAGTCAGAGGATTCCTGGGACGCCTGAACTATATTGCCAGATTCATTTCTCACCTAACAGCTACTTGTGAGCCAATCTTCAAACTACTGAAGAAAGTGGAATGATGAATGCCAGACTGCTTTCGACAAAATCAAAGAGTATTTACAAGAGCCTCCTATTTTGATTCCACCAGTCGAGGGAAGACCACTGATCATGTATATGACCGTTTTAGAGAATTCAATGGGGTGTGTATTGGGGCAGCATGACGAGTCTGGTCGGAAAGAGCACGCTATTTACTACCTGAGCAAAAAGTTTATCGACTGCGAAACTAGATATTCACTGCTCGAGAAAACTTGTTGCTCTCTGGCATGGGCTGCTCGCTGGCTAAGACAGTATATGGTGACTCATACTACCTTGTTGATATCTAAGATGGATCCGATAAAATACATCTTCGAGAAGCCTGCTCTGTCTGGGAGGATAGCTAGATGGCAGATGATCCTAACAGAATATGACATACAGTATACTACCCAGAAAGCTATAAAGGGAAATGTGCTAGCTGATCATCTTTCTCATCAAGCTGTAGAAGATTATCAGTCCATGAAGTTTGAATTCCCGGATGAAGACATCATGACATTAGACAACTGTGAAGAAATCATACCATATGACGGACCTGAACAAGGATCCCGATGGACCCTGTTCTTTGATGGGGCCTCCAATGCACTTGGTAATGGTATCGGCGTTGTACTCATATCTCCGGAAGGGTGTCATACTCCCTTTACTTCCAGACTTTGCTTCAACTGTACGAACAACATGGAGGAATACAAATCATGCATCTTTGGTCTCAAGGCTGCCATAGATTTGGGAATCAAGTCTTTAGATGTGTGTGGAGATTCAGCTTTGGTCATCAGTCACATCAAAGGAGAATGGGACACTAAACACCCAAATCTTATCCCTTACAAAGAACATGTTTTGACATTTCTACCTCATTTTATGAAGATTACCTTCAAGCATTTCCCGCGAGAAGAAAATCAGCTAGCAGACGCTCTAGCCACAATGTCATCTATGTTTAAACTTAATTGGGATAACGAGGCTCCCCAGATCACCATCGAACGAATGGATGAACCAGTACATTGTCACGAGATTAATACTGAAGAGGTAGTGGACCAGCCTTGGTTTCATGAAATCAAGAGGTATCTCGAGGTTCAAGAATATCCAGAAGGAGCTTCAATCAATGATAAGAATTTCTTAAGCAGATTCTCTGCTAATTCCTTAGTAATGGCATCCTGTACAAACGCAATCATGACTTCATTCTGCTTCGGTGTGTGGATAAGGTTGAAGCAGAAAGGATCATGGCTGAATTACATGAAGGTACTTTTGACACTCACTCCAGTGGGCATACGATGGCAAAGAAAATCCTACGGGAAGGCTATTATTGGTCTACCATGGAAGCAGATTGCTATCAACACTCTCGGACCTGTCATAAGTGTCAAATTTATGCTGACAAGGTGCACGTACCTCCGGTTCCTCTGAATGTCTTGACGGCTCCTTGGCCCTTCGCTATGTGGGGAATTGATATGATTGGAGAGATCAAGCCGACAGCCTCCAATGGACACCGCTTCATCCTAGTGGCCATTGACTATTTTACAAAGTGGGTCGAAGCAGCTTCCTTCGCATCCATTACTAAGAATGTTGTTGCCCGCTTCATCAAGCAAAATCTCATTTGACGGTACGGTATCCCAGAAAGGATCATCACTGATAATGGTACAAATATTAACAACACTATGATCACCGCTTTGTGCGAACAGTTCAAGATTCAGCATCACAATTCGTTCCCCTACCAGCCAAAGATGAATGGTGTTGTCGAAGCTGCAAATAAAAACATTAAGAATATCATACAGAAAATGACAGTCACCTACAAGGACTGGCATAAGATGCTACCATTTTCTCTCCACGGGTATCGTACCACGGTTCTCACATCAACTGGGGAAACACCTTATTCTTTGGTTTATGGCATGGAGGTTGTCTTGCCTATTGAGGTTCAGATCCCCTCTTTGATAATTATAAAGGATGCAGGTTTGAATGAGAATGATTGGATCCAAACTCGACTTGATAAACTGAACTTAATCGATGAAAAGAGACTTAATGTTGTTTTCCATGGTCAAATGTATCAAAAACGGATGATCAAGGCCTTCAACAAGAAATTCAGACGCCAAGTATATCAAATTAGGGATCTAGTGATCAAACGTATCATCTTGCCACAAAGTGATCCCAGGGGAAAATGGACTCCTACCTATGAAGGACCATTTGTAATCAAAAGCATATTCTCCGGTGGGGAAATGATCTTAACCACCATGGACGGTGATGACCTGCCACACCCTGCGAACGCAGACATAGTCAAAAGATACTACGCATAAGATACCCGCTAGGTTGACACACCTAGGCAAAACAAGAGCATCTCGGTGAACCAAAAAGGTTCGGGAAAAAATTAGGGATAAAATAAAAAAATTTGTACACCCGGCAAGTTGAAAACTTGAAAGGGCGACTTGGGCAAAAAAGGGTTTCCCGGTGGACTGAAAACCCGAAAGGGCGGTCCAGGCAAAAGTTAGGGAATTAAAGCGTATGACTATGTCCCGTTGGATCACTTTACGGACAACCTTTGACTTCCACTGACAAACTCAGAGTTTCTGATCAATTCAATCATCTTCGGACGAAGCAACAAATAGACAAGGTACTCAGGGATACGAAGGCTATAGCAGAATGGGAACCCCATGGGATTATTACACATAACTATCTTTCTTTGTATAAATTCTTTTTACTTTATGGCACCATTCTCTTACTAGGATGTTTGTCTCCTTTGTACAAAATACTTATTCAAATTTAAATACAAAGATATCTCTTTGAAAGTACAGAAAATTATTTGTCTTTTTTTCTTTACACTTGTGTTTTATTTGCAAAAACGTCCAATGATCCATTAATGAACATATGCATTTAAACATAATTACTGTTTAAAAATAAACAAAATGAGAAAGATAATTACTGATAGGTTGAAAGGATAGGAAAACATCTTTAGGCTATTCCATAAGCAATCCCCACGGTACGTCATTTAAATCCCCAGCAGAACTAAAACTTCAAACTATTAATCCCCAGTAGAAATCATCAAAATTCTCAAGATTCCCCAGGCAAATTTTACAAGTAGTACATGGCATTTCCCTCACAATAGAATTTACTTCTCCCAACAAGAGTTCAACAGTACTTCAACCCCGAGACGTTGGAAATTCAATATATCCTCATCAGCGTTCAAGAATTTATTTTCCTCAGTCAAACAGCAATACAGCAAATCAGCTTACATGCGCATACATTACATCTACATATCATGAACATTGATGAAGCAAATATATTGCATCATACATTTCATGCAACATAACTTTGTGTTTCAGATAACACTTTACCCTTTTTAGGATAATATTAAATAGCTACCATTAACAATACACAATCAGATACAGTACGGATACGCTCCAGACATAGATGTTATTCTGATGCTCATTCAGATACAACCTTTCAGATATAGTACGGATATGCTCCAGACACGGATGTCATTCTGATACTCATTGATGTGGTGCGATCGACCTAATGTGTCTAATGGTATCTTAACTACAAGTGCACAACCTATCACGGTAGTAATAAAAAGATGTCGAACCCGCAAGGACTTTGTAATCACTCTAGTGCTATAAAGGTTTGCTAGTTTAGCTAAGGCGGATGTTGTCACGTTTGGTTTTTTGGAGGCTAAAGGAGAGGAAAACTAAATCGAATTAAGGGAATAATAATAATAAAACGGTCGGTATGTAATATAGTGAACCTAAGTGGATCTAATCAAACCTAAGCATATAAAGATGTTTAACTTAGATGGTTCTGTAGAAATTATCAGTTTAAAAACCCTCAACTCACACTTTCGTAGTCTTATCTCGGATTATACCCCTAAAGCCCTATGCCTGCTCTCGCTAGCCCATAAGTGTTTAGAAAATACTCTTTGAAAACTTAATAAAATCTAATTCATTTTAAAGCGCTCTCGCTATATTTAAATCAAATGCCTAACTTTAGCTATCTGGTTAAAACCTCACATTTTCGTGGTCTCGATCCTAACCTATTCTACTTTTCTTACTCTCGTAACAAAAAGATTGATTTTAATTATAAAAAGTCACAGCCAGAAATTAAGTTAATTTGGATTTTAGCTTAGGAACAATTTAATCCATTTGGTTACTATTATCACATCCCGACTCTAGAAATTTAGCTAGTCATGGTACTTGAAACAGACAGACAGGAAATATAATCGGGAAACAATAAAACATTCATGATAAATAAATAAATAATTTAACGTAAAAAAATTGTATTAAAATTAAACTAAATGCGATTAAAAACCTGAATAATAATATTATTCCTCAAGCTCCTTCTTCCACAAGTTGGCAAGATTGGAACCTTCGGAATCGGAACTTGAAATGAATTCTGAGGCTAAAAATAAATTCTAACTACAATAGCAATTTCCTGATGTTGGAAATAGCTATTAAATGATAAAAGGGAAATAAAACAAGAACAAAAAAATGCAAACTGATGGTTCATAAATTTGGCAGGGCTTCCGCAAGAAATTCTGTTAAAAACTCTGTCCCTTCCTTCATTGAAATCTCTCCTATTTATAGAAGAGAAATTGGCAGTTAAAAAATAATAGGAACATGGACTTGTACTGCTTTAGTGGAGAAAGACCAGGACTGGGCGTTGGTGAGGTTGAGAGATTGTAGGAGTTGAAGAATCCATTCATTATGTTGCCCACGTCTCTTGTTCTTCATGACGTTGAATTACGCGTGTGACGATCGTAAGACAGAGGTGACAGTCGTAATACGCTTAAATAGCGCGTTACGTTCGTCAATGATGTGTGACGAGCGTTCTTCATGATGTGAGTGCGTTACGGTCGTAATGGACGTGTGACGACTGTCATAACATCAAAATTTGCAGAACTTTGCAGATTAGTTCCTTTTCTTCGGATTTTCATGTTAGCTTTCTTCATATGATCTTTTTCACTAAATCAATTTGAAACATGTTGTACCTGTGAAAAGACATAAAAACTCAGAACAATCGGGAGTTAAATGGATTAATGCACTATGAAAATGGATTTAAAACGTAGCAATTATATGATATGATTTCTCGTTATCACTTATTCAGATACAACCTTCCAGATACAGTTCAGATACACTTCAGACACGGATGCCATTCTGATACTCATTCATATTCAACTTCCAGATACAATTCAGATACGCTCCAGACACAGATGCCATTCTGATATTTTTTCAGATTCAACTTCTAGATACAGTACGGATACGCTCCAGACACCGATGCCATTCCGATACTCATTCAGATCCAGAGTTCAGATGCAGTACGGATACGCTCCAGACACGGATGCCATTCTGGTACTTAGTCAAAATCGACTTTCAGATACAGTTCAGATACGCTCTAGACACAGACGCCATTCTCATATTCATTCTTTTAGTTTACAACTTACAATTCGACAAACATTATTGGATTCCATCTACAAGCCCATCTCCAACAAGATTCTGTCACTTCTCCAAATGGCATCTTTAAGCCCATTCCCTCAACTACACATCGTCGAGTGCAAATTTATGGGCGCTCTAGTGTCCAATCATCTTTCACCCTCGAGTCACGAATGGCAAAACTCGTCAATCTAACTCTTCAGGTCTAAGAAGATTGAACAGGGGCAGCTGTTGTACCCCAAAATTTTCCCTCTCATTTATTAAGATTATCCTTACAAGATCTCTTTGACTCAAGACTGGATTAGGGTTTGGTCAGCTCAAGACATTTCATCATGCACTGATGACCCAAAATTAGGGTTTGAGATTGCACAAGGCTTTTTGGACTATCAATGCTTCATGTGACTTTCAAACATCATTATGGACCCCTAAGATCACTCAGGATAAGTTTCAAGCCTTGAACCACATTTTTCATCAATCAATTGGACAGTTGACCTAAAAATCAGCTGTATTGGGGAAAAAGTCAACCATGGCCAATTTATAGTCAAACTTCATAATTTTTTATCCACATCAACATTCTAGACTCATATATATCATTTGATCAAGTTTGGATTATAATTCCTCAAGAAATTTGATCAAATCATCAAAAGGGCAAAATGGTCAAAATTAGGGTTTTGACTGAGGAAGGACAATTTATGATTTTTGACCTAGCAAATGACCAATTGATTTAAATCATGATTCCAAGGATTTAATTGCATCATATTTATCTAATTACATGTTTTAAAACATTTCAATTTCATTGGATTGACAGATGAAATTTACAGTCAACTGATCAAAAGTCAATTGTATACTGAAAAGTCAAACTTTGACTTTTTGGTTAAAATCAAGTACCAAGGGTCACTATTCATCAAAACATGTCAAAATATGAAATTATTTCATCAAGAAATCAAGGATTGAAGATTAGGGTTTCAAATTGAAAATTTTCTTAACTTAGAAATTTTTCTAAGTATAAGAAATTTTCTTATTTTTTCTCAACTTTAGGCCATTTTTTTACCATGATACATGATGATTCAAAGGAAGTTCCCAACATTAAAGTTGTAGACCTCCATGAAATCTACAACTTTTCTTCACACACTTTTCCCTAAATATGCTTGGATCTCAAGATATAAATTTATGAATACATGTTCATGAACTAAATAACTTAGTGAATTTTTTGCCCTAATTTAGGCAGGTTTTGGACCCAACTTCATGGCAATGTTTCACCTAGTTCCAAGAGGAGTCTTAAAATGCATTTAAAATATGAGTTATGGAGAACATTGCAAGCTTTCCAAAATGTCCAAGAACTCCTCAAGATCATTTTTAAGTAGGGATACTCGAAGAGATGAAGTTGGCAATTTCTCACTTTTTATTCAAGCCATTTCATGAAGAACAAAGTTCCAATCAGTACCTATGCTGCCTAATCCATGCTTTACAGGTCCCAAACTTGTTTATTACTCCATAATTTAATGCTTACTCAGTTGAAAAAGCTTTAATCCAAGCCTTAGAGCCATTACCCAAGTTGTAATTCCATAAATGGCATAAAGTGGCCATTGCCATTTTGAAAAAGCTCCACTTTTGCAAACTTTACAATATTGAGCATTGAACCTGTCTCCTTTGCACATACAAGTACCATAGACCTAAGGCAAATTGTACAAATCATATACCAACCCTAAGCAAGCCAGTACAAGCATGTGAAGACTTGTCTCTTCACTTTGCTTCAAAAGCAAGAAAGGTTACCAAAAGGTGAAAACTCACAAATCTGTTGGAGAGCCGACTTTAAACTGATTCCATACTAATATACAAACACATTGTAACATAACACACGATCATTAGAAGCCTGAAACACTTAAAAACTTCCTTTCACCAAAAAACTGTCAAAAATTGCAGTTTCTTGCATAAGCATAACAATCTCTCATTTGGCTCGTGTGTTTCAAGTCATAACCATCAAAACACCTTACCTACTTGATATCTAACTGATCCAGACCCTCATCCCTATACTGTAACTCCTTCTCCATCATCTTCCATTTTTGTTTTCAAATCTTGCAGGTTGACTTGGATAGAGACTTCCAGGCACTTCCAGAGCAAGGCAAGGATTAGAACACACTCAGGGAGGTTCAAGCAAGCTCAAGCAATCATCAGGCCTTCATAAAACTCACTCCAACTCCATCCACGATTTCAACTGAAAGAGGTAAAAATCTCAACTTCTATCTCTTCATACGGGCATCCATTAACCACGATTTGTGAATAAACAATGTAGGCCTCATTGCAACGAAGTTATACATATACATATCTTGCATTTATTTGGCCTGAGTTGAGAGAATTTTAAACTTGAAGTTCTTGGGAAAATTAGGTTTAGATTCAGGGCTTTTAAAATTCATTATGATCTTTGATTGTTAGCTTACATGATTTATATGGTTAGAATCGTGAGACAAAATGCTACAACATTCATGTTATGAGTTTTCATTTTCATGGAGAAATGAGAAAGTTACAGAGCATCTGGCTGGCTAGAGGAAGAAGACGAAGTACAGGGCAAGGGCTTTGTTTGTGTTATGTTATTTTTTTTTCACATTAATCAACGGATGTATAGCCACCCCAGTGGAAAGGTAGCGCGCTGGTGAGACCCATGTCCTGGGTTCGAACCTTGGCGCTACCTTTTGTTTTTTCACATTTTTCAGTTTTCATTTTTTTGGCTTGTTTTTGCAGGATGGGCTTGATTCTTTGGGCCTAGCGTTTTTTTTACTAACACACTGCTCCCAATTTCCTTACAGCACCCATGGCCCAAACTATTTTCATATATTTTATTTATTTACTTTCATTTTTATTTTTATTTTAAAAATATTTCTTTAATACCTAAAAATCATAAAAATATGAAATATGATAATTTTGCATTTGTTTATTTTATTTTCACATTAAAAAATATATTTTTTATTAACTATATATTAATTCTTTTCTTGAATAAACTTGTAAACTTAAATAAAATAGGTTTAGTTTAATTTGTTTTATTTTCTTTTCAATTCACACTTGTAAAATATTTATTTTGGCATATATAAAAAATTAACTATTTTTATAAAATATTATTTATTATTTTATACAAAGAATACACAAATAATAATACATGGAAACCTTATTTTCTTTCAAAATAGAAATTAGGGTTAAACCTTTTTAAGAATTAATTATTTTTCCTTATATTTTTAGGATTAGGTTAAAATTTTCTTTTCACACAAAAAACAAAACAAAAAAATCTTTTCTTGCATGTACATAATATGACACATTTAAATATTTTATATTATTTATTCTAATATTCATACAAATTCGATTTGGTTGTAATAATTTATTTAGATTTACATTCTTGCAAATCCCCATTCAAATTTGTATTTCCCCCTCCCCACAAAATTGTTGTAATAGCTTAGTAATCTTTACATTACGCAATTTACCGCTTTACATGCCATGTTAGTAATTAGGGTTTGTATGGTAAGATAAAAACAAAACAAATAGAAAACCCTAATGCAAATCAAAGCATAAAAATAACACACTTGCACACAAGCATCCTTAGGGTTTCTCCATTTGGTTGTCTTATATAAAAAAAGCCATATTACGCATGTGAAGTATCTTGGCAAAACAAATAAATATAAGATCATAGTCCCTCAATGACGTTATTCAAGGTTGCCTTAGAAAATGATCTTGGTCCCTCAAAAATTCCAAGATACTTTGCAAATATTGCTAATCATGGTTATACGATGACCCACGCTCGTCCCGTTCACATCCAAAGATAAGGTTGCTTACCAAATCAATGGTAAGACAACAATGTCAAAAGAATAGAAAATGAACAAGAAAGACATTTGAGTAGGTAGATTACTTCTAGTTATTTGCTCTATTTCCAAACAATTATCCTTGCTATTTTCAAAACAAACACACACATTTTCAAACATTGAAAACATTTTCAAAAAGACAAACATCTTTGTATACATTCTTACGAACGAGAATCATTACAAAGGTTGCCTAAACAATGGCCTCTTTTATAAAATACTTTCAAAACCACACAAAGCACAATTTCAAAACAAAAGCAAGTGATCTAGCAAGTAACTAAGATCTCATGGAAAACCATGGATGAAAAGGGTGTTAATACCTTCCCTTTTCATAATCTACCCCCCGAACTCAAGAAACGATCTCAAAGGTCTTTCCTGTGCTTTTTCACCTTTACTTTTGGATAAAAGAAAAGTCGGTGGAGACTCTTGCTAACGGCGACATTTGCAATAAAATGCAAAACCCTCAAGTCAGTTCTCCCACCGTATCACACATCTGCCACCACATTCGCTTTTCCTGGATGATAATTCAAACCGAAATCATAATCCTTTAACAATTCCAACCATCTTCGTTGCCTCATATTCAACTCCTTCTGATCGAACAAATACTTCAAACTCTTATGGTCACTAAACACTTTAAATCTAGAACCATAAAGATAATGCCTCCAAATCTTCAACACAAAAACAACTGCAACAAGCTCTAAATCATGCGTAGGGTAGTTCTTCTCATGAGTCCTTAACTGCCTTGATGCATAAGCAACTACCTTACCATTCAGCATAAGCACACCTCCTAAACCCATCTTAGAAGCATCACAATAAACCACAAAAGGCTCTCCTGGATTAGGTAACGTTAAAATCAGAGCCGACGTCAACCTCTTCCTCAATTCTGTAAAACTTTCTTCGCACTGAACATCCCAAACAAAAGCTCTACCTTTACAAGTCAACTTAGTCAACAGAAGTGACAACTTAGAAAACCCTTCGATAAACCTTCTATAATAACCAGCTAATCACAAGAAGCTTCTAATCTCAGTAGCTGACTTTGGAGTTTCCCATTGCAACACAGCATCAACCTTCGATGGATCTACAGTAATGTCACTACCTGAAATCACATGACCAAGAAAACTAACCTCTTTCATCCAGAATTCACACTTGGACAGCTTTGCATACAACTTCTTCTCTTTCAAAACTTGCAATACTACTCTTAAATGCTCAACATGCTCTTCTTCTGACTTAGAGTAAATCAAAATATCATCAATGAACACCACTACGAACCGATCCAAATAAGTGTGAAAGATACGATTCATGTATTCCATAAATAATCCCGGCGCATTAGTAACACCGAAAGGCATCACTGAATACTCATAATGTCCATAACGCGTTCTGAAAGTCGTCTTCTGAATATCTTCATCCTTCACTTTAATATGATGGTAACCCGACCTTAAATCAATCTTACTAAACACACGGGCATCCACCAATTGGTCCATCAAGTCATCTATTCTTGGAAGCAAATACTTGTTCTTAATTATCACCTTATTCAATTGTCTATAATCAACACAAAGCCTCATACTTCCATCTTTCTTCTTCACTAACAATACTGGAGCACCCCACGGAGATACACTTGGTCTTACAACATAAACAACGATTAGAACTCAAAATAACAATACTTAATTGTTAGACAACTACGACTCGACGACAAGGCCGGACCAACCTTTTGCTCTGATACCAACTTTGTAACACCAAAATTCCACCCCAAGCAATTATGCAAAATAAATCAGAGTTATAAAATTTCAATCATACAAACGAATCGGGACATCACAAATTCTTCTAACAAATTCATTGCATTCATCGTGGATATATAACACTTTTTAAAACCTCGGATGAACCATCAACCTAACATCTTTAATCAAATAATTCAACATCTACGCAGAGGAATTCTTAATAACATCTCTAACAAAACAGCAACTTCGAAACATCTCATATTTAATAATAATCAATCTAAAAAATTCAACAACTGAAAATAATGATAAAAAATTAGCAAACATTCATCCCCCTGAGTGTTACATATCAGAGAAATGACATCGACTTGAACTACTGAAGGGATACAACATTCACTCTCGATTACCTGCACGTTACCAACATAAGGGCAACATTCAAACAAAAGGGGTGAGATATCTAACAATATAATAAAGCGCATGATAATTAATATATTAAATTAGATCAACAACATCACCACTTCTTATCTCATAATCAACAACAATCTCAGCAATATTATACATTCATCCACATCAAAATATCCTTCTTTATGAAATCATATAATGGGACTCAATGCTATGCAAATGCATGTGGTACCATTGGAGCAGAACTCCCATCTCAAAAATTTGCCAATTAATAGAGGCATCAACAAGGCATAGCCTTCATCTCAAAATTTGACAATCTAGGCCATCTCAGCGAGCATAAGCTCCATCTCAAAAATGCAATGTATGCGACACAACCATGAATGTAATGATAACACCCAAGTTAACAACATCTCAAAACATCTCAAAACATCTCAATTTAACATCTCAAAACATCTCAATTTATCATCTCAAAAAATCTCAATAACATCTCAATTTATCATCTCAAAACATCTCAATTTATCATCTCAAAAACATCTCAATTTATCATCTCAAAACATCTCAATTTATCATCTCAAAACATCTCAAATAATCAAAATAATTCATCAAACATCATTTATTTATAAATCATCAAACATCATTTATTTATTAATAACTTCTCATTAATTAACACAGTAGTATTTTAATTTCCACAGTAAATCAACAATGTCATTTTGTAACTCTAACGTCAAGACTGACACCATCCTACATCTAAGCATCTAACGTTCATCGTTCTGCACAAAACAACGCAAGGGTCATCCAACTTCTGACCATGCACCCTCTAACCAACGTTGTTTCTAAAAACACAGTTTCTAATGGCGCAACCTCTGGGCGACACAATCTTCTGACTACTATAACTTCTGACTAATGCAACCTCTGATCAGATGCAACTTCTGATCATTACAACTTATGACTAACCCCATCTTCTGACCAGGTTCAACTTCTGATCATCACATATTCTGACTAATGCCATCTTATGACCAGGTACAACTTATAATCATCACATCTTCTAACTAATGCCATCTTCTGACCTCAGAACTTCTACCTTTCACTATGCCACGCATCTTCTAACAACTTACGTCTAACTTCAGAACTTCTATCTTGCACTAATCTAACACAACTCTAGTCAACATACTTCTAACGTCAGAACTGCTACTTTTTATTTTATCCTACTATTTTGATTATTTTCCTGTTATCAACCTAATCAAGAACAGTATGCCTAACGCCATCCCTAATTGATTCATTGTTCTAGACAGCAACTTCTAGTACCCCCATGTACGGTTCTGTGCTTTTCACCATTTGTAACATTCTGTGTTTTCATCACTACAGTATTCTATGTTTTCTTCCTTGCATCTTACTATGGGTTTAATAACTAAAGCCTTAGTACATAATCTAATCATGATAATTCATCACCCATAATAACCCTATGAATCTTACAACATTTTAACAGCATCAAGACATCAATATTCATCAAAATTCATCAATCTTCATCATACATCAATCATACATTCTCAATTCACAAACAAGACAACAATCACCTCTAATTCCACATATCAATCATCATAAACTCAATTATAGAGTCAGAACTCCACCCTTACCTTGGATTGAAGGTCGCTCTATAATTTCCGGTTGAATTCACGTTCTTGTCGTTTTCCACTCTCTAGCAGCTTGCACGTTCTCTTCCAAATCCTTATTTCTTTCTACTGCCTCTTTCTTTCTATTCTAACAACAAATAATAAAATAACCCTATTATTCTATTATCTCCTTATTGGGCTTAAAAATAACACACCCCCTTATTACTTCTATTCTCTCAAAATAAACCCACCTTAAATAACATTACACTTCTAATATTATTTCACCACATAATATTATATCTATAATATTATCTCTCTATTTAATAAAATAAATACAATTTAATTATAACACAACTTCTTAAATATTCCAAAAATAATTTAATTAAATAATTAATTAAATTATGGGCGTTAGAAAGCATACCTGAACAACCCTAAATACAAGCACCTGTTGGTTTGTCGAAGATAGTAGGGAAAATGAGCATCAAATAAGTTTTCTCATTTATTTGATATGCAGGCTATAAGCTCTCTAATTCTCCAAAGTGATTATTTTGGAATTGAGCATTTCCTCCTCGTGCTAATTGATTTACAATTTCCTTCTCCATCAATAGGCAGTTGAACGAGTATTGGTAATGCAAGAAAAAAAAGTACAAAGTACTAACAAAGGATGTATGAACAACTAGAAAAATTACAAAATTGTACTAACGACTGTCGGAAAGTACAAAAAGTGTTTAGTTGGAAGATTTGACAGGAAATAATGCTCAGTCAAGGTTTGAGATTTTTCACAACAGAAAATGTCCAGTCAAATTTTCTCAATAATTATGGCGGAAGTGAAAGTATAGTCTCCTAGATCAGGAGCTCTGATGTCATGTGAAAAATAAAAATAATATTGTTTTGAATGTGCTTGGGATGCAATAATTATGTGCAATTTACAAAAGAGGAATTAAACTAATACAAATTACCAAGATACATAGAACTCAGTATACAATGAATTAACTAGGAAACTGCAGAATTAATTACTTGAGAAATGCATAATTAAATTATTAGAATTTCCAACAATTCATAGGCTAGATTAGTAATAATACATATGAAATAGGTTAAAAAGACAAAATCTACCAAATGAGATGCCTTTAAAAAGAGATTTAATGTGATCAACAGCATCAATAGCATCAACATTTGTAACAACCAGGATCAACAGCATCAATAGCATCAACATTTGTAACAACCAGGATCAACAGCATCAACCACCAGGGGAGTTTCGGAAAACAAGGTAGTTGGTAATGATTGGTAAAGAAGGAGGTGGTCTATAATACTCCACATTTGTAACAAATAAAATACTTCATCTATTGGGTGGAGTACTTAAAACCACATTAATAATTCATAAAAAAGGAATATATGGATGACGAAAACAATATATTAAATAGAAATAGCAAACAAAAAAAACATATAGAAATAAAATCAAAGAGTAAATGTACTTCAAGACATGCAAAAAAACAAAGACTAGCCAAATATATTTTATAATCAATCATAAGGATCGTGACAATCATCATCTGTTATAAAATCCCAATATGTAGCGCGATCATAGTCATAATAGTCGTCATCATCATCAGAAACGGTTTGGACTGGTATAACAGTTGGCACTGGTAGTCGTAAATTTTTTATCCGATCAAGGCATTTTTTCTTTAAACTTTCATTAAAATAAAGATTATAGCATCCTCGAAGATCAAGAGACTCAAGACGAGGACAACCATCAAGAATTGGAAATGTTGCAATCAACAAGGCATTATAAAGATGACGTAACCCAAACATATTTTTTGCTATAACAAATGCCTCATCATCAGAAACATGCGGTGTATATTCAAACACAAGTCTCCTAAATTTGAGAACTGTTAAAAGAGGGCAATATTGGCCAACAACTTCGAGAGAATCCTTCGATAAGTAGCACAAAGAAATGTCCAGCGACTCTAACAGTGGCAGTTTTTTCACAGCTTCACTGAATCCTTTGTCTGAAATTCTATGGCAATTTACAAGCCTCAGGGATCGTAGCTTACTAGCACTGCAAAATTTAAATAAGATATTACAAAGTTGTTTGATTAAAACATAAAGAAAGAATAATCTTGAACGCAAGAAAAAAAATTCAGTATTAACAATTACTTGTCAGCTATAAATTCAAGGAGATCATCAGTGCCAAAGTGCTGAATGCTAACGTCTTTTAAATGACCGCAACTTTGTTTAATAGCATAATGACAAATCTTCATCTGATCAAGAGAGCTCATAAAGCTAAATTCTGTCATGTTAATATTGCGCCACATGAGAGGATCTTTGAACATGTACCACCACATAGGACAAACAAAACGTACACTTGTCACAACTTCAATAGTACCAAGCCTCTGTAGAATGTTAACTGTGATATCTCTGGGAAGTTCAAGCCAATTTGGCAGAGCTATACTCTCTCTTTCTGCTTCATTTGAAGCAATTGGACAGGAAGCCATTGTATTCGCATAGGCAAACGAATGAATCATAAAAATTGCCATAATCATATCATTTTATAAATGGAGTACTACAATTAAATTCACAGTAAACCAAACGTTTTAAAACTAAAACATTGGTTCCAATGGACATTGGAAAAAGCATTACTGTCACGCGTAATAATAGCGGCACACATAATCACTTTGATAAATAAACGCCGCTGTGTTTCCAATAATAATTAAAGTGAACTTCAATAAACAGGGAATACATCATATTTGGATTTTGCAATGCTCTGAATTTTTTTTTAATTATATTGATTTTAATAAAAATTAAGATCATTTACTAAAATTATTTTATTAGTTGCTGTTCCTTATGATAATGAAGCTTCAAGTAGACGGTCAGCTTCCATTACAAAAAATTATTTTATTAGTTTGTAACCGTTATAAAACTGTGGTTGATTTTTTTTAATTTTCCGGTAAAAATAATATCATTTAACCACGGTTATTATTCACAATTAGAAGAGTGTGGTTAATTTTTTTTTGAACCATCTCAAAATAATTTGTCTTCTAACCAAAATACCATTGGCGTTTAGTGATCATCTACTCTAACTAGTAGTTGTACCCGTATGAGAAATTATTTCATAAATAAATTAATATAAGTTTAAAATATATGATAATTATATATTTAAAAACTTTAAATATAATAGTTATTAATTTAAAATATAATTGCAGTTAAACATTGTTTAAATATAAAAAGTAAATAATTTAAAAGATAGATAAATAAATGTAAAATAAAAATATAATAAAAAATACTACATCACGCGCATGATGTCAAGTTAAATAAATAATTGAAATAAACCATTGAAAATATATTAAATAAAATATTTATTTTAATATGAAAAACTGATAATGCAATTATTAGTAACTTATTAATGGGATTAATGATGAGATTTGGTTTTAATTGGGTCGTTTATTTTATCTTTAAAATTGGTTTTTTGTTTAATTTTTATTACTATGTAATAGAATGAAAATCTTTTATTTTCATGAAAATAAAAAGGTAAATACCAATAATTTTCCATATCTATTTATTTATATTTTATCTTTAGGTATTCATATCTTTTTGGGTCCTTTTGGGTTAGAATGTTTAAAGTTCTGTTTGAACTTTGGGTTAGCATAAGAGTTTTTAAAATGTGATATATATTTTATATCATGAGATTGTCTAAACTTGAATTGTCTATTCAGAGGTTTGTAAGAGAAAGTCATTTTAGCAACAAGTTTTGGTATGTATGTCTCCTTCCCTTCGGGAGGTTCATATTCAATTCCTCTTCTGTTTTTTCCACTAACTCCATAGATCATTGAATCCATTTTGCTTCTATCTATGCCTTTAACTAGAAAAGTTTGAAAGCTATAGTCATATTCTTTCAGAATATCTTTTGAACTAGACACAGACTCTGAACTAAATTTTTTTTGAACATTTTGAATTTCTTTTTTAAGTTTAAAATTGTTTTCTAAAAGTTCAGATTTTTCTGTTTCAAGTTTCTCAAGATCAGATGCAAGACTCTTCTTGAGTTTCTTGTATTTGATTTTGAGCTGACTACAGTTTTCCAGAAGTTCTAATAAACTATCAGCAAGTTCATCTCTAGAAAATTCAGAAAATACCTCTCTTAGTTCTGACTCACAGTCTGAGTTATCTGATGTGGTAGCCATCAGAGCTAGGTTGGCATTCTCATCTTCAGAACCATATTCATCTTCAAATGATTCTGAGTCATCCCAGGTTGCCATCATCCCTTTCTTCTTACCAAACCTTTTCTTTGGTTTTTCTTTTTGAAGCTTTGGGCAATCACCCTTGAAGTGACCAGGTTCTTTTCATTCATAACAGATGATCTCTCTTCTGTTTGACTTTTTGTGTCCAGAAGATTCTGGTCTATCTTCTGACTTTTTGAAGTTCCTGAACTTCTTCTGTCTGTGCTTCCACAGATGGTTGATCCTTCTGGAGAGCAAGGATAGTTCGTCTTCTTCTGACGCTGATTCTTCAGAGTTTTCCTCTCCAGCCTGAAAAGAGTTAGTATCAAATTTCTTAATAGATTTAAGAGCCAGAGACTTACCTTTCTTGTAAGGCTCGTGCTCATCCAGTTCAATCTTATGGCTTCTAAGAGCGTTGATGAGTTCCTCCAGAGACACGTTGTTCAGATCTTTTGAAACTTTGAAATCAGTGACCATTGGTGCCCATCTTGTGGGTAAGCTTCTGATAATCTTTTTCACATGATCTGCTTTAGTATATCCCTTGTCCAAGACTCTCAGACCAACGATCAAAGTTTGAAACCTAGAGAACATTCCTTCTATTGACTCATTTTCTTCAACTTTGAAGGCTTCATACTTCTGAACTAAAGCCAGAGCTTTAGATTCCTTCACTTGAGCGTTTCCTTCATGAGTCATTTTAAGAGACTCAAACATATCATGCTTTGTATCTCTATTAGTGATTTTTTCATATTCTACTTTAGAGATAGCATTTAGAAAAATATTTCTAGCTCTATGATGATTTTTAAAATCAGCTTTTTGTTGTCTATCCATATTTTTTCTATCCACTTTGTTTCCTTCTGAATCTATAGGATGTTTGTAACAATCCAAGACTATATCCCAAAGATCACTATCATGACCTAGAAAGAAACTTTCTAGTCTATCTTTCCAGTACTCAAAATCTTCTCCGTCAAATACAGGAGGTTTGTTGTAACTATTATTGTTTTGTTCAGCGGCCATTGTGTTTTCTTCTGGATCTTTTCCTGACACGGTTAAGTGTTGTGCTCAGAGTCAAGTTCTGATACCAACTGAAGGGGTAAGAAAACACTTAGAAGGGGGGGTTGAATAAGTGACTCTTTTTCTTTTCAATAACAAAGCTCAACAATAATGGAAGGACAGGGTTATTTTTATCCTGGTTCGTTTGAACTCAAACTACTCCAGTCCACCCGTCAAGGTGATTTCGCCTTTCTCAACAAGGACTTAATCCACTATAATCAAATGATTACAAACACATAACAACTGTTGTGACTAACAATACACAAGTAATCTTACAAGTGACTAACACCACTAAGACTTAAATCTAGTCCTAGTCTACTTGAGAAATCTGACCAAACTTGGTCTCTAAAGGATCAATTACAAGAGTTTAATCTTACAAAAAGTGAAATAGAAATTTGCTTCTAATTAAGCTATATCAGAACTGTGATTTTTCACTTAAAATAAATTGCACAAAGTGTATGAACAAAGAGTTTGTGAGCCCAGAATTTTTCACGTAGTTTCTTGCTTCTCTTTTTGAAAATTGTTGATTTGTTAGTTGGCTTGCAATAAATGTCCTTTTATTTATAGTAGGAACAATAAGACCGTTGCTTCCTTCAGAAAAATGGAGAGAATTAAATGCTTGCGTGTTTCCTTGCAATATTCCATTTTCCAAGAAACTAGCTTAGACACTTGAGTGCTTTCACCCGTCTTTGCATTAATGAGCAAATGACAAAATGTAAGAACATGTTTCCTACGCTTGACAAGACAAGTTGGTTTTAACGTTCTTTCAGAACTTGCTTCAACGTCTTGAAATCAGAACACGCTTTACTCATCTTCTAGGTAGTGCTTTGCCAGAGTCAGCAGATGCACTTAAAACATAAAAGGTTCTTTCATTAAATAACTTCTTCATATAATTTTTAGCTTAGCACTTCAGAATGCTTCTGTCAGAACATTATCTGAAACATTCAAATACATTCATCAGAGTATAAATTATCTAAGATATAATTTATTGTTATCATCAAATCTCTGAGATAGATCAGAACTAATCTTGTTCTAACACATGATACTAATGCATTTCCAAGGATGTGACAAGTACCACTTGTGCTTTTTCTATCAATTTTACAACCTGCATAATCCGCGTCAGAATAACCAACTTAGTTGCAAACACTACCTTTAGGATACCATAATCCGACATTTGTTGTCCCTTTGAGATACTTCATGATCCTTTTCACCGCCATGAGATGAGATTCCTTTGGATTTGCTTGAAAGCGAGCACATAGACAAACACTAAATATTATGTCAGGATAGCTTGTCGTCAAATATAATAAGGAGCCAATCATACCTTGATTCTTTGTAATGTCGATGGAAACACCTGATTCATCTTGATCAACATATGTACCGAAACCCATTGGTGTAGACATTGCCTTACAGTTATCCATGTCAAATCTTTTCAAGAGTTCCTTGCAATACTTGGATTGGTTGATGAAGATGCCATCTTTTAATTGTTTGATTTGAAGTCCAAGAAAATAATTCATTTTACCCATCATGGACATCTCAAATTCTCCTTGCATCATTGCTGAAAATTCTTCACACATTTCTTGGTTTGAAGATCCGAAAATGATATCGTCAACATAGACTTGAGCTAGCAAAGTGTCATCTTTGATTTTCTTGATAAACAAAGTCTTGTCAACTTTACCCTTTTCAAAACCTTTTTCGCATAAGAAGTTGCTTAACCGATCATACCATGCCCTTGGTGCTTGTTTCAACCCATAGAGAGCTTTTCTTAATTTAAATACATGGGATGGATTCTTGAAATATTCGAATCCCGGGGGTTGCTTAATGTAGACTTCTTCATTGATATATCTATTCAAGAATGCGCTTTTGACATCCATTTGGAAAAGCTGAAAATTTAATGAGCAATCATAGGCAAGTAAGAGACGAATAGCTTCTAACCTTTCAACTGAAGCAAAAGTTTCTTCAAAATATATTCCTTCTTCTTGATTGTAGCCTTGTGCTACCAACCTTGCTTTGTTCCGAACAATTATTCTATTTTTGTCAAGTTTGTTTTTAAACACCCATCTTGTTCCAATAATGTGTTTGTTGCTTGGCCTAGGGACAAGTTCCCAAACTTGATTCCTTTCAAATTGATTTAATTCTTCTTGCATAGCGATAATCCATTGGTCATCGCCTAAGGCTTCATCAACTTTGGAAGGTTCAATTTGAGAGACAAACGCCATGTTAGGTAAGCATCTTTGAGATTTAGTCTTGTTGTCACACCTTGACTTATATCGCCTATTACTTTATCGATCAGATGATCTCTATTAGTTCTCCATTCTTTTGGTAGATCATTGAGATTTGATTCTTGTTGGGATGATTCTTCGTGTTGAATTGGTTGATCTTTGGAAGTATTTTCTTGAGGTCCTTCTAGTATTTCATCATCATCATCACAAACAATATTATCCTCCTTGGAGGGATTAGTTTCATCAAAAAATACATGCATTGATTCTTCAGTTGTTAAAGTTATTTTGTTATAGATTCTATATTCCTTACTAGAAAGAGAGTAGCCAATAAAAATACCTTCATCGGATTTTTCATCAAACTTACCAAGGTTTTCTTCATCGTTGTTTAAGACAAAGCATTTGCATCTGAAAATGTGAAAGAAAGCAATGTTTGGTTTCCTCCCTTTGAAGAGTTCATATGGAGTTTTCTTCAAGATCGGTCTTATGTTAACTATATTGCTAACAAAACATGTCGTGCTCACTGCATCCGCCCAAAAATATTTTGGAAGATTTGAATCGCGAAGCATCATTCTTGCAAGTTCTACAAGAGACCTATTCTTTCTTTCCACCACTCCATTTTGTTGGGGAGTCCTTGGTGCTGAGAAGTTGTGGGATATTACATGTTCTCCACAGAATTCTTCAAATAGAGCATTTTGAAATTCTCCGCCATGATCACTTCTTATGGAGGCAATTGTTAGAGTCTTCTCATTTTGAATTTGTTTAGCATACTTCTTGAATGCCTTGAATGCATCACTTTTCTGCACTAAAAAGAATGTCCAAGTATATCTAGAGAAATCGTCAATAATAACCAAAGCATATACATTACCTATGAAACTTCTTGTTCTTGATGGACCAAATAAGTCCATATGTAAAAATTGTAGTGGCCTTGTAGTAGACACCACATTCTTAGATTTGAAAGTTGATTTTGTTTGTTTCCCTTTTTGACAAGCATCACAAAGTCTATCTTTGATGAAATTTCTCTTAGGCAACCCAATGACAAGATCATGCTTGATTAGTTTATTCAAGTGTTCCATGTGAATATGAGCAATTCTTTTGTGCCACAACCATGAATCATCGTTGTTCGCCATGAGACATTTTACCTTCAAAGATGGATCGTCGAGGGAAATTATGAATATATTATTGATTATTTTACCTTTAAGTATAACCTCAAGTGTGACTTCGTCTTCTATCAAGCATTAATCCTTGGTGAACTTGATCTTGAAGCCTTTGTCATAAAGTTGGCTAATACTAAGAAGATTATGCTTTAGTCTTTCAACATAAAGAACATCTTCAATGGATGTGAAAGGTGGAGCACCAACTTTTCCTTTGCCAAGAATTCTTCCCTTATTATTGTGTCCATAAGTGACAAAACTAGGGATGGCAACGGGGCGGGTCAGGGGTGGGTTTAGCTAACCCCGCACCCGCAACTCCAGTAATAGACCCGCCCCCACCCCCAAACCCGCCGGGGGATGGAAATTCACCCCCAGACCCTCCCCCAATGGAGAACGGGTCACCCGCACCCGCACCCGCCCCGACCCGCGAAAACTGTTTTTTTTAAATAAAAAAATATCTATTTTTTTCACAAATTTCCTGGACAGCATTAACAAATACATTAAAAATACAAAATTAATTAAAACAATTAAAAGTAACATAAAAATAAAAGTAACATAAAAATAAGTAAAACAAGGTTATTACAAGGTTATTATAAAAGTAACATAAAAATAAAAGTAACATAAAAATAATTAAAACAAGCTGAGAAAATAAAAGTAACATAAAAATAATTAAAACAAGGTTATTATAGTAATTGGATTATTCGGGGCGGGGCGGGTGCGGGTGCGGGCGGGTCTCAGTGTCTTACCGCCCCCGCACCCGTAGTTAGAAACCGGGTTTTACCCGCCCCCGCACTCGTACCCGTTTTAGCCGGGTTTTCCCCGTTAATTTTGGGGCGGGTCCTGGCGGGGCCCAGCGGGTCTGGGTTTTTTTGCCATGCCTAGACAAAACCCTTGGCCTTTAGAACTAGATTTGAAAATTGGTTTATATCTCCCGTCATATGCTTTGAACAACCACTATCAAGATACCAAAGATTGTATGTGGTCTTCAAGCATACCTACAAAACAACTTAGGCTTTGTTAGGTGCCCAAGTTGCTTTGGGTCCTTCATAATTAGTGCCTTTCTTTACCTACACATAATTCCCACTTGCTACACTAAAGTTTCTAACATAGCAAGCATTAGGTGTATGGCCTTTAATACCACAATAAAAACAAGTAGGTTCAAATTTACATCTATATCTGGAAGGATAAGATTTCTTTTTAGGATAGTGATGAACTATTTTAGGTTTGTTCACTTTCTCTTTGGATGATTGATCACTAGCCTTAACAAAAATAATTTTATTAGAATTTGGTTTTGAAAACTTTGAACATCCAAATCCACTTTTATCATTGGAGTATCTTTGTTTGCTAAGAACACCTTCCAATCCAATTTGGCCTTTTTCATATCTTTCAATGACTCTTTTTAGTTGGACAATTTGGAAAGAGAGTGATTCACAATTTTTGCACATAAAATTATGTTTTTGTTCATTACTTAATTTTTGTTTTTCTTCTTTGAAAACTTTTTTCCATAGATTCACATTTTTCTTCTAAAGATGAGATTTGTTTCTTTTGAGATGAAATAGTTTTATACAGAATTTTGCATTCATTTAATAGTTCATCTATAGCACCTTGTGCATCACTATCAAAAATAGAAAATTCATTACTAACCTCATTGTCTTCATTATCGAAATGGTGTGAGGCCATCAATGCTAGATTTGCACTTTCATCTTTATCGGAATCGGATGAGGAACTTATTTCATTATCCTCCCATGCAACATAGGCCTTTTTGTTCTTGAATCCCTTTTTGCTTTTGTATCTACCTTTCTTGGAGAGTTTCGGACAATCCGGCTTGATATGACCTTGCTTACCACATTCATAACATGTGACTTCTTGTGTTGATGTGGAAGCTTCCTTTTTCTTGAATTGTTTCTTTCCTTTTGAATGAGAAAAGGATTTGTCATTTCTACCAAAGAACTTACCAAGCCTCTTAACTAGAAGCGTGAAATTTTCATCTTCTTCCGGATTGTCTTCCTTTTCAACTTCCTTGGAATCTATCTTTAAAGCAATATTCTTGGATTTCTTCTCTTGATTTTCATGTTTTTCAAGTCTTCCGAGTTCCTTTTCATATTCTTGAAGTTTCCCAAACAACGTTGCGGAAGTCATTGAGGAGAGACTTTTCTTTTCTGAAATTATTGTTACCTTTGGTTGTCATTCCATAGTCAAGGACCTAAGTACTTTCAGATTTAGTTCATCATTTGTCAAAGTCTTACCAAAAGCACTTAGATGATTTGCCAAGTGCACAAATCTCTTTTGTAGGTCAAGAATAGTTTCTACGAGCTTCATTTGGAATAATTCGTATTCTTGACTCAGGGTATTTAGTCTTAATCTTTTAACTTCAACAGTTCCTTCATGAGTTTGTACCAAGGTATCCCATATTTCTTTCGTTGTTTTGCATGCCGAGACACGGAAGAATTCATCCATGCTAAGTGCACCTTGAAGAAGATTTATTACCTTTTTATCATAGAGAACCTTCTTCTTATCATCTTCGTCCCATGCAGCCTTAGGCTTTGATGAGCCAGCACCATTGATTACCGTTATAGGGATAAAATGACCATTCTCGACGGCATCCCATATTTCTTCTTCTTGTGCTTCTAGATGTGCCTTCATGCATATTTTCCAAAAGTCAAAATATTCACCACAAAATAGAGGAGGCTTGTTGTTACTACCACCATCTCTGAAAATGGGATTTTGATTTGTGGAAGCCATTCTGGATCTTTTAGGAACAGGTTACCTATAACCTGCTCTGATGCCAATTGTAAAAACGAAGTGCGCCTAAGAGGGGGGGGGGGGGGGGGTGAATTAGGTACTTTAAAAAATTCTGGTTTTAGTGATGATGGATATTATTTTTCTTGATTATGGTGAGTTTGTGAAAGAGTAAAGTGCAGAAAAATAAAGAGACACAAGCGATATATCCTGGTTCCCCTCACAGTCCGAGAGTACTCCAGTCCCCTTTCAACAATAAAGAGATTTTCTTACTGTGGAAAACTTAAACAATAACTACCCAAAACCAAGAACAATCCTCTTGGATTTCACTATGTCAACAATGAGAACAATCATCTCAAAGTGACTTCACTTGTATCCAACAATCCTGGAAAAACAAGATTTATAAAACCACTTAAACTTATTTCCAACAATCCTGAAAAATAAGCAAGTATATAGCAATATTTGATTTGAGTGAGTTTGAGTAGCAATGATCACTTTGAGTGATTTAATCAATGAATTGATCTTCTCTTCCAATGATAATAGTATACAATGACTCAAGATATTTAATGCTCAAAGTTTTCTGGCTAACAATATGTGAAAGTGTGCAGAAAACTTGTGTATGAAAATGTATAACAACTTGAATTTGTTTTTTGAAAATTCAGAAAATATAATTGGAAGAGGTGTTGAAATGATTTTGAAAATGAGTATTTATATGTTCATAACACCTTTTTGAAACAGCATAAAGTTCTGGAGATGAATCATGAACAATTTCCAAGATTGAGAGAAAGGTTTCCATGAAATGGTGTTATGAACAGGCATGTGCAAAGCTGATGTTTTTCAAAATCGTGCAGCATGCAATTGATTGCGCCATTTATGTAAATCGATTGCACTGGATTTCAACAGCTAGAATTTCAAATATTTTTAGTGTGCAATCGATTTCACAAGAGTGTAAATCGATTGCATGTGAAGTCAGTTGAAAAAATTGATTGAGTGTAATCGATTGCATAAACATGCAAATCGATTACACTTAGAAACAGTAGCAAAAGATTTGAAAAATTGAAGCATGCAATCGATTGCACTAATATGCAAATTGATTGCACTCAAGTAAAAAAAATGATTTTTAGCTTTAGAAAAACTTGAGTAAATATTTAGACAATATAAAATATTTCTTTTGACCATTGAGCATCTATGTCTTAAGTTCAAAGTAAGTATTATCATTATACCTTGAAATTTTGCTAAGTGCTTAAACTGAAGACTTTATCCACATATGTTTTTAGCTGGATCAAAAATCTTTGCCTTCTTTGTCAATCATGGTTTGTCTTCATCAAAACAAAAGTGAATTTGAGAAACTTGCTTTTACAGAGAAGTAATTGGATGAAGGGGTCATATGGTTGGTGGCTCCTGAATCTAAGATCCATGGGGAAGTAGAAGGCATATTTGAGACATTGAACCCAAATGAAATCGGAAGCATACCTGAACAAGCCAAAATACAAACACATGTTGGTTTGTCGAAGATATTAGGGAAAATGGGCATCAAATAATTTTTCTCATTTATTTGATATGCAGGTTGTAAGCTCTCTAATTCTCCAAAGTGATTATTTTGGAATTGAGCATTTCCTCCTCGTGCAAATTGATTTACAAATTCCTCCTCCATTGATAGGCAGTTGAATGAGTATTGGTAATGCAAGAAAAAAAAGTACAAAGTACAAGAAAAATTACAAAATTGTATTAACGACTGTCGGAAAGTACAAAAAGTTTTTAGTTGGAAGATTTGACAACAAATAATGTCTAATCAAAGTTTGAGATTTTTGACAGCAGAAAATGTCCAGCCAAATTTTCTCAATAATTATTGTGGAAGCGAAAGTATAGTCTCCTAGATCAGGAGGTCTAATGTCATGTGAAAAATAAGAATAATATATTGTTTTGAATGTGCTTAGGATGCAATTTATAATAATGTAGTGACTTACAAGGATAATAATTATGTGCAATTTACAAAAGAGGAATTAAACTAATACAAATTATCAAGATACATAGAACTTGTATACAATGAATTAACTAGAAAAATGCAGAATTAACTACTTGGAAAATGCAGAATTAAATTATTAGAATTTCCAACCGTTCACATGCTAGATTAGTATAATACATATGAAATAGGTTAATAAAATATAATCTTGACATTTTTCTTTTCCCCTTAAATTCTTAATGTTTTACCGTTTTTATATGTTTTTAATACAATCGATATTTTTCACAATCAAAACCCTTATGAAACTTTCCTTCAAATCATATTAACGATAGAATGGGCATCTCAACCTATCGTTAATATGAAGTATTCTAGAAATCTACCGTGAAGTTAGCCAAAGATCCATCTTCGTGTCACTTGTTTAACACCCTGTTGGAACTATGCAAAATTGCCTTGACAATCCCCGATTCCCAAACCCCAAAATGAAAGTAATTAAGATAACATGTAATATCTTTAGTGAGACCTTTCATAGCAACCATGGATATCAACCGCTTCCAAATAGGATCCGCGCCATTTAGTATTATCCAACCATCAGTTTTTAATAAAAGTGTCAAGGGTTCAAAGGCAATAAACCCTGCCAGACTCATGAGATATCTTTCTCTATCAATAAGTTAACAACTAGAGTCATTGCATATAAAAGAATTTGCGCAACAATAGAACCTTTTCCATACTGTATGTCCAAAATATTCTAAACAAGCAAATCATCTCTATTAAATGAGACCCCTTTAAAAAGTGATTTAATGCACTCTAAGATAGGAACAACATCATGAACCACCAGGGAGCTTCGGAGAACAAGGTGATCAGTAAGTAATTATTGGTAATGAAGGAGGTGGTCTATGATACTCCACATTTGTAACAAATATAATACTTCATTCATGGGTAGAGTACTTTAAACCACAATAATAATTCATAAAAAAAGAATATGTGGATCACGAAAACAATATATTAAATAGCAAACAAAAAAAAAACATATAGAAATAAAATCAAAGACTAAAAGTTTACTTGTAGACATGCAAAAAAAAACAAAGACTAGCCAAATTTATTTTATAATCAATCATAAGGATCTTGCAACCGTCATCTATTACATAATCCCATTAAGTAACGGGATCATCGTCATAATAGTCATCATCATCAATAGAAACGGTTTGTACTGGTATAAAAGTTGACAATGAAATGATGATATGGCCTGGTAGTCGCAAATTTTTTATCCGATCAAGGCACTTTTTCTTTAAACTTTCATTCAAATAAAGATTATAGCATCCTCGAAGATCAAGAGACTCAAGAAGAGGACAACCATCAATAATTGCAATCAACCCGGCATTAGAGAGCTCACTTTCTGCCATATAAAGATGACGTAACCCAAACATATTTTTTGCTATAACAAATGCCTCATCATCAGCAACATGCGCTGTATATGCAAACACCAGTCTCCTAAATTTGAGAACTGTTAAAAGAGGGCAATATTGGCCAACAACTTGTAGAGAATCCTTCGATAAGTTGCACCAAGAAATGTCCAGCGATTCTAACAGTGGCAGTTTTTTCACAGCTTCACTGAATCCTTTGTCTGAAATTCTATGGCAACCTACAAGCCTCAGGCATCGTAGCTTACAGGCACTGCAAAATTTAAATAAGATATTACAAAATTGTTTGATTAAAACATAAAGATACTGTCATCAAGATAGAATAATTTTGAAGGCAAGAAAAAAATTCAGTATTAACAATTACTTGTCAGCTATAAATTCAAGGAGATCATCAGTGCCAAAGTACTGAATGATAACGTCTTTTAAATGACCGCAACTTTGTTTAATAGCATAATGACAAATCTTCGTCGGGTCAAGAGAGGTAATAAAGTTAAATTCGGTCATGTTAATATTGCGCCACATGAGAGGATCTTTGAACATGTACCACCACATAGGACAAACAAAACGTACACTTGTCACAACTTCAATAGTAGCAAGCCTCTGTAGAATGTTAACTGTGATATCTCTGGGAAGTTCAAGCCAATTTGGCAGAGCTATACTCTCTCTTTCTGCTTCATTTGAAGCAATTGGACAGGAAGCCATTGTATTCGCATAGGCAAACGAATGAATCATAAAAATTGCCATAATCATATCATTTTCTAAATGGAGTACTACAATTAAATTCACAGTAAACCAAACGTTTTAAAACTAAAACATTGGTTCCAATGGACATTGGAAAAAGCATTACTGCACGCGTAATAATAGCGGCACACATAATCACTTTCATAAATAAACACCGCTGTGTTTCCAATAATAATAAAAGTGAACTTCAATAAACAGCGATTACATCATTTTTGGATTGTGCAATGCTCTGAATTTTTTTTTTAATTATATTGATTTTAATAATAAACTAAGATCATTTACTAAAATTATTTTATTAGTTGCTGTTCCTTATGATAATGAAGCTTCGAGTAGACGGTCAGCTTCCATTACAAAAAATTATTTTATTAGTTTGTAACCGTTATAAAACTGTGGTTGATTTTTTTTAATTTGCCGGTAAAAATAATATCATTTAACCACGGTTATTATTCACAATTAAAAGAGTGTGGTTAATTTTTTTTTGAACCGTCTCAAAATAATTTGTCTTCCAGACCAAAATATCATTGACGCTTAGTGATCATCTACTCTAACTAGTAGTTGCACCCGTGTGAGAAATTATTTTATAAATAAGTTAATATAAATTTAAAATATATAATAATTATATATTTAAAAACTTTAAATATAATATTATAGTTATTAATTTAAAATATAATTGCAATTAAACATTGTTTGATTAAAAAAAGTAAATAATTTAAAAGATAGGTAAATAAATGTAAAATAAAAATATAATAAAAAATAATACGTCACGCACATGATGTCGGAGTTAAATAAATAATTGAAATAAACCATTAAAAATGTATTAAATAAAATATTTATTTTAATATGAAAAACTGATAATGCAATTATTAGTAACTTATTAATGGGATTAATGATGAGATTTGGTTTTAATTGGGTCGTTTATTTTATCTTTAAAATTGGTTTTTTGTTTAATTTTTATTATTATGTAATAGAATGAAAATCTTTTATTTTCATGAAAATAAAAAGATAACTATCAATAATTTTTCATATCTATTTATTTAAATTTTTAATTTTTAATTTTTTAATTAATATATTTTATAAATATTTTTGAGAACTTTTACCAAACACAAAGGTAGGAATAAAGTTCCTAATAGAATAAGATTTTTAAAAGAATAAGGAAATAAACAAAAGTTCAGTAATATAAGTTAGGGTGTGTTTGTTCAAATAAAATAATACATTTTGTCAGTTTTCATAATCAACATTGTCCCAAAATCAACATTGTCGCGATCAAAGAATGTTGAGGAAGAAACTACTGAGTAGCCATTTGTATTTTCAGAGGCAATTTTTTCTCCACTGTAACAAAAATAATATCAAAATATATAATTGCAGTATCATGTGTTATAATTTCAAACTTTATCTCCTTTAAACACATAGTGTTAGTATAGACATGATTATCAATACATTGCAAACTAAATGTTGAAATTACACCTCACTCTCACCTTAGAGTAATACCATTCAAACTTGACAGTAGTAGATAATTTCTTAATATAAAGAAGACAAAGCACAAAATATAGAGTATATATATATTGTTACATAGAGTATATATAATGCATAATTAAATTTTCTCTTTTCACTCCCCAAGGCAAACAAACTAATTAGACTTCTATTTATACGGTTTAGTGAGATAAAAATATTTGAGAACGTGTTGTCAATTTCCATTAAAGTGGTTAGTGGTGAGTGATGTAGTTTACTTAAGCAAATAAACTTGGTTTGAAAGATAGGTATTTTTTAGTCCGTGGGTGACAAAAATACTTTAATAAATAAATGTTAATTAATAAAGGAAATTTTGGATTGTTAATAAGTAGTTATTGATTTAATTAAAACAAATTTATAGTTAAACTAAAATAAAATAATTAATTAAAAAGTTATTGTTTCTAGATCAAAGTAGTATAGGTTAGATTTAATTTATATTTTATGAATATATTTTAGATTTAATCTATATTTTAGGAATATTTTTAGAGGATATTATTATATCTTTTTATATCTTTGTTAGAGGATATTTATGATTTTATTTTGTGTATAAATAGCCTAGTGATGTAGCTCAATGTAGTTTGTTGTAAATCATTATTCCTTATTTTTGTAGCAGTCATTTAATATATTCTTTTTGTCTTTCATCTCTTCTTTGTGCACCAACAATTGGTATCTAGAGCTTCGGTTCGAAATCCACGGGGAAAACGGGAAACACAAGAGAACAGTGAGGTGTTGTGTGATAATCGTTGTTTGTGATTCTGAGGATTTAGGAAACACTGCTTTATTGAGTTTCTGCGTAAATTGCATAAGGTAGAAGATGAATGGAAATGGCGGCGATGTCCATTCCAAGCTTCCAGTATTTGATGGCAAAAACTGGAATCGTTGGAAGATCTAGATGCGCGTGTTATTTGGTTCTCAAGATGTGTTAGATCTTGTCACCGATAGCTATGATCTGTTAGAAGCAGACGCAATAAAAGTACAAAAGATAACACAGAAGGCGCTAAGGAAGAAAGATCAGAAGGCGTTGTTCTACATCCATCAATGTGTGGATGCAAATGTGTTTGAGAAGATTGATGATTTTGAAACAACAAAGGTTGCGCGAGACACGCTGGTCAGATGTTACTGTGGTGATGCATTAGTTAAAAAGGTGAAGCTTTAGTCTCTTATAAAGCAATATAAGAATCTCAACATGAAGGACAACGAGAAGGTTTCTTAGTACATCTCTAGAGTGATTCTGATCACTAATGAGATGAAAGCTTGTGGAGAAACTCTTTTTGAACAAATAATCATTGAGAAGATCTTGAGATCTTTAACTTCTCAGATTGATTACATTGTGGTAGCAATTGAACATTCCAAAGATCTGAGCACCATGAGAGTTGAAGAGCTGCAAAGTAGTTAAGAGGCGCATCAGTTACGTATGACTGCGAGAACTTCTAAGAGGGAAGTAGAGCAGTAGGCTCTGAAAGTAACTTCTGGTAAGAAGTATCAGAAGCAGACTTAGTCAGAAGCCAGGAAGGAAACTAAGGATGGTCAAAGGTCAGAAGCTTCAAACTCTGATAGGAAGAAGAATGTCTAGAAGAGAAAGGAGAAGTCTGCCAAGAAGAATGTTCAGTGTTACTGTTGTAAGAACTTTGGTCACTATGCCAAAGATTGTTGGTCAAACAAAGAACGGAAGTCAGAAGAAGCAAATATAGTCAGAGGAGATTCAGATGGTGAACCTGTGCTATTGTTTACTTCTGAACCTGATGATCTGAATTCATCAGAATGGTGGTATATGGACACAGGGTGTTCAAACCATCTTACTGAAAACAAGAAATGATTGGTTGATTTTGACTCTGGGAAGAGTACAAAGATCATATGTGATGATGATAAATACCTCAATGTAGAAGGTATGGGAAATGTTAGAATCATTCTAAACAATGGGAAAGCAACAATGATCCAGAATGTATGGTATGTACCTGGCATGAAAAGCAATTTGATGAGTGTGGGACAACTGATTGAGAAAGGTTTTTCAGTTACCATGAATGACAATCTTCTGAAGCTGTATGACTGTAATCAGAAGCTGATTATGGAGTCAGAACAGGGAAGGAACAAAACATTCAAGGTGAATGTTAGAACTGTAGACTCTGAATGTCTTAGTGCAACAAGTGTTGTCAAGGAGAGTGAGCTGTGGCACAGAAGATTTGATCATCTGAATTTCAGAAGTTTAGGGCATCTGAAATCAAAGAATCTGGTACATGGAATTCCTACAATCAAGAAGCCTGAAAATTCATATAAGGTGTGCATGGAAGGGAAGCAACCAAGATTACCATTTGCATCAGAAGTAGTTCCAAGAGCAAAACATGCCTTGGGAGTAGTGAATTATGATGTGTGTGGTTCTTTTCCAGTAGCATCAACTGGAGGGAATAAATATTTTGTGTCATTTATTGATGAGTTCACCAGAATAACATGGATATCTCTCATAAAGTTTAAACACGAGGTATTTGCTGAATTCAAGAAGTTCAGACTGAAGGTTGAGAATCAGAGTGGCCAGACTCTGAAGATTCTTAGAACCGACGATGGTGGTGAGTATAACTCCACAGAATTCAAAAGATTCTGTGAGGAGAATGGAATTGAGCATGAGGTTACTACTCCCTATACTCTTCAACACAATGGTCTTGCTGAAATAAGAAACCGTACTTTGCTTAATATGGTGAGAAGCATGCTGAAAGAGAAGAAGCTTCCTCATACTCTGTGGGGGAGAAGTTGTTGCAACTGCATGTTATGTGCTCAACAGATGTCCAATGAAGAAATTGAAGGAAATTGTTTCTATTCAAAAGTGGACTGGAGATAAGAAAAGTGTTAGTCATCTGAAGGTGTTTGGTTATGTATGTTACAAACATGTTCCAGAAGCCAGAAGACAGAAGCTGGATGATAGAAGTAAAGTAATGTTACTGTTGGGGTACCACAGTACAGGTTCGTACAAACTTTATTATCCATAAACTAACAAAGTTGAGTTCAGTAGAGACGTCATTGTAAAGGAATCAAAAGTTTGGAATTGGGAAAGGTCTCGTCCTGACTCTGCTGAGAGAAATCCTGAAGAAAAGTCAGAAACACATGTTTCTGAAGTTGGTAAAGACTCTGACTCTAAAGAAGATACAGAAGGAGAAGATGATTCTGACTCTGACTCTGATGTTGATCCAGTCTCTGAAGACAGTCAAGGTTCTGGAGAAAATCCAATTTTTGAAGCAAGTGCTTCTGAAGGGTAAAGTTCTGGTGTCTAAAGTTCTGCAGGTTCAATTCAGAGGCAACAAAGAGTCAGAAGCATCCCAAGAAGATTTAGAGTTTGACATGTTGCAAGACACTAAATTAGACTCTGAAGGAGAAGTTATTCAGTGTGCAATATTAGTAGACTCTGAACCCATGAATACATAAGAGGTTCTTAAGCAGCAAGTTTGGTTACATGCCATGAAAGAAGAACTTGATGCTATAGAGAGAAACAAGACTTGGAAGCTGACAGAACTTCCAAAAGGCAAGAAACCCATCAGCGTCAGATGGGTTTTCAAGCAGAAGCTAAAGCCAGATGGATCAATTGGCAAACACAAAGCAATATTAGTAGCAAGATACTTTCTACAAAAGCCTGGACTGGATTACTTTGAAGTGTTTGAACTTGTAGCGAGACATGACATAATCAGACTAGTGATTGCAATAGCTGCTAATAGGAATTGGCCTCTGATGCATTTAGATGTAAAATATACATTTCTGAATGGTCCATTACAAGAAGAGGTCCATGTGTCACAACCTCCTGGATTTGAGAAAAAGAATCAGGAAGGGATGGTGTTCAGATTACAAAGCCTTGTATGGATTGAAGCAAGCGCCCAGAGCTTAGAATTTGAAGATTGATTCATTTTTCAAGGAACAAGGGTTTCAGAAGTGTGAGATGGAGTATGGTGTTTATGTTCAGCACACTTCAGAAGGTAATATGATTCTGGTTTGTTTGTATGTTGATGACATATTACTCACATGAAGTTATGAACAAGAGATAGTTGAGTTCAAGAAAGTTTTGATGAATGCGTTCAAGATGACAGATCTTGGGAAAATGAGTTTCTTTCTAGGGATGTAATTTATGTACTCTGAGAAAGGAATCATTTTGCATTAGATGAAGTGTGAACTTGAGCTTCTGAAGAGATTTGAGCTAGAGAATTTCAAAGTTGATATCACACCTGCTGATATGAATCAGAAGTTGGACTCTGATTCTGATGGAGAGGATGTGGATGCTACAACCTTTAAACAAATGGTTGATTCTCTGAGGTATTTGTGTAATACCAGCCCTGATATTTACTATACAGTTGGAATGGTCAACAAATTTATGAGTAAACTAAAATGGTTTCATTACCAAGCTGCTGTCAGGATTCTGAGGTATGTAAAGGGAACTCTGAAGTATGGAGTGTTATTTCTGTCTGGAAGAAAGAACGAATCAGAACTTCTGAGTTATTCAGACTCTGATTGATACGGAGATATAGTGGATAGAAGAAGTACTTCTGGGTACTTATTCAAATTTCTGGGAGGTCTTATTTCTTGGTGTTCCAAGAAGAAACATGTTGTTGCGCTATCAACCTGTGAAGCTGAATATATTGCAGGTGCTCTAACTGCATGTCAAGTTGTGTGGATTCTGAACTTGTTGCAAGATCTGAAGATTGAAGTAGCCAAACCTCTGAAGCCGATAATTGATAACAAGTCTGCAATCAATCTTGCCAAGAACTCAGTGCTGCATGGGAGAAGCAAGCATATTGAGACCAAATATCACTTTCTGAGGAATCAAGTTCAGAGCAGAATATTAGAAGTTATGCACTGTAGCACCCAGAAGCAGTTGACAGATGTTCTAACAAAGGCTATCAAGATTGATCAATTTCTTTGCTTGAAGGATGAAATTGGTGTTGTTAGTTTAAATAAAATATAAATTAAGGGATGATGTTAGATTTAATTTATATTTTAGGAATATATTTTGGATATTAATCTATATTTTAGGAATATCTTTTTAGAGGATATTATTATATCTTTTTATATCTTTGTTGGAGGATATTTAAGATTTTATTTTGTGTATAAATAGCCTACTGAGGTAGCTCAATGTAATTCGTTGTAAATCATTATTCTTTATTTTTGTAGTCGTTATTTAATATATTCTTTTTGCCTTTCATCTCTTCTTTGTACACCAACAGTGTGTGGTTAATATCAAATATTAATTAGTTATTATTTAAAATTTAAATGAAATTTTTGTTAAAATAAAAAATAAAGAAAATAAATAATAGGTGATTATTAAGTGACTTAACAACTTTTATATAAATAGTAACTAATAATTACTTAAACAATAATTGAATAAATGTAAAAGTTAGTGGAAAAAAATTAATTATTAAATGATTAATAAAATAAAATAAAATGAAAATATGCAATTATTAAATAAAATAAATAATAGGTGATTATTAAGTGACTTAACAACTTTTATATATAAAATAATTAATAATTTCTAAAACAATAATTAAATAAATATAAAAGTTAGTGGGAAAAAAATTAAGAGCTAGTGGGAGAAAATTAATTATTAAATAACTAATAAAATAAAATAAAATGAAAAATATGTAATTACTAAAATGATCATAATGTTGGCTTCAAAAATTATTTAAGAGACTTAACAATTTTTATATATAAGATATGTCTATCTATTAAAAGAATTAGTAAGAAATTTGTGAGGTCGCACGAGTCTTACTTGAATTTACATTACACATATTAAAGATTAAATTGTTAAGAATGACACTATATTTTCAGTTGGATAATATTAATATAGTTATAACTTATAATCAGGACCGATCCAACATATTTTGAGGTCTAAGGCAAAATAATTTTCAATATTTAAAAAAATAATATTTAATTAAAAATTAAACTAACTTCTTAAATAAATCATTAATTTAGAGAAGTTTATTAATGTCAGGGCTGGAGAAGTTTATTAATTTAGAGAGTTATTAATTTATCGATAAATTAATAATTATTAATCTAACGAGTTGTTAAGTAATTATACGGTACATACCAAACAAAAAGGCAAATTAGTCTATACCTCTTAGAATTACGTTGCAGCGAACCTTGAGATTCAAAGTAAATTAATAACTACTGTGTTCATATGCATTGGAAATCAATAATGACTTTTGAAGTACGGTAAATATAAACAAGAGGAACAAATGTGTTCAATGTATTCTTAAGTAAGTTTGACATATATAAATTACATGAATGTGTTAGAGTATTCAAACCATATCTCACAAGATGGCTTCTCATCTAAAAGGTGTTGCAAAATCAACTATGTCAGATCAAATACGTAAGGAGTTGTGTGAGTACAAGAGAGATAATCTTGCAAGCACACAAAAAGACTTGCAGAGATGGCTTGAGGGAAAATTTCAGTTGAAAGTTAGTCAATGAACAATATCAAACACATTTAAGCGGTCAAATTACTATCTCTCTGCTGAAATAGAAAAGAGAAGAGCAGAGATCAAAATACATAAACCAGCAAAATATCCTGACATGTAGAAGGTTGTTTACGAGTGGTTTCTCCAACATCAAGAACGTGTGAATATCACATGAGAATTAATTTTGCAGAAGGCAAGAGATACAATGAAACTCGTGTACCCTCATGATGATTCATATTTTAACTTCTCTATAGGATGACTTGAGAAATTCAAGCACTGACATGGCATAAAGTCATTTATATATATATATATATATATATATATATATATATATATATATATATATATATATATATATATATATATATATATATATATATATATATATATATATATATATATATATATATATATATATATATATATACATAATTTTTATCATTTATTTTAATTGTGTAAAGAATTTTAAAATTTGTTTTTAACAAATTTTATAAAAGAAATTATAAATTTTCACTGATTTCACATAATTATGTTTTTGAAAGAAAAAAAATACAATATTATGTAGGGTTAAATATATTTTTGGTCCCTATAAATATCTCAAATTTCATTTTTAGTCCTTGTTAAAATAATGGCAAGTTTTAGTCCCTACAAAATTATTATGCACGTAGTTTTAGTCCCTGTTGTTAAACCAATGTGTATTTTTGAATGATTAGTTTGTAGATATGTTTAGAACGTTATAAAAAATTTCTTAAAAAAAAAGAAATTTAAAATTTAATTTATAAGTCAAGATTTTCATTACTTTTATCAATATCTTTTGAAATTTAAAAATGCCATATTTAATTCTTCTCATTTTAAAAAATTCTAAAATTTGAAAAGAAACATTTTATAGTATTCTAAACACGTATAAAAAATATTATTCAAAAATTTAAAAGCTTAAGTATAATTAAACAGTTTATAAAATTTTAGAAAATAGCAGAGATGAACAAATTTTTTTTAGGAACCAAAATTTATTATTTTTTAATAAAGATTAAAAATAAAATTTAAGATATTTATAGGATAAAAAACATATTTAACCCTATTATATATTTGGGAGAAATTAATTCCAACATAGAAAATTGGACACCACTGAGAATCAAACCCTAGTACATTTGCATTTTAAGAAGCAATAATCACCACTGGCCTACCACGTTTTGGTAGTTGTTTCTTGAAACATTTAGTAATTATATAAATATTAGGCCTCTTTTTTTAGAATCTTAGGTACATTTTAAAGGCTCAAAAAATGAGGTCTAAGGCGATGGCCTCAATCGCATTAGGTTCGGGTTGGCCATTCTTATAATTATTTATCGAATTTTAATTTATGTATTTGAAATATTAAATATAATATAACTTATTTTGTGGTTTATAAATATTCACATAGTTTTAATTATATACTAATAATATATATTAACTTTTAAACGTTGATTTGTATTTATAATAAATCGTACAACTATTTTTATAATTTTAATCATATAAAACAACAACAAAAGAAATAGTTAAAAGATATATATTAAAATGATCCGTCGATATCTTATATCTCATAGATACGTTCACATCTATCTGTGAATCCAGATGAGTTAACAAACCCCAATTGAATTCAAATGAGTTAATTCTAAAAATTTATTAAACTTATTTTAGATATTAGTCAATTTTTCTAAACCTAAAATAAATGACTGCTCCCCGTCAAATTTCAGTTTTAAAACTTTCTTATTATATTATATTTATATTTTTTACAACCTATAAAGTATGACAGCTCCTCGTTAAATTTTAATTTTAAAATCTTCTTAATAGATCAAATTTACAAATTTTACAAATCTAAAATGTATGATAATACTTCGTCAAAATTTAATAAAATATGTAAATATTCTCATGCAAATTCAACATGAAGATTAAAATCAAACCTATAATCTAATTTTCAATAACTATTTTCAAAAAAAAAATAATAATAATCATATATAAATTTATCATAAAATTTTATAAATATAAATATAAACTAAAAAACCAAAAAAATATCATCAATTTTCTATTAAAAACATGAGAGTGGACCAAAACTTTTTAAATTTAAAATAGAGAGACTATTTTTGTGAATCAAATAAACATTTTATGTTCAAGCAAGATTTGTGGCCACATTAGAGTAGAAAATAAATATTTTACAACACAACACCACAAATATATCCTTGTTTAGAGACCTTTGCCAGAAAACATATAAGTGTATTACAATTCCTTGAATACTTTGAAGTTTAAATTCATTCTACAATCTTTTAATGTTATAGCAAAGTAACAATATTTTATCTTTAGAGACATGTCGCAGAACCTTATCACCAAGACTCAAAACAAGGGCATTATGCACTTTCTTGATCATCGCGCTTTATCCTTCTAGGTTAGGGATGCATCCATGTTCTCTGATCTTTTCAATGCTTCTAACAAATCATGTTGAATCAGAAGTGCGTACATATTTAAATGGCATAAACTGAAATCATTAATTCTGGTGAATTTCTCAGTCTAATACTTCGTTGACGATATCCTGATCCATGCTCACCGAACCAATTTGATGTAACAAACGATGCCAATAATGATGTGAATCTGTGAGAAAGAGGGAGTTTTTTAATTAACCAAGAAACAATTCAGTTACCAAAAAGGAGAGAAAAGGTAAGAAGAAGAAGAAGAAGAAGAAGAAGAAGAAAAATAGGATGGTTAAAATGATTACTCTTTGCTTCTCACTAGGGTTTATGATTACAATTATTACAGAATAATAACCAACCTTAACCTCTCTCAACAACCTCAGAGAGAGGCTTATTTATAGACTATTATCTATGCATGTTATGTATACATTACATATATAGCTAACTTAGACACTAGGCTAACTTAATCAAAAACCTAAATTAAACACTAAGTTTACTTAAACAACAAGCTAACTTAAACAATTGCATGCTAGAATAAGCTCCCACTACAGCATGAACATCTTCGACTACTGCATGCTCGAATAGACTTCAAATCTATTTGATAAAACTAGCTAGTAGTTGATGTAACGCTTGTTAATTTAATTAATTATTTAATTATATTATTTTTGGATTATTTGTTGGAAATTTGTGAGATGTTGAGAATTGTTGGTATAAGTTGTTAGATTATTATTAATTAATTAATTAGTTGATTAATAACAATAATAATGTTGGAATTAATAGAATATTAATAGTATTAGTTGTTGGACTTGTTTTGGTGATAGACGTAGTATTAAGAGGGTGTGAGTATTAGGCCCAATAGAAATAATAATAATAATATTATTAGGTTTAGTTATAATAATATTATTAGGTTAATTAAAAAGGGTTAAGAGAAAGAGTAGAAAAAGTGTTGTACATGAGAAGTTATAGAGAAAAGGAAAAGAGGCAAAAGCTAGGTTCAATCGGAAAATCATAGAGCAACCTTCAATCCAAGGTAAGGGTGGGGTTCTGACTCTATAATGGGAATTTTGATGTATGATTGATCTGTGTTGAATTGAATGATGTTGTTGTATTTAATTGGGCATGAACTAGGATATTATGATTATGTTTGTTGTTAGAGAATTATGTTGTTATGATGATGACGCCATGAGACCCCAACCTAAAACCTATGAGTAATAGAAATTAGGATTAGAGGATTTCATGATGAAAAAGAACTCGTAATTGGTGTACGAAAAGTATTGCGTTGTGATGAATTGATAGATAGTGAAACTATATGTTTAGGTGACTTTTAGGACCCGTAATATGACAAGATCGTAAGAAAATTTGGTCTGATATAGTGCAGAATCGCAAACAGGAAAACCTTGTTCGTAGAGAATCGTTCGACGATAAAAGGAGCATTAACGGGTGATGGTGCTTCATCGGGCGAAAGTGGAGGCAAGAATAAGGCATATTTTTGGATGAGCTACTAGAGTACGTCACGCCTAGCATCGCCGGAAGAAGGGTAACGCGAAGACAGCATCATCGGGCGATGCAGGGCTTCGTCGGGCGATAATTATTAGTAGCTGATAGATGTTTTTTGTTGGATTTTCTTGAATCGACCATAACTTTAGTATTTAGTTACAAAAATGGATGTAGCAGAGTTAGAAAAGAATGAATAACTACAGAGGTTATTTATTAGTAACAGAAGTGAATAACTGTAGATTAGCATAAGTATAGCAGGTAAGATTATTAGGTTATAAAGTTGGTCTCGACAGGGAGTATAGTATTAATATGGGTAATTGGTATATATAAGTCGCTGTGATGTCGGTGTTATTAATCGTCGAAGTTGTAGGTAGTAATGAGTTATGTTGAAATGCCTCTAATTATGAGCATATATAAAGTTGTAGGCTTATGGCCAATGTTGAATGAAGTTGAATTATTATTGTTATTGTTATTATGTTCATGTTTTTAATGCACACATAACATATCATGTTGGAGCAGATGCTCATTAAGTTGTCCTGGATTGGCAAATATAAAGTTGAAGGCTTATGCCTTGTTGATGCCTCTATTTATTGGTAGATTTCTAAGTTGGGAGTTCTGTTTCGCTGGTACCACATGCATGTGCATAAAAACATGCCGCATTCGATGTTGCATTCTGCAATGTTGTGTGGATGAATTCATGATGATAATGTTGTTAAATAGTCATGATATGGTGTTTTGCATGATCCAATTCTATCATATTAATTATCATACCTCTGACTATATTGTTTGATATCTCACCCCTTATGTTTGAATGTTACCTCTATGTTGGTAACATGCATGTAATCCAGAGTGAAAGCGGTTTACCTTTAGTAGTTCGAGTCGGTGTCATTGCTCTGATACATAACACTCGGGGGGGGGGGGGGGGGGTGAACTCTTGTGGCTTTATTATTGTTATTATTTCATTTCTTTAATTTTAAGTTTATTTTTGTTCTGTACTTGTTATTTGGAGATGTTTCAGTTGGATAAAGGTAGTATGCCCTTTTTAGTTGAATATTATGATTCCGCTGCGTAGTTATGAAAGTTATTGGTTTTAAAAGATTAATTTATGTTGTTGTTGGTTCATCCAAGTTTAATGTGTTATGTATCTGTAATGAATGTCATTGTTATAAGTTGTAAGTGTATCATCCTATTTATATGTCGAAATTTTATAACTCTGATTTTATTAATATTCGCTGGACATAAATGGGGTGTTACATTAGTGGTATCAGAGTAAGTCGGTCCGTCCGACCAAGTTGTCAACTTGTAGTGTTATCTAACAATGGAGTATTGTTAACTTGGGTTCTATCAGTTATTTACGTTGTAGTGATAAGTTGAGATGGCTGGAAGGAATGACGCTACACTTGCTGCTTCTTTGGAAGCAATGGCGCATGCTATGGAAAATCATCTGAACACTGACGGGAATGCTGGATCTCGTAGCTTGGCAACCTTCCGGAGGGAGAATCTACCTACCTTCAAGGGTAAGTATGATTCTGATGGAGCATTGGATTGGTTGAAAGAGATTGAGAGAATCTTCAGTGTGATGGACTGCACTCCAACGCAGAAGGTTCGATATGGTACTCATATGCTAGCAGTCGAGGTTGATGACTGGTGGCTAGAGACTTGTCAGAGATTGGAACCGGCAGGTGAAAATGTCACTTGGGTTGTGTTTCGTAGGGAATTTCTGAGGAAGTATTTTCCTGAAGACGTTCATGGTAAGAAGGAAATTGAGTTTCTTAAGCTGAAGCAAAGGAGTATGTCAGTTGTTGAATATGCTGTAAAGTTTGTTGAGTTGGCTAAGTTTTATCCGCACTATAGTGAGGCAAATGTTGAGTTTTCAAAGTGCATAAAGTTTGAGAATGGGTTGCGCCCAGAGATCAAGAAGGCAGTTGGATACTAGAAGATTCGTGTCTTTGCTGATTTGATTGATAGTTGCACGATCTATGAAGAAGATAATAATGCTCACTATAAGATTATCAATGAGAAGAGGGGTAAGCACCAACAAAAATAGTGGGGGAGATGCTCCTACTGGTGTGGTTTGTTTCAAATTTGGAAAACTTGGTCATAAGAGCAATGTGTGTACTACTGAGGTGAAGAGGTGTTTCCGTTGTGGTAAGAATGGATATGCTATATTTGATTGTAAACATAAAGAGATGATTTGTTTCAATTATGGTGAAGAATGACACATTGGTAGTCAATGTCGGAAACCAAATAAGGCGCAAACCAGTGGAAAAGTGTTCTCTTTGGCTGAGAATCAGACAACTAATGAGGAAAAACTCATGAGAGGTACATGTTTCATTAATAGTACTCCTTTAATTACAAATTTGATACTGGTGCTACACATTGCTTTATTGCTGCTGATTGTGTTAAAATATTAGGTCTTATGTTGTCTTCTATTAACAGAGAGATGGTCGTTGATACTCCAGCCAAGGGATCAGTGACTACTTCACTTGTGTTTTTAAAGTGTCCTTTATCGATCTTCGACAGAGACTTTGACGTTGATTTAGTTTGTTTACCTTTAAGTGGGTTAGACGTGATTTTAGATATGAACTGGTTAGAACATAATTATGTTCATATTAACTATTATAACAAGTTCGTGAGGTTTTCTACTCCTTAAGAGAAGGAAGCTGGACTGTTGTCTGCTAGATAGTTGAGGAATTTGATGCAAGAAGAGGCCAAAATGTTCTCGTTGATGGCGTCGTTGTCTGTCGAGAATCAAGCTATAATTGAGGAATTGCAAGTGGTGTGTGAATTTCCTGAAGTTTTCTCTAATGAAATTCCTAATGTACCGCCAGAGAGAGAAGTTGAATTTTCTATTGATCTTGTACCTGATACCAGACCTGTTTCTGTGGCACCATACATGATGTCTGCATCTGAATTGTCAGAATTAAAGAAGCAATTGGAAGAGTTACTTGAAAATAAATTTGTAAGGCCAAGTGTATCACCATGGGGAGCTCCAGTATTGATAGTAAAGAAGGAAGATGGGAGTATGACACTTTGTGTTGATTAAATGCAATTGAATAAATTGACAATTAAGAACAAGTATCCACTTCCAAGAATAGATGACTTGATGGATCAATTGGTGGATGCTCGTGTGTTTAGTAAGATTGATTTGAGGTCGGGTTATCATCATATTAAAGTGAAGGATGAAGATATCCATAAGACGACTTTCAGAATGTGTTATAGACAGTGATTCCTTTTGGTGTTATTAATGCTCCAGAAGTGTTCATGGAGTACATGAACCGTATCTTTCATACTTATTTGGATCGATTTGTGGTGGTTTTCATTGATGACGTTTTGATTTACTCTAAATCAGAAGAAGATCATGTAGAACACTTAAGAATAATATTGCAAGTTTTGAAATAGAAGAAGTTGTGTGCAAAGTTGTCTAAATGTGAATTTTGGTTAAAGGAGGTTAGTTTTCTTGGTCATGTTATCTCAGGTAGTGGCATTGTTGTAGATCCATCTAAAGTAAATGTTATGTTGCAATGGGAAACTCCAAAGTTGGTTACTGAGATTAGAAGCTTTTTAGGATTAGCTTGTTATTATAGAAGGTTTATTGAAGGTTTTTCTAAGTTGGCACTTTCGTTGACTAAGCTGACTTGTAAAGGTAAAGCGTTTATGTGGGACATACATTATGAAGAAAGTTTTACGGAATTGAAGAAGAGATTGACGTTGGCTCTGATTTTGACATTACCTAACCCAGAAGAACCTTTTGTGGCATATTGTGATGCTTCTAAGATGGGCTTAGAAGGTGTGCTTATGCAGAGTGATAAGGTGGTTGCTTATGTGTCAAGGCAGTTGAGGACTCATGAGAAGAACTATCCTACACATGACTTAGAGCTTGCTGCAGTCATTTTTGTGTTGAAGATTTGGAAGCATTATCTTTGGAGGCATTATCTTTGTAATAATCTATGGAGTCTCGCCATTCGCAGACTACCATTCTATTAATGAAATTTGAGCTTTTACCCAATTCTTTGTATTTCTTATTTTATTTAGCTTGCAAAGACTCCATTTATTATTGATAATGACTTTCAAAGCAAAAGATTAAATAACAAAATCGATTTTTCAAAAAGAATTTACAATTTGCTTTTACTTTAGAATTTGTGATGCAAAAAAAAAAACAACAAAATGGTGATCCCAAGAATGGACAAACTCTAGTTTGTTTTAAGAAGTTTTTGTTCCCCTCGGAAAGGTTCATGCAGGATGTTTCCGCCATACTGGGTTTATGACTCCGGTATCCTCGGTCAAGTTTGGATTAATTTCTCCTCTTTTCTGAGTTTTCATGATGTGAAGTTTCAATCCGAGATTTCTCCAGTGAAGTTTTCGTTCGGTCTAATGGAAGTTCTTTTTCCCGAGAAGTTGGTACCATAATCACTCTTGAAGAATGCAGGTCCCTGGTTTCTCTAGTGAAGAACGTATTGTGGTTTTCCCTTTGACGGTGTGGTGTTAACCTCCTCAATGAAGTAGGCCTGAATTTTCTAGTGAATGTTTTGATGATTTGGTGTCCATCTGCTTTACTTGAGACTGGTTTTGCAATCCCCAATAGAAGTGTTACTTTTGAAAACATTTGTTTCCCCAGTGAAGCCTAGAGAGTGATGTTCTATCCTTGTATTTGTACTATTATGTCACTTTGTTTTGTTTATTTTCGGATTATGTTGCTCCCTAGTAAAGCTAAAGCAGCCAGTAGGTTTTGTTTCCTCAGTTGGTATTTACTTTTTCTTGGAATGATCATCTTGGATGAAGTTTAGCCGAGTGTTGTTAGTGCCTGAGGTGGTTTTGCATGGTTACTCTTGATGTTGTATATATGTTTTGTCAGCATACGCACGATGACACTCATACATTCATACATGCATCATGCATAGCTAAAATTGGCAAATCATTGTTCATTGACATTTGTTAATATTTTTTATTGACATATCACCCTGTTTTGCAGATTTACGTTGTCCTCTCTTTAATAGAGTGTTGGCCTTAAGCTGAAAGCGTATATTCTTTCAATTTCCTCACTGAGTTGTCCCTCATGGAATATTTTGCTTTAGCCTTCCTGTACAGCTTCTTGTTTGGATGGATTTGGTTTTCCCTCTTGAGTTTATTTCTCAAAGGATGTATTTTGGTTGACTGTTTCATTCCAGTTTATTTCTGGTTTGAAACGATGGTTCCACGACAATATTATTTACTTTGGATTTCTGAAAACGTCAAGTTTTGGTTGGTACATTTATTTTGCACGGGAAGACTTTATCTCCTCAGCAGGAATATCGTGGCATCTCCCCAGGAAGTCATACTTCTTTCCCCAGGAAGTCATATTTCTTTCTCCAGAAAGTCATTTCTTTTTACAATCCTCCATGACAACAAGTAGCAGGTCTCTTTATTTGAGCAACTTGTGCTTCCCTGTAAAAGTCGACGTATCTTTTTTTTGCTATCTCCTCTATGAGTGAATAGTTTACAGTTTGTCGTCAAATTACACCAATGGATGGCAAGACTTTCAATATCACAAGAAACAGCTCGTTGTGAAATCTCGGCCAGTGGAAGTCTCTTTATTTGAGACAACTTATATATTACCCTTTCCAGGAAGAGTGCTTTGGTTAAAGAAGAAGTTGAGACCCGTTCTAGGTGAGATGCCATAATTTTAGGAAAACTTGTTATCTTTTTGCTACCCTCAGTGAACGTTGATAGTTCATCGTTAGTGAACAAAGGTGCTATGATATATTCTCTTTCTACCTTCAGTGAAAGTTGGTAGGACATCGGCAGTAAACATCGATGTTTGTTATCTTTTTTCTACCCTCAGTGAATGTTGGTAGTTTATCGTCAGTGAACGGCGGTGCTATGATATATTCTCTTTCTACCTTCAGTGAAAGTTGGTAGGACATCGGCAGTGAACATCGATGTTTATTATCTTTTTGCTACCCTCAGTGAAAGTTGGTAGTTCATCGTCAGTGAACGGCGGTGCTATGATATATTCTCTTTCTACCTTCAATGAAAGTTGGTAGGACATCGACAGTGAACATTGATGTTTGTTATCTTTTTGCTACCCTCAATGAATGTTGGTAGTTCATTGTCAGTGAACGGTGGTGCTATGATATATTCTCTTTCTACCTTTAGTGAAAGTTGGTAGGACATCGGCAGTGAACATCGATGTTTGTTATCTTTTTGCTACCCTCAGTGAACGTTGGTAGTTCATCGTTAGTGAACGGAGGTGCTATGATATATTCTCTTTCTACCTTTAGTGAAAGTTTGTAGGACATCGACAATGCGATGTTTGTTATCTTTTTGCTACCCTCGGTGAATGTTGGTAGCTCATCGTCAGTGAACGGTGGTGCTATGATATATTCTCTTTCTACCTTCAGTGAAAGTTGGTAGGACATCAACAGTGAACGTCGATGTTTGTCATCTCTTTGCTATCCTCAGTGAACGTTGGTAGTTCATCGTCAGTGAACGGCGGTGCTATGATATATTCTCTTTCTACCTTCAGTGAAAGTTGGTAGGACATCAGCAATGAACGTCGATGTTTGTTATCTTTTTGCTACCCTCAATGAACGTTGGTAGTTCATCGTCAATGAACGGCGGTGTTATGATATGTCTTTTCTTTCTACCTTTAATGAAAGTTGGTAGTTCATCATCAGTGAACGTCGGTGTTATTTTTATTTTCTCTCTACCCTCAGTGAACGTCGGTAGCTTCACCTTTGGTAGAAGTTGGTGTATCCTTTTGACCATTCTACCATCCTCTTTGATTCAGGTCTTTTGATCCACCAGTGATTTATTTTCCTGGTGGGGTCGCTCTCTTGTTTATTTATTATTGTTACATCCCCAATGGTGTTTTGCATCTCTTTGGTCTTGTTCATATGCATTCATGATCATAAACATTTGCATGACATCTTAGGGCCAAAAATAGGGTTTGTTTTATATTTAAGTATCTTCGATCGCGTAGACATGAAGATTTTTAACCTTCGTATCTCCAGATAGAAGAAACTTAAATAAGGGCAGCTGCTGTACCCCAATTCCCCCCCCCCCCCTAAGATCCCTTCACCATACCATGTTGATTCATTCACAACAAGACCATACTAGGATTCTTGGTTCCCCTCCATATATTTAGCTTTTCCCTTTTGAGGAATCACCAAGCACCTTGACTTATGTTCTTTTGTGATCATGAATATTTTTTTTGTATTGATTTCTTCTTTTAACTAATAAAATGCAATGTTGGTTTGTCTTGCTTGTTATCCATGTAGGTAAAGGCAATGAGATTTAACAAGCTACCCCATGGGTTCGTGATTTTATTTCCATGCCCTAGTCAATAAATCTTGAGAAGTTAAAACCTCACCATTGGATTTGTTTGGAAGAAATGGCATGGCAAGGTTATTTTGGTTCACCATATTTCAAGGTTATCAAATTTGGTTGAGAAGTACAAGGGGCTGATTGAAGAGGTTGTCATGCTTGGACAAGGCTTTGCTCCCATTGGTCACAAGTGCATATTTCTCTCAATTTTCAAGATATGTAAGTGGTTTTGGGGGCTATGAGTTCTCATTATCATCCTCAACAACTTCTATTTACAAATCATTTGTGTTGGTACAAGAAGTTTGTTCAAAATTGTCAAAGTTCCTCAAAGCATTCTCTTGATCTAAGGAGCTAGGGTTTTGAACTTCAAAGAAATGTATCTTGCTCAACTTTTGGTATTTTTGAGTGAGTCCAAAGACATCCTTCTCTTCAAAGGGTTATCAATAAATCACTTTAAAAGTTTCAAGGAGTTTCCATGAGGAAGAGGCTTAATGAGGAAGAAAGATTACAAGTCCTCCAGATAAATCCCCAATTTTCCATGTGTGACTTCAAATGATCATAACTTGGTCATTTTTATCACCTTGAGCCCATTCGTTTTCCATAATAATCTTGAAGGTGTGAATTTTATGCCTTCTTTTATGTGCAAAGTGAGAAAATGGATGGAAGTTGCCTTAAAGATGCAAAAGATTATAGGTCATTTCATGATTTTTTCCAACTTCAACAATTCATAACTCTCTCAAATTTTGGAGATTTTTAATGGTTCAAGTTTCAAAATGTCATTCAAGAGATCTAATTCATGCCATCTTTTTTGGTCAAGAGAAAATTCCAAGTGGAAGACCATGTTTGGATGCAAGACATTATAGGTCATTTTTGAAGAAGAACTTGAAATATTTCTAAGTATGGAAAGTCAATTTTTTTTCCTCCAACTTTGACTCAACACAACTTTCAGCTCAAGCATCCATTTAAGTCCATTCTTTTTCCATTGCAAAGCTTGTAACCTCGTCTTTCTAAAGCATCAAGAATCATGTCCTAAGACCCCTTGAGCTGAGAATGCCATTGGTCAAAAGTTGGCAATTTGAAACTGAATTTTTCACCAAGTCAGAAGTTTGAAATCCTTGATTTGGCTTCTAAACACTTTGTTTCTGTGCGTTTTTGCTTTTAAAACACGTTTAGTGAACTTCCAGGAGTGATTAGCATAGAAAAACGTGCGTTTTAAATGAGTTTTGATCAAGTTTGAAGTCACACTTTTCTTGTTTGCAACTTCACACGATTTCCCTCCAAACTTCATCATTTCACACGCTTGAACATTCCATTTGATTTCCTATAAATAGAGGGTCATTCCCCATTCATTTTCTCAAGCTTGGATAGTGTGATTGGTGGAAATAGAACTGACTGTTTTGAAATGCTGGTTCGCGAAATGTCGCGGTAAGCAAGAGTCGCCACCGTCTTTTATTTTCTCCAACAAGGAAAGGACAAAAGCACATCAAAATTCCTTTTCGAGATGTTTCTCGGGTTCGGGAGGTAGATTATAGAAAGGGAAGGTGTTAGCACCCTTTCTATCCGTGGTTATCCACGGGCTCTTAGGTACTTGCTCACTATGTTTTCAAAAGTGTTTGCTTTTCTTGTGTTTGTGGGTTTTGAAAAAGTTTCGTTTTGAAAACTTCTAGGTAACTCTTGTATCAGTCCTCAAGAGTGTATGAAGTGTTTGTTTGAAAACTTTTTGAAAGTGTATGTGCGAAAAGTATTTTTTGTTTTGAAAGAGCAAGTACCCAGGAGAAATCTACCTACTCTAAGAAATTAAGCTGTGTAAGAGTCCTTTAGACAGTACTATCCCACTATTGAGAAGTAGGTAGCACCGTCGTTGGAGTTATTCGGGTCAATTCGATTATAGGGACATGTGTGGTCACCAAAGCAATAGTAGGACACCTTAGCGGTAACCCTAATGTCCTAGATCCCTTTTATCCGAGGCAACTGGATCTTTAGACAGGAGGGCGACCTTTAAAACACCCTATACTCAATGACCACCTCGAGGCAACCAAGTGAGGCGTACCCTAGGAGTGGCATGTGCGAGTGTGTCAGGTTTCAATGTTTAAATTATCTTTGAACATGCATCATTGTGAGCTACGGGTTGATTTTATTTTTCAGGCAAGTCTTGTCATGCATAGTTAACAGTTAATAATTTGCGGAAAATAAATTGCGGAAAGTAAATCTACGCTATTACAAGGCGTCGGGTATTTACATTGCCAAAAACATAACCCTTGAAAAGTAAATGCGAGAAAATAAAGAAAGCGATAAAAGTCCTAATTATCTATTACATTCTCGGAGCAGATACATAAATATAATCAAAATAAATATGCGCGAAAGGAAATTGAATCCGGAAAAGTCTTTAGGGTTTTGACCCTTTTTTAGAAAAGAATGGAATTTTGGTCCCTTTTGCAATTAATTAAATATTAAACCTAATTTACTAATTAATTAATTAATTAAAAGAAAAAAAGTATTTTTGTGTTTTTAATGTTTTAATGAAAATAAAAATAAAATAAAATAAAGTCAAAAGTTAGTAAAACCTAATTCTAATTTATTTATTTATTATGAAAATAGTTAAATTTAAACCTAATTAAACTAAATTGATTTGTTAGTATTTATTTACAAAAAATAATTAATAGTGAAATTAATAAATAATAATAACAATAAGAATATTTACATTTTTTTAATTCTGAATTTATTATGAAAATAATTAATTATGTTAGTTAATTAAATAATAATAATAATAGTTAATAAAATAATTAAATAGGAAAATAAAATAAAAAGGAAAGAACAAAGAAACCAGGGGGGGTGATGGGCCAACAAGGAGGTGTTCTAGCAATTTTCAGGCCCATCAAGCTATTCAACCACGTTGACCTTTGGAATTAGCTGTGCAAGCGTTGACTGAAGATCATGATGACTATCATCTCTTGGCCATTGGATTACTGCTTGTAGACACCTGGCGCCTGGGATGTGGGAGTCCATGGTGGAACGCCTTTAAATGCCTGCATGCAATCACGTTATGAAAAATAATATAGAGCTTTTGGGGGACCTGGGAATCGAACCCAGGTCCCAATGATCAACGTCCAGCGCACCATCCACTGAACCACTTGCCTGTATTTGTTATTATGGTAATAAGGAAATATAATATATCAAAATTAATGCCTATGCTATAAGACAAAAAAAATGCGCGCGTTTTTTAAACGGACCAATGATACATCCACACATCATCGTCTTCTCCACTGAACCTGCAAAATTCATGTTAGATAGCGGGGGTTTTTAACCCCCACAAAGCAGAACGACCAATAATAGCGAATAGCCCTACGCTAAATATAAATATGGCGCGATGGTCTCATTGTGTTCGTCTCGTTCCAACGATTTCAACCATAGGCATTAGAGGTTCTAATTTTTCCTGGATAACAAAGCCCCAATTTGGAGGCTCAAGAACCCTAAATTTCTTCAATGGTGATTCACGATTCTGGGCATCATAATCCAATTAATTAATATCATTAGCTTTAGGTGGATGCAAGCAATACAAAACAAACCATAAATCACATCAAATGCTTATGAATCATGAGTTTCGATTATGGACAAAGTATGCAAACCGTGTGACTGTTTGGAGTGATTTCTTAAGCTTTAGCGTGTGATTTTGATTGCAAAAGGTCCCTGGGAGTTCCTGCAAGGTGTTAGAAACAAGAAAAAGCTTTGAATCACGTTAGAATGTGGAAATCATTTTTTCACTTTTCTTTGATTTTTCTTGAATGTGGTTATGGTTTTTCTGCAGAGATTTCACGTCCAATGCATTAGGTTTAGGTTGTGTACTTATAGGAGAATGGAATTAGGTTAAATCTTGGCCAAGAAATCCATGGAATTGATGTTTGTATATTTGATTGAAAATCAAATATTTTTCAATCTTTTTGATTGGCAAAACTTGCCAAACTTGGAGATTTTTGTCCCCTTGATGTGCACACGAATTTGCCATCTCCTTTAGGTCATATTTGCTTCATGAAAAGATTGAAAAACCATATCTTGATATTTCCTACAATTTAAATTAATTAAATGAATTAAAATTGATTAAAAATCCAATTAATTAATAAAAAATAAGAAAAATAAATCAATTTAAGCTTAATGGGTCGTGCATAGGTCATGGACAAAGTTTCAAGAAGAATTTTGAGGCCCATTAGCAAAAACAAAGTGTTTTGAGCAAAGTTGACTTTTGCAAATTCACAAAAATTTCCCAACTTCTCCAATGCATATCTTGCTCAATTTTGATCATATGAACATGTTCTTGGACATTTTGGAAAGGTCTTGAAGTCCTCTAACCAATTCATTTGGTACCATGTCATTTGGATTTACCAATCTCAATTTATGGTCTTTGACTTAAAGTGCATTTTTGTTGACTTTTGAAATTGACCTATAATGTAGAAATTGATAAATTTTTGTGAGAGCATTTCTTGGACTTGGAATGTGAAGATGAGTTATAGGAAATGTCATCCCCTTCAAAATGAGCATTGGATGGGATTTTTCTGATGAACCATGAAAAAGTTATGCCTTGGTCAAGATACAGTTGACTTTTCTGCTGTCCAAAAATAGTAACTTTTGGCATCTTGATGATTTTTGAGCTATCCTTGAAGAATCATGATCAAGACTTGATCAAATGATGATTGTGGACTCAAAATAAGATGTTGACCAAAAATTCTGACTTTTGACTGTAAAATGACCATTTTGCCCCTGCAGTTGACTGTAGATCAAATAGGGCTTTTGACTGTAGAATTTGGCATTGTGAGTCTTGAGACTTGACATGTAGGTTCTTGAGAATATGTATGGGCCTATGGGACTTGATTGAGCCATTGAAAACCTCAAATTCTTTGAGAGAACCAAAACCCTAATTTTGACTGGCTTAGGAGGTGGTTTGAATTGTGCAGCCTTTGATAAATCTTGAACCATTTGAAGATGATTCTTGATAAATCTTGGAGAATATGGGAGGGCAAATTTTGGGGTACAACAGTTGCCCCTGTTCAATCTTCTTAGACCTGAGGGTGTAGATTGGCTTGCGTGCCTTTCGTGATCCGAAGGTGGAAGATGATTGAACACTAGAGTGCCCAGAAATTTGCACTCACATAATGGAGTATCAGCAATGTGATGTCGGGAATGGGCTTACATATGCCATTTGGAGAGATGGTGGATAGGAGGATGGGCTTATAGATGCCATCTGGAGATGTGACTGAATCTTGTCGGGAATGGGCTTATAGATGCCATTTGGAACTGTAATGGATAGCTGTGGGGATGGGCTTAAAGATGCCATCCAGGGGTGTCGATCGCGTAAGAGATTCCTTAGCGAGAACTTGCGTACCTGAGAAAGAAAGATAATTTCCTGGCATGTTACAGGTGTTGATCTTCAAACTCTTCATATAGATACTTTCCTGGCTAGATACAGGTATAGATCTACAATCAATTGCTCACAGATATGCCCTGGCTAGATACAGGTATCGAATCTGGAACTTCAAAAGGTTGATCGAGATAGCTTTCCTGGCTGGATACAGGCGTAGACCTCTAATCAGTCGCTCACAGATATGCCCTGGCTAGATACAGGTATCGAATCTGGAACTTCAAAAGGTTGATCGAGATAGCTTTCCTGGCTGGATACAGGCGTAGACCTCTAATCAGTCGCTCACAGATATGCCCTGGCTAGATATAGGTATCGAATCTGGAACTTCAAAAGGTTGATCGAGATAGCTTTCCTGGCTGGATACAGACGTAAACCTCTAATCAGTCGCTCATAGATATGCCCTGGCTAGATACAGGTATCGAATCTAGAACTTCAAAAGGTTGATCGAGATAGCTTTCCTGGATGGATACAGGCGTAGACCTCTAATCAGTCGCTCACAGATATGCCCTAGCTAGATACAGGTATCAAATTTGGAACTTCAAAAGGTTGATCGAGATAGCTTTCCTGGCTGGATACAGGCGTAGACCTCTAATCAGTTGCTCACAGATATGCCCTGGCTAGATACAGGTATCAAATCTGGAACTTCAAAAGGTTGATCGAGATAGCTTTCCTGGATGGATACAGGCATAGACCTATAATCAGTCGCTCACAGATATGCCCTGGCTAGATACAGGTATCGAATCTGGAACTTCAAAAGGTTGATCGAGATAGCTTTCCTGGCTGGATACAGGCGTAGACCTCTGATCTGAGAATGAAAGATAATTTCCTGGCCTGTTACAGGTGTTGATCTTCAAACTCTTCATGCAGATACTTTCCTGGCTAGATACAGGTATAGATCTACAATCAAACGTCCACAGATATGCCCTGGCTAGATACAAGTATCGAATCTGGAACTTCAAAAGTTGATGGTAATATCTTTTGATTGACCTCTTCCTGAAAAGGAAAAACATTAGTTGTATGCAATGTCATGATGTATGAAATGCGTGATGTCATGATGTTCTCAGGAGTAAATGAGATTATGTCGTATGCACTTTATCATGTATGTAAATAGGAGATATGAAATGTGAAATGTTTATGAACGTATTTTCGTCTAGGAAAATAAATCCTTGACAGATGCCGGGAAGTCAAATCCTGGGCTGATGCTGAAGAGTATAGTTCTTCGTTTCCGCTGGGGATGATGAACAAAGATGATTGCAAGAATAAACCTGTAGGAGAAGATGACTCCGTTGGGGAATAAACTTGATGAAGAAATTACTCTGCGGGGAATTGCTCTGTGGGGAGAGATGCTTCGCTGAGGTTTTAATGGTAACTCCGCTGGGGATTCCGTTGATAAGCTCTGTTGGAGGATTTGATGAACTCCGCTGGGGAATAGGAAGAACTTCGTTGAGGACGATCTTTCCGTTATAATTTGCTGAGGATAACCCAGTTAGGCTCTTGTTGTACCCCAAAATTTGCCCTCCCATATTCTTCAAAGTTTTGACAAGCATCATCTCAATTTGCTCAAGACTACTCCAGGGCTACACAGTCAACCATCCTCCTAAGCCAGTCAAATTAGGGTTTTGGTTCCTTCAAGGAAGTTGAGGTTTTCAAGGGCTTAATCAAGTCCCATATGCTCATATACATTGTCAAGCACCTACATGTCAAGTTTCAAGGCTCACAAGGTCAAGTTGCACAGTCGAAAACCCTAATTGCTTCACAATCAACTGTAGGGGCAAAATGGTCATTTGGCAGTCAAAAGTCAAAATTTTTGGTCAACATCTTATTTTGAAGCCACAATCATCATTTGGTCAAATCTTGACCATGATTTCACAAGAATGGCTCAAAAATCATCAAGATGCAAAAGTTTCTATTTTTGGACAGCTGAAAAGTCAACTGTAACTTGACCAAGGCATAACTTTTTCATGGTTCATCATAAAAATACCATCCAATGCTCATTTTGAAGGGGAGGACATTTCCTACAACTCATCTTCACATTCCAAGTCCAAGAAATGCTCTCACAAAAAGTTATCAATTTCAACATTATAGGTCATTTTCAAAAGTCAACAAAAAGGCATTTTGAGTCAAAGACCATAACTTGAGATTGGTAAATAAAAATGACATGGGACCAAAGGCATTGGTTAGAGGACTTCAAGACCTTTCCAAAATGTCCAAGAACATGTTCATATGATCAAAATTGAGCAAGATATGCATTGGAGAAGTTGGGAAATGTTTGTGAAATGGCAAAAGTCAACTATCCTTGAAACTTCAATTTTTGACAAAAGGGTCCACTTTTTTCCACTTGGATCACTTAATCATGCCACCCACGTGTCCCATGATTTATTTCAAGATTAAACATTAATTTTTCTATTTTTATTTAATTTTATTGATTTAGTTCATTTTAAATCCATAAAATTCAAATAAAAATCAAAAAAATTAATCAAAGGATATCTTGTGGTTTGAATGACCTTGATGCATCATAAGTCACATACCAAATTTGTGCCAAGCCTATTATGAGCATGAAAATTCAAATTTTGAACAAACATGGCAAGTGCTTTAATGGTGGTAAAGAGGAAATCCAAAACATCATTGCATTGGTTTTAAGGCTCCTAATGTCACTTGATTACATTGATACACATATATGCAAACCTCTCATACCTCAATCACGACCTAGAAACCTCTGAAGCGGAAGAACCAACTTCAAAAAATTGGAAGAAAAATTGAAAACTGAAATCCATATTCCAGTACAATTCAAACACTTCTCTTGATCCAAACACATTCCCAACCCTCCCAGGAACGATTTGCAGCCAAGAACGAGCCTTAACCCTCCAAGAATCACCTCAATACAGTCACACGGTTCATCATTTTTTCATATTCGAAATCCATTTTTTACGTATCATAAGCATATTTTGATTACTGTTTTGCATTGTTGACATTGTTATGAAGCTTTTGACATAACTTAATTTGATTATGGTGCCTTAAAATGAAAGTTGCCATTGTTAAGATCTAGGGTTTCAGAGCTTTCGAATTGGGGCTTTGCGCATACTGTAAAATCAGAACCTCCAAGACCCATGGTTGAAACCAGCGTGATGAGACGAACATGTTGGATACCTCGCGCCCAATTTATCTTGCATCTACGCCTATTCGCTATTTTTTAATGTTGCAGGTTGTGGGGGTTTAAAACCCCCGCTATCTAACTCTATTTCTTGCAGTTTCAGGGAAGAAGAAGGTGACGTGTTTGCATCCCATTAGTCCATTCGAATAATACGCACGCGCTTTTAGTTTTACAGCATTAGGATTGAGTATTGCATATATTAATTCACATTTATTTTATTGATGACTAAAACAAATTGGTGCAGTGGCTGGCAACACGCTTGGTATTCGTTGGGACCTGGGTTCGATCCCCAGGTCCCCCAAAGGCTTATTGAATTTTTTCCAAATATGATCTTATGCAGGCAACGTGAAGCAACTCACCATAAACCTCACATCCCAGCTTGCCAAGTGTCCCTCAGAAGCAGATCCAACGGCCAAGAGAGGGAGCACACCATACTCCTGGTCAACCAGCGCCCCACTCAATTCCCAAAGTCAACGGGCTTTATGCAAATGGGCCTCCCAATTCCATTAACACTCCCAATTCTGGCCCATACCCCCCTTGGGTTTGCAATTTTATTTTGTCATTTTATATTTTATTTGTCTTATTTTTATTTTTTTCCCTTTTATTAACTATTAACATAATTAATATTTTTATAAAAAATCAAAAAAAGAACTAATATTATTATTATTATTAATTTCATTTTATTTTTGTAAATAAATACTAATAAATTGAGTTAATTTTAATTAGACAACTTTAACCCTTTTTTCTTAATAACTAAAATAAATTTAGAATTAGGTTTTTATTGACTTTTAATTTTATTTCCTTTTATTTTATTTCATTAAAAACATAAAAATACAAAAAAAACATTTTTTCTTTTTAATAAATTAATTAATTAGTTTAATCATTAGTTTTAATTTCATTTAATCACAAAAAAGACAAAAAATTCATTTCTTTTCTTAAAAGGGTCAAAACCCTTAAGGCATTTCCGATTAATTTTTTGTTCACGCGCATTTATTTTATTTTGATTATTTATGTAACTATCTCCAGCTATGTAATAGTTAATTAGGAATTTTGCTTTTCTTTAATTTTCTCGCACTTTATTTTACGAAACGGGTCTTTGTTTTTTGGCGATGTATAGACCCGCGCCTTGTAATAGCTAGATTTGCATTTCTGCAATTTATTTTCCGCACTCTTAACTGCTAATATGCCTGCAAGAATGTATGTAAATAAAATCAATCTGTAGCTCACAAATAACATGTACAAGATAACATTAACTGAAAAACAACACACAAAGCACATGCCACTTCTAGGGTACGCCTCACTGGTTGCCTCGAAACGTGGTCATCAAGTATAGGGTGTCTTAGAGGTCGCCCTTCTGTCTAAAGATCCCGTCGCCTCGAAACAGTTGCCTCGGATAAAAAAGGATCTAGGACATTAGGGTTATTTCTAAGACGTCCTACCATTGCTTCGGTGACCACACATGTCCCGATAATCGAATTGACCCGAACACCTCCAACAACGGTGCTACCTACCTCTCAATGGTGGGATAGCACTGTCTAAAGGACTCTTACACAGCCTAATTCCTTAGAGTAGGTAGATTCTCATGGGTACTTGCTCTTTTCAAAACAAACAAAAACAACTTTTTGCACCCACACTTTCTAAAAGTTTTCAAACAAATTTTTCACACACTCTTGAGGACAGATACAAGAGTTACTTAGAAATCTTTCAAACGAAACTTTTTTCAAAACCCACACACACTTGAAAAGCAAACATTTTTGAAAACATAAGAGCAAGTACCTAAGAGCCCATGGATAACCATGGATAGAAAGGGTGCTAACACCTTCCCTTTCTATAAATCTACCTCCCGAACCAAGACATATTCTCAAAGAAGGAATTTTGCTGTGCTTTTGTCCTTTCCATGTTGGAGAACATAAAAGACGGTGGTGACTCTTGCTTACCGCGACATTTCGCAAAACCAGCTTAAAAAACAGTCAGTTCTATTCCCACCGATCACAGAACTGGCGACTCTGCTGGGGACCATAAAAGTAAGGTGTACCTTAGGATTAGATCATACTTATGTTTTCAATTGCTTTGCTTTGATTACTTTATATTTGTTGGTTTTGCATCGGAGTTTCATAGATCCTAACCCAGATCCGGGGAATACCTTTGAGAAAGTAGCAACAAACTGTGAGGGAACTGTGCGGGGTATACCGACATGGTTGAAGCAGTTTTCTACGTTGATGTAGCACTTTGGTGAGTACCGGTAACCCTTGAGTCAAGTCAAGGAGAGTACGGGGCCGCCGCGTGGTGTCGTGAAGCATCAACTGACCTTAGGAACCTTAATTGAACCATCCTGGCCTATTTAGGGGTAGTGAGATGATTGACTTTGGTGCAGTCCGAAGTTGGTTGATACTCGATACTACACTCATTGAGGGTTGCTTTCTTGGAATATTTTTATCTCCAGTTCAGTGGCTAAATCAAAACAATGAACATAGAAAACAACCCAATGATATTGAGATCCTTAGAACCCGGTTACTTTTGATAGGACAGGTTTTTGAGCCCACCAACTTCAAGAGGGTAGTACCCCAAACTTCATGCTGGCCTAAACTCTAAGGGATGTGGTGTGACTTGTGTGCCTTATCATGTTTGCTTTTTGTGAATACTTGTGATGTGTTTTATCATAGCATCATAACATCATACAGCATCATATGCATTTACTAATCACTTCAAGGGTTCGAATCTTCATCTTTGTTCTTATTTTGTAGGACATGGAAACTATCCGCAGAAAGACAATTCAGGTCAACCTTGTCAGGGTCCCTCCTCAGCTTAAGGGACTTACATCCAGGATTCCCGAGAACTCTTCATTCAGTGAAAGGCATGGTAAACTCATCAGCTTGGTCAATACCAACATTGAAGAGGATATGGTGAAAGTGTTGTTCCAGTTCTTTGACCCCCTGCACCACTGTTTTACTTTCCTGGATTATCAGTTGGTGCCTACTTTGGAAGAGTTTTCTCAGCTTCTGAAGATTCCTATCCTTAGTCAACTACCCTACAACGGTACAGAAAAGGAGCCAAAACTTGAAGAGGTTGCTAAAGCATTATGCCTACAAACATCTGACATTAAGGGACATTGGGAAGTTAGAAGTGGTATCAAAGGGTTCTTGGCCAAGTTCCTGTTCGAGAAAGCACAAGAATGTTGAAACTCCCTTGACCTACAAGCTTTTGAAGAAGTTGTGGCACTCCTCGTCTATGGGTTGGTGTTGTTCCCTAATCCAGATCAACTTTTAGATATCAATGCTGTCAAGATCTTCATGTCCAGGAATCCTATACCTACGTTGCTTGGGGACATCCTTCACTCATGTTACACTCGAACCATGAGAAAAAGAGGTGTTCTCATGTGCTGCACTCCTCTCCTGGCAAGGTGGTTTATTTCGCACCTTCCACAATCAGTTTTGAAGAACGAGCGGGGTTTGAGATGGTCACAACGATTGATGACTCTTACACATGCTGATATACATTGGTGTTCTCGGTCCAGAGAGAATGTCACTATCATTGATCGTTGCGGGGAGTTTCCTAATGTTCCTTTACTTGGAATCAGAGGAGGTATTACTTACAACCCCTGTCTGGCTTTGAGGTAGTTTGGATATGCTCGGAGGGATGGCCCTCATGATATGTTGATTCCTGACATAGTTTTTGACTTCGACAACGATGCACAAGGACTTCGCCAGAGATTCATCAGAGCTTGGAGAATGCCCAACAAGGTAGATAGCAAGACGTTGGGGCACAAGAACTCCATCCCCCTGGAGCCTTATCTCAAGTGGGTACGAACCCGCTCCCAGAAGCTGGTGATGCCATATCCTCATGTTCTCCTCGTGATCAAAGAGCTAGTGTTGGAAGGAGAGGTGCCCTACACCATTCAACATCCTGACATGCCTACATCCTGGGAAGAAATGCAGAAAATCTGGATCCAACTCAAGGAAGAACGGAATTCTCTTGAAGCCAGTCTACATGCCAGTGAGAAGAAGGTCTTGGAGCTCACCCGCCTACTGCATGAGGAAAAGACCCTCAACACTTACATCGATCCAAAGAGGATGCGCAGTGTCTTTTGGGATTAATTATTTTGTAATGTTTTTCCCATGAGGCCCTGATGTACTGAACAAATTATTTCCTAATAAAAAGTGTGTTCTTTTTTGGCTACAACGAATTTGAACTTTCGAACCCTTGAATGCATTGCATAAATAGCATATCATGCATCATGTGCATAACAGGTACCCTTTTTCTACAGGTTGCTTAATCTTCTTCACTGTTTATTTCAGCACTCAATCATCATGAATCTTGAACCAACTACCGAACAAGCTATCAAGGCCCTCCAGGCCCAGAACGCCCAGTTTCAGGAGATGTTCATGAACTTGGCCCAGGGACAACAGGAGTTGAAGGCTTTGCTCCTGAAGAAGAAGAAGAAGAAGAAGACTGTGTTGTTCAACACTGGACGCAGACTCGGGAATACACTGCAGAATGAAGCTGAGAGGACTACTCCATCTGTGGGGGAAGAAAGTCACCAAGGGAGAGAGGTTCCTAGTCCTGTGGTCTCTGACACCGAGACAGACTTCAACGATGAACAGTACCCTCCTGCTGAGGACCGGTACAAACAACTGGAGGACATGTTAAATGCTATGGAGATCCAACGAGTGCCTGGGTTGGATTTTGGAGACTTAGGGTTATCTTCTGGGGTGGTGATCCCACACAAGTTCAAGGCGTCTGCCTTTGTGAAGTACGACGGGGATTCCTGTCCTAAAATGCACCTCCGCTCTTATGTAAGGAAGATTCAGCCTTACACTGCAGATAAGAACTTATGGATCCATTTCTTCCAGGAGAGTCTTTCAGGGACTCATCTCGAATGGTTCTATCAGCTGGATGGAACCAACATTCGTAACTGGGAGGATTTGGCTACTGCTTTTTATAAGCAGTATCAATATAATTCCGACCTTGCTCCTACGCGTACCCAACTCCAGGGTATGTCACTGGGAACGGGTGAAGGTTTTAAGGAGTACGCACAGAAATGGAGAGACCTGGCTGGCAGGGTGCAGCCACCGTTGACGGATCGTGAACTAGTGGACATGTTCTTGGGGACCCTATCTGGTCCATTCTTCAACCATCTCATTGGTAATTCCTCTACTGGGTTTACAGACCTGATCCTGACTAGTGAGAGGATCGAAGCTGGTATCAAATCGGGGAAGATACAGAAGGGTGCCTCCTCAAATACTGAAAAGAAGCCCTTCAAGAAGGAAGCTAGTGTTGTGTATGGTCCCAGGAGACAGAACAAACCAGAATGCCGCCAAGCTGTCAACGCGGTGGTAATTTTTAAGCCTGCTGCTGCTCCTCAACAATATAACCAGCCAAGAGTTGAGAGGCCCAAAAGACAGTATACTCGGCTCAGCATGACTCTCTCTCAGATATTATCGCAACTGCTGTCAACCAGCCTGGTAACTGTCAAGGAAGCTCCGAAGGTGGTAAACACAACATCTCCGAAATACAACCCCAACGCCCGTTGCGCTTATCACTCTGATAGCCCGGGGCATAACACAAATGATTGTTGGGCTCTGAGGAATAAGGTTCAAGACCTTATTGATGCTAAAGAGGTTCAGTTCGAGGCGCCCGAGAGGCCTAATGTGGTGACTGCTCCCATGCCCAACCATGGAGTAAATGCTATCAGGATGGATGATGAAGTGGAAGAATCCGAATTCGACAGCTGGATCTACCCAATGACCGAAGATGGACCAAGCAACTGGACTGCCAAAGATTTCATACCTATTACTTTTGTCACTCAGTAATAAACTCCTTTGTTTTGAATTTGTAACGAACAATAATTTGAAACTTTATGGCCCGGTGCCTTACCCGGGGCACCGTGGCGTCATTTGTGAGGGCTTATTATTTGTCACCTTCATATATCATGAATAAAAGCATTGGACGTTTTTCACATTTCAAATCTTGCGCTCCTTTTCTTTCCTTATTATATATTGCAGAACAGCTATATTTACACACACTCACCCATACAAGTTCCAATCCACTCTGGATCTCACTGGTAACGACTCTGCTACTGCCAGTTATGACTTCGAAAATCCGATCAACTTAGCCGAAGACGAAGGTGAAGATGATTGCGAGGTGCCTGGCGAGCTTGCAAGACTGTTACTCCAGGAAGAGAGGGCCATTCAGCCACATGAAGAGCCAATGGAAACGGTAAATCTGGGTACTGAGACAGACATAAAGGAAGTCAAGATTGGTGCCGACCTAGAGCTCAGTGTGAAAAAACGGTTGATTCAGATGTTGCATGATTATGTGGAAATCTTTGCCTGGTCCTACGAAGACATGCCCGGGTTGGATACTGACATTGTGGTTCATCACCTACCTACCAAGGAAGGATGCCCTCCGGTTAAACAAAAGGTCCATCGTATGCGTCCAGAGATGTCCGAGAAAATCAAAGCTGAGGTTATGAAACAATTTGATGCCGGGTTTCTAGCGGTAACTTCTTACCCTCAGTGGGTTGCCAACGTGGTTCCGGTGCCGAAAAAAGATGGTAAGGTCCGAATGTGTGTTGATTACAGGGATCTGAACAGGGCGAGCCCCAAGGATGATTTCCCTTTGCCTCATATCGACGTCCTGGTTGACAATACTGCTCAGCACAAGGTGTTCTCCTTCATGGACGGTTTCTTCGGTTATAATCAGATCAAGATAGCTCCTGAAGATATGGAAAAGACTACCTTTGTTACTCAGTGGGGCACCTTCTGCTACAAGGTCATGCCTTTTGGGTTGAAAAATGCTGGGGCAACCTACCAACATGCCATGATTTATTTATTTCATGACATGATCCACCATGAGATTGAAGTATACGTCGATGATATGATTGCAAGGTCTCAAACTGAGGAGGAACACCTTGACCATCTGCAGAAGCTGTTTGACCGTCTGAAGTTGTACAAGCTGAGGTTGAACCCAAACAAGTGCACCTTTGGGGTAAGATCTGGAAAATTGCTAGGCTTCGTCGTGAGCGACAAAGGTATTCAAGTGGACCCCGCCAAGGTTAAAGCCATACAAGAGATGCTAGTTCCCAAGACAGAGAAAGAAGTCATAGGCTTTCTAGGACGGCTGAACTACATTGCCCGATTCATCTCGCACCTAACTGCTACCTGTGAACCAATCTTCAAGCTACTGAAGAAAGATCAAGTAGTACGTTGGAACGATGAATGTCAGGCCGCTTTCGACAGAATCAAGGAGTATCTCCAAGAACCACCCATTCTTATGCCACTGGTTGAAGGGAGACCTCTAATAATATACTTGACAGTACTTGACAGCTCAATGGGGTGTGTGCTGGGGCAGCATGACGAGTCTGGCCGAAAAGAGCATGCCATTTATTACCTTAGCAAAAATTTTACCGACTGTGAGACCCGATACTCACTGCTCGAGAAAACTTGCTGCGCTTTGGTATGGGCTGCTCGCCGGCTGAGACAGTATATGTTTACTCACACTACTCTCTTGATTTCAAAAATGGATCCAATCAAGTACATATTCGAAAAGCCTGCCTTGTCCGGAAGAATAGCAAGATGGTAGATGATCTTGACGGAATATGACATCCAGTACACGACTCAGAAAGCAATCAAAGGAAGTGTATTGGCAGACCATTTGGCACACCAGGCAGTGGACGATTACCAGTCAATGAACTTTGAATTTCCTAACGAGAACATCATGGTAGTGACTGATTGTGAAGTACCTGGACCGGATGAAGGACCTGAGGAAGGATCCCGATGGTCTATGCACTTTGACGGAGCCTCCAACGCTTTGGGTAACGGTATTGGAGCTGTGATCATATCCCCAAAAGGCACTCATACTCCACTTACTGCCCGGCTATGCTTCAACTGCACCAACAACATGGCGGAGTATGAGGCGTGTATCATGGGTCTTCAAGCTGCAATTGACTTAAGGATCAAGTTTCTGAGTGTCTTCGGAGATTCCGCTCTCATGATCAATCAGATCAAAGGCGAGTGGGATACGAAACACCTAAATCTTATTCCTTACAAAGAGTACGTGCTGACGTTGATCCCCCATTTCGAGGAGATAACTTTTGGACACTTCCCAAGAGAGTAGAATCAGTTGGCGGACGCGTTAGCTACGATGTCTTCCATGTTCAAAGTCAAATGGGACAACGAGGCTCCCCGGATCATTATCTGGAAATTGGATGAACCTGCACATTGCTGCGATCTTGAGGCTGAAGAGGTAACAGAGAAACCTTGGTATCATGAAGTGAAGAGGTACTTGGAAGCTCAAGAATACCCCGAGGGTGCATCTGTTAACGACAAGAAGTTCCTGAGAAGATTCGCTGAAAAGTTCTTCCTCAGCAATGGCATTCTATACAAGCGAAACCATGATTCAACCTTACTGCGTTGTGTGGATAAGACTGAAGCAGAAAGGATCATGGCAGAGCTACATGAAGGTACCTTCGGAACACATTCCAGTGGACATACTATGGCAAAGAAAATCCTTCGGGCAGGATATTTCTGGTCCACAATGGAAGCTGACTGTTACCAACATGCTCGGACGTGTCACAAATGCCAGATCTATGCTGATAAGGTGCACGTTCCTCCAGTTCCTCTGAACGTCTTGACAGCACCTTGGTCGTTTGCAATGTGGGGTATTGATATGATCGGCGAGATCAGACCGACGACATCCAATGGGCATCGCTTTATCCTGGTAGCGATTGATTACTTCACGAAGTGGGTCGAAGCAGCTTCCTATGCTACGGTAACCAAGAATGTCGTGACACGATTCATTCGGCACAACCTGATCTGTCGATACGGTGTACCTGAGAGGATCATTACAGACAATGGTACCAATCTTAACAACAAGATGATCACTGAGCTCTGTGAGCAATTCAAGATACAACACCACAACTCTTCTCCCTACCTGCCGAAGATGAATGGGGCTGTAGAGGCAGCTAATAAGAATATCAAGAAAATTGTGCAGAAGATGACAGTGACCTACAAAGATTGGCACGAGATGTTACCGTTTGCTCTTCATGGGTACCGTACCTCAGCACGGACATCAACCGGGGCAACTCCCTTTTCCTTGGTATATGGCATGGAGGCAGTCTTGCCTATTGAAGTTCAGATACCCTCTCTCCGGATAATGAAGGATGCAGGTCTGAGCGAAGATGACTGGATCCAGACCCGGCTTGATCAACTAAATCTAATTGACGAAAAGAGACTCACTGCTATTTGTCATGGTCAGACGTACCAAAAACAGATGATCAGGGCATTTAACAAGAAAGTCAGACGACAAGAGTATCAAGTCAGAGACCTGGTAATCAAACGCATCATTCTTCCTCAAAGTGATCCCAGGGGAAAATGGACCCCTACATACGAAGGGCCATTTGTGGTTAAACATATCTTTTTAGGAGGAGCTATGATTCTAACTACCATGGATGGTGACGACCTTCCTCACCCCGCCAATGCAGACATAGTAAAAAGATACTACGCATGACTAAGGACCCGCTAGGTTGACACACCTAGGAAAAAGTAAGGGCTTCCCGGCGAACCAAAAGGGTTCGGGAAAAAATAAGGGATGAAATGAAAAAATTTGTACACCCGGCAAGTCGAAAACCTGAAAAGGCGGCTTGGGAAAAAATGGGTATCCCGGTGGACTGAAAACCCGAAAGGGCGGTCCAGGCAAAAATTAGGGATTAAGGCGTAATACTATGTCTCATTGGATCACCTTGCATCCAGAATTCGACATCATCTATCAGGTTCAGACGGCATCAATCATTCAGATTCCTCTTCAACTAAGCAGCAAAGTGATGAGACGCTTGAAGACATAAAGGCGATAGCAGAGTTGGAACCCAGTGGGATTTTGCACATAGCTGTTTTGTTTTCCTTTTGTATAAACTCTACTTTGTTCGGCGGTGTTCTCTTACTAGGATGTCAGCCTCTTGTACATAAACACCTATTTACAGGCCAATTCAAAAATCAATACAAATTCACTTTTCCAGACAAATTGCCATTTGTTTTTTCTTTATCTGTTTTGTTTTGCAAAGAACGTCCAATGTTCAATTTTTGATATATGCATTTGACATTAATTGCTAACTCATAAATATTTGCATACGAAACAAAGGATTAATTACAGGTGACATAAGAAACAGGGGCAATAAGAATTGTCTGAACGATCTAATTGCTCTGTCCACCAAGGTACCAAGGTAGGTTCGGTTGAAGAATTTAACCAAGATACCTTCACTCCCCCCAGAGTAAGACCAAATTTCAGCAATACTCTCCTCCAAGCAGAGTCAGTCTCCCATCAGCCCTAAAAAGGCACAGTATTCTCCAGCAAATCAGCAACGCTCTCCCCAAGCAGAGTTAGCCCACTGTCAGCCTTAAGGAAGTTGGATATCCCCCAGAAAATCTCAATATTCCCCAGCGGAGTATACAGATGTTCCTAAACAAGCATCCCCGGCAGTCTTGATCTAAGATTGTCCCCCGACGGAATACCAGACACCCCAGTAGAGCCACTTCCCCAGTACAGGTCAAAAGTCTCCCCAGGAGAGTTGAACCAATCTCCCCAGTAGATTCTGGAAGCTTATCCCCAGTAGATTCTGGAAGTTTATCACCTGCAGAGTACGAACGCGTCTCCCCGGCTTTATTCAAAGGTTATTTCCCACCAGGGCTTATAACTGGGTTATCCTCAGCTAATTACCACGGAATGATCGTCCTCGGCGAAGTTCTTCCTATCCCCCAACGGAGTTCATCAAATTCCCCCAACATAACTTATCAACGGAATCCCCAGCGGAGTTATCATCAAATTCTCAGTGAAGTATCTCTTCCCACAGAGTAATTCCCCGCAGAGTAACCTCTTCATCAAGTTTGTTCCCCAACGGAGTCATCTTCTCCTACCGGATTATTCTTGCAACCATTATCCCCAGCGGAAATGAAGAACTCTACTCTCCAAACATCAACCCAGGATTCAAGCTCCCGGCATTTGTCAAGGATTTATTTTCCTAGACGAAAATACATTCATAAACATTACATTATCGTACACCATGACGCATGCATATACGCATCATAAACACGCAATCTCATTTATTTTTGAGAACATCATGACATCATGCAGTTCATACATCATGACATTTCATACAACTGACGTCTTGCCTTTTCAGGAAAAAGATCAATCCAAAGATAATTACTATCAACTGTCACAATTCCAGATTCGATTCCTGTATCCAGCCAGGGCACGTCTGAAGAGTTTGAAGATTCGATACCTGTATCTAGCCAGGGAATATATGTTGACGACTTATTCCAGATTCGATTCCTGTATCCAGCCAGGGCACATCTGAAGAGTTTGAAGATTCGATTCCTGTATCCAGCCAGGGTATATCTGTTGACGACTAATTCCAGATTCGATTCCTGTATCCAGTCAGGGCACATCTGAAGAGTTTGAAGACTCAATTCCTGTATCCAGCCAGGGCATATCTATTGACGACTAATTCCAGATTCGATTCCTGTATCCAGCCAGGGCACGTCTGAAGTGTTTGAAGATTCGATTCCTGTATCCAGCCAGGGCATATCTGTTGACGACTAATTCCAGATTTGATTCCTGTATCTAGCCAGGGCACATCTGAAGAGTTTGAAGATTCGATTCCTGTATCCAGCCAGGGCATATCTGTTGACGACTAATTCCAGATTCGATTCCTGTATCCAGCCAGGGCACATCTGAAGAGTTTGAAGATTCGATTCCTGTATCCAGCCAGGGCATATCTGTTGACGACTAATTCCAGATTCGATTCCTGTATCCAGCCAGGGCACGTCTGAAGAGTTTGAAGATTCGATTCCTGTATCCAGCCAGAGCATATCTGTTGATGACTAATTCTAGATTCGATTCCCGTATCCAGCCAGGGCACGTCTGAAGAGTTTGAAGATTCGATTCATGTATCCAGCCAGGGCATATCTGTTGATGACTAATTCCAGATTCGATTCTTGTATCCAGCCAGGGCACATCTGAAGAGTTTGAAGATTCGATTCCTGTATCCAGCCAGGGCATATCTGTTGACGACTAATTCCAGATTCGATTCCTGTATCCAGCCAGGGCACGTCTGAAGAGTTTGGAGATTCGATTCCTGTATCCAGCCAGGGCATATCTGTTGACGACTAATTCCGGATTCGATTCCTATATCCAGCCAGGGAACATCTGGAGAGTTTGAAGATTCGATTCCTATATCCCGCCAGGGCATATCTGTTGACGACTAATTCTAGATTCGATTCCTGTATCCAGCCAGGGCACATCTGTGAGCAACCAATTGTAGATTCGACACCTGTATCCAGCCAGGGCATATCTGCATGAAGAGTTTGAAGATCAACCCCTGTAACAGGCCAGGTAATTATCTTTCTTTCTCAGGTACGGAAGTTCTCGCTAAGGAATCTCTTACGCGATCGACACCTAGATGGCATCTATAAGCCCATCCACTTACCAACAGTTCCAAATGGCATCTATAAGTCCATTCCCGACAAGGTTCTGTCACACCTCCAGATGGCATCTATAAGCCCATCATCCTATCCATCATCTTTCCAAATGGCATCTGTAAGCCCATTCCCGCCATCACACTGCTGATACTCAACTATGTGAGTGCAAATTTCTGGGCACTCTAGTGTTCAATCATCTTCCACCTTCAGATCACGAAAGGCACACAAGCCAATCTACATCCTCAAGTCTAAGAAGATTGAACAGGGGCAACTGTTGTACCCCAAAATTTGCCCTCCCATATTCTTCAAAGTTTTGACAAGCATCATCTCAATTTGCTCAAGACTACTCCAGGGCTACACAGTCAACCATCCTCCTAAGCCAGTCAAATTAGGGTTTTGGTTCCTTCAAGGAAGTTGAGGTTTTCAAGGGCTTAATCAAGTCCCATATGCTCATATACATTGTCAAGCACCTATATGTCAAGTTTCAAGGCTCACAAGGTCAAGTTGCACAGTCGAAAACCCTAATTGCTTCACAATCAACTGTAGGGGCAAAATGGTCATTTGGCAGTCAAAAGTCAAAATTTTTGGTCAACATCTTATTTTGAAGCCACAATCATCATTTGGTCAAATCTTGACCATGATTTCACAAGAATGGCTCAAAAATCATCAAGATGCAAAAGTTTCTATTTTTGGACAATTGAAAAGTCAACTGTAACTTGACCAAGGCATAACTTTTTCATGGTTCATCAGAAAAATCCCATCCAATGCTCATTTTGAAGGGGAGGACATTTCCTACAACTCATCTTCACATTCCAAGTCCAAGAAATGCTCTCACAAAAAGTTATCAATTTCAACATTATAGGTCATTTTCAAAAGTCAATAAAAAGGCATTTTGAGTCAAAGACCATAACTTGAGATTGGTAAATCAAAATGACATGGGACCAAAGGCATTGGTTAGAGGACTTCAAGACCTTTCCAAAATGTCCAAGAACATGTTCATATGATCAAAATTGAGCAAGATATGCATTGGAGAAGTTGGGAAATTTTTGTGAAATGGCAAAAGTCAACTATCCTTGAAACTTCAATTTTTGACAAAAGGGCCCACTTTTTTCCACTTGGATCACTTAATCATGCCACCCACGTGTCCCATGATTTATTTCAAGATTAAACATTAATTTTTCTATTTTTATTTAATTTTATTGATTTAATTCATTTTAAATCCATAAAATTCAAATAAAAATCAAAAAAATTAATCAAAGGATATCTTGTGGTTTGAATGACCTTGATGCATCATAAGTCACATACCAAATTCGTGCCAAGCCTATTATGAGCATGAAAATTCAAATTTTGAACAAACATGGCAAGTGCTTTAATGGTGGTAAAGAGGAAATCCAAAACATCATTGCATTGGTTTTAAGGCTCCTAATGTCACTTGATTACATTGATACACATATATGCAAACCTCTCATACCTCAATCACGACCTAGAAACCTCTGAAGCGGCAGAACCAACTTCAAAAAATTGGAAGAAAAATTGAAAACTGAAATCCATATTCCAGTACAATTCAAACACTTCTCTTGATCCAAACACATTCCCAACCCTCCCAGGAACGATTTGCAGCCAAGAACGAGCCTTAACCCTACAAGAATCGCCTCAATACAGTCACACGGTTCATCATTTTTTTCATATTCGAAATCCATTTTTTACGCATCATAAGCATATTTTGATTACTGTTTTGCATTGCTGACATTGTTATGAAGCTTTTGACATAACTTAATTTGATTATGGTGCCTTAAAATGAAAGTTGCCATTGTTAAGCTCTAGGGTTTCAGAGCTTTCGAATTGGGGCTTTGCGCATACTGTAAAATCAGAACCTCCAAGACCCATGGTTGAAACCAGCGTGATGAGACGAACATGTTAGATACCTCGCGCCCAATTTATCTTGCATCTACGCCTATTCGCTATTTTTTAATGTTGCAGGTTGTGGGGGTTTAAAACCCCCGCTATCTAACTCTATTTCTTGCAATTTCAGGGAAGAAGAAGGTGACGTGTTTGCATCCCATTAGTCCATTCGAATAATACGCGCGCGCTTTTAGTTTTACAGCATTAGGATTGAGTATTGCATATATTAATTCACGTTTATTTTATTGATGACTAAAACAAATTGGTGCAGTGGTTGGAAACACGCTTGGTATTCGTTGGGACCTGGGTTCGATCCCCAGGTCCCCCAAAGGCTTATTGAATTTTTTCCAAATATGATCTTATGCAGGCAACGTGAAGCAACTCACCATAAACCTCACATCCCAGCTTGCCAAGTGTCCCTCAGAAGCAGATCCAACGGCCAAGAGAGGGAGCACACCATACTCCTGGTCAACCAGCGCCCCACTCAATTCCCAAAGTCAACGGGCTTTGTGCAAATGGGCCTCCCAATTCCATTAACACTCCCAATTCTGGCCCATACCCCCCCTTGGGTTTGCAATTTTATTTTGTCATTTTATATTTTATTTGTCTTATTTTTAATTTTTTTCCGTTTTATTAACTATTAACATAATTAATATTTTTATAAAAAATCAAAAAAAGAACTAATATTATTATTATTATTAATTTCATTTTATTTTTGTAAATAAATACTAATAAATTGAGTTAATTTTAATTAGGCAACTTTAACCCTTTTTTCTTAATAACTAAAATAAATTTAGAATTAGGTTTTTATTGACTTTTAATTTTATTTCCTTTTATTTTATTTCATTAAAAACATAAAAATACAAAAAAACATTTTTTCTTTTTAATAAATTAATTAATTAGTTTAATCATTAGTTTTAATTTCATTTAATCACAAAAAAGACAAAAAAATTCATTTCTTTTCTTAAAAGGGTCAAAACCCTTAAGGCATTCCCGATTAAATTTTTGTTCACGCGCATTTATTTTATTTTGATTATTTATGTAACTGTCTCCAGCTATGTAATAGTTAATTAGGAATTTTGCTTTTCTTTAATTTTCTCGCACTTTATTTTACGAAACGGGTCTTTATTTTTTGGCGATGTATAGACCCGCGCCTTGTAATAGCTAGATTTACATTTCTGCAATTTATTTTCCGCACTCCTAACTGCTAATATGCCTGCAAGAATGTACGTAAATAAAATCAATCCGTAGCTCACAAATAACATGTACAAGATAACATTAACTGAAAAACAACACACAAAGCACATGCCACTTCTAGGGCACGCCTCACTGGTTGCCTCGAAACGTGGTCATCAAGTATAGGGTGTCTTAGAGGTCGCCCTTCTGTCTAAAGATCCCGTCGCCTCGAAATAGTTGCCTCGGATAAAAAAGGATCTAGGACATTAGGGTTATTTCTAAGACGTCCTACCATTGCTTCGGTGACCATACATGTCCCGATAATCGAATTGACCCGAACACCTCCAACGACGGTGCTACCTACCTCTCAATGGTGGGATAGCACTGTCTAAAGGACTCTTACACAGCCTAATTCCTTAGAGTAGGTAGATTCTCATGGGTACTTGCTCTTTTCAAAACAAACAAAAACAACTTTTCGCACCCACACTTTCTAAAAGTTTTCAAACAAATTTTTCACACACTCTTGAGGACAGATACAAGAGTTACTTAGAAATCTTTCAAACGAAACTTTTTCAAAACCCACACACACTTGAAAAGAAAACATTTTTGAAAACATAAGAGCAAGTACCTAAGAGCCCATGGATAACCATGGATAAAAAGGGTGCTAACACATTCCCTTTCTATAAATCTACCTCCCGAACCGAGAAATATTCTCAAAGAAGGAATTTTGCTGTGCTTTTGTCCTTTCCATGTTGGAGAACATAAAAGACGGTGGCGACTCTTGCTTACCGCGACATTTCGTGAAACCAGCTTAAAAAACAGTCAGTTCTATTCCCACCGATCACAACTCTGGTGGGGAATAACCTTTGAACGTGGTCGGGGAGAGATATTTGTACTCTGCAGGGGACCAGCTTCCAGAATCTACTGGGGATAAGCTTCCAGAATCTACTGGGGAGGATGATTCAACTCTCCTGGGGAAACTTTTGAACTGCACTAGGGAAATGGCTCCACTGGGGTGTCTGGTATTCCATCGGGGAACAATCTTATATTAAGACTGCCGGGGATGCTTGCTGAGGAACATCTGTATACTCTGCTGGGGAATATTGAGATCTTCTGGGGATATCCAACTTCCTTAGGGCTGACAGTAGCCTAACTCTGCTCGGGGAGAGTGTTGCTGTCTTGCTGGGGATACTGTGCCTTTTTAGGGTCGATGGGAGACCAACTCTGCTTGGGGAGAGTATTGCTGAATCTTGTCATACTCTGTGGTGAATGAGGGTATCCTGGTTACATTCTTCAGCCGAATCTACCTTGTACCTGGAGGACAGCGCAGCTTGTACAGTTCGGACCATTCTTATTTCCCTAGCTTCTGTGGGAGAAGGTACCTGTGGAGGTGCTTGATGACTACCGTTTTGATAAATCCTCTTCTGGTAGGCAAGTGACGAGATGACGGGACATAGTTGTACGCTGTGATCCCTAACTTTTTCCTGGACCGCCCTTTCGGGTTTTTAGTCCACCGGGATACCCATTTTTGCCCAAGCCGCCTTTTCAGGTTTTCGACTTGCCGGGTGTACAAAATTTTTATTTTCATCCCTTATTTTTGCCCGAACCCTTTTGGTTCACCGGGAAGCCCTTATTTTTGCCTAGGCCAGTCGACCTAGCGGGTCTTTGGTTATGCGTAGTATTTTTTCGACTATGTCCATGCTCTCAGAATGTAGGGAGTTGTCACTGTCAGTAGTGTTGTGTTGCCATACCACCAGAAGATCTTCGGTTGATCCTGCAAGATTCGTTGCTGAAGTTCATGTTCAATGCCCCAAGTGATTTAGATGGAGATCTGTCCCTGGCTATTTGGCATTTTGAGAGATTCTCTGAATCTTGACTTAACTGCCCCAGATGATGGATAATGATCATGTCGTGCCCCTTGATTGGAAGTGTTGTTCCACTTGAGGTGATCTTTTTTATTGAAAAGGTTTTTTGTTCACAAGATATTCATCGTGCGAATTTCTCTGCTGTTTAAACAAATAGTCATATGCAAACAATGTTATTTTAAGAATGCAAAGCTTATGTCTGTCTTGACGTTTTTGAAAATGCAGTTTTCAATAAAACAATTGATTTTTTGTAAAATGTGATGTCAACTCAGGATTTTACAGCAAGCCCTACAGGAGTCAGGATACCTTTTGTAACAGTATGCTTTCGAACTAACCCATGCTTCAGCTAGGACTTTTAAGGTTTATAACGTGGCCTGGTTCACGGTTTAAGAAACAAAGGATAAAGGCTCAAATTTTATTTGTACCCACCCGTTCTTCGTGATGTTATTCAATCCTAAACTCAGCTAATCGTGCATTAGATCTTGTTTGAGTCTTCGCTCTGATATTCCGGTGATGGTTCGGATATTGACAGTTTATTTTGAATAGGCAGTCGTTTCTTTTTTTTTGTTGAGGGTTCGTAGGACCTCTTTCTTTTGATTGCGTTATCCCTGTTTTTTGCCTGAACTGTTTCTTTTTTTTTGTGATTACAGTCAGCGGGATGCCCCAGTTTTTGTAAGTCTCCTTCATAGGTTTTGACTTATTGGGCTTTTATTTTGAGAGATAATGACTGCCTGTCTTGACGATTATAGGGAACCATCACTGTCTTTTGTTTTGGAAGGACTCCTTTGATGCCATTCATTGTGCACCTGGATCAACTGAGAGAACTACCCTGCCCCAGGTTATGATTAAGGGTTTTAATTTTTGAAAAGAAAAACTCCGACTTCTTTGGCTCAGAGGGGTTGACGAGGGATTATCTTCCTTATTACTCTACTGTTTAGGATTTGAAACAATGCCTGTACCTCATCAGCGGGGTCTGTTCAAAATCATACTGTAAAGATCATGGTATCGTTTTCGTCATCCTCCCTCAAAAGGTTTAGAATTTTTTAATCGAGAGTTGAACATCACAAAAAATGAAAGCAATTTGAATATAGTGAATACGAATGGATTGATTCAAAACAGACATATGTGATGCATTAATGAAATAAAAAGTTTGCCATGACAATAATTGTTTGAATCAAGCAAAGAAAAATACAACTTGAACATTCAAATGAACAAAAGTTTCTTAGTTTGAACTAGTCATCTCAGATGGAGAATTCCCAGCGGAAGATTTTCATCTTGCCATCCGGCATAAACTCCAGCACCCTTCCGTCAATCAAGTCTTGGATCTTGTTCTTTAGAGTCCAACAGCTGTCGGTGTCATGTCCTGGACCGTCAGAGTGGTATGCACACCTTTCATAGGGATGATAGGTAGGAACAAAGGTGTTGGGATTTCGGGGAGGATCCTTCAATGTAATCAGCCCTGCCTTCAACAATTATTGTAGCGCTTGAGTTGGTGACGTGTTGATCTTGGTAAATTGCCTCCTGGGCTTGTTTGGCTTGCTCTGATCAACCTGTTGTTCTTGGTGAGGTTGTTGTTGGACCCTCGATGTAGTAGCAACTTGGAGAGGCCCATTCTTCACCATACCAAACTCTTGTTTTCTTGGAGGCTGATTACTGGTTTGATCCCCAGCCTTGACCGTTTGCTTCATGTCGTTGTCTTGACGAAGCTGGTTGACAATGGTTCTCAGCTCTTCTTGCTCCCGAGCTAAGCCTTGGATAAGGGCCATTTGCCCCAGCATCTGGGTTTTCATTGTATCTACCTCAGCTTGCAGACATTTCAGCCGTTCGTCCTTATCGTCTTCAGGACTCTTCTTGACCAAATTCCCCATGAGGAGTGTTCTCAACTCTTCCTGCCCCTTGGATAGGCTTAGGAATATCTCCCTGAACTGAATCTCTTGAGCATGAAGCTCCTGGTTGTCTTGTTGGAAAGCCATTGCTGAAATAAACAGCGAAGAGGGTAAGTGACCTGTAACAAGGGTACCTGTAATGCAATGATATGTATGATATATGTATGCAATGTTTTCAAGGATCTCGCAGGGTAAACAAGAAAATTGTTAGAATTTGAATCCGGTAGCTTGATTGAAGGAACTTCATGTTGTTGAGAGTCCTTCTTCAAGAGTCAAGGCTCACCATATCGAGTGGGTCATAGCCCCTGACTCAAGTTATCATGTTTTGATCTTCGAACAACCTTGGCTAGAGGAAAATAAGTCCCCTTTGCCCCTTGCTAGACATTTGGTTCATCATGACATGCATCATAGACCCTTGAGATCCTTGAAATGGGTTAGTCCTTATGCATGATGTATGCAATGGTATGATGGTATGATGTTATGCTATGCATGGAGTGATGTAAGTAAACCCTGTTATAAGCCCAGATTAAGGACTGTAAACAAAACCTGCAAGGAACTCATGTTGTCAGATAACAAGAATGTGCAAGTAATTCAAGTTTGAAGGCACACAAGTCACACAAAAGAGCCCTTAGATTTCAGGCCAGCATGAAGTTTAGGTACTACCCTCTTGAAGTTGGTGGGCTCAAAACCTGTCCTATCAAAAGTAACCGGGTTCTAAGGAGCTCAATATCATTGGATTGTTTTCTATGTTCATTTTTTTGATTTAGCCACTTAATTGGCGACCAAAAACTTCCAAGAAAACAACCCTCAATGAGTGTAGTATTGAGTATCTACCAACTTCGGACTGCACCAAAGTCGGTCATCTCACTACCCCTAAAGAGGCCAGGATGGTCAAGTAAGGTTCCTAAGGTCAGTTGATGCTTCACGACACCACGCGGCGGCACCGTACTCTCCTTGACTTGACTCAAGGGTTACCGGTACTCACCAAAGTGCCACATTAACATAGCAACTGCTTCAACCATGTCGGTATACCCCGCACAGTTCCCTCACCATTTGTTGCTACTTCTAAGGGTATCCCCCAGATCCGGGTTAGGATCTATGAAACTCCGATGCAAGCCCACAAATATAAAAGCAATCAAGGCATACAATTGAAAACATAGAATGATCTAATCCTAAGGTACACCTCACTTATTAAGTATATCCCCAGCAGAGTCGCCAGTTCTGTGATTGGTGGAAATAGAACTGACTGTTTTGAAATGCTGGTTCGCGAAATGTCGCGGTAAGCAAGAGTCGCTGTTGGCTCCTAAATTCGACACCTTTGTTTTAATTGATGGCAGCCATTAAAAGCTGAAAGATGCTTTCGACTGGCTAAGCCTGTCGAAGTGCCCGTCGAAAGATGGCAAAATACTTAGAAGATTTCTTCCAAGGAAGAAGGCTGATTGCCTTCGACGTCGAAGGAGTTTTCGTCGAAGACGCTTCCTGATGAAAGTGTTCGATGATCCAGAGTGGAGCAGTTTGAAATTCAAAGCTTTGGAGGGAAAACGGTTTCCAGCAGTCACTACGTGCAAACGTGCAAGGATCTGGAGCGTCGAGCATGGAGGACGTGCCAAGTGGCTTAATCTCGAAGCAGTGTAACTGCCCGACGGTTACTTGGAATGTTTTTGTATAAATAGGAGTAGACGTGTAGTTTCTCGCGTGTGTTCACAATAGATACATAGTCACTCATTTAGATTCAAGTACCCAGTGTGAGCGAAAGAATTGTTGAGAAATGTATGTGTGAAACACCAATTTTATCAATTAAAGTCATTTACTTTTCCAGTATTTTACTTGCTTTTCTCCTTTAAGATTCCTGTCGAACCTTTACTTTAAAGCCTTGTTTATTTTACCAAGCCTTTCCTTTATGCAATTTACTTGAAACATTTTACTTAAAGCCTTATCCACATTAATCAAACTTCAAAATCAACCTATGTCCATAGGATCAATCTGATCGATCCTGCGAGTAACCAAATAAGTAACCATTTGGAGGATCAGCGGTTGTTTACCAAAACCCAAGGTAAACAAATTGGCACACCCGGTGGGACTGTGTGTTGATTGTTGAAAATAATCTCATCTTTTCGAGTTGTATGTTATTAAGGAGTGGTAGAATATACACCAACGATAACAATACTGCCAGAGGAAGGGAAGAGATGGCGAATCCGCCAAACAATAACGAAATTCCACCACCAAGTGTGGGAGCAACGGTTAATATGACCGTGAGTGAAGCGACGAATGTTGGTTCGACACCAGCAGTGTCAGTCACAACCACGGGGCCAATAACTTCGTTTTCAGGCCCCAGAATGCCTTTGGGAACCCCCCCACCAAGGGGAAATATTGGCACAAGGCCAGTGGTTCCCCCAGGATTTATTCCATTCTATGGTATGCCAACTTCTGAAGTGGCAAGCCTGACGAATGCTGCGTCCACTTATTCAGACCCTTTCGTGAGTGCTTCTTCGCCACTCCAAGGCTCTGGAGTAGGCATGGCGAATAGAAATAGGACCCAACTCTTAGGAGGAACGTCCCAAGTAGCCCATGGCCTTACAAACGCCTCGACAGCAGTCTTGAGGCAACAGATGGACGAAAGCAACCATGATATGGTGCAAATGTTGGCACAAACCTTGAGTACAGTGCTAAATCCTCTAATACAAAATACTACTCAATCGAATCAGCAAGTTACAGCGCAAATGACGCGTTTGGCTGACTTCTTTGGAGTACCCCCACCTATTCGACAGCCCCAAAGGGCGCAAATAAGAGGAAATCAGGGGATATGTGTAGAGGAAGAAACCACCATTAATCAGGCCCAACAGCCTGTAGAACAACCTGTCGAAGAACCTAGGGTAATAGCCCCAGAGGTAAGGTTAGTTAACAGAAACCAAAATGCTGACGAAGTGGTTCAGCATATCCAACACCAAAACATGGGTTTGGAAAATAATCTGGCAACCATGATCGAAAGGATCATGAATCAGAATGGGATGAACATGGGCTTTCGAAGGCCCAACTTTACATCGCCATTGTCAGAATATGTGTTACAAACTGACTTACCTCCAAGAAGCAAAGTCCCCAAATTTACTAAGTTCTCTGGGGACACGACAGAATCTACTGTCGAACACGTGGCGAGGTATTTGATCGAAGCAGGAGACATTTCAAATAATGAAAACCTAAGGATCAAATACTTCCCAAGTTCCTTAACCAAGAACGCCTTTACTTGGTTCACAACTCTACCCCCCAATTCGATCCACCATTGGACCCAATTGGAAAGGTTGTTCCATGAACAATTCTATATGGGGCAAACCAAGATAAGCCTGAAAGAACTGGCGAGTGTGAAGAGACGTTTCACTGAACCTATAGACGAATATCTGAATAGGTTTAGGTTGCTTAAGGCGAGATGTTTTACACAAGTGCCAGAACATGAGCTGGTCGAAATGGCCGCAGGCGGTTTAGATTATTCCATTAGGAAGAAGCTAGATACCCAGTACCTAAGAGACATGGCCCAACTGGCCGATAGAGTTCGACAAGTCGAACGCCTAAAAGCTGAAAAAGCTAAGGCAACAAAAACTCACAAGAGAGAGAGAATAGCTTACGTTGAGATGGATGACGAAGATCTCGAATCCTTCGACGATACTTTAGCTGTCGAAGAAGGAGAAGTCGATTTAGCAGAACTAAAACAAGGGCCTCCATACTCTTGTAAACAGTTAGTCCCCTCAAATGGGAAAAATCCCATTGGTCCAGACAGGACCAACGATAGGTTCCCAAAAAAGACTTACAGTTTTGACATCACAAAATGTGATGAAATATTCGACTTGCTAGTTAAAGATGGCCAAATGATAGTACCCCCTGGGGTAAAAGTGCCTCCTCTTGATCAAAGAAAGAAGAGAGGTTTTTGCAAATATCATAATTTTCTGGGCCATAAAACTTCTCAATGTTTTCTTTTCAGGAATCTTGTGCAAGACGCTATTGAGGAAGGGAGATTAAAGTTTGCTGACAAATCCCCCATGGCTGTCGACTCCAATCCACTGAAGGCTGAAGCCCACTATGCAGAACCCTCTGAGGTGAACATGATAGAGGCAACCAGGATCCAGTCGAAGAAACCAGGCATTACCATGGTCGAAGTCTCAAAGGACCACATCAACATGCCAATCTTTGGCAGTTTTTCTGGAAACTTATCCAGGAAGACAATCGAGGTTGTCCAGAAAGCGGTCGAAGACCCGAAGTCGAAGACTGCTGAAGCACAAACAACTGGACCAAAGCCCAGTTCCCACTTGGCCACTGTACAAGGCCAGACGGAGAATCTGGAAACACAAATGAAACAGCTAACTCTTGCTACTAAGGATACCATGAATATCAACATGGTTGAACTTTCTGATCCTAAAGCTTCAGAAGAAGCCATAAGGCAAGAGCAGGAAAATAAAACGGCTTTCCCTAGGGAAAACGAAAACTTGGCAGATTTTTTACAAAGATGCCAGAAGAAGAAATCAGAGGTGATGCTGTGTCCAAGATGCAGTTCTATCTTTGATAAAAAAGCTGCTGAGCACATACAAGGCGTGAGAGCAGCGAACAAGAGAAGGGAGAATGCTGACCTTCGACATGATCCCAAGAGGGGTTCTCATCAAGACAAGAGGCCTTTGACTTTTAGGCCTCCAACAAATGTACCAGTAGATACTTGGTACAAAACATCTGGCCGGAAAAGGCCAAGTGAAGAGAAATGGCATTCTTTCGAAGTGCCAAGAGGTTCCTCTTTAATTCAGAAGAAAGAGCCTCAAGTTGCTGCACCCAAGGTTGCTCAAGTATCCAGCAACTACAAGGGAAAAAATCCTATGTCGAGATCCCAATGGAGGAGATATCAAAGAAGGCGAAAAGCTGAAAGGGAGGCTGCCAACGAACCTAAGGCAGAAACTAGTTCGAATGTGCCTCAAAGGAAACAAAGAAAGCCTCTTGAGAGAGAACCAGTCACCAACAGGCTAGTTTGGCCTAACCAGAGCGAAGTCGAAGACGAAGATGATGCTGAGTCCGATGATACTTTGGATATAATGGTGAACATTGTTTCAGTACTGCCTAGGGAATTCAATCGACAAGTAGAAGTCGAAGCCAGTGACTGGGAGGTGGAACAAGAAATGGCCAAACACAGGCCAGTGTGCTATTTTGTCATGGACAATGGCACTACAGAGGAACAAAATGGCTTCTTCGAGCCACCTACAGAGGCGATGAAGAATCACCTCAAACCTTTGTTCATAAGGGCTAAGCTCGAAGAGACCACTGTGAACAAAATATTGGTCGACTGTGGGGCCACTATCAATATTATCCCTCATTCTATGCTAAGGAAGGTTGGCAAAAGGGATGAAGAAATCAAACCTCACAATATGGTTCTGTCCAACTATGAGGGAGGCATTGGGACCACCATGGGAGTGATCCAGCTCGACATAAAAGTTGGGTCGATCCTTCGACCAACAATGTTCATGGTCATATCGGCCAAACCTAACTACAACCTTTTGTTAGGCCGTGAGTGGATTCATGGTGTAGGTGCTGTGCCTTCATCGATGCATCAAAGGCTGCTTCTATGGCGTCCAGATGGGATGGTCGAAAACATAGAGGCAGATCAGAGTTACTACCTTGGCGAAGTGAATCACTTGGGTGTAACAGATTTCGACAAAAACTTGGCTCATATAGGGCCATGTCCAACTCCTGACTTCGACATGGCGCCAGCGCCAAACACCTTTTGTTCCCTATACCTGCATCCTGAGCATGGTTTCCAATGGGACAGAGAAGACTTGTCCCACATAGACTTCAGTGGGCTAACAGACATCCAACCAACTGGTTGGGGAAGTGAATTCAGTGATAATGACTGAGTCACAATCTCTGAAGCGAATTTCGGCTTATGTGGCCGAAACCAAGATGATAACGGCTCTCGAAGCCGAAGTAAAGTACATGGCCACACAGGCCAATGATCAACAATTATCTGCTATTGGCCCAGGAAAGGATTTCGACCCAAGACCCCCTGATACCATGCCAGATGAAATGCAGGAACAGAGGCTCGACGCCATCTATGACGATGAGCCTTTGGGCTTCGAAAAGGATCCCTTGGCGAACAACATTAAGATGTTAGCACAAGACCCTTTAGAAGAAATCAACTTAGGCGAAGGATCAGAGAATAGGCCAACTTACATCAGCGCCAAAATTGATCCAGAACTTAGGTTGGAAGTAATCCAATTGCTGAAAGAGTTTAAAGACTGTTTTGCATGGGATTATGACGAAATGCCCGGTCTCGACAGAGGATTGGTAGAACTTCAGTTGCCAATCAAACCTGGAAAGAAGCCAATCAAGCAAAATCCAAGACGCTTCGCTCCAGAAATTTTGTCGAAGATCAAAACGGAGGTCGAAAGACTTCTGAAATGCAAATTCATCCGTGTTACAAGGTATGTCGAATGGATTGCAAATATTGTGCCAGTAATTAAGAAAAATGGCACATTAAGGGTGTGCATAGATTTCAGAGATTTGAATGCTGCCACCCCCAAAGATGAATATCCAATGCCTGTGGCGGAAATGCTAGTCGATTCTGCCGCTGGCTACGAATACCTGAGTATGCTCGATGGTTATTCAGGATATAATCAAATATTCATTGCTGAAGAAGATGTGTCGAAAACAGCTTTTCGATGCCCTGGGGCCTTAGGCACTTACGAATGGGTAGTGATGCCTTTTGGCCTAAAGAACGCTGGGGCAACGTACCAGCGAGCAATGAATACTATCTTCCATGATTTTATTAACACTTTTATGCAAGTTTATATTGATGATATTGTTATAAAATCTGTTTCCAGGAAGAGTCACATTGACCACCTTCGACAATCATTCGAGAGAATGAGAGAACATGGTCTGAAGATGAACCCTTTGAAGTGTGCGTTCTGTGTGAAAGCTGGAGATTTCTTGGGTTTCGTTGTCCACAAGAAAGGAATCGAAATCAATCAGAACAAAACGAAGGCAATTTTGGAAGCGAAAGCGCCATCGAATAAGAAGGAATTGCAATCCCTCTTAGGCAAGATAAATTTCTTGAGAAGGTTTATATCTAACCTAAGTGGGAAAGCTCAGGCCTTTTCACCCTTACTTCGACTGAATAAAGAGGGGTTCGAATGGGGGCAAGAGCAACAAGAAGCCTTCGACAAAATCAAAGGGTACCTCACTAAGCCACCTATTTTGGTGCCTCCTTGTAGTAATAGGAGTATGCGATTGTACATAGCTGCATCTGACAAAACTCTGGGAAGTATGTTAGCCCAAGAGGATGAGAATGGAGTCGAAAGACCCATTTATTATCTCAGTCGAGTTTTGAATGATGCAGAAACTAGATATAGCGAAGTTGAAAAATTGTGTCTATGTCTGTATTTCTCTTGTACAAAACTCAAGCAATATATAAAACCAGTTGATGTTTATGTTTCGTCTCATTTTGATGTTTTCAAATACATGTTGTCGAAACCTATCTTGCATAGTCGAATTGGCAAGTGGGCATTAGCATTGACTGAATACTCCTTGACCTTTATGCCTCTTAAGGCAGTAAAAGGACAAGTGGTTGCAGACTTCATAGTCGACCACTCAATTCAAGTCGAGGATATTAATTATGTGGAGATAGAACCTTGGAAATTCTACTTCGATGGTTCCAGCCATAAAAATGGAACAGGAGTAGGAGTCTTGATTATTTCTCCAGATAAAATTCCAACAACATTCAAGTACCAAATAGAAGGTTCTTGTTCGAACAACGAGGCTGAGTATGAAGCTCTGATTACTGGCCTTGAAATATTGTTGGAATTGGGGGCAACTCGAGTCGAAATAATGGGAGACTCAGAGTTAGTCATCAAGCAAGTCACAAAGGAGTATAAATGCATAAGAGAGAATCTCATTATGTACTTTGTGATAGCAAATCGTTTATTGAAACAATTTGAAAGTGTCAATATTCGACACATACCCAGAGTCGAAAATCAAATAGCCAATGACTTGGCACAGATTGCATCTGGGTATAAGATTTCAAAAACGAGATTACAAAGAGCAATCGAAGTTCGAGAGAAGATAAGAGCAACTTGTCTATCACCAACAGACTTGGAATCGACGAGGCTAGGATATGCTGATCACTCAAACTTCGAGATTTCGTTCATTGATAACTTGTCAGATCAAGATTGGAGGAAACCCATTGTGGACTATCTTCAAAATCCAGGAGCTCCGACAGAACGAAAAACAAAATACAGGGCGTTGAGTTTTGTACTCATGGGTAATGAGTTATACAAGAAGACGCCTGAAGGGGTGTTGCTGAAATGTTTAAGTGAAACTGAAGCATACATAGCCCTTTCGACTACACATGCTGGGGCATGTGGGGCTCACCAAGCAGGCCATAAGATGAAATGGTTGTTGTTTCGACAAGGACTATATTGGCCCACTATGCTGAAAGATTGTGTTGAGTTCGCCAAAGGTTGCCAAGAGTGTCAAGTTCATACAGGCATCCAGCATGTACCAGCAAGCGAACTTCACTCGATAGTGAAGCCTTGGCCCTTTCGAGGATGGGCGTTGGATCTTATTGGAGAGATTCGACCAGCATCATCAAAGAGTCAGAAATACATATTGGTAGGCATTGATTATTTTACTAAGTGGATCGAAGCTGTCCCTTTAGTCAATGTAGACCAAGAAAATGTCATTGAATTCATTCAAAAGAACATTATCTTTAGGTATGGAATCCCTGAGACAATAACAACTGATCAAGGTTCAGTTTTCACTGGTCGAAAGATGCAGGAATTTGCTCAGGAAACAGGTTTCAAACTCCTAACATCCACGCCTTACTATGCACAGGCGAACGGTCAAGTCGAAGCAGCTAACAAAGTAGTGATTGGCTTGATAAAGAAACATGTTGGGAAGAAACCAAAGAATTGGCATAAGACGTTAGACCAGATTTTATGGGCTTGTCGAACGTCCCCAAAAGAAGCCACTGGTACAACACCATATAGGCTAACTTTTGGCCATGATGCAGTATTGCCAGCTGAAATTTGTCTTCAATCTGCAAGAGTTCAGAGGCATTATGATATTCCTTCTGAGGTTTATTGGAATATGATGTTAGATGAATTGGTGGATTTAGACGAAGAGAGATTACACGCTCTCGACTTACTCAGGCTTCAGAAGAAAAGAGTAGAAGACTCTTATAATAAAAAGGTAAAACCTAAAGTATTTTTGCCTGAAGATTTAGTTTGGAAGGTAATTCTTCCCATGGATCGACGGGATCGAAGCATGGGGAAATGGTCACCCAAATGGGAAGGACCCTTCAGAGTTATCCAAACTTTTTCTGGTGGAGCCTATGAGGTCGAAGAGATAAGCGGTGATAAAAGGCTCTTGAGAGTAAATGGTAAATATTTGAAAAAATATAAGCCTATACTTCAAGAGATAAAAATAAAACAATAAAAGAACAAGCTAAATTAACCATAAAAATGCCAAAATGGAAATTTTTATTAATTTCAGCCAAAATGGCAATTGTTGTCGAAAGCGATTACAGAAGATGGTTACAAAAGAGAATCAATCAAAAGGAAAGAGAATTCTTGAGTCGAAGATACTTGGCATGCTGCAGCTCCAACCTCTTTTTGCACCAAGATTTTTCTTGCACCAGTTTGGCAATTTGGGCATCGAGGCTTTGAGCCCTCTCAGCGAATTCCAGGCCTTGCTTAATCTCAGTCTGGCTCTCAGCGTCTGAGATGGTCGAAAGAATTTCCTCCTGGAGTACAGTGTTGGCGTTTATCTTCGCCTCTATCTCTGCAATTTGTGCTCGGAAGGAGACATTCTCTCGCTCAATGGCATCGAACCTTTCCTGTGCAGACGCTTTCTGTTTCGACAACTCGGCAATTCGAGAAGTCGAATCTGAGACAACAGTCCACGCAGATGAGCTTTTGCCATGTAGCACTTCGAGCTGACTGTTAAAAGTTCGTTGGCGCCTGTAATCCGCTGAGACTTGATCAATCATAGAATGTAATTCCATGATTAAGTCTGAGATTTCTGGGGCTACAGCATCGAAGTCAACAGCATTCAAAACCTCTTTTAAGCATGATGGAGCAGTGGGGTCCCCCTCTAAAGCCTTCATTAAATCTCTCTTGAAGAACTGGGCCTTAACCTTCGCCAATGCATCATCAAGAGGAGAAGTCTCAGTTGATTTCCCCGACAGAGTAGGGATTTCCTGACTAGTGTCAGAAGAACTCTTACTCTCGACGATTGCATTAAGGTAGCTGACAGGGTCAGTTTGTTTCAAGATTTCCAAGTCCTCTTTTGACCTGTGCTTTGAGGAGGTGACCCTTGCCATAGTATTATCTTGGACTGGAGGCTGTTGAATGCTGAGTGTCTCGTTTAGTTGCTCTTCGACTTGGACGGAGGCGGTACTAGCATCGACTTGTAGTTCTTCGTTAACATCACCTTGGGGTCTTTCGCCAGCGTCATTTTGTGGCTCTTCGCTAGCGTCACCCTGGTGTTCTTCGCCAGTACCACTTTGGTGCTCTTCGTCAACAGCATCTTGATTCTCTTCGCCATTGCCTTGGTCTCTTCCTTCAGGATTCTCTTCTGACAACAAGTCCACCACAGGAACCGTTTCTGGCTGTGTTTCCTCCACCATAGGTTCTTCTGCTGTCTTCTCCACTGTTTCAGCATTGGCCTCATTCTCAGTATGGGCTTCGTCATTGCCCACCCGAGGCCTGCTAAGGTCAGCAGATTCTAGAGTTTCTGAAGTCCTTGGTGGAGAACTTTCAGTGGTGTCCTGAAAGAGAGAAAGAAGACAAATCTTCAGATGTCGAAAGAGACATAATCGAATACTGGTATCTATGCCTAAGTTATAAGAAGGGTCCAATAGATTACCTGTGGATTAACTTCAGCCCCAGGGCTGGAATTGTCACTTTCGACAGGCTTGGTAACAAGAGCGTTCAGTTCCTCCTCAGTTGGTTCCTCGATGACCACTGCAGGTGGCCTAGGCTTTCTCACACCAACCTTTATTCTGACGGTTCGACCTTCAGGAGCAGGAGTAGGAACAGAAGCGTCCTTCGTTAACTTTCGCCTCTTTAAGGGAGTAGGAGGGGAATCACTGTCGTCATCACTTCCCGATTCGATCACCAATGCTGCCCTTTTCTTGGGCGAAGGGGCCTGTAAAACCAATAGGAATTCGATTGAATAGTTACGTCGAAAATAAAAAATCGAAAGCCAGAATAAAAATGAAGAAAATCTGGTTACCGATGCAGGAGGCCTCCTCGAAGAGCCTTCCCCCTGTTGGTTGCCTGTTGTCTTCGCCGGCGCTATAGTCTTCGCCGGCGGTGGAGGTTTTGTCGAAGGGACTCTTCCTTGTGGGCCTTCTGTAGCCTTCTTGGCTAGGGGCTTTCGAACAACTGAAAGCGAAAAGGAAAGTTAACAGGCTAACAGTCGAAGAGAAAGATAAAAAGTAAATGTGAGAGCATGAACTTACATTTCTTTACTTTGTCCAACACAAGGACAAAAGACTTCTGCAACTCTGCTATGAAGTCCTTCTCGTCGAAGAAGTACTCAGCATAATAGCTTCTCCACCACTCTTCAAAATATGGTGAGCAAAGGAAGTTAAGCTGGTAGTTGAATAGCGAGAGGATTGTTCGACCAGCATATCTTCCGATATGCTTGGTAGCAGCTTCTTCTGTATAATCGTTGCAGAAGTACAACATTGACTTCTCTCTTTGGAAAATGGGAGAAGGCAGGGTTTGGATGATACCAAACTGGCGAGATACCAGATTGGGTTGATAGGCAAGCAGACTCAAATGAGTCTTAGAACTCTTAAATCGAAGAGGCATGATCCTGGGTGTCAGGAACGCCTCCCAAAGTACAGTGTGCTCATCGACATTGGGACCACTCGACTCCTTTGGATGTGGCCTTGTAAACCATGCTGGCCCCACCTTCCGTTGAGCAAATGGAGCCATAGTCGAAACAAATTCCTTCCTTCGAGCGAACATCAGAACGAAGTTAGTGAAGGTTTGTTGGAACTCCAGCCCATCTTCCACAGGTGTCAGTAGAGCCAGCCTAATTCCTTCGATACGTCTATTAGCTATCGCTGGGGCTTGTTCATTTATCTGAATCTTCTTGGGTAAGAAAGATTCGAAAGTGGCGTTGAGCCACAGTTGAAGTAGCCAGAAAGGCCCAGCGAGTAGCAAACTGTTCCTATCTTCGACATGTTTCAAGAGAGTAACCCCATTGCTGATTGAGTCATAAAGACTGGCCAGAATTAGTTCTGCCAAACAGATGTTTTGGCGGTGATGCAGTTGGGTGGCAAGAGTGACCATCTTTTTGGTCACTTGTAGAGATTTCGAGCAAAACACAAAGCGAGTTAGCCATAAGGCTAGAAACGCTATGTGTTCGACATCCGACACTGTATCCGTCGACCTGTCGTGGTAATGGTTTATAAAGGTGGTATATGTTGGCTTGGTCTCAGAAAAGCCAATTTGGTCCTCCGACATCTCTTCCGGGTCGAAGTAATCTCCGGTTGGTCGAAGGCCAGTGATGGCCGCTACGTCGAAGAGTGTGGGGGTCAACATCCCACATGGAAGGTGAAAGGTGAAGTGAGAGTTATCCCAAAACAACAGCGAAGCTATAAGCATCTCTGGGGAGTAGTTTAAGCCTGTCTTCGACAGCATTACTAGGTCAAAGATTCCCATTTCCTTCCAGACTGGAGTTTGATGTTTCTCCAACTTCGTTAGCCAAGCAACATAGTCAGAGGTCAGATTAGGGCAAGACCTGAAGACTCTAACACTTTTGTTGAAGAAACGAAGGTCGATCTTCTCGTGTGTAGGGTCTTCGTTGTCTTCTGCGTCCTTCTTGGCGCATGCTACTGGCTTGAGTTTTTCGACGATGGGGAAATAGCTCTTGATCTTCAGAGCTTCAGAGATGCTTGGGTTCATGGGTCCAGACATTGCGAAGATTTGGTTGGAGTATCCAACCGGAATCATCAAGTGACGCGAGTAAGCATCGCGAACGGAGATGTCAGAAGGTTCAGGGACCCTTCGTTTCCCTGTAGAGTTCACTACCGGAGCAGTAACAAAGACCTTGGGTTTAACAAGTTGTTCAGTTGTTGCGTCAGTCTTGGGGGCAGTGGAAGCAGAGGCCATTGTTGAGGATGAAGATGAAGTGAAAAAGGAAGAGTTTTTCTGCAAAGAGAGCAAGTTTGTATGAAAGCAAGGGAGTTTGAGGGCTAGTGTGCGTGAAAAGTCCCACAATGGGATATTAACTACTATTTATAGTAGTGGGAGAAATTCCCAATAACGAGGACATTAAATGTCATTTAATGCTGCAGGAATTAGTGGGACGCGTGGCAGCATCCTGTTGTTTTGGCCGTTTCTGCAGAAACAGAGAGACGCAGCGTGCGTCCTCGTTTTTGGGATTTGTCATAATGACAAATTCTGAAGTGATGTTTGGTACTGCACGCCGTACTGAAAGTGACGTCCTAGGATCAAATCAATGATGGTTTCTTGGGATTGCCAATAGTTGGTAAAAAGCAACAAAAAGTGCACAAGTTAACTTGTGACTAAGCGTGGAAAAATGGGTGTCGAATGGCGTTTTCAAAGAATGCCTTTTTCTTTCAGAGTCGAAATAAGGCATTCTTGGGGGGCAATTTGTTGGCTCCTAAATTCGACACCTTTGTTTTAATTGATGGCAGCCATTAAAAGCTGAAAGATGCTTTCGACTGGCTAAGCCTGTCGAAGTGCCCGTCGAAAGATGGCAAAATACTTAGAAGATTTCTTCCAAGGAAGAAGGCTGATTGCCTTCGACGTCGAAGGAGTTTTCGTCGAAGACGCTTCCTGATGAAAGTGTTCGATGATCCAGAGTGGAGCAGTTTGAAATTCAAAGCTTTGGAGGGAAAACGGTTTCCAGCAGTTACTACGTGCAAACGTGCAAGGATCTGGAGCGTCGAGCATGGAGGACGTGCCAAGTGGCTTAATCTCGAAGCAGTGTAACTGCCCGACGGTTACTTGGAATGTTTTTGTATAAATAGGAGTAGACGTGTAGTTTCTCGCGTGTGTTCACAATAGATACATAGTCACTCATTTAGATTCAAGTACCCAGTGTGAGCGAAAGAATTGTTGAGAAATGTATGTGTGAAACACCAATTTTATCAATTAAAGTCATTTACTTTTCCAGTATTTTACTTGCTTTTCTCCTTTAAGATTCCTGTCGAACCTTTACTTTAAAGCCTTGTTTATTTTACCAAGCCTTTCCTTTATGCAATTTACTTGAAACATTTTACTTAAAGCCTTATCCACATTAATCAAACTTCAAAATCAACCTATGTCCATAGGATCAATCTGATCGATCCTGCGAGTAACCAAATAAGTAACCATTTGGAGGATCAGCGGTTGTTTACCAAAACCCAAGGTAAACAGTCGCCACCGTCTTTTATTTTCTCCAACAAGGAAAGGACAAAAGCACAGCAAAATTCCTTTTCGAGATGTTTCTCGGGTTCGGGAGGTAGATTATAGAAAGGGAAGGTGTTAGCACCCTTTCTATCCGTGGTTATCCACGGGCTCTTAGGTACTTGCTCACTATGTTTTCAAAAGTGTTTGCTTTTCTTGTGTTTGTGGGTTTTGAAAAAGTTTCATTTTGAAAACTTCTAGGTAACTCTTGTATCAGTCCTCAAGAGTGTATGAAGTGTTTGTTTGAAAACTTTTTGAAAGTGTATGTGCGAAAAGTATTTTTTGTTTTGAAAGAGCAAGTACCCAGGAGAAATCTACCTACTCTAAGGAATTAAGCTGTGTAAGAGTCCTTTAGACAGTACTATCCCACTATTGAGAAGTAGGTAGCACCGTCGTTGGAGTTATTCGGGTCAATTCGATTATAGGGACATGTGTGGTCACCAAAGCAATAATAGGACGCCTTAGCAGTAACCCTAATGTCCTAGATCCCTTTTATCCGAGGCAGCCGTTTCGAGGCAACTGGATCTTTAGACATGAGGGCAACCTCTAAAACACCCTATACTCAATGACCACCTCGAGGCAACCAAGTGAGGCGTACCCTAGGAGTGGCATGTGCGAGTGTGTCAGGTTTCAATGTTTAAATTATCTTTGAACATGCATCATTGTGAGCTACGGGTTGATTTTATTTTTCAGGCAAGTCTTGTCATGCATAGTTAACAGTTAATAATTTGCGGAAAATAAATTGCGGAAAGTAAATCTACGCTATTACAAGGCGTCGGGTATTTACATCGCCAAAAACATAACCCTTGAAAAGTAAATGCGAGAAAATAAAGAAAGCGATAAAAGTCCTAATTATCTATTACATTCTCGGAGCAGATACATAACTATAATCAAAATAAATATGCGCGAAAGGAAATTGAATCCGGAAAAGTCTTTAGGGTTTTGACCCTTTTTGAGAAAAGAATGGAATTTTGGTCCCTTTTGCAATTAATTAAATATTAAACCTAATTTACTAATTAATTAATTAATTAAAAGAAAAAAAGTATTTTTGTGTTTTTAATGTTTTAATGAAAATAAAAATAAAATAAAATAAAGTCAAAAGTTAGTAAAACCTAATTCTAATTTATTTATTTATTATGAAAATAGTTAAATTTAAACCTAATTAAACTAAATTGATTTGTTAGTATTTATTTACAAAAAATAATTAATAGTGAAATTAATAAATAATAATAACAATAAGAATATTTACATTTTTTTAATTCTGAATTTATTATGAAAATAATTAATTATGTTAGTTAATTAAATAATAATAATAATAGTTAATAAAATAATTAAATAGGAAAAGAAAATAAAAAGGAAAGAACAAAGAAACCAGGGGGGGTGATGGGCCAGCAAGGAGGTGTTCTAGCAATTTTCAGGCCCATCAAGCTATTCAACCACGTTGACCTTTGGAATTAGCTGTGCAAGTGTTGACTGAAGATCATGATGACTATCATCTCTTGGCCATTGGATTACTGCTTGTAGACACCTGGCGCCTGGGATGTGGGAGTCCATGGTGGAACGCCTTTAAATGCCTGCATGCAATCACGTTATGAAAAATAATATAGAGCTTTTGGGGGACCTGGGAATCGAACCCAGGTCCCAATGATCAACGTCCAGCGCATCATCCACTGAACCACTTGCCTGTATTTGTGATTATGGTAATAAGGAAATATAATATATCAAAATTAATGCCTATACTATAAGACAAAAAAAATGTGCGCGTTTTTTAAACGGACCAATGATACATCCACACATCATCGTCTTTTCCACTGAACCTGCAAAATTCATGTTAGATAGCGGGGGTTTTTAACCCCCACAAAGCAGAACGACCAATAATAGCGAATAGCCCTACGCTAAATATAAATATGGCGCGATGGTCTCATTGTGTTCGTCTCGTTCCAACGATTTCAACCATAGGCATTAAAGGTTCTAATTTTTCCTGGATAACAAAGCCCCAATTTGGAGGCTCAAGAACCCTAAATTTCTTCAATGGTGATTCACGATTCTGGGCATCACAATCCAATTAATTAATATCATTAGCTTTAGGTGGATGCAAGCAATACAAAACAAACCATAAATCACATCAAATGCTTATGAATCATGAGTTTCGATTATGGACAAAGTATGCAAACCGTGTGACTATTTGGAGTGATTTCTTAAGCTTTAGCGTGTGATTTTGATTGCAAAAGGTCCCTGGGAGTTCCTGCAAGGTGTTAGAAACAAGAAAAAGCTTTGAATCACGTTAGAATGTGGAAATCAGTTTTCACTTTTCTTTGATTTTTCTTGAATGTGATTATGGTTTTTCTGCAGAGATTTCACGTCCAATGCATTAGGTTTAGGTTGTGTACTTATAGGAGAATGGAATTAGGTTAAATCTTGGCCAAGAAATCCATGGAATTGATGATTGTATATTTGATTGAAAATCAAATATTTTTCAATCTTTTTGATTGAAAAAACTTGCCAAACTTGGAGATTTTTGTCCCCTTGATGTGCACACGAATTTTCCAGCTCCTTTAGGTCATATTTGCTTCATGAAAAGATTGAAAAACCATATCTTGATATTTCCTACAATTTAAATTAATTAAATGAATTAAAATTGATTAAAAATCCAATTAATTAATAAAAAATAAGAAAATAAATCAATTTAAGCTTAATGGGTCGTGAATAGGTCATGGACAAAGTTTCAAGAAGAACTTTGAGGCCCATTAGCAAAAACAAAGTGTTTTGAGCAAAGTTGACTTTTGCAAATTCACAAAAATTTTCCAACTTCTCCAATGCATATCTTGCTCAATTTTGATCATATGAACATGTTCTTGGACATTTTGGAAATGTCTTGAAGTTCTCTAACCAATGCCTTTGGTCCCATATTATTTGGATTTAACAATCTCAAGTTATGGTCTTTGACTTAAAGTGCATTTTTGTTGACTTTTGAAATTGACCTATAATGTAGAAATTGATAACTTTTTGTGAGAGCATTTCTTGGACTTGGAATGTGAAGATGAGTTATAGGAAATGTCATCCCCTTCAAAATGAGCATTGAATAGGATTTTTCTGATGAACCATGAAAAAGTTATGCCTTGGTCAAGATACAGTTGACTTTTCTACTATCCAAAAATAGTAACTTTTGGCATCTTGATGATTTTTGAGCTATCCTTGAGGAATCATGATCAAGACTTGATCAAATGATGATTATGGACTCAAAATAAGATATTGACCAAAAATTCTGACTTTTGACTGTAAAATGACCATTTTGCCCCTACAGTTGACTGTAGATCAAATAGGGCTTTTGACTATAGAATTTGGCACTGTGAGTCTTGAGACTTGACATGTAGGTTCTTGAGAATATGTATGGGCCTATGGGACTTGATTGAGCCATTGAAAACCTCAAATTCTTTGAGAGAACCAAAACCCTAATTTTGACTGGCTTAGGAGGTGGTTTGAATTGTGCAGCCTTTGATAAATCTTGAACCATTTGAAGATGATTCTTGATAAATCTTGGATAATATGGGAGGGCAAATTTTGGGGTACAATAGATAGCCAGAATCACCCTGCCAAACTTGTTCCACAACTCAGAATTCAGTAACTTCAAAATCCATTCCCAAGCCTTTTTCAATCCAATTTTTCCATCAATTCACCTTTCCTGATCTTCCCTGAAGCTAACCATATAATTACATTCAAGAATCGTGCCCTATACTGCTCCATAGAAGTCCAGTTTCAGAGCTCTGCAACTCAACTTCAATAGGTAGATTCCTTCATCAATTCTTAAAAACTCGGATATCACTGTGATACTTTCATTGCCCTGGTTCTAGTCGCAACACTTACCTTTTGCTGGAAACACGTTTTGACTATGAAATTTCAAATCCCTTTTCAAAACTTTCCAAATTGCTTGAGCTACAGTTTATATAAATTTGGCGCGAGGGTGTGGTTGTCTTCGTCTTGAAGAGACGAAGCGATTGGCATATGTCTGAGCTTCTGATTTTACAGTTTGAGAGACCTGCAAATCATGTTGGCTGGTGGTTAAAGATGACCTACGTGTCATCTTCCAACCAATGATGGCATGCCACTTGTTTTTTCACAGTTTAATTTTGTGTTTTGGTATTTTTTATAAATTTACACTTTATTTGAATTTTTTTAAATGTTTAAAAATACTTTTATACTTTTTTAAATTCTAAAAAATATATGGAATGATCCAATGATAATGTGACATATATTGGTGACCTTATTTTATTTTTGTTTCTGACTTTTCTATTTTTTTTTAATCATTTTTGGTTTATTTTACCTATTTCTTTTAATTTTAAAAATAGTTTCTGACTTCAAAAAATTACCAAAAAATTTATAAAATCATTTGAGCCCTTTTCTGATTTTTCTATGGTCTTTGTGATACGGTGGCAGAACCGAATGTTAATACTCGTTTGCGTTTTTTGTTCCCAAAATGTCGCGGTAAGCAAGAGTCGCCATCGACTTTTATTTTATCCAATCAGGAAAAGGAAAAAGAATAGAAAAAACCTTTTTCGAGATGTTTCTGAGTACGGGGGGAAGATTATAGAAAGGGAATCTGTTAGCACCCTTTTATCTGTGACTTTCCACGGGCTCTTAGGTACTTGCTCATTTTGAAAAAAATGCTTGTGTGTGCTTTGCTTTGAAATGTTTTGTTTTACTTCGTATTAACCCTTGTTTCTGTCCTCAAGAGTGTTACGAAGTTGTTTTTGAAAACTTTGTTTGAAAAGTGTTGGTGTGAAAAAGATTTTGTTTGAGCAAGTACTTTAGAACTACTCTACCTTCTCGAAAAAAGTCTGCTCGTTTTCCTTTTAGACAATGCTATCCCATTATTGAGAAATAGGTAGCACCGTCGTTGGAGTTTTTTAGGGACATTCAAAGGGACAAATACGATCACAAAAGCAATGTTAGGAAATGTTAGTAATCATCCTAAAGCCTTAAAGATCTTTTTCTGAGGCAACATCCGAATGGGTCATTTTAGATCTTTCGGGGCTATAGGACAACCACTAATAAACCTTATACTTCATGATCGTTTACCGAAGGCAACCAGAGTGGAGTAAACCCTAGGAGTGAGCATGTGCGAGTGTAATTTTCAGTTAATTTATCTTTGCACATTTAGGGTTTTCTACCGTATTAATTTTCAGTTAGTCTTTCCATACAATCCTATTAACATACATCTAAGCAGTGTATTGTTTGCGGAAATTAAAGCGAGAAAGTTAAAGTCCTAGCTATTACAGGGCTTTTGCAGATACATAATTATTTTGACCGAAAATAAAGATGCGGAATTGAAACCCTAATTACTATTACAAACTCGGAGCAGTTACAATAATAATAAAAAAGAAATAAAAAATGCGCGCGGTGAATTAAATGCGAGAATGAATTGAGAAACCTAAAAAATCTAGTTGAAAAAGATTTAGGTTATTTTTTGAGAAAAAAATAATTAGGTTATGTACAAAATTAAAACCCTAATTTCTAATTAATTTAAATTATGAAAAGAATTAAATTGCCCTAAATTAAATTAATCTAATTAATTAAAGAAATAAAATATGTTTTATGAAAGAAAACAATTTTCATGTTTTTTGTGATTTTTTATTTAATAAAAAAAACTTATTTTTGTGTTATTTTTGTAAAAGGAAATAATTAATCAAATAATTAAAATAAAGGAAATAAAATAAAAAGAAAAGAAATCGGGTCTATATTGTTGCTGAAAGGGGGGTGTGATGTTGAAACATCTAGGCCCAAGAATGCTGAGCCCACTCCCCGCGCTAGATTCAGTGCATCCTCTTTCTGATGGTGTATTATGGTCCTCTCTTGACTAAACGCTAGATCTGGAGTATGAACGATCCATTGGCTGGATTTTGGGTTGCATGGTAGACATCTTGTAGTGTAATGCATGAAACCTACGTGTAAATGTTAAGAAAATAGAGAAAATGCTGGGACCTGGGATGGAACCCATGTCCTCTCCACTTTCCAACGCGCGCTTCACCACTGGGCTACATGTTTTAGTTGTTATGATATTGAAACAAAAATAATATAATAAATATGAGTCAGTATGATAAAGAAAACGCGTGAAATTTGAATTGCCCAATCAGGCTTGGACACGCCATCATCTTCCTTGCAGAACCATCATTTTAGGTATGGACTTATACCTATTTCCCGTGTTTGTATCTACAAGACCTGCAAACTCCAAAATTCATATCAAGCAATGTAAATAAAATTTAAAGCCACAAATCAACTCGTTTTGATCTCACAAGTGTGATGATACTCTTCTTTTGGCCCAATTGTACCTGAATAGAGAAACCCTAAAATGGAGGGTAAAACCCTAATAATGGCAACTCATCGTTTATGCAACAAAGCTAGGAATTAAGTATACAGAAAGTTTCCAAGCATCCATATGAACACAAATATGCAATCAAAACATATTAACAATGCAAGAACAAAGAGATACGAGTTTAGAAAAGTGACGAACCGTGAGAGTATTATGTGATGATTCTGGGTTTGTGGAAGCTTGCAAATGATTGGAGAGTATTCTGGAGATGTCTAGGAGTCTATTAGGAGCTTTGGAATGGCTTGAATTGTCCTTTAAGCTTGAAACCAATCCACACCTTTTTGCCCAGAATTTTGAGTTTTGTTCTGGGGATCTCACGACTTCAACCCTTGTTTTTTTGGCTTGAGTATGTTCAGTATATGTAGTGGAACGAATTAGGGCAACAAAAACACTTTGTATCTTTGATAATCATGGAGATTTGATATGATTTTTCTCTTGTATAATATCTTTCCAAAACAATTATAATCATGCCAATTTTGCTTCAATCATCCCTTGCATGATTTGATATGCTATGCCAGCCTAATTGGATTTGATTTCTACAAAAAAATCAGATCAAAAATCAATCTTTTATATTTTTTGCAATTTATTTGATTTATTTTAACTTTTAAATAATAAAAAATCAAAATAAAATAAATAATAAAGAAAATAATGTGTGGATGCTGATTTGGGTCGTGGACCATGTCTCTAATAAGATGCAATCATGAAAAGCTAGGCTCATTTGACAAAAAATGTATTTTTGAGCACATTTGACTTTTGGCAATTTTGCAAAAATGGTAAACTTTGACAATGCATATCTCCTCCAATTTTAACCTTAGAGAGCTGTTCTTGGACTTTTTAGAAATCTTAGGATGTCCCCTAAACAACCCTTTTGGTTTTATCACAATTGGGTCTTCCATGTTCATGTAAGAAGCTTTGACCCAAAAGGTGTTTTTGTTGACTTTTCAAAAGGACCTATAATGTAGAAATTCATATCTTTTGATGAGTGCATATTTTGAACTTGTGGTATGAAGATGAGTTTTAGGTAATTTCATCCTCTTAAGAATAAGCCTTGGATGGAAAATTTCTGATAAAGTATGAAGACGTTATGCTTGGTCAAAGTTTTGACTTTTCATAAGAAACCCTAATTTAGCAACTTTTGGGTTTTGATAAATTTGGGGGCATTCTTTGAGGAATCATGATCAACCCTTGATCAAATGATGGATATCACTTCAAAATGTTGATGTTGACAAAAAATATTGAAGTTTGACTGTATGTGGGCCACAATTGACTTTTGACCTAGTACAATTGATTTTTAGGCATCTGGGCAATTGACTGAGCAAAATTATTGTGCAAGGCATGAAACTTGACATGGATGACCTTGAGAACATATTGGAACCATGGAAGGTATTTGGGACCTTTGGACTTCAACCATCCTGATGAAAATGGAAACCCTAGTTTGAGGTACATTGCCTTAGGAGAGAGTTTGTCTAGTCAACTCTTGGGCATCCTTGAGCAAGTTGAGGACCTCAATGGGAATGTGTTGAGTAAAATGAGAGGGAAAATTGTGGGGTACAACAATTGCCCCTGTTCAATATTCTTAAACTGGAGGATGTAGATTGGTTGTCTGTCTTTCGTAATCTGAAGGTGGAAGATGATTGAACACTAAAGTGCCCAGAAATTTGCACTCGTCTGAGATGGTGCTGGACTGTGTAGGCAGTATCGGGAATGGGATTACTGATGCCATTTAGAGGAGATGACGGAAGGTCACCAGAGATGGGCTTAAAGATGCCATCCGGAAGATATGATGGAGAATCGTCGGAGATGGGCTTAAAGATGCCATATAGAGGATGTTGATTTCCCGAGATATTCTTTTGATGATAATTCCTGTTCCTGTCGTTAAGGAGGAATTTGCTGAGGAATGTTGGTCTCTTTCTTGGGAGAAATAGAATTTTAGGAGCTTCTGTTGTCCGTTACTCTACTGGGGAATAATCTCTCAGTCGAGGAGACGAAAATGAACTGCTATCTGGTCGTGCTCCAAGCTTTACAGTAATTTGCTGAGGATAATAAGACTGACTGCTATCTGGTCTTGCTCCAGGTTTTATAGTGAGTTATTGGGGAGATGAGATTAAACTTGCTATCTGGTCGTGCTCCAGGCTTTGTAATTTCTAAATTCTTATCTGGTCGTGTTCCAGGCTTCAGAAGAAATTAAGTGGTTATCCAGTCGCATCCAGGTCTCAACTTGAATTTAAGGAATATTAACATCCGGTCATTTCCAGGCTTCATAGTAATTGGCCAAGTAAACTACTTTCTGGTCGAATTCCAAGCTTCGCAGTACCTCATACTATTATCTGGTCGTGCTTCAGGTTTCACAGTATCTCTTGCCGTTATCTGGTCGTACTCCAAACATCACAGCATCTTATACCGTTATATGTTTGTGTCCTAGGCTTCTGTAATTTGGAGAAATTAAGATATTATCTGTTCGATTTCCGGGCTTCATAGCTTGAATTTGAGATATACCACTATCTGGTCGATTACAGGCTTCGTAGTATTTTGTACTATTATCCGGTCGTGTCCCAGGCTTCAGTAATTTGGAGAAATTAAGATATTATCCAGTTGATTTCCGAGCTTCATAGCTTGAATTTGAGATATACCACTATCTGGTCGATTCCAGGCTTCGTAGTATTTTGTACTGTTATCCGGTCGTGTCCCAGGCTTCACAGTATGATGTATTGTTGGTTGACTATTATCCCATCAGTTTCCGGGCTTCATAGCTTTTTTAACTGGAATAGAAATCTTAGTATTGATTTGACTTAACCAGGGAAAGGTCTCGAGTTGTCTTCAACTGGGAGAGAAATCTTAGTATCGATTTGACTGAACCCGGGAGAGGTCTCAGATTAACTTTGACTGGCATAGAAATCAGGGGAATCTTTGCGGCGATTCGACTGAGCCAGACGAAAGTCTTAGAACATCTTCAACTAGAATAGAAACCTTAGTGTCGGTTTGACTGAACCAGAGAAAATCTTGAAAAGTGTTGGAATATCTTCAACTGGAATAGAAACCTTGGTGTCGGTTTGACTGAACCAAAGAGAACTTGTGAGAACTTGATTGCATCTTTCCCTGAAAGGTAAAGAGTTAGTCGTATGTAATGTCATAATGTATGAAATGTATTGAGTAATGATTCTCTCAAAATAAATGAGATTGTGCTGTATAATATGTATACACATGTCATGATGTATGGATATGCAATGCTATTATGATATTCTCTAGTTGGGGAAAATAAATTCCAGACTGCTGCTGGGGAGTATAAGGAGTTGAGTTCTTCGTTTCCACTGGGGATAGTGATCGAAGATGATTAGCTAGGGATTTACATCCATTCTGCTTGAGAACATTCTGCCGGAGGAGACTCTGTCTGAGAATAATCCTGCGGGGGAATGACTCTATGGGGAAGAGAGATACTCTATTGGAAGATCTGCTGATTTGGAGAAATAAACTCAGCTGGGGATGAACTTCCATTGCTGGAGAGAAGAGCTCTGTTGGAGATTGAGCTTCCGCTGTCAGAGAAATAAACTCTGCTCGGGAGATGGCTTTATAAACTGCTCATGGTTATAAAACTCGGTTGGGGAATGCAGATATCAGCTTTCTAAAGAAACCTGCTGGGGGAAGGAATTCCTGCTTGGGGATCTGGAGATTGGACTTTGGTTGTCTTGGCTCTATGGGGAATATAGGTATCACTGGTTTGTATGTGATAATGACTTCGCTTCCAACTGTCTCTGCCCCTTGTACCATGCTGGAAAAAGTACATGCGGAGATTTTATGGATGGATCTATATCGTGATTATACTTGAACATGTATTTAATGAGTGTCAGGATGACATCCGTCTCTGGATCGTATTTGAACTGTACTTAGAACATGTGTTGAATGAGTGTCATAATAACATCTATTGTACCCTAAAATTTGCCCTCTCATGTTTTCAAAGGTCTTCCCTTACATGGTTGGTCACAAACCCTTGCCTAAGGAAAAAGAAATTTTTTGAGTGGTGCTTTAAGTACCTTTCGATTGGCATTCTGAAAGACACTTCGATTGGTATTTTGAAGGAGCCTTTCGATTGGCATGGATAATTCCCTTCAAGTGGCATTATGGCCAATCCTTTCGATTGACATTCCAAAAATGCTTCAATTGGCATTATGGACAAGCATTTCGATTGGCATTATGTCAAGGCCTTCGATTGGAATTCTGAAAGACCTTTTCGTTTGACACCCTGGGCCAAGCCTTTCAATTGGCATGCCAAGGAATCCTTCAATTTAGCATTGTGTCAAGGCAGCTTCGACAGGCATGTTAACCATGTCCTTCGATTAGCATGAACAAGATCTTTCGATTGGCGTAGCAAAGGACTCTTCGATTGATAAATACCCTTCGATTGATATTTGGACAAGGGCCATTTGAAGAACTCCTTCTAGGCCATTTGAAAGAAGCCATCAAGAGGGCACTCAAAAAAAACATGTCCAGGTACACTGAACATGAGAAAATGGCATATTTTCCTTGCAAATATGGCAAGAATTCAATTAATTGTGGATTCAATTCCTGAGTTAAAGGCCAGATTCTTTCCTTTTCTGTTCCTAAATCCACAAGAGCTGATTCGACCAGAGTGATTCTTTTCAAATCAAGCAGTCGAAGCAGAAGGAGTCTCAATCGAAGGGGTTGTGACATCGAAGATGGATTAATTCTAAGTGGAGCTTAGAGCTATCAAAGAGAGTAGATTAGAAGGGAGGTGGATCTACAAAGGGCAAGCCAGCTTTCGATTTTCATCATATTGGAGGCCCAAAAAACTCATGACAGGATGACAGTAACGCATGAAAGCAGATTGGCACGTGATTGAATCAAATATAGCAAGTCTTTATGAAGAAATCAAATCAAATCTCTTCATCATAATGGACCAAGATTTGATACACAAATGTTGACCTAAATTCCTTTGTCTATATAAACCTCATGCTCACAAAGAAAAAAGGGACGGGGGGAAAGACACACAAAAACTCTACAGAAACGGAAAAACCCACAAAGACGGCCACACATACCTTGCCTCACAAAAGCACCAGCCTGCCCCACGAAAGTCTAGACTCCATTGCAGGCACCTTCCGTCCAAATCCAGGCGCCTCTAGTGGTATAATGTTCAATCTCACTTAATCTTAAAATTACTCATAATTGCATATTCATAGTTTTTTGTTATTACTTGTGAGCAATTTAACAAAGCGTGTATAAGCTGCAGTGTTCATACGTTTGAACCCCCCATGGATAAAGTTTCTTTCAAAGCAGGTTACATTTGAAATCCATGATCTTGGCTGTGACAAATCGAAACCAACCCAGATCTGGGTTCAGGAATTGATTTCGAATGAGACGTTTCTCTATGTTGTTTAGTTCCGAATTGACTAATTTGCAGGGCCAAAAGCAGGAGTCGTGCCTTTTGAATGAGCAAGTAGCTCAGGGGTGAAAGGGAATTCGCTCAATCGAAGGGACTAGGATCCAATATCACAGGCCTTATATTTTCAATTTCTAACAAACTTCCTTGCAGGTCCAACATCCCAGGTCCCCCAAAACTTTGTTATGTTTTTCCTTCAGGTATTCAGGCGCAACATCCCAAGCGTGGACCACCATACGTCCTCAGATCTCAATGTGCCAAGTGGCTTCAAGCTAGATCAAAAGGCCAGAACCATTGATCCACCATGGATTCAAGTCAATGCAAGCATAGGCAATCTGGAGGGTCAACAAGGGCCATCGTTCTGGGCCTGGAAAAATTGCTGATCATACAACCTCTTCAGCCCCCCCCCCCAAAGTTTGCTTATATTTTATTTCTTTTCTTTTTTTTTATTGTTTTTCATTATTATTATTAAAACTAATTAATTAACAAACTAACCTTTTTTTCATAAAAAATCAGAAATAACAAAAAATAATATTTATTAATTTCACTATTTTTATTTTTGTAAATAAATCATTAATTAATTAAGTTAGTTTTAATTAGGTTTAATCTTAACATATTTTGCATTAAATTAAAATTGGTTTAGAATTAGGGTTTTGATATATTTTTACCTTTTTAATTTTGTTTCCTTAATTAAAATAAAACTGAAAAAATATTTTATTTTAATTAATTAATTAATTAATTAATTATTAATTAAACTTAATTCTTAAATCAAAAATGACAAAAATATGATTTATTCAATAAAAGGGTCAAAACCCTAAAGGACAATCCGATTCAATTTTCTCGCGCGTATTATTTTTGATCCATATAATTGTAATTGCTCCGAGGATGTAATAGTTTTAATTTAGGACCTTTATTTACCGCTTTTATTTACTTTTTCGCATTTAATTTTAAGGGTTTGTTTTTGGCGATGTAAATACCCGACGCCTTGTAATAGCTTAGATTTATTTTCCGCAATTTATTTTCTGCAATCATTAACTGTTAGATGTTTGAACAATAGGCTATGCATGACAAGATTAACCTTTAATTTAAAATCAACTGTAGCTCACCATAACATGTACAAAGATAATATAACTGAAAAACAATACACTCGCACATGCCACTCTTAGGGTACGCCTCACTTGGTTGCCTCGAACGTGGTCATTGAGTATAGGGAGTCTTAGAGGTCGCCCTCTTGTCCAAAGATCATAGTTGCCTCGAAACGGTTGCCTAGGATAAAATGATCTAAGACATTAGGGTTACCACTAAGGCGTCCTAACATTGCTTTAGTGACCACACGTCCCTTAATCGAATTGACTCGAAAACTCCAATGACGATGCTACCTACTCCTCAATAGTGGGATAGCATTGTCTAAAGGACATTAGCACAGTTTAATTCCTTTTTGAGTAGGTAGATGTTCTTAAGTACTTGCTCTTTTGAAAACAAAAACAAAACTTTTTTGCACTTACACCCTTTCAAAACAAAAACTCTTCTCAAATCCACAAACACAAAGAAAAGCAAATTTTTTGAAAACATAGTGAGCAAGTACCTAAGAGCCCGTGGATAACCACAGATAGAAAGGGTGCTAATACCTTCCCTTTCTATAATCTACCTCCCAAACCCGAGAAACATCTCGAAAAGGAATTTTTATGTGCTTTTGTCCTTTCCTTGTTGGATAAAATAAAAGACGGTGGCGACTCTTGCTTACCGCGACATTTTGCGAAAACAAACGTAAACGCGAACCAGCATTCCAAAACAGTCAGTTCTCATTCCCACCGATCACAAAACTGGCGACTCTGCTGGGGATTTATTATAAGTGAGGTGTACCTTAGGATTAGATCACTTATGTTTTCAATTGTATGCTTTGTATGCCTTATATTTGTGGGCTTGTATTGGAGTTCTATAGATCCTAACCCGGATCTGGGGATACCCTTTAGGTAAGTAGCAATAAACTGTGAGGGATCTGTCCAGCATAGACCGACACGGATGAAGCAGTAGCTACGTTGGTGTGGCACCTTAGTCTGTACCGATATCCCTTGTGTTGGAACGAGGAGAATATGAGTCTTCTAAGGAGTCATTAAGCACCAACTGACCTTAGAACCTTAAATTGACCAACTTAGCCATAGAACAGTAGCAGTATGCTACACTCATTGAGACTAAACTCTCGCGATGATTCCGGCCACAAGAAAAGGTTGCTAAACTGGAATTATGACCGATTGAGGGTAGTCAGTGATATTGAGATCCTCTAGAACCCGGTTACTATTTTTAGGACAGGTTTAAACTAACTAAACTGAAAGAGGGTAATGCCTAAAATCCATGCCAGCCTAAACTTAAGGCTATATGTGTGACTTGTATGCCTTCAAACTTGAACTACTTGCACATTCTTGTTATCTGACAACATGAGTTCCTTACAGGTTTTGTTTACAGTCCTTATCCAATAATTTGGATTTATCACAGGGTTTACTTACAGCATCTCACACTTTTGCTTAAACGCATAGCATACACATCATAACATCATGCCTTAACATTTCTTTAACCATTTCAAGGATCTCAAGGGTCTGTGATGCAGGTTATGGTAAATCAAAAGTCTAGCAAGGGGAAAAGAGGATTTATTTTCCTCTAGCCAATGTCATATAGAGATCAAAACACGATAATTTGAGTCGGTGGCTATGACCCACTCGATATGGTGAGCTTGACTCTTGAAGAAGGACTCTAAATGACACAAAGTTTCTTCTATCAAATTCTAACAAGTTTCTTGTTTACCCCACGAGATCCTTGAAAACATTGCATACATATATCATACATATCATTGCATTACAGGTACCATTACAAGTTTCTCATCTTCTTCGCTGTTTATTTCAGCAACCATCATGTCTACTGAACCTTCCACTGAGCAAGCTATCAAGGCCCTCCAGGCCCAGAATGCCCAGTTTCAAGAGTTATTCATGAATCTGGATAAGGGTCAGCAGGACCTGAAGACCTTGATTCTAAAAGAGAAAAATAAGAAGAAAAAGAGGACCATCCTGTTCAACACCAGACGCAGGGTTGCAGAATGAAGTTGATCTGACCACCTCATCTGGAGGGAAAGACAATCCACAAGAAAGGAGGGCTCCTAGCCTTATGGTCTCTGACAACGAGACGGACTATGATGAAGAACAGTATCCTCCTACTGAGGATAAGTACAAACAGCTGGAAGACCGCTTGAGCGCTATGGAGATACAGAAGGTGCCTGGTCTGGACTTCGGAGATCTGGGTCTATCATCTGAGGTGGTGATTCCCCATAAGTTCAAGGCACCTTCCTTTGCCAAGTATGACGGAGCTTCCTGTCCAAAGCTGCACCTCCGGTCATATGTGAGGAAGATCCAACCTTACACTGCTGATAAGAACTTGTGGATCCATTTCTTTCAAGACAGTCTTTCAGGGACTCAGCTTGAGTGGTTCTATCAATTGGACGGAGCCAGTATCCGCAGCTGAGAGGATTTGGCTACTGCGTTCTATAGGCATTATCAGTACAACTCCGACCCCGCTCCTACGCGTACCCAACTCCAGGGTATGTCAATAGGAACGGGTGAAGGATTTAAAGAGTATGCTAAAAAATGGAGGGACCTTGCCGGTAGGGTGCAACCCCCTTTAACTGACAGGGAGATGATTGACATCTTAATGGGAACATTGACAGGGCCTTTCTTTAAACACTTGATCGAAAGCTCTTCAGCCGGGTTCACCGAGCTAATACTGACCGGCGAAAGGGTCTAAGCTGGCATCAAAAGTAGGAAGATTCAAGAAGCTACACCTTCTGATGCTCAGAAAAAGCCCTACAATGGGAAGAAAGAGTCTAATGCTGTGTATGGTCAAAAGAGTCGTCATGACCAACACGTAGGAGAAATCTTGATCTCTAATCCTACGCCTGCTCAACAAAGACATGGGCATCAGCGTAAGGAGGTCATGCTTAAAAGACAATTCACTAAGATCAACATGTCACTGGCTCAAGTGCTACAACACATGTTGAAGGCAGAGCTGATTACGTTAAAGGCTCCTCTCCGGAACCCAAATACTTCCGCTCCTACCTATCATCCCAATGAAAGGTGTGCATACCACTCTGACAGTCCGGGACATGACACAAACAACTGTTGGGCTCTGAAGAACAAGGTCCAAGACATGATTGATGCCAAGGAGATCAAGTTTGACCCTCCGGAGACTCCAAACATAATCACTGCTCCTATGACGAATCATTGAAAGCTTTTGTTCATTTGAATTTTCAAGTTGTAATCTCTTTGTTATTCAAACAATTATCTATTAATGCCAAACTCTGTTTCATTAATGCATTGCATATGTTTGTCTTAATTTGATCCAATCATTTTCATTACATTTAAACTATGCTTTTTACTCACTTTATGACATTCAACTCTTGCTAAAAGTTACAATCCTTTAGAGGGAGGATGACGAAACAATGCCATAATCTCATACAGTATGCTTTTGGACAGACCTTGCTGACGATGTACAGGCGTTTCTTTCAAATCCTAAACACTGGAGTTATAAGGAAGATAATCCATAGTCAACCCCTTCGAGCCAAAGAAGTAGGAGTTTTCTGTTTTAAAACAAATTGAAACCTTTAATTTAAACCTAGGGCAGGGTAGTCTCTCAGTTAATTCAAAAGATGCGCATTGAAGTCGCAAAACTCTCAGTTCATAATAAACCGAACAACATCAAAAGCATTCCTCTGGAATCAAAAGACAGTGGTGGTTCCTTATTTCATAGGCAGTCAATCTCTCAAAATAGAAAAGCCCACTGAACCAAAACCTATAAAGAAGGCTTAAGAAAGCTGGGGTATCCCGCTGACTGTAATCTCGAAAACAGGAACAGTCAGGCAAAAGTTAGGGATAACAAATCAAAAGAACGAGGTCGCTACATATCCTCAACAACATGAAAAATGTTGCAAAAATGACTGCCTTCCAACAAATTCAACTTGTGTGAACCATCACCAAAAATGTTGTTCCAGACTCATTAGGAGTTCAAATGCACAATTAACTGAGTTTAGGATTGAAGAACATCACGAAGAGCGGGTGGGTACAAATATACTTTGAGCCTTTATCATTTGCTTCTTAAACCGTGAACCAAGCCATGTTACATTCCTTCAAAAGTCCTAATTGAAGCATGGGTTAGTTCGAAAGCATACTGTTACAAAAGGTATCCTGACTCCTGTAAGGCTTTGCTCTAAATCCTGAGTTTGAATTTTCTTAGCAAAATTTCTTTACTCGCTAAAACGCATTTTCAAAAAAAAAAACTTCAAGACAAACATAAACTTGGCATTACTTGAATATCATTGTTTGCATATGGCTATTTATTTAACAGCGGAGAAATTCACACAATGAATATCCAGTGAACAAAAGCTCTCTCAGTGAACAAAATCAATTCAAGAAGGATGACACTTCCATTGACAAATCTCCTATCAACAGGGGGAGTCGACATGTCACTATCCAACACACCTGGGGCAGTCCAGTCAAGATTTCAAGAAGTCTCTGAAGAAGTGCAGAGTAACCAGGGGCAAGTCTCCATCTCCGTCGCTTGGGGAATTGAACATCAATCTCAGTGAAGGGTTACGTACAATTAAACATTTTCTAGCAATGTCACAAACACTTGCTACTAGGGGAAATGACAAATCTCCCCAAAATCCTTCTCATAGGATGACTCCCAGCAAGGGTTTAATCTCTGAAAACCTTTCCCCAACTGAATCAACCTCAAGAATCCTCGAGGACTTCCCCCAACGAAGATGTCACCTCTCTAGCAGATTGACGACAGGGTTTATTTCCCCAACAGCACCAGGATTCCCCAGCTTGAGTTTGCCTCTCCGACTACTACAAATCAAAGGACCACAACTCCTCTTCCCCAGTAGACTACTCTACAATCCCCAGCAAGTTACTGCGAAACCTGGACACGACCAGATATCAGTTCAACTTCGACTCCCCAGTAGAGCAACGGACGACTAAGACTCCTAAACTCTTTTCCCAAGAAGAAATAAACATACTCCCCACAGAGTTTTCAATATCCCCCATCGGAGTTCTCCTCAAACAACAAAGCAGGGATCCCCGGTGGAAACATTTTGAGCAAAGTCCAAGACAAAATTACACTTCAACAACATTCATAACATATGCATACAAAATACATATGACACAAATCTCATTTTATTTTGAGAACATCATTACACAATGCATACATCATGACATTGCATACAACTAACTCTTTACCTTTTCAGGAAAGATCAATCAACAGGCAAAGATCATCATCTTTTGAGATTCCTTCTAGAGACAGTTCAGATGCGATCCAAATATGGCTGACATTCTGATACTTATTCCAGATTCCTTCTAGAGACAGTTCAGATGCGATCTAGATATGGCTGACATTCTGATACTTATTCCAGACTCCTTCTATAGATAGTTCAGATGCAATCCAGATATGGCTGACATTCTGATACTTATTTCAGATTCCTTCTAGAGACAGTTCAGATGCGATCCAGATATGGCTGACATTCTGATACTTATTCCAGACTCCTTCTAGAGACAGTTCAGATGCGATCCAGATATGGCTGACATTCTGATACTTATTCCAGACTCCTTCTAGAGACAGTTCAGATGCGATCCAGATATGGCTGACATTCTGATACTTATTCCAGATTCCTTCTAGAGACAGTTCAGATGCGATCCAGATATGGCTGACATTCTGATACTTATTCCAGACTCCTTCTAGAGACAGTTCAGATGTGATCTAGATATGGCTGACATTCTGATACTTATTCCAAATTCCTTCTAGAGACAGTTCAGATGCGATCCAGATATGGTTGACATTCTGATACTTATTCCAGATCCCTTCTAGAGACAGTTCAGATGCGATCCAGATATGGCTGACATTCTGATACTTGTTCCAGATTCATTCAAAATACAGTCCAGATACGATCCAGATTTAGATGTCATTCTGTCACTCATTCAAAATACAGTCCAGATACGATCCAGATTTAGATGTCATTATGTCACTCATTCAAAATACAGTTCAGATACGATCCAGATTCAGATGTCATTCTGTCACTCATTCAAATACATTTCAGATACGCTCCAGATGCAGACGCAATTCTGACAATCATCCAGATTCAACTCTCAGATCCGATTCAGATACGCTCCAGACACGGATGCCATTCTTTTGCTCATACAAACTCAGTCCCCCAATACAGTTCAATGGCATTCCAGACACGAATACCATTTCGATACTCATTCTTTTGGCCTACAGCATTGCGGGTCAACAAACATTCTTGGATGGCATCTTTAAGCCCATCTCCAGCAAGACTATACCGTCTTCAAATGGCATCTTTAAGCCCATTCCCGATATCATAATGCTGATACTACACCATGCGAGTGCAAATTTCTGGGCACTCTAGTATTCAATTATCTTCCACCTTCGGATCGCGAAAGGCTCGAAAGCCAATCTATATCCTCAGGTTTAAGAAAATTGAACAGGGCAACTGTTGTACCCCAAAATTTGCCCTCTCATGTTTTCAAAGGTCTTCCCTTACATGGTTGGTCACAAACCCTTGCCTAAGGAAAAAGAAATTTTTTGAGTGGTGCTTTAAGTACCTTTCGATTGGCATTCTGAAAGACACTTCGATTGGTATTTTAAAAGAGCCTTTCGATTGGCATGGATAATTCCCTTCAAGTGGCATTATGGCCAATCCTTTCGACTGACATTCCAAAAATGCTTCAATTGGCATTATGGACAAGCATTTCGATTGGCATTATGTCAAGGCCTTCGATTGGAATTCTGAAAGACCTTTTTGTTTGGCACCCTGGGCCAAGCCTTTCAATTGGCATGCCAAGGGATCCTTCGATTTAGCATTGTGTCAAGGCAGCTTCGATAGGCATGTTAACCATGTCCTTCGATTAGCATGAACAAGATCTTTCAATTGGCGTAACAAAGGACTCTTCGATTGATAAATACCCTTCGATTGATATTTGGACAAGGGCCATTTGAAGATCTCCTTCTAGGCCATTTGAAAGAAGCCATCAAGAGGGCACTCAAAAAAAACATGTCCAGGTACACTGAACATGAGAAAATGGCATGTTTTCCTTGCAAATATGGCAAGAATTCAATTGATTGTGGATTCAATTCCTGAGTTAAAGGCCAGATTCTTGCCTTTTCTGTTCCTAACTCCACAAGAGCTGATTCGACTAGAGTGATTCTTTTCAAATCAAGCAGTCGAAGTAGAAGGAGTCTCAATCGAAGGGGCTGTGACATTGAAGATGGATTAATTCGAAGTGGAGCTTAGAGCTATCGAAGAGAGTAGATTAGAAGGGAAGTGGATCTACAAAGGGCAATCCAGCTTCCGATTTTCATCATATTGGAGGCCCAAACAACTCATGACAGGCTGGAAGTAACGCATGAAAGCAGATTGGCACGTGATTGAATCAAATATAGCAAGTCTTTATGAAGAAATCAAATCAAATCTCTTCATCATAATGGACCAAGATTTGATACACAAATGTTGACCTAAATTCCTTTGTCTATATAAACCTCATGCTCACAAAGAAAAAAGGGACGGGGGGAAAGACACACAAAAACTCTGCAGAAACGGAAAAACCCACGAAGACGGCCATACATACCTTGCCTTGCAAAAACACCAGCCTGCCCCATGAAAGTCTAGACTCCATTGCAGGCACCTTCCGTCCAAATCCAGGCGCCTCCAGTGGTATAATGTTCAATCTCACTTAATCTTAAAATTACTCATAATTGCATATTCATAGTTTTTTGTTATTACTTGTGACCAATTTAACAAAGCGTGTATAAGCTGCAGTGTTCATACATTTGAACCCCCCATGGATAAAGTTTCTTTCAAAGCAGGTTACATTTGAAATCCATGATCTTGGCTGTGACAAATCGAAACCAACCCAGATATGGGTTTAGGAATTGATTTCAAATGAGACGTTTCTCTGTGTTTTTTAGTTCCGAATTGACTAATTTGTAGGGCCAAAAGCAGGAGTCATGCCTTTTGAATGAGCAAGCAGCTCAGGGGTGAAAGGGAATTCGCTCAATCGAAGGGACTAGGATCCAATATCACATGCCTTATATTTTCAATTTCTAACAAACTTCCTTGCAGGTCCAACATCCCAGGTCCCCCAAAACTTTGTTATGTTTTTCCTTCAGGTATTCAGGCGCAGCATCCCAAGCGTGGACCACCATACGTCCTCATATCTCAATGTGCCAAGTGGCTTCAAGCTAGATCCAAAGGCCAGAACCATTGATCCACCATGGATTCAAGTCAATGCAAGCATAGGCAATCTGGAGGGTCAACAAGGGCCAGCGTTCTGGGCCTGGAAAAATTGCTGATCATACAACCTCTTCAGGCCCACCCCCCCCCCCCCCCCCCCAAAGTTTTCTTATATTTTATTTCTTTTCATTTTTTTATTGCTTTTCATTATTATTATTATTAAAACTAATTAATTAACAAAATAACCTTTTTTTCATAAAAAATCAGAAATAACAAAAAATAATATTTATTAATTTCACTATTTTTATTTTTGTAAATAAATCATTAATTAATTAAGTTAGTTTTAATTAGGTTTAATCTTAACATATTTTGCATTAAATTAAAATTGGTTTAGAATTAGGGTTTTGATATATTTTTACCTTTTTAATTTTGTTTCCTTAATTAAAATAAAACTCAAAAAATATTTTCTTTTAATTAATTAATTAATTATTAATTAAACTTAATTCTTAAATCAAAAATGACAAAAATATGCTTTATTCAATAAAAGGGTCAAAACCCTAAAGGACAATCCGATTCAATTTTCTCGCGCGTATTATTTTTGATCCATATAATTGTAATTGCTCCGAGGATGTAATAGTTTTAATTTAGGACCTTTATTTACCGCTTTTATTTACTTTTTCGCATTTAATTTTAAGAGTTTGTTTTTGGCGATGTAAATACCCGACGCCTTGTAATAGCTTAGATTTATTTTCCGCAATTTATTTTCTGCAATCATTAACTGTTAGATGTTTGAACAATAGGCTATGCATGACAAGATTAACCTTTAATTTAAAATCAACTGTAGCTCACCATAACATGTACAAAGATAATATAACTGAAAAACAATACACTCGCACATGCCACTCTTAGGGTACGCCTCACTTGGTTGCCTCGAACGTGGTCATTGAGTATAGGGAGTCTTAGAGGTATCCCTCTTGTCCAAAGATCATAGTTGCCTCGAAACGGTTGCCTCGGATAAAATGATCTAAGACATTAGGGTTACCACTAAGGCGTCCTAACATTGCTTTAGTGACCACACGTCCCTTAATCGAATTGACCCGAAAACTCCAACGACGATGTTACCTACTCCTCAATAGTGGGATAGCATTGTCTAAAGGACATTAGCACAGTTTAATTCCTTTTTGAGTAGGTAGATGTTCTTAAGTACTTTCTCTTTTGAAAACAAAAACAAAACTTTTTTGCACTTACACCCCTTTCAAAATAAAAACTCTTCTCAAATCCACAAACACAAAGAAAATCAAAATTTTTGAAAACATAGTGAGCAAGTACCTAAGAGCCCGTGGATAACCACGGATAGAAAGGGTGCTAATACCTTCCCTTTCTATAATCTACCTCCCGAACTCGAGAAACATCTCGAAAAGAAATTTTTCTGTGCTTTTGTCCTTTCCTTGTTGGATAAAATAAAAGACGGTGGCGACTCTTGCTTACCGCGACATTTTGCAAAAACAAACGCAAACGCGAACCCGCATTCCAAAAAAGGCAGTTCTCATTCCCACCGATCACAACATCCGTCTCTGGATCGTATCTGAACTGTATCTGAAAGTTGAATCTAAATGAGTATCAGAATGGCATCCGTATATGGAGCGTATCTGAACTGTATCTGAAAGCTGAATCTGAATGAGTATCAAAATGGCATCCGTATCTGGAGCATATCTGAACTAAATCGGAAAGCTGAATCTGAATAAGTATCAGAATGGCATCTGTATCTGGAGAGTATCTGAATTGTATATGAAAGATGAATCTGAATGAGTATCAGAATGGCATCCATATCTGGAGCGTATCTGAACTGTATCGGAAAGTTAAATCTGAATGAGTATCAGAATGACATCCATATATGGAGTGTATCTAAACTATATCTGAAAGCTGAATCTGAATGAGTATCAAAATGGTATCCGTATCTAGAGCGTATGTGAATTGTATCAGAAAGCTGAATCTGAATGAGTATCAAAATGGCATTCGTATCTGGATCATATATGAACTATATCTGAAAGCTGAATCTGAATGAGTATCAAAATGGCATCCGTATCTAGAGCATATCTAAACTATATCGGAAAGCTGAATCTGAATGAGTATCAGAATGGCATCCGTATCTGGAGCGTATTTGAACTGTATCTGAAAGCTGAATCTGAATGAGTATCAGAATGACATTTGTATCTAGAGCATATCTGAACTGTATCGGAAAGTTGAATCTGAATGAGTATCAGAATGGCATCTGTATCTGGAGCGTATCTGAACTGTATCTGAAAGCTAAATCTGAATGAGTATCAAAATGACATCCATATCTGGAGCATATCTGAACTATATGTGAAAGCTGAATCTGAATGAGTATCAGAATGACATCCGTATCTAGAGCATATCTGAACTGTATCAGAAAGCTGAATCTGAATGAGTATCAAAATGGCATCTGTATCTGGAGTGTATCTGAATTGTATCTAATTCTGGTGCTCTTGATGAATGTTGATCAAGGTATAAGCCTTCCACTGATAGACAGGTGACGAGACATAGTTGTATGTTTTAAATCCCTAACTTTTATCTGGACCGCCCTTTCAGGTTTTCAGTCCACCGGGATACCTTTTTGCCCAAGCCGCCTTTTCATGTTTTTGACTTGTCGGGTGTACAGAGTTTTTTTTATGTATATCCCTAACTTTTGCCCGAACCCTTTTGGTTCGCCGGGATTCCCTTATTTTTTCCTAGGTGTGTCAACCTAGCGGGTCTTTTTTTCATACAGAGTATTTTCTGACTATGTCCATGCTTTCAAGATGTAGAGTTTTGTCACTGTCCATAGTGCTGTGTTGTAGTACTGTCGAAAATGTTTTCTTGATGGCACATGATTCATTGCTGGAATGCGTACGTAATGCCCCAAGCAATTCAAATGGAGATCTGCCCCTGGTTATTTGGCACTTTTGGAGAGACTTCCCCAGGTGTGTTTAGACATCATGTCATGCCCCTTGCTTATGGAAGACCTGTTATTGGAAGTGTCTTTTCCGCTGAGGTGATTTTGTCCATTGAGAGGATGTCTGTTCATTGAATATCCATTGTGCGGATTTCTCTGCTGTCAAATAATTAGTCATATGCAAACAATGTCATCTAAAGAATGCAAAACTCATGTTTGTCTTGAATTTTTTTTGAAAATGTGTTTTGTGTAGTAAAACGAAATTTGCAAGAATGTGATATCAACTCAGGATTTGTAACAAAGCCTACAGGAGTCAGGATACCTTTGTAATAGTATGCTCTCAAACTAACCCATGCTTCTGCTAGGACTTTTAAGGGTTATAACGTGGCCTGGGTCACAGTTCAAGAAACAAAGGATAAAAGCTCAAATTTTATTTGTACCCAACCCGCTCTTCGTGATGTTCTTCAGTCCTATGCTCAGTTAATTGCGCGTTTAGATCCCAATTGAGTCTGGAATCTTAGCTTTGATACTTGGTGATGATTTGTTTTGAAAAGGAAGTCATTTTTGTAATCTTCTTTTTGTCGAGGATTTGTAGTAACCTCTTTTTTTTTCATTATCCCTTCTTTTGCCTGAACTGTTTCTTTTGTGATTACAGTCAGCGGGATGCCCCAATTTTTCTCTTAAGTCTTCCTCATAGGTTTTGACTTAATGGGCTTTTATTTCGAGAGATAATGACTGCCTGTCTTGAAGATTATACAGAACCGTCACCGTATTTTGTTTTGTAAGGACGTCTTCGGTGCCATTCATTGTGTACGAAGCGGCAGATTGCGCCTCTGAATTAACTGAGAAAACTACCCTGCCCCAGGTTATGATTAAGGGTTTTAATTTGTGTGAAAATAAAAACTCCTACTTCTTTGGCTCGAAGGGGTTGACTATGGATTATCTTCCTCATAACTCCACTGTTTAGGACTTAAAACAACGCCTGTACATCGTCAGTGGGGTCTGTTCGAAAGCGTACTATAGAGATTGTGGTATCATTTTCGTCATCCTCCCTCTAAGGCTTAGAGTTTTTAATCGGGAGTTGAATATCACGAAAAGGAAATAAGAACGCGTTTTTGAAATAGTGAATATGAATGAATTGATTCAAGACAAACATGTGCAATGCATTGATGAAATAACGAGGTTTGATATGAATAAATGTTCAAACAAATCAAAATAAAATTACACATTGAAAATTATAATGAACGAAAAGTCTTCTTGTGAGAACTTTTCACTTCAAATGATATGCCTTGGAGGGATGGCATAAGAACTCAGCCGGACCGTCTTGTGCAAATTCTAGTGCTCCTTCATCAATCAGGTCTTGAATTTTATTTCTCAACGCCCAACAACTGTTAGTGTCATGTCCAGGACTGTTGGAGTGGTACACACATCTTTCATTTGGATTGTACCTTTGGGAGGCTATGTTAGGATTCTGAGGAGGGTCCCTTAACATAACCAACTTGGCCTTCAACATTCGTTGCAATGCTTGAGCCAATGACATGTTGATTTCGGTGAAGCGTCTTTCAGATGTATTCTTCTTATGCTGATTACCCCGTTGTCGTTGGCGAGGTTATGGTTGGGCTTGTGATAATTTGGAAAGGTTTGTTCCCAACCTCTTCTCTCACTGCAAGCTGATTAATGCCTTGGTCCATAATTTTAACTGTTTGTTTCATGGATCTGCATCCATCTTGGTGAAGCTTGTTGAGGAAATCTCTTAGCCCTTCTTGTCCTCGAACTAAGTTTTGGATAAGAGCCACCTTCCCCAGTATATGGATTCTCATTGCTTCTACCTCAGCTTGCAGTTGTTCCAATTGTTCATCCTTGTTATTGTCAGGACGTTCCTTGGTCAGATTCCCGGTGAAGAGTGTTTTCAGGTCTCCTTTCCCCTTGGATAGATTCAGGAGAAATTCCTTGAACTGGGCATCTTGAGCTCGGAGATCTCTGTTGTCTTGTTGGAGAGCCATTGCTGAAATAAACAGCGAGAACATGAGAGACCTGCTTTGAAACCTGCTTATGCAATGATATGTATTATATATGTATGCAATGTTTTTAAGGATCTCACGGGTAAACAAGAAAATGTCAGAAGTTGAATTTTACAGCTTTGATTGAAGAACTTCGTATCGTTGAGAGTCCTTCTACGAGAGTCAAGCACACCATATCAAGTGGGTCATAGCTACTGACTCAAGTTGTTGAGTTTTGATCTTCTGACGACATTGGCTAGAGGAAAAAAATCCCCTTGCCCCTTGCTAGACGTCTGATTTATCATAACCTGCATCACAGGCCCTCGAGATCCTTGAAATGGTTAAGGAAATGTTAAGGCATGATGTTATGATGTGTATGTTATGCTTTTAAGCAAAGGTGAAAAGAGATGTAAGCAAGTAAACCCTGTAAGAAATCCAAGTTATTAGATAATAACTGTAAACAAAACCTGCAAGGAACTCATGTTGTCAGGTAATAAAACTCTGCAAGTAGTTCAAGTTGAAAGCACACAAGTCACACAAACAACCTTAGGTTTAGGCTTGCATGGGTTTTAAGGTCATACCCTCTTGAAGCTGGATTAGTTTAACTTGTCCTATAAATAGTAATCGGGTTCTAAGGGATCTCAATATCACTGATCTTTCCCCCAAGCCTTGTTCAATCGAAGATTGACTCGTAATCAAACAAAACTCAGAAGTCAAACCTCAATGAGTGTAGCATCGAGTATCTGTCGACCTTGGGCATACACCAAAGCCGGCCATCTCGCTACGTCCTACTGGCTAAGTTGTGCAATTAAAGGTTCTAAGGTCAGTTGATGCTTTATGACACCGCGCGGCGGCCCCGTACATCTCCCTAATTGACTCAAGGGTTACAGGTACCGACCAAAGAGCCACATCAACATAGAAACTGCTTCAACCGTGTCGGTATACCCCAACACAACTCCCTCACAGTTTATTGCTACTTACCTAAAAGGTGTTTCCCAATCCGGGTGTAGGATCAAATAACCCAAATAGTTCCCATAAATAGAAAGCAAGCAAGATAATCAAGAGAAAGCAATTAAATATCATCTAGATCCTAAGGTTTACCCCACTTTATATTTTATTCCCCAGCAGAGTCGCTAGTTCTGTGATACGGTGGCAGAACCGACTATTAATACTGGTTTGTGTTTTTTGTTCGCAGAATGTCGCGGTAAGCAAGAGTCGCCACCAACTTTTATTTTATCCAATCAGGAAAAGGAAAAAGAACAAAAAAAACATTTTCCGAGATTTTTCTGAGTACGGGGGTAGATTATAGAAAGGGAAGGTGTTAGCACCATTTCTATAAGTGGCTTTCCACGGGCTCTTAGGTACTTGCTCATTTTGAAAACTGCTTGTGTGTGCTTTGCTTTGAAAAGTTTTGCTTTACTTCGTATTAACCCTTGTTTCTATCCTCAAGAGTGTTACAAAGTTGTTTTTGAAAACTTTGTTTGAAAAGTGTTGGTGTGAAAAAGTTTTTGTTTGAGCAAGTACTTAAGAACTACTCTACCTACTCGAAAAAAGTCTGTTTGTTTTCCTTTTAGACAGTGTTATCCCATTATTGAGAAATAGGTAGCACCGTCGTTGGAGTTTTTTAAGGACATTCATAGGGACAAATAGGATCACAAAAGCAATTTTAGGAAATGTTAGTAATCATCCTAAAGCCTTAAAGATCTTTTTCGAGGTGTGATACGGTGGCCAGAACCGGGACTTGTTTCCCTTTTTTAGAAATTTGCTGGTTTGCGTTTTGCGTTTGTGTTTGCAAAATGTCGCGGTAAGCAAGAGTCGTCACCGACTTTTATATTATCCAACAAGGAAAGGAAAAAAATCACAGAAAAATTCCTTTTTCGAGATATTTCTGAGTACGTAGGGTAGATTATAGAAAGGGAAGGTATTAGCACCCTTTCTATCCGTAGTTATCTACGGGCTCTTAGGTACTTGCTCATCATTTTCAAAATTGCTTCTTTGTGTTTGTGTGCTTTGAAAAGTTTTTGTTTTGACTTCGATTTAACCCTTGCTTCTGTCTTCAAGAGTGTAATGAAGTGTTTTTGAAAACTTTATTTTGAAAAGGAGTGTAAGTGTGAAAAAGTTTGTTTTGATTGAGCAAGTACTTAAGAACTAATCTACCTACTCGAAAATAAAAGAATCGTTCTATGTTCGTTTCCTTTAGACAACGCTATCCCACTATTAGTGAGTAGGTAGCACCATCGTTGGATTTTTTAGGGTCAATTCGAAAGGGACGTACGGTCACTAAAGCAATGTTAGGACGTCTTAGTAATAACCCTAATATCTTAGATCAATTATCTGAGGCAACAATGTCCGAGGCAACCTTCTGAGGCAACTTTGATCTTTGGACAAAAGGACGACCACTAAAGCATCCTATACTCAATGACCGTTTACCGAAGGCAACCAAGTGGGAATGTGCCCTAGGAGTGCGCATGTGCGAGTGATTCAATTTTAGATTATTTATCTTTGCACATTTAGGGTTATCTAACTATTTTAAAGTTAATCATACATTCTTGTCATGCAACCCTAATCATACATCTAACAGTTAATATTTTACGGAATGTAAAGTGCAGAAATTAAACTACGCTATTACAAGGCTTCGGGTATTTACATAGCCAAAAACAAACCCTTTGAAAATAAAGCGATAAATGAATAATAAGAGTCCTAATTAAGCTATTACAACTTGTAGGCAGTTACATCAATATGGTAAATAAAATAAAGCGCGCGCGAAGAAATTAAGATCGGGAAGAAATTAGGGTTTTGACCCTTCTAACTTAATCAAAAGAAAAATTCTTTTTTGTTGTTTTTTTATTATTTTTAAGAAAAAGGAATTAAGTTTTTAAATTAAGTACAAAATAATTAGTTAATTAAATTAATTAATGAAAATAATTACATGGCCTTTTTTTTGTGTTTTTTGGTTATTTTAAGAAAAATAAAATATAATTAAATTTGGACAAAACCCTAATTTTCTAATTATTTTTAATTATTTACAAAAGGAATTAAAGTTATCTAATATTAACAATCTAATTAAATTAATTTAATTTTTTGACAAAAAATAAAATCTAAACCTAATTTGTGAAAAGTATTATTTTTTATGATTTTTTTGATAAAAAGAAAATGGTTAATTGGTTAGTAAAATAAAATAAATAAACTAAATTAAATAAAGTAAATATAAAAAGAAAAGAGGAAGAGATTGGGCCTGAGAAGAGCAGCTTGGGGGGGGGGGGTGCAAAAATCAGATTTCTGGCCCAAGACCAAAAGTGTCCACGTTGACCCTCAGGATTTGATGTTGCACGTTGACTGTGGCTTATGGTGCTCCTTCATTGATGGCTCTTGGATCTGGCCATCTGGCCACTTGGCATGTTAGATGATGAGGCCATATGGTAGACCTTAGACTTGTAAACACGCTGGATCCTGAAAAGTAAAATAATATGGAGAAATTGGGGGGACCTGGGATTCAAACCCAGGTCCTGAAGCACTTTACAACCAACCCATTACCACTGCGCCACTTGCTTTTTGTTGTATATAAAATAAACATAAAATATAATATGGAAAACAACAAAACATTAAAACTCTGCGCGCGGAAATTCAAATGATCCAATGGGGAGGTGCCAACAAATCATCTTCTTCCCTTCTCTGTGGGTAAAAGTCCCAGACTTTTACCTACGGACATTCGTCCGTCACTAAAGACTTGTGTTTTCTTAAAATCAACCATGAGCAAGATAAATGAAAACTAGGGCCACCAATCAATTCGTCTGGACCTCCTGAGTATAATGGTGCCCCTTTCATGGCCCAATTTTTCCTGTAAACGAAGATCCCAAATCGAAGCAAGAAACCCTAATAATGGTGAAATCCAATACAGGCCATGAAAATGAAATTAAACGATACAGAAAGCTTGCATATGTGATGGTGAACAAGAATATATCATTAGAATTTGATGAATGTGCAAGAATTATGTAAACCGAATTAAAGAAAAGTGCAATATCGTGACTGACTTACAGTGCGTTATAGGGCCTGGAAATGCTTGGTCTTGATTGGTTTTGCTTGCCTACAATCCCAGGAAGCAATTGGAATGGTTAAAGAGTCTTGAATTGGCCTGGAACAATGAAATCGTGTTGGCACTTTTTTGGTGTTTTTTCAAGTTTTGTTCTTGATCATACGCCTCTCTCTCCAGCCTCTTTTGGTCTGCACCCCTTCTTTATGTATTGAGGAATAGATTAGGGTTGTCAATGTGATCATAATCTTCCTCCATTATTGAATTTGATACACTTGAAAACCATTTCAAAAATAGTCCAAATCCAATCTTTTGTGCGCCTCATGCCTTTACACTAATTTGAATGCTTGCCAACTGCATTTGAGACCTGAAACAAGTATAAAATCTTGAGTTTTCAATGCTTTAGATTTTCTCATGATTTATTTTGATTAAAATTGATTTAATTCAAATAAAAATCAAAATAAGTAATAAAAATAAGATAATGACAAGTGGAAAAGGCTAGGGCTCGTGGACCATGTTGCCAACTTAAAACAAGTGAAAAAGATTGGGCCCATTTGGCAAAAATTGCAATTTTAGGCATAGTTGACTTTTGGCAATTTTGCAAAAAAGGTCAACTTTACCAATGCATAACTTCCTCAATTTTTACTCTTTGAAGGTGTTCTTGGACTTTTTATAAATCTTGAGATTTCCTATAAGCAACCCTTTTGGTCTCATCTCAATTTGGTATTCCATGCTCATGTATGAAGCTTTGACAAAAAAGGTGTTTTTGTTGACTTTTCAAAATGACCTATAATGTCCAAATTCATAACTTCTTGCGAGTGCATATTTTGAACTTGGGAGATGAATATGGATTGTATTGAATTGCATCCTCTTCAAAATTAGCTTTGGATGGGTCATTTCTCATAAAGTATGAGAAAGTTATGCTTGGTCAAAGTTGAGTTGACTTTTCCTTCAAAACCCTAATTTAGCAACTTTTGGTTCTTGATGAATTATGAGCAATCCTTGATGAATCATGATCAACACTTGATCAAATTATGAAATATATTTCAAAATAAGGATGTTGACCAAAAATCTTGAAGTTTGACTGTATGTAGGCCACAGTTGACTTTTGCCCTAGCACAATCGATTTTCAGGCCTTTAAACAATTGACTGAGCAAACTTTCTCTGTAGGGCTTGAAACTTGACATGGATGATCTTGAGAACATATTAGGACAATGGTGAGCATTTGGGATCCCTTGGACTTAAGTATCTTGATGCAACATGAAACCCTAATTTGAGGTAGACTGCCTTAGAAGAGAGCTTGTCTGGTCAACCCTTGGACTACCTTGAGCAACTTGAAGATCTTTCTTGAAATGTTTTGAGAAATATGGTGTTGTACCCCAAAATTTTCCCTCCCATTTTCTTCAAAGATTTGCCAAGAGCATGCTTCAAAATCTCCCCAAGGGTTGCACAGTCCAATGGCCTCCTAACACTCAAAGATTAGGGTTTTGGTTCTGGCAAAGAAGTTGAAGTTTCCAAGGGTCCAAACTAGTCCCAAATGCCCCATAAACATTGTCAAGCATCCTTATGCCAAGTTTCAAGACTTACAGCACAAAATTGCACAGTCAAAAACCCTAATTGCCCTACAGTCAACTGTAGGGGCAAAATGGTCATTTGACAGTCAAAAGTCCAAATTTTTAGTCAACATCTTATTTTGAAGCCACAAACATCATTTGATCAATTCTTGATCATGATTCTCAAGGCATGGCTCAAAAAGTCTCAAGATGCAAAAGTTTCTATATTTGGACAGTTGAAAAAGTCAACTGTAACTTGACCAAGGCATAACTTCCACATGGTTTATCAGAAAAATTCCATCCAAAGCTCATTTTGAAGAGAATGACATTTCCTACAACTCCTCTTTACACTTCAAGTCCAAGAAATGCTCTCACAAAAAGTTATCAATCTCAACATTATAGGTCATTTTTAAAAGTCAACAAAAAGGCACTTTAAGTCAAAGACCATAACTTGAGATTGGTAAATCAAAATGACATGGGACCAAAGGAATTGGTTAGGGGACTTCAAGACCTTTCCAAAATGTCCAAGAACATGATCAAAGCTTAATAATTGAGCAAGATATGCCTTGTGGAAGTTGGGAAATTTTTGGGAATTTTGAAAAGTCAACTTTGCTTCAAATGCCTCAAAATTGCTAATGGGCCACAATTTCTTCCAAGAATCATCACCCAAAAGCTATGCACAACCCATTGATCCAAAGGGGAGTTATTTTCTTATTTTTAATTTATTAATTGAATTTTTAAATCTATTAATTCATTTAATTAAAATTAAATATGAGAAAAATACAAAATGATGCATTTTTAATCTTTTTGATGCAGCAAATCCAGCTAAGACAAGGTGGCAATTCGTTTCATGTCCAAAAAAGGAAAATCTTCCATGATTGGCATGTTCTTCATGACAAAAGATTGAAAAAATCAAGGAAGATCACAAATATTGAAAGGCATTAAAACTTGGATGTTGGGCTTGTTTTGCTGACCTAAAACATTCACATACATATACACAATGCAACCCTAATCACAAAAACAAGCATGCTGCGCTAGAACCTGAAAACAAAACTTGCACTTTTTCTTAAAAATATCAAAACTGTTTTGGCATCTAGAAGGCGTTTCAAGGCGTAAAAAGTATCTCAAAAGCTTGCTGGGACTTTCCTAAACATAACCCAATACCTTTCCAAGCCCCACACATCAGGAATCGGTATAACCAAATCAAACTTTTCTTGAAATATTGAACAATCGTGTTTTGATTTCCAGGCTTTGATCATGCATTTTCATTATTATTTTACACTAATATGGACTCACTGAAGCTAATGGTGCCGTTGAATTGAATTTATATCGCCTGTATCCAAAGATGCCATTGACGTTTTCTAGGTTTTCATAAGCTTGAAATTGGGGATTTTTCATATGGAAAAATTAGGCAGCGAGACCTACACCATTGAAATCGTGACATTCTGAAGGACAAAATCCATACCTCGCGCTCAATTTATGATGAGCCATATTCTAATCGCTATTATTGTGTGTTGTAGTTAGTGGGGGTTTAAAACCCCCGCTATTTGATCTTAGTTGCAGGTACAAAACAGAGAAGAAGCACGCGTGGCTTGGCATCATTGGACTATTCAAAATTGGCGCGTGATTTTGTGGTTCAGATAATTAACTTTTGTCTTTTCTTATAATGCTCATGTTCCATATAGTTAACAAACAAACGCATTTGGCTGGGTGGAAAGTGAGGTGTCCTTCAAGCATTGGGACCTGGGTTCGATTCCCAGGTCCCCCATATTCTTCAATATTTTTGTTCATAATACGTTCAGGTACAATTCTTTGCCTAGGAACCACCATACAACTCCATCTCTTGGCACGCCACATGCCCCTGAAGATTAATCCAATGGCCATCATGTGAAGTCCACCATGGACACCAGTCAACACCTCCACACACAAGCCAGAAAAGTCAAAAGGGCCTCCTTCAAATGGGCTCAATTGCTGCAAATTCATCTCCTCCATTGGGTCAACACCCCCATCTGTTTGCATTTTTTTTCTCTCTTTTTACTCTTTTCTTTCATTTATTTTATTTATGATAATTGTTTTATTTAATTCATAAAATTAATTTTATAACACAAAAAAAAACCAGAAAAAATCATAAAACAAAAAAAATGTTTTTACTAATATTAATTTCCATTAATTTTGTAAATAAATTTAATGACCAATTTAGTTCTAATTTTAGATTTAATTTTAATGTTTTTCTTTAATAAACTAAAAAATGTAGAAATTAGGGTTTTAATTCTTTTATTCTTTTTCTTAATAAATAACCTTTTTCATCATTATTAATTATTAATTATCTTGTAAATAAATATGCAATTAATTAATTAGGTTAAATTAGGTCAAACTTAAACATTTTTTTTAATAAATTAAAAACAATTTAGAATTAGGGTTTTATTTAACTTTTAAATTTCAATTAATTCTCTTTAATTTCATAAATACAAAAATATCAAAAAAATAAGTTCTTTCCTTTATTTAATTTAATTAAATTTAATAATTTCAAATTCAATTCCTTAAAGGGTCCAACGCCCTCGCATTCGATTATAATTCCTTTTCGCGCATTTATTTTTATTTCTTTTTGTGATATAATGTATTTGCCCCAAAGTTTTGTAATAGATAATTAGGACATTTATTTTCCGCATTTTATTTATTTATTCAAATCGGGTCTTGGTTTAATTTGGCGATGTAGACCCGCGCCTTGTAATAACGTAGGACCTTTATGTTTCCGCACTTTAAATTCCGCACCCTTAACTGTTTACTATCACATGAAAGAATGTATGCTTAAATAAAATCAAAGCGTAGAACACCCGATGCATGACAAGACAAATATAAACTGAAAATGACACACGAATCACACACCACCCCTAGGGTACGCCTCACTGTTGCCTTGCCCCTCGAAACGTGGTCGTCGAGTAGAGGACGTTTTAGTAAGTCCTCATGTCCATGAAAATGGCATGAGGGTAGCTTCTAAGGTGTCTTCCTATTGCTCTGGTGACCACACTGTCCCTAAACTCGAATTGACCCGAACATCTCCAACGGTGGTGCTACCTACCTCTCAATGGTGGGATGGCACTACCTTAAGGACATTTACACAGACTAATTCCTTAGGGTAGGTAGATGACTCGTAGATACTTGCTCTATTCAAAAAACAAATCAAAAACTCTTTTCACACCGACACTTTTCAAAAAGCTTTCAAAACAATTTTTCAAACACTCTTGAGGACTGATACAAGAGTCGAACTGAAATTTTAAACGAAACTTTTTTCAAACCCACTCACCTTGAAAAACAAACAAACATTTTGAAAACACAAATGAGCAAGTATCTAAGAGCCCATGGATAACCATGGATCGAAGGGTGCTAACACCTACCCTTTCTATAAATCTACCTCCCAAACCGAGAACTAATCTCAATAAGGAATTTTTTTGTGCTTTTGTCCTTTCCATGTTGGAGAAAATAAAAGACGGTGGCGACTCTTGCTTCTGCGACATTTCACGAACCATCGTTAAACAGTCAGTTCCAGATCCACCGATCACAGAACTGGCGACTCTGCTGGGGAGATCTTAAAGTGAGGTGTACCTTAGGATAGTTCATAACTGTGTTTTCAATTGTTTTGACTTGTTTGCTTTAAATTGTGGGTTGCATCGGAGTTACATAGATCCTAATCCGGATCTGGGGATACCCTATTTAGGTAGCATAAGCTGTGAGGGACCTGTCCAGCGTAGACCGACATGGGTGAAGCAGTGGCTACGTTGGTGTGGCACCTTGGTCTGTACCGATATCCCTTGTGTTGCAACGAGGAGAATATGGGTCTTTTGAGGAGTCATTAAGCACCAACAGACCTTAGAACCTTAAATGACCCAACTTGGCCAATAGAACAGTAGCAGTATGCTACGCCCATTGAGGCTAAACTCTCGTGATGGTTCTGGCTGCAAGAAAAGATTGCGATGCTGGAGTTATGACCGATTGAGGGTAGTCAGTGATATTGGGATCCTCTAAGAACCCGGTTACTTTTGATAGGACAGGTATGAACCAACAAACTGAAAGAGGGTAATACCTAGACCTCATGCTGGCCTAAACTCCAAGGGTTTCTCTTGTGTGACTTGTGTGCCTTCCAACTTGACTGCTTGCATGCTTGTTATCTGACACTTGAGTTTCTTGCAGGTTTTGTTTATAGTCCTTAATTGGGACTCATAACAGGGTTACTTATATCACCCCCACGCATAACATGACATCATACAATCATACCATTGCATACATCATGCATAAGGACTAACCCATTTCAAGGATCTCAAGGGCCTGTGATGCAGGTCATGATGAATCAAAATGCCTAACAAGGGGAAAAGGGGATTTATTTTCCTCTAGCCAAGGTTGTCAGGGGCTATGACCCACTCAATATGGTGAGCTTTGACTCCTGAAGAAGGACTCTCAACAATATGCAGTTCCTTCAATCAAGCTACCGGATCCCAATTCTAACATTTTTTCTTGTCTACCCCGCGAGATCCTTGAAAACATTGCATGCATATATATACATCATTGCATTACAGGTACCTTTTTTACAGGTCACTTACCATCTGCGCTGTTTATTTCAGCAATGGCTTCCCAACAATACAACCAGGACCTTCATGCTCAAGAGACTGGGTTCGGGGAAATCCTCCTGAATCTATCCAAGGGGCAGGAAGAGCTGAGAACACTTCTCATGGGGGCCTTGGTCAGGAACAGTGCTGAGGATGATAAGGACGAACGGCTGAAACATCTGCAAGCCGAAGTGGATGCAATGAGAGCCCAGATGCTGGGGCAGGTGACTATCATTCAAGACTTGGCTCAAAGACAAGATGAGCTCGGGGTTCTCGTCAATCGATTGCTTCAGGGTAACCAACTAGGGCAAACATCTAAGGTTGAAGGGCCAGTCATCATTCAACCACCTTTGAGGCAAGAGGATAAGAGAGCTCCTCAAATGGCTTCAGTGTCATAAATTCAGCATCAACCTCACCAGATTCAGCCAGACAAGCCCAGGAGGCAATTCACCCAGCTCAATATGTCGCTGTTTCAAGCTTTACAACGCCTGTTGAGATTGAATCTGATCACATTAAGGGCTCATCCCCGGAACCCCAACACATCAGCCCCTACCTATCATCCCAATAAAAGGTGTGCCTACCACTCTGCCAGTCCAGGACATGATACAAATGAGTGTTGGGCTCTGAAGAATAAGATCCAGGACCTGATTGATGAAGGAGCATTGGAGTTTACACAAGATGGTCAGGCTGAGTTTTTCTACCATCCCTCCAAGGCTCACCAGTTGAAGTAACAAGTCCTGAGACTAGAAGGCTTTTGTTCATTAGAATTTTTCAAGTTGTGATTTTCTTTTGATTGTTCAAACATTTATTCATGTTAAACATTGTTATTTCATTAATGCACTACACATGTCTGTTTTGAAGTAATTATTGCGTATTCACTATTTAAAATTGCTTTCATTTTTTTGATGTTCAACGCTCGATTAATAATTCTAAGCCTCTTGAGGGAGGATGACGAAAACAATACCACAATCTACAGTATGCTTTTGAACAAACCCCGCTGATGAGGTACAGGCATTGTTTCAATCCCTAAACACTGGAGTTATAAGGAAGATAATCCCTCGTCAACCCCTCTGAGCCAAAGAAGTAGGAGTTTTTCTTTTCGAAAATTAAAACCCTTTATCATAACCTGGGGCAGGGTAGTTCTCTCAGTTGATCCAAGTGCATAACAAATGGCACCTAAGAGGTCCTTACAAAAAAAAAAGAAGACAATGATGATTCCGAATAATCATAAGGATAGGAAGTCACTATATCTCAAAAATAAAAACCCAATAAGTCAAAACCTATGAAGGAGACTTACAAAACTGGGGCATCCCGCTGACTGTAATCACAAAAGAAACAGTTCAGGCAAAATTTAGGGATAGCAAAATCAAAAAGAAAAAGGTCACACAAACCCTCAACAAAAACAAAAAAGGACTGCCTATTCAGAATAAATCATCAATATCTGAATCATCACTGGTATATCAAAGCAAAGACTCAAACAAGGTCTAGCGCATGATCGACTGAGCTTAGGATTGAAGAACATCACGAAGAGCGGGTGGGTACAAATAATTTGAGCCTCTATCCTTTGTTTCTTAAACCGTGAACCAGGCCACGTTATAACCCTTAAAAGTCCTAGCTGAAGCATAGGTTAGTTCGAAAGCATACTGTTACAAAGGTATCCTGATTCCTTAAGGCCTACGGTAAATACGGAGTTGACATCACAGTTTGCAAAGTTCACTTGTTTTTACTAAAAAAAAATATATTTTCAAAATCTTCAAGACAGACATAAGCTTTGCATTTTTGATATAACATTGTTTGCCTATGACCATCTGTTTGAACAGCAGGGAAATTTGCACGATGAATACCTAGTGAACAAAAGCACTTCCAATCAAGAGGCAGGCGTGATTATTGTCCATCATCCGGGGCAATTCAGTCAAGATTCGGAGAATCTCTCAAAATGCCAAGATAACCAGGGGAAAATCTCCGCCTGAGTCACTTGGGGAATTCCAACAACGAATCTTGCCTGATCAAACATCTTCTGATGGCATGGCAAAGCACTTCTAACAGGGGCAACTCCCTACATCCTGAGAGCATGGATATAGTCAAAAAAATACTACGCATAATCAAAGACCCGCTAGGTTGACGTACCTAGGCAAAAATAAGGGCTTCCCGGCGAACCAAAAGGGTTCGGGTAAAATAAGGGATGAAAATGCAAAATCTGTACACCCGGCAAGTCGAAAACCTGAAAAGGCGGCTTGGGCAAAAATGGGTATCCCGGTGGACTGAAAACCCGAAAGGGCGGTCCAGGCAAAAGATAGGGATCAAAGTGTACGACTATGTCCTGTAATCTCGTCACTTGCCTGCCAAAAGAAGATTTGTCAATCGACAGTCATCAAACACCTTCACAGGTACCTTCTTCTCCATCAGAAACAGGGGCAATAATGAGTTGTCTAAAGCAATCTAGTCTCTCTGTCCACCAAGGTACCAAGGTAAGTTCGGCTGAAGAACGCAACCAAGATATCTTAACTCCCCAGAGAGTGAGCCAGCAAGTCAACATACTCTCCCCAAGCAAGGTTGTACTGTCAACCTCAAAGAAGTTTGGGTATCCTCCAGCAGATCTCAACATTCCCCAGCACAATATACGAATATTCCTAACAAGCATCCCCGGCAGTCTGGATCTAAGATTGTTCCCCGGCGATATACAGACATTCAGTGAAGAAAATTCCCCAATATATTTCAAAATTTCCCCAGGAGAGTCCAATCAAGATTTCCCCAGGAAAGGTTGAATCCATCTCCCCAGCAGGAAGCTTATCCCCAGTAGATTCTGGAAGCTTCCCCCTCTGCAGAGCACGAACGCGTCCCCGGCTTTATTCAAAGTTTATTTCCCTACCAGGATATAACTGGGTTATCCTCAGCCAAAAAACCACGAGAAGATCGTCCTCGGCGAAGTCTTCTTATCCCCAGCGAAGTCTATTAACACTTCCAACATCAACGGTATCCCCAGCGGAGTTACCATCAACATCTCAACAGAATACCTCTCTCCCCACAGAGTACTGTTCCCCAGCAAGGTAGCTAGAGTAGTTACTCCCCGCAGAGTAATCCATTCGTCAAGTGTATCCCCCAACGGAGTTATCTTCTCCTACCGGTATTCTTGCAACTATCATCCCCAGCGGAAACAACGAAGCACTATGCTCCAACATCAGCCCCGGATGTGACTTCCCGGCACCCGTCAAGGATTTACTTTCCTAGACAAAAACATACATTCATAAACATCGCACTTCCATACGTTGTAGCAGGCATATATGCATCATGAACATACAATCTCATTTATGTTGAGAACATCATTGCTTGATCCGTATCATGCATTGCATATGACTGACCTTTACCTTGCAGGAAAGATCCAGTTAAGTTCTCAGCTATGTCCAAGGCCTTCTCTGGTTCAGTCAGATCGACCCTAAGATCTCCCTGATTCTTATCCAGTTGAAGTTATTCCAAGACCTTGCTTGGTTCAGTTAAATCGACCCTAAGATTTTTCTGATTCTTATCCAGTCAAAGGCCTTCTTTGGTTCAGTCAGATCGACCCTAAGATCTCTCGGATTCTTATCCAGTTGAAGTTATTCCAAGACCTTGCTTGGTTCAGTTAAATCGACCCTAAGATTTTTCTGATTCTTATCCAGTCAAAGGCCTTCTCTGGTTCAGTCAGATCGACCCTAAGATCTCCCTGATTCTTATCCAGTTGAAGTTATTCCAAGACCTTGCTTGGTTCAGTTAAATCGACCCTAAGATTTTTCTGATTCTTATCCAGTCAAAGGCCTTCTCTGGTTCAGTCAGATCGACCCTAAGATCTCCCTGATTCTTATCCAGTTGAAGTTATTCCAAGACCTTGCTTGGTTCAGTTAAATCGACCCTAAGATTTTTCTGATTCTTATCCAGTCAAAGGCCTTCTCTGGTTCAGTCAGATCGACCCTAAGATCTCCCTGATTCTTATCCAGTTGAAGTTATTCCAAGACCTTGCTTGGTTCAGTTAAATCGACCCTAAGATTTTTCTGATTCTTATCCAGTCAAAGGCCTTCTCTGGTTCAGTCAGATCGACCCTAAGATCTCCCTGATTCTTATCCAGTTGAAGTTATTCCAAGACCTTGCTTGGTTCAGTTAAATCGACCCTAAGATTTTTCTGATTCTTATCCAATCAAAGGCCTTCTCTGGTTCAGTCAGATCGACCCTAAGATCTCCCTGATTCTTATCCAGTTGAAGTTATTCCAAGACCTTGCTTGGTTCAGTTAAATCGACCCTAAGATTTTTCTGATTCTTATCCAGTCAAAGGCCTTCTCTGGTTCAGTCAGATCGACCCTAAGATCTCCCTGATTCTTATTCCAGTTGAAGATTCCAAGACCTTGCCTGGTTCAGTTAAATCGACCCAAAGATTTTTCTAATTCTTATCCAGTCAAAGGCCTTCTCTAGTCAAGTTAAATCGATTCCTAAAGATTTTTCTAAAGAAGACTCAGTAGAAGACATCCAAGATTCTCTCATCGTTACTGTTGAGGTAGTAATCGCCCCAGGTTCTCTCATCGTTACTGTTGAGGTAGTAATCGCCCCAGATTCTCTCATCGTTACTGTTGAGGTAGTAATCGCCCCAGGTTCTCTCATCGTTACTGTTGAGGTAGTAATCGCCCAAGGTTCTCTCATCGTTACTGTTGAGGTAGTAATTGCCCCAGATTCTCTCATCGTTACTGTTGCGGTAGTAATCGCCCCAAATTCTCTCATCGTTACTGTTGAGGTAGTAATCACCCCAGGTTCTCTCATCGTTACTGTTGAGGTAGTAATTGTCCAAGGTTCTCTCACCGTCCCGTTGAGGTAGTAACCATCCCTGATTCACTCATCACCGTTTGAGGCTCTAGACCCGATTCCTGTAACCAACCAGGGTGCGTCTATATAAAGAGTTTAAAGACCAACTCATGTAACAGGTCAGGTAATCATCTTTCTTTTTTTAGGTACGCAAGTTCTTGCTAAGGAATCTCTTATGTGATCGACACCCAGATGGCATCTGTAAGCCCATCCACCTATTCATCACCTCTCAGCATGGCATCTATAAGCCCATCTTCCTATCCATCAATCTCCAAATGGAATCTGTAAGCCCATTCCCACCATCACACTACTATGTGAGCGCAAATTTCTGGGCACTCTAGTGTTCAATCATCTTCCACCTTCGGACTACGAAAGGAACGCCAGCCAATCTACATCCTCAGGTCTAAGAAGATTGAACAGGGGCAACTGTTGTACCCCAAAATTTTCCCTCCCATTTTCTTCAAAGATTTGCCAAGAGCATGCTTCAAAATCTCCCCAAGGGTTGCACAGTCCAATGGCCTCCTAACAGTCAAAGATTAGGGTTTTGGTTCTGGCAAAGAAGTTGAAGTTTCCAAGGGTCCAAACTAGTCCCACATGCCCCATAAACATTGTCAAGCATCCTTATGCCAAGTTTCAAGACTTACAGCATAAAATTGCACAGTCAAAAACCCTAATTGCCCTACAGTCAACTGCAGGGGCAAAATGGTCATTTGACAGTCAAAAGTCCAAAATTTTGGTCAACATCTTATTTTGAAGCCACAAACATCATTTGATCAATTCTTGATCATGATTCTCAAGGCATGGCTCAAAAAGTCTCAAGATGCAAAAGTTTCTATATTTGGACAGTTGAAAAAGTCAACTGTAACTTGACCAAGGCATAACTTCCACATGGTTTATCAGAAAAATTCCATTCAAAGCTCATTTTGAAGAGAATGACATTTCCTACAACTCCTCTTCACACTTCAAGTCCAAGAAATGCTCTCACAAAAAGTTATCAATCTCAACATTATAGGTCATTTTCAAAAGTCAACAAAAAGGCACTTTAAGTCAAAGACCATAACTTGAGATTTGTAAATCAAAATGACATGGGACCAAAGGCATTGGTTATAGGACTTCAAGACCTTTCCAAAATGTCCAAGAACATGATCAAAGCTTAAAACTTGAACAAGATATGCCTTGTGGAAGTTGGGAAATTTTGGGGAATTTTGAAAAGTCAACTTTGCTTCAAATGCCTCAAAATTGCTAATGGGCCACAATTTCTTCCAAGAATCATCACCCAAAAGCTATGCACGACCCATTGATCCAAAGGGGAGTTATTTTCTTATTTTTAATTTATTAATTGAATTTTTAAATCTATTAATTCATTTAATTAAAATTAAATATGAGAAAAATACAAAATGATGCATTTTTAATCTTTTTGATGCAGCAAATCCAGCTAAGACAAGGTGGCAATTCGTTTCATGTCCAAAAAAGGCAAATCTTCCATGATTCGCATGTTCTTCATGACAAAAAGATTGAAAAAATCAAGGAAGATCACAAATATTGAAAGGCATTAAAACTTGGATGTTGGGCTTGTTTTGTTGACCTAAAACATTCACATACATATACACAATGCAACCCTAATCACAAAAACAAGCATGCTGCGCTAGAACCTGAAAACAAAACTTGCACTTTTTCTTAAAAACCTCAAAACTGTTTTGGCATCTAGAAGGCGTTTCAAGGCGTAAAAAGTATCTCAAAAGCTTGCTGGGACTTTCCTGAACATAACCCAATACCTTTCCAAGCCCCATACATCAGGAATCGGTATAACCAAATCAAACTTTTCTTGAAATATTGAACAATCGTGTTTTGATTTCCAGGCTCTGATCATGCATTTTCATTATTATTTTACACTAATATGGACTCACTGAAGCTAATGGTGCCGTTGAATTGAATTTATATCGCCTGTATCCAAAGATGCCATTGACGTTTTCTAGGTTTTCATAAGCTTGAAATTGGGGATTTTTTCATATGGAAAAATTAGGCAGCGAGACCTACACCATTGAAATCGTGACATTCTGAAGGACAAAATCCATACCTCGCGCTCAATTTATGATGAGCCATATTCTAATCGCTATTATTGTGTGTTGTAGTTAGTGGGGGTTTAAAACCCCCGCTATTTGATCTTAGTTGCAGGTACAAAACGGAGAAGAAGCACGCGTGGCTTGGCATCATTGGACTATTCAAAATTGGCGCGTGATTTTGTGGTTCAGATTATTAACTTTTGTCTTTTCTTATAATGCTCATGTTCCATATAGTTAACAAACAAACGCATTTGGCTGGGTGGAAAGTGAGGTGTCCTTCAAGCATTGGGACCTGGGTTCGATTCCCAGGTCCCCCATATTCTTCAATATTTTTGTTCATAATACGTTCAGGTACAATTCTTTGCCTAGGAACCACCATACAACTCCATCTCTTGGCACGCCACATGCCCCTGAAGATTAATCCAATGGCCATCATGTGAAGTCCACCATGGACACCAGCCAACACCTCCACACACAAGCCAGAAAAGTCAAAAGGGCCTCCTTCAAATGGGCTCAATTGCTGCAAATTCATCTCCTCCATTGGGTCAACACCCCCATCTGTTTGCATTTTCTTTCTCTCTTTTTATTCTTTTCTTTCATTTATTTTATTTATGATAATTGTTTTATTTAATTCATAAAATTAATTTTATAACACAAAAAAAAAACCAGAAAAAATCATAAAACAAAAAAAATGTTTTTACTAATATTAATTTCCATTAATTTTGTAAATAAATTTAATGACCAATTTAGTTCTAATTTTAGATTTAATTTTAATGTTTTTCTTTAATAAACTAAAAAATGTAGAAATTAGGGTTTTAATTCTTTTATTCTTTTTCTTAATAAATAACCTTTTTCATCATTATTAATTATTAATTATCTTGTAAATAAATATGCAATTAATTAATTAGGTTAAATTAGGTCAAACTTAAACATTTTTTTAATAAATTAAAAACAATTTAGAATTAGGGTTTTATTTAACTTTTAAATTTCAATTAATTCTCTTTAATTTCATAAATACAAAAATATCAAAAAAATAAGTTCTTTCCTTTATTTAATTTAATTAAATTTAATAATTTCAAATTCAATTCCTTAAAGGGTCCAACGCCCTCGCATTCGATTATAATTCCTTTTCGCGCATTTATTTTTATTTCTTTTTGTGATATAATGTATTTGCCCCAAAGCTTTGTAATAGATAATTAGGACATTTATTTTCCGCATTTTATTTATTTATTCAAATCGGGTCTTGGTTTAATTTGGCGATGTAGACCCGCGCCTTGTAATAGCGTAGGACCTTTATGTTTCCGCACTTTAAATTCCGCACCCTTAACTGTTAACTATCACATGAAAGAATGTATGCTTAAATAAAATCAAAGCGTAGAACACCCGATGCATGACAAGACAAATATAAACTGAAAATGACACACGAATCACACACCACCCCTAGGGTACGCCTCACTGTTGCCTTGCCCCTCGAAACGTGGTCGTCGAGTAGAGGACGTTTTAGTAAGTCCTCGTGTCCATGAACATGGCATGAGGGTAGCTTATAAGGTGTCTTCCTATTGCTCTGGTGACCACACTGTCCCTAAACTCGAATTGACCCGAACACCTCCAACGGTGGTGCTACCTACCTCTCAATGGTGGGATGGCACTACCTTAAGGACATTTACACAGACTAATTCCTTAGGGTAGGTAGATGACTCGTAGATACTTGCTCTATTCAAAAAACAAATCAAAAACTCTTTTCACACCGGCACTTTTCAAAAAGCTTTCAAAACAATTTTTCAAACACTCTTGAGGACTGATACAAGAGTCGAACTGAAATTTTAAACGAAACTTTTTTCAAACCCACTCACCTTGAAAAGCAAACAAACATTTTCAAAACAAAAATGAGCAAGTATCTAAGAGCCCATGGATAACCATGGATAGAAAGGGTGCTAACACCTTCCCTTTCTATAAATCTACCTCCCAAACCGAGAACTAATCTCAATAAGGAATTTTTCTGAGCTTTTGTCCTTTCCATGTTGGAGAAAATAAAAGACGGTGGCGACTCTTGCTTCCGCGACATTTCACGAACCAGCGTTAAACAGTCAGTTCCAGATCCACCGATCACATATGGAAGGGAAAATATTTGGGTACAACATGAGGCAACATCTGAACGGGTCATTTTAGATCTTTCGGGGCTAGAGGACAACAACTAACAAACCCTATACTTCATGATCGTTTACCGAAGGCAACCGGAGTGGAGTAAACCCTAGGAGTGAGCATGTGCGAGTGTAATTTTAAGTTAGTTTATCTTTGCACATTTAGGGTTTTCTACCATATTAATTTTCAGTTAGTCTTTCCTTACAATCCAATTAACATATATCTAAGCAGTTTATAGTTTGTGGAAATTAAAGGGAGAAAGTTAAAGTCCTAGTTGTGATACGGTGGCAGAACCAGACTGGTTTTAGGAAAATGTTGGTTTGCGTTTTGCGTTTGTGTTTGCAAAATGTCGCGGTAAGCAAGAGTCGCCACCGACTTTTATTTTATCCAACTGGAAAGGACAAAAGCACAGAAAAATTCCTTTTTCGAGATTTTGAGTACGGGGGGTAGATTATAGAAAGGGAAGGTATTAGCACCCTTCCTATCCGTGGTTTTCCACGGGCTCTTAGGTACTTACTCATCTTTTAAAAATTGGTTGTGTGTGTTTGTTTTGAAAAGTTTTGTTTTACTTCGTTTTAACCCTAGCTTCTGTCTTCAAGAGTGTTACGAAGTGTTTTTGAAAAGTTTTTGTTTTACTTCGATTTAACCCTTGCTTCTGTCTTCAAGAGTGTTACGAAGTGTTTTTGAAAAGTTTTTGTTTTACTTCGATTTAACCCTTGCTTCTGTCTTCAAGAGTGTTACGAAGTCGTTTTAAAAACTTTGTTTGAAAAGAGTGTAAGTGTGGAAAAGTTTGATTTTGAGCAAGTACCTACTAGCATCTGCCTACTCGAAAAAAGAATTGTTTTGTTCTTGTTTCCTTTAGACAACGCTATCCCACTATTAGTGAGTAGGTAGCACCGTCGTTGGAGTTGTAAGGGTCAATTTGAAAGGGACGTACGATCACTAAAGCAATGTTAGGACGTTTTAGTAATAACCCTATTGTCTTAAGATTATATTCGAGGCAACATTTCCGAGGCAACCTTTCCGAGGCAACATTTCTGAGGCAACATTTACGAACGGGACATTTGATCTTTGCTTAGACAAGAGGGCAACCACTAAGACACCATATACTTAATGATCGTTTACCGAAGGCAACCGAAGTGAGAGTATACCCTAGGAGTGCGCATGTGCGAGTGATTTGATTTCAGTTATTATCTTTGCACATTTAGGGTTTGCTAACCATTTTAATAATTATCATACATTCTTGTCATGCAATCCTATTATCATACATCTAACAGTTAATATTGGCGAAAATTAAAATGCGAGAAGTAAAACTACGCTATTACAAGGCTTAGGGGAAGGGGATTACTTACATAGCCAAAAATCCGTAAAACGATAAATAAAAGAAAAATCCTAATTAAACTATTACATACCATGAGCAGTTACATTAATATCGTAAAAAATAATAAATGCGCGTGATAAATCGAGAACGAGAAAAAAAATTAGGGTTTTGACCCCGTCTAAACCTAATTGAAAGAAAAATCGTTTTTTTTTTGTTGTTTTGATTATTTTTGAGAAAAATAAGGTTTTAATTAAATAAATACAAACTTAATTACTAATTAATTTAAATTTGAGAAAAGTAATTAATTTTGACCTATTTTTGTATTTTGTGATTTTTAAGAAAAGAAAATAGAAATTAAATTAAACAAAAAAACCTAATTTTCTAATTGATTTTAATTTATTTACAAAAGAATTAAAGTTACCTTAAAATTTAATTAAACTAATTAAATTATTTTTTTTTAAAAATAAAATAAAATCTAAATCTAATTTGATGAAAATTGATTTTATGAATTTTGTCAAAAAAGAATTAACTTTGGTGTTAGAAAATGATTTAAACAAAAATAAACAAATAAAAGAAAATATAAAAAGGATAAAGAAAAAGGGCCTGGTATCAGCGGCTCTGATCAGAAGATGATGATCTAGAAGATGATGGTGATCAGAGGATGGTGGTCCAAAAGATAATGGCCTGCACGTGCTGAATCTGGTTCTGATTAGGATCCAGAATATAATGCATGGGATCTGATCCTGTCCAATGGGTCTGAAAGATGATGCACCGAATCTGCTGCTGGACGATGGATCCAGAAGGTGGTGACCTTTAGAAGATGCACGTGTTGACTCTGGCGAAAACGAAGGAAAATATACCAAAAGCTTATGCCTGGGGTCGAACCCAGAACACTGAACCTCTGATTTCCTTCTTTTGACCAACTGCGCTAGATGTTAGTTCATTAATATAACAGAAACAACAATGTATCAGATCTACAGGTTTCTGGCCAGAATAACGCGCCAGAATTTAAACCGGCCAGTAGAGTCATGACACACCATCGTCTTCCTCCTAGATTTGTCGTTTAAAACTCTAAACCTTTACCTACAGACATGTCGCTGTAGCTACATCCCTGTGCATGTCAGAAATCATATACAAACGATATAAATAAAATTCAGGACCATGGATCAGCTGGGTTTGACCCGATGATTACAATGGTCTTTTCCCCTAGGGCCAATTGTTCCTGTATAAGAAAACCCTAAAACGAACCAAGAAAACCTAACAATGGTGGATCTCTGTATGGTTAGCGAAAATGTAATTAATTATGACCAATAGCTTGCAAATGTTTCACTGAACAAGAACATATGAAGAATTCATGCTATAAGTGCCAGAATCATGATATTGAATTTCAAGAAAGTGGCGAAGTCGTGAGTCACTTACAGTGGGTTTTCGTGCACGAAATTTCTTGCTAGGGATTGGGATGGATTCCTTGAGTGCCCAACAAGTGAAAGGAATGCTTGGAATGGTGTAAATCGTCCTCTAACCTGCAATTTGATTCAACACTTTTTGGTGATTTTTGCAAGTTTCTTCTCAGCTTCTCACGCCTCTAACCTCCTCCTTTTGGTCTGAATTTGTCCAATATATATCATTGAGTGAATTAGGTTTACAAATATGTATCCAATCTTTCTCAATTATGGTCTTTGATCATGATTTGATTCTTATGAAGATCTTTCCAAAATAAGCCAAAAATCAATCTTTTCATGCACAAACATGCCTTGCACGATTTGATTCTGTTGCTAGATGTATAAGGGACCTGAAATATGCATAAAATCTTAATGCTTAAATGATTTTGATATTTCCATGATTTATTTTGATTTAATTTGATTTAATTGAAATAAAAAATCAAAATAAATGGAAAAAATAAAATAAGGGCAAGTGGGAAGGATCATGGGTTGTGGACCATGTTACAAACTCAAAACAAGTACAAAAAGTTGGGCCCATTTGACAAAAATTGCAATTTGAGGCATATTTCACTTTTGGCAATTTTGCAAAAAGGTCAACTTCACCAATGCATAACTTCTTCAATTTTGACTCTATGAAGGTGTTCTTGGACTTTTTAGAAAGCTTGAGATGTCCTCTAAGCAAAAAATTTTGTCTTATCTCAATTTAGTCTTCCATGTTCATGTAAGAAGCTTTGACAAAAAGGGTGTTTTTGTTGACTTTTCAAAGTGACCTATAATGTCAAAATTCATAACTTCTTGTGAGTGCATATTTTGAACTTGGGAGATGAAGATGAATTGTAGGGCATTGCATCCTATTAAAAATGAGAAATGTATGGGTCATTTCTAATAAAGTATGAGAAAGTTATGCTTGGTCAAAGTTGAGTTGACTCTTCCTGCAAAACCCTAATTTGAGGTAGACTGCCTTAGGAGAGGGTTTGTCTGGTCAACCCTTGGACTTCCTTGAGCAATTTGAGGACCTCACTTGAAATGTTTTGAGGAATATGGGAGGGCAAATTTTTGGGTACAACAGCTGCCCCTGTTCAATCTTCTTAAACCTGAGGATGTAGATTGGCTTGCTTGCCTTTCGTGATCCGAAGGTGGAAGATGATTGAACACTAGAGTCCCCTGGAATTTGCACTCGCATGAAGTGGTACTTATCTTGTGATGTCTGGAATGGGCTTATAGATTCCATTTGGAGATTGATGATGGAAGATGGGCTTAAAGATGCCATCCGAAGGAGTGTCGATTGCCTAAGAGATTCCTTAGCTAGAGCCTGTATACCTGTTGTTGAGGAGGACTTCGATGGGGAATGTTGGTCTCTGTCTTGAAAAAAAAGTTGAATTTTAGGAGCTTCAGTCGTCCGTTATTCTACTGGGAAATCGTCTCTTAGTCGAAGAGGTGAAAGTGAACTACTATCTGGTCGTGATCCAGGCTTCATAGTGATAAGATCGATTGCTATCTGGTCGTAATCCAGGCTTTAAAATGAGTTACTGAGGGGATGAGATTGAACTTGCTATCCGATTGTAATCCAGGCTTCGCAATTTCTCAATTCTTATCTGGTTGTAATTTAGGCTTCAAAAGGAATTAAGTTGTTATCCAGTCGCATCCGGGCTTCAACTTGAATTTAGGGCATACTAATATCCGGTCGACTCCGGGCTTCTTAGTAATTGTCCAGGTAAACTGCTATTTGGTCTAAATCCAAGCTTTGCAGTGTCTTGTACTATTATCTGGTCGTAATCCAGGCTTCAGTCCTTTACCGCTATCTGGTCGTAGTCCAGGCTTCACGATGTTTTATACCATTATTCGGTCGAATCCAGGCTTCATGGTGTTCTGTACTGCTATCTGGTCGTAATCCAGGCTTCATAATACCTTACTTATTATCTGGTCGTAATCCAGGCTTCAGAAGAAATCAAGTGGTTATCTGGTCGCCTCCGGGCTTCCCTTTGATTTTTAGGCCTACTAATATCCGGTCGACTCCGGGCTTCAGAGTAATTGGCCAGATAAACTGCTATTTGGTCGAAATCCAAGCTTCACAATGTCCCTCACTGTTATCTGGTCGTAATCCAGGCTTCAATGTCTTTTACCGCTATCTGGTTGTAATCCAGGCTTCACGATGTCTTATACCATTATCTGGTCGAATCTAGGCTTCATGGTGTTCGGAGAAATCAAGATATTATCCGGTCGAATCCGGGCTTCATAACTTGTATTAAAGATATACCACTATCTGGTCGTAATCCAGGCTTCATGGTGTCTTTGGCTGCTATCTGGTCGTAATCCAGGCTTCACAGAAACTTATATTGCTATTTGGTCGTAATCCAGGCTTCACAATAACTTGCTGAGCTGTTATCCGGTCATAATCCGGGCTTCACGGCTTGTGTTTATGATATACCAATATCTGATCAAATCCAGGATTCATGATGTCTCGCAATGCTATTTGGTCGTAATCCAGGCTTCACAGTAGCTTGTATTGCTATCTGGTCGTAATCCAGGCTTCATAATAACTTGCTGGGGATTAAACTATTATTTGGTCGAATCTGGGCTTCATAGCTTTAAGATAAACCACTATCTGGTCGATTCCAGGCTTTGCGGTGTTTGAAACCGTTATCCGATCGTTCTTCGGGCTTCACAATATGATGTAGAAATCAAGATATTATTTGGTCGAATCCGGCCTTCATAGCTTGAATTTTGTGAGAATTTGATCGTATCTTTTCCTGAAATGTAAAGAGTTAGTCGTATGTAATGCATGACATGTATCGAGCAATGATGTTCTCAAAATAAATGAGATTGTGATGTATGATGCGTATGCACATGTCATGATGTATGGATATGCAATGGTTTTATGATATTCTCTAACTGGGGAAAATAAATCCCGGACTGTTGCTGGAGAGTACAAGGAGTTGAATTCTTCATTCTCGCTGGGGATAACGATCGAAGATGATTTGAGAATAACTTGGCAGGAGAATAATTCTGCTGGAGAATAAACTGGCGTGAGAATGACTCTGTGGGGAAGAGATACTCAGTCAGAAGATCCGATGATTTGGAGAAATAACCTCGGCTGGGGATGAATTACCGTTGCTGGCGATGATGAACTCTGTCAGGGATAAAGTTTCTGTTTGTGGAAGAAATAAGCTCCACTGGGGATAGTCTTCCATTGTTGGTGATAGATGAACTCTGCTTGGGGAGAATTGACACCACTGTTTTTAGATACCCTTTACTCCGCGGGGAGTGTATGTACTTTTAGTCATGTTCTCGAGCTGGGTCTATCCCTGTACCTGGTGAATAAAGCAACTGTAAAGCTTGGACACTTCTTGTTTGCCTCTGTTCTTGGAATTACGAGTAATAGTCTTTTGTTTCGCATGTAAATTTTTATGAGCAACAATTATTGTCAAATGCATATATCAAAATGAACCATTGGACGTTCTTGCAAAACAAAACAGAAAAAGAAAAACAATTTTGAAATTATTGTAAAAATGAATTGTATTAATTTTGAAGTTGGCCTGTAAATAGGCGTTTTTGTACAAGAGGCTGACGTCCTAGTAAGAGAACGCTGCCGAAAGATAGAAATTATACAATTTATGAAAAACAAAGAAAAACATCTATGTGAACAATCCCACTGGGTTCCAACTCTGCTATTGCCCTTATATCTTCGAGCGTCTCATCACTCTGCTACTTGGTTGAAGGTAGATCAAATTGATTAGCGTCGTCCGAGCTTGATAGTCGATACCGAAGTCTGGTTGCAAGATGATCCAATGAGACATAGTGTTACACTTTAATCCCTAATTTTTGCCTGGACCACCCTTTCGGGTTTTCAGTCCACCTGGATACCCTTTTTTGCCTAAGCCGCCTTTTCAGGTTTTCGACTTGCCGAGTGTACAGATTTTTCATTTTCATCCCTTACTTTTGCCCGAACCCTTTTGGTTCTCCGGGAATCCCTTATTTTTGCCTAGGCCAGTCAACCTAGCGAGTTTTTGATTATGCATAGTATTTTTTCACTATGTCTGCGTTGACGGGGTGAGAAGGTTGTCACCATCCATGGTGGTTAGAATCATAGCTCCTCATGAGAAAATGTTCTTAACCACAAATGGCCCTTTGTACGTGGGGGTCCATTTGCCCCTGGGATCACCTTGCAGCAGTATGATGCGTTTGATCACCAAATCCCCGACTTGATATTCTTGTCGTCTAACTTTCTTGTTAAATTCCTTGATCATTCGTTTTTGATACGTCTGACCATGACAAATAGCAGTAAGTCTCTTCTCATCGATTAAATTCAGCTGATCAAGTCGGGTCTGGATCCAGTCGTCCTCGCTCAAACTTGCATCCTTCATAATCCGAAGAGAGGGTATCTGGACCTCAATGGGTAAGACTGCTTCCATGCCATACACCAAAGAGTAGGGTGTTTCCCCTGTTGACATCCGCGCTGAGGTACGGTATCCATGAAGAGCGAATTGTAACATCTCATGCCAATCTTTGTATGTCACCGTTATCTTCTGCACAATCTTCTTGATGTTCTTATTAGCCGCTTCAACAACCCCATTCATCTTCGACCAGTAGGGAGAAAAGTTGTGATGTTGTATTTTGAACTACTTGCAGAGCTCAGTGATCATTGTATTGTTGAGATTTGTACCATTGTCCGTAATGATCCTCTCTGGTACACCATATAGACAAATCAAATTGTGTCGGATGAATCGCGCCAAGACATTCTTGGTTACTGTAGCAAAGGAAGCTGCCTCAACCCACTTTGTGAAATAATCAATGGCTACCAGAATGAAATGATGTCCGTTAGACGCAGTAGGTCTGATCTCACCAATCATATCGATGCCCCACATTGCAAAAGGTCAAGGAGCTGTCAAGACATTCAGAGGAACTGGAGGTATATGCACCTTATCAGCATAGACTTGGCACTTATGATAGGTCCGAGAATGTTGATAACAATCGGCTTCCATGGTGGACCAATAATATCCTTCCCGAAGGATTTTCTTTGCCATGGTATGTCCACTGGAATGAGTTTCGAAAGTACCTTCATGTAATTTTTCCATAATCCTTTCTGCATCGCTTTTATCCACACATCGCAGTAAGGTTGAATCATGGTTACGCTTGTAGAGGATACCATTACTGATGAAGAACTTCGCAGCGAATCTCCTCAGAAACTTCTTATCATTAACAGATGCACCCGCGGGGTACTCTTGAGCCTCCAGATACCTCTTTACCTCGTGAAACCAGGGTTTATCTTCTACCTCTTCGGTCTCGATATCACAGCAATGTGCGGGTTCGTCCAACCTCTCAATGGTAATCTGGGGAGCTTCATTGTCCTACCTGACTTTGAACATAGAAGACATGGTAGCAAGCGCGTCCGCCAGCTGATTCTCCTCTCTTGGGAAGTGTTTAAAGGTAATCTCCTCAAAGTGCGGAAGCAACATCAGTACATACTCCTTGTAAGGAATAAGATTTGGGTGTTTTGTATCCCACTCTCCTTTGATCTGACTCATCACTAGAGCGGAATCTCTGAATACACTCAAGAATTTAATCCTTAGGTCGATAGCTGCTCGAAGGCCCAGGATGCATGCTTCATACTCCGCCATGTTGTTGGTGCAGTTAAAACATAATCGGGCGGTGAATGGAGTATGACAGCCTTCAGGAGATATGATCACAGCACCAACGCCATTACCTAACGCGTTTGAGGCTCCATCAAAATACATAGACCATCGGGATCCTTCCTCAGGTCCTTCACCCGGTCCAGGTTCTTCACAGTCGGTCACCAGCATGATGTTCTCATTCGGGAACTCAAAATTCATGGATTGCTAATCATCCACGGCCTGATGTGCCAAATGATCTGCCAACACACTTCCTTTAATCGCCTTTTGGGTTGTGTATTGGATGTCATACTCAGTTAAGATCATCTGCCATCTCGCTATTCTTCCGGACAAGGCAGGATTTTCAAAGATATACTTGATTGGGTCCATCTTTGATATCAAAAGGGTAGTATGAGTCAGCATATACTGTCTCAGCCGGTGAACTGTCCATGCCAAAGCGCAACAAGTTTTCTCAAGCAGTGAGTATCGAGTCTCACAGTCGGTAAACTTTTTGCTAAGGTAGTAAATAACGTGCTCTTTTCGGCCAGACTCGTCATGCTGCCCCAGCACACACCCCATCGAATTGTCGAGTATTGTCAAGTATAAGATCAAAGGTCTTCCTTCAACTGGAGGCATCAGAATAGGGGGCTCTTGGAGATATTCCTTGATCTTTTCGAAAGCGGCATGAAATTCGTCATTCCATTTTACCACTTGATCCTTCTTCAGCAACTTGAATATTGGCTCGCAAGTAGCAGTCAGATGTGAAATGAATCGGGCAATATAATTCAGACGTCCCAAAAAGCCTCTGACTTCTTTTTCTATGCGGGGAGCTGGCATCTCCTGTATAGCCTTCACCTTTGCAGGATCCACTTGAATACCTTTATCACTAACGACGAAACCCAGCAGCTTACCGGACCTTACCCCGAAGGTGCACTTGTTCGAGTTTAACCTCAGCTTGTACATCTTCAACCTGTCGAACAATTTCTGGAGATGGTCAAGATGTTCTTCTTCAGTCTGGGATCTTGAAATCATGTCGTCAACGTACATCTCAATCTCATGGTGAATCATGTCGTGGAACAAAGCAACCATAGCGCGCTGATACGTTGCCCTAGCATTCTTCAATCCGAACGGCATGGCTTTGTAGCAAAAGGTACCCCACTGTGTAACGAAGGTTGTCTTCTCCATGTCTTCGAGAGCCATCTTAATCTGATTGTAACCCGAAAAACCATCCATAAAGGAGAAGATCTTATGCTGCATGGTGTTGTCGACCAGAACATCAATGTGAGGAAGTGGGAAATCATCTTTGGGGCTCGCTCTATTCAAATCCCTATAGTCCACACACATTCGTACCTTACCATCTTTCTTCGACACCGGAACCACGTTGGCAACCCACTGTGGGTAAGAAGTGACAGCTAGAAAACCAACATCAAACTGTTTCATGACTTCAGCTTTGAATTTCTTAGACATCTCAGGGTGCATACGACGAACCTTTTGCTTTATCAGAGGACATTCTTCTTTGGTTGGCAAGCGGTGAACCATAATATTAGTGTCCAAACCGGGCATATCTTCATAAGACCAAGTGAAGATCTCAACATAATCGCGCAACATCTTTATCAACCATTGCTTGACACTAGGCTCTAGATTCGCACCGATCTTGACCTCTTTCTTGTCTTCCTCTGTACCCAAATTTACTGATTCCACTGGCTTTTCATAGGCTGTATGGCCCTCTCTTCCTGCAGTAATAGTCTACCAAGTTCCCCAAGCACTTCACAATCATCCTCACCTTCGTCCTTGGCTTGGTTGATCGGATTTTCGAAGTCATAACTGGCGGTAGCAGAGTTGTTATCAATGGGATCCAGAGTGGATGTGGATCTGCATTATGATATGTGAGCGTGTGTAAGACAATAGCTGTTTTGATAAAGTGCAAGATAGAAAAGAAAAACAAGGAGCGCAAAATTTTTAATGCAAGAGAACGTCCAATGCTTTATTGATGATATATGAAAATGACAAATAATAAGCCCTCACAAACAAAGCCAAGGTGCCTCGGGCAAGGCACCGGGCCATAAAGTTTCAAATTGTATGTTACAAATCTCAAAAAGTCTATTACTGTGTAATAAAAGAAACGGGCACGAAGTCCTTCGCCGTCCAATTGTTCAATCCACCATCGATAGTCGAGTAAATCCATCTATCGATTACTGATTACTGATGTGCAGGGGAGGTCTTCCAATTCGTGCGCGCCGAACAACCCTTTGAGCCTCTGCAGTAAAGCCCAAACCAAACTTTTCAGTTTTGTGTGTGAAGTCAAGGAGTTGACCCCAATTTGCACACCCACCTTTTTCAATTACAGCCCTGGCATCCTTGAGGGAGGCCATCTTCATCGGAGGTTCTTCAACAGCAACTTCAGTCGACGCCAGAGTCTGGGGGACCTCTTCAAAGTTCTGACATGGGGTTTCGATGAACTCTCCATCCATCTCCATATAGCGAAAGGAATTAAGATGACTTACCATGTACCCCTCCTCACCTTGCACCGTAACAATCTTCCCCTTTACTGGATATTTCAACATATGATGGAGCGTAGAAGTCATTGCCCCAACCTTATGAATCCACGGGCGACCCAGCAAGCAAGAATAAGATGGTCGAATATCCATCACATAGAACGTAGATGCAAAAGTCTGAGAGCCAACTTTAACAGGGACTTCCACCTCCCTGTGCACCATCCTTTTTGACCCGTAAAAGGCCCTAACAATAATATTACTCGACTTCATAACCAAACCTTCACAGTTCAGACAGTCTAATGCTTTCTTGGGTAAAACATTCAATGAGGACCCAATATCCACCAGTACGTGGGCCAGAGTAGTGCCCCTGCACTCGATCGAGACGTGAAGAGCATCATTGTGATTTCTTCCTTTAGCAGTCAGATATGCGTCTGAGAAACCCAACCCATTGTCGGCAGTCAAACTAGCTACACAGTCTTTGAATTGATCAGTGGAAGTTTCCTGCGGCACATGTGCAGTTTTGAGAAAAGCAATTAAAGCCTTTGCATGGGCTTCCAAACACAACAACAAGGATAACATGGAGATTTTTGACGGGGTTTGCCCCAGCAGCTCGACTACGTTGTAGTCACTCTTCTTGATAATCTTCAGAATTTCCTCTATCTCCTTCTTAGAGGTTTCTACAATGATCTTCTTAGGTGCCTCCATCCGGGCAAGCTCACCTGTGATTTCTTTGTCCCGAGTGTCAGATGGCTCGGCGACAGGGGTGATAACTGGAATATGAACTGGGACAGTAGCTGATGTATTGGCAGATGGAATAACAACAGGCTTTTGAACAGTCGGAGGAGAAATCTCGGGAGAAAAGAGTCTTCCACTTCGGGTGACCTTGCTAGCCTCGACAATATTGCTGACATCAGCATCAGCTTCTTCAACCTTCAAATCTTGTTTGACCCTATGATAATACACATCGGCCCCATAGTTCCAAGGGACAACCTTATCCGAAGTGTATGTGATAGGACCAGGAATAATAATGATTAATGGAGCAACTCTTGGAACGGATGTAATCTTAACAGGATTTCTCGAGGAAGCCTTGGAAGGATTGGAGGAAATGGTTATGATGGAAACATCTTTAACAGGAATTAACGGAATCAAAGTCTTCTCGAACATGATCTCTTTGCTATCCAACAGGTGTTGAACACCTGATTTCAATAAATGGCGACCAGTAGGCAGGATCGAACATATGTGGCAACCTTTGCCACAACCCGGAAATAAACTGGCCGACAATAGGTTCTTCTTAACTATCATTAAAGGAGTAGAAACTTCTTCCACGGAGGTCACAAATAAATCATTGTCCATAGCATTTACTCCATGACCATGCTTGGGCATAGGAGCAGTTATGATGTTGGGCTTCTCCGGAGCGTCAAACTCAATTTCTTTAGCTTCAATCAAATCTTGCACCTTATTCCTCAAGGCCCAACAGTTATTTGTATCATGACCTGGGCTATGAGAGTGATAGGCGCATCGGGCGTTCGGGTTATACAACGATGATGTGGTGCTGAGATTCTTCGGGGCTTCCCTCAGAGTTACCAGGTTGGTCTTCAACAATTGCAGTAGAATTTTCGACAAGGTCATATTAAGCCGAGTATACTGTCTCTGCGGTCTCTCCATTCTTTGCTGATTGTTGTGTTGTGAGGCAACGATGGGTCTTGATATTACTACTGCATTTACTGCTTGGCGGCGTTCGGGTCTGTTTTGGCTCCTCGAGCTGTAAACTGAACTAGCTTCTTTTTTACCAGTGAAAGACTTCTTTTTTGCACTTGATGAAGCGCCTTTCTGTATCTTACCAATTCAGATACCAGCTTCTACTCTCTCCCCAGTCAGGATCAATTCAGTAAACCCAGATGACGAACTACCGATCAAATGATTGAAAAATGGACCCGACAATGTCCCAAGAAACATATCAACCAACTCCCTATCAGACAGAGGGGGTTGGACTCTCCCAGCCAGATCTCTCCATTTCTGAGCATAGTCCTTAAAACCTTCACCTGCACCTATAGACATACCCTGAAGCTGAGTATGCATGGGAGCAAGGTCGGCGTTATACTGGTATTGCTTGTAAAAAGCAGCAACAAGGTCCTTCCATTTGAGAACATTAGCTCCTTCCAATTGATAAAACCATTCAAGCTGAGTCCCTGATAGACTATCTTGAAAGAAATGCACCCATAGATTTCTATCAGCAGTGTAAGGTTGGATTTTTCTGACATACGAGCGGAGATGGAGCTTTGGACAGGATACTCCATCGTACTTAGCAAAAATAGGAGCTTTGAATTTATGAAGGATCACCACCCCAGATGCTAATCCCAGATCTCCGAAGTCCAACCCAGGGATCTTCTGAATCTCCATAACACTCAGACGATCTTCAAGTTGTTTGTACCTATCCTCAGCAGGAGGATACTGTTCTTCATCAAAATCAGTGTCATTATCAAAGACTACAGGACTAAGACCCTTTTCTTCCTGTTGATTCTCTCCTTATTTGGATGAATGAGACATATCAGCTTCCTGTCGCAACCTATTCCCAAATATGTGATCCATATTCAGCAGAACCACCTTCTTCTTCTTCTTTTTCTTCTCCTTCAGGATGAGAGTCTTCAAATCCCCTTGCCCTTTATCCAAGTTCAAGAACATCTCTTTGAATTGAGCATTCTGTGCTTGAAGAGCTTTGATGGCTTGATCGGCAGGTATTTTAGAAGACATTCTGTGCTGAAATAAACAACGAAGAAGATGAGAAACCTATAATGATACTGTTGTACCCCAAATTTTGACCTAAGATACCATCTCCCATCTGCATCATTACATTGCAAGCGTTTTGATCTGTAGATTTTTAAAAATTCATAACTTTTTCAGGTCGAGAGCTGTTTATTTTTGAACGCTGAATTTATTAATCGATCAATGATCAAACAATGTTTATTAATTATTTATTATCTTAAATTTAAATAATCGGAATCTATTTTCGGTTATTATATAATTTAAAGATTTATGAATAATGAAATAAACATTTGAAAAGAGGTTTATTAATTGGTCAACAATGATTATTTAATTATTTATCATTCTAAGTTAAATAATTGAAATTCTATTTTTAATTATTATAATTTAGAGAATTATGAATAATGAATTAAATAATTGAAGTTATTAATTGATCAATAATGTTTATTTATTTGTTTATTATTCTGAATTTAAGTAATTGAAATTGATTTTCAGTTATTATACAATTTAAAGAATTATAAACGATAAATAAATAATTGGAAAGAAAAAAAATTAATTGGGAAATAATAGAATTTTATTCACTCTATTCTATTTATTACAATTGTTATTTAAATATTGTATTATTTACAAAATATTTATAATGACAATTACATAAAAAGTTTAAAGTAAAATAAAAACTATTTTTCTAAGATTCTAATTCTTCATCTTCTATCCAATGCTTCTTTGTCTGCTCGTTTAATTTTACCTGCGAAACAATTAAAAGAAAAAGTCAGAAATAAAAAATAATTAAAAGCAGAAAATTATTTTAGTGTTCATCATTAAAAGCAAACGGCTGGAATCAGTTTTTTACCCTTTTTGCAAATCGCGGGATTTCTCCCGGTTCACAAAAAGGGATGGATTTTTATTTTCAAAAATGAATGCACAATTTAAAAACATGCACAAATTCATTTTGTTTTCAAAAACTGCATAATTAAAAATCAATTGCATTTTTAAAAGTCCACAGCATATTTCAAAATCAGCATCATATGCATAATTTCAAACAGCATATGCAATATACACAAACAAAAGCCAACGTAAAATGCAACAACATAGGAAGAAGTCAAAAACTTAGGCTCCCATGCAGTAGACAAAAGAAGTGTGCAGTTTAAAATCAATATGCAAGCATGAAAACATTTCCATTTACATCATTTTCCAGCAGTATTGCTTTTTCAGAACAAATGCATAACATATCATTTTTATGTCAAATTTGCATTGAGGAGAGAGAAGAGAGATAGAAGTATGGTTTTGCAGGTTTTGGTTTAGGCAGGAAGAGATACAAAACAAATCAGCAGTATTGCAGTAAGAGAAAAGAAGCATGAAATAGGAATACAAACAAACTGTTGGAGCAGTTTGGTGCAGAGTATCAAGAAGGATACCAAGATGTACAACCTGTAACGTAAACAAAGGCAAAGCAAGTTGTTATAACAAGCAAAAACCCCTTTCAAAAACAAGAGAGTTCAACCTGCCTAAAGTTTTTCAAATACTCAAAAACTGTAAAACAAAGATACAAAAAAACCATTTCTCCAAGTCTCAAACAAAAAACCAGCAGAACCTACTGTCAAACTAAAAACCATATAACCATTTTCATACCATATGGCCTAAAAAACCATTAACCTGCATGACCATTACCAAAACTTTCCACCTACTGTCAAACAAACACCATAACCAGTTCAAAACCTACTACCTCCAAAACCATCAAATATGGCCTAAACCATATCACAAATATGGCCTAAACCATTAACCTGCATAATACCATCAAACCTGCTACCATAACCATTTTCAAAACCATCACAAATATGGCCTAAACCATTAACCTGCATAATACCACCAAACCTGCTACCATAACCATTTTCAAAACCATCATACCATATGGCCTAAAGACCATAACACCTGTTAAACCAGTAAAACCAAAAGCATGGCCTAAAGTTCAGAAAATCGCAAAACTGTCCAACCAACATCCCAAACCCATCAGGCCTCAGATTGTATCATCATTGGCCAACCAAAAAAACATACAGAAGCATAGCTGAGAAGAGAAAAAAGCATCAACACTGTCAAATCATTTCAACATGTCCAGGCAACGGTAAATAATTCAAGGCATCCAGGCAATAACCCAGCATTCAGAAGCAGTAAAGAAGAAGAGAGAAAGTATTTGAAGGTTACGGTTTAAACAAAGCAAGGTAAAGGCAGAAGAGAAGAAATATTTTGCACAAGCTTGCAGTTTACTCATCATCAAGCAAAGATTAAGAACGAAATACCGGTAGTCCGAAGCAATCGCGCATTCCTCGCTGTCCCGGCCTCCTAGCTCGCCCCTACCTCCCTCCTCCTTCTCCAGGTAGCATTTTCACCCTCTTTGTTTTCTTTCATAATACCTCAATAATCATGTGAAAAAATGAAGTAAGAATCAAAACAGAATCAAAATCACAAACATGCAAATCGTAACAAAAACACCACGAAATAGAAAACGTTATACCGTAAATCCTCGCCCCCTAGCGTCCATTGGAGGGAAGAAGAAAGTGGAGAAGCTGGTGGCCGTGGAAGAGAACGCAGAATCGGGCGTGAGAAAGACGAAAGAAGACGAAGTGAGGATGAACAAGCGCCGTCCATGTGCAACCCTAATCCCTTTTTCCCTAAACCAAATTACGTTTACCCTAAAACAAATTATGAAAATGTATGGGCCTTAACCTTGTTTACCTCCCCTAAGCCCGACGAAACTGCTTATGCACCCCCCCTGTTTTCAGTTTTGACTAGGCCCTTTACACCTTTAGCCCATAATTATTTATCATCCATTTTTTTTCCATATATCTTTTTCTATTTTTTCCTTTAGTTTTTTTCTTTTAGAACTTTATTAGTCTAGATAATTAATAAGTGTAATCAAAATAAGAGATGTATTTAATTAAAACATTTTAATAATTTGATCATTTTATTAAGTTAACTTTAGGACTAATTTAATAATTTTTAGTATTTCTTTTAATTAGATTTAAGTTAATAACCTTTTAAGTTTTAATTTAGTAATTAATAAAATAATGCTTTAATAAAAACTATTAAAAAAAACATATAATAATAAACTTAAAAAACATTTTTACTTCTTTTAATTAATTCACTCGTTTTAGTTAATACTAATACAAAAATATAAAAAAAAATAGAATTTAAGAATTAAAACATTTTCTTTTCATTAATATTAAACAAAAAATCATAAAAATGCACGTTCACACACTTAGTCTTTTATTTAATTGTTATATATCATTATCCGCATAATTTTTCTGTTTAATCATTTCATATTCACATGATTATTCTGTTTACGTCTAAATCCAAGGGAAAAAACGATTAAATTTGTCGACTTCATGTCCTCAAGTCCGATCACGCGAACATTCGCATTTCATTAAAACTTAGGATAATTTTTCCTCAAATATTCAATCTTTTCAAAACTTATACCTTTTAAGCAAAAACTTCGACATTAGGTCGTCGTCTCTTCAAAAACCTGTCCGTACCCCTTTTTCGGCCAAAACAATTTATTTTTTAATCAAACGAACATTTTTAATAAACAGATATTTCAAAAGGTTCCTATAGAGTACTATAGATACATTGGGTGCTAATACCTTCCCACTGTATAACCAACCCCCGAACCATAGATCTCTTTTCAAAACGCCTTGTATTTTTACTTTTTAAAAGTATTATTTTACATTGCATATTTAGGGTTTTATTTCGCTCTTTTCCCTTTTCCCTTGGAAATAATAAAGCGCGGTGGCGACTCTTGCTTTTTGTGAGACGAATTAATCAATAATTCGATCTCCGATTTACCCCGCTACATTTTTTATCGCTACAGAATTGGCGACCCCGCTGGGGAAAGATTGACCTCTTGCTGGTCCATCCCTAAGTGGGTTAAGCATAATTTGTTTTATCTGTTTTGTTATTATTTGATTTGTTGATTATGTGTTTAAATTGGGGGATTTGGGTTTTTTGCAAAGGACGAATCCTATACCCGGATTAAGTAACACTTAAGAATAGGACGGGCGGTACAGTCATGTTAACTTTGAGGGAGTAATCCCGAAGAAGGAGGCATGAGATCCCCCACTCAATGGAAGGCCCTCTTGAACTTAATATTTGTTTACCGAGTAATCGGGAAGACATTATTATTTTCGACCTAGGAGCCCGAGAAGTTGAGGACCGTAGAACCCTAACCTATCTTGGCCTTTTTAGGTGTAGCGCGGAGACTATAACGGAGTAATTCGGAAGTAGTTGTTACGCGATGCTACGCTCGGACGAGTTTCTCTTGAGAATATTGCTAATTATTGAGTAATCAAGACGTTGGTAATATCCGAAGGAGGAATGTAGACTCTGGGAACTCTTAGAACATTGTCTTACAGGTGTGATTGAACCATTAGTACATACCTTGGGGTGGGCTTTACCCTCGACTCCATGCTGAACGTTGAACCTTTGAACCCCATGTTTGCAAACTTGTGTGTAACTGTTGCATTATCATTCATCCATGCATTCATCAACATTTTTGTAAAAAACTTGTTTTTCAAGGAACTTCGGAATGATTTTTGCAGACACCTCAAGTATTATGGAATTTGAAAGGAGAAACACTCGAAGCTTTAGTTTTAAGGAGCCAGAGATTGAAGAACTGAAGAGTTTTATTCCAAAGATCGAGAACCCGACGGATTTTCAGAGAAATATGGGTCCATTATACCTCTCATGAAGCACAAGATGAAGGAAGGCATCCTCAATACGTTGGTTCAATTCTACGATCCTTTGTACCGATGTTTCACCTTTCCGGATTACCAGTTGATGCCCACCTTAGAAGAGTATTCCTACATACTTGGTCTGCCGATCACCGACTGTGTTCCTTTTTCTGGACTAGAAGAGGAGCCCAAATCTCACGAGATAGCGACCATCACCCACTTGAAGAAGTCAGAGATAGAGGAGAACATGACTACAAAAGGGGGAATCCGAGGTTTGTCTGCGCAGTTTTTGTTGAGGAAAGCTCGTCATTTCGCTGAGATAAAAGATACTATTGCCTTTGAAGACGTGTTTGCTTTACTCGCCTATGGTCTATTCTTGTTCCCTAACGTTGATAAGTTTGTGGATATCAACGCCATCAGAATCTTCTTGATTGGAAATCTGGTCCCTACGTTGCTCGGAGATACTTACTACTCCATCCATCTTCGAAACTCTTATCAAGGAGGGATGATTATTTGTTGTGCACCGTTGCTGTATCAGTGGTATGTCTCGCATCTACCTGGGTATGATGTTTTCTGGGATCTCGAGAAGGAGTCGCGTTGGGCGCCAAAGATTATGGCTCTCACTCATTTCGACATTGATTGGTATAATCGAGTTTACTACGACATGAAGATCATCGATAGCTGTGGTGCTTTTCCTAACGTGCCTCTTCTTGGTACGGAAGGTGGAATCAACTATAACCCTATTCTCGCGCGCCGTCAGTTTGGGTACCCGATGAGAGATAAGCCAAACAACATCCATGTGAGTGGTTTCTTTCTACAGGAAGGACAAGATCATCAGGCAACTAAGAGGGAGATCGAAGGAGCTTGGCGCCACATCCATGGGAAAGGGAGAGACATGTTAGGACATAGAGGCGCCGTTTCTTTGGAACCTTACCTACAATGGGTCCGTGCTAGGGCTTGTGCTCTCAAGATGCCCTTTAAACTTGAGAAACCTTTATTCCCTACCGTTGCATCATCATCTGTTGTTATCCCTATCGCGAATATAGGAGAATACCAAGGAAATCTGGCCAGGATGAAGTCCGAGAGAGATGCTTAGAAAGAAAAGTATAATATGTCTGAATTTGAGAATCGAGTCCTGACTCGACAGCTAAAGGAAAAGGAAGATTTGCTCTTTATTCAAGATGGCTGGTTCATTGATCACGATGAGAAGCTTCGTCAAAAGGATGCTTTACTGAAGAAGTATGCTAGTGAGAGGAAGAGAAAGAAGGAAGGTTCGGTAAGCGTTGCTCTTGTTCCTAATCCGCAGAAGGAAATCATTGATCGACTGGTAGCTAAGAAGAAAGAGATGGAAGACTTGTATGAAGAGAAGATCAAGAAGCTCCAGTTACAGTTGGTGTTTGGTCCTTCATCTGATGATTCTGAGTGATCTTTAGCTTTTAGTTTTATTTTATTGATGTCATTTTGTAAAACTCTGTAAAAGGGCTTCATGATCCGAAGTTGTAATTTACTGCTTTTATTATGGACTTCATGTCCCAAAGTTGTAATTTATTGCTTTGTTATGGGCTTCATGTTCCAAAGTTGTAATTTACTGCTTTTATTATTGGGTTGTTATCCCAAAGTGTAATCTTTTGTTTTGTTATTCCAAAATTGTAAGTTGTAATTTGCTGTTTTTGATTAATGGATTGAGTTTTTGTTGTTCCAAATTCCTTTACCATTGATATGTGCAAAATTATCGAAGTTCCTTGAAAAACTATTAAAATGAATCATCATTTGCATCGCACATTATGCATCATTCAACATTTCACTTCACACTTTTCTAGAGTCTTATCCTTGTTTCTTTTTCCACTCCAAAGGTTGTCAAGCTGTCTCATCAATACGACACTCGAGCCAATCGTCAGAGAAAGATGGAGGATCTGGAACAGGAAAATCATGAGCTTCATGGGGAAGTTGCTACCCTTCGTATCGAGATGGAAAAGTTAACTACGTTAGTGGAAAGTTTGGTGGCTGTTCAGAATCAGCCATCAACTACAGTTGCCGAGATTCAGACTTCAACTCCAGTGGTTTCCGAGATTTTCACCATTCCAACATCTGTGACTCAAATCAACTCTCCGCTTCAACATCAGATGCCGAAAGGTTTTCCGTGTGGAATGCCTTACAACTTTGTGCCAGAGGGATATCAGCCTACCGTACAACCTTTGTTTCAACCTGCTTTGTCTCCTCCTCAACCAGAGACAACTGCCATGCCGCCGATAATCCCGTCTGTAACACCTTTTCCGCAACCGATTATGACAACTGTCGCTCCTGTGGTTCATTCCGTGCCATACTTGAATGAACCTACTTATCCTGCCGAGCCTGCTGAAAGTTTGGGTCTTTTTGATAGAATGGAAGAATTTCAAGATCAGTTCCAAGAAATGCAGAAGGAGCTTAGAGCGTTAAAGGGGAAGGATCTGTTTGGGAAGAACACGCATGACCTTTGTTTGGTTCCGAATATCAAGATTCCAGCAAAATTCAAAGTGCCATACTTTGAGAGATACAAGGGTGATTCGTGTCCTAGAAGTCATTTGACTATGTACGTGAGAAATATGTCTACGTATTCCGATGATCATGACTTGTTGATTCATTATTTTCAAGATAGTTTGACGGGTGCTGCTCTAAAGTGGTATATGGGTTTAGACAGTATTCGGATCCGCAACTTCAACAATCTTAGCGAAGCTTTTGTCCACCAGTATAAGTATAACGTTGACATGGCGCCGGACTGGGATTAACTTCGGGCGATGTTGCAAAGAGACAAAGAATCTTTTAAGGAGTACGACCAGAGGTGGCGTGAAATTGTTGCTCAAATCTATCCGCCTCTTGAGGAGAAAGAGATGACTAAGATATTTTTGAAGACTTTAGGTTCCTTTTACTATGAAAGAATGATCGCCAGCGCACCCAGTGACTTCACCGAAATGGTAAGCATGGGCATGCGGTTAGAGGAAGGGATTCGTGAAGGGCGTTTGGTTAAAGAAGGAAGTCCGTCTAGCAGTACTAAGAAGTTTGGAAGTGTTTTCCCGAAAATAAAAGAGCAGGATGTCAGCGCATTGTTCCCAGGGAGACCAAGGAGAGGTTACTCTCACGTTGCGGCAGTCACTCCGGCTGTCCGCCCAGCTTTGATGACCCCAGCTCATCAAACCCCACCAACTCAACAACGGCCATTTCAGCAGCAGCCTCGACAACAGGCTTATCCATTCAACAATCAAAACCGTTCACCAAGAAAACCGCAGTTCGATGCCATTCCTATGACTTATACTGAATTGTTCCCTGCTCTTATCAGAAAGAATCTCATCACGACAAAGCCTCCTCCTGTCGCACCGAACAGTACCTCTCTGTGGTACAAGGCGGATCAGTTTTGTGAATATCATCAAGGGTCGCCGGGGCACAACCTTGAGAACTGTTTTGCTTTGAAGGAGGACGTGCAGAGATTGATTAAGAATGGTATCTTGTCTTTCAAGGATGTTAATCCGAATGTTAGAGATAATCCTTTGCCTCGACATGGGGCAGCTTCAGTGAATATGGTGGAAGGTTGTCCGGGGAAGTTTCGAGTTTTTCAAGTTGAACACATAAGAGAATCGTTGATCAGGTTACACCAGAGTTTGAGAAGACTTGCCTTTGTTAAGCATCAACATGATTATGATGTTTGTGAATTTTGTTCAAGAGAGGTTGATTGTCCTATTGTGAAGGAGGACATTCAGAAGTTGTTAGACCAAAGAGTTATCACTATTACATATGACAGAGATCTGGAGGATGAAGTGAATGCTATCATACCACAATTCAATTTTCCTGAATCAGTAGAGATCGTTTACGACAGTCAGACTGCACCTGTTGATCCTTTGATTATTTACCCACCTGGTCCTGTGCCTTACAACTCAGACCGAGCTGTACCGTATAAGTATAATGCCACAATGATTGAGAATGGGGTAGAAGTCCCTATACCGACAAGGCCATCTTTTGTTAACATTGCTGATGTGAGTAGAGTTACGAGGAGTGGACGTGTCTTTGCAGCAGTACCTTTGAAGAGACCAGAAGTTCAAGTCAGGAGACCCATACCGGCAGAAATTCCAGTGAGAAATGTTGAACCAAGGGTTGAGATAGGCCGATCCAATGAACCTATCCCTCGCCCTGAGGATGATGAGATTCTGAAGCTTATCAAGAGAAGTGAATATAAGATTGTGGACCAACTATTGCAAACACCTTCCAAGATTTCTTTGCTTGCTTTACTGAGAGATTCTGGTGCCCATAGAGAAGCTTTGATGAAGGTCTTGGACCAGGCGTTCGTGGATCATGATGTGACGGTTGACCAATTTGATGGAATTGTGGGAAATATTACTTCGTGTAACAATCTTGGTTTCAGTGATGAAGAACTCCCGGAAGAGGGGAGAAACCATAATATGGCTTTGCATATCTCAGTAAGTTGCAGAAATGATACCTTATCAAGTGTGTTGGTAGATACGGGTTCGTCGTTGAATGTGATGCCCAAGACTACATTATCTCAGCTCTCATATCCAGGTGCTCCCATGAGACCCAGTGGGGTAATCGTTAAAGCGTTTGATGGTTCTAGGAAGACAGTCATTGGTGAAGTGGATCTTCCTATAGTAATTGGTCCCCATACTTTTCAAATCACTTTCCAAGTAATGGATATTCGTGCTGCCTACAGTTGCTTATTGGGTCGTCCATGGATCCATGATGCAGGGGCAGTCACTTCCACGCTCCATCAGAGACTGGAGTTTGTGAGGCATGGGAAGCTAGTGATGATCGGTGGAGAGCAGGCTATGGTGGTAAGCCATTTATCATCCTTCTCTTTTATTGATGCTGACGAGGATGTTGGAACCCAGTTCCAAGGTCTTTTTGTTGCCAAGAGTGAAGTGAAGAAGCAAGGGGCATCCATTTCTTCTTTTGAGGATGCGCGACGAGTGGTGGAAAGTGGTTCGGCCAAAGGATGGGGCCAGGTGTTGACTTTGCCCGAGAACAAATCTGGAGAAGGTCTTGGTTTTCGCCCCGTGTCTGCGAGAGTCAAGCAAGAGGTGGTTGTTCGTCCGATTCAAGAGGTTTTCCGAAGTGCATGTTTTATACATCCTGAGGTGGATGCTATCATAGAAGATGATTCCGAGGAGGATTTGCCCGATTTTGTGACGCCTGGATTGGCTTGCCAAAACTGGATAGCTGTTGATGTTCCTATTGTTATGCACATTTCCGAGTAAAGTTTTGTTTTGTTTTTCTTTGAAAAAATTCGCTCTGCCCAAGGCGAAGAGTATTTTGTGTCGGGCTATGAAAAATAATTCCTTTTGCTCTGCCCAAGGCAAAAGAGAAATGTCTGGGCTCCTTGTTTCAAGTATTTCCCTTCAATGAATAAAAATGTTATTGTGTCCACTACTGTTTTATTTTTCACTTTTTGGGAAATAGTGATGAAAATTAATTAGTAGTAATAGGAAAATATAATAACTTTTTTTTGTTTCATTTGTACAACATTCATATTAATCGATTTCTAAAATAAAGCATACCCATGTGTGCAGATTAATCCATGACTTAACCATCGAAAACAATGATCCTATGCCCTCTCCCAACTTTGAATTCCCTGTGTTCAGAGCCGAAGAAGAGGATAGTGAAGAGATTCCTGTTGAAATTTCCCGTTTGCTTGAGCATGATGAAAAGATCATCCAGCCATTTGAAGAACCTGTAGAGTTAGTCAATTTGGGTGACGAAGAAGATAGAAAGGAAGTCAAAGTCGGAGCACTGCTTATCCCGGAAGTCAAAGAGAAGATGTTGGAGCTTCTCAAAGAGTATGTTGATGTGTTTGCTTGGTCCTACCAAGATATGCCGGGTTTGGACAACGATATTGTGGAGCATCGTTTACCGTTGAGACCTGAATGTCCGCCGATTAAGCAGAAGCTGAGAAGGACTCGTCCCGATATGGCTGACAAGATCAAAGAGGAAGTTCAGAAACAAATTAATGCAGGTTTCCTTGTTACATCGGTCTATCCTCAGTGGTTAGCCAACATAGTGCCTGTTGCTAAGAAAGATGGCAAGGTTCAGATGTGTGTAGACTATCGAGATCTGAATAGAGCTAGTCCGAAGGACGACTTCCCATTACCTCACATTGACGTATTGGTCGACAGTACCGCCAAGTTCAAAGTCTTTTCTTTCATGGATGGTTTCTCTGGTTACAATCAAATCAAGATGGCACCAGAAGATATGGAGAAGACCGCTTTCATTACACCTTGGGGAACTTTTTGTTATCGGGTTATGTCGTTTGGTTTAAGGAATGCTGGTGCGACATACCAAAGGGCCATGACTGCTTTGTTCCATGACATGATGCATAAGGAGATAGAAGTGTATGTGGATGACATGATTGCCAAATCACAGACTGAGGAGGATCACTTGGAGCATTTGTTGAAGTTATTCCAACGCTTGAGAAAGTATAAACTCCGTCTGAATCCCAACAAGTGTACTTTTGGTGTTCGATCTGGAAGACTTTTGGGTTTCATTGTCAGTCAGAAAGGTATTGAGGTAGACCCTGATAAGGTCAAAGCCATTCGGGAGATGCCCGCACCCAAGATGGAAAAACAAGTAAGAGGATTCCTTGGGAGACTGAACTACATTTCTAGGTTTATATCTCATATGACTGCTACCTGTGGGCCGATTTTCAAGCTTCTCCGAAAGAAACAAGGATGTGTGTGGACAGAAGATTGTCAGAGAGCTTTTGATAGCATCAAAGAATATTTACTTGAACCTCCCATTTTGATTCCTCCGGTGGAAGGAAGACCTTTTATTATGTACCTGACTATATTGGAAGATTCCATGGGATGTGTGCTTGGTCAACAAGATGAGACTGGAAGAAAGGAGCATGCCGTATATTATCTGAGTAAGAAATTCACAGACTGTGAGTCTCAATACTCATTGCTTGAGAAAACCTGTTGTGCTTTAGCTTGGGCTGCTCTCCGTCTGCGCCAGTATATGATTAACCACACCACTTGGTTGATCTCCAAAATGGATCTGATCAAGTATATCTTTGAGAAACCCGCCTTATCTGGAAGAATAGCCCGTTGGCAGATGTTGTTATCTGAATATGACATTGAGTATCACACTCAGAAAGCAATCAAAGGGAGTATTTTAGCCGATCATTTGGCTCACCAACCAATTGACGATTATCAATCCATCAAGTTTGATTTCCCAGATGAAGATGTTATGTACTTGAAAGCTAAAGATTGTGAAGAGCCGTTACCTGAAGAAGGACCTGATCCTGAATCGCATTGGGGTTTAATATTTGACGGGGCTGTGAACTCTTATGGAAATGGAATTGGGGCAATCATCGTCACTCCCCGAGGTACTCATATCCCGTTCACGGCGAGATTGAAGTTTGACTGCACGAACAACATGGCTGAGTATGAGGCATGTATTATGGGTCTCGAAGAAGCGGTGGATCTAAGGATTAAGATTCTTGATATTTACGGAGATTCGGCATTGGTAATTAATCAAATCAAAGGAGAATGGGAGACTCGTCATCCTGGTTTGATCCCTTACAGAGACTATGCTAGAAGATTGTTAACTTTCTTCAACAAAGTGGAATTACATCATATCCCTAGAGACGAGAACCAAATGGCTGATGCTTTAGCTACTTTGTCTTCAATGTTTCAAGTGAATGGTTGGAACGATGTGCCTACAATCCGGGTTATGCGCCTTGATAGACCTGCTCATGTGTTCTCAGTAGAAGAGGTTACCGACGATAAACCGTGGTTCTATGACATTAAACGTGTTCTTCAGACTCAAGAGTACCCGCCTGGGGCATCCAATAAAGATAGGAAGACGTTGAGAAGATTAACAAGCAGTTTCTTCCTCAATGAAGAAGTTTTATATAAGAGGAATTACGACATGGTCCTACTCAGATGCGTAGACAGACATGAAACAGACATGCTGATGCAAGAAGTACATGAAGGATCCTTTGGCACTCATGCCAACGGACATGCGATGGCTAGAAAGATGTTGAGAGCTGGTTACTATTGGATGACAATGGAATCTGATTGCTGCAAATATGTGAAGAAGTGTCATAAATGCCAGATTTATGCGGACAAGATACATGTGCCCGCGACTCTCCTCAACGTTATATCTTCACCTTGGCCTTTCTCTATGTGGGGCATTGATATGATTGGAATGATTGAAGCCAAAGCTTCAAATGGTCATCGTTTCATCTTGGTAGCGATCGATTATTTTACTAAATGGGTGGAAGCAACATCTTATGCTAATGTAACCAGACAGGTGGTAGTCAGATTTATCAAGAATCAGATCATTTGTCGATACGGTATCCCGAGCAAGATTATCACTGATAATGGTTCGAATTTGAATAACAAGATGATGAAAGAGATTTGTGAAGAGTTCAAGATCGAACATCATAATTCTTCTCCTTACAGACCGAAGATGAATGGGGCTGTTGAAGCTGCTAACAAGAACATCAAAAAGGTTGTCCAGAAAATGGTGGTAACTTATAAAGATTGGCATGAAATGCTCCCGTTTGCTCTGCATGGATACCGTACTTCAGTTCGAACTTCAACAGGCGCAACCCCATTTTCCCTAGTTTACGGTATGGAAGCAGTATTCCCCGTGGAGGTCGAGATTCCGTCTCTGAGAGTGTTGATGGAAGCTAAACTTTCTGAGGCCGAATGGTGTCAAAGTAGATATGATCAGTTGAATTTAATTGAAGATAAGAGATTGACAGCTTTGTGTCACGGTCAATTGTATCAGCAGAGAATGAAGAAGGCTTTTGATAAGAAGGTGACCACGCGAGTTTAGAGAAGGTGACCTTGTGCTCAAGAAGATATTATCTTTCCAACCTGATTCAAGGGGCAAGTGGGCTCCGAATTATGAAGAACCGTATGTTGTTAAGAAAGTTTTCTCTGGAGGTGCTTTGATTCTCACCAATATGGACGGTGAAGAACTCCCGCATCCCATGAACGTCGATGCAGTCAAGAAGTATTTCGCTTAGGCGAGCTTTTGGTCAGACCAGTCTTGGCATTTGAGCACATTTTGGGATTCGAAGTTGTTAGGGAGAATAACGATCATTGTTTTTGTGTAACCTTTTTATTTCATGTGCTATTTCCCAAACTTTTGTAAACCGTTGGAGTCGCATTGTTAGCGAACTACCATATTATTAATGAAATTTGAGCATTTACCTTTTGTGGGCAAAATTTTAATTTTATGGAAATACTTGGAAAAAATTTACTTAAAGTATTCTTATTTTAAAAATGTGTCGTGAATAACGAAAGGAATATTAACAGTTGTTCCGAGGATGGTCAAGCCATGAAATGCAAAACAATACAGTAATTTATCCTTGCATGATGAACATGTTTCGTTTCAAAATCATCATGAGGGGTTAGTTGTGTAAGCTCGTGTTTCTGGTGGTACTAAGTTTGGTGACTCCCCAAGTGTTCCAGTTAAGATTTGTTTCAGTTATCTTTATTTGGGAGATTTCGGAAGTGTGGTACGCTTTGTCTCTTGCCAGTGGTCTATTGGTATTGTAAGATTGGATTTGAATGCTTTTCTCCTCAGAAGACTTGAGCCTTGTGGCGTGTTATGCTCTGACGTTGCTCTGTGGTTCCAGTTCCAATTTATTTTCCGTCTTTTTAAGATTGGCCGAGTATCTATCTTGTCGTGACATCTTATTATCTTCAAGATATTCCGCTTGCTCTTTTCGTCAGCATAACATTCATTTATTCATTTACACTCATATCAGCATGCATACTCACATTTGCCATTGATTTTGGGTTGTACTTTGTTTATTCAAATAACGTACATGTTTCTTTCCAAGTAGAAGGTTAGCTTAGGCAGAAAATGTGCTTCCTTTCTAAATTCGCCAACTGAGCTAATCCTCATGGATGATTTTTGATTTAGCTCACCTTGTCCATTTCTGGATAGGATGAATTCCCAAATCGAGTTGCTTTCTCATTGGGTGGAGTCTTGTTTGACTATTTTCTCTCTAGTTATTCCTGGAGGAAGTTGTTGTCTCTTGCATAGGCTATCTCATGATTTTTCCCAGTGAAATCGCGACCTAGTCAGATGGTGCATTTATTTTGCACATTTGAGTATGTGATCTCCTTGGGAAGGATTGATTCATGATTCTCTTTGACGAAGATTTTATTCTCTGCCAGTGTCATCGCAACTTCTTTCTGAGTTACTCTTCGGAAAACGACAAGCGGAAGCTTTTCACGAGCAACTTGTACGTTATAGACATCGTTGGAAAACGACAAGCGGTAGCTCTTCACGAGCAACTTGTGCGTTATTATTATTTTGGGAAAACTACAAGCGGCAGCTCTTCACGAGCAACTTGTACGTTATAGACATCATTGGAAAACGACAAGCGGCAACTCTTCACGAGCAACTTATGCGTTATTATTATTTTGGGAAAACTACAAGCGGCAGCTCTTCACGAGCAACTTGTACGTTATAGACATCGTTGGAAAACGACAAGCGGCAGCTCCTCACGAGCAACTTATGCGTTATTATTATTTTCGGAAAACGACAAGCGGCAGCTCTTCACGAGCAACTTGTACGTTATTATTTTTCTGGAATACAGCAAGCGGCAGCTTCTTTATTTGAGCAGCTTGTATGTTATTGGTATTTTCTTTGGACGACAGCAAGTGGCAGCCTCTTTATTTGAGCAGCTTGTATGTTCTTGGTATTTTCTTTGGACGACAGCAAGTGGCAGCCTCTTTATTTGGGTAGCTTGTATGTCATAATATTTTGGGAAGACGGCAAGTGGCAGCTTCTTTATTTGAGCGACTTGCGTATCTACAATCTTATTATTATCTCAGCATTAATGAGTATATCTCAGGAAATCTCGCAGAGAAGTTTGTTATGAATCTTTACCTTCAGAAGTCGGTAATCTGTCGCCAGCAAATTTGATACTTTCTGTCTATCTTTGACCTCGAGTTGTGAACTCACTGTTTTGGGTCAATAATCTGTTTTATGGCCTATGCAAGATGCCTTCTTCGTTAGGGTTAGAGGTCGTATCCCCTCAATTTTATTCGCTGTCAAGAGTCTGTCGTTTGAAGTCGATAGCTCATTTCCCCAGTAGTGTATAATCCACGTCTCTGTGTTTTGTTGGTGCTTGATTCCTCCAGCATTGTCTTGTTTCATACAATACCTTTCTCTGTTGAATTCAATCACTGCATTCATATCAAACATAATGGCGGTATCTTAGGGTAAAAATTTGCGTATTATGTATTTAAGTACCTTCAATCTCGTCGAAACGAAGATTTTAATCTTCATATCTCCGGATAGAAGAAACTTAAATAGGGGCAGTTGTTGTACCCCAAATTTTGACCTAAGATACCATCTCCCATCTGCATCATTACATTGCAAGCGTTTTGATCTGTTGATTTTTAAAAATTCATAACTTTTTCAGGTCGAGAGCTGTTTATTTTTTAACGCTGAATTTATTAATCGATCAATGATCAAACAATGTTTATTAATTATTTATTATCTTAAATTTAAATAATCGGAATCTATTTTCGGTTATTATATAATTTAAAGATTTATGAATAATGAAATAAACATTTGAAAAGAGGTTTATTAATTGGTCAACAATGATTATTTAATTATTTATCATTCTAAGTTAAATAATTGAAATTCTATTTTTAATTATTATAATTTAGAGAATTATGAATAATGAATTAAATAATTGAAGTTATTAATTGATCAATGATGTTTATTTATTTGTTTATTATTCTGAATTTAAGTAATTGAAATTGATTTTCAGTTATTATACAATTTAAAGAATTATAAACGATAAATAAATAATTGGAAAGAAAAAAAATTAATTGGGAAATAATAGAATTTTATTCACTCTATTCTATTTATTACAATTGTTATTTAAATATTGTATTATTTACAAAATATTTATAATGACAATTACATAAAAAGTTTAAAGTAAAATAAAAACTATTTTTCTAAGATTCTAATTCTTCATCTTCTATCCAATGCTTCTTTGTCTGCTCGTTTAATTTTACCTGCGAAACAATTAAAAGAAAAAGTCAGAAATAAAAAATAATTAAAAGCAGAAAATTATTTTAGTGTTCATCATTAAAAGCAAACGGCTGGAATCAATTTTTTACCCTTTTTGCAAATCGCGGGATTTCTCCCGGTTCACAAAAAGGGATGGATTTTTATTTTCAAAAATGAATGCACAATTTAAAAACATGCACAAATTCATTTTGTTTTCAAAAACTGCATAATTAAAAATCAATTGCATTTTTAAAAGTCCACAGCATATTTCAAAATCAGCATCATATGCATAATTTCAAACAGCATATGCAATATACACAAACAAAAGCCAACGTAAACATGCAACAACATAGGAAGAAGTCAAAAACTTAGGCTCCCATGCAGTAGACAAAAGAAGTGTGCAGTTTAAAATCAATATGCAAGCATGAAAACATTTCCATTTACATCATTTTCCAGCAGTATTGCTTTTTCAGAACAAATGCATAACATATCATTTTTATGTCAAATTTGCATTGAGGAGAGAGAAGAGAGATAGAAGTATGGTTTTGCAGGTTTTGGTTTAGGCAGGAAGAGATACAAAACAAATCAGCAGTATTGCAGTAAGAGAAAAGAAGCATGAAATAGGAATACAAACAAACTGTTGGAGCAGTTTGGTGCAGAGTATCAAGAAGGATACCAAGATGTACAACCTGTAACGTAAACAAAGGCAAAGCAAGTTGTTATAACAAGCAAAAAACCCTTTCAAAAACAAGAGAGTTCAACCTGCCTAAAGTTTTTCAAATACTCAAAAACTGTAAAACAAAGATACAAAAAAACCATTTCTCCAAGTCTCAAACAAAAAACCAGCAGAACCTACTGTCAAACTAAAAACCATATAACCATTTTCATACCATATGGCCTAAAAAACCATTAACCTACATGACCATTACCAAAACTTTCCACCTACTGTCAAACAAACACCATAACCAGTTCAAAACCTACTACCTCCAAAACCATCAAATATGGCCTAAACCATATCACAAATATGGCCTAAACCATTAACCTGCATAATACCATCAAACCTGCTACCATAACCATTTTCAAAACCATCACAAATATGGCCTAAACCATTAACCTGCATAATACCACCAAACCTGCTACCATAACCATTTTCAAAACCATCATACCATATGGCCTAAAGACCATAACACCTGCTAAACCAGTAAAACCAAAAGCATGGCCTAAAGTTCAGAAAATCGCAAAACTGTCCAACCAACATCCCAAACCCATCAGGCCTCAGATTGTATCATCATTGGCCAACCAAAAAAACATACAGAAGCATAGCTGAGAAGAGAAAAAAGCATCAACACTATCAAATCATTTCAACATGTCCAGGCAACGGTAAATAATTCAAGGCATCCAGGCAACAACCCAGCATACAGAAGCAGTAAAGAAGAAGAGAGAAAGTATTTGAAGGTTACGGTTTAAACAAAGCAAGGTAAAGGCAGAAGAGAAGAAATATTTTGCACAAGCTTGCAGTTTACTCATCATCAAGCAAAGATTTAGAACGAAATACCGGTAGTCCGAAGCAATCGCGCATTCCTCGCCGTCCCGGCCTCCTAGCTCGCCCCTACCTCCCTCCTCCTTCTCCAGGTAGCATTTTCACCCTCTTTGTTTTCTTTCATAATACCTCAATAATCATGTGAAAAAATGAAGTAAGAATCAAAATAGAATCAAAATCACAAACATGCAAATCGTAACAAAAACACCACGAAATAGAAAACGTTATACCGTAAATCCTCGCCCCCTAGCGTCCATTGGAGGGAAGAAGAAAGTGGAGAAGCTGGTGGCCGTGGCAGAGAACACATAATCGGGCGTGAGAAAGACGAAAGAAGACGAAGTGAGGATGAACAAGCGCCGTCCCTGTGCAACCCTAATCCCTTTTTCCCTAAACCAAATTACGTTTACCCTAAAACAAATTATGAAAATGTATGGGCCTTAACCTTGTTTACCTCCCCTAAGCCCGACGAAACTGCTTATGCACCCCCCCTGTTTTCAGTTTTGACTAGGCCCTTTACACCTTTAGCCCATAATTATTTATCATCCATTTTTTTCCATATATCTTTTTCTATTTTTTCCTTTAGTTTTTTTCTTTTAGAACTTTATTAGTCTAGATAATTAATAAGTGTAATCAAAATAAGAGATGTATTTAATTAAAACATTTTAATAATTTGATCATTTTATTAAGTTAACTTTAGGACTAATTTAATAATTTTTAGTATTTCTTTTAATTAGATTTAAGTTAATAACCTTTTAAGTTTTAATTTAGTAATTAATAAAATAATGCTTTAATAAAAACTATTAAAAAAAACATATAATAATAAACTTAAAAAACATTTTTACTTCTTTTAATTAATTCACTCGTTTTAGTTAATACTAATACAAAAATATAAAAAAAATTAGAATTTAAGAATTAAAACATTTTCTTTTCATTAATATTAAACAAAAAATCATAAAAATGCACGTTCACACACTTAGTCTTTTATTTAATTGTTATATATCATTATCCGCATAATTTTTCTGTTTAATCATTTCATATTCACATGATTATTCTGTTTACGTCTAAATCCAAGGGAAAAAACGATTAAATTTGTCGACTTCATGTCCTCAAGTCCGATCACGCGAACATTCGCATTTCATTAAAACTTAGGATAATTTTTCCTCAAATATTCAATCTTTTCAAAACTTATACCTTTTAAGCAAAAACTTCGACATTAGGTCGTCGTCTCTTCAAAAACCTGTTCGTACCCCTTTTTCGGCCAAAACAATTTATTTTTTAATCAAACGAACATTTTTAATAAACAGATATTTCAAAAGGTTCCTATAGAGTACTATAGATACATTGGGTGCTAATACCTTCCCACTGTATAACCAACCCCCGAACCATAGATCTCTTTTCAAAACGCCTTGTATTTTTACTTTTTAAAAGTATTATTTTACATTGCATATTTAGGGTTTTATTTCGCTCTTTTCCCTTTTCCCTTGGAAATAATAAAGCGCGGTGGCGACTATTGCTTTTTGTGAGACGAATTAATCAATAATTCGATCTCCGATTTACCCCGCTACATTTTTTATCGCTACAGATACCTGTAATGAGGTGCATGATAATGGAATGCATATGAAATGATTTCAAATACTTTGGGAGATTTAAATTTGCAAACCAAGAAATAAACAAACTTTATTAGATTAAACTTGTAAAATGTTTAACAATGCCTTTAAGGCGTTACAAAAGAAATAGACTGAAAACAAATCTAAACTAGAAAAAGCAAAAATCAGAAATCCCATGGTCGCTTTCCCTTCTTGTTGACGTAGTCATTGATCGTCCTTTCATTCTCAAGTTGCCTCATGAGTTTCAAGATCTTCCTTTCTTGCTCATGATACTTCTCTCTGTAGGTGTCCCTCTCCTCTTTCAACTGAATCCAGGATCTCTTTAATTCCCTGAGATCAGTAGGCATGTAGGGATAAAGGACTGTATAAGGAACGCCCTCTTCATTGGCATGCTCCACAACCACTGGCAACATAGCTTCATAAGGCATCCCAAGCTTCTGAGCCCGAGCTCGGACCCACTGGAGATAAGGTTGCATAGGGAGAGAAGTCTTAGGTCCTAGATCTTGAGGACCAGACCTGTTTACCATGCCCCAGGCTCGTATAAACCTCCGGTGATGCTCGTCAACGTCCTCCTTATAGTTAAAGACAATATCTGTAAGAAGTAGCTCATGAGGACCGTCTCTCCGAGCACGACAAAACTGTCGTAAAGCCAAGCAAGGACTATAGGTTATTCCCCCTATAATTCCAAGAAACAGGACATTAGGATATTCCCCACATTGATCAATGACAGCAACACCTTTTATATCCTTAGAACTCCAAAGAATGTATGTATGGGCAAGGGACATTATCCTGTAAGACCATCCTAAACCTTCCTCATTCTTCAACACAGATTTGGGGAGGTGCGAAATAAACCTCCTCGCCAACAGTGGCATGCAACACATGAGGGTCCCTCTTCTTCGCACAGTACGAGTATAGAGGGCATGTAAGATATCACCCAGAAGAGTAGGCACGGGATTATGGGACAAGAAGATCTTAACCGCATTCACATCTATGAAGGAATCTGGATTCGGGAAAAGAACCAAACCGTAGATAAGGAGAGCCAATATGTCTTCGAAAGCCTGAAAGTCCAAATTATCCCAGAATAGTTGGGCTTGATCTACTAGAAACTTGGCTAATAAACCTTCAACCCCACTTCGTGTTTCCCAATTAGATACTACATCAGCCCTTTTCAAGTGTAAAGCTGAAACAATGTCCTCCGGTCTAGGAGCCTCTTCCAAACCTGTGAAGGGCATTTGCTCAAGGATGGATATGCCCAATAAGTAAGAAAATTCTTCCATAGTGGGAACTAGCTGATAATCCGAGAAAGTGAAGCAATGATGCACCGGATTAAAGAACTGGAAAAGCACACTCATCATATGCTCATCAAACTTTGAGGTAACCAAGCTAAGAAGCTGACTATGTCTCCTAATGAATGAAGAAGTATCAAAAACTTTCGAGGCTAAATCTTTGAGTTGAGCAGGTATTTGCACAAAATTAACTCGGATGGTGTTTCTGCGCATGGAAGCCATAATCTGCAAAACAACACAAAGATAAATCCCCTCGGTCTTTGAAATGGTTAGTATAATGAAGTATGCATGCTATGTTATGATGCATGATGTCATGATAAAACACACAACAGGTATAACAGATAACAGGCATGGTAAAGGAAAACAAGTCACACAATAGCCCTTAAGTTTCAGGCTTGCATGGGGTTTAGGTATTACCCTCTTGAAGTTAAATTGGTTTCAACCTGTCCTAATAATAGTAACCGGGTTCTAGAGGTTCTCAATATCACTGACCATCCTCCATCGGTCATGGTTTCAGCTAACGCAATCTTTTCTTGCAGCCGAAACTATCTCGAGAGTATGGTCTCAATGAGTGTAGCATCGATTATCAACCAATTCTCATCTTTACATCGAGGCCGACTATCTCACTACTTCCTACTGGCAAAGTTGGTCAATTATAGGTTCTAAGGTCAGTTGATGCTTAACGACACACATAGAAGCCCCGTATTCTCCTCGTTTCTCCACAAGGGATACTGGTACCAACCAATGTGCCACATCAACATAGCTACTGCTTCAACCGTATCGGTCTATGTTGTATAGTTCCCTCATAGTTTATTGCTACTTACCTAAAAGGTGTTCCCCTGATCCAGGTTAGGATCTATAGTAACTCCCAATATAAAACCCTCAAAAGTAAAGCAATCAAATCAAACAAGAGAAGCAATTTATGATGAACTATTCCTAAGGTATACCCCACTTATAAGTCCCCAGCAGAGTCGCCAGTTCTGTGATACGGTAGCAGAACCTGACTGGTTTTAGGAAAATGTTGGTTTGCATTTACGTTTTTGTTTGCAAAATGTCGCGGTAAGCAAGAGTCGCCACCGACTTTTATTTTATCCAACTGGAAAGGACAAAAGCACATAAAAATTCCTTTTTCGAGATTTTGAGTTCGAGGGGTAGATTATAGAAAGGGAAGGTATTATCACCCTTTCTATCTGTGGTTTTCCACGGGCTCTTAGGTACTTGCTCATCTTTTAAAAATTGGTTGTGTGTGTTTGTTTTGAAAAGTTTTGTTTTACTTCGTTTTAACCCTTGCTTCTGTTTTCAAGAGTGTCACAAAGTGTTTTTGAAAAGTTTTTTTTTTACTTCGATTTAACCCCTGCTTCTGTCTTCAAGAGTGTTACGAAGTCGTTTTGAAAACTTTGTTTGTAAAGAGTGTAAGTGTGGAAAAGTTTGATTTTGAGCAAGTACCTACTAGCATCTGCCTACTCGAAAAAAGAATTGCTCTGTTCTTGTTTCCTTTAGACAGCGCTATCCAACTATTAGTGAGTAGGTAGCACCGTCATTGGAGTTGTAAGGGTCAATTCGAAAGGGACGTACGATCACTAAAGCAATGTTAGGACGTTTTAGTAATAACCCTGGTGTCTTAAGATCATATTCGAGGCAACCTTTCCGAGGCAACCTTTCTGAGGCAACATTTCTGAGGCAACATTTACGAATGGGGCATTTGATCTTTGCTTAGACAAGAGGGAAACCACTAAGACACCCTATACTTTATGATCGTTTACCGAAGGCAACCAAAGTGAGAGTATACCCTAGGAGTGCGCATGTGCGAGTGATTTGATTTCAGTTATTATCTTTGCATATTTAGGGTTTGCTAACCATTTTTAAAATTATCATACATTCTTGTCATGCAATCCTATTATCATACATCTAACAGTTAATATTTGCAAAAATTAAAATGCGAGAAATAAAACTACGCTATTACAAGGCTTCGGGGAAGGGGATTAATTACATAGCCAAAAACTCATAAAACGATAAATAAAAGAAAAATCCTAATTAAATTATTACATACCATGAGCAGTTACATTAATATCGTAAAAAATAATAAATGCGCGTGATAAATCGAGAACGAGAAAAAAAATTAGGGTTTTGACCCCGTCTAAACCTAATTGAAAGAAAAATCATTTTTTGTTGTTTTGATTATTTTTGAGAAAAATAAGGTTTTAATTAAATAAATACAAACTTAATTACTAATTAATTTAAATTTGAGAAAAGTAATTAATTTTGACCTATTTTTGTATTTTGTGATTTTTAAGAAAAGAAAATAGAAATTAAATTAAACAAAAAAACCTAATTTTCTAATTGATTTTAACTTATTTACAAAAGAATTAAATTTACCTTAAAAATTAAATTAAACTAATTAAATTAATTTTTTTTTAAATAAAATAAAATCTAAATCTAATTTGATGAAAATTGATTTTATGAATTTTGTCAAAAAAGAATTAACTTTGGTGTTAGAAAATGATTTAAACAAAAATAAACAAATAAAAGAAAATATAAAAAGGATAAAGAAAAAGGGCCTCATATCAGCGGCTCTGATCAGAAGATGATGATCCAGAAGATGATGGTGATCAGAGGATGGTGGTCCAAAATATAATGGCCTGTACATGCTAAATCTGGTTCTGACTGGGATCCAAAATATGATGCATGGGATTTGATCTTGTCCAATGGGTCAGAAAGATGATGCACTGGATCTGCTACTGGACGATGGATCCAGAAGGCGGTGACCTTCAGAAGATGCACGTGCTGACTCTGGCGAAAACGAAGGAGAATATACCAAAAGCTTATGCCTGGGGTCGAACCCAGAACACTGAACCTCTGATTTCCTTCTTCTGACCAACTGCACTAGATGTTAGTTCATTAACATAACAAAAACAACAATATATCAGATCTACAGGTTTCTGGCCAGAATAACGCACCAGAATTTAAACCGGCCAGTAGAGTCATGACACACCATCGTCTTCCTCCTGGATTTTTCTTTTAAAACTCTAAACCTTTACCTACAGACATGACGATGTAGCTACATCCATGTGCATCTCAGAAATCGTATACAAACGATATAAATAAAATCCAGGACCATGGATCAGCTGAGTTTGACCCGCTGATTACAATGGTCTCTTCCCCTAGGGCCAATTGTTCATGTATAAGAAAACCCTAAAACGAACCAAGAAAACCTAACAATGGCGGATCTCTGTATGGTTAGCGAAAATGCAATTAATTATGACCAATAGCTTGCAAATGTTTCACTGAACAAGAATATATGAAGAATTTATGCTATAAGTGCCAGAATCATGATATTGAATTTCAAGAAAGTGGCGAAGTCGTGAGTCACTTACAGTGGGTTTTCGTGCACTAAATTTCTTGCTAGGGATTGGGATCGATTCCTTGAGTGCCCAGCAAGTGAAAGGAATGCTTGGAATGGTGTAAATCGTCCTCTAACCTGAATTTTGATTCAACACTTTTTGGTGATTTTTGTAAGTTTCTTCTCAGCTTCTCACGCCGCTAACCTCCTCCTTTTGGTCTGAATTTTTCCAATATATATCATTGAGTGAATTAGGTTTACAAATGTGCATCTAATCTTTCTCAATTATGGTCTTTGATCATGATTTGACTCTTATGAAGATCTTTCCAAAATAAGCCAAAAATCAATCTTTTCATGCACAAACATGCCTTGCACGATTTGATTTTGTTGCTAGTTGTATAAGGGACCTGAAATATGCATAAAATCTTAATGCTTAAATGATTTTGATATTTCCATGATTTATTTTGATTTAATTTGATTTAATTGAAATAAAAAATCAAAATAAATGGAAAAAATAAAATAAGGGCAATTGGGAAGGATCATGGGCCGTGGACCATGTTACAAACTTAAAACAAGTACAAAAAGTTTGGCCCATTTGACAAAAATTGCAATTTGAGGCATATTTGACTTTTGGCAATTTTGCAAAAAGGTCAACTTCATCAATGCATAACTTCTTCAGTTTTGACTCTATGAAGGTGTTCTTGGACTTTATAGAAAGCTTGAGATGTCCTCTAATCAACCTCTTTGGTCTTATCTTAATTGAGTCTTCCATGTTAATGTATGAAGCTTTGACAAAAAGGGGGTTTTGTTGACTTCTCAAAGTGACCTATAATGTCAAAATTCATAACTTCTTGTGAGTGCATATTTTGAACTTGGGAGCTGAAGATGAATTGTAGGGCATTGCATCCTCTTTAAAATGAGCTCTGGATGAGTCATTTCTAATAAAGTATGAGAAAGTTATACTTAGTCAAAGTTGAGTTGACTTTTCCTACAAAACCCTAATTTGAGGTAGACTGCCTTAGGAGAGGGTTTGTCTGGTCAACCCTTAGACTTCCTTGAGCAATTTGAGGATCTCACTTGAAATGTTTTGAGAAATATGGGAGGGAAAATTTTAGGGTACAACACTAACTATTACAGGGCTTTTGCAGATACATTATTTTGACCAAAAATAAAGATGCGTAATTGAAACCCTAATTACTATTACAAACTCGGAGCAGTTACAATAATAATAAATAGGAAATAAAAAAATGCGCGCGGCGAATTAAATGCGAGAATGAATTGAGAAACCTAAAAAAACTAGTTGAAAAAGATTTAGGTTATTTTTTGAGAAAAAATTAATTAGGTTATGTACAAAATTAAAACCCTAATTTCTAATTAATTTAAATTATGAAAAGAATTAAATTACCCTAAATTAAATTAATCTAATTAATTAAGGAAATAAAATATTTTTTATGAAAGAAAATCATTTTCATGTTTTTTGTGATTTTTTTATTTAATAAAAAATTGATTTTTGTGTTATTTTTGTAAAAGGAAATAATTAATCAAATAATTAAAATAAAGGAAATAAAATAAAAAGAAAAGAAATTGGGCCTGTATTGTTGCTGAAAGGAGGGTGTGATGTTGAAACATCTAGGCCCAAGAATGTTGAGCCCACTCCCTGCGCTATATTCAGTTCATCCTCTTTCTGATAGTGTACTATGGTCCTCTCTTGACTAAACGCTAGATCTGGAGTATGAACGATCCATTGGCTGGATTTTAGATTGCATGGTAGATGTCTTGTAGCGTAATGCATGTAACCTGCGTGTAAATGTTAAGAAAATAGAGAAAATGCTGGGACCTGGGATCGAACCCAGGTCCTCTCCACTTTCCAACGCGCGCTTCACCACTGGGCTACATGTTTTAGTTGTTATAATATTGAAACAAAAATAATATAATAAATATGAGTCAGTATGATAAAGAAAACGCGTGAAATTTGAATTTCCCAATCAGGATTGGACACGCCATCGTCTTCCTTGCAGAACCGTCATTTTAGGTATGGACTTATACCTACGGCCTGTGTCTGTAGCTACAAGACCTGCAAAATCCAAAATTCATATCAAGCAATGTAAATAAAATTTAAAGCCACAGATCAACTCGTTTTGATCTCACGAGTGTGATGGTACTCCTCTTTTGGCCCAATTGTACCTGTATAGAGAAACCCTAAAACGGAGGGCAAAACCCTAATAATGGAAACTCATCGCTTATGCATCAAAGCTAGAAATTAAGTATACAGAAAGTTTCCAGGCATCCATATGAACATAAATATGCAATCAAAACATATTAACAATGCAAGAATGAAGAGATACGAATTTGGAAAAAGTGACAAACCGTGAGAGTATTATGTGATGATTTTGGGCTTGTGGAAGCTTGCAAATGATTGGAGAGTGTTATGGAGATGTCCATGAGTCTATTAGGAGCTTTGGAATGGATTGAATTGTCCTCTAAGCTTGAAACTGATCCACACCTTTTTGCCCAAAATTTTGAGTTTTGTTCTGGGGTTCTCACGACTTCAACCCTTATTTTTTTGGCTTGAGTATGTTCAGTATATGTAGTGGAACGAATTAGGGAAACAAAAACACTTTGTATCTGTTCTGGACTGGGCCCGACAGGCCCAATAGCATTGCTGAGGCCCAATCCAAATGGACTTGTTGAGGACCACGCCGACCAAAGGGTCACAGTCGTGCCCGACGTGCTCCCTGAGGTTACTTGCTCGACCTATACATCTCCAGCTCGACATCCTGCTGTCCAGCTCGACATCACCTCGAGCACCCCAACTAGGGCAGACTCAGTCCACTGCATTCCCAACGAGACCCCGAAAAGACCGCGTCTCCGTCCGCCCGCACTTCACGCAGAACATCCAGGAAGGGGACCACGTGCGGTCCCCACTACGCACGTAGAACCTGGCAGTTCCTCCATTGGGCCAAACCTGCCCGGCCCAATGAAGGAACCTTGGCCCAGCGCTGGGGGCTATAAATACCCTATGTTTCCAGAGGGTCAGGTATTCATCATTCTACCCATACACTTACTATTGCCTGCTCGTGCTTCTACTTACTTCAGCATCGGAGTGTCTTGCAGGTCCCCCCCCCCACCTCGTTCAAAACTTTCAGCTCGGAGCCAGCCGTGACGGTCCATTTCTGATCAGGTCAGATCAGTGGCGCCGTCTGTGGGAAACCAGCTTCCCCGTCTTGCAAACAACTCAAAAGACCAAAGCTCAAAATTCAACTACCTGTCATGGCTGATCCAGCTCGCGATGAGCAGAACGTCTGTGTCGCCGACACCAATAACGACACGGCGGACAAAAACGGACATCTCGACAATGTAGGCGATCCCGGCCATAACACCGCTCCTGCAACAACCATCCTCAGAACTTCCTCGTACAGGGACGGAGCCACAACATCATCCTCCTCGCTCCCACCACCACTCGAGGACGACCCGGTGGCCCTCGCCCACTACAAAGTCGTCCGGTTTCAGGAAGTCCCCGTCCCCTCCGGGGCGGATGCCACCACACAAGCGCTGTTCGCAGCAATTAATCAAACGAACTATCTCATCTTCTCCCAAGGAGAGAGATTAAAGGCACTTGAAGACGAGCGAATACCCTCGAGGAGGCATCGGAGACCACATACTCCCCCTCCTCGGGTGACTGAAGCCCGACACCCTTCTCCCCCGCGGAGACACTACAGGGAAAACTCCAGAAGCCCTTCTCCCCGGCCAAAGCAGAGGCGACCATATTTGGAGAGAGATCCCATCATCCCCGCCGGAGAACCCAGTCGCGACCCAGCGAGGCACGACAAGAGACACGCCGGGGACGGGCGTGTAACATTCAACCAGCGAGCATCACGCTCGAGGGAGTCTCAGCACGACCATTGTGCCAGACAATACTACAGGTCCCCATCTCTGTCTCCGGAGAGGAGAGACGAGGACGACCCCCGCGGTCCCCTATCGCAGGCCATCATGGATGCACCCATCCCCCCGGGCATGGAAAAGCCCCCACATCTGAAGGAGTATGACAGAGTTGCGGACCCGGTCGACCACATTGACGGGTTCGAGGCCATGCTCCATTATCATAATGTCAGGGGGGCCATCAAGTGTCGTCTTTTCCCCACGACTCTCAGGAAGGCGGCCATGGACTGGTACAAAGTACTCGCCCCGGGCTCAATCACCTCGTGGCGGAACCTGAAGAACCAGTTCATCAGTTCCTTCACCGCTTCTCGACGCCATCCAAAGACCGAGGCGGCGCTCGAGGCCATCATCCAAAGACAGGATGAGACCTTGAGGGAGTTCATCAACCACTTCAACCGAGAAGCGATACAGGTCCCCTGCACGGACCACATGAAGAGATATCTGCTGGAGAGGGGGCTCCTCCCCGGCACAGAATTCAGAAAAGCCGTGGGAATCGAGCCGCCCAGGTCTTTCGACGCCCTCCTCGATAAAGCTCGAGCATATATGGATTACGAGGAGAGGGAAGCTGCCAACAGGGCCCGAGACTCCAGGACTCGGGGTCCCAACAACAGCAGCAGCTCACGCCAAGAGGCTCCTCCCCGACGTACCGGGGAGAAAAGGAAAGAAGACCGATCCCGGGAAGTCCGGGAACAAAGGGGCCCCTCGGGCCGTTTCACCGAGTACACTCCGCTCACAGCTTCCCGCGAGTGTATTCTGGCAGAGTGTGCCAGTACAGACTTCAAGGACGGCGGCGTCAAGCGTCCCCGACCTGCTCCCGCCAAGCCAGGGGCGGACAAAAATAAATATTGTCAATACCATAGGAGTCATGGTCATCTGACAGAGGACTGCGTCCACCTCAAGGACACCATTGAAACCCTCATCAAGGGAGGGAGGCTCGCGCAGTACAGGCGAAACGACGCTCCTTGTCGTGACGCCCATGAAGCCAAGGAGCCAGAAGAAGACGCCCGACCATCAGACGAGTCGGTGCCTATCCAGACCGCCTTCTCGGTGACCAGGCCCGAGGATTTCGACATTCCCGAGCACCTGCAGGATCCGCTGACAACGCACAGCAGGTGGGAATACTTTCCCTCCGCCATGGTCATTAATGGGGGCGGGTTCAACGACCTCACCATCAATTCAGCTAAGAGGAAGTTGGACGAGCTGGTCGACGCGGCTCCCCCGCAAACAGTAACGTTCGAAAGGGTGAAGGGCAGGTCAGAGCCCATCACCTTCTACCTAGAAGAACTCCCCGGCGGAGCCCCGAATGCGGTCATCCCCTTACTGATAAGGGCAAGAATGGCCAATTTTGACGTGCACCACATCCTGGTCGATGAAGGGAGTTCCGTCGACGTGATGTACAGCCAGCTGTTCCGAACCCTACAGCTGGACGACTCACATCTCTCTCCGTATGTGGGGTCGGATCTACAAGGCTTCAACGGCTCGACTTCCAAACCTTGGGGTTATGTCGAGCTCCTGGTTACGTTCGGCGAAGGAACGGCTACGAGACAAGTTAAAGTCCGTTTCCTCGTCATTAACTGCCCGTCTTTGTACAATTGCATCTTGGGGAGACCGACACTGGCAGAGCTAACAGCGGTGCCCTCGACCGTCCATCTGAAGATGAAGTTCTACACCAGGAGGGCACGGGTAGCCACCATCCAAGGAGACCTAGCCGCTGCCCGTAGGTACTTCAACACTGCTTCTAAGGGACGGGATACCGTCGACATAGGGACCAGACCCGCTAAAAGGACAAAACAGGAGCCCGACAGGAAAGCATCCCCCGAGGAAGAAGTCCAGAAAGCTCCACCAAAGGTCGACTCCATAGCCCTGGACACCCGCTTCGATCAGGACGAGCCATCCAGCAGCGAGCAAATCCCACTCCGACCAATACCGGACAGGGATTTTGAACTCGTTCCCCTCGGCACAGACCCGACCAAGGGAGTGAAGATTGGCAAAGACCTCCCCGACTTGGCCAGGAAGCAAATCAAGGCCTGTCTGCACGAGAATGTTGATCTCTTCGCCTGGAGCGCTGCGGAGATGCCCGGACTCGACCCTGAGGTCGCCTGTTACCACCTCGCCATTGATCCAGCCGCTAAGGCCGTAGTACAACGTAGGCGTAGGCAGTCTCCAGAAAAAACAGAGGCTGCTGAAAAAGCTGTAAAAGACCTCCTAGAGGCAAATTTTATTTCTGAAGCCCGGTATTCCACCTGGCTGTCAAATGTTGTACTCGTGAAAAAGAATAATGGAAAATGGAGAATGGAGAATGTGCGTTGATTATACTGATCTCAATCGGGCTTGCCCGAAAGATGCTTTTCCCTTGCCTAACATAGATATGTTGGTCGACAACTCGGCCGGCTACAAAACTTTGTTGTTCATGGACGCCTATTCGGGCTATAACCAAATCCCAATGGCCCTGGGCGACAAACACTGCACGGCATTCATGACCAGCTCGGGCAACTATTACTACAACGTAATGCCCTTCGGACTGAAAAATGCCAGAGCAACTTACCAACGCATGATGAACAGAGTTTTCAACAAACAGATCGGCGACATGCTCGAGGTATATATGGACGACATGATCGTCAAATCCCGAGCAGACACCGAACACGCAGCTCATCTCAAGACAGTCTTTGCCCAAGAAAGGCAATGTAAAATGAGGTTCAACCCCGAGAAATGTACGTTCGGGGTTAAGGCAGGAAAATTCCTTGGATTCTATCTAACAGAACAGGGAATCAAAGCCAACCCCGACAAATGTCGGGCATTCTCCGACCTCCCAACACCGACGTCGAAGAAGTCGATACAAATCATGAACGGCATGCTCACGTCGCTGTCCCGCTTCGTCGCGAAATCCGCTCAGCACGCCCTCCCCTTCTTCAAACTCCTTCGAAAGGAAGCAGCCTTCGAATGGAATGAGGAATGCGAGCAGGCACTACGCCACCTAAAGCAAAGTCTGTCTCAGCCGCCCGTGCTATCTCGACCCGACGACGGGGAACCGCTGTACTTGTACTTGGTCGTTTCGAACGAAGCCATCAGCGCAGCCCTTGTCCGCGAGACCCCCGACGGGCAGAAACCCGTCTACTTCACGAGCAAGGCCTTACAGGAGCCCGAAAGCAGATACCAGCAGATAGAAAAGGTTGCTCTGGCCCTCGTCAACGCGGCGAGGAGGCTCAGACACTACTTTCTGGCCCACACCATCATCGTGCGAACCGACCAACCGGTGAGGCAACTCCTGGGTCGGCCAGATATGGCGGGCAGAATGTTAAAGTGGTCCTTGGAACTCTCCGAATTCGACATTCAGTACGAAAGCAGGAAAGCCCTGAAAGCACAGGCCTTGGCCGACTTTGTCGAGGAAATGACCACTCACGACCCTCCCCGGGGGAAAGAACACAAGTGGACCATCTTCGTCGATGGAGCATCCAGCTCGTCCGGAAGCGGCGCAGGAATCCTCCTGGAAAACGAAAAAGGCATATTAATCGAGCACTCCTTAGCTCTTTCCTTCCTGACGTCAAACAACCAGGCAGAATACGAAGCCCTGCTCGCAGGACTGAGACTGGCCGAGGACCTGGGAGCCCGCGAGGTACAGATCTACACCGACTCCCAGCTCGTCGCCTCTCAAGTACAGGGGAGCTACCAGGCCAAAAACGACAACCTCATCGAGTATTTGAACTTAGTCAAAAAATACATGACAAAGTTCGTACGAGCAGAAATTGCACATGTTCCCCGCGAGCAAAACACGTGGGCGGACATATTGTCCAAACTTGCGAGCACACGAAAAAAGGGCGGGAACAAATCCGTCATCCAGGAATCTCTAGCGCGTCCAAGCATCGAACGACCCTCGACTACAGTCGAGATTCATGCCATCGGGGATGCGACGTCCTGGATGACCCTGGTTTATAATTTCCTGACAAAAGGCGAACTCCCATCGAACCAGGCCGAGGCTACCGCCACAAAGCGACGAGCATGTTCCTACGTGGTTCTCGAGCAGAAACTGTACCGAAGAGGATTCTCCATCCCCCTCCTGAAATGCATCGACGAGTCCGCAGTCCCCGAATTACTGCGGGAGATACACGAAGGGATCAACGCCCAGCACATGGGCGGTAAATCCTTAGCAAGGAAAGCCCTTCGAGCGGGATACTACTGGCCGATGATGCAGCAGGATGCCAAGGAGCACGTCAAGAAATGTGATAAGTGCCAGAAACACGGGGACATGTACCTCGCCCCTCCGCACGAGCTGAGCATATTGTCGTCCCCGTGGCTGTTTGCCTGGTGGGGTATGGACATCCTCGGGCCCTTCGTGCAAGGAACCTATCAGAACAAATTCCTCATCGTCGCCGTGGATTACTTCACGAAGTGGATCGAGGCCGAGGCCCTCGCAAAAATCACCTCGCATAATATCCTCCGTTTCTACAAAAGAAACATCCTCGCCAGATTCAGAATTCTGCGGGCCCTGGTGACCGACAACGGTACCCAGTTCACCGACCATGGGTTCCAAGACTTCGTCACCAAACTAGGTACAAAACAACATTTCACGTCGGTCGAGCACCCTCAGACCAACGGGCAAGCCGAAGCCGCGAACAGAGTCATCCTCCGAGGACTCAAACGTCGACTCGGCAAAGCGAAGAGGGGATGGGTCGAGGAACTTCACAGCGTCCTATGGGCATACCGAACCACGCCCCACTCAACGACGGGCGAGACCCCATTTCGATTGACGTATGGCACCGAGGCCGTTATCCCAGTTGAAATCATGGAACCTTCCAGACGAACAGAGAACCCCCTCGAAGAAGAAATAAACGACGAGGCGCTAAGGGACGAACTCGACCTAGTCGAGGAAATCCGATCGGGTGCAGCCCTGCGCGAAGCCACCCTAAAACAACGAGTGGCTCTACGCCACAACGACAAGGTCATCAAGCGCGAGTTCGAAATCGGCAGCCTGGTATTACGTAGGAACCAGAAGGATTCCCGCGAAGGGAAGCTGACCGCGAACTGGGAAGGACCTTATCGCATCCACGGCACCACTGGTACCGGGGCGTACTATCTCGAGCAATTAGACGGAGAGCCATTACCACGACCCTGGAACGCTGCTAAGCTAAAGAAGTACTATAGTTAAAAACTACCAACACCTAGGACCCTCGACCATCGGCACCCGCGCCCGGTCGATGAGGAAAAACGTCCGACTCCGTATAGAGGCTAAGGTACAAGCCCGACTGTTGTACCCCAAAATTTGCCCTCCCATTTCCTCAACATTTTCTCATCACAAGACCTTTGAAGATCAAGATCCAGTTAGGGTTTCCTCTGCTCAAGACTTCTCCTTGCACTGTGGACTCAAATTAGGGTTTGTGTTTGCCTAAGGATGTTTTGACCTAAAATGCCTAAGATGACTTTCATGCTTCATGTTGGACTCCCAAGTTTACCCATGCCAAGTTTCAAGTCTTGATTCCAAGTTTTACCCAGTCAATTGGACAGTTGACCTAGAAATCAGCTATATTGGGGAAAAAGTCAACTGTGGCCAATTGACAGTCAAACCTCATGAAATTTGATCCACATCAACATTATGAACTCACATGGACCATGTGATCAAGTTTGGATCACAATTCTCCAAGAAATTTGATCAGATCATCAAAAGGGCAAAATGGTCATTTTTAGGGTTTTGACTGCACAAAGGCAATTTTTGACTGTTTGACTTAGCCAATGACAAACCAAGCTCACATATGGACTCAAGGACCCCATGGAATTATCTTGACATATTCATCAAGCTCAAAAGATCCCAAGTACACAAGGTTGACAGTTGAATTTCCCAGTCAATTGATCAATTTTGACTGTATACTGAAAAGTCAAACTTTGACTTTTTGGTCAAAAGCAAGAGTCAAGATTCATTTTTCATCAAGACATTCCAAATCATGAAACTTGTTCACCAAGAAATCACAAAATGCAAATTAGGGTTAGAAAATGGAATTTTTCATAACTTAGAATTTTTCTAAGTTATGGAAAACCCTAATTTTTTCCCAACTTTACCCCATCTTTTCACCATGATCCATTTGGATTCAAACAAAAGTCAAAACATGAAAGTTGTAGCTTGTTGCATAGTCTACAACTTTGATTCACAAAGTTTTCTCATTTGAAGCTTGTATCTCAATTTATGATTTTTTGAATAAGGGCACTAAACCATCTTTTAACTTAGTGAAATTTGACCTATTTTGACAAGGTTTCCTACCCTACTTCAAGGCCACTTTTCATACCCTTCCACTTGGAATTTTGATTTGCATTTCAAAGATGGATTGTATTACACATTCCAAGCTTTCCAAAATGTCCAAGAACTCATCAAACAACCTCATAACTTGAGAGATTCGAATTTCACAAGTTGGCAAAAATTCACTTTTGTTCTTCATCAAGACATGTTCATAAACTTGGCAAATTTGAACTCAGCATAGTTTGTGCTACTTTGCAGGTCCTTAAACCACATTACACTCCTTAATTTAATGCTTGTTCATTGTGTCTAAGTGTTGTTCCATGAATTCAAGCATTATACACAAGATTGATCCATTTTTGGATAAAGTGAACTTTCCATTTTTACAAAAGTTTGCTTTATGTCAATTGGTAAATCAAACAAGTACATAGAAGATCTGCTTAGCACAAGATTATGGGCATAACACACTGATCAAGAGATGGTTATGCAGCACATTAGGGGGTCCTATACTGACCTAGAACACCAATTTGCTTTTGTTGCTTAGAAAAGAAGAAAAGTCCATAACTTGTGACAACTGGAATCTCAGCTTACAAACACAACACAAAAGATATCAAACACATTCAAGATCACCTAACCAAGCTTTTGCACGAGCCTTTTGCCTTTCAAACACTCTCCATCTCAGAAACACCACAAAACTGCTCAAACAGAGCAGGCCCTGCAGATTGAGTGCTATCTCTCAATCCCTTCGAGCATTTTGATCAAAACCTGTTCCTATACCTTCCTTATAACATATGCAAGCTATCCAGAAGCTAAGGCACGATCTGTAGTTGCTCTAACCACTTCCACCATTTTCACATCTTTGACTTGCAGGTGAAGTTCTACAGCTTGATACAAGAAGGTTCAAGACAAAGTAAGCATTGAAAAAGCATCCCTGGACCTCAAGGAAGCTTTTCCAATCATTACATTGCACTGAAAGTCTCTCATTCTCCACATAGAAGTTCAACTGCACAGGTAAAAGTTTGAATTCGTATCTCTCTTATTATGCATCTTTAGTCTTAAGTTTGTGAAGAAACAAGGTCCTACTCATAGCCCTGAACATGTACATAGCTTTAGTTTTCATTTCTTTTATCTGAGTAGAGAGAATTTGAGCTCTGAAAATGGTAGAAAAACTAGGTCAGAAAAGAGGGGGAGAGAAATTCTCCCTCATCTTAGAGAGATAGGTCATGTTCTTTATATGGTTGAAACCGTCTCTTAACGCTCTACACTTTTCATGTTATGAGTTTTGCTTGAAAGTCCAGGAATCCAGAGATAAAAAACGCGTGTTTTTGCTTGAAGAAGGCTGTACAGAGGTTGAAGAAGAAGTGGTCTGGGCTGGGCCTGGATATATTTTCTTTTCACACCCCATTTTTATGTTTACACCCCCCTGAGCCCATTTGCTCATTTTTTAACATTTTTGACTTTTTCTTTTTTGGCTGACTTTGTTTATTTTTTCTCATGCCATTTTAAAATTAAAAATATTTTTTTCATCATTTTTTGCATTTATTGCATATTTATTTGTTTATTTCCTTTATTTATACATAAATAGATATACATACTATTATTTAGAATAAGTATAAAAATAGTGAAAATACATTTTTATTTTTATTTACTTTCTAAAAATATTTCACACAAAAAATACTCTTTTATTTATTTTATTAAAATATTAAATAAATATTTATTTTTTGTATAATACATATTTAGGGTTTAATATAAATATATATATGATTATTAATATATTTAAGACAAAAATATAAAAATACTTGATTTTTCATTTTATTTAATATTTGATACAAAAAATACCCTTCTTTCACAATACACTTCATTTTATTTTATTTTTATAAATAATAAATAAATAGTAGAATTAAATTAGATAATAATACCTTTTCTTTAAAAATTAGGGTTTTTTACCCTAAGTTCAAAATACTCAAAAAATAAATACATTTTTATTTTCTTTTCCCTTTTACATAAATAATATTTTCTCATACACATAAAAACTTCCTTTTGCATTTCACACATTTATTTAATTTATATTTAATTATGCATTATTTAAATTGCAAATATTCAAATGTTGTAATAATTTATATTTAAATTCTTGTCAATATCCCCATTTGAATCTTTGTACTCCCCTTCCCATATTTGGTTTTGTAATAGCTTAGTAATTTTAATTTCGCACTTTATTGCTTTCTAATGATAACATGCTAGAATTAGGGTTTGTATGCGAAAAACGATAAAAAAATAGTTTGACCTAATACAAGATAAACAAGCATGAAAATGGACACATAAATCACACTTGCACCCCCTAGGGTATTCCACTTGTTGCCTTCAAATAAATGGGCCATGTTGTATGTTGAACATCTTTGGGCAAAGCAAACAATTTGAATGATCATAGTCCCTCGACAAAACCTTTCAAAAACAAACAAAAAAAAAACAAATGATCAAGTCCCTTAGAGAAATTGCTCAAAGACATTTAACGCCGTTGCAATTATGGTCCATACGATGACCCGCGCCTGTCCCTTTCACATCCTAACACAAGGTTGCCCACCAAATACAATGGTGGAGCAAACTTGCTAAAAGGGTTAAAGTATAGCAATGATCTTTTGAGAAATTTAGGAGTAGATAACCTCTTAGTTACTTGAATCAACTTGCAAAGCAAAACACTTGCCTAATTTCAAAATCACACCTCACAACACTTTCAAAACAACTTTCAAAAACAAATGAAAACTTTTTCAAAAGACATGCATCTTTGTATACATCCCCACATGGATCATTACAAAGGTTGCCACCACATTGGCCTCTTTTCAAAAACATTTTCAAAACCCACACACTCAAGCACCATTTAAAACAATTGAAAACAAAAGGCAAGTGATCTAAGCAAGTAACTAAGAGCCCATGGATAACCATGGATAGAAAGGGTGCTAATACCTTCCCTTTCTATAATCTACTCCCCGAACCCAAGAAAACATCTCAAAAGGTTTTTGCTGTGCTTTTTAACCTTTCCTTAGGATAAAATAAAAAGTCGGTGGCGACTCTTGCTAACCGCAACATTTGCGAATACAAACGCAAAACCTCAAGTCAGTTCTCCCACCGTATCACAGAACTGGCGACTCTGCTGGGGATTACTTCTAAAAGTGGAGTAACCTTAGGGTTTAGATCACCTTTGTTTTCAATTGTTTGCTTTGTTTGCTTTTACATTTGTGGGCTTTGTATCGGAGTTTCATAGATCCTAACCCGGATCTGGGAAAAACCCTTTTTAGGTAGCATAATCTGTGAGGGACCTGTCCGGCGTAGACCGACATGGGTGAAGCAGTGGCTACGTTGGTGTGGCATCTTAGTCTGTACCTATATCCCTTGTGTTGTAACGGGGAGAATATAGGTCTTCTAAGGGGTCATTAAACACCAACCGACCTTAGAACCCTAAATTGACCAACTTGGCTATTAGGACAGTAGCAGTATGCTACACTCATTGAGGCTAAACTCTCGAGATGGTTCTGGCTGCGAGAAAAGATTGCGATGCTGGAGTTATGACCGATTGAGGGTAGCCAATGATTTGAGATCCTCTAGAACCCGGTTACTTTTGATAGGACAGGTTTTAACCAACAAAACAAAAGAGGGTAATACCTGAAACTCATGCTGGCCTGAAACCTAAGGGTGTCTTGTGTGACTTGTGTGCCTTATCTGTCTATGTGGTGTGTTTCATCATAGCATCATTCCATCATACCATTGCATGCATCCTGTGTAAAAGGCTAACCCATTTCAAAGACAAAAGAGGTTTCATCTTTGCTCTGTTTTGTAGGACATTATGATGCCTGTGCGAAGGAATACTATCCGGTTCAACTTTGTTCGTTCACCTGAGTTGCTTGATGAGTTGGTTAGCAGAATTCCAAATACCACCTCCTTCATCAACAGACATGGTTCCCTCCTTGGCTTGATCACTGCAAAATGGGACCAACAATTGATAAGTGTTCTGACCCAGTTTTATGACCCTCTGCATCACTGTTTCACCTTCCAAGACTTCCAGCTGGTTCCTACTCTGGAAGAATTTTCTTATCTGCTTGGGATTCCTGTCTTGGAACAAACTCCCTTCACTGGTTTGGAAAAGACTCCTAGGCCTGAAGAGATTGCTGCAACTCTCCCCTTGACCAAAGAAGAGATATTGTCCAACTGGGAAACTAGAAATGGGATCAAGGGCTTTTTGGTCAAATTTCTGGTTGGCAAGGCTAATGATTTCTGGAATGACTTGGACTTCAAGGCATATGAGGATATTCTGGCTCTTTTGATCTATGGTCTGGTATTGTTTCCCAACCCTGACACCTTTATCAGTATCCATGTCATAAGAATCTTCATGTCTCGGAATCCGGTACCCACTCTCTTGGGTGACATTTTACAACAACTCTATGCTCGTACTGCTCGAAAACGGGGGACTCCGTGGTGTTGTGCTCCTTTGCTAGTAAGGTGGTTTATTTCGCACCTTCCTAAGTTCGTGCTGAAGAATGAAGAAGGAAAAGGTTGGGCTCGGAGGTTAATGTCTCTCACAGATAAGGATATCACTTGGACTCTCAGAGGTTTGGATGAGGTAGCTGTTATCGACCGTTGCGGAGAATACCCTAATGTCCCGTTGATTGGTATCCAAGGAGGAATCTCTTACAATCCGTGTTTAGCTCTCCGTCAGTTTGGAAGAGCCAGAGGAGATGGGCCTCATGAAATGCTGGTTCCTCACTTCCATTTTGAGTTTCAGGCAGGCAGTGACAAACTACGCCAGGGATTCATTAAAGCTTGGGACAGAATCCACAAAGCTGACCCACATGAGTTAGGACCAAAGACTTCTCTACCATTGGAGCCCTATTGCAAATGGGTCCGCATCCGTGCCCAGAAGTTGGTTATGCCATACGAAGCTGTCAGACCAATCATCCTGGAATCTCCCAATGAAGATGGGATTCCTCCAACTGTCCTCCCTCCTCAGATACCCACTGATTTTGATACAATGAAGAGATCTTGGGCACAGCTAAAGGAAGAACGGGATTTCTATCGGGAGAAGTTCAACGAGCAGGAAAGGAAGATCCAAAGGCTGACTAAGCAATTGGAGGAAGAACGTGTCTTGAACAACTACATCAGCACTGAAAGGAGGAGGCCATGGGAGCATTGATGAGCTTTGATTATTTCCTTTTGTAGTTTTATTTCCTTTTCCGTATTTTTCATTCCTGTAATGCCTAAGGGCAAATTGTTGAACAATTGAAAAATTTTAATCTGATGAAGTGTGTTTCCCTTTTTTGTCTACAAAGTTGAATCTTGTTTGTCTTTGAAAACATAAAACATACGCATTCCATTGCACCATATGCACAGCAGGTACCCTATTTCACAGGTTGCTTAATCTCCTTCGCTGTTTATTTTGCATAGTCATCATGAATCCAGAATCATCCAGTGAGCAAGCAATCAAGGCCCTTCAGGCCCAAAGTGCACAATTTCAAGAGATGGTGCTAAGCCTAGCCCAAGGTCAGCAAGAGTTGAAGACTCTACTCCTGAAGAAGAAGAAGAAAAAGAGGACTGCATTGTTCAACACCGGACGCCAATTTGGGAACACACTCCACAATGAAGCTGATCCAACCACTTCTTCTGCTGAGAAAAATAGTCCCCAAGGGGGAGGAGCTCCTAGTCCCGCAGTCTCCGACAACGAGACGGACTATAACGATGAACAATACCCACCTGCTGCTGACAGATACAAGCAATTGGAGGACCGCTTGAGCGCCATGGAAATTCAGAACGTGCCGGGACTGGATTTCGGAGATTTGGGATTATCTTCTGGAGTAGTAATTCCACACAAGTTTAAGGCGCCTGCCTTCGCCAAGTATGATGGGGTCTCCTGCCCAAAGCTACATCTAAGGTCGTACGTAAGGAAAATCCAACCTTACACGGCGGATAAGAACCTCTGGATTCACTTCTTCCAAGATAGTCTCTCAGGGTCACAACTTGAATGGTTCTACCAATTGGACGGAGCTAGCATCCGGCACTGGGAAGATTTGGCAACTGCATTCTACAGACAATACCAATACAATTCTGATCTCGCTCCTACGCGTACCCAACTTCAGGGTATGTCTCTAGGAACGGGTGAAGGGTTCAAAGAGTACGCCCAAAAATGGAGAGATTTGGCTGGCAGGGTGCAGCCTCCATTAACTGATCGAGAGCTGGTTGATATGTTCCTTGGGACGTTGTCTGGTCCGTTTTTCAATCATTTGGTTGGTAACTCCTCCGCTGGATTTACAGATTTGATATTAACAGGAGAAAGAATTGAAGCTGGCATCAGGTCAGGCAAGATACATAAGGCTGCCTCTACAAGTGCTGAGAAGAGGCCATTTAAGAAAGAAGCAAGCGCCGTCTATGGCCCTAGAAGACAAGTCAAGCCCGAAAGTCGCCAAGCCGTCAATGCTTTGGTCATCTCCAAACCTGTTGCTGCTCCTCAGCAGTACAATCAACAAAGAAGCAAAAGGCCCAAGAGGCAGTATACCCGACTGAGTATGACATTATCTCAAATTTTACCCCAACTGTTATCCACCAACCTGGTGACCCTCAAAGAAGCTCCTAAGGTCGTCAACACTGCGTCTCCTAAATACAACCCAAATGCCCGGTGTGCTTATCATTCTGATAGTCCCGGGCACACTACTGATGATTGCTGGGCCTTAAGAAACAAAGTGCAAGATCTAATCGACGCAAAGGAAATTCAGTTTGAAGCGCCAGAAAGACCAAATGTTGTAACAGCTCCTATGCCCCAGCATAGGGTAAATGCCGTTGAGGAAGAAGTGTATGCTGTTTCGATAGATGAAGTTGTTACCCCTCTGAAGGCTGTTAAGAAGAACCTACTGCGGGCCGGTTTATTTCCGGGTTGTGGCGAAGGTTGCCCATTCTGTGCTATTTCCCCATCTGATTGTCCCTTGCTAAGGTTAGGCATCCAAGGCCTAATGGATAGCAAGGAGATTCTATTCAAAAAGACTGCTGTTCATTTGGTTCCGATGAAAGAAGTTTCCGTGATTACCATCTTCAAAAATCCAATCAAGGCTCCCCCGAAGAAGCCTATTCAAATCATGACAATTGCGCCTGTGATCATTACTGTTCCAGGGCCCCTCTCCTACGTGTCTGATAAAGCTGTCCCCTGGCATTATGGGGCAGACGTGTATGTAAATGGAATCAAGCAAGAATTCAACGCTAGTGCCAGTATCTGCGATATCACTGGTCCAGCTAAAGTCACCCGCAGTGGCAGGCTCTTCTCGCCTGACATTGCGCCGCCCGCTATTCGAAAACCCCTCCTCATAAAACCTGCAAGTTTACCTAGTCCTGTTGCTGATCAAATTGTGTCCCCTGCTGCCGAGTCATCAAATGCTCGGGGCAAAGGGATTGAAGAAGAGCCTGCCCGGATGGAGGCACCAATACCCGTGAATGCTGAGGCCTCCCGACAAGAAATGGAGGAGATTCTGAAAATAATAAAGAAAAGTGATTTTAATGTTGTCGAGCAGTTGGGGCATACGCCCTCCAAGATCTCCCTGCTCTCCTTATTGCTATGCTCCGAGGCCCATGCAAAGGCCTTGATCTCATTTCTCAAGACGGCCCATGTGCCGCAGGAGACGTCTGCAGTCCAGTTCACTGACTGCATAGCGAATCTGACAGCGGACAACGGCTTGGGATTTTCGGATGCTGACCTGACCGCGAAAGGGAGAGACCACAATGATGCCCTGCATGTCTCTATTGAATGCAGGGGCACTACTCTGGCACATGTATTGGTGGACACTGGTTCTTCCTTGAATGTTCTTCCGAAAAAGGCTTTAGATCGTCTGGATTATGAAGGCCTGGAGTTGAAACCCAGCAATATCATCGTCAGGGCTTTCGACGGTTCCAAGAGGATGGTTCATAGAGAGGTTAACATCCCTATTCGTGTGGGCTCTCAAGTGTTTGACTCTACCTTTTATGTGATGGATATACGTCCATCATACTCTTGTCTGTTGGGTCGACCTTGGATCCATAAAGCTGGGGCAGTAACCTCCACCTTACACCAAAAGCTGAAGTATCCCGTCAGGGGGAAGATCGTCACTGTACAAGGAGAAGAGGAGTATATGGTGAGCCATTTGAATTCCTTCAGGTACATCGAGATGGACGGAGAGTTCATTGAAACCCCCTTCCAACATTTCGAGGAGGTACATCCAATTTCAGCAGCTGCAGAGACAATGGCCGAAGAGAATGATTCCTTGAAGATGGCTTCCCTAAGGGATGCCCGGGCTGTGGTTCAGAAAGGCAATTGTGCACACTGGGGTCAGCTTCCTGACTTCACTCAGAAGAACGACAAGTTTGGGCTAGGCTTTACTGCAGAGGCTCAGAAGGCAGTGCGTAAAGAGAAGATCGGAAAGGCTCCGGTGTTTATTTCCAGCTCAAGGGTGAACGCTATTGAGGAAGATGTGGAGGAAGCAGAGTTTGATAGTTGGATCTACCCGACTCCCAGCAACGGACCTAGCAACTGGACGGCAAAGGATTTTACCCCTATCACATTTGTCACGCAGTAATTGATTTCTTTTGATTTCCAAATTTGTAACAAACAATATGTTAAAACTCTGTTGGCTCGGTGTCCTACCCGGGGCATCGTAGCTCCATTTGTGAGGGCTTTTTGTATGACATTTTCATATATCATCAATCAAAACATTGGACGTTTGTTGCATTTCAAATCTTGCGCTCTTTTCCTCTCTGTGTTATATATATTGCAAAACAGCTATATTTACACACACTCACTTATACAGGTTTCAATCCACTCTGGATCTCACCGGTAACAGCTCTGCTACCGCCAGTTATGACTTTGAAAATCCGATCAACTTGGCCGAAGACGAAGGTGAAGATGATTGCGAAGTGCCTGGTGAACTCGCAAGACTGCTACTCCAGGAAGAGAGGGCTATTCAACCACATGAAGAGCCTGTGGAGATAATTAACCTGGGTACTGAGACAGATAGGAAAGAGGTCAAGATTGGTGCCAATCTAGAGCTCAGCGTGAAGCAACGATTGATCCAGATGCTACAAGACTACATGGAAATTTTTGCTTGGTCCTATGAAGATATGCCTGGTTTGGACGCCGACATTGTAGTTCACCATTTGCCAACCAAGGAAGATTGTCCTCCGGTAAAGCAAAAAGTTCGACGGATGCGTCCAGAGATGTCTGAGAAGATTAAAGCCGAGGTGATGAAACAGTTTGATGCGGGTTTCCTTGCAGTAACTTCTTACCCTCAGTGGGTTGCCAATGTTGTGCCAGTGCCGAAGAAGGACGGTAAAGTCAGAATGTGTGTCGACTACAGGGATCTGAACAGGGCCAGCCCCAAGGATGACTTCCCCTACCTCACATTGATGTCCTTGTTGACAATACAACTCAACACAAGGTGTTCTCCTTCATGGATGGTTTTTCAGGGTATAATCAGATCAAGATGGCTCCAGAGGATATGGAAAAAACTACCTTCGTGACTCAGTGGGGTACCTTCTGTTATAAGGTCATGGCATTCGGATTAAAAAATGCTGGGGCAACCTATCAACGTGCCATGGTTGCTTTATTTCATGATATGATCCATCATGAAATTGAGGTATACGTTGATGACATGATTGCAAGGTCTCAAACTGAGGAGGAGCACCTTGACCATCTGAAGAAGTTGTTTGATCGACTCAAGTTATACAAGCTGAGGTTGAATCCCAACAAATGCACCTTTGGGGTAAGATCCGGAAAGTTGCTAGGTTTCATTGTAAGTGATAAAGGTATTCAGGTGGACCCTGCCAAGGTAAAAGCCATACAAGAGATGCCGACTCCAAAAACAGAGAAAGAAGTCAGAGGTTTCCTAGGACGACTGAATTACATTGCCCGATTCATCTCACATCTAACTGCTACTTGTGAGCCAATCTTCAAATTACTGAAGAAAGATCAAGTGGTACGCTGGAATGATGAATGTCAGGCCGCCTTTGAAAGGATAAAGGAATATCTCCAAGAGCCACCCATTCTTATGCCTCCGGTGGAAGGAAGACCTCTGATACTATACTTGACAGTGCTTGATAATTCAATGGGGTGTGTGCTGGGGCAGCATGACGAGTTTGGCCGAAAAGAGCACGCTATTTATTACTTGAGCAAAAAGTTTACCGACTGTGAGTCTCGTTACTCACTGCTTGAGAAAACTTGCTGCGCTCTTGTATGGGCTGCTCGCCGGCTGAGACAGTATATGCTGACTCACACTACCTTATTGATTTCAAAGATGGATCCCATCAAGTACATATTTGAAAAGCCCGCTCTGTCTGGGAGAATAGCGAGATGGCAAATGATCTTAACAGAATACGATATCCAGTATACAACTCAGAAAGCAATCAAGGGAAGTGTACTGGCTGATCATTTGGCACACCAACCTGTGGACGATTACCAATCATTGAACTTTGATTTTCCGGACGAAGACATCATGGTGGTAACTGACTGTGAAGTACCTGGACCGGATGAAGGACCTGAGGAAGGATCCCGATGGTCTATGCATTTTGATGGAGCCTCCAATGCTTTGGGTAATGGCGTCGGCGCTGTAATCATATCTCCCAAGGGGACTCATACTCCACTCACCGCCCGATTATGTTTCAGCTGCACCAACAATATGGCAGAATATGAGGCATGTATCATGGGTCTACAAGCTGCAATCGATCTGAGGATCAAGTTTCTAAGTGTCTTCGGAGATTCCGCTCTCGTGATCAATCAGATCAAGGGCGAGTGGGATACGAAACACCCGAATCTTATTCCTTACAAGGAGTATGTGTCGACCTTGCTCCCTCATTTTGAAGAAATAACTTTTGAGCATTTCCCCAGAGAGGAAAATCAGCTAGCGGACGCACTAGCCACGATGTCTTCAATGTTCAAAGTTAAATGGGACAATGAGGCTCCCCGAATCATTATCTGGAAGACGGATGAACCGGCATACTGCTGTGAGCTCGAGGCTGAGAAGGTAACTGAAAAAACCTGGTATCACGAGGTAAAGAGGTACTTGGAGGTTCAGGAATACCCTGAAGGTGCATCTGTCAATGATAAGAAGTTCATGAGGAGGTTTGCTGCAAAATTCTTCCTCAGCAACGACATTCTCTACAAACGGAATCATGATTCGACTCTGCTGCGTTGTGTGGATAAGGTTGAAGCGGAGAAAATCATGATGGAACTGCATGAAGGTACATTTGGAACACATTCTAGTGGACACACCATGGCTAAGAAAATCCTTCGAGCAGGATATTTCTGGTCCACAATGGAAGCCGATTGTTACCAACACTCCCGAACTTGTCATAAGTGCCAGATCTATGCTGACAAGGTGCATATCCCTCCAGTTCCTTTGAATGTCCTAACGGCACCTTGGCCTTTCGCAATGTGGGGGATCGATATGATCGGTGAGATCCGACCGACGGCATCCAATGGGCATCGCTTCATCTTGGTGGCGATCGATTACTTCACGAAATGGGTTGAGGCAGCTTCCTATGCCACAGTAACCAAGAGCGTCGTGGCGCGTTTCATCCGGCATAATCTGATCTGTCGGTACGGCGTCCCGGAGAGAATCATTACGGACAATGGTACCAATCTCAATAACAAAATGATCACCAAACTCTGTGAACAATTCAAGATACAGCACCACAATTCTTCCCCCTACCGGCCGAAGATGAATGGGGCTGTAGAGGCAGCCAATAAAAATATCAAGAAAATTGTGCAGAAGATGACAGTGACCTATAAGGATTGGCACGAGATGTTACCATTCGCTCTTCATGGGTACCGTACCTCAGCAAGGACGTCAACCGGGACAACTCCCTTCTCCTTAGTCTATGGCATGGAGGCAGTCTTGCCAATCGAGATCCAGATACCCTCCCTCCGGATAATGAAGGATGCAGACTTGAATGAAGATGATTGGATCCAGACTCGACTTGATCAATTAAATCTGATTGACGAAAAGAGGCTCACTGCTATCTGTCATGGTCAAACGTATCAGAAACGGATGATCAGGGCATTTAACAAGAAAGTCAGACCGCAAGAGTATCAAGTTGGGGACCTGGTAATCAAACGCATCATCCTTCCTCAAAGTGATCCCCGGGGAAAATGGACCCCTACATACGAAGGGCCATTTGTGGTTAAACGTGTGTTCTCGGGAGGAGCCATGATCCTAACCACCATGGACGGTGACGATCTTCCTCACCCCGCCAATGCAGACATAGTGAAAAAATACTACGCATAAATAAAAGACCCGCTAGGTTGACATACCTAGGCAAAAACAAGGGCTTCCCGGCGAACCAAAAGGGTTCGGGCAAAAATAAGGGATGAAATAAAAAAAATCTGTACACCCGGCAAGTCGAAAACCTGAAAGGGCGGCTTGGGCAAAAAAGGGTATCCCGGTGGACTGAAAACCCGAAAGGGCGGTCCAGGCAAAAGTTAGGGATAAAAGCGTAACACTATGTCTCATTGGATCACTTCGCATCCGGAATTCGGCATCAACTATCTGGCTCCAGATTTCGGCATTGACCAATCAGCTTCATCTTCAAATTAGGCAGCAAAGCGATGAGACGTTCAAAGACATAAAGGCAATAGCAGAGTTGGAACCCAGTGGGATTGTTCACATAACTGTTTTGTTTTCTTTTTCAAAATGTAAACTCTATACTATTTGACGATGTCCTCTTACTAGGATGTCAGTCTCTTGTACAAAAAACGCCTATTCACAGGCAAAGTTTAAATCAATACAAATTCACTTGTCCATACAAATTACCATTGTTTTCCCTTTTTCTGTTTTGTCTTGCGAAGAACGTCCAATGTTCATTTTTGATATATGCATTTGACATTAAATTGCTGATTCATAAATGTTTGCATATAAAACAAGAGATTAATTACAGGTGACATCAAAGACAGGGGCAATGTGGAATTGTCTAAAGCAGTCTAGTTATTTTGTCCGCCAAGGCACCAAGGTAGGTTCAACTGAAAAATGTGGCCAAATCATCTCAATTCCCCGCAGAATAAGACAGGATGCGACAATGCTTTCCCCAAGCGAAGTTGATCCCCCGTCGATCCTGAAAAAGGCACAACATTCCCCAGTAGATTCTGCAAGCTTATCCCCTGCGAAGAACGGACGTCTCGCCCAAGTTTTATTTAGAGTTATTTCCTCACAAGGACTTATAACTGGGTTATCCTCAGCTAAAAGCCACGGAAGACCGCTCTCGGCAAAGTTCCTTCAATCCCCAGCGAAGTCTACCCTTAGCATTCCCAAGCAGAGTTTATATTCGGAGTTCCTCAGCGGAGTTTATCATCATTATCCTCAGCGGAATCCGTCATTAAAGTCCTCAGCAGGCCTCTCATCAAAACTTCGGCCAAGTATCTCTTCCCACAGAGCAGCTTCCCGGCCGTTCGTCAAGGATTTATTTTCCTAAGATGAAATTACACTCATAAACATTTCACATTTTCATACATCTTGCTTACATACATGGTGAAACGCATACAACATCTCATGTTGAACACCATGACATCATGCATATCATACATCATGACATTGCATACAACTTACGTCTTTGCCTTTTCAGGAAAAAGACAATCTCAAAAGCGACTACCTTCAACTGTCACAATTCCAGATTCGATACCTGCATCTAGCCAGGGCACATCTGAGAGTGATCAGTTTCTAGACTCGATTCCTGTATCTAGCCAGGGCACGTCTAAAGAGCTCCAGATTCGATTCCTGTATCCAGCCAGGGCATATCTGTTGACCACATTTCCAGACTCGATTCCTGTATCTAGCCAGGGCACGTCTGCAGAGTTCAAAGATTCGACTCCTGTATCCAGCCAGGGCATATCTATTGACGACTATTTCCAGATTCGACTCCTGTATCCAGCCAGGGCACATCTGTGAGCAACCGATTGTAGATTCGATACCTGTATCTAGCCAGGGCATATCTGCATAAGGAGACTGAAGATCAAACACCTGTAACAAGCCAGGAAAACATCCGTCTTTCTCAAATACACAAGTTCTCGCTAAGGAATCTCTTATGCGATCGACACTTCCAAATGGCATCTATAAGCCCATTCCAGACAAGGTTCTGTCACGTCTCCAGATGGCATCTATAAGCCCATCCCCCTATCCACCATCTCTCCAAATGGCATCTATAAGCCCATTCCCGACACCACATTATTGAGACTCCAGCATGCGAGTGCAAATTTCCGGGCACTCTAGTGTCCAATCTCCTTTTACCCTCGAGTCACGAAAGGCAAACTTGCCAATCTAACTCTTCAGGTCCAAGAAGATTGAACAGGGGCAACTGTTGTACCCCAAAATTTGCCCTCCCATTTCCTCAACATTTTCTCATCACAAGACCTTTGAAGATCAAGATCCAGTTAGGGTTTCCTCTGCTCAAGACTTCTCCTTGCACTGTGGACTCAAATTAGGGTTTGTGTTTGCCTAAGGATGTTTTGACCTAAAATGCCTAAGATGACTTTCATGCTTCATGTTGGACTCCCAAGTTTACCCATGCCAAGTTTCAAGTCTTGATTCCAAGTTTTACCCAGTCAATTGGACAGTTGACCTAGAAATCAGCTATATTGGGGAAAAAGTCAACTGTGGCCAATTGACAGTCAAACCTCATGAAATTTGATCCACATAAACATTATGAACTCACATGGACCATGTGATCAAGTTTGGATCACAATTCTCCAAGAAATTTGATCAGATCATCAAAAGGGCAAAATTGTCATTTTTAGGGTTTTGACTGCACAAAGGCAATTTTTGACTGTTTGACTTAGCCAATGACAAACCAAGCTCACATATGGACTCAAGGACCCCATGGAATTATCTTGACATATTCATCAAGCTCAAAAGATCCCAAGTACACAAGGTTGACAGTTGAATTTCCCAGTCAATTGATCAATTTTGACTGTATACTGAAAAGTCAAACTTTGACTTTTTGGTCAAAATCAAGAGTCAAGATTCATTTTTCATCAAGACATTCCAAATCATGAAACTTGTTCACCAAGAAATCACAAAATGCAAATTAGGGTTAGAAAATGGAATTTTTCATAACTTAGAATTTTTCTAAGTTATGGAAAACCCTAATTTTTTCCCAACTTTACCCCATCTTTTCACCATGATCCATTTGGATTCAAACAAAAGTCAAAACATGAAAGTTGTAGCTTGTTGCATAGTCTACAACTTTGATTCACAAAGTTTTCTCATTTGAAGCTTGTATCTCAATTTATGATTTTTTGAATAAGGGCACTAAACCATCTTTTAACTTAGTGAAATTTGACCTATTTTGACAAGGTTTCCTACCCTACTTCAAGGCCACTTTTCATACCCTTCCACTTGGAATTTTGATTTGCATTTCAAAGATGGATTGTAGTACACATTCCAAGCTTTCCAAAATGTCCAAGAACTCATCAAACAACCTCATAACTTGAGAGATTCGAATTTCATAAGTTGGCAAAAATTCACTTTTGTTCTTCATCAAGACATGTTCATAAACTTGGCAAATTTGAACTCAACATAGTTTGTGCTACTTTGCAGGTCCTTAAACCACATTACACTCCTTAATTTAATGCTTGTTCATTGTGTCTAAGTGTTGTTCCATGAATTCAAGCATTATACACAAGATTGATCCATTTTTGGATAAAGTGAACTTTCCATTTTTACAAAAGTTTGCTTTATGTCAATTGGTAAATCAAACAAGTACATAGAAGATCTACTTAGCACAAGATTATGGGCATAACACACTGATCAAGAGATGGTTATGCAGCACATTAGGGGGTCCTATACTGACCTAGAACACCAATTTGCTTTTGTTGCTTAGAAAAGAAGAAAAGTCCATAACTTGTGACAACTGGAATCTCAGCTTACAAACACAACACAAAAGATATCAAACACATTCAAGATCACCTAACCAAGCTTTTGCACGAGCCTTTTGCCTTTCAAACACTCTCCATCTCAGAAACACCACAAAACTGCTCAAACAGAGTAGGCCCTACAGATTGAGTGCTATCTCTCAATCCCTTCGAGCATTTTGATCAAAACCTGTTCCTATACCTTCCTTATAACATATGCAAGCTATCCAGAAGCTAAGGCACGATCTGTAGTTGCTCTAACCACTTCCACCATTTTCACATCTTTGACTTGCAGGTGAAGTTCTACAGCTTGATACAAGAAGGTTCAAGACAAAGTAAGCATTGAAAAAGCATCCCTGGACCTCAAGGAAGCTTTTCCAATCATTACATTGCACTGAAAGTCTCTCATTCTCCACATAGAAGTTCAACTGCACAGGTAAAAGTTTGAATTCGTATCTCTCTTATTATGCATCTTTAGTCTTAAGTTTGTGAAGAAACAAGATCCTACTCATAGCCCTGAACATGTACATAGCTTTAGTTTTCATTTCTTTTATCTGAGTAGAGAGAATTTGAGCTCTGAAAATGGTAGAAAAACTAGGTCAGAAAAGAGGGGGAGAGAAATTCTCCCTCATCTTAGAGAGATAGGTCATGTTCTTTATATGGTTGAAACCGTCTCTTAACGCTCTACACTTTTCATGTTATGAGTTTTGCTTGAAAGTCCAGGAATCCAGAGATAAAAAACGCGTGTTTTTGCTTGAAGAAGGCTGTACAGAGGTTGAAGAAGAAGTGGTCTGGGCTGGGCCTGGATATATTTTCTTTTCACACCCCATTTTTATGTTTACACCCCCCTGAGCCCATTTGCTCATTTTTTAACATTTTTGACTTTTTCTTTTTTGGCTGACTTTGTTTATTTTTTCTCATGCCATTTTAAAATTAAAAATATTTTTTTCATCATTTTTTGCATTTATTGCATATTTATTTGTTTATTTCCTTTATTTATACATAAATAGATATACATACTATTATTTAGAATAAGTATAAAAATAGTGAAAATACATTTTTATTTTTATTTACTTTCTAAAAATATTTCACACAAAAAATACTCTTTTATTTATTTTGTTAAAATATTAAATAAATATTTATTTTTTGTATAATACATATTTAGGGTTTAATATAAATATATATATGATTATTAATATATTTAAGACAAAAATATAAAAATACTTGATTTTTCATTTTATTTAATATTTGATACAAAAAATACCCTTCTTTCACAATACACTTCATTTTATTTTATTTTTATAAATAATAAATAAATAGTAGAATTAAATTAGATAATAATACCTTTTCTTTAAAAATTAGGGTTTTTTACCCTAAGTTCAAAATACTCAAAAAATAAATACATTTTTATTTTCTTTTCCCTTTTACATAAATAATATTTTCTCATACACATAAAAACTTCCTTTTGCATTTCACACATTTATTTAATTTATATTTAATTATGCATTATTTAAATTGCAAATATTCAAATGTTGTAATAATTTAGATTTAAATTCTTGTCAATATCCCCATTTGAATCTTTGTACTCCCCTTCCCATATTTGGTTTTGTAATAGCTTAGTAATTTTAATTTCGCACTTTATTGCTTTCTAATGATAACATGCTAGAATTAGGGTTTGTATGCGAAAAACGATAAAAAAATAGTTTGACCTAATACAAGATAAACAAGCATGAAAATGGACACATAAATCACACTTGCACCCCCTAGGGTATTCCACTTGTTGCCTTCAAATAAATGGGCCATGTTGTATGTTGAACATCTTTGGGCAAAGCAAACAATTTGAATGATCATAGTCCCTCGACAAAACCTTTCAAAAACAAACAAAAAAAAACAAATGATCAAGTCCCTTAGAGAAATTGCTCAAAGACATTTAACGCCGTTGCAATTATGGTCCATACGATGACCCGCGCCTGTCCCTTTCACATCCTAACACAAGGTTGCCCACCAAATACAATGGTGGAGCAAACTTGCTAAAAGGGTTAAAGTATAGCAATGATCTTTTGAGAAATTTAGGAGTAGATAACCTCTTAGTTACTTGAATCAACTTGCAAAGCAAAACACTTGCCTAATTTCAAAATCACACCTCACAACACTTTCAAAACAACTTTCAAAAACAAATGAAAACTTTTTCAAAAGACATACATCTTTGTATACATCCCCACGTGGATCATTACAAAGGTTGCCACCACATTGGCCTCTTTTCAAAAACATTTTCAAAACCCACACACTCAAGCACCATTTAAAACAATTGAAAACAAAAGGCAAGTGATCTAAGCAAGTAACTAAGAGCCCATGGATAACCATGGATAGAAAGGGTGCTAATACCTTCCCTTTCTATAATCTACTCCCCGAACCCAAGAAAACATCTCAAAAGGTTTTTGCTGTGCTTTTTAACCTTTCCTTAGGATAAAATAAAAAGTCGGTGGCGACTCTTGCTAACCGCAACATTTGCGAATACAGACGCAAAACCTCAAGTCAGTTCTCCCACCGTATCACACCGACATATGGCTAAATCGCACAACATCGCTCAACAAACGAGACCGATCGATAGTGCCCGACATGGACAACTACACCGAGCACCACCGTCGTAGTACCTGTAAGGCAGAACACCCAGCTCGTGATGGGCAGTTCACGCCGAGGGCGAATAGTCCCTACCGGGCTTCGCGCCCGACTGAGCAACTTCGCTCCATATGCCCGACAAGTCGTCAAGATTGACGGGCCATCTAAAAGGGTCAAAGGGAAGTCTCTCCCCTCGAGTGCAACACTTAGGTGACTCTGGCCAGCGAAAGAAGGCCGGGCACGTATACAAACGAAAGGCGGGCAAACTCGCCCGCTAAATCACAGCCACTTACGGGCACTCCTCGGGCCCATAACTTAGGCTAAATTTTATGCAAAAATATAAGATTTCGAGCATGGGCAAACGATTAAATGTAAAACAGCATTCATTCAAAAAAAATGCTCGAAGGCAACAAGACAAACAAGTATAAACCGACCAAGAAGGCCAGCGATGTTCATAAAGTACAACCAACGGGCACGCAGGCCCAAAAAATACAAATATCAAAGGCACGCAGGCCCGCTATCCTACAATCAGGCTTCCCCGGAACCATCGTTGTCGACAATTGGAGAGTCGGGCGGGGGCACAATCACGCCATCCACGATTTGATGTGTGTGGCCCGTCCCCTCAGTAACCAAACCAGGGTTTAACAAGGAAAGCTGGCCGACTGCAGAGTCGAACCCCTCCTCCAGAGCACCAACACAATCTATTTCTAGTAGCCGGATATGGGCGACCAGCTCCGATCGACTCTTCAAAGCCGCTATGTTCTCCGGCTCGTCCTCGGCAGGAAGCATGGAGACTTTCATGTCCTCGTTCTGTTGGGTCAGGCGCCCGATGTCGGTCTCCAGACAATCCCTGTCCGCGCGGAGAAGCTCTCCCTCCTCGGCTAGCTTCCCCGAATTTTCTTTCTCCAGGACCAACATCTCTCTCTCAACGGCCAGCAGCGATGCCTGCTCGCGGAACATCTCCTCGGAGCGTTCCAGGGCAGTCCTTAACTTCCGCGAGCTCGAGGTGAGAGCCGCTTTCTCCTGCTCAAGTTCTTCAATACGAACAGCATCCCCCCCTTCCTTGGACAACACTAGGGCCATTTCGGCCATTTTCACCAGCCCGTCCATTCTGGCGGCCAGGTGCCTCTTTCGATCCTCCTTACTCATCCTCTTGATAATCTCAGCCTCGTCGGCAACCACGGACAGAGGGAATCTCTCGAAGAAACCCTCCTCTTTGAAGCAAGGGGGGAACCCGAAAGATCTGACGGCGTTGGTGTCCTCGCTGACAGTCGGGCCGCTTTCCACCCGGGTCCTCTTTCTTTGTATCAGGTCGGCATTAGGATCGACCTCTTGAACCTCTGGGATCTCGTCCGACGCGGCCCCCGAGCTGGGCGACGAATCCACCCTCACCATCTGAGGAGCGCCCGGACTATGTGGCGGGCCCATCCTCGTTGCCTGGGCAGCCTTCACGACCCTCCTACCCCGCTTCTGGTCGCAAGACAGCTTCAAGAGTCTTTCCCGTCGACCGGCCATCGAACCTGCACAAAATAAAAGACGGGTTAGTGTTGAGCAAGTTCATAAATAAATGACGAGCAAAGAAATTCAAGCAATAAACGACCTAGCAGACGAGCAGCCTGTCTGAACGTCTGACACTCCACGAGTGCCTTAGTATCAATCGGTCGGGACTCAAATGTCAGATAACCCTCAGCATCCAAGACATCTTCCCCTTCCCTCGTGGCCCACCGGGCAGGGTGGAAGTTGTCGATGAACCGACAAAGAGTGGCGTACGCCTCCTCGTCCTCCGGACACATGTTGCCTGCAGCGGTATGATAGTATCCAGTCCCGTGCTCGTAATGCCTGAACATCCAATGCACAGGGAACTTGGTCGTACGGGCCATCACGGGATACCCATCATTGTCTAAGACCGCCTCCCCGTCATCATCGCTTATGGGCGCCTCCTCCTCGTATAGGGATCCTAAAGCAGACGTGGTAACTGGCCTCACGACGTACCACTTGTCTTTAAAACCCCTTACGGAGTCCATGTACATCTTGAATGGTCTCCTCGACTGTTTTAAGGAGACCCAGCTGTGTTTCCCTCCTCGGGACTGGCGCTGCAGATGAAAAATTCTGAAGAAGAGAGGTATTGTCGCCCCAATCCTCAGAAAGCGACATGTCAGCTTAAACGCCCGGATAAAGGCGAGTGAGTTCGGGTGTAGCTGTGACGGGGCCAGCTCCAGATGGGCGAAGACCCCGGTCTGAAAGTCACTGAAGGGCAGCTGCAGCCCAAGATCTTTGAACGCAATCTCGTACATCGGGAAGCTATACTCTGGGTACACCGAGCAGATCCGGGCACGGGAGGTCAGCCACGTGACAACGAAATTCTTTTGGAAATCAGGCTGGCCCTGGCCCGCTTCGAGGACAGCATATGGCTTTTGGTCACGCCGGCTATATATCGACGCGATTCCTCGGGGCTCGGTGCCCACCCAATCCAACAAAGGGTCGTCGACAGTATCAACCAAGCTCACTGCCTCATCGGCACTTTGTTCCTCATGTTCGTGGCGTCCAGAGGAGCACGGCTCGTCCGCCATGGTTACCTGCAGAGCACGGGAAACCAGTCAATTGGGCACGAAACCATACGCTCGACGTAACGGGCCAGATGTAGTGTACGACAAACCACGTTGTTCCATGCACGGCCACAAAAGTTAGTTTGCAACAAGAAAGCAGTTGCCTCCCCGACGTCCAGATAACTCGATGGGCCCTTCTCCAAACCACCTGAGCAAACCGAAAACACGGTCACTCTCCAACATGTCGACCCAAGGTATGAACATGGCGGGCAACATCATGAAACCTACGGCCAAAACCATGAACATATCGGGCACGGTCATGAATCAGGCGCCCTGGATCATGAAGACCCCGGGCAGCGCTGCAGATTATTACCTAAATTATGTATCTACCGGCCACGAGCATGTGTTTGCCGGTCCTAAGCATGAATATGTCGAGCTAAACATGAGTTTACCGGGCTAGTCCCACGCGCACAGTCCCTAAAACGTCTAACAACACTGAAAATCATGCATTACAACAGGAAAATAAAGAAGATAAGTCACTTGCTTGGAATCAAGAGGTGGATTCGGCTACGGAGGAAAAGAATTTGTAACGGAGATCGCAGCTATGAAAAATCTGGAAGAACAGCAGCAGTAGGAGCGCAAAGAGTAGAAACGAGTTATAGGGCCCAAGGATCCTATTTATAGTGATGACGTGGAATACCAAACGTCACCTCGGGCAACCACAGAGTTTCTCTCCTCGACGCACTGCTCCCAACGCAATGATGACCCTATCATCATAGGGTGGCGGCATAGTTCCCGAAAGATACCTCGTGTGCTCGACAGACACGCGCCGATGAAGACCCTCCGAGCATCCACCGCGAAAGATTTGTCTCTGAGCACAACACGGAGAGGCCCTCGAGGACCTGCATCCCTGACCCGGGTGCGAGACCCCGAAGCAGAAACGACCTGAGATCAAGCCATGGCTCCTAACAAAGGAACCACGACTTAGGGGGCTCCTGTTCTGGACTGGGCCCGACAGGCCCAATAGCATTGCTGAGGCCCAATCCAAATGAACTTGTTGAGGACCACGCCGACCAAAGGGTCACAGTCGTGCCCGACGTGCTCCCTGAGGTTACTTGCTCGACCTATACATCTCCAGCTCGACATCCTGCTGTCCAGCTCGACATCACCTCGAGCACCCCAACTAGGGCAGACTCAGTCCACTGCATTCCCAACGAGACCCCGAAAAGACCGCGTCTCTGTCCGCCCGCACTTCACGCAGAACATCCAGGAAGGGGACCACGTGCGGGTCCCCACTACACACGTAGAACCTGGCAGTTCCTCCATTGGGCCAAACCTGCCCGGCCCAATGAAGGAACCTTGGCCCAGCGCTGAGGGCTATAAATACCCTCTATTTCCAGAGGGCCAGGTATTCATCATTCTACCCATACACTTACTATTGCCTGCTCGTGCTTCTACTTACTTCAGCATCGGAGTGTCTTGCAGGTACCCCCCCCCCACCTCATTCAAAACTTTCAGCTTGGAGCCAGCCGTGACGGTCCATTTCTGATCAGGTCAGATCAGTATCTTTGATAATCATGGAGATTTGATTTGATTTTTCTATTGTATCTTATCTTTCCAAAACAAGCATAATCATGCCAATTTTGCTTCAATCATCCCTTGCACGATTTGATATGCTATGCCAGCCTAATTGGATTTGATTCCTACAAAAAATCAGATCAAAAATCAATCTTTTATATTTTTTGCAATTTATTTGATTTATTTTAACTTTTAAATAATAAAAAATCAAAATAAAATAAATAATGAAGCAAATAATGTGTGGATGCTGATTTGGGTCGTGGACCATGTCTATAATAAGATGCAATCATGAAAAGCTAGGCCCATTTGACAAAAAATGTATTTTTGAGCACATTTGACTTTTGGCAATTTTGCAAAAATGGTCAACTTTGACAATGCATATCGCCTCCAATTTTAACACTAGAGAGGTGTTCTTGGACTTTTTAGAAATATTAGGATGTCCCCTAAACAACCCTTTTGGTTTCATCTCAATTGAGTCTTCCATGTTCATGTAAGAAGCTTTGACCCAAAAGGTGTTTTTGTTGACTTTTTAAAAGGACCTATAATGTAGAAATTCATATCTTTTGATGAGTGCATATTTTGAACTTGTGGGATGAATATGAGTTTTAGGGAATTGCATCCTCTTCAAAATGAGCCTTGGATGGAAAATTTCTAATAAAGTATGAAGAAGTTATGCTTGGTCAAAGTTTGGTTGACTTTTCCTAAGAAACCCTAATTTAGCAACTTTTGGGTTTTGATGAATTTGGGGGCATTCCTTGAGGAATCATGATCAACCCTTGATAAAATGATGGATATAACTTCAAAATGTTGATGTTGACCAAAAATCTTGAAGTTTGACTGTATGTGGGACACAATTGACTTTTGACCTAGTATAGTTGATTTTCAGGCATCTGGGAAATTGACTGAGCAAACTTCTTGTGCAAGGCATGAAACTTGACATGGATGATATTGAGAAAATATTGGGACCATGGAAGGAATTTGGGACCTTTGGACTTCAACCATCCTGATGAAAATGGAAACCCTAGTTTGAGGTACATTGCCTTAAGAGAGAGTTTGTCTGGTCAACTCTTGGGCATCCTTGAGCAAGTTGAGGACCTCAATGGGCATGTGTTGAGTAAAATGAGAGGGAAAATTTTGGGGTACAACATTATGACTTTTTATTTCTTGATTAATTTTAACATAGTTGATATTTTTCTCCTTATTTTCTATTTTTAAACAAGAATTTTTAAACCCTTTTGTATATATTAAAGTGTAATATTATTTTGTGACTATTTTCTGGATGATCTTGGGTTAAATTTTGGATCATGAACTTTGTTAACATCATTGGATCCATGGTGTTGATTTTAAATCCACAAAAATGGATGAATGATTTTAATAATAGTTTGATTAAATTTAATTCAAAAGTGGTTTGTATTTTCTCTCCCACCCCTCCTCATCTCATCCCTTTCTTATTGAACTAAATGTTGTTAGAGCATGATGTCTATATCATGTCTCAAAACAAGTGGTGCATAGATTTCTATTGACTGGCCTCAAAATAGGTGCGACTTCTATATAAGTCCACTTACGATTGCTTAACATATCGCTAAATTTTGTCCCGATTCGAATAAATGATCATTCGTGGCCTAAACTTATGTTTTCAAGCCCAAGTATGTTAATTTGATCTCTTTGATCCAATAACCTTGAGATTTATTGTGTGGAGGCTTTAGTTTTGTCAATCCTCTAATGGATCTACGACACCTTTGGTTAACGCGGATCACTTAAACATCGATGATCATTAAATGGCACTTGTGAGAATTCCAAATGGATGATATAATTGACAAAAAGCAAATGAAACTTGTTGTGTGGAGGCTTTGGTTCTACCGATCCTCTAATGAGTTCCAAATGCAAGCTTCAGGATGGTCATCCAACTAACCACTAATTATTTACTTGTTTTACTTTATGCTTTTATTTTTTTTTATGCTTTATGTACCATTTACTTTTAGCATTTACATTTCATACCATTTTCATCTTTGCTCATTTGAGCATTTACTTTCTTGTCATTTTTACTTTGCTCACTTGAGCTTTTTTCTTTTCCTTTTTAAGATACTTAATAATCAACATAAACCCTAAAAATCTTTAATGGTACTCGGACTATTTGGTTACTATCCTTGGTATTATGAAGCATGGGACTTTTCTTGGACTTAGAATTAGAAACCTTGGCATATCTTGGAGACCTTGTGATCTTATCTGATTATTTTGTATGGAGTTCTTGAGGTTTACCTCAAGACATTGGGTTGTTTGTTTGTTTTGTGTGCAGGTTATTATGATTACACCCTTTGTTTGTAATCTGGAATTCACCCGTATACAGCCGTTATTCTGCCCAATTTTTGTGAAGACTTAATACACTTGAAGTTTTGTTCTCTCAAGAGGTCTAGTATTTTTGCTTGTTTGGTTTCAATCCAAAGAATTGGAATTCTATCTTGGCTCATAGTGTCAAGTATTGGCTTCTTGTGGGTTAGATGGTTCTTGTCCCTAGCTTTTACCTTATGCTTTAGGATAGCCTCTTCTTCTCCTCCCATCTTCTTTAATTTCAAAAATCTTCTCCCTCCTTTTGAAAACCCTTCTTGTTTTAAACTTGAACCACTTTCATAATAAACTTGCACTTATGTCCATGCATTTTCAAACATTTTCATAAATAAACTTCAATAAACTTTTGACATTTTTGTGAGAAGACTAAAAGTCAATCAAATCTCATTTCAAACCATTTTACCACTTTGGATTTTACCTTTAAATTTTTCTTAAAAAGATTGAACTCTTGTCAATCCTTGTAGTGATGCAAACAACTATACTTCTACATTATATAGTGAAGAGAGATATTTTCCACTTGGGTGTTGAGTGAGGAATTGTTGATTTTAAAATCCAAGCCATATCCTCCACTTTGAGATGATACAAATTTTCCTTTCTCATGATTGTGGGGAGTAGGTATGTTTTCCATGCGGCCAATGACGATGGTGTTTTACCTTATAAAATTAACCAACACATTTGTGTTTTAAATTTTTAAAAGAGGAACTACGTGTACCTTGATCCCCTATTGCACGAAAAGGTGGTACGTAGGCACTAAAGGTTCGCAACAGCAGCGGGTGCAAAAAATCATAAAATAAATATATTTCTTTTCTCACCTCCACCATCCATTTTTATACAACTTTTTTTATAGCCAAAATATATAGATTTTACAAAGAGGTTCCTGCAGAGTACCGTAGATGTTTAGGGTGCTAATACCTTCCCTTTGCATAACCAACCCCCTTACCTTGAATCTTTCCCCCTCTTTTTGGGTTATTCGCTCTTTTCCCATTCCTTTGGAAACAATAAAGCGCAGTGATGGTTTTTATTTTGATCTGTATAAGTCAAGTCAATCTAATGACTTAGTCTTAAAACATTTCTATCGCTACAGGGGTTACCTAATACTTCAAGAGGACATGATTCTATTTGGGTGACTGTTGATAGGCTTACAAAGTCGGCTCATTTTATTCCTATTAACATCAGTTTTCCAGTATCAAAGTTGGCAGATATTTACACTAAGGTAATTGTGAAATTGCATGGTATTCCATTGTGTATTGTTTCAGATAGGGATCCGAGGTTTACTTCATATTTTTGGAAGAGTTTGCAAGAGGCGTTGGGTTCTAAGTTGAGGTTGAATTAAGAGTATCACCCTCACATGGATGGTCAAACTGAAAGAACTATTCAGCCGTTAGAATATTTATTGAGAGCATGTTTTCTTGAGCAGGGAGGTTAGTGGGATACTTATCTTCCGTTAATAGAGTTCACTTATAATAACGGTTACCATTCTAGTATTGGAATGACACCTTTTCAAGCGTTGTATGGTCGAAGATGTAAAACCCCTTTATGTTGGCATGAGTCATGAGAAAGTGTAGTGCTTGAACCTGAGATTGTTCGAGAGACTACCAAGAAGGTGAAGTTAATTCGAGAAAAGATGAAAGCTTCCCAAAGTAGACAGAAAAGTTATCATGACAGACGAAGGAAAGATTTAGAATTTCAAGCATGTGACCATGTGTTTCTAAGAGTTACACATGTGACTGGTGTTGGGCGAGCATTGAAGTCTAAGAAGCTCACTCCTTGTTTTACTGGTCCATATCAGATTTTGGACAGAGTTGAGAATGTTGCTTATAGAGTGAAATTACCGCCTAATCTTTCGAATTTGCATGATGTGTTTCATGTGTCACAACTCCGGAAGTATATTTCAGATCCATCTCATGTGATTCATATGGATGATGTTTAAGTACGGGATAATGTTACTATGGAGACGGTGCCTGTGCGAATCGCGGATCGTAAAATGAAGACTCTAAGAGGCAAGGAGATTACTCTGGTGAAAGTAGTCTGGTTAGGAGCTGCCGGGGAAAGCATGACGTGGGAGTTGGAAAGCAAGATGTGGGACTCTTATCCTGAGTTGTTCAAACAAGGTAAGTTTTTTATGACAAAAATATTCTAAGTGGGGGAGAGTTGTAACACCTGTTAATTTAATTAATTATTTAATTATATTATTTTTGGATCATTTGTTGGAAAGTTGTGAGATGTTGAGAATTATTGGTATAAGTTTTTATATTATTATTAATTAATTAATTAGTTGATTAATAACAATAATAATGTTGGAATTAATATAATATTGATAGTATTAGTTGTTGGGCTTGTTTTGGTGGTAGACGTAGTATTAAGAGGGTGTGAATATTAGGCCCAATAGAAATAATAATATTATTATTAGGTTTAGTTATAATAATATTATTAGGTTAATTAAAAAGGGTTAAGAGAAAGAGTAGAAAAAGTGTTGTACATGAGAAGTTACAGAGAAGAGTAAAAGAGGCAAAAGCTAGGCTCTATCGGAAAATCATAGAGCAACCTTCAATCCAAGGTAAGGATGGGGTTCCGACTCTATAATGAGAATTTTGATGTATGATTGATCTGTGTTAAATTGAATGATGTTGTTATATTTGATTGGGTATGAATTAGGATATTATGATTGTGTTTGTTGTTGGGGAATTTTGTTGTTATGATGATGATGCCATGAGACCCCAACCTAAAACCTATGAGTAATAAAAACTAGGATTAGAGGATTTGATGATGAAAAAGGACCCATAATTGGTGTATGAAAAGTATTGTGTTATGATGAATTGATAGATAGTGAAACAATATGTTTAGATGACTTTTATGACCTGTAATGTGACAAGATCGTAAGAAAATATGGTCTGGTGTAGTGCAGAATCGCAAACAGGAAAACCCTGTTCGTAGAGAATCGTCGGGAGATACAAGGAGCATCGTTGGACGACGGTGCTTCGCCGGGCGAAAGTGGAGGCGAGAATAAGACAGATTTTTGGATGAGCTACTGGAGTGCGTCGCGCCTAGCATCGCCGGGCGAAGGGTGACGCGAAGGCAGCGTCGTCGGGCCACACGGGGCTTTGCTGGGTGACGGTTGTCAGTAGCTGATAGATGTTTTTTTGTTGTATTTTCTTGAATCGACCATAACTTTAGTATTTAGTTATAGAAATGGATGTAGCATAGTTAGAAAAGAATGAATAACAACAAAGGCTATTTATTAGTAACTGAAGTGAATAACTGTAGATTAGCATAAGTATAACAAGTAAGATTATTAGGTTACAAAGTTGGTCTTGACAGGGATTATAGTATTAATAGGGGTAATTGGTATATATAAGTCGTTGTGATGTCAATGTTATTAATCGTCAAAGTTGCAGGTAGTAATGAGTTATGTTGAAATGCCTCTAATTATGAGCAGATATAAAGTTGTAGGCTTATGGCCAATGTTGAATTAAGTTGAATTATTGTTGTTATTGTTATTACGTTCATGTTGTTAATGCACACATAACATATCACGTTGGAGCTAATGCTCGTTAAGTTGGTCTGGATTGGAAAATATAAAGTTGAAGGCTTATGCCTTGTTGATGCCTCTATTTATTGGCAGATTTCTAAGTTGGGAGTTCTGCTCCACGGGTACCAAATGCATGTGCGTAAAAACAAGTCGCATTCCATGTTGCATTCTGCATTGTCGTATGGATGAATTCATGATGATAATGTTGTTAAGTACCTGTTATGTGGTGTTTTGCATGATCCAATTCTATTATATTAATTATCGTACCTCCGGTTATATTGTTTGATATCTCACCCCTTTTGTTTGAATGTCACCTCTATGTTGGTAACGTGCATGTAATCCAGAGTGAAGACGATTTACCTTTAGTAGTTTGAGTCGGTGTCATTGCTCTGATACGTAACACTAGTGGGGATGAACGCTTGTGGCTTTATTATTGTTATTATTTCAATTGTTGAATTTTAAGTTGATTTTTGTTATGTAATTGTTATTTGGAGATGTTTCAGTTGGATAAAGGTGTTATGCCCTTTTTAGTTAAATATTATGATTCTGCTGCGTAGTTATGAAAGTTGTTGGTTTTAAAAGATTAATTTATGTTACTGTTGGTTCATCCAAGTTTAATGTGTTATGTATCTGTAATGAATGTCGTTGTTATAAGTTGTAAGTGTAGCATCCTATTTATATGTCGAAATTTTATAACTCTGATTTTATTAATATTCACCGGACATAAATGGGGTGTTACATTAGTGGTATTAGAGTAAGTCGGTTCGTCCGACCAAGTTGTCAAGTCGTAGTGTTGTCTAACAATCGAGTATTGTTAACTTGAGTTCTAACAGTTATTTAAGTTGTAGTGATAAGTTGAGATGACTGGAAGGAATGACGCTGCACTTGCCGCTGCTTTGGAAGCAATGACGCATGCTATGGAAAATCAGCCAAACACTGACGGGAAGCTGGATCTCGTAGCTTGGCAACCTTCCAGACGGAGAATCCGCCTACCTTCAAGGGCAAGTATGATCCTGATGGAGCGTTAGATTGGTTTAAAGAGATTGAGAGAATCTTCCATGTGATGGTCTGCACTCCAGTGCAGAAGGTTCGATATGGTACTCATATGCTAGCAGTCGAGGCTGATGACTGGTGGCTAGAGACTTGTCAGAGATTGGAACCGGCAGGTGAAAATATCACTTAGGCTGTGTTTTGTAGGGAATTTTTGAGGAAGTATTTTCCTGAAGACGTTCATGGTAAGAATGAAATTGAGTTTCTTGAGTTGAAGCAAATGAGTATGTCAGTTGTTAAATATGCTGCAAAGTTTGATGAGTTGGCTAAGTTTTATCCGCCTTATAGCGAGGCAAATGTTGGGTTTTCAAAATGCATAAAGTTTATGAATGGGTTGTGCCCAGAGATCAAGAAGGCAGTTGGATACCAGAAGATTCGTGTCTTTGCTGATTTGATTGATAGTTGCAGGATCTATGAAGAAGATAATAATGCTCGCTATAAGATTATCAATGAGAATAGGGGTAAGCACCAACATAACTAGTGGGGAGATGCTCCTGCTGGTGTGGTTTGTTTCAAATGTGGAAAACCTGGAGATAAGAGCAATGTGTGTACTGCTGAGGTGAAGAGGTGTTTCCGTTGTGGTAAGACTGTACATGTTATATCTGATTGCAAACATAAAGAGATGATTTATCTCAATTATGGTGAAGAAGGACTCATTGGTAGTCAGTGTCAGAAACCAAAGAAGGCGCAAACCAATGGAGAAGTGTTCGCTTTGGCTGAGAGTCAGACAACTAATGAGGAAAAAATCATCAGAGGCACATGTTTCATTAATAGTACTCCTTTAATTATAAATTTGATACAGGTGCTACTCATTGATTTATTGATGTTGATTGTGTTGAAAGATTGGGTCTTATGTTGTCTTCTATTAATGGAGAGATGGTCGTCGATACTCCATCCAAGGGATCAGTGACTACTTCACTTGTGTGTTTAAAGTGTCCTTTGTCGATCTTCGGCAGAGACTTTGCTGTTAATTTAGTTTGTTTTACTTTAAGTGGGTTAGAAGTGATTTTAGGTATGAACTGGTTAGAACATAATTTTGTTCATATTAACTATTATAACAAGTATGTGAGGTTTTCTACCCCGGAAGAGGAGTAAGTTGGTTTGTTGTCTGCTAGACAGTTGAGGCAGTTGATGCAAGAAGAGGCTCAAATGTTTTCATTGATGGCGTCACTATCTATCGAGAATCAAGCTATGATTGAGGAATTGCAAGTGGTGCGTGAATTTCTTGAAGTTTTCCCTGGTGAAATTCCTGATGCACCACTAGAGATAGAAGTTGAATTTTCTATTGATCTTGTACCTGATACCAAACCTGTTTCTATGGCACCATACAGGATGTCTCCATATGAATTGTCAGAATTAAAGAAGCAATTGGAAGAGTTACTTGAAAAGAAATTTGTAAGGCCAAGTGTATCACCGTGGGGAGCTCCAGTATTTCTAGTAAAGAAGAAAGATGGGAGTATGAGACTTTGTGTTGATTATATACAATTGAATAAATTGACAATTAAGAACAAGTATCCACTTCCAAGAATATATGACTTCACGAATCAATTGGTGGATGCTCGTGTGTTTAGTAAGATTGATTTGAGGTCGGATTATCATCAGATTAAAGTGAAGGATGAAGATATTCAGAAGACGGATTTCAGAACACGTTATGGACATTATGAGTATTCGGTGATGCATTTTGGTGTTATTAATGCGCCAGGAGTGTTCATGGAGTACATGAATCGTATCTTTCGTACATATTTGGATTAGTTTGTGGTGGTTTTCATTGATGACATTTTGATTTACTCTAAATCAGAAGAAGAGCATGCAGAACACTTAAAAATAATATTAGAAGTTTTGAAAGAGAAGAAGTTGTATGCAAAGCTGTCTAAATGTGAATTTTGGTTAAAGGAGGTTAGTTTTCTTGGTCATGTTATCTCAGGTAGTGGCATTGTTGTAGATCCATTTAAAGTAGATGCTATGTTTCAATGGGAAACTCCAAAGTCGGTTACTGAGATTAGAAGCTTTTTAGGATTAGCTTATTATTATAGAAAGTTTATCGAAGGTTTTTCTAAGTTGGCACTTTCGTTGACTAAGCTGACTTGTAAAGGTAAAGTGTTTGTGTGGGACGTTCATTGTGAAGAAAGTTTTACGGAATTGAAGGAGATTGACGCTGGATCTGATTTTGACATTACCTAATCCAGAAGAACCTTTTGTGGCATATGGTGATGCTTCTAAGATGGGCTTAGAAGGTGTGCTTATGCAGAGTGATAAGGTGGTTGCTTATGCATCAAGGCAGTTGAGGACTCATGAGAAGAACTATCCTACACATGACTTAGAGCTTGTTGCAGTCGTTTTTGTGTTGAAGATTTGGAGTCATTATCTTTATGGTTCTAGGTTTGAAATATTTAGTGACCATAAGAGTTTAAATTATTTATTTGATCAGAAATAATTGAACATGAGACAGCGAAGATGGTTGGAGTTATTAAAGTATTATGATTTCAGTTTGAATTATCATCCAGGAAATGCAAATGTGGTGTCTGATGCGTTAAGTCGAAAGACTTTACATATGTCGGAAATGATGGTTAAATAGTTGAAATTAATTGAGCAGTTCAGAGATATGAGCATAGTTTGTGAAGTGACACCGCAGAGTGTTATGTTGGGAATGTTGAAAATTAACAATGAATTTCTGGAGAGTATCAAAAGAGCTCGGAAGTTAGATGTGAAACTAGTATACTCGATGGTTGGGATCGATCATTCTGAGAATAGTCATTTTAAGTTAGATGTGCAAGGTGTGTTGAGATTTCATAATCGAATTTGTATTCCTAATGATGCAGAGATGAAGAAAGTGATTCTTGAGGAAAGTCATATAAGCAAGTTGAGCATTCATCTGGGAGCTACAAAAATGTATCAAGATTTGAAGAATTTATTTTGGTGGCTTGGAATGAAGAATAATGTGACTCGGTTTGTGTATGCATGTTTAACCTGTCAAAATTCGAAAGTTGAATATCAAAAGTATGTAGGGTTGATGTAACCGTTAGAAGTTCCGTAATGGAAATGGGATATAATTTCGATGGACTTTGTAACGGGGTTACCTAATACTTTAAGAGGACATGATTCGATTTGGGTGATTGTTATAGGCTTACAAAGTGGGCTCATTTTATTCCTATTAACATTAGTTTTATAGTATCAAAGTTGGCGGAGATTTACAATTGGGTAATTGTGAAATTGCATGGTATTCCTTTGCGTATTGTTTCGGATAGGGATCTGAGGTTTACTTCATATTTTTGGAAGAGTTTGCAAGAGGCATTGGGTTCTAAGTTGAGGTTGAGTTCGGCGTATCACCCTAAGATGGATGGTGAAATTGAAAGAACTATTCAGCCATTAGAAGATTTATTGAGAGCATGTGTTCTTGAGCAGGGAGGTTCGTGGGATACTTATCTTCCGTTAATAGAGTTCACTTATAATAACAATTACCATTCTAGTATTGGAATGACACCTTTTGAAGTGTTGTATGGTCGAAAATGTAGAACTCCTTTATGTTGGCATGAGTCTGGAGAAAGTGTAGTGCTTGCTGAGATTGTTCGAGAGACTACTGAGAAGGTTAAGTTAATTCGAGAAAAGATTAAAGCTTCTCAAAGTAGACATAAAAGTTATCATGACATACGCAGGAAAGATTTAGAATTTCAAGCAGGTGACCATGTGTTTCTGGGAGTTACACATGTGACTGGTGTTAGGGGAACATTAAAGTCTAAGAAGCTCACTCCTTGTTTTATTGGTCCATATCAGATTTCAGACAAAGTTGAGAATGTTGCTTATAGAGTGGATTTACCGCCTAATCTTTTAAATTTGCATGATGTGTTTCATGTGTCACAACTCCAGAAGTATATTTCAGATCCATCTCATGTGATTCATATGGATGATGTTTAAGTACTTGATAATCTTACTGTGGAGACGGTGCCTGTGCGAATCACGGATCGTAAAATGAAGACTCTAAGAGGCAAGGAGATTACTCTGGTGAAAGTAGTCTGGTTAGCAGCGGTCGGGGAAAGCATGATGTGGGAGTTGGAAAGCAAGATGCGAGACTCCTATCCTGAGTTGTTTGAACAAGGTAAGTTTTTTAGAACAAAAATATTCTAAGTGGAGGAGGGTTGTAACGCCTGTTAATTTAATTAATTATTTAATTATATTATTTTTGGATTATTTATTGGAAAGTTGTGAGTTGTTGAGAATTGTTGGTATAATTTGTTAGAATATTATTAATTAATTAATTAGTTGATTAATAACAATAATAATGTTGGAATTAATAGAATATTGATAGTATTAGTTGTTGGGCTTGTTTTGGTGGGGGGTGTGAATATTAGGCCCAATAGAAATAATAATATTATTATTAGGTTTAGTTATAATAATATTATTAGGTTAATTAAAAAGGGTTAAGAGAAAGAGTAGAAAAAGTATTGTACGTGAGAAGTTACAGAGAAGAGTAAAAGAGGCAAAAGCTAGGCTTGATCAGAAAATCATAGAGCAACCTTCAATCCAAGGTAAGGGTGAGGTACTGACTCTATAATGGAATTTTTGATGCATGATTGATCTGTGTTGAATTGAATGATGTTGTTGTATTTGATTGAGTATGAATTGGGATATTATGATTGTGTTTGTTGTTGGAGAATTTTGTTGTTATGATGATGATGCCATGAGACCCCAACCTAAAACCTATGAGTAATAAAAATTAGGATTAGAGGATTTGATGATGAAAAAAGACCCGTAATTGGTGTACGAAAAGTATTGCGTTATGATGAATTGATAGATAGTGAATCTATATATTTAGATGACTGTTAGGACTCGTAATGTGACAAGATCGAAAGAAAATTTGATCTGGTATAGTGCAGAATCGCAAACAGGAAAACCTTATTCGCAGAGAATCGTCGGGTGATACAAGGAGCATCGTCGGGCGATACAAGGAGCATCGTCGAGCGATACAAGGAGCATCATCGGGCGTCGGTGCTTCACTGAGCGAAAGTGGAGGCGAGAATAAGGAATATTTTTGGATGAGCTACTGGAGTGCGTCGCGCCTAGCATCGTCAGGCGAAGGGTGACACGAAGGCAGCGTCGTCGGGTGACGGTTGTCAGTAGCTGATAGATGTTTTTTTGTTGGATTTTCTTGAATCGACCATAACTTTAGTATTTAGTTACAAAAATAGATGTAGTAGAGTTAGAAAAGAATGAATAATAATAGAGGCTATTTATTAGTAACAGAAGTGAATACTTGTAGATTAGTATAAGTATAGCCAGTACGATTATTAGGTTACAGAGTTGGTCTCGACATGGAGTATAATATTAATAGGGGTAATTGGTATATATAAGTTGATGTGATGTTGGTGTTATTAATCGTCGAAATTGCAGGTAGTAATGAGTTATGTTGAAATGCCTCTAATTATGAGCAGATATAAAGTTTTAGGCTTATGACCAATGTTGAATTAAGTTGAATTATTATTGTTATTGTTATTACGTTCATGTTGTTAATGCACACATGGTATATCATGTTGGAGTTGATGCTCGTTAAGTTGGTCTGGATTGACAAATATAAAGTTGAAGGCTTATGACATGTTGATGCCTCTATTTATTGGCAGATTTCTAAGTTGGAAGTTCTGCTCCACTGGTACCTCATGCATGTGCATAAAAACAAGTGGCACTCCATGTTGCATTCTGCGTTGTCATGTGGATGAATTCATGATGATAATGTTGTTAAATAGCTGTGATGTGGTGTTTTGCATGAACCAATTCTATTATATTAATTGTCGTACCTCTGATTATATTATTTGATATCTCACCTCTTATGTTTGAATGTTACCTCCATATTAGTAACGTGCAGGTAATCCAGAGTGAAGGCAATTTATCTTTTGTAGTTTGAGTCGGTGTTGCTCTGATACGTAACACTCAGGGGGATGAATGTCTGTGACTTTATTATTGTTATTATTTATTTGTTGAATTTTAAGTTGATTTTTGTTATGTACTTGTTATTTGGAGATGTTTCAGTTGGATAAAGGTGTTATGCCTTTTTTTAGTTGAATATTATGATTCAGCTGCGTAGTTATGAAAGTTGTTGGATTTAAAAGATTAATTTATGTTGTTGTTGGTTCATCCAAGTTTAATGTGTTATGTATCTGTTATGAATGTCATTGTTATAAGTTGTAAGTGTAGCATCCTATTTGTATGTTGAAATTTTATAACTTTGATTTTATTAATATTCTTCGAACATAAATGGGGTGTTACAACTGATAACTGGTAGCTGGTTGCTGATAGTTGGTAGTTAGTATCTTATAGTTGGTGACTCATAGTTGATAAACTAACATGAATGTTTGATAAATTAACAATTTCATTAGCGGATAGATACAAAATGATATAAAGACCATTTTAATTAATAAAGATGATAATATATTTTTAATAAAATAATAAGAATATAAATGAAAGAAAAAATCACAAATTAAAAACTACAAATTCAAAAACTAATTCAAATAGCTTTTGAAAAAAAAAAACTAAAAACTAGTGAAAAATCTACAAACTAAAAACTAAAATTGAATTATCAAACAAAACTTTTTTATTAATGTAAGCTGAAAAGGTAAAAACTCTTTTGAGTCTTCTTGTTCATCTAAACTAAGTTCAATCCAAATACCACCATTTAAATTAACTTGTGCAAAAAAATTTAAGGCAATTTGCGCATTTCTTCTCATGGCATGTTTATGTTTAGTATTTCGGCTTTACCATTTGTTTTTCTAATAAAGGGGACACGTTTATATATTTTTTAAATAAAATTGATAAATCGTTTGTGTTTTTCTTGAAAGACTAATAAACATGAAATGTAGAATAGTAAAAGAGAACATAACAAAAGAGAATCATGGTTTTTCATAATTTATATGCTATTTCTGATTAACGAGGGTAACAATCCTTTTTTTTGTCTAACAGGCATTGCAACAGCTTGCAATTGATGATTTTTACATACGAATAAGCTCACTTAACTTTTAATTTTTGTCTATTGCAAACAAGAAACGTAAACAAAGCAAGACTTTGAAGGTGTCCTCTACAAAAGTTATAGAAACAAAAATAATTGAATATACCCAACAATTCATGTTTCCATTTAACCAGCAAACTTTCGAACAAACATGAGCAGAACCCAAATATTAAGCATGAACAAAGCCAAAAATGATCCGGACAACACTGATAACAAATCCTCCTATTCATAATCGTAATCATAATACTCAATTCTCAATATTCGACCTCCAACGTAAGCGCGTTAATAAGAGATCAGGATCGGAAAAAGTATAATAATCCTCGTCCATAGAATCCAATGGAAGTAAAAAGTCATTGATTTGCATGTTGCATCTTTGCTTTATACTTTCAGTCAATTCAAGATAAAAACATCCTCGCAGATCAAGAGATTCAAGAAGAGTGCATCCATTAAGAAGTGCAAATAATCCATCATTGGTAAGATTATTATTATTCAAAATCTTAAGATGTCTCAGTCTAGGCATCCATTCTGCGATTTCAAACGCTTGACGATCACATTTAAAATAACCAAAAAGACTTAACGATTTTAAAAGAGGGCAACATTGACCAATAATATCAAAAGAAACTTTATCGAGAAGGTGGCATTTAGAAATATGAAGCTCTTCTAACAGTGGAAATTTCTTCACAGCTTTAATCAGTCCTTTATTTGACAATAATCTATGGCACTCCTCAATCCCTAAGCGCCGCAGCTTACTCGCCCTACAATGATTATAGTTATGAAAATAAAGGATAACCTTAGAGAAATAATAAATAAAAAACCATAATCAAGCAACAACTAGATATGATTATAACACTTAGACTGTTACATTCGGAAAAAAAATATAAAAATATAATACTATATACCTATCAGCTACATATTGAAGGAGATCATCATTTCCAAAAAACTTTATATAAATGTGTTCAAGACCACCGCAACTTTTGTCAACGGCATAGCGACAAATGTTGGATAAGTTAGAAGAATTATAACGTAACATGTGAATATCGGTCATGCGAATGGTACGCCACATGAGAGGGTCTTTGCAAATGTTCCACCAATAAGGACACACATTTCGTGCGCTGATAAGTATTTCAACAGGACAGAGCTTCTGGAGGATGTTTGAAGTTATATCTTTGGGAAGCTCTAACCAGTTTGGGTTAGTTGTTGTGCTTTCATGTTTTGCTTTATTAGCTGGGATTGAACATGATGCCATTGTGTATACTGAAGATAGGTGGAGGTGGGAGAAGATATATTTATAAACAGTAGGGCCACACCGCACACTTTTCAACAAAACCCATTTAGCTGCCCAATATCCAACTAATAGTAATAAGTAGCTTTGGAAATATTCAATTTGCTAGGAAATGCCAAAGGTTATCAACTCTCTATTTTAATCATTAACTAGTACTACTATTTTTAACAAAAGAAAAACTAAAGTGGCAAAAACTACTTACATTTTCTGGACATTATTATAAACAATTTTTATATTTTTAATATATTTGATTATTAATGTATCTAATTTCTATACATTGTAAATCAAATATATCAAAAAATAAAAATTATTTATAATAATATTTAAAGAATATATATCTTTAATATATTTATTAGTTGTGCTATATATCGGAGAGTGTTCCCATAAAGTTAAGAAATTTGTTAATAGAAGAGAAAAAAAATTTCTTTTAAATGTCCATCATAAGTGATGTAAAAAAACAAAATATTGATTTGATAATGGTAAAAATATAGTAATGTGCAATTGAAAAAAAAGTTAGTAATATCTATTATACAATAAGACAATATATCATGAAAAAGTCAAAATTATCCTTTTTACATTTTGTCCAAACCTTAGCTTATATTTTGTTTCTCATGCCGGTAACGCTACCGCAGATACAAAGTGGGGGAAATTAACCCTTCAAACCTCATAACAGATCCGACCAACAGAAAAATACATTGCAAACTACAACCCGGCATAGAATTGCAAGTGATTGTTCATAACTCCCAGCCAATTTTTCTGCTTTTGCGACCCAAAAATCTCACCAAAATACCAAGACAAAAGAAACACACTTTCAAAGTAGTCAACTGTAACCTTTTCTTCCCAAGAATTTAACAAATGAAAGACGGAGACACACATATAGGTAAATAAAATTCATAAATACACAGTAACCACAAAAGTACATTAAAAGCAAAGACACATGCATACATGCTCTCCTTTATTTGGGTAAAATTAAATAAAAAACTAAAATTGTAACGCAGTTAAGTTCATCATTGGTTAATATGTATTTATTTATATAATATATAAATTAATTGAAATATTAAAATTTAAAGCTTTAACAATGTCAAATTCGTTTAATATATTTTATTATGTATTAAATATTTATAAGAAAGATGGATAAATTTATCCATTTCTAACTTTAAAAATTATAATCAACTCAAATTATCATATTTATATTTATGTTAAAGTAGACCGTAAATAATTATGTTATATTAATGTATTTTTTTTAATATTTGTTCTCCTATCTGTTTATAAAACTAAAACAATAATTGCATAAGTGTATTTACGAAAAAAATGTTTGTCACTTATAAATTGATTAAATATATATTTTTTAAATATGTGAAAATATTATTTTGTTAATAATATATAAATCATGAAAATTTGAATAATTTTTTTATATATTTTTCTTTTAAAAATAATAATTTTTTTGGTAAAATAATTTTATGTTTCTGTTTTTTCATTTTTATTACATTTTAGAAACAAATACGCGTAACATATCAGTACTCGTACGAACGCACGAATATCTAGATTAGAATTTATGCAAAGTCACGAAATTTTATATTTTTTGTACAATTAAAAATAAATAAAAATAAATATATTTAAAATAATGTATAAATTCAAACACATGCAAAATGTATTTATTTTATGTTACTAGTATTTATTTATACAATTAAAACAATATATACAAAATGTGTTTTAGTTGATACTTATAAAATTAAATGATTGCATAAATATTTTTATAAATAATGTGAAAACAAAATTAATGTTTACATACGAGGAAATATATGGTTGATCCAAATATTTGTATATATGAAAAAATTATATTTATGTTCGAAATAAAAATAAAAATAAAAATATGTCTTTTTTTTTTAAATAATAAACTCGTTTTTGGTAAAATAATTTTGTTTTTATTTTTGACATTTTTATTATATTTTAAAAAAATATGTGTAACATACCAGTACCTATTCGAACGCACATGTATCTCACTGATTGTATAGAAAAAGTTATTCATTTTTATACTACTTTTTTAATGCACATCAAATAGTTTGGGAAAGATAGAGTAATATAATTTTGATTCTAATGGTGGGATTAGGTCAGGCTTTAGAAAGGTCCAAATTTAACCTACGATAAAATTTCAAGACTTGATCTTGGTCTATAATTTATTATAGGCTTTTTTTTTGTTTAATCTAATATTTTTAAAAGTATGACCAGACTTTAAACCTATTTAAAAATTAGTTTCACATTGAGACTATCTGGTCTTTTGTGTATATTATTCGGTCTATTTTCTAATAGATATGTATATAAATGTCAATTTATCAATATTTATAGACTTTTTAATATCCTAAGTTTGACCAACTTAATTAAATAGACTTTTAAAAAAATTGAGTTTACATTTTTAAAAAATAGGTCGGGTCATGCCTGACTTAAATAAGCAAAGACTATAGACCCTTATAGATAGGTGTGATACGGTGGGAGAACTGACTAGGGTTTTGCGTTTGTATTCGCAAATGTTTCGGTTGAGCAAGAGTCGCCACCGACTTTTTATTTTATCCTAAGGAAAGGTTTAAAAAGCATAGCAAAAACCTTTGAGTTTTTTTCTTGGGTTCGGGGAGTAGATTATAGAAAGGGAAGGTATTAGCACCCTTTCTATACATGGTTATCCATAGGCTCTTAGGTACTTGCTTAGATCAAACTTGCCTTGGTTTTCAATTGTTTGAGATGATGCTTTGTGTGTGGGTTTTGAAAAATGTTTTGAAAAGAGGCCAATGTGGTGGCAACCTTGGTAATGATCCATGTTGGGATGTATACAAAGATGTATGTCTTTTGAAAAGTTTTCCATGTTTTTGAAAGTTGTTTTGAAAGTGTTTGTGATGTATGGTTTTGAAAAAGTAGGCAAGCGTTTTTGTTTTGCAAGTTGGCGAGTACCCAAGAGTTTGTCTACTCTAAGTTTCTCAAAGATCTTTGCTATGTTTTTAACCCTTTTAACAATTTTTGTTCCACCATTGTATTTGGTGGACAATCTTGTGTTAGGATGTGAAAGGGACAGACGCGGGTCATCGTTTAGACCATAATTGCAATGGTGCCAAGTATCTTTGGGCAATTTTCTTTAAGGGACTTGATCATTTTTTAGGCAACTTTCGAAAGCGTCATCGAGGGATTATGATCATTTGGATTGTTTGTTTTGCCCAAAGAGACCTAACATGCAATATGGCCCAATTTTTGAAAGGCAACAAGTGGATGTAACCCAAGGGGTGTTAGTGTGCAAGTGTGTTTTATTGCATACAAGAGTTTTTTTTCTTTGAATTAGGTTTTTCTATTTCATTGATTTTATCTTGCCATACACGTCCTAATTACTAGCAATAAGAAGTGGAAATGTAAAATCCTACGCTATTACAACAATTAGGGGAGGGGGATACTCATTTGTACATGGGGGGTTCAACGAGAAAAATAGACAAAAAAAGAAAATAGCAAAAAACAAGATATATATAGAGAGAGAGAGAGAGGGAGCCAGCGCGCTGCTGAGAGGTCATCAGAAGTTCTGACTCAGATCCGCTGCCAGATGATCAACCTATTAGTGAAACTGGATGAGTCAGAACTTCTGACTCTGGCACCTGCAAAACAGAACCTTGTTAGTGGGGAAATCAGAAGTTCTGATTTCCCTGCGCTGCAAGACAGAAGTTTGTTAGTGGAGAAACCAGAAGTTCTGATTCTGCTGAAAAGGCAATAACTCTCAGAGGTTCTGATATCATTGACAGCAAAACAGGCTTCAGATATGCTAACGTCAAAGTCAGCATTTGGCTTTTTCCTGTACTAATCAGAACATCTGCAATGCTGTTGTTACTCCACAAAACAGGAAACATATTTGGAACAGATCCAGCAAATACAAAAAATGTTTCAGAGGTCAGAGCCACCAAGGTCACAGGCAATTCCTATACTGGCTCAGAACGTTCTGAGGTACGAAAATCCTCAGAACATAAACAGCAACAACATGATATTTACATTATGTGTATTGAAGTATGCACAGCTGATGATGCTTAACAGCGTGATGAGGGTCAGCAGGTGCTTACCTGACTGTTGGGAAAGTTGTGGGTGAAAGTTTAGCTTTTGGTTCTGGTGGTGTTCTGGACAGATTTTTCTTTGAAAAAGGGGAAGTAAAGGTATATACGTATGCAGGGTCAGAAGTATGGAAAGGGTGTTTTTGGTTTACAGAAAAAACTGGATATTTGATGAAGTTGAAGGTGAGAAACTCAAAGTTATGAAACAAAACTGGAGATTTTTGCAGAGTTTCAGAACGCTATGTTGCTAAGGGTTGCTGTTTCTCTCTTAGCAATTTTTCTGTTTCTTTTCCTGAACGCCTTTTGCAGTGGTGAAGACTCTCTATTTATAGGCAAAGTTCTTGTAGATGCCTTGAACATTTAAGGCGCCAACAGAGTTTGAATTTGTTCTTTGACAGAAATTCCTGGGAAGTTGTGATAACAGCTAGCTTTCAGCCTAGGTTGCAGCAGCAGGCGTAGATTGGGGAGAAGTGACCTCTGAAGTGGGCGGTGGCGTGAAGACCCATGCCAGAATCTGTGCAAAAGCATTTTCCAAGCCACACGTGAATGCTCAGGAGTGGTTGGAAGCATTAATGGGCATTAAATGGTGACAAGACCTATCAACATCAACATTCTGGTAATGGAAACCAGCGTTGAATCAGCAGCGTAAACCATGCTCTGGCCTTGGCTTCCTGTTGTCTTGGTAAGCTCTGGAGATTCTTTATCAGTGTAACACCCACTCTTCTGATCTTTCATCTTCTGATTTCAACCTGTTCTGAAGGAGCCTTCAGACTTTCCTGCTTCTCTTGCATTCCTTTAGCAAATTCTAACTGAGCTTATGGAACTGCTGAAGGGGCATGTTCTGTTTGAGGCTTACATATTAACCCACGTTTACAACTTCTGATTGAACTGATGTAGCTGCTGAAGAGCCAACTTCTGACCACGCTGAGCCAAGCTTGCAACTTCTGACCGTTTTCATCTGGAATGGGTCCAAAAGTTCTGAAGCGCTGATTTTTCTAAAAACACTTATTTTAGAGAAGCATTCTAAGTACTTAGAATTTGATTTTTCTCAAGATAAAAGCGTTGTTTCTGGAGTTCGTGAGCTCATCTTGCTCTTGTAAGTGGCTTGCTTGGGCAAAGGGATAACTCAGGACTTGGATTTGTTTCAGGGGGACCTTGAAAATCCAAGATGGTTTCCTGAAGAAAGGGAGGGCAAATTTTGGGGTACAACAGTTGCCCCTGTTCAATCTTCTTGAACCTGAAGAGTTAGATTGGCAATCTTGCCTTTCGCGACTCGAAGGTAAAAGGAGATTGGACACTAGAGTGCCCGGAAATTTGCACTCGCATGTTGGAGTATCAGCGAACGAGATGGCGGGAATGAGCTTATAGATGCCATTTGGAGAGGTGGTGAATAGGGAGATGGGCTTATAGATGCCATCTGGAGATGTGACAGAACTTTGTCGGGAATGGGCTTACGGATGCCATTTGGAAGTGTTGATCGCACAAGAGATCCCTTAGCGAGAATTTTATGTATCTGAGAAAGGCAGATGTTTTCCTGGCTTGTTACAGGTGTTTGATCTTCAATCTCCTTATGCAGATATGCCCTGGCTAGATACAGGTATCGAATCTATAATTGGTGGCTCACAGATGTGCCCTGGCTGAATACAGGAGTTGAATCTGGAAATGTTGTAGTTGATAGATGTGCCCTGGCTGGATACAGGAATCGAATCTTTGAACTCTTCAGACGTGCCTTGGCTAGATACAGGAATCGAGTCTGGAAATGTGGTCAACAGATATGCCCTGGCTGGATACAGGAATCTAATCTGGAAATGTTGTCAACAGATATGCCCTGGCTGGATACAGGAATCGAATCTGGAAATGTTGTAGTTGATAGATGTGCCCTGGCTGGATACAGGAATCGAATCTTCGAACTCTTCAGACGTGCCCTGGCTAGATACAGGAATCGAGTCTGGAAATGTGGTCAACAGATATGCCCTGGCTGGATACAGGAATCAAATCTGGAAATGTTGTCAACAGATATGCCCTGGCTGGATACAGGAATCGAATCTGGAAATGTTGTAGTTGATAGATGTGCCCTGGCTGGATACAGGAATCGAATCTTCGAACTCTTCAGACGTGCCCTGGCTAGATACAGGAATCGAGTCTGGAAATGTGGTCAACAGATATGCCCTGGCTGGATACAGGAATCGAATCTGGAAATGTTGTCAACAGATATGCCCTGGCTGGATACAGGAATCGAATCTGGAAATGTTGTATTTGATAGATGTGCCCTGGCTGGATACAGGAATCGAATCTTCGAACTCTTCAGACGTGCCCTGGCTAGATACAGGAATCGAGTCTGGAAATGTGGTCAACAGATATGCCCTGGCTGGATACAGGAATCAAATCTGGAAATGTGATAGTTGAAGGTAGTTGTCTTTGGGATTGTCTTTTTCCCTGAAAGGCAAAACATAAGTTGTATGCAATGTTATGATGTATGATATGCATGATGTTTTTAACATGAGACAGCGTTGTATGTACTTTATCATGTATGTAAGCAGGATGTATGCAAACGTGAAATGTTTATGAATGTATTTTCGTCTTAGGAAAATAAATCCTTGACGATCGGCCGGTGAGTTGCTCTGTGGCCGAGATACTTTGCTGAAGTTTTGACGAGAGGCCTGCTGAGGACTTCCATGATGGATTCCGCTGGGGATAATAATGATAAACTCCGCTGGGGAACACCAAAGGTAAACTCCGCTGGGGAACACCAAAGGTAAACTCCACTGGGGAATACCAAAGGTAAACTCCGCTGGGGAATACCAAAGGTAAACTCCGCTGGGGATAAAGATGATAAACTCCGCTGGGGAACACCAAAGGTAAACTCCGCTGGGGAATACCAAAGGTAGACTCCTGCCGGGGATTGAAAGAACCTCGCCGAGGGCGATCTTCCATGGCAATTAGCTGAGGATAACCCACTTATAAGCCCTTGTGAGGAATGACTCTGAATAAAGCTCGGGAGAGACGTCCGTATTCTGCAGGGAACAAGCTTCCAGAATCTACTGGGGATGAGCTTTAGGACCTGCCGGGGAATGTTGTGCCTTTTCAGGATCGACGGGGAATCAACTCCGCTTGGGGAGAGTATTGCTGAATCTTGTCTTACTCTGCGGGGCGTTGAGATGATTTGGTCACATTCCTCAGTCGAATCTACCTTGGTACCTTGGCGGACAAAGAAACCAGACTGCATCAGACAACCTTACATTGCCCTTGTTTCTGATGTCACCTGTAATTGATCTTTTGCAAACATTTATAAATTAGCAATTTAATGTCAAATGCATATATCAAAAATGAACATTGGACGTTCTTCGCAAGACAAAACAGAAAAAGGAAAAAACAATGGCAACTTGTATGGACAAGTGAATTTGTATTGATTTGAATTTTGCCTGTGAATAGGCGTTTCTGTACAAGAAGCTGACATCCTAGTAAGAGGATGCCGCCGAATAATCACAGAATTTACAATTTTTGAAAAGAAAACAAAACAGCTATGTGAACAATCCCACTGGGTTCCAACTCTGCTATTGCCTTTATGTCTCCAAGCTTCTCATCACTTTGCTGCTTGGTTGAAGATGAAGCTGATTGGTCGATGCCGAAATCTGAGCCAGATAGTTGATACCGAATTCCGGATGCAAAGTGATCCCATGAGACATAGTGTTACACTTTATCCCTAACTTTTGCCTGGACCGCCCTTTCGGGTTTTCAGTCCACCGGGATACCCATTTTTGCCCAAGCCGCCTTTTCAGGTTTTCGACTTGACGGGTGTACAAATTTTTTCATTTCATCCCTTATTTTTGCCCGAACCCTTTTGGTTCGCCGGGAAGCCCTTATTTTTGCCTAGGTATGTCAACCTAGCGGGTCTTTCATTCATGCGTAGTATCTTTTCACTATGTTTGCATTGGCGGGGTGAGGAAGGTCGTCACCATCCATGGTGGTTAGGATCATGGCTCCTCCTGAGAACACATGTTTAACCATAAATGGACCTTCGTAAGTAGGGGTCCATTTGCCCCGGGGATCACTTTGAGGAAGGATGATGCGCTTGATTACCAGGTCCCCAACCTGATACTCTTGTGGTCTGACCTTCTTGTTAAATGCCCTGATCATTCGTTTTTGATACGTCTGACCATGACAGATAGCGGTGAGCCTCTTTTCGTCAATCAGGTTTAATTGATCAAGTTGAGTCTGGATCTAGTCATCTTCATTCAAGTCTGCATCCTTCATTATCCGGAGAGAGGGTATCTGGACTTCAATTGGCAAGACTGCCTCCATGCCATAGACCAAAGATAAAGGAGTTTCCCCGGTTGACGTCCTTGCTGAGGTACGGTACCCATGAAGAGCGAACGGTAACATCTCGTGCCAATCTTTATAGGTCACTGTCATATTTTGCACAATTTTCTTGATATTCTTATTAGCTGCCTCTACAGCCCCATTCATCTTCGGCCGATAGGGAGAAGAGTTGTGGTGCTGTATCTTGAATTGTTCGCAGAGTTCAGTGATCATCTTATTATTGAGATTGGTACCATTGTCCGTGATGATTCTTTCTGGGATGCCGTATCGACAGATCAGATTATGCCGAATAAACCGTGCCACAACGTTCTTGGTTACAGTAGCATAAGAAGCTGCTTCAACCCACTTCATAAAGTAATCGATTGCCACAAGGATGAAGCGATGCCCGTTGGATGCCGTAGGTTTAATCTCGCCGATTATATCAATGCCCCACATTGCAAAAGGCCAAGGTGCAGTCAAGACATTCAGAGGGACTGGGGGAATATGCACCTTGTCAGCATAGATCTGGCATTTGTGACAAGTTCGAGAGTGTTGGTAACAATCGGCTTCCATTGTGGACCAGAAATATCCTGCCCGTAGGATTTTCTTTGCCATGGTATGTCCACTGGAATGTGTTCCGAATGTACCTTCATGCAGTTCTAACATGATTTTCTCTGCTTCAGCCTTATCCACACAACGTAGTAGAGTTGAATCATGATTCCGTTTGTAGAGGATGCCGTTGCTGAGGAAGAATTTTACCGCAAACCTCCTCATGAACTTCTTTTCATTGACAGACGCACCTTCAGGGTATTCCTGAGCTTCTAAGTACCTTTTCACCTCATGATACCAGGGTTTTTCAGTTGCCTTCTCGGCCTCGAGGTCGCAGCAGTATGCCGGTTCGTCCAACTTCCAAATGATGATCCGGGGAGCCTCATTGTCCCATTTAACCTTGAACATTGAAGACATCGTAGCCAGTGCGTCCGCTAGCTGATTCTCCTCTCTTGGGAAGTGCTCAAAAGTTATCTCTTCAAAGTGGGGAAGCAAGGTCAACACATACTCCTTGTAAGGAATAAGATTTGGGTGTTTCGTATCCCATTCGCCTTTGATCTGATTGATCACGAGAGCGGAATCTCCGAAGACACTCAGGAATTTGATCCTTAAGTCGATTGCAGCTTGTAGACCCATGATACATGCCTCATATTCTGCCATGTTGTTGGTGCAGTTGAAACATAATCGGGCGATGAGTGGAGTATGAGTTCCTTTGGGAGATATGATTACAGCGCCGACGCCGTTACCCAAAGCATTGGAGGCTCCGTCAAAATGCATAGACCATCGGGATCCTTCCTCAGGTCCTTCATCCGGTCCAGGTACTTCACAGTCAGTTACCACCATGATGTCTTCGTCCGAAAAATCAAAGTTCAATGATTGGTAATCGTCCACAGGTTGGTGTGCCAAATGATCTGCCAGTACACTTCCTTTAATTGCTTTCTGAGTTGTATACTGGATATCATATTCTGTTAAGATCATTTTCCATCTCGCTATTCTTCCAGACAGAGCGGGCTTTTCAAATATGTACTTGATGGGATCCATCTTTGAAATCAACAAAGTGGTGTGAGTAAGCATATACTGTCTCAGCCGGCGAGCAGCCCATACTAGAGCGCAGCAAGTTTTCTCAAGCAGTGAGTAACGAGACTCACAGTCGGTAAACTTTTTGCTCAAGTAATAAATAGCATGCTCTTTTCGGCCAGACTCGTCATGCTGTCCCAGCACGCACCCCATTGAATTGTCAAGTACTGTCAAATATAATATCAGAGGTGTTGTACCCCAAAATTTGCCCTCCCATATTCTCCAAGAAATTGCCAAGTCAAGCTTCAAATCTCCCCCAAGGGGTTGCACAGTGCAAAGGTCTCCTATACAGTCAAAACTAGGGTTTGTGTACTGATCAAGAAAATGAAGTTTTCAAAGGTCCAATCAAGTCTCATATGCCTACAAATATGGTCAAGTATCCTCATATCAAGTTTCAAGGCATTCAGCACAAAATTGCACAGTCAAAACCCTAAATTGCACTACAGTCAACTGTAGGGGCAAAATGGTCATTTGACAGTCAAAAGTTCAAATTTTTGGTCAACATATCATTTTGAAGCCACAAACATCATTTGATCAATGCTTGATCATGATTCTCAAAATTTGGCTCAGAAATCATCAAGATGCAAAAAGTTTCCTTATTTGGACAGCTGAAAAAGTCAACTGAAATTGACCAGGGCATAACTTTCACATGGATTATCAGAAAAATTCCATCCAAAGCTCATTTTGAATAGAAAGACATTTCCTACAACTCATCTTCATACTTCAAGTCCAAGAAATGCTCTCACAAAAAGTTATCAATTTCAACATTATAGGTCATTTTCAAAAGTCAACAAAAAGGGACTTTAAGTCAAAGGCCATAACTTGAGATTGGTAAATCAAAATGACATGGGACCAAAGGCATTGGTTAGAGGATTCAAAGACCTTTCCAAAATGTCCAAGAACATGAGAAAAGCTTAAAAATTGAGCAAGTTATGCCTTGTGGAAGTTGGGAAATTTTTGGATATTTTGAAAAGTCAACATTGATTCAAATGACCTAAAATTGCTAATGGGCCCATTTTTCTTCCATGATTCATCATCCATGACATATGCACGACCACTTGGCCCAAAGGGAAGTATTTTCTCACTTTTTATTTATTTATTTGAATTTTTATTTATATTAATTCATTTAAATCATTTAAATATATGAAAAATATTTAACTTAACCTAACCAATATTTTTATACATGTTTTAGACTCAATATTTCGTGTATATGCAGATAAGGAAGGATTTGGAGTGATTTGATCTTAATTGGTACAAAATTGCTTGGAAAAAGATATGGAAATCATGGTGAAAAAATCAAATCTTCAAATCATGAATGAAAGAGATTTTGATCAATTTTGTTAACCTAATTTGTTCACTACATAAGCATAAACATAAACCTAATCATGCTAGAGGCGCAGCTACTCAGAATACTCCATTGCAAACTTAAAATTTTCTCTAAAAAAGTCAAAACTGAAAACACCTTTGCAAGGCGATTCAGGTCTCAATTCTTGTTTCAATAGCTTGCTCAAGTGTCATTGAACGCATTCCAATCAGAAACAACCATTAAAACGCAGAGAATTGGTATACAGCATTCAAGATACATCATGAAAAATTCATTGTCGTGTTTCAATATTTACGCACATTCATAGCATTTTGATTGTAGATTTACATTCCTTGTGAAGTTCTGAAGCTAACCAATATACTTAATTGCTTTTTTATGTGCTACACACGATTATGCCATGTTAGTTTTCTAGGGTTTTGCAGGATGTGAAATTAAGGCTTTTGAAACGAGGCAAAATTAGCCCTTGAGACCACCACCATTCAACTCATCACATCTGGACGAAGAAGACGCAACTATCGCGCCCAATTTATGAACACTATAGGCCTAATCGCTATTTTCCAGTAGCAGGCCTAAGAAAACGCATAAGAAACCGTGGCCTAATATTTTATGTTTCAGGAATGTGAAGAAGATGAACTCGTGTCAAGGTGGGGGTGGCTAGTTCAAATCCTGCGCGCGTTTTTTCAGATACTAACCAATTTTCTTTTATAATGATTAATAGCTATTATATATTAAAAGTAGTTGAAGTGGCTCAGTGGCGCAGGTATTGATTGATAATGCTAGTGACCTGGGTTCGAGCCCCAGGTCTTCAATAATTTCCATGCTATTTTTCCTTTAACGTTCACGTGCAGCGCTTATGTTGAGGACCATGATACATCTCCTCATCGGGCCAGCCACGCGTATGTCTAAGGCAATCCAAGGGTGCATAATTGATGAACATCATAAGCTTGGTCAAAGCGCTAGCATGCTACCTGGAAAAGGTCAAACGGACCCAGGTTGTTGGGCCAGAATTCTTGGATCAAAACCTCCTATTTGGGGACTACCCCCCCCCCCCCCTGGTTTGCAATTCTTTATATTTTTCCTTGTTGTTTTATTTTCAATTATTTTTTTATTTCTCTTAATTATTATTTATTCAGTTAATTAATTATTTCTACAAAATATAAAAAATGTCTAAAAAATCAGAAAAAGATAAAAAATATAATAAGTATTTTATTTTAATTATTTTTATAAACAAATTGTATATAATTGAATTTAGTATAAATTAGGGTTTAATTTTAATACTTTTAATAAAAAATCTAAAAAAGAAGTTGAATTAGGTTTAATTAATGTTTTTATTCCTTTTTTAATTTTTCTTTCTTATAATAATATTTATTTACTTTATTTTATAATCAAATTTGCATGAAAATAACTTAGGTTTAAATTAGGTCAAAATTCAACATATTTTCTTAATAAATTAAAAATAACTAGAATTAGGGTTTGCGTCGTATTTTGATTAATCCTTTTTGCTATTAAATCTTAAAACGCTAAAAAACACCAAAAATAAGTTCTTTTTCTTTTAATTTTAATTTTAATTCCTCATTAATTTTAATTTTTGCAAAAGGGTCCAACGCCCACGTTCTTAATTTCTTATTTGTTCGCATATTTATTTTACGTCATTTAAATAATTATGTACCTCTACCGAAGCCTTGTAAATTACTTTATCACGCTTTTAATTTCTTTATATTTTCTGTCAAATCGGGTCCGGTTTAATTTTGGCGATGTGGACCCGCGCCATTTGTAATAGCTTAGAGTTTACTTTCCCGCAAATATCTTTTTAACTGCTAATAAAATGCATGCAAGAATGAATGACAAAAAAATAAAAACAAGCGTAGAACACCAATAACATGACAAGATAAATGCAAATGAAAACGACACACAATTCGCACACACCACCCCTAGGGTACGCCTCACTGTTGCCTTGCCTCGAAAGGTGATCGTCGAGTAGAGGATGTCTTAGTAAGTCCTCATGATCCGGGAACCTGGCATGAGGGTAGCTTCTAAGGTGTCTTCCCATTGCTCTGGTGATCACCATGTCCCGAACCTCGAATTGACCCGAACACCTCCAACGGTGGTGCTACCTACCTCTCAATGGTGGGATGGCACTACTTTAAAGGACATTTACACAGACGAATTCCTTAGGGTAGGTAGACGACTCTATATACTTTCTCTAATTTCAAAAACAAATCAAAAAAATACTTTTCACACCAACACATTTTCAAAAGCTTTCGAAAGCAAATTTTCAAACACTCTTGAGGACCGATACAAGAGTCGAACTGAAATTTTCAAAGAGACTTTTTTAAAACCCACAGTTGAAAAGCAAACAAACCAATTTTGAAAACACAAATGAGCAAGCATCTAAGAGCCCATGGATAACCATGGATAGAAAGGGTGCTAACACCTTCCCTTTCTATAACCTACCTCCCGAACCGAGAGCAATCTCTTTAAGGAATTTTTCTGTGCTTTTGTCCTTTCCATTTGGAGAAAATAAAAGACGGTGGCGACTCTTGCTTCCGCGACATTTCGTGAACCAGCTTTAAACAGTCAGTTCCAGATCCACCGATCACAGAACTGGCGACTCTGCTGGGGAATACTTTATAAAGTGAGGTGTACCTTAGGGTTAGTTCATAACTGTGTTTTCAATTGTATTGACTTGTCTGCTTTAAATTTGTGGGTCGCATGGGAGTTACATAGATCCTAACCCGGATCCGGGGATACCCTGTTTAGGTAGCATAAGCTGTGAGGGACCTGTCCGGCGTAGACCGACACAGGTGAAGCAGTGGCTACGTTGGTGTGGCACCTTGGTCTGTACCGATATCCCTTGTGTCGCAACGAGGAGAATATGGGTCTTCTAAGGAGTCATTAAGCACCAACAACCTTAGAACCTTAATTGACACAACTTGGCCTTTAGAACAGTAGCAGTATGCTACGCCCATTGAGGCTAAACTCTCGTGATGGTTCTGGCCGCAAGAAAAGATTGCGATGCTGGAGTTATGACCGATTGAGGGTAGTCAATGATATTGGGATCCTCTAAGAACCCGGTTACTTTTGATTAGGACAGGTATGAACCAACAAACTGAAAGAGGGTAGTACCTAGACCTCATGCTGGCCTAAACTTTAGGGGCTTGCCTTGTGTGACTTGTGTGCCTTACCATGTTTGCCTTTGTATCTATATGTGGTGTGCTTTATCATAACATCATAGCATCATGAGCATTGCATGCATCCTGCATAAGGACTGACCATTTCAAAGACAAGAGGGTTTCATCTTTGCTCTGTTTTGTAGGACATTATGATGCCCGTGCGAAGGAATACTATCCGGTTCAACTTTGTTCGTTCACCTGAGTTGCTTGATGAGTTGGTTAGCAGAATCCCAAATACCACTTCCTTCATTCAGAGGCATGGTTCCCTTCTCAGTTTAGTCACTGCAAAGCGGGATCAACAGTTGATGAGTGTTCTGACCCAGTTCTATGACCCTCTGTACCAGTGCTTCACCTTTCAAGACTTCTAGCTGGTCCCTACCCTGGAAGAGTTCTCTGATTTGCTTGGTATCCCTATCTTGGATCAGACTCCCTTTACTGGTTGGGAAAAGACCCTCAGGCTTGAGGATGTGGCTGCAGCTCTTCCTTTGACCCATCAAGAGGTAACAGACAACTGGGTGACTAGAAGCGGAGTTAAGGGTTTCTTGGCCAAGTTTCTGATTGGTAAAGCTAACAATTTCTGGAATGACCTGGACTTTAGGGCATATGAAGACATCTTGGCTCTCCTAATCTATGGGTTAGTCCTGTTTCCTAATCCTGACAACTTCATCAATGTCACTGCCATAAGGATCTTTATGTCTCAGAATCCTGTGCCCACTCTCTTGGGTGACATCTTGCAACAACTTCATGCCCATACTACCCGAAGACGAGGAACCCTATGATGTTGTATCCCTTTGTTGGTGAGGTGGTTTATTTCGCACCTCCCTAAGTTCGTACTGAAGAATCAAGAAGGAAGAGGTTGGGCTCATAGGTTAATGTCTCTCACCGATAAAGACATCATTTGGACTTGCAGAGGTTTGGATGAGATAGCTATTATTGATCGATGCAGGGAGTATCCTAATGTTCCTCTGATTGGTACTCAAGGAGGGATCTCTTACAATCCATGTCTAGCACTCCGTCAGTTTGGGAGAGCAAGAAGAGTAGGCCCCCATGAGATGTTGGTGCCTCACATCAGTTTCGAGTTTCAGGTGGATAGTGACGAGCTGCGTCGTAGGTTCATCAAGGCTTGGGACAAAGTTCATAAAGCTGACCCACAAGAGTTAGGGCCAAAGACTTCTTTACCTATGGAAGCCTACTACAAATGGGTTCGCATCCGCGCTCAGAAGTTAGGTATGCCGTATGAAGCTGTCAGACCCGTCATTCTTGAGTGTCCTGATAAAGATGGTGTTCCTCCAACTGTCCTTCCTCCTCAGATACCTACTGATTATGAGACATTGAAGAGATCTTGGTCGCAACTGCGAGAAGAGCGGGATTCTTACCGGGAAAAGTTCAACGAGCAGGAATCAAAGATCCAGAAGCTGACCAAGCAGTTGGAGAATGAGAGAGCTCTGAATGCCTACATCCGTACTGAGAAGAGGAGACCATGGGATCAATAAGGAGCCCCAGATGTGCTTTTACAGTTTTATTTCCTTTCCAGTATTTCCTTTCATGTAACGCCTAAGGGCAACTTGTTGAATAATTTCAGTTGCAAAGTTGAATCTAATGAAGTGTGTTCTTTTTTGTTTACAAAGTTGATTCCCGATTGTATTTGAAAACATAAATCATACGCATTTCATACATCATGTGCATAGCAGGTTTTTCCCCTTTTCAGGTTGCTTACAGTTCTTCGCTGTTTATTTCAGCATCATGAATACCGACTCTGCATCAACTGAGACATCGATCAAGGCTCTTCAGGTGCAGAATGCACAATTCCAGGAATTAATCAAGGGTCTGGCTCAAGGCCAAGAAGAACTGAAGGCTATGCTCCTGAAGAAGGAGAAGAAGAAGAAGAGAAGAACTGTTCTGTTCAACTCGGGCCGAAGGTTTAACAATACTCTGCAACAGGAAGAGGCTGGTTCTTCTGTTGACAAGAATTCTCCTCAGGCAGAAGCAAGGGTTCCTAGTCCGGTAGTCTCCGACAACGAGACAGATTTTGATGAAGAGCAGTACCCTCCTACAGAAGACAGATATAAGCAACTGGAGGACAGATTGAAGGCTATGGAGGTTCAACAGGTACCTGGGCTGGATTTCGGAGATCTGGGTTTGTCAACTGGTGTGACCATCCCCCACAAGTTCAAAGCACCCTCCTTCTCTAAGTATGACGGGGCGTCTTGTCCCAAGCTGCATCTGAGGTCCTATGTTCGGAAAATTCAGCCGTACTCTACGGATAAGAATTTATGGATCCACTTCTTCTAGGAGAGTCTTTCAGGGACTCATCTCGAATGGTTCTATCAGCTGGATGGGACCAAGGTTCGTAACTGGGAGGAGTTGGCTACTGCTTTCTACAAGCAGTATCAATATAATGCCGACCTTGCCCCCACACGTACCCAACTTCAGGGTATGTCGTTAGGTGCGAGCGAAGGTTTTAAGGAGTACGCTCAGAAGTGGAGAAACCTGGCTGGCAGGGTACAGCCACCATTGACTGATCGGGAGTTGGTAGACATGTTCTTGGGGACCCTATCTGGGCCGTTTTTCAACCATCTCATTGGGAATTCTTCAGCTGGGTTCACTGATTTGATCTTGACTGGAGAGAGGATTGAAGCTGGGTTAAAGTCTGGAAAAATTCCGAAGGGTGCATCATCTAGTTCTGAGAAGAAACCCTTCAAGAAGGAGTCTAGTGCCGTATATGGTTCCAGGAAATCAGAGAGACATGAGCACCGCCAATCTGTCAGTGCGGTAATAATTGCTAAGCCTGCTGCCGCTCCTCGGCCAACTAATCCTCAAAAGGTTGAAAGACCCCGGAGAGAATTCACCCGCTTAAGCATGACCCTATCGCAGATCCTGCCACAGTTGCTATCCACCAATTTAGTGACTGTCAGGGAGGCTCCGAAGTTTCCAAATACTGCATCCCCCAAGTACAACCCGAATGCTCGTTGTGCCTACCATTCAGATAGCCCGGGGCATTCTACTGATGACTGTTGGGCGTTAAAGAATAAGGTGCAAGACCTTATCGACGCAAAGGAGATACAGTTCGAAGCGCCTGTGAAGCCGAATGTAGTTACTGCTCCTATGCCTCAGCATGGGGTAAATGCTGTAGATGAAGATGTTTATGCCATTTCTGTGGATGATCTAGCCACTCCTCTGAAGACTGTCAAAAAGAACCTGCTGCTGGCCGGTCTATTTCCGGGTTGCAGTGAGGGTTGCCTGTTCTGTGCTGTGTCCCTATCTGGTTGTCCCTTGCTAAAATTAGGCATCCAAAGCCTAATGGATAGCAAGGAGATTCTGTTTAAGAAGTCTGCTGTTCAGTTGGTTCCGATGGAAGAAGTTTCTGTGGTGACTATTTTCAATAATCCAATCCCGGCTCTCCCGAAGAAGCCCGTTCAAATCATGACCGTTGCACCTGTTATTATCACCGTTCCGGGGCCCCTGCCCTATGTATCTGATAAAGCTGTCCCTTGGCACTATGGGGCAGACGTATATGTAAATGGGATTAAACAAGAGTTCAACGCTGGCGCCAGCATTTGTGACATCACTGGCCCAGCCAAAGTTACCCGCAGTGGCAGGCTCTTCTCGCCTGACATTACACCGCCTGCTGCCCGAAGACCGCTCCTGATAACTCCTACAAATATACCTGTTCCTGCTGCTGATCCAATTGTTTCTCCTGCTGCCGAGTCATCCAAGGCCCGGGGCAAAGGAGTTGAGGTTGAGCCTGCCCAGATGGAGGCACCTGTACCCATAACTGCTGAGGCCTCCCAACAAGAGATGGAGGAGATTCTAAAAATTATAAAGAAGAGTGACTTCAATGTTGTGGAACAGCTGGGGCATACGCCCTCTAAAATCTCCATGCTCTCTTTATTGCTGTGCTCCGAGGCCCATGCCAAGGCCTTAATCTCATTCCTCAAGACGGCCCATGTGCCACATGAGACATCTGCAGTCCAGTTCACTGACTGCGTAGCAAATCTGACGGCAGACAATGGCTTGGATTTCTCAGATGCTGACTTGACCGCAAAGGGAAGAGACCATAATGATGCTCTGCATGTCTCTATTGAATGCAGGGGCACTACCTTGGCACATGTGCTGGTGGACACGGGGTCTTCTTTGAACGTGCTACCCAAGAAGGCTTTGGACCGTTTAGATTGTGAAGGTCTGGAATTGAAACCCAGCAATATCATCGTCAGGGCCTTTGACGGTTCAAAGAGGATGGTTCATGGAGAGGTTGACATTCCGATTCGTGTGGGCTCTCAGGTGTTCGACTCCACTTTTTATGTGATGGATATCCGTCCATCTTACTCTTGTTTACTGGGTCGACCTTGGATACATAAGGCTGGGGCAGTGACCTCTACCTTGCACCAGAAGCTGAAGTACCCCGTCAGAGGGAAGATTGTCACTGTGCAAGGAGAGGAAGAATATATGGTGAGTCACCTAAACTCTTTCAGATACATTGAGATGGATGGGGAGTTTATTGAAACCCCCTTTCAGCATTTCGAGGAGGTGCTTCCAATTACAGCAGCGTCAGAAACAGCAGAAGAATTTGTTCCTTTGAAGATGGCTTCCCTAAAGGATGCCCGAGCTGTGGTTCAGAAGAGTGAAAGTGCCAACTGGGGCAGACTTCCAGAATTTACTCAGAAGACTGATAAATTTGGGCTGGGATTTACCACAGAAGGTCAGAAAGCTATGAGGAAAGCGAAGATCGGAAGACCTCCGGTATTCATTACAAGTTCAGGAGTGAATGCTGTTGGGGAAGACAATGGAGTGGATGAGGCTGAATTCAATAGCTGGATCTATCCAATGGCTGAAGGCGGATTGAACAACTGGATTGCTAAGGACCATACTCCTGTTACCTTTGTGACGCAGTAATAAATTTCTTTGTTTTGATATTTTGTAATAAACAATGATAAACCCTATGGCCCGGTGTCTTACCCGAGGCACCGTGGTTCTATTTGTGAGGGCATACAAACTGTCATTTCATATATCATGAATGAAAATCTTGGACGTATTTTCGCATTGCAAATATTATGCTCTTTTTCTGTCTTTCTTTCCTTTACATATATTTCAAAACAGCTGTATTTACACACACACTCACTCATACAGGTTTCAATCCACTCTGGATCTCACTGATAACAACTCTGCTACCGCCAATTATGACTTCGAAAATCCGATCAACTTAGCCGAAGACGAAGGTGAAGATGATTGCGAAGTGCCTGGCGAGCTTGCAAGACTGTTGCTTCAGGAAGAGCGGGCAATTCAACCCCATGAAGAGCTAGTGGAAACCATAAACTTGGGTACTGAAGCAGACAGGAAAGAGGTAAAGATTGGTGCCAACCTAGAGCTCAGCGTGAAGCAACGGTTAACCAAGATGTTACATGATTACATGGAGATCTTTGCCTGGTCCTACGAAGACATGCCCGGGTTGGATACCAATATTGTGGTCCATCACTTGCCAACTAGGGAAGACTGCCCTCCAGTTAAGCAAAAGGTCCATCGGATGCGTCCAGAGATGTCTGAGAAGATTAAAGCCGAGGTCATGAAACAGTTTGATGCTGGGTTCCTTGCAGTGACTTCTTACCCTCAGTGGGTCGCTAATGTGGTGCCGGTACCTAAGAAGGATGGAAAGGTCAGAATGTGTGTCGATTACAGGGATCTGAACAGGGCCAGCCCCAAGGATGACTTCCCTTTACCTCACATTGATGTCCTTGTTGATAACACAGCTCAGCACAAGGTATTCTCTTTCATGGATGGCTTTTCAGGTTACAATCAGATTAAGATGGCACCTGAAGACATGGAAAAGACTACATTTGTTACTCAGTGGGGCACCTTCTATTACAAGGTCATGCCATTCGGGTTGAAGAACGCTGGGGCAACCTACCAACGTGCCATGGTTGCTTTATTTCATGATATGATCCATCATGAGATAGAAGTGTATGTGGACGACATGATCGCAAGGTCCCAAACTGAGGAAGAGCACTTAGATCATCTGCAGAAGTTGTTTGACCGGTTGAAACTATACAAGCTGAGATTGAATCCGAACAAGTGCACCTTCGGGGTAAGATCTGGAAAGTTGCTAGGCTTTGTGGTCAGTAATAAAGGTATTCAAGTGGACCCTGCTAAGGTCAAAGCTATTCAAGAGATGCCAGTTCCCAAGACAGAGAAGGAAGTCAGAGGCTTTTTAGGACGCCTGAATTACATTGCTCGATTCATCTCACATCTGACTGCTACCTGTGAGCCAACCTTCAAGCTGATGAAGAAAGATCAGGTAGTACGTTGGAACGATAAATGTCAGGCCGCTTTTGACAAAATCAAAGAGTATCTCCAAGAACCACCTATCCTTATGCCACCGGTTGAAGGGAGACCTCTGATATTATACCTGACAGTGCTTGACAATTCAATGGGGTGTGTGCTGGGGCAGCATGACGAGTCTGGCCGAAAAGAGCATGCCATTTATTACCTTAGCAAAAAGTTTACCGACTGTGAGACCCGATACTCACTGCTTGAGAAAACTTGATGTGCTTTGGTATGGGCTGCTCGCCGGCTGAGACAGTATATGCTGACTCACACTACCTTGTTGATCTCAAAGATGGATCCTATAAAGTACATATTCGAAAAGCCTGCTCTGTCTGGGAGAATTGCAAGATGGCAAATGATCCTGACGGAATACGACATTCAGTACACGACCCAGAAAGCCATCAAGGGGAGTGTATTGGCAGACCACTTAGCACATCAAGCTGTAGATGACTATCAGTCTATGAACTTCGAATTTCCGGATGAGAGCATCATGATAGTGACAGATTGTGAAGTACCTGGACTGGATGAAGGACCTGAACCAGGATCCCGATGGTCTATGCACTTTGACGGAGCCTCCAACGCTTTGGGTAACGGTATCGGCGCCATCATCATATCTCCTCAAGGTACTCATACTCCACTCACTGCCCGGCTGTGTTTCAACTGTACCAACAACATGGCGGAATATGAGGCGTGTATCATGGGTCTTCAAGCTGCGATCGACCTAAGGATCAAATTTCTAAGTGTCTTCGGAGATTCCGCTCTTGTGATCAATCAGATCAAAGGAGAGTGGGATACGAAACATCCAAACTTGATTCCTTACAAAGAATGTGTGTTGACCCTGATCCCCCACTTCACGGAGATAACCTTTGAACACTTTCCAAGAGAAGAGAATCAGTTAGCGGACGCGTTAGCTACAATGTCTTCTATGTTCAAAGTTAAATGGGATAATGAGGCTCCCCGGATCATCATCTAGAAACTGGACGAACCGGCATACTGTTGCGATCTCGAGACGGAATTGGTGATTGAGAAGCCTTGGTACCATGAAGTGAAGAGATACTTGGAAACTCAGGAATACCCAGAAGGTGCCTCTGTCAATGATAAGAAATTCCTGAGGAGGTTTGCAGCCAAGTTCTTCCTTAGCAACGGCATCTTGTACAAGCGAAACCATGATTCAACCTTACTGCGCTGTGTGGATAAAATTGAAGCAGAAAGGATCATGGAAGAGCTACATGAAGGGACCTTTGGTACGCATTCCAGTGGGCACACTATGGCTAAGAAAATCCTACGGGCAGGATATTACTGGTCCACAATGGAAGCTGACTGCTACCAACATTCCAGGACATGCCATAAGTGCCAGATTTATGCAGACAAGGTGCATGTTCCTCCGGTTCCCCTGAATGTTCTAACTGCGCCATGGCCGTTTGCAATGTGGGGCATAGATATGATCAGCGAGATTAAACCCACAGCATCCAATGGGCATCGCTTCATCCTAGTGGCGATTGATTATTTTACAAAGTGGGTTGAAGCAGCATCCTATGCTACGGTAACCAAGACTGTCGTGGCACGGTTCATTCGGCACAACCTGATCTGTCGGTACGGCGTCCCTGAGCGAATTATTACAGACAATGGTACCAATCTAAACAACAAGATGATCGCTGAGCTCTGCGAACAGTTCAAGATACAGCACCACAATTCTTCTCCTTACAGACCGAAGATGAATGGGGCTGTAGAAGCAGCAAATAAGAACATCAAGAAAATCGTGCAAAAGATGACAGTGACTTATAAAGATTGGCACGAGATGTTACCGTTCGCTCTACATGGGTACCGTACCTCAGCTAGGACGTCAACCGGGGCAACTCCTTTCTCTCTGGTTTATGGAATGGAGGCAGTCTTGCCGATCGAAGTACAAATACCCTCTCTCCGGATAATGAAGGATGCAAATCTGAACGAAGATGATTGGATCCAGACACGACTTGATCAGCTAAACCTCATTGATGAAAAGAGACTTGCTGCTATCTGCCATGGTCAGACGTATCAGAAACGGATGATCAGGGCATTTAACAAAAAGGTCAGACCACAGGAATATCGAGTTGGGGATCTGGTAATCAAGAGAATCATCCTTCCTCAGAGTGATCCAAGGGGCAAATGGACCCCTACGTACGAAGGGCCATTTGTGGTTAAGCATGTGTTCTCAGGAGGAGCCATGATTCTAACCAACATGGATGGTGACGACCTTCCTCACCCCGCCAATGCAGACATAGTAAAAAAATACTACGCATAAAAAAGACCCGCTAGGCTGACATGCCTAGGCAAAAATTAGGGCTTCCCGTCGAACCAAAAGGGTTCGGGCAAAATGAAGGGATGAAAATGAAAAATCTGTACACCCGGCAAGTCGAAAACCTGAAAAGGCGGTTTGGGCAAAAATGGGTATCCCGGTGGACTGAAAACCCGAAAGGGCGGTCCAGGCAAAATTAGGGATAAAAGCGTAATACTATGTCTCATTGGATCACTTTGCATCCAGAATCCGGTATCTACATCAAGTTCAGACGGCATCGATCAGTCAGCTTCACCTTCAACCAAGGTCATCAAGTGATGAGACGCTCGGAGTTATAAAGGCAATAGCAGAGTTGAAACCCAGTGGATCACTCATATTTCACACAGCTGTTTTATTTTCTTTTATATCAAACTTGTATAAACTCTTTTGCTCGGCGGCGTTCTCTTACTAGGGCGTCAGCCTCTTGTACACAAAATGCATATTCACAGGCCATTCAAAAATCAATACAAATATATTTTCAGTTAAACGTGCCAAGTGTTTTTCTTTTTCTGTTTTGTTTTGCGAAGAACGTCCAAGGTTCAATTTGTGATATATGCATTGACAATAGTTTGCTAACTCATAAATATTTGCATACGAAACAAAGGGATTAATTACAGGTGACACTAGAAACAGGGGCAATAAAGAGTTGTCTGAGCAGTCTAATTGTTCTATCCTCCAAAGTACCAAGGTAGGTTCAGCTAAAGAACATGACCAGTACATCTTAAATTCCCCAGAGAGTCAGCAGTCAGTGCATTCTTCTCCAAGCTATTATCAAACCTCAAGGAAGTTGGGTACCCTCCCGTAGAGCTCAACATTCCCCAGCAGCAATACATATATTCTTAAACAAGCATCCCCGGCAGTCTTGGTCTAAAGATTGTTCCCCGGCGGTATATCAACATTCAAAGGAATCCCTTCCCCGCAGTCAAAACTCCCCAGAAGAGTCCAATCCAGTTTCCCCAGGAAAGTTGGAATTCATATCCCCAAGCAGTAAGCTTATCCCCAGTAAATTCTGGAAGCTTATCCTTCACAAAGCACGAACGCGTCGCCCGACTTTATTTAAAGAGTTATTTCCTCAACAGGATATAACTGGGTTATCCTCAGCCAAAAACCACGAAAAGAGCGTCCTCGACGAAGTCTTCTTACCCCAGCGAAGTCCATCAACACTTCCTATACAACAAGGGTATCCCCAGCAAATTATTATCTACACTCAGCAAGGCATCCCTCTTCCCACAGAGTATTGCTTCCCAGCATGGTCGCTAGAGTATCTTTTCTCCCCGCAGAATTATTCATTCGCCAAGTTTAGTCCCCAACAGAGTTATCTTCTCCTACCGGTATTCTTGCAACTGTCATCCCCAGCGGAAGTAAAAGCTTATTCTTCAATATCAGCCCAGGAGTGACTTCCCGGCACCCGTCAAGGATTTACTTTCCTAGAAGAAAACATACATCCATAAAACATCACATACATCATTATAGCATGCATAGACGCATCATATCATACAAATCTCATTTATGTTGAGAACATCATTGCTTGGTTCATATCATGCATAACATATGACTGACCTCTACCTTTCAGGAAAGATGCAGTTAAATTCTCAATCACATTCCAAGACCTAGCCTGGTTCAGTTAAATCGACCCTAAGATTTTCCTGATTCTTATCCAGTCAAAGGCCTTCTCTGGTTCAGTCAGATCGACCCTAAGATCTCCCTGATTCTTATCCAGTTGAAGATATTTCAAGACCTTGTCCGGTTCAGTTAAATCGACCCTAAGATTTTCCTGATTCTTATCCAGTCAAAGGCCTTCTCTGGTTCAGTCAGATCGACCCTAAGATCTCCCTGATTCTTATCCAGTTGAAGATATTTCAAGACCTTGTCCGGTTCAGTTAAATCGACCCTAAGATTTTCCTGATTCTTATCCAGTCAAAGGCCTTCTCTGGTTCAGTCAGATCGACCCTAAGATCTCCCTGATTCTTATCCAGTTGAAGATATTTCAAGACCTTGTCCGGTTCAGTTAAATCGACCCTAAGATTTTCCTGATTCTTATCCAGTCAAAGGCCTCCTCTGTTTCAGTCAGATCGACCCTAAGATCTCCCTGATTCTTATCCAGTTGAAGATATTTCAAGACATTGTCCGGTTCAGTTAAATCGACCCTAAGATTTTCCTGATTCTTATCCAGTCAAAGGCCTCCTCTGGTTCAGTCAGATCGACCCTAAGATCTCCTTGATTCTTATCCCAGTAGAAGACACCCAAGATTCTCTCAGCGTTCCTGTTGGAGTAGTAATCGTCCAAGGTTCTCTCACCGTCACGTTGAGGTAGTAACCATCCATAGTTCATTCATCATCTTTCGAAGCTCCAGACCCAGCTCCTGCAACTAGTCAGGACATATCTATACCAAGCATCTAAAAATCAGCTCCTGCAACGTGTCAGGTACTCATTTTCTGTTTTGCAGGTATGCAGGTTCTCGCCAAGGAATCTCTTACGCGATCAACATCCAGATGGCATCTATAAGCCCATCATCCTATCCAGCAACCTCTAAATGGCATCTATAAGCCCATTCCCACCATACTGCCACTATGTGAGCGCAAATTTCTGGGCACTCTAGTGTCCAATCATCTTCTACCCTCGGATTACGAAAGGCACGTCAGCCAATCTGCATCCTCAGGTCTAAGAAGATTGAACAGGGGCAACTGTTGTACCCCAAAATTTGCCCTCCCATATTCTCCAAGAAATTGCCAAGTCAAGCTTCAAATCTCCCCCAAGGGGTTGCACAGTGCAAAGGTCTCCTATACAGTCAAAACTAGGGTTTGTGTACTGATCAAGAAAATGAAGTTTTCAAAGGTCCAATCAAGTCTCATATGCCTACAAATATGGTCAAGTATCCTCATATCAAGTTTCAAGGCATTCAGCACAAAATTGCACAGTCAAAACCCTAAATTGCACTACAGTCAACTGTAGGGGCAAAATGGTCATTTGACAGTCAAAAGTTCAAATTTTTGGTCAACATATCATTTTGAAGCCACAAACATCATTTGATCAATGCTTGATCATGATTCTCAAAATTTGGCTCAGAAATCATCAAGATGCAAAAAGTTTCCTTATTTGGACAACTGAAAAAGTCAACTGAAATTGACCAGGGCATAACTTTCACATGGATTATCATAAAAATTCCATCCAAAGCTCATTTTGAAGAGAAAGACATTTCCTACAACTCATCTTCATACTTCAAGTCCAAGAAATGCTCTCACAAAAAGTTATCAATTTCAACATTATAGGTCATTTTCAAAAGTCAACAAAAAGGGACTTTAAGTCAAAGGCCATAACTTGAGATTGGTAAATCAAAATGACATGGGACCAAAGGCATTGGTTAGAGGATTCAAAGTCCTTTCCAAAATGTCCAAGAACATGAGAAAAGCTTAAAAATTGAGCAAGTTATGCCTTGTGGAAGTTGGGAAATTTTTGGATATTTTGAAAAGTCAACATTGATTCAAATGACCTAAAATTGCTAATGGGCCCATTTTTCTTCCATGATTCATCATCCATGACATATGCACGACCACTTGGCCCAAAGGAAAGTATTTTCTCACTTTTTATTTATTTATTTGAATTTTTATTTATATTAATTCATTTAAATCATTTAAATATATGAAAAATATTTAACTTAACCTAACCAATCTTTTTATACATGTTTTAGACTCAATATTTCGTGTATATGCAGATAAGGAAGGATTTGGAGTGATTTGATCTTAATTGGTACAAAATTGCTTGGAAAAAGATATGGAAATCATGGTGAAAAAATCAAATCTTCAAATCATGAATGAAAGAGATTTTGATCAATTTTGTTAACCTAATTTGTTCACTACATAAGCATAAACATAAACCTAATCATGCTAGAGGCGCAGCTACTCAGAATACTCCATTGCAAACTTAAAATTTTCTCTAAAAAAGTCAAAACTGAAAACACCTTTGCAAGGCGATTCAGGTCTCAATTCTTGTTTCAATAGCTTGCTCAAGTGTCATTGAACGCATTCCAATCAGAAACAACCATTAAAACGCAGAGAATTGGTATACAGCATTCAAGATACATCATGAAAAATTCATTGTCGTGTTTCAATATTTACGCACATTCATAGCATTTTGATTGTAGATTTACATTCCTTGTGAAGTTCTGAAGCTAACCAATATACTTAATTGCTTTTTTATGTGCTACACACGATTATGCCATGTTAGTTTTCTAGGGTTTTGCAGGATGTGAAATTAGGGCTTTTGAAACGAGGCAAAATTAGCCCTTGAGACCACCACCATTCAACTCATCACATCTGGACGAAGAAGACGCAACTATCGCGCCCAATTTATGAACACTATAGGCCTAATCGCTATTTTCCAGTAGCAGGCCTAAGAAAACGCATAAGAAACCGTGGCCTAATATTTTATGTTTCAGGAATGTGAAGAAGATGAACTCGTGTCAAGGTGGGGGTGGCTAGTTCAAATCCTGCGCGCGTTTTTTCAGATACTAACCAATTTTCTTTTATAATGATTAATAGCTATTATATATTAAAAGTAGTTGAAGTGGCTCAGTGGCGCAGGTATTGATTGATAATGCTAGTGACCTGGGTTCGAGCCCCAGGTCTTCAATAATTTCCATGCTATTTTTCCTTTAACGTTCACGTGCAGCGCTTATGTTGAGGACCATGATACATCTCCTCATCGGGCCAGCCACGCGTATGTCTAAGGCAATCCAAGGGTGCAAAATTGATGAACATCATAAGCTTGGTCAAAGCGCTAGCATGCTACCTGGAAAAGGTCAAACGGACCCAGGTTGTTGGGCCAGAATTCTTGGATCAAAACCTCCTATTTGGGGACTACCCCCCCCTGGTTTGCAATTCTTTATATTTTTCCTTGTTGTTTTATTTTCAATTATTTTTTTATTTCTCTTAATTATTATTTATTCAGTTAATTAATTATTTCTACAAAATATAAAAAATGTCTAAAAAATCAGAAAAAGATAAAAAATATAATAAGTATTTTATTTTAATTATTTTTATAAACAAATTGTATATAATTGAATTTAGTATAAATTAGGGTTTAATTTTAATACTTTTAATAAAAAATCTAAAAAAGAAGTTGAATTAGGTTTAATTAATGTTTTTATTCCTTTTTTAATTTTTCTTTCTTATAATAATATTTATTTACTTTATTTTATAATCAAATTTGCATGAAAATAACTTAGGTTTAAATTAGGTCAAAATTCAACATATTTTCTTAATAAATTAAAAATAACTAGAATTAGGGTTTGCGTCGTATTTTGATTAATCCTTTTTGCTATTAAATCTTAAAACGCTAAAAAACACCAAAAATAAGTTCTTTTTCTTTTAATTTTAATTTTAATTCCTCATTAATTTTAATTTTTGCAAAAGGGTCCAACGCCCACGTTCTTAATTTCTTATTTGTTCGCATATTTATTTTACGTCATTTAAATAATTATGTACCTCTACCGAAGCCTTGTAAATTACTTTATCGCGCTTTTAATTTCTTTATATTTTCTGTCAAATCGGGTCCGGTTTAATTTTGGCGATGTGGACCCGCGCCATTTGTAATAGCTTAGAGTTTACTTTCCCGCAAATATCTTTTTAACTGCTAATAAAATGCATGCAAGAATGAATGACAAAAAAATAAAAACAAGCGTAGAACACCAATAACATGACAAGATAAATGCAAATGAAAACGACACACAATTCGCACACACCACCCCTAGGGTACGCCTCACTGTTGCCTTGCCTCGAAAGGTGATCGTCGAGTAGAGGATGTCTTAGTAAGTCCTCATGATCCGGGAACCTGGCATGAGGGTAGCTTCTAAGGTGTCTTCCCATTGCTCTGGTGATCACCATGTCCCGAACCTCGAATTGACCCGAACACCTCCAACGGTGGTGCTACCTACCTCTCAATGGTGGGATGGCACTACTTTAAAGGACATTTACACAGACGAATTCCTTAGGGTAGGTAGACGACTCTATATACTTGCTCTAATTTCAAAAACAAATCAAAAAAATACTTTTCACACCAACACATTTTCAAAAGCTTTCGAAAGCAAATTTTCAAACACTCTTGAGGACCGATACAAGAGTCGAACTGAAATTTTCAAAGAGACTTTTTAAAACCCACAGTTGAAAAGCAAACAAACCAATTTTGAAAACACAAATGAGCAAGCATCTAAGAGCCCATGGATAACCATGGATAGAAAGGGTGCTAACACCTTCCCTTTCTATAACCTACCTCCCGAACCGAGAGCAATCTCTTTAAGGAATTTTTCTGTGCTTTTGTCCTTTCCATTTGGAGAAAATAAAAGACGGTGGCGACTCTTGCTTCCGCGACATTTCGCGAACCAGCTTTAAACAGTCAGTTCCAGATCCACCGATCACAAGAGGTCTTCCTTCCACTGGCGGCATAAGAATGGGTGGCTCTTGGAGATATTCCTTTATCTTTTCAAAGGCAGTCTGACATTCATCGTTCCAGCGTACTACTTGATCTTTCTTCAGTAATTTGAAGATTGGCTCACAAGTAGCAGTCAGATGTGAGATGAATCGGGCAATGTAATCCATTCGTCCTAGGAAGCCTCTGACTTCTTTCTCTGTCTTCGGAGTTGGCATTTTTTGTATGGCTTTTACCTTGGCAGGGTCCACCTGAATACATTTATCACTTACAATGAAACCCAGCAATTTTCCGGACCTCACCCCAAAGGTGCATTTGTTGGGATTCAACCTCAGCTTATATAACCTCAGTCGGTCGAATAGCTTCCTCAGATGATCAAGGTGCTCCTCCTCAGTTTGAGACCTTGCAATCATGTCATCAACGTATACCTCAATCTCATGATGGATCATATCATGAAATAAAGCAACCATGGCACATTGATAGGTTGCCCCAACATTTTTCAACCCGAATGGCATGACCTTGTAACAGAAGGTGCCCCACTGAGTTACAAAGGTAGTCTTTTCCATATCTTTCGGGGCCATCTTGATCTGATTATACCCTGAAAACCCGTCCATGAAGGAGAAAACCTTATGTTGAGCAGTATTGTCAACGAGAACGTCAATGTGAGGTAGAGGAAAATCATCCTTGGGGCTTGCCCTGTTTAAATCCATGTAGTCAACACACATTCTGACTTTTCCGTCTTTCTTCGGTACTGGCACCACATTGGCAACCCACTGAGGGTAAGAAGTTACTGCTAGAAATCCGGCATCGAATTGCTTCATAACCCCGGCCTTGATCTTTTCAGACATCTCTGGGCGCATACGGCATACCTTTTGCTTTACCGGAGGGCAGTCTTCCTTGGTTGGCAGGTGATGGACTACAATGTTGGCATCCAAACCAGGAATATCTTCGTAGGACCAAGCAAAGATATTTATGTAATCATGTAGCATCTGGATCAATCGTTGCTTCACGCTGAGCTCTAGATTAGCCCTAATCTTGACCTCTTTCCTATCTGTCTCCGTACCCGGGTTAATCGTTTCCACAGGCTCTTCATGTGGTTGAATAGCCCTCTCTTCCTGGAGTAGCAGTCTTGCGAGTTCACCAGGCACTTCGCAATCATCTTCACCTTCGTCCTTGGCCAAGTTGATCGGATTCTCGAAGTCATAACTGGCGGTAGCAGAGCTGTTACCAGTGAGATCCAGAGTGGATTGAAACCTGTATAAGTGAGTGTGTGTAAATATAGCTGTTTTGCAATATATAACACAGAAAGAAAAAGAGCACAAGATTTGAAATGCAACAAACGTCCAATGTTTTGATTGATGATATATGGAAATGTCATACAAAAAGCCCTCACAAATGGAGCTACGATGCCCCGGGTAGGACACCGAGCCAATAAAAGTTTTAACACATTGTTTGTTACAAATTGAAAATCAAAAGAGTTAATTACTGCGTGACAAATGTGATAGGTGTAAAATCCTTTGCCGTCCAGTTGCTTGGTCCGTTGCTGGTAGTCGGGTAGATCCAACTGTCAAACTCCGCTTCCTCTACATCCTCCTCAATAGCATTCACCCTTGGACTGGTGATAAACACTGGAGCCTTTCTGATCTTTTCCTTGCGCACAGCCCTCTGAGCCTCTGCAGTAAAGCCTAGCCCAAACTTGTCGTTCTTTTGAGTGAAGTCGGGAAGTTGACCCCAGTTTGCACAATTGCCTTTCTTGATTACAGCCTGGGCATCCTTCAAGGATGCCATCTTTAACGGAAAGTCTTCTTCAACCACTGCTTCAGCCGATGCCAAAATTGGAGGTACCTCCTCAAAATGTTGAAAGGGGGTTTCGATAAACTCCTCGTCCATCTCGATATACCGGAATGAATTCAAGTGACTAACCATGTATTCCTCTTCACCCTGCACAGTAACAATCTTTCCTTTGACAGGATATTTGAGCTTTTGGTGTAGAGTGGAGGTTACTGCCCCAGCCTTGTGAATCCAGGGCCGACCTAACAAGCAGGAGTAAGATGGACGAATATCCATTACATAGAACGTTGAGTCGAAGACTTGGGAACCCACACGAATAAGAATGTTTACTTCGCCGTGCACCATCCTCTTAGAACCGTCGAAGGCTCTAACAATGATGTTACTAGGTTTCAATTCCAAACCTTCGCAATCCAAGCGATCCAATGCCTTCTTAGGCAAAACATTCAGGGAAGAGCCGGTATCCACTAATACGTGTGCGAGATTAGTGCCCCTGCACTCTATAGAGACGTGCAGGGCATCATTGTGATTTTTCCCTTTGGGGGTGAGGTCAGCATCCGAGAACCCCAAGCCATTGTCAGCCGTCAAATTAGCCACACAGTCGGTGAATTGATCCGCAGAGGTCTCTTGCGGTACATGAGCCGTTTTCAGGAATGAAATCAGGGCTTTTGCATGGGCCTCTGAGCATAGCAGTAACGATAGCATAGAGATTTTGGAGGGAGTATGCCCCAACTGTTCAACAACGTTAAAGTCATTCTTTTTGATAATTTTAAGGATTTCCTCCATTTCTTGTTGGGAGGCTTCCACAACAGTCTTTTTTGGTGCCTCCGTCCTGGCAGGCAAATCGGTAGCAACTTCTTTGCCCCGAGTATCAGAGGACTCGGCGGCAGTAGTAGACACAGGAACTTGAATTGGAACATGCACACTTGCGGGTGTGATGGTGAGAGGTTTTCGGATAACTGGCGGTGCAATGTCAGGCGAGAAGAGCCTGCCACTGCGGGTAATCTTGGCGGGACCATTGATGTTACTGATACCGGTATTGGTGTTGAATTCCTGCTTCACCCCAAGCACATACACATCGGCCCCATAATACCATGGGACCGCTTTATCAGACTCGTAGGGGAGAGGCCCCAGAACAGTAATAGTAATGGGTGGAACAGACATAATTTGGACTGGTTTCTTCATGGGAGCTTTGGCAGGATTGTAAATTGTGACGACAGATATTTCTTCAACGTAAACAAACGGAACAGAAGCTTTCTTGAACAGAATTTCCTTGCTATCCATCATACTTTGGATGCCTGATTTCAGCAGCGGACAACCGGTAGGGATAACAGCACACAGGAGGCAACCCTTACTACAACCCGGAAATAAACCGGCTAGTAGTAAGTTCCTCTTAACAGTCAACAGAGGGGTAGCAACATCATTCACTGAAACATCATACAACTCTTCTTCAATGGCATTCACTCTATGCTGGGGCATAGGAGCGGTTACAACATTCAGTCTTTCAGGCGCTTCAAACTGAATTTCCTTTGCATCGATAAGATCTTGCACTTTGTTTTTCAAGGCCCAGCAATCGTCAGTAGTATGCCCGGGGCTATCAGAATGATAAGCACAACGGGCATTTGGGTTATACTTAGGAGATGCAGTATTCACGACTTTAGGAGCTTCTTTGATGGTCACCAAGTTGGTTGATAATAGTTTGGGTAAAATTTGTGACAAGGTCATACTCAACCGAGTATATTGTCTCTTGGGTCTTTCACCTCTTTGTTGATTGTACTACTGAGGAGCAGCAACATGTTTTGAAATGACCAGAGCATTGACGGCTTGTCAACTTTCTGGCTTGACTTGTCCTCTAGGACCATAGACGGCACTTGCTTCCTTCTTAAAAGGCCTCCTCTCAGTACTTGCAGCAATACCCTTCTGAATCTTTCCTGACTTGATGCCAGCTTCTATTCTTTCGCCCGTTAAGATTAAATCGGTAAACCCCGCGGAAGAGTTACCAATCAGATGATTGAAAAATGGTCCAGATAGGGTCCCTAGAAACATATCGACGAGTTCACAATCGGTTAAAGGAGGTTGCACCCTGCCAGCCAAATCCCTCCATTTTTGTGCGTACTCTTTGAATCCTTCGCCTGTTCCTAACGACATACCCTGAAGTTGGGTACGAGTAGGGGCAAGGTCAGAATTGTATTGGTATTGTTTGTAGAAAGCAGTGGCCAAATCTTCCCAATTTCGAACGCTGGTTCCTTCTAGCTGATAAAACCACTCCAACTGAGCTCCAGAAAGACTGTCTTGAAAGAAATGAATCCAAAGGTTTTTATCTGCCGTATAGGGTTGAATTTTTCTCACGTAGGACCTGAGATGCATTTTGGGACAGGACAGCCCATCATACCTCACAAACACTGGCACTTTGAATTTTGGGGGAATCATAATCCCAGCAACCAATCCCAAGTCTTCAAAATCCAAACCCGGTACCCTTTGTAGCTCCATGGCGGCCAACCCGTCTTCTAGCCCTTTGTATTTATCATCAGCTGGAGGGTATTGCTGATTGGTATAATCTTCATCCTCTTCGACCTCCTCCTCTTTCGCATCAGACTCGGAAGGTACCGCAGCTCCACCTCCTTTGCTGGTTCCTTCATCAGAGATAAGAGGAAATTCAAGCACTCTCCGAGCTTCTCCGTCAAATCTTCTCCCAAGGTAGCCATCCCGAGTCTCTTTTTCTTCTTTTTTTCACTAGGTCTTTGTTCCCCAATTGAGTCTTGATATCCTCCTGACCCTTAGCCAAGGTCATCAGGAGTTGCTGGAACTGTGCATTCTGAGCTTGTAGGTCTTTGACTGTTTGCTCGAGATCCATCCTGCTGAAATAAACAGCAGACAGATAAGGAAACCTGGAGTGAGACCTGCTTATGCACATGATGAATGGTATGCTTATGTATGCAATGCATTCAAGGATTTAGAATATTCAAAATTGTTTCGGACAAAGAAGAACGCACGTCATATTAATAAGAAGAAATTTGTTAGTACATAAATACCCCATGGGCCAAATATTACAAAATAACTTCTCAAGGCAAAAAGACATTGCGCATCCTCTTTGGTGCGATGTAGGTATTGAGGGCCTCTTGCTCATGGAGTCGGCGGGTAAGCTCTAGAACCTTCTTCTCACTGGCGTAGAAGCTAGCTTCAAAAGTATTCCGTTCCTTCTTGAGCTGAATCCAACTTTTCTGCATTTCCTCCCACGATGTAGGCATGTCTGGATGTAGGATGGTGTAGGGAACCTCTCCTTCCTTGACGGGCTCTTTAATCACAGGGAGAACATGAGGATAAGGCATCATCAGATTTTGGGCTCGGGCTCATACCCACTTGAGATAAGGCTCGAGAGGGATGGAGTTCTTGTGTCCCAGAGTCTTGCTATCAACCTTGTTGGGCTTTCCCCAAGCTCTGATGAATCTTTGGCGAAGTCCTTGCGCATCGTTGTCGAAGTCAAAAACTAGGTCAGGAATCAACATGTCATGAGGACCATCCTTCCGTGCATATCCAAATTGTCTCAAAGCTAGGCAAGGGTTGTAGGTGATGCCTCCTCTAATTCCAAGTAAAGGAACATTAGGAAATTCTCTGCAACGATCGATGATGATGACATTTTCTCTGGACCGAGAACACCAATGTACATCAGAGTGAGTAAGAGTCATCAACCGTTGGGACCACCTTGAGCCTTGGTCGTTCTTCAAGACAAATTGTGGAAGGTGCGAAATAAACCACCTTGCAAGGAGAGGAGTACAGCACATGAGAACACCCCTCTTTCTCATTGTTCGTGTGTAAAATGAGTGAAGGATGTCCCCAAGCAATGTTGGTATTGGATTTCTAGACAAGAAGATTTTGACGGCATTGACATCTACCAATTGGTCAGGATTTGGGAACAAGACCAACCCATAGATAAGGAGTGCCACAATTTCTTCAAAGGCTTGTAGGTCCAATGAGTTCCAACATTCTTGTGCCTTCTCAAACAAGAATTTTGCTAAGAATCCCTTGACGCCGCTTCTGGTTTCCCAATGCCCCTTGATGTCGGATGGTTGTAGATGTAATGCTCGAGCAACATCTTCCGGCTTTGGTTCCTTTTCCGTACCGTTGAAAGGTAGTTGATTAAGGATAGGAATTCTCAGGAGTTGAGAAAACTCCTCCAAACTGGGCACCAACTGGTAATCAGGGAAAGTGAAACAGTGGTGAAGAGGGTCAAAGAACTGGAATAGCACCTTTATCATGTCTTCTTCAATGATGGTGTTGACTAGGCTGAGCAGTCTACCATGTGTTTCACTGAAGGATGAGCTTTCCGGAATTCTTGAGGTGAGCTCCTTGAGTTGAGGAGAGATTCTCACAAGGTTGACTTGAATGGTTTTTCTGCGAGGAACTTCCATGACCTACAAAACAGGAACAAAGATGAAGATCCAAAACCCTTGAAATGGTTAGTGAATGCATATGATGTTTATGATGTCCATGATGTATGCACAAAACATATGTACAAGCAAATCACACCAAACCCTAGTTTCAGGCTTGCATGAGGTTTCATAGGTAAGTACCCTCTTGAGTGTAGTTGGCTTACAAACCTGTCCTATAAATAGTAACCGGGTTCTAAGGAGCTCAATATCACGGGATTGTTTTCATTGTTCATTGTTTTGGTTTAGCCACTTAACTAGCGACCAAAATATTCCAAGAAAACAACCCTCAATGAGTGTAGTATCGAGTATCTACCAACTTCGGACTGCACCAAAGCCGGTCATCTCACTACCCCTAATGAAAGGCCAAGATGGTCAAGTAAGGTTCTAGGTCATTAGTGCTTAGTGACATCACTCAGCGGCCCCGTACTCTCCTTGATTGTACTTAAGGGTTACCGGTACTCACAAATATGTCGCACTAATATAGCTATTGCTTCGACCGTGTCGGTATACCCCGCACAGTTTCCACAACGTATTGCTATCTATGAATGTTTCCCAAAATCCGGGTGTAGGATTGCAAACCCAAACAATAGAGCCAAGATATAAAGCAAACAATTCAAACAATTTAGTCATGCAAGAGGGTGATCTAAGCCCTAAGGTTACTCCACTTTTATATAATTCCCCAGCAGAGTCGCCAGTTCTGTGATACGGTGGGAGAACTGACTAGGGTTTTGCATTTGTATTCGCAAATGTCTCGGTTGAGCAAGAGTCGCCACCGACTTTTTATTTTATCCTAAGGAAAGGTTTAAAAAGCACAGCAAAAACCTTTGAGTTTTTTTCTTGGGTTCGGGGAGTAGATTATAGAAAGGGAAGGTATTAGCACCCTTTCTATCCATGGTTATCCATAGGCTCTTAGGTACTTGCTTAGATCAAACTTGCCTTGGTTTTCAATTGTTTGAGATGATGCTTTGTGTGTGGGTTTTGAAAAATGTTTTGAAAAGAGGCCAATGTGGTGGCAACCTTGGTAATGATCCATGTTGGGATGTATACAAAGGTGTATGTCTTTTGAAAAGTTTTCCATGTTTTTGAAAGTTGTTTTGAAAGTGTTTGTGATGTATGGTTTTGAAAAAGTAGGCAAGCGTTTTTGTTTTGCAAGTTGGCGAGTACCCAAGAGTTTGTCTACTCTAAGTTTCTCAAAGATATTTGCTATGTTTTTAACCCTTTTAACAATTTTTGTTCCACCATTGTATTTGGTGGACAATCTTGTGTTAGGATGTGAAAGGGACAGGCGCGGGTCATCGTTTAGACCATAATTGCAATGGTGCCAAGTATCTTTGGGCAATTTTCTTTAAGGGACTTGATCATTTTTTAGGCAACTTTCGAAAGCGTCATCGAGGGACTATGATCATTTGGATTGTTTGTTTTGCCCAAAGAGACCTAACATGCAATATGGCCCAATTTTTGAAAGGCAATAAGTGGATGTAACCCTAGGGGTGTTAGTGTGCAAGTGTGTTTTATTGCATACAAGAGTTTTTTTTCTTTGAATTAGGTTTTTCTATTTCATTGATTTTATCTTGCCATACACGTCCTAATTACTAGCAATAAGAAGCGGAAATGTAAAATCCTACGCTATTACAACAATTAGGGGAGGGGGATACTCATTTGTACATGAGGGGTTCAACGAGAAAAATAGACAAAAAAAGAAAATAGCAAAAAATAAGATATATATATATATATATAGAGAGAGAGAGAGAGGGAGCCAGCGCGCTGCTGAGAGGTCATCAGAAGTTCTGACTCAGATCCGCTGCCAGATGATCAACCTGTTAGTGAAACTGGATGAGTCAGAACTTCTGACTCTGGCACCTGCAAAACAGAACCTTGTTAGTGGGGAAATCAGAAGTTCTGATTTCCCTGCGCTGCAAGACAGAAGTTTGTTAGTGGAGAAACCAGAAGTTCTGATTCTGCTGAAAAGGCAATAACTCTCAGAGGTTCTGATATCATTGACAGCAAAACAGGCTTCAGATATGCTAACGTCAAAGTCAGCATTTGGCTTTTTCCTGTACTAATCAGAACATCTGCAATGTTGTTGTTACTCCACAAAACAGGAAACATATTTGGAACAGATCCAGCAAATACAAAAAATGTTTCAGAGGTCAGAGCCACCAAGGTCACAGGCAATTCCTATACTGGCTCAGAACGTTCTGAGGTACGAAAATCCTCAGAACATAAACAGCAACAACATGATATTTACATTATGTGTATTGAAGTATGCACAGCTGATGATGCTTAACAGCGTGATGAGGGTCAGCAGGTGCTTACCTGACTGTTGGGAAAGTTGTGGGTGAAAGTTTAGCTTTTGGTTCTGGTGGTGTTCTTGACAGATTTTTCTTTGAAAAATGGGAAGTAAAGGTATATACGTATGCAGGGTCAGAAGTATGGAAAGGGTGTTTTTGGTTTACAGAAAAAACTGGATATTTGATGAAGTTGAAGGTGAGAAACTCAAAGTTATGAAACAAAACTGGAGATTTTTGCAGAGTTTCAGAACGCTATGTTGCTAAGGGTTGCTGTTTCTCTCTTAGCAATTTTTCTGTTTCTTTTCCTGAACGCCTTTTGCAGTGGTGAAGACTCTCTATTTATAGGCAAAGTTCTTGTGGATGCCTTGAACATTTAAGGCGCCAACAGAGTTTGAATTTGTTCTTTGACAGAAATTCCTGGGAAGTTGTGATAACAGCTAGCTTTCAGCCTAGGTTGCAGCAGCAGGCGTAGATTAGGGAGAAGTGACCTCTGAAGTGGGCGGTGGCGTGAAGACCCATGCCAGAATCTGTGCAAAAGCGTTTTCCAAGCCACACGTGAATGCTCAGGAGTGGTTGGAAGCATTAATGGGCATTAAATGGTGACAAGACCTATCAACATCAACATTCTGGTAATGGAAACCAGCGTTGAATCAGCAGCGTAAACCATGCTCTGGCCTTGGCTTCCTGTTGTCTTGGTAAGCTCTGGAGATTCTTTATCAGTGTAACACCCACTCTTCTGATCTTTCATCTTCTGATTTCAACCTGTTCTGAAGGAGCCTTCAGACTTTCCTGCTTCTCTTGCATTCCTTTAGCAAATTCTGACTGAGCTTATGGAACTGCTGAAGGGGCATGTTCTATTTGAGGCTTACATATTAATCCATGTTTACAACTTCTGATTGAACTGATGTAGCTGCTGAAGAGCCAACTTCTGACCACGCTGAGCCAAGCTTGCAACTTCTGACCGTTTTCATCTGGAATGGGTCCAGAAGTTCTGAAGCGCTGATTTTTCTAAAAACACTTATTTTAGAGAAGCATTCTAAGTACTTAGAATTTGATTTTTCTCAAGATAAAAGCGTTGTTTCTGGAGTTCGTGAGCTCATCTTGCTCTTGTAAGTGGCTTGCTTGGGCAAAGGGATAACTCAGGACTTGGATTTGTTTCAGGGGGACCTTGAAAATCCAAGATGGTTTCCTGAAGAAAGGGAGGGCAAATTTTGGGGTACAACAATAGGCATGGCAAAAAAATCCACCTTCGACCTCCCTCGTCCCAAATCTTACGGGGAAACCCCGATTTATCTGGGGTTGGGGTGGGTGCAATGTAAAACCTAGTTTTTTATTAGGGAGAAGGAGTGGGAGATTCAAGTACCTGCCCCAAACCTACCTCGTCCCGCCCCGACTTATTAAATTTATTTTATTATCTTTATATTTAATAATTTACTATATGTTTTCTTTTCTTAATCTTAAGATAGCAAATTTATTAAAATTATTATTCATTAGTTTTTAAAATGTATATCAAATAAAAATGTCAGTTTATAAATATGACTAAAATGATTAAAAAATATAATCTAATTATATATATATATATATATATATATATATATATATATATATATATATATATATATATATATATATATATATATATATATATATATATATATATATATATATATATATATATATATATAATTTTTGTGGGTGGATGTGGGGTCGGGCGAGGAAACCCGGTATCCATTGGGGCGGGGGTGGTGGTCAATTATTACCCTCAACAGGGAACGAGACGGGTGTCATACCTAAAAAAATTTCTTAGATTTTTTAATTTGCATCAACATAGCTTGATCATTTCATTTGATCATGCATTTTATCAAATCATAAGCAATCATCAGAATTTGGATGGAAAGTTAGGAGTTTTGATATTTTGTCTAGTCTTGATGGCATTCGCTCATTCATCTGAAGGTTAACAGGTCAAAAGGGTTTCTTTCTTAGTCTCAGTGTATTCTCCATTCAATTGCATTAAAGCCTCATAGATCCAAATGAATGACAGTTAAGAGTATTGATTTCATTTGTTTCTCTCAAGGTTTTAATCGTCGTTTATGTTTGAGAAATAAATGTAAAGAGTCAAAGACTTGACATTTTGCATTTGATTCTCTGTTCATATTTCTTGTATACTATTGACATGCATCAGTCTTATTTTGGATTAAAATTCAAAGTCAAAGGATAACTATGTTGATGTTTAATTATAAGTTTTTGTTTGCATTTTTATGGGTTCCTATTATTAGGAACATCTATACAACATTGGGCCTTGTAGTGGTAAAAAGTTGAGATTAAGCTATTGATTAAATTAACTCACAGATTAAAAGTCGCCACCACACTTTATTGTTTCCAAAGGAATGGGAAATAGCGAATAAAACCCAAAGAAGTTTTTAAAACAAAAACTAATAAAAACAAAGATCTAGGTACGGGGGTTGATTATGCAAAGGGAATGTATTAGCACCTTAAACATCTACGATACTCCACAGGAACCTCTTTGAAAATATGTGTATTTGGCTAAAATATGGTTGTTTGCAATATGAATAAGATGAGAAAATAATTTATTTTTTAATATTTTGATTCGGTAAGACTTCGAGAGACTCGTGCCTACGTACCACTAATGTGCAATGATGAAATCAAAACTATGTAGTTCTTCTAAAAAAGAACAATGTTGTTTGTTGGTTAATTTAAAAAGAATAGACATTTTGTCATATTAGGGAGAATAATAAATCAAATATTTATAAATATGATAACAATGGACCTTTGCATCACAAGTGAAAGGAGGGCTCCAACTTGGATAACTCAACAAGTATGCCACTAACCCCTTCAAGTGAAAAAGATTCAACAACATATCAACCAAGGTTATGGACAAGGGATAATTATATCTCAACCATAGAGATGACTCACATCTAATCTTTAAGAAAAGTTTTAAAACAAAATCCAAAAGTGACAAAAAGTTTGAAGTGAGGTTTTGTGTTTTTTACTTTTAGAAGAAAAAAGGTTCAACTTTTATTACATGGATTATGGTTTGGTTAAGAAAAAAAATATTTTGAAAAAGCACTTGACAAAGTTAAGGTTTTTATTAAAATTAGTTTAAGTTTAAAAACAAAAAGGTTTTGAAAAAAGAGGGAGAAGATTTGAAAATTGAAGAAGACGGGCAAGAGAAGAAGGGACTATCAGCAAAACGTAAAAGCTAAGGTAGAAAAAGTCTAACCAAATAAGAGCAATCATCTTGACACAAGTCAAAAAATACATCCCATTCCTTTGGATTAAAGCCCCTCAACAAAGTAATAAACATCAGATAAATAACAATGTCTCAGGAGCAAGCTTTGTATTAGATAAACTCAAAAGACTTGGCATGCAACAAATGAACTATTCTTGTATCAGATGACTTTCAAAGTAACACGTGCACACAGAAAATTTCCTAATACATAAAAAATAAAAACAAGATCTCAAGGTCCAAAGGTATCAAAGTAACAAGGTCTTATTCTAAGTCCAAAGGTCCAAACACTCCAAGATGCAAGTGCATATTAACCATAGTCCAAAGAGAGATTTAAGTCTTTTAATGTTCAAGTTGATTATTAACGTCTTTAAAAGAAATAAGAAAGCTCAAGTGAGAAAAAAAGAATGACATAAATATATAGTGCTCAAGTGAGGAAAGAAAAAACAGCATGAAAGTGAAATGCTCAAATGAGCAAAAGGAAAATGACATAAAGTAAAGAGCAAAAAGATAAATGACAAGAATGATAGAGATGCTAAAATAAAGAGTAAGAAAATAAAGGCATAAAGTAAATGACCGAATTAAATTGCATTAAATTAAAAGTTAGCACAATAAATGTTAGAATTAGTATGTTAGTTTTCTGATTCGGGAAAAATTTAGCGTTATGTTAAGCAATCACATACGGACTTATGTAGAAGTCAATATTATATGAGACCGGTCAATAACAATGTATGTACCATACATGTTATAGATATGGTTGAAACCATACTCCTAAAATATGTAGCACAAGTAAAAAAAAAATTAGATCAAGACCTAATTCAAGGAGATGGGATCGTTGCATTAATCAAATCCTTTATGATACCTTAGGACAAAGTTATCATCAAACCAAAGTACCTTGAGTGATCAATTGACCACTTAGCGGTAGATATGAAATGATGAAAGTTCACCAAGTAGCAATCTAAACCTAATTGAACAAAGAAGAATCAACATCATCCAATTGATCAAAGAAAGGGTAAAAAAAGAAAGAGAGGAGGAGATATGTCAAGACAAATCAACATGATCAACAACTATCCTCAAGATCAATAATTTATTTAGTGCATCAACTTGGAAAACATTCACAAACACAAAGTCCCATGATTAATTTTAATTAATCAAATGAAAGGTTTGTATTTGTGAATGTTAATTCCTTTGTCGTCCCGCCCTAAATCCATTGAGTTTGAGGAAATTGGACCAAGGCATGATATATTCTCAACAAGTCAGAACCAATCACAAAAAAAAAAACAAGTTAAACAAATAAAATCAATTTTAAAATTGTTAAATAATTGGAATTAATTGATGAAATACACAAAGTGTACCTAAACACCAAATAAAAATCTCAAAAAATTACTAGAGGTCAAACACAAGTCAAGAAGTGTTGATAAAAAACTTAAGCATTTTTAAGGTCAGAAAAGCATTTTCAAAGCATTTAAAACAAATAAAATATCTTGAAAATTATAAAAATATCATATAATAAAATAAAAATGTAAAAAAAGTCGAATAGGAAGAGAAAGACAAGACGACTATCTTTCTTGATTCTAGATTTGAGAGAGATTTGTTTATGTCTGCCAAACAAGTGAATGAGTCTGCGCGAGATGGTGTTGTGTTGTTGGCTTTGATGGCAACATTAGAAATTGGTGGGAAATGAATGATTGGTGAATTTTCAATAGTTTGTGATTTTCTTGAGGTATTTCCTGAAGATGTAAGTGATTTTCCGCCAGAGCGTGAGGTGGAGTTTACAATTGATTTGATTCCTGGAACTAGTCGGGTGTTGATGGCTCCATATCGGATGTCAGCATCTGAATTGAAAGAGTTGAAGAGTCAACTTGAGGATTTTCTTGAGAAGAGATTTATTCGTCCTAGTGTGTCACCTTGGGGTGCACCTATTTTGTTGGTTAAGAAGAAGGAAACTACTATAAGGTTGTGTGTGTATTATAGCAACTGAACAAGGTGAATATCAAGAATAAGCATCCACTTCCAAGGATTGATGATTTGATGAATCTGTTAGTGGGTGCTTGTGATTTTAGAAAGATATGTTTGAGGTCTGGGTATCATTAGATTCATGTGAAGGCTAAAGATATTCAAAAGACTGGTTTTAGAACAAAGTATGGTCATTATGAGTATTCTGTGATGCCTTTCGGTGTGACCAATGCACCTGGTATATTTGTGGAATACATGAACATGATTTTTCATCAGTATTTGGACAAGTTTATTGTTGTGTTCGTTGATGATATTTTGATATATTTGAAGAGTGAAAAGGATCATGCTGAACATCTAAGTATTGTGTTATCTGTATTGAAAGAGAGGCAGTTGTATGCTAAGTTTTCTATGTGATTTTTGTTTGAAGGAAGTGAGTTTCCTTGGGCATGTGATATCAAGTGGTGGTATTGTTGTTGATCCATCAAAAATTAAGGCTATATCTCAATGGGAAGCTCTGAAATCTGCTTCTGAGATTAGAAGTTTTCTTAGTTTAGCAGTTACTATCTGAAGTTTGTTGAAGGATTTTCCAAGTTAGCTTTGTTGTTAACGCAATTGACTAGGAAGAGTCAAGCTTTTATTTGAACTGCTCAGTATGAAGCTGGTTTTCAATAGCTTAAGAGAAGGTTGACAATCAGTCTTATTTTAATTTTTCCTGATCCGACAGAACTGTTTGTTGTGTATTGTGATGCTTCATTGATGGGTCTAGGAGGTGTGTTGATGCAGAATCGAAAAGTTATAGCTTATGCTTCAAGGAAACTTAAAGTGCATGAAAGGAATTATCCGACCCATGATTTGGAGTTAGCTGCTGTTGTGTTTGTATTGAAACTGTGGAGACGTTATTTGTTTGGGTCCATATTTGATGTGTTTAGTGATCACAAGAGTTTGGAATATCTGTTTGATCAGAAAGAGTTGAATATGAGACAAATAATATGGTTGGAATTCTTGAAGGACTATGATTTTAATTTGAATTACCGTTCGGGTAAAGTGAATGTTATAGTTGGTGCATTAAGTGGGAAGTCTTTGCATATGTCAATGTTGATGGTACGAAAGTTGGAATTACTTGAAAAATTTCGAGATATGAGTTTGACTTGTGAAGAGACTTCTTCTTGTGTTAAGCTTGGTATGTTGAAGCTTACTAGTGGCATTCTTGGTGATATTCGAGAAGGTCCAAAATCAGATTTAATTTTGGTGGATAAGTTGATATTGATCAATCAAAGTCGAGGTAGTGATTTCTAGATTGATGAGAATGGTATCATGAGATGTCGTGATAGAGTTTGTGTTCCGAATATAGCCGATTTAAGGAAAATGATTCTTGAGTAAGGGCATCGTATTGTATTGAGCATTCATCCTGGAGCTACTAAGATGTACCAAGATTTAAGGAAATTATTTTGGTGGATAGCTATGAAGAAAGAGATTGCGGAATTTGTGTATTCTTGTTTTATTTGTCAGAAGTTGAAGATTGAACATCATAAGTCGTCTGGTTTATTGCAACCGTTATCTATTCCATAATGGAAATGGGATAATATTTCTATGGATTTTGTTTCTGGTTTACCTAGAACACCGAGTAATTTTGAAGCTATTTGGGTTATTTTGGACAGGTTGACAAAATCTGCTCACTTTATTCCGATGAGAATGGATTATCTGATGGAGAGACTTGCAAAGTTTTACATTGAGAATATTGTAAGTTTTCATGGTATTCCGTCTAGTATTATTTCAAATAAGGATACGAGGTTTACTTCAAGATTTTGGGAAGGTTTGCACAATGCTTTGGGTATGAAGTTTTGTTTGAGTTCTGCTTATCATCCGCAAACAGATCGTCAGACTTAGAGGATAATTCATTCACTTGAGGATCTTTTGAGAGCTTGTGTATTGGAACAAGGAGGTGCTTGGGATAATTACTTGCCTTTGATTGAGTTTACTTATAACAATAGTTTCCATTCAAGTATTGGGATGACACCATTTGAGGCTTTGTATGATAGAACGTGTAGGACACCTTTGTGTTGGTATGAATCAGGAGAGAGTGTTGTGGTTGGACCAGAGATAGTCCAACAGACTATGAATAAGATTAAGATGATTCAGGAGAAGATGAATGCTTCTCAGAGTCGTTAGAAGAGTTATCATGATAAGAGGAGGAAAGCACTTGAGTTTGAGAAGGGATATCATATGTTTCTTAGAGTTACTTCGGTAACGAGTGTTGGTCGAGCATTGACGTCGCGTAAGTTGATGCCATGTTTTATTGGTCCTTGTCAAATTTTCAAGAAAGTGGGTGAAGTGGCTTATCAGATTTCATTGCCACTGTCACTTGTTAATATCCATGATTTATTTCATGTGTCTCAATTTAGGAGATACATTATGGATCTGTCTCATGTGGTCAAATTAGACGATGTACATGTAAGAGATAACTTAACTGTGGAGATATCACCTATGCGGATAGAGGATCGAGAGTTGATACAACTTCTTGCTAAATAGATCACCTTGGTGAAGGTAGCTTAGGGAGGACCGATGGGTGGAAACGTGACATGGGAACTCGAGAGTCAGATGGGAGAGTCTTATCCTGAGTTGTTTGTTTGAGGTGATTTTCGAGGACGAAAATATTTTAAGTGGTGGAGAGTTGTAACACCCCAATTTTGTCCTTATTAATTATTTTATAATTAATTGCCATGATTAATTATTATTTAGTTTGATAATTACTTAATTATTTGATTTTGTGTGAATATGTGAATAATTGATTTAATTGGATATGTGTGTGTTATATGGTATTGGGCTAGTAAGTGTGAGAATAACATATTTAAGTATTGGGCCTTATATATCACATCAATGAGTGGGTGAGATAAGCCCAATAGAGAAAAACAAGGGTTAGTAAGAGTGTTATAAAACAAAAGAGAAAAATAGAATTAGAAGAAAATTATCAAGAGAAGAGAAGAAGAGAAAAGAGGAGAAGAGGAAGAAGAAGGAGAAAACCTAGAAATTATATACATCCAAGGTAAGGGTGGACTTTCAATGGATTATGGGATTGTATGATGATATGTGATGGGTAGTAACATGAATTAGGACCAATATTACTAATACCATGTTTGAATCATTTAGTTTTTGATTTGGGAATCCATGTGTTTGATGTATGATTGTGTAGTAATGCTTGTGATTATGTTGTTGTGTTGTATGGGTGATATACTATGAAAATTGCAGCTTATTTGGGTAAAAATGGTTATTTGGGGAAGAAAATTGCACTGCAGAATTATTGTTTGTGCAGTAACAGAGGCAATGGCATTCGCCGTCACCCTCATGGCATTCGCCATGGTCTTTTAGCAGGCGGCACTCGCCACTATCTCATGGTGTCTGCCATTATATCGTAGAAGTAGTTATAACTCGAAATATTCGTATCTTTCGAACGGTAACTCCATTTTGAGTGTCGTTTGAAGCGTTAGAAATCTATCACGATAATATTTTCAATAAAAATATATTTTGGGGGGAATTAGAAAATTTATTTGTTATGTGGTTGTGTAAAATAACATGTATATGTGTTATGCGTATTGGTGATTGGTGCTAGATTATATCGATGTCTTGTACATTATTTGCCACATGTTATGTGATATGTTGAGTTGATAAATTCTATGAGTATGCATTGTATGTGAATATTGACATGGTGTATGTATGTTGTGCAATTTGGTGAAGATAATTCAAATGTGTTGAATTATGTGAAATATGCTTGTATGATTAAGATATGGAGATGATCTTAATTGCATATATATGTTGAAATTGCAAATGCATAATTCGTGTCAAGAGACAATGTTTGGTAATTCTATAGGAATTATTGACTTGTCCCAAACCTAACGCTGAGGGGTTTGAAAGCTTAAGGCTAACGGGCTTTTTGGTGGTTATCTGTCTTGGAGATGTGGACCCGACATGACTGGTAAGGATAATAGTTGGTACCACATACATATTATATTGAGTTACATTGGAGTCACATGTATTGATGTGAAATGTGGAATTGGTGTGTATCATGTGATTTTGGTGTGAATGTTACATTTATGGTATTTGTGATTGATTATCATTGAATCTTGAATCATAGACCAATGTTGTATATATAATCATGTGAATTGTATTGAAGTATGTTGTATACATGATTATGTGAAGTGTGATGAATTTAATTGATGTTTGTATGTGATGAATTAATATTATTATATATTTCTATAATGATATGAATTCTCACCCTTCTGTTGGAATGATGTTTTATACGACATCGCTCAGGTACCGAGGATAGTGGCGGTGCTTCTAGAAAGGAGTAGTTGGAGGAGCTAGTCCTTGATTTATCTATTTTACTACGTAGTGAGTCATGCTCTGGTCTATGTAAAACAGAGAACATTTGGATTCATGTTATTTTATTATATTCATGTTTACTTGAGAGATATTGTTATACTCTCTAGACAATTATATTGGATTGAGATTGTATATGGTGATGGCCTTTAATGCATAATATTTATGATATGATTGTCAGTATGAGATTTCAATCATTAGTATTATTTTGAAAAAGAATTATTCCGCTATGAGATGTGTAACACCCTATTTCCCTAATGATAATTTTAATAAAAATTAGAGTAAAATAAAACTCCAAGAATAGGATGTCACATCATTCAACATATTCAAACTTTGCTCAATTATAATTATACGGATACATAACACATATTTTGGATGAACTGTTCACCATGGTCTTTTAGCAGGTGGCGCTCGCCATTTTCTCATGGCGTCCGCCATTATGTCGCAGAAGTAGTTATAACTCGAAATATTCGTATCTTTTGAACTATAACTCCATTTTGAGTGTCGTTCGAAGCGTTAGAAATCTATCACGATAATATTTTCAATAAAAATATATTTGGGGGGAATTATAAGATTTATTTATTATGTGGTTGTGTAAAATAACATGTATATGTGTTATGCGTATTGGTGATTGGTGCTAGATTATATCGATGTCTTGTACATTATTTGCCACATGTTATGTTATATGTTGAGTTGATAAATTCTATGAGTATGCATTGTATGTGAATATTGCCATGGTGTATGTATGTTGTGCAATTTGGTGAAGATAATTCATATGTGTTGAACTATGTGAAATATGCTTGTATGATTAAGATATGGAGATGGTCTTAATTGCATATATATATTGAAATTGCAAAAGTATAATTCGTGTCAAGAGATAATGTTTGGTAATTCTATGGGAATTATTGACTTGTCCCAAACCTAACGCTGAGGGGGTTTGAAAGCTTAAAGCTAACAGACTTTTTAGTGGTTATTTGTCTTGGAGATGTGGACCCGATATGACCGGTAAGGATAACAGTTGGTACCACATACATATTATATTGAGTTGCATTGGAGTCACATTTATCGATGGGAAATATGGAATTTGTGTGTATTATGTGATTTTGGTGTAAATGTTATATTTGTGGTATTTGTGATTGATTATCATTGAATCTTGAATCATAGAACAATGTTGTATATATAATCATGTGAATTGTATTGAAGTATGTTGTATACATGATTATGTGAAGTGTGATGAATTTAATTGAAGCTTGTATGTGATTAATTAATATTATTATATATTTTTATAATGATATGGATTCTCACCCTTATGTTGGAATGATGTTTTATACGACACCGCTCAGGTACTGAGGATAGTGGTGGTGCTTCTAGCAAGGAGTATTGGAGGAGCTAGTCCTTTATTTATCTATTTTACTACGTAGTGAGTCATGCTCTGGTCTATGTAAAACAGGGAACATTTGGATTCATGTTATTTTATTATATTCAAGTTTACTTGAGAGATGTTGTTATACTCTCTAGACAATTATGTTGGATTGAGATTGTATATGGTGATGGCCTTTAATGCCTAATATTTATGGTATGATTGTCAGTATGAGATTTCAATCATTAGTATTATTTTGAAAAAGAATTATTCCGCTATGAGATGTGTAACACCCTATTTCCCCAATGATAATCTTAATAAAAATCAGAGTAAAATAAAACTCCAAGAATAGGATGTCACATCATTAAACATATTCAAATTTTGCTCAATTATAATTATACGGATACATAACACATATTTTGGATGAACCGACAATATTTCAACATAGTCTTCAAACTTCAACTTTATTAATGCAGCGGAAAGAAATTCATAAATTGTTTTCAATATCTTCAACTCATCGCAAAACAACATTTTTAATCAAATAAGATAGAGTCTATAGTACTCCCACAACACTCCAAAATAAAAACATGAATTAAATAAAACAAGAAAATGTTCATCCCCCCGATGTCACATATAAGAGCAATGACACCAACTCAAAATAAGAAGAGCAACCTCTTTTAGACTTCGCGACTTCGCACTACTTCTGGTTATTTATACATTACCCACATAGAGGCAACATTCAAACAGTAAGGGTGAGATATCATGACAATATAATAAGTCATATAATCATGAGTAAACAACTGGTATATCATGCAAGATTTCAAGTTCGATAATCATCAGACATGCAACTCAATAATTCTACAATTTAACAATTCAACAAATGCAGTGCAACTGACTCTGATGCAAGATGCATGTGATATCATCATAGCATAAGTCGTCTCCCAATAAATCTCCATATAAGGCCAGGGCATAAGCCCTCAATAATTTCCAATACAGACCAGAGCATAATCCCTCAACAAGTGGCCAATACAGACCATAGCATAAGCCCTCAACGAGGCATGAAATGCGAAATGCCATAACCAAAATTATGCAATCACAAGCATAACCATCAACATCATGCCAATTCCAGGCCAACAACAACATCTTCGCCATATTTCAATATATTATGCAATCCATTCATACATCATTTGTATAACATCATCACATTCAATCACAACAATACACATCACACTTCATACAACGTTAACACACAAGGCATAAGCCTTCACCAAGATAATCATCATAAAATAGAAAATATCACATCACATCAACACCAAAATCCTCATGATTAATTTCATGGTGACAATAATTCATCAATAAAATAGGACAATCCCAATTAATCTACTATACAAAGTATTTGCCTACATTTCACTAAAACGACATAACTTGACAGTACGAAACACCCGGTCGCACCTTAAATAGTTAGAATTATGGTACTTAAAACATTTTTAAGTGAAAGTACGTTAACCCAGTATTCCAAAGATCTGAACTACGCGTCAATCAGATACCCGACACTCTAGTTATAAATTTTTAAAGTTTTACAAAATTCACCAACAATAACAACATGTAGCAACTGACACTGACACCTTAGGAATAAGCCTTCAGCCCTAAAATAATTCACCTACTATTATCAAAATTATTATCACATTGTAGAAAATGTTTTAGCTTTTCAACGGTCCAAACGGTACGTCAAACGGACACCCGAGGTGAAAGTTATGATTTTTCAAAGTTTCCAAAAAATTTGTCAACTTCAGCGGTAACCGGTTACCATAATTGGGTACCCGGGTACCCAACTCTGACAGCCCCAAAAACTGCAATTTTCTGCTACGAAATTTCATTCTTTTCATCTAAAAATCACTTTTGAGACATACCCAAACACATCAATTGTTTGTAATCATCAACACACATTATATGGAACAATTTTAACATAAACATCACATCTATTTCATCAATTACAACTAATTACCGCAATCAATCTAACAATTAATCTACACCCAAAACCTAACAATTAAACCTTTATTTATCCACAATTATACCACCTATTAGAGAGTCAGAACCTCATCCTTACCTTGGATTGACAATTCAAAATCTCTAAGGTGAAATCCCTTGCTCTAGATTCCTAATGCTCTTCCTCTTCTTCTCTGTTCTGCTTCTTCTCTCGTTTTCTACAATCGATCAGAATAACCAAAACCTCTTCTCTCTTTTAGACCCCTAATATAGATATCCCCATCATACCCCTCTTCTTATTACTAGATTAATCTAATTATTTAATTATTAATATTATAGTTACTATTCATCTCATATAATAGAAATAGTAAATATAATAGTAATAATAACAATGATACTAATATTCTCCATTCACCCCATATCTCTACACTTTTAGCCACATACCCCTACACCTTAACTTCTACAATTCTCACTACTTCTAATCTTCCAATAATCTCATCAAAACACATCTTAAAATTCATCAACACATATAAACGCACCATATCATCTAATTATTTTAAATAAAATAATTATAATTAAATCGGGGTGTTACAACTCTCCCCCACTTAGAGTATTTTCATCCTCTAAAATTCATTCGATACTATCACTCTGTACATGAGTCTCGCAACCTTCATTCCAACTCCCACGTCACGTTTTGGCATCATTTCAAAAAATACTACCCAACATCACACCTAGTCAACCTTCAACTCCCACAAGATTCATTGTTACTGGGAAGTTATGAATGCATCAGATCATCACACATTTGGTCCCGTTACCCTAGGACACAAAATCTATCACTTCATTACATATTAATGTCGTCGTAAGCACATAAAAATAACTATAATATCGGAAATGTTGACACATACACCAGTATCACAATGCTATGTCTCACTAATTGAACATGCAAATTAATACATTATGTAACTTGTCAAAGTTTGTAATAGTAATTAGGGTTTATTGCTTTCTCCCCCATTAACAAATTTGTACCTCCATCCCCAAAGCGTTGTAATAGCGTATGACATTTAAATTTTGCAAATTTATTGTCTTCCTTATTATTTCTAGTAATTAGAGTTTGTGTGGCAAGACATAAAATCAATAAGTAGAACACCTTAATTCAAAGACAAAAATGCATGAAATCAAAACACTTGCACACTGCACCTCTAGGACTAACCTCATTTGTTGCCTAAGATAAAAAACAGTCATGTCCGTCGAACGTGGGATACTTTAGCAATGACCCTCGAATACAAGATTGTAGTCCCTCGATGAACCTTCGATGTTGCCTTCGGTAAACGATCTTAGACCCTTAGGACAAATTGCAAAGGTATCCCACAATGTTGACTTCTATGACTGTACGATGACCCACGATCGTCCTTTCACATCCAATGATAGGGCTTCTTATCAATCAATGGTAAGATGGCAACATCTAAAGGAGAAGGAAATGAACAAAGACTTTTTGAGTAGGTAGAATGTTCGTAGTTGCATGCTCACAAACATTTCAAATCAAAACATCTTTCAAAACACACCAACACTTTCAAATGAAATATTTTTAACACTTTGTATACATTCTTATAGAGACAAGAATCATTACAAAGTTAGCCTAACCAAAGGAACTTTCAAAAATACTTTCAAAAAACATCACAAATACATTTCAAACAAAGCATTTCAAAGTGAGCTAGCAACTAAGAGCCCATAGATAATTATGGATGAAAAGGGTGCTAACACCTTCCCTTCTCATAACCTACCCCCCGAACTTAAGAAAATTCTCAAAAGGTCTTTCCTGTTTTTTTCACCCTTTCCTTTATTGGATAAAATAAAATTATTTGGCGAATCTTTCTATCCGTAACAATTGCGATAAAACGCAAAACACCCAAGTCAGTTCTCCCACCATATCACACTTATGCATAAAGCTTGCTTTACAAGAATGGAAATGGTAACTTTGTGCCAAAAATGGAAAATTGTATTGGACAATGGCTCAAACACTTGGATAATAGCTCAATCAATTGTGTAAAAATTGAATTATGTATTGATTTGCAAGTTAGAAAGCCTGCAAAGCAAGATTATGAAGCATAGTTATGGGATTAGGTTATGTATTCTTCATGAAAATGCCTTGTAATTCAAGTTTATCATGCCAACTTTTTCTCTTAGATTATCATATCTCAAGCATGATCTCTTCAAGTTCTTTGACATTTTGTAAAGCTTGAAATATTGTCTACAACCTTCATGTTGACCACTTTGGCTAAATCATCTTGGAACTAGGTGAAAATTGGTCAAAAAGTTAGGTCAAAAATCTGCCTAAACTTGTCAAAATTTTCACTAAGTGTTTTATGAAAAATGTCATGACTTTATGAGCTTATATCTTCAAATATAAGAATTTTTGGATATGAAACCTAAGGGACAAAGTTATAGAATTCATCAAGATCTACAACTTTCTTGGTGAAAGTTTTCCTTGAATCATCTTGTATCTTGGTGAAAATTTGTCACGAAGTAGTGAAATTATCAAGGTTAAAAACACTTAGAATTTTTCTAAGTATTAGAAATCTTGACTTTTTTTGTTGACTTTTTGACTTTATTGATTCTTGATGATCAAGTTTTACATTTTTGAGTGCCTTTATGAATCTTGATCTTTGAAACTTAATGTTGACCAAAAAGTCAAAGTTTAACTTCTTGTGTATCAGTTGACTTTTCATCAGCTGATCAAACTTCAACTATCAATCCATTAATCTTGATAAATGATTTGAGCCATGAAATTATGTCAATATATTGTGTTTGAATCCTTTATATCATGCTTCAAATCATTAGGTCATGTACTAGGTCAAAAATCACTGATCAGTCATTCTCAGTCAAAACCCTAATTTTGACAATTTTGCCCTTTTAATGATTTGAATACTTTTCTTGAGGAATTGTGATCAACCCTTGGTAAATTGATAAATATTAATTAAAAATGTTGATGTTGGCCAAAAATCATGAAGTTTGACTGTATATTGACCATAATTGACTTTTTACCCAATACAACTGATTTTCAGTCATCTGAGCAATTGACTGAGCAAATTTGTGATGCAAGGCTTGAAACTTGGTATGAGAAATATTGAAGACCTATAATGAACCATTAAAGTAATTTGAGGCATCAAAAGTCCAATTGTCCTTGAGAAAATCAAAACCCTAATTTGGAGGCTCAATGCTTAAGAGGTGAGCTTATCTGATCAAACCCTTGAGAACCCTTGAGCATTTGAGATCTTTGGTGAGAAATGTCTTGAGAAAAGAGAGGGAAAATTTTGGGGTACAACAATAGGTAAATTCACTTCTCTGATGATAGACTTTCTCGAACCATAAAATGTTTTCACTTTAGTGCCACTAGGGCGCATAGAAGTTCCCTGGTACTTAAGCTTCATGAGAGTACTTCTCGTATGGCATTCAAAACAAATCCATTATCAATAAGCACATTGGAAAAATATTCATTCTTATAATTCATAGAAATATGTAGAGCCAAGTTATGGTTTCTTCTTTCATCAGGAAACTCGTCATCACAAAAGCTCATATTATTACAAGATGTAATATTCCCTAAAACACTGTTGAACTTATCCAGGGGCATATCACTTTCAATATAAGCTTGATCCAACACCCTCATCAGAGATTCCTGATGAGCATAGGAGTTCATCAACAAGGCTAGAATGGAAATCTTAGATGGAGTTTGCAACAACTGATCCACAATCTTGTAATCACTCATCTTGACGATTTTTAGCAGAGCATCAACATCCTTTTCCAAGATGGAGCCAGTATATTCTCCTTCCACTTTCTTAGGCTCAACATAAGTCTCAACAATCATTTTTCCAGAATTAACATCTCCTCGAAAGGTAGGGGTGAAAATACGACCACTGCAAGTTACCCGACTAGCTTCAGCAATATTCTCAACATGGGACAAAGGTTGGATATGAATTTCCACACCATATTCTAGGATAGTTGCATTGTACTTATAAGGCAAAACTTTATCTAATTCATATGGGGTAGGAGCAAGAAGACAAATAACCATGAGAGCAACAACAGGCTTGCTATGGTACTCAATCTCCACGGGAGCGGGATCACCAAAACATGGTACAATAACATTCACCCCTTCTTCAGAATATTCAGGCATCTCATAATCATTATTAGAAAACATACCTTCATGAGAAGAAAAGAACTCATCAGCAAAAACATATTCATTATCTAACATGATCTCAATTGTGTAGTCTTCAATCACATTAACTCCATCATAATAATCTTCGTTGCATGTGACTCTGATAGTACCATTATCTAATAGCAATTGAACACCTCTTCTTACAACAGAACAATCAAGGGTAATGATGTACCTCCTGGCCATCCATGTAACAAAATGTGGCATGCAACTGCACCAGATCATCATTCATGTAATTCATATCAAAAATCCGGAATTCTCCTGGGCAACCATAAACCATATTCGCATCTTCTTCATATCCAACCCTTGGTCTGATTATATGGATAAGACCTTCATCCACCATCTCTTGAAGATCAACTCTCACTTTATCACATCCAAGGATATCTAAACTACAAATACTACAACCAACATGGTCATGGGTATAATAGCTGAATTCATAGAGATCAACATGTATCTTCACTAAATCACCTATGACTAGATTGATATCAAAAATCCTGAAATCTCCAAGACAACCAGCAACCATATTTACAACACTTCCACCTCCATGTTTGGGTAGTGGATTATCCTTCACATTGGGACCAACATCTTTAAAAGACAGGAGACCAGATCTTACCATCTTCTTCACTTCAATCTTCAATGGATAGCAGTTTTTAATGTTGTGCCTTGGGTCTCCTTGATGAAAAGAACAAGTCTGATCCACCTTGTAATACCATGGTAAAGGTGAAGGTATAGCAGGGGGAGGCCTAGTTTACACCAATTTATTTTGAATTAAAGCCGAAAACAACTCTGCATAGGTCATCGGAATAGGATCTTTATAATACCATGGTAAAGGTGAAGGTATAACAGGGGAGGCTTTACGATCTCATTATTTTTGCAATGGAAAGATCTCACAATAAAATTCACAATGTGCCAAGAAAGACATCATTAGGATGTTTGAGCAAAAAATTTTGTCCATTTAAATTTGTGAAAAATACACAGATATTTTGTACTTAGAAAAATTCTAAGTGTTGAACTTCAAAATGACCTATAATATTCTTCAAAATTTCATGACTTTTCACTCAAAATTTGATCTAGATATTTGAAGATGGCATGAAGTAGACCCTTTTAAATTAATAGTGGAATTGAGATCACTCAAAAAATATAAAAATTGAAAGAGTTATGGTCTTTGGAAGATGATGAACAAATTTGGGGAAATTCATAAAAGACCTATAATCTTTTCAAATCTTCAACCATTTTCCAAGAATCTTTGAGTCTTGAACATAAAAACAAAGTTATAGTTGATATTCCAAAGATTATTATGGAAAAATAATGGGATCAAGGAGATGAAAATTGACCAAGTTATGATCATTTCAAGTCAAACCCAAAAATTCAAAGGCCTTTCAAGGAGGCTTGTAATCTTCCTCAATCATTAGTGATCTTCCATTCAAAATTAGCCTTAGATTTCTGAAGAGAGCTTGTTAAAGACCCTTTAAAGAGAATCATGGTTTTTGAGTCACTCAAAAATCTCAAAAAATGAGCAAGATATGGTCCTTAGAAGTCAACAAACCCTAGCTTAGAGAGTGTCAACATGACTTGAAACCCCTTTCAACTTTTGATGATATTTCTTGAACAATTGGATCTTGTCATGCAAAGAGAGGTTATTGTTGGTGATTATTAGAATCCATAGCAAAAATAACCAACTCAAAATGTTTAAAATTGAGAGAGTTATGCACTTGTAATCACTGAATCAAGCATTTGTTCGATTAGGTCAAGTTTGTTGAACCAACTTTGAATCTTTTAATCTTTCTTGGAAAAATAAAGCATTATGAATCACAATATGCCTTGAAATGATATCATATTGAGGCATACTCAAATATGGAGCTTAGCTCTCAATGAAGCTTGTTGAAGAAGGCATTAAAATAAACACATGAACATATCTTCTTGATGAATGCTTCCACTAACTTTGAGGAGATCTTAACCTAAATGGAGTGAGAGAACTCCTTGAACCACAAACTTTGATATCATAGGAATAGCCTTGAAGCTTGAGCTCTTTCCATCCATTGAAGAACCATTTGACTGAGGACCAACCCTCAAACCCTAGGTTAGATGGTGAGATGAATGCAATTGTGATCACCTTTAATATGAACATTCAAAGAAATATATATATATATATATATATATATATATATATATATATATATATATATATATATATATATATATATATATATATATATATATATATATATATATATATATATTGATGTTAGTATAAGGAAACGTGTACAAGATACACAATTCAAGGTGTTTGGTGATCCCTCAAGAGCAAACTTAAAGATGGAATGAAGAAATGGAGAACCAACCATAATGTGTTATCTTGATGTATTGATAAAAGTGAGATGATGAGAAATCTTAGGGGAAAATTGGGGTATAACACATATAATGCATTCTCATAGCATTAATCAATTCAACACACCACAATAACATATAGCACACAAGGCATAATAATGTTATTCTCATCCAATTAAAATTATTTACATACATATACACATATATACATATCATTTTATACAACTACACAATGATTAAATCACTTATTGCCAACAAAACTATTTTTATTGAAAAGTGTCACGCTATCTTTCTAAAACTTTGAACAGGAACTCAAACTGAGTTACGATTCAAAAGTTATGAATTTTTAAAGTTTTAATGAAAACCCAAACACTGACATCATACACTAACAACTCCAAAAATTTCAAAATTACGCAAAAAAATTAAAAGTATGACTCTTAATAACTCAAAACAACTCTGAAAACTCTATTGACAACTCTAACAACTCTATTGACAACTCTAACATCTCTGTTGACAACTTTATCGAAATTGAAAATAACTTAAATTATCCAATTAACTCAAATATTTAACTCCTAAATATTATACTATTATTTATTATTATTATTATTATTATTATTATATTAATGAAATAGATATACATATATATGTTGAAAAGTACACACATAAATTAAGTAGCATGCAAAAAATCAAGGCAAAAGGAGTTGATTTGCTCATCTAAAATCAAATTGAAAGTTGAAGAAAAGTGTTGGAATCAAGTGGTCAAACAAGCAATGAAAAGAAAATATTTTTGGAAATTTGATTTAGGAAATTGATTCCATGATATAGGGAAATCGATTCCCCCTCTGCTGCAGGAAAAAAACAGAAACTTTGGAATACAAAAAGAGTTCAGGAAATTGATTCCCCTGTTTCAAGAAAACGATTTCCTGCGCGAAATTTCTAATTTTCTAGTTTTTAAAACACAACATCTTCAACTTCCATCTTCCAAAATGGCAACTCACTCATTTCTCAACCAAATTAAAAAGTGTAAAGAGTAAATTTGCTCAATTTTTCGCAAGGATTTCAAATATGTAAACATCATAACTTAATACGGATTTTAGCTCATAAATTTTTTATAAGGCCAGAAGATCTAACATTTTTTCGAAGTTGAATCAAATGACATACAAACTCAAACAATGCCTATTTTCAAAGGAATTTAGATCAAACCAATCATATGAACATAAATGTATCAAGAATAAGTGAAAATGGTAGCTTGAAGGTAGAGTAAACACAAGAAATGGGGGTTTTAATAGGGTATATAGAAAACATTATGCTTTAAAAATTTTGAGCACTTAAATGATAATATCGATAAAGACAATGAAGAATAAAGGACACAAGCATTTATCCAGGTTCACCTTAAACAAGGTTAATCCTGTCTACCCCCTCAAGGATGACTTTGCCTTCAACAAAGACTTAATCCATTATAACCAAATTGATTACAAATGCACGGGCAACGACTAGTGACTAACACACAATGACACGTTCAGGGATCCAACTGGATATAATGTACATTGACATAATAGAATCAAATCCCTCAAGATCACCTACCAGGATTTCATAATGACCAGCAACCACTATCATCTTGAGATTAGACCTTCACTTAGTCACTCAAGGAACCTTCAATGATATGTTCAATGATTCGATTTAACGAATATAATAATCATTAACCTAATTGAATCAGATCCCTCAAGATCATCTACCAGGATTTCACAATGACCAACAACCACTGTCATCTTGAGATCAGGCATTCACTCAGTCACTCAAGGAACCTTCAATTATATGTCCAGTGATCTGATTTAATGAATATAACAATCATTGACCCAATAGAATCAGATCCCTCGAGACCATCTGTTGTACCCCAAAATTTGCCCTCCCATTTTTCATAGAAGATACAACCCTAGGGTTTCTTGGATATTCAAGTTGGTTCAGAAATCGATCATACAGATTCTCTTCTGGGGCAGTAAATCAGCAATTAGGGTTTTTTTTTGCAATTCTCAAAAGAAAATGAGTTTTCAAAGATCCAATTGGCCTTCATAGGTCTTCATGCTTCCTCAAGGTTATATTTACGATTTCTTCAAGCTACAAGATTTTGAGACAATTATGTCTGTTCATGGTTACATGTGATATCGCTCACGGGTTTATCTTCAAAGATTCGGAAGAAATTTGAGTTTGGAAGACTTTAAAATTATCAAATCATCGCAAGGCATTTGATTGATTTTGAATTTTCTTAAACACAGTTTACTAAAAGGATAATGTTTTTTCCCAGAGAATGATTTGTTTGGGACAAGAGATGGAGGTTAAGACTGTCATTTAGGACAATCATGATTTTGGGATCCAGGTTGACCAGATGATTTACGTCCTTAAAACATTTGTTTTGTTTAGGAAATGGAGTACAAAGTGCGTGTTTGTTTGAAATGCAGTTACAAAGTTATTTGGATTATTTGGAATTTAAGTTACCAGACTGGAGCATTTTATTTCAAATATCCTGATTGGGAACTTCAAAAAAAAATCAATGAGGATACGAAGAGAAATTACAAATTTTTGTTCATAAAGGATTTCAAGATTAAAATAACACAAGAATACGTTATGCTACAATTCAAGATTTTCTCCAATTTCAAACACACCGTCCAAGATTGTTATAAAACTTCAAATTCTTTTAATACTTTATGTTTTACAACTTATTGTATTTAAAGATAAATTGGTACAACTATTGGATACAATACATCAAAATACAAGAACGATCTTTCTAAGTTACAAAGAAAATCAAAGTGAATGTTTGGCCTAAGAGAACTAATTTATGTTTAAGTTGTTTGAAGACTGAAGTCATATCAGATTCCTTTGCTTATCTCCAAGACTTTCATGTTTGCCACGAATTTCTTGCGTTCTTTTCTTTGTCATCTCCAATTTTGCTCACATGAAAACAAGAGAAAGAAAGCATGATTAATACAAAATTATATGGGCATGAACAAGGAATTTTCCAAAAGTTATTTCATAAATTTATCATTAAGGTTTGCAACATGGAATCAGAATGTTATTTATTTCATCACAACCTATTTCCCCCAGTTGCAAATCACAAGAAGGTTTCCCTTCTTGGTTCATAAAAAGAAAGAAGAAGAGAAATTCGCGAACATGATAGCCCAAGGCTGCATACAATAACAAATGCTACAACAATCCAAACAAACAGCATCATCACAAATTGAAACAAACAACAGCATCACAAACTGAACAAACAACAACATTACAAACTGAACAAACAGCAACATCACAAACTGAACAAACAACAGCATCACAAACTGAACAAGCGGGGTCATCACAAACAAACAGCATCATCATAAGCTAAAACAAGGCAGCAATGTGGCAAATATAACAAATAGCTAGATGCTAAATCAAACAAAATATCAAGTCAACTTGCTCAAGAAACAAAATGTCATCATTTTCCAAGTGCTGCAAACCTTTCAGAAGGGTAAAATAAGCAAAAGAGAAATTTGCTTTTTTATTGTCATTGAGAGAGAAGAGAGGAAAGAGGTCACCTAGGCTACAAAATTGCCCAAAGACCATCTTGCAAAAGCTCTGCTACAAAAAGAAGAGCTGATGTAAACCCAAAATCAGAACAAAACCTGCTGTAAACCCAAAATCACCAAAACCTGTTGTAAACCCAAAATCAGAACAAAACATGTTGTAAACCCAAAAATCATCAAAACTGCTAAAATACAAAATCAGAAAGAGCCTGCTGTAAACAAAAACCTAGTGCAGAGACCAAAGGCAAAAAGGCCACAACATAAGAAAAAGGTCAATAAAAACAGAGAGGGGCGATGGATTAAAGGGCAGCAAAAAAGAGAACAATTATTCACAACAAACACAGTAACAAAACGAGCAAATTCCAAAACCTGTTAACCATCACAAAAAATTCCAAAAAAACCTGTTAACCATCATCAAGAACTCAGAGCAACATAACCATCACCAAAAATTCCAAAACCTGTGAACCATCACCAAAAATTCCAAAAAACCCTGTTAACAATCATCAAGAACTCAAAACAACATAACCATCACCAAAAATCCCAAAGCCTGATAACCATCATCAAAACTCAGAACCAAAGAACCATCACCCAAAACACAGAAATAACATAATCATCATTCAACAAAGGAGACAAAAAAGTTACCAACAAGCCAGAAAAGCCACGCTCCCATCCTCATCTCTTTCCCTCGTAAATCATCTGCCACCACTGAATACCATCCTCAATCTCGCCTCTTCATTCCTATTTTGCAGAAGATCATGAAAAAAAACAGAAAGGCAAGGGAGAAGTTATAAAGCTCCAACAGGTATCAGTTCTCCCCCCATTCTCATACTTCCATAGCATAATGTCTGCATTTGTAAAGAACTGATGGGTAGTTAGAGAAGAAAAATCAATAAAAATCTGTAAGCTAGAAAAAAACAATGAAAAAATCTTACCTTTTTCAGAATTGCTAGAGTTTGATTAGGGAGATGAGAGAGGTGTATTCCGGTAACGGAAAGGTTGAGGTAGGTCAAGGATGAGACGATTTTGGGTCTCTCTGATCTAAATCCGAATTCACCAGAAAAAGGGGTTTCAAAAAGATGTTAGCCGATGTGAGACAAAGAGGCGTGGGTGGTTACTGAAGAGAGCGATTCATTCGCGAGGTAAGACAGGGTTGGGGTAGTAAGGAAGTGTAGAAGGTGTTAGCTTGTGGAAACGATGAACAGAGAAGAATAGCGCCACGTGAAAAGGAAAATGCCAACCCCTAATTTTTGTGTTATCTCTTAATCCGTGACTAAGTCTATTTTAGGAGCTTGGGTTGGTTTGTAAATTTGTGCTGGTTAATCCCTGGCCTTTGCTCCATAAGCCCATTTCTGTTCACTGCATACACCCCCTTCATTTGTTTAATTCATAATTTTTGTTTACATCATTTATTTTAAATTTTTTTTTTGTTCCTAATTTGCTTCTTGATTAAATTTTTGCTATTAATTTCCCTTTGTTTCTTTTTCATGATACAAATGTTACAAAAAATATAGAACATATTTCTATTTTCTTTTTTTATTTTCTCATATTCAAAAAATATAAAAATATAAATCTTTCATAGGATTAGTTAATTCTTTTCATCATGAGAAATATTAAAAGATAGAAAAAAATATGCACTTTGATTTAATTTCTTTAGTTAAAAATTTTCTTTAAATAATATCTTATTTTTTTCCTTTCTTCCTTACAAGTAAATATATAAAATTTTATTTCCATATTTCATTGGTTAATTTTATTTTCATAGATTATTGTAGCTTTAATTAATCGGGAAAAAATTCAATTTGGTTGTATTGTTTGCTATTTGGACCTTTCTATCGCATTTGACCCATCCCCATTTGTAAAAATTGTACCCCCATTCCCGAACACTTTGTAATAGCGTAAAATTTCAATTCCCGCAATTTACTGTTTTCCTTATACTGTGTAGTAATTAGGAGTGTATGGCAAGATTCAAAAATCAATTGCTAGATAACCTAATCAAAGGATAAAATAACTTGAAACCAACACACTTTTTCACATGCGCACCTCTAGGGTAACCTCACTCGTTGCCTCGGAAGTACAGTCATGTCCCTCGAATATGGGATGCTTTAGCAATGACCCTTCGATAAAAAAAGATCGTAGTCCCTCGATGACCCTCGACGTTGCCTTCGATAAAACGATCTCGTCCCTTACAAAAATTGCTAAAGCGTATCATAAGTTGCTTTCGATGACTGTAAAATTGACCCGCACCTGTCCCTTCATATCCAACGATGGGGCTTCTTACCAAATTAATGGTAAGATAGCCACATTAAGAGGAGGAAGAAAAGAACAATTTAAGACCTTTCGAGTAGATAGATTTGCTCCTAGTTACTGGCTTGCTCACGATAAAAACTTTTTTCACCTACACTTTCATTTCAAAACATTTTCAAAAGACAAAACGTTTTGTATATGTTCTTATAGAGACGAGAACCATTGCAAAACATCTTTTCAAAACACTTTTCGAAACACAATTCACAAACACATCTTTGAACCACTTTTTCGAAACAAAACTTTGTACGTGTTCTTATAGAAACAAGAACCATTACAAAGAGATTTTTCAAAATACTTTCAAAAGCCCACACCACAAGCACACTGTCAACTGAAAGCAAGTGATCTAAACGAGTAACTAAGAGCCCATGGGAAACCATGGATGAAAAGGGTGCTAATACCTTCCCTTTTCATAATCTACCCCCCGAACCCGAGAAATAATCTCGAAAGGTCTTTCCTGTGCTTTTTTACCTTTCCTTTGGATAAAATAAAAGTTGGTGGCGACTCTTGCTATCTGCACAAATGTGATCGAAACGCAAAACATCAAGTCAGTTCTCCCACCATATCACAGAACTGGCGACTCTGCTGGGGACATATATTAAAAAAGTGGGGTTATCTTAGGGTTAGATCACCTTTACTCACTTTCATTATTTGATTTGTGTGCTTTATATTTAGTTCTTTGTATTGGGCTTGCTTTGATCCTCCACCCGGATTTGGGGCACCTTTTTAGGTAAATAGCAATAGATTGTGGAGACTGTACAGCATAGACCGATATGGTTGAAACAATGGTTATGTTAGTGTGACGCATTTGTGGGTACCGGTATCCCTCGTGGTGAATAGAGGAGAATACGGGGCCGCTGAGTGGCGTCATGAAGCACTAATTGACCTTAGAACCCTAATTGAACAAACTTGGCCATTAGGACGTAGTGAGGTAGCCGGTTTCAGTGTAAAGCTGAAAATTGGTTGATACTCGATAATACACTCATTGAGGCTAGACTTTTGGGATATCTCAGCCGCAAGAAAAGATTGTTGTGCTGAGACAATGCCTAAGAGAAAGGTCGGTGATATTGAGATCCCTTAGAACCCGATCATTATTTCTAGGACAGGTTAAGCCAACTAGACTTCAAGAGGGTACTTACCTACAAAACTCATGCAAGCCTAAAACATAGGGATCTGTTTGTGGTGTGTGTATATGTTTGCTTGTACATAAACATCATAAACATCATAAACATCATCAACATCATATGCATACTCACTAACCATTTCAAGGATTTAGAAATTTATCTTTGTTTTTGTTTTGTAGGACATGAATTCTCTCCGAAGAAACACCATCTGAATCAGCTTCATAAAAGCACATCCTCAACTTCAAGAGCTAGCTTCAAGAGTTCCTGGGGGTTCTCCTTTTACCAAGAAGTATGGTCGACTCCTCAGTTTGGCTACATCCAACTTCCAAGAAGAGATGATGTGTGTACTTTTCCAATTCTTTGATCCCGTACATCATTGTTTCACTTTTCCGGACTATCAGTTGGTACCTACACTAGAAGAGTTCTCTCTGCTCTTAGGAGTGCCCGTGCTTAATCAGATACTGTTCACCGGTCTAGAAGGGATTCCAAAACCTGAAGTCATCGCCGAAGCCTTACATGTGAAGAGGGCCGACGTCATAACCAATTGGGAAACAAGAAGTGGGGTTAAAGGCTTTCTATCTAATTTTCTATTGGAAAAAGCTAGTTCATTCTGGGATGACATGGATTTCTAAGCTTTCGAAGACGTGTTAGCTCTCCTCATTTATGGTTTGGTTCTGTTTCCCAATTCAGACCAATTCATAGACGTTAATGCCATCAAAGTCTTTCTCTCTCGCAATCCTATACCCACCTTGCTAGGAGACATCTTGCATTGCCTTCATACCCGTACCATGAAGAAAAGAGGTACCCTTTTGTGTTGTATACCCCTACTCTCTAAGTGGTTCACTTCACACCTGCCTCGGTCAGCATTGAAGAACGAGCAAAGATTGACTTGGTCTCAAAGGATGATGTCTCTCACCCACTCTGATATTCGTTGGTGCTCGAGATCCTTAGAAGATATTTCTATCATTGATCTTTGTGGGGAGTTCCATAATGTACCTCTGCTAGGTATTAGGGGAGGTATCACCTATAACCCGTGCTTAGCACTTCGACAGTTTGGGTATGCCCGAAGAGACGGCCCTCATGAGATGCTCGTCCAGGGTTTGGTCTTCGACTACGACAAAGAAGATCAATGTTATCACCATAGGTTTACATGTGCTTGGGGAATGGTGAACAAGGTGGACAGTAGGACTTTGGGACATAAAAACTCTATCCCTCTCGAGCCTTACCTTAAGTGGGCACGGGCTTGTGCTCAGAATCTCTTGATGCCTTACCCTTCCATCCTTCCTATCATCATTGAGCCTGTTATTAAAGGAGACGTCCCATACACCGTTCTTCATCCTGACATGCCTACTTCTTTCGAAGACCTGCAGAAGGCTTGGATTCAGTTGAAGGAAGAACGAGACACCTTTGAAACCCAATACTACGCCAGTGAAAAGAAGGTTCTAGAGCTCACCAAACTGCTTCATAAAGAGAAATATCTGAATACCTACATTGCTCCAAAGAGGATGCGTTCGGTCTTTTTTGTCTTAAGAGTTTTTTGCTGTGTTTTGTAAGCCCAAGGAGGCATGATGTATTCAAACTTGGTTTTATTTAATATGACGTGTGTTCTTTTTTGGTTTGGATAAGTTTAAATCTCTAAATTTCCTTGAAATGATTTGCATATTGCATCTTCATTCATCATAACATCATACAGGTTTCTCATAACATGTCGCCTTATCCTTCTACTGTTTATTTCAGTGAGATGGATGTTGAATAGATTGTGAAAGATCTTCAGGCGCAGAATTCCTAATTTCAACAAATGATCATGGCTCTGACAAAAGGACAAGAGGAGTTGAAGACTCTGCTAGCCAAAGAGAAGAAGAAGAAAACGAAGAAACCCACCGGAGTTATGATCATGGGAAGAAGGTTTAACGGGCAGACCAGGCGAACTTTAGACTTTGCAACATCATCGGGTGAAGGAGATGATCAAGGAGTCGAGACCCAGGAAGTGAACGACAACCCAACATCCGAAGGAGAGGAAGAGCCTGATTACTCTGAGGAGCAATATCCTCCTGCTGATGATAAATACAAACAGCTAGAGGATCGTTTGAATGCCATGGAGATTCAGAGGGTACCCGGTTTGGACTTTGAAGAATTAGGACTCATCTCAGGGGTTGTCATCCCACAAAAATTCAAGGTCCCAACTTTCTCCAAGTATGATGGTATCTCTTGACCAAAACTACATTTGAGGTCATATGTCAGAAAGATTCAACCCCACACGACTGACAAAAATCTGTGGGTGCATTTCTTCCAAGAAAGCTTATCGGGGACTCAGTTGGATTGGTTCTACCAATTAGAAGGGTCCAATGTCTGTAACTGGGAAGAGTTGGTTGCCGCTTTCTACAAACAATATCAATATAATGCTGATTTGGCCCTAACTAGGACACAATTACAAAGTATGTCTATGGGAACAGATGAGGGTTTCAAAACTTATGCTCAAAAATGGAGGGATCTCGCAGGCAGAGTCCAGTCCCCTTTATCCGACAGAGAATTAGTGGATATGTTCCTTGGCACCTTGTCAGGACCATTTTTCAATCACTTGATTGGGAGTTCTTCATCTGGGTTTACCGAATTAATCATGACTGGTGAGCGCGTCGAAGCCGGTATAAAAAGTAGAAAAATTCAAAGAGATGCATCCTCAAGTATGGTGAAGAAACCTTTTGTTGGAAAGAAGGAGGTCAATGCTACGTATGACCATAGGAATCAAAACAAAACCGACCGTCGTCCGGCAGTAGGGGCTATCATGATCTCTAATCCTGCGCCAAATCAACAGCGAAATTATCAGTGCAAACCAGAAGCGCCCATGAGACAATTTACCCGGATTAACATGACCATGTCTCAAGTTTTGCCACACCTTCTAAGGACCAATCTGGAAACTTTAAAGGAAGCTTCCAAGAACCCCAATACTGCTTCTCCTCGCTACAACCCGAATGCCCGATGTGCCTATCATTCTAAAAGCCCGGGGCATGATACAAATGATTGTTGGGCCTTAAAGAATAATGTGCAAGACCTTATCGATGCGAAGGAGCTTGAATTTGAGCCCCCAAAAACGTCTAATGTAATAACGGCACTGTTGTACCCCAAAATTTGCCCTCCCTTTCTTCAAAAAAACCATCCTGGATTTTTTCAAAGTTCCCCTAAAGCAAATCCAAGTCCTGAGTTATCCTTTGGCCCAAGCAAGCCGCTTACAAGAGCAAGATGATCTCACGAACTCCAGAAGCAGCGCTTTTATCCTGAGAAAGAAAATCAAATTCCAAGTACTTAGAATGCTTCTCTAAAATAAGTTTTTTTAGAAAAATCAGCGCTTCAGAACTTCTGGACCCATTCCAGATGAAGACGGTCAGAAGTTGCAAGCTTGGCTCAGCGTGGTCAGAAGTTGGCTCTTCGGCAGCTACACCAGTTCAATCAGAAGTTGTAAACGTGGTTCAGAATGTAAGCCTCAAACAGAATATGCCCCTTCAGCAGTTACACAAGCTCAGTCAGAATTTGTTAAAGGAATGCAAGAGAAACAGGAAAGTCTGAAGGCTCCTTCAGAACAGGTTGAAATCAGAAGATGAAAGGTCAGAAGAATGGGTGTCACACTGATACAGAATCTCTAAGTCCAGATTGTCCAGAAGTAGATCCAAGGAACGTACCAGAAAACTAGGAGAATTTCCAGAGCATGCTAAGACAACAGGTAGCCAAGGCCAGAGCATGGTTTACGCTGCTGATTCAACGCTGGTTTCCATTACCAGAATGTTGGTATTGACAGGTCTTGTCACCATTTAATGCCCATTAATGCTTCCAACCACTCCTGAGCATTCACGTGTGGCTTGGAAAATGCTTTTGCACAGATTCTGGCATGGGTCTTCACGCCACCGCCCACTTCAGAGGTCACTTCTCCCCAATCTACGCCTGCTGCTGCAACCTAGGCTGAAAGCTAGCTATTATCACAACTTCCCAGGAATTTCAGTCAAAGAACAAGTTCAAACTCTGTTGGCGCCTTAAATGTTCAAGGCATCCACAAGGATTTTGCCTATAAATAGAGAGTTTTCACCACTGCCAAAGACGTTCAAGAAAAGAAACAGAAAAATTGCTAAGAGAGAAATAGAATTCCTAACAACACAGCATTCTGAAACTCTGCCAAAATCTTCAGCTTTGTTTCATAACTTTGAGTTTCTCACCTTCATCTTCATCAAATATCCAGTTCTTTTCTGTAAACCAAAAATACTTTTTCCAAACTTCTGACCCTACACACGTATACACCTTTACTTCCCCTTTTCCAAATCTGTCCAGAACACCACCGGAACCAGAACCAAAAGCTAAACTCTCACTCACCCACTTTTCCAAACAGTCAGGTAAGCACCAGCTGACCCTCACCACACTGTTAAGCATCATCAGCTGTGCATATTCAAATAACATAATGTAAATATTCATGTTATTGCTGTTTATGTTCTGAGGACTTTCATACCTCAGAACGTCCTGAGCCAATATAAGATTGCCTTTGACCTTGGTGATTCTGACCTCTGAAACCTTTTGCTATTTGCTGGATCTGTTCCAAAAATGTTTCCTGTTTTGTGGAGTAACAACAGGATTGCAGATGTTCTGATTAGTACAGGAAAAAGCCAAGTGTTGACTTTGACGTTAGCACATCTGAAGCCTGTTTTGCTGTCAATGACATCAGAACCTCTGAGAGTTATTGTTTTTTCAGCAGAATCAGAACTTCTGGTTTCTCCACTAACAAACTTCTGTCTTGCAGCGCAGGGAAATCAGAACTTCTGGTTTCCCCACTAACAAGGTTCTGTTTTGCAGGTGCTAGAGTCAGAAGTTCTGACTCATCCAGTTTCACCAACAGATTGATCATCTGGAAGCGGATCTGAGTCAGAACTTCTGATGGCCTCCCAACAGCGCGCTGGCTCCCTCTCTCTCTCTCTATATATCTTGTTTTTTTTGCTATTTTCTTTTTTGTCTATTTTTCTCGTTGAACCCCCCATGTACAAATGTGTATCCCCTTCCCCTAATTGTTGTAATAGCGTAGGATTTTATATTTCTGCTTCTTATTTGCTAGTAACTAGGACGTGTATGGCAAGATAAAATCAATGAAATAGAAAAACCTAATTCAAAGAAAAAAAACTCTTGCATGCAATAAAGCACACTTGCACACTAACACCCCTAGGGTATTCCACTTTGTTGACTTCAAATAATTAGGCCATATTGCATGTTGAATTTCTTTGGGTAAAATGAACAATCAAAATGATCATAGTCCCTCAAAAATGTTGCCTAAATGAATGGTCAAGTCCCTTTTTAAAAGAAAAATTGCCCAAAGACATTTAACACTATTGCAATTATGGTCTAAACGACGACCTGCGCCCGTCCCTTTCATCTCCTAATACAAGATTGTCCACCAAATGCAATGGTGGAACAAAATTGTCAAAAGGGTTAAAACATAGCATAAATCTTTGAGAACTTTAGAGTAGATAGCTCTTAAGTACTTGTCAACTTGCAAAACAAAAACACTTGCCTATTTCCAAACTACACTTCACAAACACTTTCAAAACAAACTTTCGAAAAAAAACCTTGAAACATCTTTTCAAAAAGATAAACACCTTTTGTAAAACATTCGAGTAAAGAATTGTTACAAGGGTAGCCTATACAAGGCATCTTTTTCAAAACATTTTCAAAACTACACATCAAGCACCATTTCAAACAATTGAAAACCAAGGCAAGTTGATCTAAGCAAGTACCTAAGAGCCCATGGATAACCATGGATAGAAGGGGTGCTAATACCTTCCCCTTCTATAATCTACTCCCCGAACCCAAGAAAAATCTCAAAGGTTTTTGCTGTGCTTTTTAAACCTTTCCTTAAGGATAAAACAAAAAGTCGGTGGCGACTCTTGCTCAACCGAAACATTTGCTAAAACAAACGCAAAACCCTAGTCAGTTCTCCCACCGTATCACAGAATTGGCGACTCTGCTGGGGAGGATGTAAAAGTGGAGTAACCTTTGGGCTTAGATCACCCTCTTGCATGACTAATTGTTTGATTTGCTTGCTTTACACTTTGGCTCTATTGTTTGGGTTTGCAATCCTACACCCGGATTTTGGGAAACATTCATAGATAGCAATACGTTGTGGAAACTGTGCAGGGTATACCGACACGGTCGAAGCAATAGCTATATTAGTGCGACATATTTGTGAGTACCGGTAACCCTTGAGTTCAATCAAGGAGAGTACGGGGCCGCTGAGTGATGTCACTAAGCACTAATGACCTAGAACCTTACTTGACCATCTTGGCCTTTTATTAGGGGTAGTGAGATGACCGGCTTTGGTGCAGTCCGAAGTTGGTAGATACTCGATACTACACTCATTGAGGGTTGTTTTCTTGGAATATTTTGGTCGCTAGTTAAGTGGCTAAACCAAAACAATGAACGATGAAAACAATCCAGTGATATTGAGCTCCTTAGAACCCGGTTACTATTGATAGGACAAGTTTTTAAGCCAACTACACTCAAGAGGGTACTTACCTATGAAACCCCATGCAAGCCTGAAACTAGGGTTTGGTGTGATTTGCTTGTGCATATGTTTTGTGCATACATCATAAACATCATGAAGAATCATATGCATTTACTAACCATTTCAAGGGTTTGGATCTTCATCTTTGTTCCTGTTTTGTAGGTCATGGAAATTCCTCGCAGAAATACCATTCAAGTCAACCTTGTGAGAATCTCTCCTCAACTCAAGGAGCTCGCCTCAAGAATTCCGGAAAATTCATCCTTCAGTGAAAGACATGGTAGACTGCTCAGCCTAGTCAACACCAACATTGAAGAAGACATGATGAAAGTGCTATTCCAGTTCTTTGACCCTCTTCACCACTGCTTCACTTTCCCTGATTATCAGTTGGTACCCACTTTGGAGGAGTTTTCTCGACTCCTAAGAATCCCTATCCTTAATCAACTACCCTTCAACGGTACAGAAAAGGAACCAAAGCCGGAAGATGTTGCTCGAGCATTACATCTTCAACCATCCGACATCAAGGGGCATTGGGAAACCAGAAGTGGCGTCAAAGGATTCTTAGCAAAATTCTTGTTTGAGAAGGCACAAGAATGTTGGAATTCATTGGACCTACAAGCTTTCGAAGAGATTGTGACACTCCTTATCTATGGGTTGGTCTTGTTCCCAAATCCTGACCAATTGGTGGATGTCAACGCCGTCAAAATCTTCTTGTCCAGAAATCCAATACCTACATTGCTTGGGGATATCCTTCACTCATTTTACACACGAACAATGAGAAAGAGGGGTGTTCTCATGTGCTGTACTCCTATCCTTGCAAGGTGGTTTATTTCGCACCTTCCGCAATCAGTCCTAAAGAATGACCAAGGTACGAGGTGGTCCCAACGGTTGATGACTCTTACTCATTCTGATGTGCATTGGTGTTCTCGGTCCAGAGAAAATGTCATCATCGTCGATCGTTGTGGAGAATTTCCTAATGTTCCTTTACTTGGAATCAGGGGAGGCATCACCTATAACCCTTGCCTAGCTTTGAGGCAATTTGGATATGCACGGAGGGATTGCCCTCATGACATGTTGATTCCTAGCCTAGTTTTTGACTTCGACAACGATGCACAAGGACTTCGCCAAAGATTCATCAGAGCTTGGGGAAAACTCAACAAGGTTGATAGCAAGACTCTGGGACACAAGAACTCCATCCCTCTTGAGCCCTATCTCAAGTGGGTACGAGCCCGAGCCCAAAGTCTAATGATGCCTTATCCTCATATTCTCCCTATGATTAAAGAGCCTGTCAATGAAGGAGAGGTTCCCTACACCATCCTGCACCCAGACATGCCTACATCGTGGGAGGAAATGCAGAAAAGTTGGATTCAGCTCAAGGAGGAACGAAACACTTTTGAAGCTAGCTACTACGCCAGTGAAAAGAAGGTTCTAGAGCTTACCCGTCGACTCCACGAGCAAGAGGCCCTCAACACCTACATCGCACCAAAGAGGATGCGCAATGTCTTTCTGCCTTAAGAAGTTTATTTTGTAATATTTGGCCCATGGGGCATTTATGTACTAACAAAAGTTCTTCTTATTAATGTGACGTGCGTTCTTCTTTGTCTGAAACAATTTTGAATGTTCTAAATCCTTGAATGCATTACATACATCAGCATATCATTCATCATGTGCATAAGCAGGTCTCACTCCAGGTTTCCTTATCTGTCTGCGGTTTATGCCAGTCAGGATGGATCTCGAGCAAACAGTCAAAGACCTACAAGCTCAGAATGCACAGTTCCAGCAACTCCTGATGACCTTGGCTAAGGGTCAGGAGTATATCAAGACTCAATTGGGGAACAAAGACCCAGTAAAAAAGAAGAAAAAGAGGATTGGGGTGGCTACTTTGGGGAGAAGATTTGACGGAGAAGCTCGGAGAGTACTTGAATTTCCTCCGACTTCTGATGAAGGGACTAGTAAAAGAGATGGAGTTGCGGTGCCTTCCGAGTCTGATGCAGAGGAAGAAGAGGTTGAAGAAGATGAAGATTATTCTGACCAGCAATATCCTCCAGCTGATGATAAATACAAGGGTTTAGAAGATAGATTGGCTGCCATGGAATTACAAAGAGTACCAGGTTTGGACTTTGAAGACTTGGGTTTGGTTGCCGGGATTGTGATTCCCCCAAAATTCAAAGTGCCAGTGTTTGTGAGGTATGATGGGCTGTCCTGTCCCAAAATGCATCTCAGGTCCTACGTGAGAAAGATTCAACCCTATACAGCATACAAAAACCTCTGGATTCATTTCTTTCAAGACAGCCTGTCGGGAGCTCAGTTGGAGTGGTTCTATCAGCTAGAAGGAACCAGTGTCAGAAACTGGGAAGATTTGGCCACCGCTTTCTACAAACAATACCAGTATAATTCTGATCTCGCTCCTACTCGTACCCAACTTCAGGGTATGTCACTAGGAGCAAGCGAGTGATTCAAAGAATATGCACAAAAATGGAGGGATTTGGCTGGCAGGGTGCAGCCTCCTTTAACCGATCGTGAGCTCGTTGATATGTTTCTTGGAACCCTATCTGGGCCATTTTTCAATCATCTAATTGGTAACTCTTCCGCAGGGTTTACCGATTTGATCTTAACCGGCGAAAGAATAGAAGCTGGCATCAAGCCAGGAAAGATTCAGAAGGGTGTTGCTGTGAGTGTTGAGGAGAAGCCTTTTAAGAAGGAGACAACTATGGTATATTCTCAGAGGAGAGCAGGAAAGTTGGAGCGTCGGCCAACTGTGGGGGCCGTAATGATTCAAAACACTCCGAGTGAGCAGCCTCGCTACAACCAATCCAGACCGAATCAGCAACGAGTGGAAAGGCCACAACGGCAGTTCACCCGTATTAATATGACTCCGGCACAAGTGCTTCCCCATCTGTTAAGGTTGAATCTTGCCACCATCAAGGAGGCACCAAAGAATGTGAATACATCCTCTCCGCATTATCATGCTAATGCTAAATGCGCCTACCATTCAGACAGTGTTGGACACGACACCAATGATTGTTGGGCACTCAAGCATAAAATCCAAGACCTGATAGAGGCTAAGGAGGTAGAGTTTGATGCTCCAGAGAAGCCTAATGTGATATCTGCACCCATGCCGAAGCACGGCCGAAATGTCAATGTCATTGAAGAAGATTTGTATGTTGCTGATGTCAGTGATCTGACTACTCCACTGCTAACCGTTAAATTGAATCTGTTGAGGGCCGGGATCTTCCCGGGATGTAAGGAAGACTGCTATTGTTGCCACTCTCTGCCGTTTGGTTGTCCACTATTGAAGAAAGGCATCCAAGGCCTTATGGATAACCGACAAATTTTGTTTGAAAAAGTTTCTGCTGTTCCAGTTCATGTTGAAAATATCTCAATCATAACCATTCACGCCAATCTTTCCAAGGCCTTCAAAAAGCCTGTTAAGATTACACCAACTGCAAAATCGGTCCCTTTGAAGATAACAATGCCAGGGCCTGTTCCCTATGTTTCTGAGAAGTCGATACCTTGGAACTATGGCGGTGACATCTACTACCATGGTATCAAGCAAATCGAAGTAATTGAAGAAAGTTCGGATGATGAAGAAGCCAGCATTAGTAACATTGCGGGCACCAGTAAAATCACCAGGAGCGGGAGAATATTTTCTCCAGAGATTGCCCCACCAAGAGCAGTCTTTGGACCCTCATCAACTAAAGAAGTCATCCCTGCACCAGCAAAACTCTCTGCTAGAACTCCTTTGATTGAAGAAGTTATTGTTCCTAGTACTGTCTCTCCTACCATTGCTGATAAAGGAAAAGGAATACAAGATGAGCCCGTCAGGATGAGGGCTCAACCCTTAGTGATCCCGGAAACCTCCAAGAAGGAAATGGACGAGATTTTGGGGATAATCAAGAGAAGTGATTACGATGTGGTGGAACAGTTGGGGCAAACCCCCTCCAAGATCTCCATGCTGGCACTATTACTTTGCTCAGAAGCGCACGCTAAAGCTTTGATTAAGTTTCTGAAGGCAGCTCATGTGCCCCAAGAAACTTCTGCGGATCAATTTCAGAATTGCGTGGCTAGCCTGACTGCGGACAATGGACTAGGTTTTTCTGATGCCGACCTAACCCCTAAAGGCAGAAACCACAATGATGCTTTGCATATTTCAATCGAGTGTCGCGGAACCACCCTTGCACATGTTTTGGTTGATAACGGTTCGTCGCTGAATGTTTTACCTAAGAAGGCCTTGGACCGACTAGATTGTGAAGGGTTGGAATTGAAGCCGAGTGATATTGTTGTCAAAGCTTTCGATGGTTCAAAGAGAATGGTCCACGGAGAAGTTGAAATTCCCATCAAGATAGGTACCGAGGTGTTTAAATCTACTTTCTATGTGATGGACATCCGTCCATCATACTCTTGCTTGCTGGGAAGGCCTTGGATACACCATGCTGGGGCAGTCACTTCCTCCTTGCATCAGATGTTGAAGTATCCTATCAAGGGAAAGATCATCACTGTCCATGGCGAAGAAGAGTACATGATTAGCCACTTGAATTCTTTCCGGTACGTAGAGGTTGAAGGAGAATTCATTGAGACACCGTTTCAACATTTCGAAGAGGTCCTTCCTGAAATAACAGTAGCGAAGTTGGCAGCTGAGACACCGAGGCAGATGGCCAGGATGGCATCTCTGGAGGATGCAAAGGCCGCAATAAAAGAAGGGAAGAATTCAGCATGGGGGCAGTTACCTGACTTTCCGTATAAGACTGACAAGTTTGGATTAGGGTTCACAGCCGCTGGCCAGAAAGCTATGCGCCAGTCAAAGATTGAAAGGGCGCCAGTCAAAATTTCTCCCTACGGAATCAACGCCCTGGAAGAGGAAGACAAAGAAAGCAACATTGAAGATTGGATTTATCCAACTGTCAAAGGAGGATTGAGCAATTGGGAGGCTAAGGACTTTGTCCCCATCACTTTTATTCATCAGTAATTTACCTGTTAAACATTTCCTATTTGGTCTGTAATATTTTACTTTCAAACAATCCGTGCACTATCTTTCACCTCATGCCTTGCCCGGGGCATGTAGGTCCATTTGTAAGGGTTTTGATTATTTTTCATATCCATATGCCATGTTTAATGATTCATTGGACGTTTTTCATTTGATAAACTGCTTGTGTTCATTTTCTTTCCTTTTGCATTTTTGTTTTAAGGATGGCTATCCCTTACACACACCCACGCTCACCAATGCAGGTACCCATCCACTCCGGATTCTATGAGTGACTATTCTGCTATATCTTTCAATAACTCTGAAGATCTGGTCAATCTAGCCGAGTATGAAGATGACGAAGGTTGTGAAGTACCTGGGGAACTAGCCAGACTTCTGCGACAAGAGGAAAGAGCCATCTTACCGCATGAAGAGCCATTGGAAGCTGTTAACTTGGGAACCAAGGAAGACCGGAAGGAGGTGCAAGTGGGTGCCAATCTAGAACCAAAGGTTAAAGAGCGCTTGGTACAGTTGTTGAATGAGTATGTTAGAATCTTCGCTTGGTCCTATGAAGACATGCCAGGTCTGGACGCAGACATCGTGGTTCACCGTCTCCCCACAAGAGAAGACTGTCCACCAATCAAGCAAAAAGTTCGCCGAATGAGGCCTGACATGTCCGAAAATATCAAAGCGGAAGTGATGAAACAATTCGATGCTGGCTTTCTGGCTGTTACGTCCTATCCTCAATGGGTCGCTAACATCGTGCCAGTACCGAAGAAAGATGGCAAAGTCAGAATGTGTGTGGACTACCGGGATTTGAATAGGGCCAGCCCTAAAGATGATTTCCCTCTACCTCATATTGACATCTTGATCGACAATACAGCTCAGCATAAAGTGTTTTCCTTCATGGACGGATTCTCGGGCTACAATCAAATCAAAATGGCTCCCGAAGATATGGAGAAAACAACTTTTGTCACACAATGGGGCACTTTCTGTTACAAGGTGATGTCGTTCGGGTTGAAGAACGCAGGGGCAACTTATCAACGCGCCATGGTGGCTTTATTTCATGACATGATACATCATGAGATTGAAGTTTACGTAGACGATATGATAGCTCGGTCACAAACAGAGGAAGAGCACCTTGAAAATTTGGAGAAGTTGTTTTCCAGGTTAAAAGAATACAAGCTCAGGCTGAACCCAAGTAAATGCACTTTTGGAGTTAGGTCTGGTAAACTCCTGGGATTCATTGTAAGCAACAAAGGCATTGAAGTCGATCCGGCAAAAGTAAAAGCAATACAAGAGATGCATGTTCCCCGTACTGAAAAGGAGGTTAGAGGATTCTTGGGGCGCATAAACTATATTGCCAGATTCGTCTCACATCTGACTTCTACCTGTGAGCCAATTTTCAAACTCTTGAAAAAAGATCAGGTAGTGGAATGGAACGACGATTGTCAAGCTGCTTTTGATAGGATCAAGGAATATTTGCTAGAACCTCCTATTCTGATGCCACCCGTCGAAGGAAAACCATTGATCATGTATTTGACCGTCTTGGATAACTCAATGGGGTGCGTTTTGGGCCAGCATGACGAGTCTGGTCGAAAAGAGCATGCTATTTATTACCTTAGCAAAAAGTTTACCGACTGTGAGACTCGCTACTCACTGCTCGAGAAAACTTGTTGCGCTTTGGTATGGGCTGCTCGCCGACTAAGACAGTATATGTTGACTCATACTACCTTGTTGATATCCAAAATGGACCCTATCAAGTATATCTTCGAAAATCCCGCTTTATCCGGAAGGATAGCTAGATGGCAAATGATCTTGACCGAGTATGACATCCAGTACACCACCCAAAAAGCTATAAAAGGGAGTGTACTAGCTGACCATCTGGCTCATCAGGCTATTGAAGATTATCAACCCATGAGATTTGACTTCCCAGACGAAGACATTATGAATTTGGACAACGTTGAAGGTAACGGACCGTATGACGGACCCGAAAAAGGACCCCGATGGACCCTGTACTTCGATGGTGCTTCGAATGCGCTTGGAAACGGTATTGGCGCAGTACTCATTTCTCCGGAAGGTTGTCACACTCCTTTCACGGCCCGACTTTGCTTCAGCTGCACAAACAACATGGCTGAGTATGAAGCCTGCATCTTTGGTCTCAAGGCTGCTATAGACTTGGGGATCAAATTTTTGATCGTATTTGGGGACTCGGCTTTGGTTATCAGTCAAATCAAAGGAGAGTGAGATACCAAACATCCTAATCTTATCCCATACAAAGAACATGTCCTGACATTGTTGCCTCATTTCGAGCAAATTACCTTCGAGCATTTCCCGCGAGAAGAGAATCAGCTAGCAGATGCTCTAGCCACAATGTCCTCTATGTTTAAACTCAACTGGGATAACGAGGCTCCCCAAATCACCATCGAGCGAATGGATGAACCTGCGCATTGTCACGAGATTAATACCGAAGAAGTAGTGGAACAACCCTGGTTCCATGAAATCAAAAGGTATCTCGAGACCCGAGGTTATCCTGAAGGAGCTTCCGTGAATGACAAGAAGTTCTTAAGGAAATTTGCTGCTAAGTTCTTCCTGAGCAACGACATCCTTTACAAACGAAGCCATGATTGTGTATTACTCCGATGTGTGGACAAAGCTGAAGCAGGTTTAATCATGACTGATATACACAGTGGCACATTTGGCACTCACTTGAGCGGGCATACCATGGCTAAGAAGATCCTGAGGGCAGGCTATTACTGGTCTACCATGGAAGCTGGTTGCCATCAACATTCCCGTACTTGCCACAAGTGTCAAGTCTATGCTGACAAGATTCATATTCCTCCGGTTCCTCTCAACGTGCTGACAGCTCCTTGGCCATTCGCAATGTGGGGGATTGATATGATCGGAGAGATCAAGCCCACGGCTTCCAACGGACATCGCTTCATCCTGGTTGCCATTGACTACTTCACTAAATGGGTCGAAGCAGCTTCCTTCGCCTCTGTCACTAAAAATGTGGTTGCCCGCTTTATCAAGCTTAATCTCATATGTCGGTATGGCGTTCCAGACAGGATCATCACGGACAACGGTACAAATCTGAATAACACAATGATCACTGCATTATGCGAACAGTTTAAGATTTATCATCACAATTCATCTCCCTATCGGCCAAAGATGAACGGTGCTGTTGAAGCTGCGAACAAAAACATTAAGAAGATCATTCAGAAAATGACAGTCACTTACAAGGACTGGCATGAAATGTTACCGTTTGCTCTGCATGGATACCGTACGACGACACGTACTTCAACTGGGGCAACCCCATTTTCTTTGGTTTATGGCATGGAAGCTGTTTTGCCTATGGAAGTCCAGATCCCTTCCCTAAGGATTATGAAGGATGCAGGTTTGAACGAAGATGATTGGATGCAGACCCGACTTGATCAACTCAATCTGATCGACGAAAAACGACTTGCTGCTATATGCCATGGTCAGACATATCAAAAGCGGATGATCAAGGCCTTCAATAAGAAAGTCAGACATCAAGTGTATCAAGTCGGAGATCTCGTAGTCAAGCGGATTATCTTGCCACAAAGTTATCCCAGGGGAAAATGGACTCCTACATATGAAGGACCATTTGTGATCAAGAGCATATTTTCTGGTGGTGCAATGATTCTGACCACCATGGACGGCGACGATTTGCCGCACCCTGCGAATGCAGACATAGTCAAAAGATACTACGCATAAAATAACCCGACAAGTCGAAAACCCGAAAGGGCGGCTTGGGCAAAAATGGGCATCCCGGTGAACCGAAAACCCAAAAGGGCGGTTCAGGCAAAAATTAGGGATAAAAACAAAAATCTGTACACCCGGTAAGTCGAAAACCCGAAAGGGCGGCTTGGGCAAAAAGGGGTTTCCCGGTGGATCGAAAACCCGAAAGGGCGATCCAGGCAAAAGTTAGGGAATTAAAGCGTATGACTATGTCTCGTCGGATCACTTCAAAGACAATCTCTTCGTCAACCAGTTCCAGGCTTCTGATCAATCCAGTCATCGGCAAGCGAAGCATTGAATGGACAGATATTCAGAGTTGTGAAAGCTATAGCGGAACGGAATCCCATGGAATTATTTCACATAGCCATCCTTTATTTTGTATAAAATCTTTCAATATTTACGACAAAGTCCTCTTACTAGGATGATTGTCACCTTTGTACAAATATACTCAAAGAAAATCAATACAAATACTCTTCCCAAAAATTTGTGTCATTTCCCTGTTCTTTTTCTCTTGCACTACTTGTTTTATTTTGAGAAACGTCCAATGTTTTGTTAAATAAAGCATATGCATTTGAAACATAATCACTTCCTAAATGAACCTAAGAAAAGGATCACTGATAGGACGAAGGTACAGATAGATATCTTGGCACCCTTTCGAAGGAAATCCCCCAAGAGATTTGGAATCCACATCCCTAGCGAACCCTGAGGCTTATCTCTAGCAGACTCTCGAAGCTTATCCCCAGTAAGGTTCTGGAAGGTATTTCCCCGCAGAGCACGAACATCTCTCCCAAGTTTTATCCAAAGTTATTCCTCACAAAGGCTTGTAACTGGGTTATCCTCAGCTAACAACCACGGAAGATCGCGCTCGCCAAAATTCTTCCTATCCCCAGCGGAGTTCATCAAAATTCCCCAGCAGTAACTTGTCTTTGCAAATCCCCAGCCAGAGAATCCTCCGAAATTCAATTCCCTTCAGAGTTCAAGTTTCAGTGTCGCCAGCTAAGCTAAAACCTTCAAAATTATCAATCCCCAGCAGAGCCAGATTAACAAACCTTCCCCCCGCAGAGTTTTAGGAGAATAAATATTGAGATCCCCAGTGAAGTCGCCAGAGTTATTTCCTACCAAACTAAAGATTCTCAATCTTACCTCCCCAGCATGAGTCTTTTAGATTAGAACTCCCCAGCAGAAGTCATCAGGAATTCCCCAGAAGATTGGTATACAACCCAAGCTCCTTATTCTCCAGTAACAACCAGGAATTATTCTCCCGGGCAGCAGTCAAGATACTTTTATCTTCAGCCGTCTCGGATTCATCAATCCTTTGCAAGACAGCTCTCCAGTTTACATATGCATCCACTTACATTCATATCATATAACATATATTGTATCATACATCATGACATTACATACAATTAACTCCTTATCTTTTCAGGTAAGATCAGTCGACAGGCTAAAATCACTATCCTTCAAGACTTCTGAAAACAGTCTATGGATTCTTCCCAACAACAGATGTTAATCTATCAACTTGTTCAGATGCAACCTTTGAAATTAGTTTACGGACGCTTCCCAACAACGGATGTTGCTCTATTGCTGATTCAACTTCAAGATTTCTGAAAACAGTTTACAGATTCCTCCCAAACAACGGATGTCAATCTATTGCTTGTTCAGACCCCCAGCTCAGAGATGGTCCAGAGCTTGGACACCTTCCTGATATTCCCTTCCAGATGGCATCTCTAAGCCCATCTCCCTATCCACCACCTCTTCAGATGGCATCTATAAGCCCATTCCCGCCATCACATTGCTGATACTCTACTATGCGAGTGCAAATTTCCGGGCACTCTGGTGTCCAATCTCCTTTTACCTTCGAGTCGCGAAAGGCAAACTCGCCAATCTAACTCTTCAGGTTCAAGAAGATTGAACAGGGGCAACTGTTGTACCCCAAAATTTGCCCTCCCTTTCTTCAAAAAAACCATCCTGGATTTTTTCAAAGTTCCCCTGAAGAAAATCCAAGTCCTGAGTTATCCTTTGGCCCAAGCAAGCCGCTTACAAGAGCAAGATGATCTCACGAACTCCAGAAGCAGCGCTTTTATCCTGAGAAAGAAAATCAAATTCCAAGTACTTAAAATGCTTCTCTAAAATAAGTTTTTTAGAAAAATCAGCGCTTCAGAACTTCTGGACCCATTCCAGATGAAGACGGTCAGAAGTTGCAAGCTTGGCTCAGCGTGGTCAGAAGTTGGCTCTTCGGCAGCTACACCAGTTCAATCAGAAGTTGTAAACGTGGTTCAGAATGTAAGCCTCAAACAGAATATGCCCCTTCAGCAGTTACACAAGCTCAGTCAGAATTTGTTAAAGGAATGCAAGAGAAACAGGAAAGTCTGAAGGCTCCTTCAGAACAGGTTGAAATCAGAAGATGAAAGGTCAGAAGAATGGGTGTCACACTGATACAGAATCTCTAAGTCTAGATTGTCCAGAAGTAGATCCAAGGAACGTATCAGAAAACCAGGAGAATTTCCAGAGCATGCTAAGACAACAGGTAGCCAAGGCCAGAGCATGGTTTACGCTGTTGATTCAACGCTGGTTTCCATTACCAGAATATTGGTATTGACAGGTCTTGTCACCATTTAATGCCCATTAATGCTTCCAACCACTCCTGAGCATTCACGTGTGGCTTGGAAAATGCTTTTGCACAGATTCTGGCATGGGTCTTCACGCCACCGCCCACTTCAGAGGTCACTTCTCCCCAATCTACGCCTGCTGCTGCAACCTAGGCTGAAAGCTAGCTGTTATCACAACTTCCCAGGAATTTCTGTCAAAGAACAAGTTCAAACTCTGTTGGCGCCTTAAATGTTCAAGGCATCCACAAGGATTTTGCCTATAAATAGAGAGTTTTCACCACTGCCAAAGACGTTCAAGAAAAGAAACAGAAAAATTGCTAAGAGAGAAATAGAATTCCTAACAACATAGCATTCTGAAACTCTGCCAAAATCTTCAGCTTTGTTTCATAACTTTGAGTTTCTCACCTTCATCTTCATCAAATATCCAGTTCTTTTCTGTAAACCAAAAATACTCTTTCCAAACTTCTGACCCTACACACGTATACACCTTTACTTCCCCTTTTCCAAATCTGTCCAGAACACCACCAGAACCAGAACCAAAAGCTAAACTCTCACTCACCCACTTTTCCAAACAGTCAGGTAAGCACCAGCTGACCCTCACCACACTGTTAAGCATCATCAGCTGTGCATATTCAAATAACATAATGTAAATATTCATGTTATTGTTGTTTATGTTCTGAGGACTTTCATACCTCAGAACGTCCTGAGCCAATATAAGATTGCATGTGACCTTGGTGATTCTGACCTCTGAAACCTTTTGCTATTTGCTGGATCTGTTCCAAAAATGTTTCCTGTTTTGTGGAGTAACAACAGGATTGCAGATGTTCTGATTAGTACAGGAAAAAGCCAAGTGCTGACTTTGATGTTAGCACATCTGAAGCCTGTTTTGCTGTCAATGACATCAGAACCTCTGAGAGTTATTGTTTTTTCAGCAGAATCAGAACTTCTGGTTTCTCCACTAACAAACTTCTGTCTTGCAGCGCAGGGAAATCAGAACTTCTGGTTTCCCCACTAACAAGGTTCTGTTTTGCAGGTGCTAGAGTCATAAGTTCTGACTCATCCAGTTTCACCAACAGGTTGATCATCTGGCAGCGGATCTGGGTCAGAACTTCTGATGGCCTCCCAACAGCGCGCGGGCTCCCTCTCTCTCTCTATATATATCTTGTTTTTTTTGCTATTTTCTTTTTTGTCTATTTTTCTCGTTGAACCCCCCATGTACAAATGTGTATCCCCTTCCCCTAATTGTTGTAATAGCGTAGGATTTTATATTTCCGCTTCTTATTTGCTAGTAATTAGGACGTGTATGGCAAGATAAAATCAATGAAATAGAAAAACCTAATTCAAAGAAAAAAAAACTCTTGCATGCAATAAAGCACACTTGCACACTAACACCCCTAGGGTATTCCACTTTGTTGCCTTCAAATAATTAGGCCATATTGCATGTTGAATTTCTTTGGGTAAAACGAACAATCAAAATGATCATAGTCCCTCAAAAATGTTGCCTAAATGAATGGTCAAGTCCCTTTTTAAAAGAAAAATTGCCCAAAGACATTTAACACTATTGCAATTATGGTCTAAACGACGACCCGCGCCCGTCCCTTTCATCTCCTAATACAAGATTGTCCACCAAATGCAATGGTGGAACAAAATTGTCAAAAGGGTTAAAACATAGCATAAAATCTTTGAGAACTTTAGAGTAGATAGCTCTTAAGTACTTGTCAACTTGCAAAACAAAAACACTTGCCTATTTCCAAACTACACTTCACAAACACTTTCAAAACAAACTTTCAAAAAAAAACCTTGAAACATCTTTTCAAAAAGACAAACACCTTTTGTAAAACATTCGAGTAAAGAATTGTTACAAGGGTAGCCTATACAAGGCATCTTTTTCAAAACATTTTCAAAACTACACATCAAGCACCATTTCAAACAATTGAAAACCAAGGCAAGTTGATCTAAGCAAGTACCTAAGAGCCCATGGATAACCATGGATAGAAGGGGTGCTAATACCTTCCCCTTCTATAATCTACTCCCCGAACCCAAGAAAAATCTCAAAGGTTTTTGCTGTGCTTTTTAAACCTTTCCTTAAGGATAAAACAAAAAGTCGGTGGCGACTCTTGCTCAACCGAAACATTTGCGAAAACAAACGCAAAACCCTAGTCAGTTCTCCCACCGTATCACAGGCACCAATTCCCAGACATGGCCAAGGTATCAACACCATTGATGATGATCGTTTTGTTTCCTCCGTGAATGACCTGGTTACTCCTATGTTGACCATTAAACAAAATCTACTGCAAGCCGGCTTGTTCCCAGGTTGCGATGAAAATTGCCACCTTTGTAAATCTCTGTCGAACGGTTGTTTGTTACTAAAGATAGGAGTCCAGCGCCTGATAACTAGTAAATAAATCCTATTTGAAAAGCTACCTCTTATCAAAATCTCTTATCAAGATGTTTCGATAATCACCATTTCCGACAATCCTCCCAGGGTCTCCACCAAAAACCCGTCAGAATTACATTTGCTCCCAGATCTGCACCATTAATCATCATTATGCCAAGACCAATACCATACTCCTCAAATAAATTTGTTCCCTGGAGTTATGAGGCTGGCGTTTATTACTATAGCGTCAAGCAAGATTAGTTGGCTATAACAAATGAAGTTGCAAGAGATATTGATCCAGATATCGGTAACATCACTGGAACCAGCAAAATAACAAGAAGTGGAAGAGTCTTCTCACCTAAGATTTCTCCAAAGACCGTTGCTACTCCTGTGATCATCACTACTTCCACTCCTACCGACACCGCCAGTGATACTCCTGTTGTTATCCCTACTGCCGATACTAGGGGCAAAGAGGCTTTGGTTGAGCCTGCCCAAGCAAGAGAACATCCCGAAGTCATCCTTGAAGCTTCTAGAAAAGAAATAGAAGAAATCTTGAAGATAATCAAGAAAAGTGACTACAATATTGTAGAACAATTGGGGCAGACCCCCTCGAAGATATCATTATTGTCCTTACTTTTGTGCTCTGAAACTCACGCCAAAGCCTTGGTAAAGTTTCTTAAGACCGCTCACGTGCCCCAGGAGACCTCCATCGACCAATTTGAAGACTGTGTGGCCAGTCTAACTGCTGATAACGGATTAGGCTTTTCCGATGCTGATTTAACCTCTAAAGGAAGGAAGCACAACGATGCCTTACATATTTCCATTGAATGCAGGGGCACCACACTTGCCCATCTTTTGGTGGATACTGGTTCATCATTGAATGTCTTGCCCAATATGATACGGTGGGAGAACTGACTTGAGGTTTTGCGTTTGTGTTCGCACTTGTGCGGTTTAGCAAGAGTCGCCACCGACTTTTTATTTTATCCAAAGGAAAGGTAAAAAAGCACAGGAAAAACCTTTGAGATGTTTTCTTGGGTTAGGGGGTAGATTATGAAAAGGGAAGGTGCTAGCAGCCTTTTCATCCATGGTTTTCCATGGGATCTTAGTTACTTGCTTAGATCACTTGCTTTTGCTTTTCAATTGTTTGAAATGGTGCTTTGTGTGTGGATTTGAAAATGTTTTGAAAAGAGGCCTTGTCTAGGTAACCTTTGTAACAATTCTTGTTTGAATGTTTTACAAAGGTGTTTGTCTTTTGAAAAGATGTTTCAATGTTTGAAAGTTTGATTTGGGAAAATGTTTTGAAATTGTGTGTTTTTGAAATTAGCAAGGATGGTTTGCAAGAGATCAAGTAACTAGGAGTTTTCTACCCTACTCAAAGATCTTTCTTACACATTTTTAACCCTTTGACATTGTTTGTTTTACCATTGTATTTGGTAAACAACCTTGTGTTTGGATGTTAAACGGGACAGGCGTGGGTCAAATTTACAATCATTGAAAGCAACTTGTGGGACGCTCTAGCAATTTTGTAATGGACGAGATCGTTTTATCGAAGGTAACATCGAGGGTCATCGAAGGACTACGATCTTTGTTTATCGAAGGGTCAATTGCTAGAGTGTCTCATACTCGAGGGACATGATTGTATTTCTGAGGCAACAAGCGAGGTTACCCTAGAGGTGCCCGTGTGAGAAGTGTGTTAATTTCAAGTTATTTATTCTTGGATTAGGTCATCTAGCGATTGATTTTTTAATCTTGCCATACACGCATAATTACTACACAGTATATCGAAAGCAATAAATTACGGGAATTAAAAGTCTAAGCTATTACAAAAGTATCCGGGAATGGGGGTACAATTGTTACAAATGGGGATGAGTCACATAACAAATAGCAACGTCCAAATATTACAACCAAGTCGAATTGTTGTGTGATTCAATACAAAGATATGATAATTTAAAGAAATCAATAAAGTATGAAATGCAATGTATTTACTTGAAAAGGGATAAATAAAAATCTATTCTAAAAAAAAAAGATTAAAAAATTTATTATTATTATTCTTCTATGTATTTTATTAATTAGTTAAAAAAAGGTTTAAAGAAAGCAAACTAATTAAATTAAATTTTTGATGTATTTATTATGTGTAACAAATTAACAAAGATAAATTAAAAGTAGAAAAAGAAAATTAATTTCAAGATTAATTTAGTTTGATAAAAAAAATATTGAGTTTTATGAAATTGTTAACAAAAAGAAGTAAGTTAAGAAAAAAAGGTAAAAATGGGCTTAAAGGAATATTGTAAGGTGCTAGGCCCAAATAAAAAGAAATAAGGCCAGGAAGGAGGGGGTGCGAGCCAGCAATTGTATGGGCTTTTGGTTGTTTGAAACTAAACAGGCCCAGTACATCTTAAGCTTGCCTAATTTTCTGATTAGGGTTTGTGGAAAATTAAGGTTTGTGTCTTGCGCTCACATCGGCGCAGTTACTCCTTCGTTCTTTCTCACTCGTTCTCTCTTTCATCTTCCTCACTGAATGTCCCTATCTCTCTTCCTAATTCACGAACAAAACGCTCCTTTTGGGCTTTTGATTTTAACCTGATTTAAACTTTTTTCAGGGAAGATGTCTTGAAATTGATTTATCAAAAGGGGTTTTGAAACGCGTTTTCTGATCTTCTCCTCGCCATCAAGTTGCAGGAACACTCTCTCCTTCTCTCACCTCCTCACAAGGATCAATGGTTTTGCTTAAAAGGTATGGTTCTGCTCTGGTTTTTGGACTTGACAGTTTCATAGATTTCACATGCTTTGTTCATGTTTAGTTTCTTTAACCTATTGTGTTATATGTCTGAGATGCAGTAAATGAGTTGAAGGGATACGAAATGGTCATACCTGTGGGATTTTCTCTGTGAAAAGAAGAGGAAAGGTGAGAAGGAAAATGAAGCTCCCTGGTGGCCGGAGGAGTGAGGTGGAAGAAATGATGAAGAACGCATGCTATCTGGTAATCTTTTCTTTCCCTTGACCTTTGACTAAATGATGATGATGATGATGCTTCTGAAACTTTTTTTGTTGTTGGTTGATGATGATTATTTCTCCTGAAACTTTGTTTTGTTGTTGGTTGATGATGATTATTGCTTCTGAAACTTTGTTTTGTTGTTGGTTGATGATGATGATTGCTTCTGAAACTTTGTTTGGCCAAATGTTCTGAGTTGTTGAAAATGGCTTTACAGCCCTGATGCCCTTTTGACAGTCCTTTGGTTTAGGAACTGGTTTTGGTAGTTTGGTATGATTTTGTGGTTATGGTGATTGGAGATTGATGGCCCTGCTTCTTGTTGTTTGAGTTGTTGAAGGTTGCTGGATTTGAAATGAGTTCAAGTTTTTTTGGTATTGAACGGAGTTTTGATGGTTTGAATCTTTTGCAGTTTTAGTTCTGCAAGTTTTGGGTTTGAAAATGGTTTCAGTTTTTGGTATTTCGACTGTTTTTGGTTTGATAACAGGTTTGGAGGTTTGTAAATGGCTATGCAAGTTTTGAACTTTCTGCAGTTTTGGGATTTGAAAGCTTTTGTTTTTGTTCTGGTTACAATTGTGGTTTTTGCAGGTTTGGAGTTTTTGTTTACAGTTTGGCTGTTTGTGAGAGGTTTAGAAGTTTTTGTTTACAGTTTGGCTGTTTGAAACTGTTATGCAGTGTTTTGGTTGTTTTTGTTTTGGTTGTTTTTTAGAACTGTTTTGTTTACAGTTTGGCTGTTTGTGAGAGTTGGTTCACAGGTTATGCTTGTTTAGGTTGCAGGTTTTGTATATCTGAACTTGCTATGCAGGTTTTTGTGTATTTTCTACAGTTTTGTTGTTGTTACAGTTGTGGGTAGGCTTGAGAGTTTAACAGGCTTTGATTAACAGGTCTGGAAACTGATTGTTGTGTTTTGGTCCTGTTTGAAACTGCTATGCAGTTTTGTTATTGTGGCTGTTTGTTTGACAGTTTGGTTAGACTTTGGTTAACAGGTTTGGAGGTTTTCTTTGAGAACTGTTAACAGGTTTTGGAGAGTTGTTCTTGCAGTTTGGTTCTGCAAGCTTTGGGGATTTCTTTTTGACAAAAAATGCTCTCCCCTTACCTTGCAGTCTCTCTACTGTTATATCTTGGTTGCCTTTCTCTTTTACAGCCTGTGGGTAGGATGGCCAATCTGTACCTTTCCAATAATTTAGGTGATATCTCTCCTCTCTCTCCTCTCTCAATGATAAAAGCAAAAATGCTTTTTTTTCACTTTTTCTGAAAAGTTTGCCCAAATTCTTGGAAAATGATGAAAGGCTATGAAACAAGCCTCGTTGCTTGTTATTTTGTTTACCATACTGCTTTGTACTTTTTTTTCCTGCTATTTATACTTACCATGCTGCATTGTACAATTTAGTTTGCTTGTATGCTGCATTGTTTAGTTACTTTGTTGCAGTCTGTACTGTTCAGTTACTGCATTGCACTTTGTTTTGCTTAGTTTGCAATGCTTGGCCTTGTTGAGTTTGCCTTGTTACAATGTTTGGACAGCATGCTGCAGTTTGGCGCCTTGTTTGCATTTGGACCATTTGCTTTGCATTCTTTAGCTTGCATTTTTTTATTTTTCTCTTTGTGAACCAAGAAGAACAATCTTCTTGTGATTTGCAAAGAGAAAAATAAAAACGTGATGAAATGAAAATATCCCTCTGATTCCAAACGGAAAACTTTGATGATGAACATTTTTCTTTCTTTCTTTTTTTGAAAATTCCTGCTTATGCTCAATCAACTGTGTTAATCTTTTTTTCTGTCTTTCTTTCATGTGAGCGCAAATTGGATGGTGACAAAGCAGAGGAAGCAGGAGACTTTGTGGCGAGCATGGGAGCAATGGAAGTTTAGGCTTAGATTTGTAACTTAGAGAGATTTTCAATCAGCTGTATTAATTTATTTTTCAAGTACGATAAGTTGTAAAACCTAAATCATATGAATAATAAATTATTTTGTAACAACATTTGAAATAAATGAAAGTCTTTATGAGATAATCTGATATCCAATATAATCCATTATTGTTAGTAACTTGTAACTCTTTCTTTGCATCTTCACTAATCCTTTAAGATTCCTGATTAAAAATAACTGAAACTTCATTCCAATAATTCCAATCCAGATAACTTAAACTCCAAGTAATCCAATAACTCTGTAATCTCGTAACCTTGCAACAGTATTCCAATCAAAACACGCATTGTGTATTCCAATAAACAAGCAAATGTTTATTCCCTAAACGAGCAAACGTTTTGAAAGACGCAAATTATCTGGTTAACCTGGATCAAACAAACATTGCCTTTTCAGTAAATTTGAAAGAGCATGAAAACATGTGACAGCCAATTGACTTTCTGAGAATTCAGTTTCTTTTGAGAAATGCGAGGAAAACCCTAATTCTTGATTTACTGCCACAGGGGAAAATCTGTCTGATCGATTCCTGAGCCAATCTTGAATATTTGAATAAACCATAGGGTTGTGTTTTCTATGGAAAATAGGAGGGCAAATTTTGGGGTACAACACCCAAAAATGCCCTCGATCGACTGGATTGCGAGGGACTCACCTTGAAACCTAGCAACATCATAGTGAGGGCCTTTGATGGTTCTAAGAGGACAGTGCACGGAGAAGTTTGTATCCCCATAAAAATTTGGACCCAGACCTTTGACTCGATTTTCTATGTGATGGACATCCGCCCTTCATACTCTTGTCTGTTGGATCGACCCTGGATCCATGGTGCTGGTGTCGTCACTTCCATCCTACACCAAATGCTAAAATATCCGATCAGAGGGAAGATTGTCACAGTTCACGGAGAAGAGGAATACATGGTTAGCCATTTGAACTCTTTCAGGTATGTTGAAATGGATGGTGAATTCATAGAGACTCCCTGCCAGAACTTTGAGGAGGTTCCAGCAACAGTCGCAACAACCAAGTTTACTCCAAAGGTCTCGAAGATTACCAGACCTCTGCTAAAGATGGCCTCATTGAAAGACGCTCGAGCAGTAGTTAAAGAGGGAGAATGTACTATCTGAGGTCAGCTTCCGGATATTCCCTACAAGTCCGACAAATTTGGGTTGGGGTTCACTTCAGAGGCTCAGAAAGATGTCCGACATTATAGCGCAGGGGGACTACCTTTGCGTATCAGCAATCAAGGAGTCAATGCATTAGAAGATAGTGATGGCAGCTGTGACATGGATGAATGGATTTTTCCAACTATTGGCGGAGGGCTTAACAATTGGGAGGCCAAAGATTTCATTCCTATTACTTTTATTCAAGAGTAATTGTTTTTTAATGTTTTCAGGCTTGTAATATTTAAACAATTCAGACTTTTTTAAAACCTTGTGTCCTACCCGAGGCACAATGGTCCATCTGTAAGGGTTGTCACTTCATTCTCATATGTCATTAATGAATCATGGACGTTTTTACATCAAATTTTGTTTTCTTTGTCTTTTCTTTATTACATTTTTATTTCTTTCAAAGGTAACTATGCTCTTACACACACTCACATATTGAAAATGCAGATCTACATCCACTCAAGATCCCATGGGTAACAGTTCTGCTATGGCCAATTGTGACTTTGAACATCCGATCTACCAAGCCGACGACGAAGGTGAGGAAGATTATGAAGTGCCAGGAGAGTTGGCCAGGTTATTGCAACAAGAAGAAAGGACTATTCAGCCGCACAAAGAGCCGGTCTAAACAATTAACTTGGGAACTGAAGAAGATAAGAAAGAGGTCAAGGTGGGTGCCAACTTGGAACCTAGTGTCAAGGAGCGTTTGATTCAGTTATTGCACGATTATGTTGAGATATTTTCCTGGTCGTACGAAGACATGCCAGGACTGGATGCAGACATTGTGGTACATCGTCTGCCTACAAAGGAAGATTGTCCCCCAGTAAAGCAAAAGATTCATCGTATGAGACCCGATATGTCTGAAAAGATCAAAGCAGAAGTTATGAAGCAATTCAATGCTGGATTTTTAGCTGTCACCTCTTATCCCCAATGGGTGGCCAATGTTGTTCATGTACCTAAGAAAGACGGTAAAGTGCGGATGTGTGTGGACTACATAGATTTGAATAGGGAAATCCCCAAAGATGATTTCCCACTTCCCCACGTCGACATCTTAGTTGACAATACGGCGCAACACAAAGTGTTTTCCTTCATGGATGGCTTCTCGGGCTACAACCAAATCAAAATGGCGCCTGAGGATATGGAGAAAACGACTTTTGTTACACAGTTGGGCACTTTTTGCTATAAGGTCATACCATTCGGACTGAAGAATGTTGGGGAAACCTATCAACGTGCTATGGTAGTTTATTTCATGACATGATACACCATGAGATAGAATTCTACGTAGACGATATGATAGCCAGATCGCAGACGGAAGAAGAGAACCTTGATCACTTACAAAAGATGTTTGAGAGGCTGAAGAAGTACAAGTTGAGATTGAATCCAAACAAGTGCACATTCGGAGTACGGTCTGGTAAACTCCTGGGTTTTGTCGTCAGCAACAAGGGTATCGAAGTTGATCCTGCCAAAGTTAAAGCGATACAAGAAATTCTGTCCCCTCGTACTGAGAAAGAAGTCAGAGGGTTCTTGGGACGTCTGAATTACATAGCCGGGTTCATTTCTCACCTGACAGCTACTTGTGAACCAATCTTCAAACTCCTGAAGAAAGATCAAGTAGTCAGATGGAACGACGAATGCCAAGTTGCTTTTGACAAAATTAAAGAATACTTGCAAGAACCTCATGTGTTGTTGCCACCTGTTGAGGGAAGGCCATTGATCTTATATCTAACTGTTTTAGAAAACTCAATGGGATGTGTGTTGGGGCAGTATGACGAGTCTGGCCAAAAAGAGCATGTTATTTACTACCTGAGCAAAAAGTTTACCGACTGTGAAACCAGATATTCACTGCTCGAGAAAACTTGCTGCGCTCTGGCATGGGCTGCTCGCCGGCTGAGACAATATATGCTGACCCACACTACTTTGTTGATATCTAAAATGGATCTGATAAAGTACATCTTTGAGAAACCTGCTCTTTCTAGGAGAATAACAAGATGGTAGATGATCCTGACAGAATATGACATACAATATACTACCCAGAAAGCTATAAAGGGCACTGTATTGGCTGATCATCTTGCTCACCAAGATGTAGAATACTATCAGTCCATGAAGTTTGAATTCTCGGACGAGGACATCATGACGTTAGACAACTGTGAAGAGATTAGGCCATATGACGGACCTGAACAAGGATCCCGATGGACCCTGTTCTTTGATGGGGCATCTGTTGTACCCCAAAATTTGCCCTCGCATTTTTCCCCAAGAAATCTCAGCTTCAGGCATTTCCTGATTTTTCAAACTGGCTCAAGAATCGGACAAACGGACTTTTCTTGTCAGTCAAGCAAAACTAGGGTTTTTTACTGATTTTCAGAGCTTTGGATTGTTTCATACAGTTGGCTTAGGGTTTGGTTGATTTTTGGTTCAATTTTGATCAAGCGAACGCTATTTGGCATTTAATCAGGAGTTAAGGTTTTATGGGCATATTCTCAGAAAGATTAAAATTCTACAACACTTTGCAGTTTATTCCGAGATTCGGGTTGAATTTGCATTATTCATAATTTAATCAGTGAAAGAAACAGTGGTTTGAATTCAGTTTGTTTGGGCCAGTCAAAGAAGGTGTGCAGTTTGGATTTACAGTAGTGGCAAAGAATCAGTGTTTATGGCAAATCAGTGAAGAAGGAATGCGCTTGGTCAGTTCAGTTTGGTTGACTGCTGCTTTGCTTTGGATATCGGAAGAGACAGGTTTAATTGATCAATATTGTTATTATTTAAGTTATTTATTATTCTAAAAAAATTGAATGATTGAAATTTATTTTTCAATTGTTTTAATTCTAAGAATTTTAAATAAATAAATAAACAATAAAGAAAATTAGAATTAATTGGATAATTTAGACTTTTATTGATATTTGAATTATTTGTACAAATTGTTGTTTATAATTTAAAATTATGAACAATAATATACATTGATTTAAAATATTACATAGAATAAAAAAACTATCCTACTTTCTAATATTCTTCACTCTTCACTCCGCTCCGGTACTCCATGTTTTATCTGCAAAAAGAGAAGAAAAAGTCAGAAAGCAGTTAAATTAAAAAAGACAGTTAAAGTTGCTCATCTTTAGGGGCCACTGACTGGGATCAGTTGCCCTCTCTGCAAATCACGGGATTTCTCCCGGTTCACAAAGAGGGAAGAATTCTATTTTTTATTCATGAAATGCAAATGTCAAAAGTATAAGTTCCAAAATTCAAATTGCAAACTTCCAACTAAACTGAAAAAATCCAATCTCAACTTTCTATCCAAAGCAAAGGCAAGTTACTGTCAAAATGCCAAAGATATCAAAGATTTCAAAAGTACATTTACTGTCACAAGTACCCAAGCTGTCATGAAAAGATTTGGCCAAGATATCAAGGAAAAGGAAGTCAGCACACATAAACTGTCAAAAGAGATAAAGATGCAAAATGTGTTATGCAAGCAATCTTATCATCATTTCCCAGCATAGTAGGCCCCTTCAGAGCAAGTACAACATAAACATTATAAAATTCTAAAGCTGTACTTCAAGAGAGAAAAAAGAGAGAAATAGGCAAGGGTTCAGGCATAGACAGTAGGAGCAAGACAGAAAAAGAGATATACAAATCCAGAAGCCAAATAAAACAGTTCAGAATAGAGAGGTTAAGACAAACAGAAAATACACAAGCCAATACAAAGAAGTAAGAGTTTAGAATAGAGAAAAATCCCAAAAACTCATACCCTGTCATAACCAAAAACTATCAAACCTGAACAGCCAAGCAAACATACAACCTGCCTACTGTCCAGAACCACTGCAAACCAAAAACTCTGTTAAGCCAAGCCTAACCAGAGCTGCCATCAACCTGCATTAATCCACACAAAACACTATCTAACCAATGCCACAACCATGAACTCATCAACTCTGCCTCAATACGCAAACCCATAAGCCAATACAAAGCAAGTGAAGGTAAAAAGAGAAGAGATATATACAAACTCAGTTCAGCATAGCAATACCAAGGAAGAGAAAGATACAAAACTCAAAAAGTCTAAAGCCACCACTACTGTCCAGAATCACACATTACCAACACCCTGTTCAATCACCAAAACACCATACTGTCAACAAACTCAAAAACATAAAGATTCAAGGCAATACATGTGAGGCAACCCACGAGCCCTCAGTACAAGCATCATAGGGCAATAAATCTCAGAAAGGCATCCAGTCCAAGGCAATAACTGTTCAAAATCGTTCAAGACAGTAAAGGCAACGAAAGAAGAAGAAGGAGTTAAATCAGTACCAACTATTCAAAGCAAATGTTCGAGGCAACATACAAATTCCCAAAGGCAACACATAGTGGAAGAAGAAGATAAAGAAGTGAACATATTAGGGCTTCTCAGCACATGTCATCATCAAAAGCCTAGGGAGCATCATAAAGCCTAAGCAAGAGGTAAGAACGAAAATACCAGGAAAGCTCAAAGCTTCATCACCGAATCTTCGCCATCAAAGCCTCCTGAGCATCCTCATCTCCTTCCTTCCCTTTTCCAGTAGAGGTATGACATCTCTTTTCCCTCCTAATGTACCTCCAAATAAAAATCAATAACACAACATGAGAAGTCAAACCCCAAGCAGTCAATCAATAATACGCAGAAAATCACAAAATGTGCAAGAACTAAAACAAAACAAATCAAAGCGATTACCAAGTTCTGCTGCCTCAACAATATCGCTGGAGGGAAGGGGAAACGGAGGTTGCCGGTGGCTGAGGCGAGAAGCTCATGATGGACCCTCTGCATCTATGGAAATGGAGGAGACGAACCCAACAAACGGCGCCGCTACGAGCCCTAGCTTTCGTTCTGAGCACAAAATCCCTAACCCTAACTTTGTTCCAAGATTGACATTGGGCCTGACCCGTTCTCGTTTTTTCCTCTAAAGCCCAACAAAAGAATCATCTCATTTTCTAACCAAACATTCTCATTAAACACTAACCCTTTCTTCTTTTTTTATTTTATATTTACTTCTTTTTCTTAACACTAACCTTTTTTACTTTTATAAACAATATTTACTTCTTTTACTAACTTTATTTTATAAACAATGTTTTTTTGTTCTTTGTAAAATACTAACTTAATTAAAATACTTTTTTTTTTATCATAAGGTTAAAACATTTTTTAGATAGATATTTGTATATACATTTTAAAACATTAATTTTGTACGTATTATACATTTTTTTTATACATAATTAAAATTGAAACTTTTTAATTAACATACACATTTGTACATAACAATTCAATACATTTTTCTCTAATATCAAATTCACAACATTTAGTCAAAATACTTTTTCGCAAATAAAGAAACATTCTTAATTTAAAACTTGAACTCTTTTTGTACATAATTAAAGATAAAAATCAAAGATTCATTCAAAAACATTTCTCTAGGTCAAAAACCCTAATACAATTCAACTTCACATTTCGCACTTGTACATAATTACCCAATTCATATACATATACACTTGTGCACTTACACAAATACATTCACATTGCCCTACACACATTTTATCTTATATTTGTACATTCGATATTTACATTTTGATCGCACATTCGATTTGGTTGTAACTTATTGGGTACTATAAGTCTCATCCCCTTGTACATTTATACCCCCACTCCCGGACACTATTTTGTAATAGTGTAGATTTTACATTCCGCAATTTACAGTTTTCCAATTATGCCATGGTTAGACCTAGGGTTTGTATGTACATAAAAATAAAACGCTAGATAACCTAATACAAAGACAAATACATGTAATCAATACACAACCACACTTGCACCCCCTAGGGTAATCCCACATGTTGCCTTCCAAAATGGGCCATGCTTGCACGTCGAGTATCTTTGGCAAAACAAAATCAAATGATCATAAGTCTCAAAGTGTTGCCTAAACGGAATGATCATAGTCCCTTCAAAGCGAATTGCCAAAGACACTTGGCATCATTGCATTCATGGTCCATACGATGACCCGCGCCCGTCCCGAATAAACTTCCTAAATGCAAGATTGTCTACCAATTTCAATGATAGAACAAAATTGTTAAAAGGGGTTAAAACATGACAAAAACCTTTGAGTACAATAGGGTAGACAAAACTCTTAGTTACTTGAGATCAAACTTGCAAAAACACTTGCCTTCTTTTCAAAAACCACAATCCACAACACTTTCAAACAAACTCTCAAGACATTTTTTGAAACATCTTTTCGAAAAGATATACGCCTTTGTAAAACATTCGAGTAAAGAATTATTACAAGGTTAGCCTAAGACAAGGCATCTTTTTCCAAAACGTTTTCAAAAAGCACCCACACACATGTCATTTTCAAAGCAATCGAAAAAAAACAAGGCAAGTGATCTAAAAAACCAAGTAACTAAGAGCCCATGGATAACCATGGATGAAAAGGGTGCTAACACCTTCCCTTTTCATAATCTACCCCCCGAACCCACGAAATATCTCAAAAGGTTTTTGCTGTGCTTTTTTAACCTTTCCTTTAGGATAAAATAAAAAGTCGGTGGCGACTCTTGCTCAACCGCACAAGTGCGAATGCGAACGCAAAACACTAGTCAGTTCTCCCACCGGATCACAGCATCCAACTCACTTGGCAATGGTATCGGCGCCGTACTCATATCTCCTGAAGGATGTCATACTCCCTTTACTGCCAGACTTTGCTTCAACTATACAAACAACATGGCAAAATACAAAGCGCGCATCTTTGGTCTCAAGGCTGCCATAGACTTGGGGATCAAACACTTGGATGTATTTGGAGATTCAACCTTGGTCATCAGTCAAGTCAAAGGGGAATGGGATACCAAGCACCCCAATCTTATCCCTTATAAAGAACATGTGTTGACATTGTTGCCGCATTTTGAGAAGATTACCTTTGAGCATTTCCCGCGAGAAGAAAATCAACTAGCAGATGCATTAGCTACAATGTCATCTATGTTTAAACTTAATTGGGATAACGAGGCTCCTCAAATCACCATTGAACGGATGGATGAACCAAACTACTGTCACGAGATTAATACTGAAGAAGTAGTGGACCAGCCTTGGTTCCATGAAGTCAAGAGGTATCTCGAGTCTCAGGAATATCCAGAAGGAGCTTCGGTGAATGACAAGTTCCTGAGAAGGTTCTCGGTTAAATTCTTCCTTAGTAACAGCATTCTGTACAAATGCAGTCATGATTCTGTATTGCTTTGGTGCGTAGACAAGGCTGAGGCTGAAAGGATCATGGGTGAGCTACACGAAGGCACTTTTGGTACTCATTCCAGTGGGCATACAATGGCAAAGAAAATCCTACGGGCAGGCTATTATTGGTCTACCTTGGAGGATGATTTCTACCAACACTCTCGGACTTGCCATAAGTGCCAAATCTATACTGACAAAGTGTATGTACCTCCGGTTCCTCTGAATATCTTGACGGCTCCTTGGCCCTTTGCTATGTGGGGAATCGATATGATTGGGGAAATCAAGCCAACGGACTCCAATGGACACCGCTTTATCTTAGTGGCCATCGACTATTTTACAAAGTGGGTTGAGGCAGCTTCCTTTGCTTCCGTTACTAAAAATGTGGTCGCCCGGTTCATCAAGCAGAATCTCATCTGTCGGTACGGTATCCCAGAGAGAATCCTCATTGATAATGGTACAAATATGAATAATACTATGATTACCGCCTTGTGCGAGCAATTCAAGATTCAGCATCACAATTCTTCCCCTTACCGGCCAAAGATGAATGGTGTTGTAGAAGCTGCTAACAAAAACATTAAGAAGATCATACAGAAAATGACAGTCACATACAAAGACTGGCATGAGATGCTACCGTTTGCTCTCCATGGGTATCGTACCACAGCTCGCACATCAACTGGGGCAACACCTTATTCTCTCGTATACGGCATGGAAGATGTCTTGCCTATTGAGGTCCAGATCCCCTCTCTAAGAATCATGAAGGATGCTGGTTTGAATGAAGAAGATTGGATTCAGACTCGGTTTGACCAACTAAACTTGATCGATGAGAAGAGGCTTACAACTATCTGTCATGGTCAGATGTACCAAAAATGCATGATCAAAGCTTTTAATAAAAAGGTCAAACGTCAGGTATATCGGGTCGGTGACTTGGTAATCAAGCGTATCATTTTGCCACAAGGTGATCCCAGGGGAAAATGGACCCTTACATATGAAGGGCCGTTTGTAATCAAAAGCATTTTCTCTGGCGGAGCAATGATCTTGACTACTATGGATGGCGACGACCTCCCTCACCCTGTAAATACGGACATAGTTAAAAAATACTACGCATGATCAAAGACCCGCTAGGTTGACTGGACTAGGCAAAAATAAGGGCTTCCCAGCGAACCAAAAGGGTTCGGGAAAAAATAAGGGATGAAAAAAAAAATTGTACACCCGGCAAGTCGAAAACCCGAAAGGGCGGCTTGAGCAAAAAAGGGTATCCCGGTGGACTGAAAACCCGAGAGGGCGGTCCAGGAAAAAGTTAGGGATTAAAGCGTATGACTATGTCCCGTTGGATCATCTGGCAAACAATCTTCAGCGTCAACCAATCAACTCAATTGGCTTCAAATCAATCCAATCAACTTCACCGAGGCGACCAGCGGACAAGATATTCAGAGACATGAAGGCTATAGTAGAACGGGAACCCCTTGGGATTATACCACATAGCTATCTTTTCTTTGTCTCAATTTTCATTTTCTTACGACGACATTCTCTTTCTAGAATGCTTGTCTCATTGTACAAAAACACTTGTTCAAGTTAACACAAAGATATCCCTTTTGAAAGTGCAAAACCATCTGTTTTTCTTTATTTTATTTACAAAAACGTCCAATGATTTATTTTTTGAATATATGCATTTGAACGTGATTACTGTTACAAATAAAAAAAAAACCGGAAAGACAATTACTAATGACTTTAAGAAATAGAATAGTATCTGTCAGCCATTCCATAAAACCCCCGCATGTACTTTCTCCAGCCAGAGCAAAAATTTCCAACCACTGGCTTCTCAGATTTCCCCAGCAGGATATCACAAGCAATGACTAGCTTTTCCCTTTTTTGCAGACAAAGTTTATACTTAGAAATTGACCCATCAGTACTTCAAAATGGATTTATTTTCCCCGCTTCCATCAACGCTACGACACAAACAATCTTTAATTCCATACATTTGCATCCATACGTCATAACATTGACAACTCAAAGTGCATACAGTGCATTCTCATTTATTTTGAGAGGCAAAAATCACACCATGCATCGCATACATCATAACATTGCATACAATTAACTCTTCACCTTTTACAGGAGAGAACCATTGGACAGTTACTATCAACAAACTTCCGACAGACACAAATTTTCAACAAATCAAATACAAATCAGTTTCCGAGAAAAGGATGGTTTTTGCTGGTTCAGATAAATCTCTCAATGATTTATTCTGATTCATCTCCAGATTTTTACTAGTTCAGATAAATCTCTCAACAGTTTATTCTGATTCATTTCCAGATTTTACTGGTTCAGATAAATCTCTCAATGATTTATTCTGATTTGTCTCCAGATTTTTATTGGTTCAGATAAATATCTCAACGGTTTATTCTGATTCGTCTCCAGATTTTTACTGGTTCAGATAAATCTCTCAATGGTTTATTCTGATTCATCTCCAGATTTTTACTGTTTCAGATAAATCTCTCAACGGTTTATTCTGATTCGTCTCCATATTTTTACTGGTTCAGATAAATCTCTCAACGGTTTATTCTGATTCATCTCCAGATTTCACTGGTTCAGATAAATCTCTCAACGGTTTATTCTGATTCATCTCCAGATTTTACTGGTTCAGATAAATCTCTCAACGATTTATTCTGATTCGTCTCCAGATTTTTACTGGTTCAGATAAATCTCTCAATGGTTTATTCTGATTCATCTCCAGATTTTTATGGGTTCAGATAAATCTCTCAACGATTTATTTGGATTCATCTCTAGATTTTTACTATTTCAAATAAATCTCTCAACAGTTTATTTTGATTTGTCTCCAGATTTTACTGGTTCAGATAAATCTCTTAACGGTTTATTCTAATTCGTCTCCAGATTTTTATTGGTTCAGATAAATCTCTCAACGGTTTATTCTGATTCATTTCCAGATTTTACTGGTTCAGATAAATCTCTCAATGATTTATTCTGATTCGTCTCCAGATTTTTACTGGTTCAGATAAATCTCTCAACGCTTTATTCTGATTCGTCTCCAGATATTTACAGGTTCAGATAAATCTCTCAACAGTTTATTCTGATTCGTCTCCAGATTTTTACTGTTTCAAATAAATCTCTCAACGGTTTATTCTGATTCGTCTCCAGATTTTTACTGGTTCATATAAATCTCTCAACGGTTTATTCTGATTCACCTCCAGATTTCACTGGTTCAGATAAATCTCTCAATGGTTTATTCTGATTCATCTCCAGATTTTACTGGTTCAGAAAAATCTCTCAATGGTTTATTCTGATTCATTTCGAGATTTTACTGGTTCAGATAAATCTCTCAATGATTTATTCTGATTCGTCTCCAGATTTTTACTGGTTCAGATAAATCTCTCAAAGGTTTATTCTGATTCATTTCCAGATTTTACTGGTTTAGATAAATCTCTCAACGATTTATTCTGATTCGTGTCCAGATTTTTACTGGTTCAGATAAATCTCTCAATGGTTTATTCTTATTCATCTCTAGATTTTTACTGGTTCAGATAAATCTCTCAACGGTTTATTCTGATTCGTCTCCAGATTTTTACAGTTTCAGATAAATCTCTCAACGGTTTATTTTGATTCATCTCCAAATTTTATTGGTTCAGATAAATCTCTCAACGGTTTATTCTGATTCATTTCCAGATTTTAGTGGTTCAGATAAATCTCTCAACGGTTTATTTTGATTCGTCTCCAGATTTTTACTGGTTCAGATAAATCTCTCAACGATTTATTCTTATTCATTTCCAAATGTTACTGGTTCAGATAAATCTCTCAATGATTTATTCTGATTCGTCTCCAGATTTTTACTGGTTCAGATAAATCTCTCAACAGTTTATTCTAATTCGTCTCCAGATTTTTACTGGTTCAGATAAATCTCTCAACGGTTTATTCTGATTCGTCTCCAGATTTTTACTGTTTTAGATAAATCTCTCAACGATTTATTCTGATTCGTCTCTAGATATTTACTGGTTCAGATAAATCTCTCAACTGTTTATTCTGATTCATCTCCAGATTTCACTGGTTCAGATAAATCTCTCAACGTTTTATTCTGATTCATCTCCAGATTTTTCTGGTTCAGATAAATCTCTCAACGGTTTATTCTGATTCATTTCCAGATTTTACTAGTTCAGATAAATCTCTCAACGGTTTACTCTGATACGTCTCCAGATTTTTACTAGTTCAGATAAATCTCTCAACGGTTTATTCTTATTCATCTCTAGATTTTTACTAGTTCAGATAAATCTCTCAACAGTTTATTTTGATTCGTCTCCAGATTTTTACTGGTTCAGATAAATCTCTCAACAATTTATTCTGATTCATCTCCAGATTTCACTGGTTCAGATAAATCTCTCAACGATTTATTCTGATTCATCTCCAGATTTTACTGGTTCAGATAAATCTCTCAACAGTTTATTCTGATTCATTTCCATATTTTACTGGTTCAGATAAATCTGTCAACGGTTTATTCTGTTTCGTCTCCAGATTTTTACAGGTTCAGATAAATCTCTCAACGGTTTATTCTGATTAATTTCCAGATTTCACTGGTTCAGATAAATCTCTCAACGGTTTATTCTAATTCATCTCTTAATTTTACTGGTTCAGATAAATCTCTCAACGATTTATTCTGATTCGTCTCCAGATTTTTACTGGTTCAGATAAATCTCTCATTGGTTTATTCTGATTCGTCTCCAGATTTTTACTGGTTCAGATAAATCTCTCAACGGTTTATTCTGATTCATCTCCAGATTTTTACGGTTTCAGATAAATATCTCAACGGTTTATTCTGATTTGGCTCCAGATTTTTACTGGTTCAGATAAATCTCTCAACGGTTTATTCTGATTCATCCCCAGATTTCACTGGTTCAGATAAATCTCTCAACGGTTTATTCTGATTCATATCCAAATTTTACTGGTTCAGATAAATCTCTCAACGGTTTATTCTGATTCATTTTGAGATTTTACTGGTTCAGATAAATCTCTCAACGGTTTATTCTGATTCATCTCCAGATTTTTACTGGTTCAGATAAATCTCTCAAAGGTTTATTCTGATTCATTTCCAGATTTTACTGGTTTAGATAAATATCTCAACGATTTATTCTGATTCGTGTCCAGATTTTTACTGGTTCAGATAAATCTCTCAACGGTTTATTCTTATTTGTCTCTAGATTTTTACTGGTTCAGATAAATCTCTCAACGATTTATTCTGATTCGTCTCCAGATTTTTACTGTTTCATATAAATCTCTCAACGGTTTATTCTGATTCATCTCCAGATTTTACTGATTCAGATAAATCTCTCAACGGTTTATTCTGATTCATTTCCAGATTTTACTGGTTCAGATAAATCTCTTTACGGTTTATTCTGATTCTTCTCCAGATTTTTACTGGTTCAGATGAATCTCTTAACGGTTTATTCTGATTCTTCTCCAGATTTTTACTATTTCAGATAAATCTCTCAATGGTTTATTTTGATTCGTCTCCAGATTTTTACTGGTTCAGATAAATCTCTCAACAATTTATTCTGATTCGTCTCCAGATTTTTACGGGTACAGATAAATCTCTCAACGGTTTATTCTGATTCGTCTCCAGATTTTTACTATTTCAAATAAATCCCTCAACGGTTTATTCTGATTCGTCTTCAGATTTTTACTGGTTCAGATAAATCTCTCAATGGTTTATTCTGATTCATCTCCAGATTTCACTGGTTCAGATAAATCTCTCAATGGTTTATTCTGATTCATCTCCAGATTTTACTGGTTCAGATAAATCTCTCAATAGCTTATTCTGATTCATTTCCATATTTTACTGGTTCAGATAAATCTCTCAACGGTTTATTCTAATTCGTCTCCAGATTTTTACTGGTTCAGATAAATCTCTCAACGATTTATTCTAATTCGTCTCCAGATTTTTACTGGTTCAGATAAATCTCTCAACGGTTTATTCTGATTCGTCTCCAGATTATTTCTTTGTTTTAGATAAATCTCTCAATGGTTTATTCTGATTCGTCTCCAGATCATTTCTTTATTTCAGATAAATCTCTCAACGGTTTATTCTGATTCGTTCTTTATTCAGATCCAGTTAAAACTTTCCGTCAACAATCACCTTTGGATGGCATCTATAAGCCCATCTTTTACAATTCTCCTTTGTTTCTCCAAATGGCATCTTTAAGCCCATAACCATACACAATCAAACCAGTGCGTCATCGAGTGAAAATTTCTGGGCACTCTAGTGTTCAATCATCTTCTACTTTCAAACCACGAACGACAAATATGTCGATCTCGCTTTTCAAGTTTAAGAAGATTGAACAGGGGTAACTGTTGTACCCCAAAATTTTCCCTCCCATTTTTCATAGAAGATACAACCCTAGGGTTTCTTGGATATTCAAGTTGATTCAGAAATCGATCATACAGATTCTCTTTTGGGGCAGTAAATCAGCAATTAGGTTTTTTTTTGCAATTCTCAAAAGAAAATGAGTTTTCAAAGATCCAATTGGATTTCATAGGTCTTCATGCTTCCTCAAGGTTATATTTATGATTTCCTCATGCTACAAGATTTTGAGACGATTATGTCTGTTCATGATCACATGTGATGTCGCGCACGGGTTTATCTTCAAAGGTTCAGAAGAAATTTGAGTTTGGAAGACTTTAAAATTATCAAATCATCGCAAGGCATTTGATTGATTTTGAATTTTCTTAAACACAGTTTACTAAAAGGATAATGTTTGTTCTCAGAGCATGATTTTTTTGGGACAAGAGATGGAGGTTAAGACTGTCATTTAGGACAATCATGATTTTGGGATCCAGGTTGACCAGATGATTTACGTCCTTAAAACATTTGTTTTGTTTAGGAAATGGAGAACAAAGTGCGTGTTTGTTTGAAATACAGTTACAAAGTTATTTGGATTATTTGGAATTTAAGTTACCAGACTGGAGCATTTTATTTCAAATATCCTGATTGGGAACTTCAAAAAAAATCAATGAGGATACGAAGAGAAATTACAAATTTTTGTTCATAAAGGATTTCAAGATTAAAATAACGCAAGAATACTTTATGCTACAATTCAAGATTTTCTCCAATTTCAAACACACCGTCCAAGATTGTTACAAAACTTAGAATTATTTTAATACTTTATGTTTTACAACTTATTGTATTTAAAGATAAATTGGAACAACTATTGGATATAATACATCAAAATACAAGAATGATCCTTCTAAGTTACAAAGAAAATCAAAGTGAATGTTTGGCCTAAGAGAACTAATCTATGTTTAAGTTGTTTGAAGACTGAAGTCATATCAGATTCCTTTGCTTATCTCCATAACTTTCATGTTTGCCACGGATTTCTTGCGTTCTTTGCTTTGTCATCTCCAATTTTGCTCACATGAAAACAAGAGAAAGAAAGCATGATTAATATAAAATTATATGGGCATGAACAAGAAATTTTCCAAAAGTTATTTCATAAATTCATCATTAAGGTTTGCAACGTGGAATCAGAATGCTATTTATTTCATCACAACCTATTTCCCCCAGTTACAAATCACAAGAAGGTTGCCCTTCTTGGTTCACAAAAAGAAAGAAGAAGAGAAATTCGCGAACATGGTAGCCCAAGGCTGCATACAATAACAAAATGCTACAACAGTCCAAACAAACAGCATCTTCACAAATTGAAACAAACAGTAGCATCACAAATTGAACAAACAACAGTATCACAAACTGAACAAACAACAGCATCACAAACTGAACAAACAACAGCATCACAAACTGAACAAGCGGGGTCATCACAAACAAACAGCATCATCATAAGCTAAAACAAGACAGCAGTGTGGCAAATATAAAAAATAGCTAGATGCTAAATCAAACAAAATAGCAAGTTAACTTGCTCAAGAAACAAAATGTCATCATTTTCCAAGTGCTGCAAACCTTTCAGAAGGGTAAAATAAGCAAAAGAAATTTGCTTTTTTATTATCATTGAGAGAGAAGAGAGGAAAGAGGTCCCCTAGGCTACAGAATTTCCCAAAGCACATCCTGCAAAAGCTCTGCTACAAAAAGAAAAGCTGTTGTAAACCCAAAATCAGAACAAAACCTGCTGTAAACCCAAAATCACCAAAACCTGTTGTAAACCCAAAATCAGAACAAAACCTGCTATAAACCCAAAAATCATCAAAACTGCTAAAATACAAAATCAGAAAGAGCCTGCTGTAAACAAAAACCTGTTGTAGGGACCAAAGGCAAAAAGGCCACAGCATAAGAAAAAGGTCAATAAAAACAGAGAGGGGTGATGGATTAAAGGGCAGCAAAAAAGAGAACAATTATTCACAACAAACACAGTAACAAAGCGAGCAAATTTCAAAACCTGTTAACCATCACCAAAAATTCCAAAAAAACCTGTTAACCATCATCAAGAACTCAGAACAACATAACCATGACCAAAAATTCCAAAACCTGTGAACCATCACCAAAAATTCCAAAAAACCCTGTTAACCATCATCAAGAACTCAAAACAACATAACCATCACCAAAAATCCCAAAGCCTGATAACCGTCATCAAAACTCAGAACCAAAGAACCATCACCCAAAACACATAAATAACATAATCATCATTCAACAAAGGAGACAGAAAAGTTACCAACAATCCAGAAAAGCCACACTCCCATCCTCATCTCTTTCCCTTGTAAATCATCTGCCACCACTGAATACCATCCTCAATCTCGCCTCTCCATTCCTATTTTGCATAAGATCACGAAAAAACAGCAAGGCAAGGGAGAAGTTATAAAGCTCCAACAGGTATGAGTTCTCCCCCCATTATCATACATCCATAGCATAATTTCTGCATTTGTAAAGAACTGATGGGTAGTTAGAGAAGAAAAATCAATGAAAATTTGTAAGCTAGAAAAAAACAACAACGAAAAGATCTTACCTTTTTCAGAATCGCTAGAGTTTGATTAGGGAGACAAGAGAGGTGTATTCCGGTAACAGAGAGGTTGAGGGAGGTCAAGGATGAGACGATTTTGGGTCTCTCTGATCTAAATCCGAATTCACCAGAAAAAGGGGTTTCAAAAAGATGTTAGCCGCTTGAGACAAAGAGGCGTGGGTGGTTATTGAAGAGAGCGATTCATTCGCGAGGTAAGACAGGGTTGGGGTAGTGAGGAAGTGTAGAAGGTGGTAGCTTGTGGAAACGATGAACAAAGAAGAATAGCGTCGCGTGAAAAGGAAAATGCCAAACCCTAATTTTTGTGTTATCTCTTAATCCAAGACTAAGTCTATTTTAGGAGCTTGGGTTGGTTTGTTGATTTGTGCCGGTTAATCCCTAGCCTTTGCTCCATAAGCCCATTTCTGTTCACTGCATACACCCCCTTCATTTGTTTAATTCATAATTTTTGTTTACATCATTTATTTTGAATAATTTATTTATTTTGTTCCTAATTTGCTTCTTGATTAAATTTTTGCTATTAATTTCCCTTTGTTTCTTTTTCATGATACAAATGTTACAAAAAATATAGAACATATTTCTATTTTCTTTTTTTATTTTCTCATATTCAAAAAATATAAAAATATAAATCTTTCATAGGATTAGTTAATTCTTTTCATCATGAAAAATATTAAAAGATAGAAAAAATATGCACTTTGATTTAATTTCTTTAGTTAAACATTTTCTTTAAATAATATCTTATTTTTTCCTTTCTTCCTTACAAGTAAATATATAAAAATTTATTTCCATATTTCATTGGTTAATTTTATTTTCATAGATTATTGTAGCTTTAATTAATCGGGAAAAAATTCGATTTGGTTGTATTGTTTGCTATTTGGACCTTTCTATCGCATTTGACCGATCCCCATTTGTAAAAATTGTACCCTCATTCCCGAACACTTTGTAATAGCGTAAAATTTCAATTCCCGCAATTTACTGTTTTCCTTATACTGTGTAGTAATTAGGTGTGTATGGCAAGATTCAAAAATCAATCGCTAGATAACCTAATCAAAGAATAAAATAACTTGAAACCAACACACTTTTTCACACGCGCACCTCTAGGGTAACCTCACTCGTTGCCTCGGAAATACAGTCATGTCCCTCGAATATGGGATGCTTTAGCAATGACCCTTCGATAAAAAAAGATCGTAGTCCCTCGATGACCCTCGATGTTGCCTTCGATAAAACGATCTCGTCCCTTACAAAAATTGCTAAAGCGTCTCATAAGTTGCTTTCGATGACTGTAAAATTGACCCGTGCATGTCCCTTCACATCCAACGATGGGGCTTCTTACCAACTTAATGGTAAGATAGCCACATTAAGAGGAGGAAGAAAAGAATAATTTAAGACCTTTTGAGTAGATAGATTCACTCCTAGTTACTCGCTTGCTCACGATAAAAACTTTTTTCACCTACACTTTCATTTCGAAACATTTTTAAAAGACAAAACATTTTGTATACGTTCTTATAGAGACGAGAACCATTACAAAACATCTTTTCAAAACACTTTCTGAAACACAATTCACAAACACATCTTTGAACCACTTTTTCGAAACAAAACTTTGTACGCGTTCTTATAGAAACAAGAACCATTACAAAGAGACTTTTTAAAATACTTTCAAAAGCCCACACCACAAGCACACTATCAAATGAAAGCAAGTGATCTAAATGAGTAACTAAGAGCCCATGGGAAACCATGGATGAAAAGGGTGATAATACCTTCCCTTTTCATAATCTACCCCCCGAACCCGAGAAATAATCTCGAAAGGTCTTTCCTGTGCTTTTTTACCTTTCCTTTGGATAAAAGAAAAGTCAGTGGCGACTCTTGCTATCCACACAAATGTGATCGAAACACAAAACATCAATTCAGTTCTCCCACTGTATCACACCATCTATTAGGATTTCCTATAATGACCAGTAGCCATTGTCTTCTTGAGATCACACCTTTACTTAGTCTCTCAAGAAATCAATCAACAACATTGGATAAGTTTCTTGTGTTTACATGATTTCTTCTTCTAAGCAGATTACACAAGTGTTTTAAGCATATATTGTTTAACACATTGTCGAGCAACAACTCTAGTGTTAAAACAATTTACATGAAGAGATTCGAACTGAAACACAATACGAGTAATAACTCTTGTGTTCATTACAATGTTTTATCAATATGTATATGATCAGAAGTTGAGTAGAATCTTGTAGTGTTCTTCTTCTTCATCTTCTTTTGAGCAAGTTACAAGCAACAATTCCTTGTTTCTTCTGGGATCTACCAAGATGTATTTAATCAGAAGTTGAATAGCATATTGTAGACTTCTTCTTTATCTTTCTTTCTTTTCTCTCATTTATGTATAATGGTCTTCAGAATGTTTAGCATTGCAGCTTTGACATCTTTAGCATCCACAACGTTTAAGCTTGATGGCCAACGACACTTGGCTTTGAACCTTTGATCTTCTTTTATAGCCTTCAGAGAGAGACGATGTGAGGATAGAAAGGTCTTTTCCTGCACCAATGGTTAGTTTTAATGGATAAAATAAGGTGTAAGAGTTAGACAGTATAAAATAATAGTTTATGTATCCTATCACTGTTCAATGATAGCTTTCCACCTTTTCTATAAATAATGTTTTTATAATAAGTTTGTAAACACAAATCCATTAAGTAAAGAAACATAGCTGGAAATCCAATTGTTTGTTCTCAACTGTCAAAATGAGAGTGGTTAAAAATACAATACAAAAGGATTGTCCTTACGCCACCCTAGAGGATAGAGGTCACAAACACTTTATGTACCTTTTGTACACAATCACACGTTAACCATTTGAACTTTTTCTTATCTTCAGAGGCTTCAAATAATTTGAGTGTTGAAGCTTGTTGTAGAAGAATCACTCTTCAAGTCTTAGAACCTAAGTCTTGGAGTCTTCAGAACTTGTCCTATCAGAACCTTGTCTTCAGAGTCTTCAGCACTTAGTTGTAAGAACTTGTTTGTCTTCAAATCATCAGAACTAGTTCAGCAGAACCTCGTCTTCATAATCATCAGAACTTTGTAACACACCGAAGTAAAGCTTTAGAAGGCCTCCAAATCTTAAACATAAAGTCACGATCAAAACCTCTTGTACTAAAGTTTCTAAGACACGTTACAAAAGACGTATTCAGAATCTTGACTTTAACTGTAACATGTAACCACATGTTTTCTTCCAGTAGTGTATGTTCAGAACCTAATGACGTCACACGCCTTGATACCAGAGTCATAACATTATAACATCAGTTAAACACTAGAAGAAACCATTTAGTATACAATTTTTCTTAAAGATAACATGTAAAGTTATCATCAAAATCTTAAGGCCAGATGTACAAACACTTCTTGTTCTTACATAGCTTAAACTATAAGTTCAAATTTAAGAAAAATTTACCAAATAGGATGAATCCATTTCCCCTTTAAATGTAATTACAATAGCAAATCGTTGATCCTATTATCTTTTTGGACCTCAATGAAGCTATTGATGTGCTTACTTTGTTTTGAAACAAGCTTAAACTTTCTAACCAACTCAAGGTGCAAACTCAAAAAGTAAGAAATTGAGGTATGGATTGGGTGGTTATAAAAGCGAACTTAAAATTATAGTAGCTTCTATATGATGTATGGAAGGTGTTTGGATGGTTTGTTTGCAAAGAACTTGTAAGAATTGGGATTTTAGTGTTTATGGTACGAAAACTTGTAATAATGGGGTTTTTGTCAAATTTGGTGTTCAAGAGAGATTGAGGGAGTTTGAGAGTTGTGAATTGGTCATGTTTAAGTGCAAATGAGCTCTATATTTATAGAGAAAACTCAGAGGTAATAATATGGACAAATTCTCAAGTTATGGAGTTCTGTTTTGGAAACTTAGTGAAGAAGAAAACTTGAAAATCCATGGTCCCAAGGCATAGTACAAGAGAGGTTGGGTGAAGAGACCTTGTTTCCTTGATTCATGGAGGAGTGTAATTATAAATAAGTAGAGGTATGGGCTCAAGGAATTCTTTGTACAAAAAGCTTGATTCTTAAGAATGGTATTGGTAACTTTCTTCCAAAAATGGCAAGTTATTTGGATAATGACTTGTATCTCTTGGGTAAAGACTTGAAAGCTTGTATACTCTCTTGATCTTGGATAGATTTAGATGTACTATGGTCTGAAAAGAAGGACTGAATATCAAGATCTTGTGGGATTTGGTTGAATATTTCATATGAACTTGTCACAAAATGGACCTTGTAAAACATCTTTACCATTGTTACTTAATAAATTTGAAACTCTTTGCTCAAATATGATAAATTCATACTCCTGGAATTTTCGGAATGCTTGAAAAATTATCTACAACTTTCATATTGAACACTTTTCTTGAATCAATTGGGATCTTGGAGAAAATGGCTATAAAGTTAGCTACTTAACAATGTCAAAATGCTAGAAAAATTTTTCTAAGTGTTTGAGATTTTGACAATTTTGAGATGCTAACTTCATTAGTTAATATCTATAAATCTGTGCATTTATTGGAGATCAACCCTTATTGATAAAGTTGTAGTATGAATCATTCTCTACCACTTTCATGTTGAAAGTTTTCCTTGAATCAACTTGTACCTTGGTGAAAATTGGCCATAAAGTTGAGATATTTTAGGCATAAAACACTTGAAAATTTTCTAAGTGTTTGAAATTCTTTTAACTTTGACTTTTATTGATTCTCTTGACTCTTGATGATAAAATTGAATATTTTTGAATGTTTTGATGATTCTTGATTTTTGAAGTTCAAAGTTGACCAAAAAGTCAAATGTTGACTTTTTTGTGACAATTGACTTTTCATCGAATGATTCAAATTTTTTCACTTATCCATAGTATCTTTGAAATGTCTTAAGTCATATAATTAGGTCAAGATGTTGATTTTGAGTTATTTGAACCATGCTCCAAACCATTAGGTCATGCACTGAGCACAAAGCCAGTGATCTACTTTCTTCATTCAAACCCTGCTTGATACAAAGAGCAAACACACAAGATATTTTTGTATTTTGTTAGAGATGCAATGATGCATATGAGGTGGAATTTTAGGTAAAAAATTAGGGTACAACAATCATCTATTTCCTAGTTCAAGTGCTTATTTACTAGATGTGCAACCCCTTTACCAAATATGTCACCTTCCTCCAAGAGAAGTCGTTATAGGTAGAAAAGTGGGCAAATAACATGTCATGCTTGTAGGGGAAATTCTGAGGAGAGATCATTTTACTTGGGACACACCTTTGTGAGAGACACACCACTTTTCCATCTAAAACCTTAAGGTGATAGATGAGTGGGTTCTCTCACTTATAAGTGCTCAATCTTCCCTTTTATATGCAATGTGGGACTTCTTCCTCACACTTGATTCTCAACACTCCCCCTCAAGTGTGAGTCATAATTCTCCCCCTCATGTGGAATGACTCTCTTCCACATACACTTGTACCACCACTTGATACAAGTAAGTCGGTCCCTATCTCGAAACCAAAGGCTCATGATACCACTGTAGGGGCAATTCCGAGGAGAGAGCATTTTACTTGGGACACACCTTTGTGAGAGACACACCACTTGTCCATCTAAAACCTTGGATGTTGGAAATCCACCAAATTCTATGATGAATTTCTACCACAATGACAATTTAATTATGAGACAAACAAAGAAAAGAAGACAAGACAAATATTTCTGCAGAGTTTCTCTCTGCCCACAAACTGTGGAAAAACTTTCTTAATCACTTGCAACTGCAAATTCTATGATTACAATGAATTGACTTACTTGACTTACTTGACTTACTTGACTTACTTGACTTACTTGACTTGCTTTGAAAAATAGGGGTTACTCCCTCTATTTATAACTGAGCTTACACCCTAAGCCCAAAGCCCAAAATATCTTTTTGTTACTAAATCAAATCAAATCAATTCTGGACTTAAATCAAATCTATTTAAATCTAAAATAAATCAAATCTTCTTTGACACTATGAATTATAATTTAACACACCACCTAATTCATTGTGTCTAAACTGTCTATGTTCATCATGGCTCTTAGCTTTCTGAATACTTCGACTTGCACTCCCTTCGCCATGATGTCTGCAATCTGATTCTCAGTTCTGCAGTGTTCCAAATTCATCTTCCCATCTGCTACCCGCTCTCGAAGATAATGGAATCTCATTTCGATGTGCTTACTTTGACCATGTAATATTGGGTTCTTTGCCAGATTAATAGCTGACATGCTGTCTATCTTCATGGTAATTGCTCCATGATTTTTCCCTGTTATCTCTTCGACCAAGTTCACCATCCAAGTTGCTTGACATACACAAAGAGAAGCAACTATGTATTCTGCTTCGCATGATGATAATGCCACTACTGGTTCCTTTCTTGAATTCTAAGAAATTGGTGCACCACCTAGCATAAACACATATCCTGCTGTTGACTTTCGATCTTCAGCATCACTACACCAACTCGAATCAGTGTATCCCACTAACTTGCATTCTTTTCCTTTATCAACTGCAGGAAACAAAATGCTATAATCGAAAGTTCCTTTGAGATACCTTAGTATCCTCTTCACTGCTGCTAGATGTGATACCTTTGACTTCTGCATAAATCTACTTACCATACCTACACTGTATGCTAAGTCAGGCCTTGTATGACAAAGATATCTTAATGATCTAATAAGTCTTCTGTATTGGGTTGGATCAACATCATCTTCATCTACATCTTTCGACAGTTGCAGTCTTAGTTCTGCAGGTGTCGAAGTTGAGTTTCATTCTTCCATCTCAAACCTCTTGAGAATTTCTCCTACATATCTTCTTTGATGCATCATCAAACCTCTACTGCTCTTGTAGAATTCGATACCAAGGAAATATGAAATCTCACCCAAATCAGACATTTCAAATTCCTTGCTGAGATCACCTTTGAAGTCTTCGATCTCACTTTTACAGCTACCTGTTATCAACAAATCATCTACATAGAGACATAGTATAAGCAATTTACTCTTGCTTCTTCTTACATATACTCCATGTTCAGTTGTGCACTTCACAAATTCCTTCTCCCTTAAAAAACTATCAATTTTCTTATTCCAAGCCCTTGGAGCTTGTTTCAATCCATACAGGGCTTTATGTAGCTTGTACACCTTTCTTTCTTCGTCATGTTTCACAAACCCAACTGGTTGTTTAACATAGACTTCTTCATCTCAGGGTCCATTTAGGAATGCACACTTCACGTCCATCTGACATATGTGCCAACTGTTTATTTCTGCTAGACCAACAACCAACCTGATTGTTTCGATCCTAGCAACAGGTGCAAAAACTTCGTCGAAGTCTATTCCTTCTTTCTGTAGAAATCCTTTCGCCACAAGTCTTGCTTTGTGTCGAGTTACTTCACCTTTCGAATTCGTTTTCACTTTGTATACCCACTTGACATCAATTGCCTTCTTGCCTTGAGGCAATTCGACAAGTGACCAAGTGTTGTTGTCTTCGATAAACTTTACTTCTTCGTTCATTGCTTTCACCCACTTCGAATCTTTTAATGCTTCAGATGCATTAACAAGTTCGACATCTTCATAAAAAGCATAATGTACCAGCTCACCTTCATTATCTATTACATCATCTGATGTAATCACACAATCTTGCAATCTTGCAGGCATGCGTCTTGTTCTTTGAGGTCTGCTTGTACTTGGTATATCTGCTGGTTCCTCTTGTCGAACTTCTCTTTCGACTTGAGTTTCTGGCTCTTGGAATAGGATTCCCACTGAATCTTTCTTGACATTTGCAGTCCAATCCCATTCTTTAAACTCATCTATGATCACGTCCCTGCTGATCACAATCTTCTTGTTCTCTAGATCGAACAACTTGTAGCCTCATGTCGAATGATATCCAACTAGGATCATTTGAATTGACTTGTCATCAAGTTTTCTTCTCAACTGATCTGGCACATGTCTATGTGCAATATATCCAAATACCTTCAGATGACTCAAGCTAGGCTTCACACCAGGCTAACATTCTTCTGGAGTAATTCCTTCTAGCTTCTTTGCAGGACATCTGTTCAAAATGTATGTTGCAGTCGAAACAGCTTCACCCCAAAACTCTTTAGGTAAACTCTTGCCTTTCAACATACTTCTCATCATATTCATGATGGTTCAATTTTTCCTTTCTGCAATTCCATTTTGTTGTGGAGTATAGGGTGGCACCACCTCATGCACAATCCCTTCCTTTTCACATAATCTGTCGAAGTCTTTCGACACATATTCTCCACCACCATCAGTTCTCAAAACTTTGAGCTTTCAACTACTTTGTCTTTCGACCATAGACTTAAACCTGGTAAATACTTCGATCACTTCACTTTTCTTCTTGATCAGGTAAGTCCATAGCTTTCGACTGAAATCATCTATGAATGTAACAAAGTATTTGTTACCTCCCATCGAATCCACTTGGATAGGTCCATATACATCAGAGTATATGACTTCAATACTAGCCTTCGATCTGCTTCCTGCATCCTTGCTGAAGCTATTCTTGTGTTGCTTCGCCTGCACACATTCCTCACATACCTCGTTTGGAATGTCAATTTCTGGCAATCCTGAAACCATATTTCTTCTCTTCAAATCTCTGATGTCTTTGAAGTTGAGATGACCTAGTCTATAATGCCATATCCATTCATCTCTGCTAGCTGCAGTCGAAAGGCACTTGTGCTCCATCATATTTAGTTCAATCTTGAAGGTTCAATTCTGAGACATAGGAGCCTTCAAGATTACTCTCCCATTTGCATCAACGACTCTCATCAACTTGTCTTCGATTGAAACTTTATAATTCTTTTCGACCAACTGCCCTATACTGAGCAAATTGCTCTTCATGTCTGGTATGTACAACACATTGGAGATTACTGACCTTTCGCCATCTTTCCTCATAATCATAATATCACCAATACCTTCAGCTGCCAGAGTATTGTCATTTGCAAATTTTACCATATTTTTCTTTGAGGGCTTTATATTGACAAACCAGTCTTTCCTTCCAGACATATGTGATGAACATCCTGAATCCAAGTACCATTGGTCCTTGAATTTATCTTCATCTCTTGTTGTGACCATCAACATCATCTCTTCTTCTTCATGTTTTGCAAGCTTTGCATCACTTTCTTGATTCTTTCGTTTTTCTGGACAATCACTCGAATAATGTCTATATTTATGACAATTGTAACATTGAATGTGACTCTTATCAGGTTTTCGACCACCACCTCTTCCTCTATTTGCAACACCACCTCTTTGGTTGCCTTGGTATGGTCTTCTTTGATTCGACACGTCTCCTTCGATTTGGTTTCCTCTACCATTCGATTTGTTGTAGCCACCTCTACCTCTGTCGAAACACTTTCCTTTGCCTTTGGTCTCTTTTACTGAATGTGCCTGCAAGGCCACATCACTCTTCGATTTTCCTGCAGCTCTTTCGTTCATTCTTTGTTCATGAGATTCAAGCGTCCCTTGAAGCTCTTCCTTTGTCAATTTCGACAAGTCTTTCCCCTCTTCTATCGCCACCACTATGTGGTCGAACTTAGGAGCTAAAGATCTCAAGATCTTCAACACAACAGCTCTTGTTGTTAACGCTTCTCTACATATCTTGATTTGATTTACTAGTTTTGTAACTCTAGTGAAGAAATCAGATATGTTTTCATTGTCTTCCATCTGAAGCAGTTCATAGGTCCTTTTGTGAGTTTGTAACCTCACTTCTTTCACCTTCTCAGCGCCTCCAAAAGACTTCTCAAGGATCTCCCAAGCTTCTTTTGCAGATTCCGAATCACTAACCTTTTCGAAATTGTCTGGGCTGACACATTGATGAATTATAAATAATGCTTTATAACTCAGCTTCTCAGATTCTGTGTATTTCTTCTTTTCTTCTTCTGAAGCGTTTTCGCCAAGTGCTTCGACTCCATCTTTTACAAGGTCCCAAAGACCTTGACACCTGAATAAGACTTTCATCTGTTTGCACCAATTCTCATAGTTGTCAACTTTCAGAATTGGTAGCGTTGCTGGATAGTTTGTATTCCCATAACTTGTCATCGTGAATTCTTCAATCGTTCTTGATTGACACTTCCCTTGAATCTAAACAAAAGCTCTGATACCAGATGTTGGAAATCCACCAAATTCTATGATGAATTTCTACCATAATGACAATTTAATTATGAGACAAACAAAGAAAAGAAGACAAGACAAATATTTCTGCAGAGTTTCTCTCTGCCCACAAACTGTGGAAAAACTTTCTTAATCACTTGCAACTGCAAATTCTGTGATTACAATGAATTGACTTACTTGACTTACTTGACTTGCTTTGAAAAATAGGGGTTACTCCCTCTATTTATAACTGAGCTTACACCCTAAGCCCAAAGCCCAAAATATCTTTTTGTTACTAAATCAAATCTATTCTGGACTTAAATCAAATCTATTTAAATCTAAAATAAATCAAATCTTCTTTGACACTATGAATTACAATTTAACAATGCTTTTATAACGGTAGGGAAGGAGTCATTTGACCATGTTCTCTGATATAATTTTGGATTAACCGTCCACTCCTGTATCTTTTTAGTGACAATTACAATTTCCAAGAAGCCTAGGATCCAGACCCAATATGACTATAAATATATATTTGTCCAAAACTGAGAAGGACAATCAAATTCTTATACAAAAACTGCTTATATAAAGTTTCTCACCTCCCACGTGAACTAACTCTCAACCCTACAACAACAAACCCTTAAGCCTCTTACGTCTTTAATTTATAATCAATTTTTAATATTGAATATTTTAAATAATATTTACTTATTTTAATAATAAAATATTTATGTTATTTAATATATATAAATTATTTTTCTAAATGTTATAGCTAACTTTTCCGTTTTTATCTTAATAAATCAAGACAAGTAAGTGAAAAGTAATAATAATAAATAGGGGAGTTCGCGGTTCAGTTTGGATCGGTTTTAAGGCAAAAATTCATTCGATTCAAAGATAAATTAATTACTCACAATTCGGTTTGATTTTAGATGATATATTTAAAAATTTTAATCGATTCGATCCAATTTTATATAATTTAATTTGGATCAATTTTTTAATATCCAAATTATATATTATATTTTTATTAATACTATAAAACTACTAATAAATAGTAGATTTGATGTAATATATAAAATTTAATATTATAAAATGAGAGTGGTGGATTATGATTGAAATGATATAAATAAATTGATTATATCAAGCTAATAAATATTCTTAAATAAATTAATATTATATGATAATAAATTCATGTAACATATCATATTAATAAAAAGTAAATAAGTATAAAAATATATGTGTGATTCGGTTTGATTTGGATCGATTTTGAAAAATTTATCCGAAATCCGATCCGACCATTTTCACAAAATAACATTCAATTACATCTAATAAATTTCAATTTTTTGAATCGATTTTTAATTTTAAATTTAGATTGATTTGAATTTGAATACCCCTAATAATAGATGTCAAATTAATAAATAAATAATTTAAAACAAATAAAATTAGGAAAGAAGTTTTATATTTAGGAACGAAATCAAATAATTATGCCTCTTAAAAATAAAGTTGTAAAATTACACAAATAAATAACGAAATTAATATTTCAACCATCTTTGTTAATTCTCGTCATATATCATAGAAGGTTTTTGTAATTAGAGAAAAGAAGGTATATCTATCAATATAATTTTTAGAAATGGAACTTTAAACTCTAAAGTCAATTAGTATTAACTTGATACTACTGATCAGTCATAATTGTAAAACATCTTTGGAATAAAAAATAAAAAACTTAAAATTCATTAATTGTAGGGGAAATTACACACCTCCCTAAAGTCAATTGAAAAATCACACACTATTTTTTAAAATAGACACAAATATTTTTTATGCACAAAAGTTAATGGGAAATGTTATCGATCCCTATAAATTTTATTACTGTAAGTATAAATTTAAATTGTTATCTAGTATCAATTTTTAAGTGTTTATAAGAAAACATATTTATCAATTTGATGAGTTGTTTTAAAAAGTTAGTATTTGTTTTAAAATTATAAAGGTGGGAGCTAATATTATTTTAATAGACTCAAGAAAAAATGTGTATTAGACATCCATAAACTAAGCAAATTCTCCTAATAAAACTATATTTAACAATAAAATAAAATAAAAACAAGTCACAATTGTCTCCAACAATTAGCCAAAATTCATTTTCATTACATTTCAAACAAACCAAAAAAAAAAAAAACTCTTAAATTTATCCAACAAAATTCCTTCAAAACATCTCAGCCTCTAGTCACACAATTGATTAACGAAACTTATTAAAATTCATATATGTTAACTTCGTCCTCTTGATTCCTTTTCTATCTCTATCACGACATTTACAATAGTACTCTTTAACATGATCATCATTATCATCATCGTGTTCATCAATATACTCATCTGGATGTCTAAAATATTTAATATTCTCATCACACCTTTTCTCCAAATCTTCAAACATAACAAGATTGTAACACATACGAAGGTCAAGAAATTCAAGATTAAGACAACCATCAAGAATAGCAACTAAACCATCATTTGTAAGCTTGTTTCCCCATAGCTCAAGATGTTTTAATCCGGGCATTGTTTTTGCAATAGCAAATGCTTCTTTGTTGCATTTAGAACCTTTGTAGGATATACACTTAATTCCTTTGTAGGCTCTATTGAATTTCAGTGTTTTCAAATGTGGACAGTTTTGCCCAATAGCTTCAAGAGAATCTTTGTTTAAATTATTGAATGAAAGTTCAAGCTCCTCAAGTAGTGAAAACTTTTTGGTAGCATCACTAAATATTTTATCAGAAATTTTCAAGCATTTTGAGATCCTGATGCGCCGCAGATTGGTAGTTCTGTATAATTTGAAGTCAAAATTAAAACAAAAAATGGTTGATTAGAAATAAGAACAAATCCTTAACATAACAAAAAAATTTAACATGAAAACAAAAATAAGATATAGTATTATTACCTTTCAGCTATTTTTTTGATGAGTTCATCAGTAGCAAAATACTCAACATTAATTTCTTCAACATGATCACAACCTTGATCAACAACATACATACAAATCTTCTCTAAGTTATAGGGTGAATTGAAACCCTTAATCATTTCAATGCTCTTCCACATGCTAGGATCCCTACAAATGTTCCTCCACATAGGACACACTTGACATGCATTCCTCACAATTTCTACAGGACCAAGCAATTGAAGTATCTTTGATGTCAATTCTCTGGGAAGTTCAAGCCAATTCGGAACTAACTGGATTAGATCCTCAAATTTCATTACCTTAATTGGCCTTGAACTTGAAACCATTTTGTAAATACAAATCTTGGAATAGCTTAAGATTGATCTGAATGTGTGTGTGATGATATAGTTTCACAAATAAATCTACATTTATATATAGTTTCACATATGAGTTTTGATTTAGTTGGAATTAACAACCTCCGGAAGAAAAGGGGTTGCAACGTTTGAGATAAAGTATAGTACTAGTGCATAAACCTTTTGGCTCCCTAAATTTTTATCTTCTGAGTAATAAGTTTTCATTAAAGGAGAATTTATAATAGGACAATATTAAATGGATCACTATAAGTATTATGTTTTACTTTTTCTCTTAGTAGCCTCGGTGAAAAGTCACACCGATTGAAAAATAAGTCTAATATTTAAGGTTGAGATAAGACCATACTTTTCTTTTTATATTAAAAATATAAGTTAAATATATTTTGTTACTATAAATATTTTAATTTTAGTTTTTAATCTCTTAAAAAAAGCCGAGTTTAAGTCTTTATAAAATTATTTTTGCTTTTAGTTTTTGTAGAGAGACTAAAATTATATATAAAAATAATTTTATAAAGACTAAAGCTCACTTTTTTATGGAGACTAAAATTCATTTTTAACAATTTTATAGAGACTAAAATTATATTTAATCTTAAAAATAATAATGTTAAATTTTATATTTACTGAACTACTATAATAATTATAAATAAATTTTATATTACTATTATAATATTAAACTTTATATGTTATCTTAAATCGTAAGTTTGTTAACATTTTCTTTAATTAGAAAAGAAGTTTTATATTTAGGAAAGAAATCAAATAATTATCCCTCTTAAAAATAAAGTTGTAAAATTACACAAATAAATAACAAAATTAATATTTCAACAATCTTTGTTAATTCTCGTCATATATCATAGAAGGTTTTTGTAATTAGAGAGAAGAAGGTATATCTATCAATATAATTTTTAGAAATGGAACTTTAAACTCTAAAGTCAATTAGTATTAACTTGATACTACTGATCAGTCATAATTGTAAAACATCTTTGGAATAAAAAATAAAAAACTTAAAATTCATTAATTATAGGGGAAATTACACCCCTCCCTAAAGTCAATTGAAAAATCACACACTATTTTTTAAAATAGACACAAATATTTTCTATGCACAAAAGTTATTGGGAAATGTTATCGATCCCTATAAATTTTATTACTGTAAATATAAATTTTAATTGTTATCTAGTATCAATTTTTAAGTGTTTATAAGAAAATATATTTATCAATTTGATGACTTGTTTTAAAAAGTATTTGTTTAAAATTATAAAGGTGGGAGCTAATATTATTTTAATAGACTCAAGAAAAAATGTGTATTAGACAAAAAAACAAGTCACAATGGTCTCCAACAATTAGCCAAAATTCATTTTCATTACATTTCAAACAAACCAAAAAAAAAAAAACTCTTAAATTTATCCAACAAAACATCTCAGCCTCTAGTCACACAATTGATTAACGAAACTTATTAAAATTTATGTATGTTAACTTCGTCCTCTTGATTCCTTTTCTATCTCTATCACGACATTTACAATAGTACTCTTTAACATGATCATCATTATCATCATCGTGTTCATCAATATACTCATCGGGATGTCTAAAATATTTAATATTCTCATCACACCTTTTCTCCAAATCTTCAAACATAACAAGATTGTAACACATACGAAGGTCAAGAAATTCAAGGTTAAGACAACCATCAAGAATAGCAACTAAACCATCATTTGTGAGCTTGTTTCCCCATAGCTCAAGATGTTTTAATCTGGGCATTATTTTTGCAATAGCAAATACTTATTTGTTGCATTTAGAACCTTTTTAGGATGTATCAATAATAATAATTAGATTTAAAATTCCTTTAATTATGCCGATTTACAAATCTGTTATTTACTTAGTTTATAGTCAAAAGTTAATAGCTACATTAGTGGAAAATCAATAGGAGATTTATTACCTTGATTTGTTCCAAATTAGGTTTATCAAACCTGTATATATACACTACTATAAACTAATGAAATCATTCACTTTTCTATATGGTATCAGTTGGAAACGATTCAGCCCTATCCTTCTAATTCAGAATGCCGTTTCTCATTCCTGCTGTCAACCTCGTCTCCCATGGCCTCCGACAGTTCCCACTACATCACCAACCCCTATGAGCCATCCAAACCCTTTGTGTGCATCACTCTTAGCAGTGTCACCAAGCTGCTTCCCACAAATTATCTTAATTGGAAACTCCAAGTTGAAGCTTTCCTTGATGGCTTTGATCTCCTAAAATATCCAGATGGATCTTTCCCCGCGCCGCTGACAACGATCTCTACCACTGCAACACCCTCAGTGACGACAACAAATACTGCTTATCAAACATGGCATCGACAAGATCGCCTCATCTATGGCGCTATCCTCACCACTCTCTCCAATGAAGTGGCCTCTCTAGTGTCTCAGACAAAGACTTCACATAGTCTTTGGACTCTTCTCAAAAACACATATGCCAAGGCCTCTTGCAGCCATCTCAAGCAACTCAAAGAGCGTCTTCGAATGGCTTCCAAAGGTACCCAATCCATCACAACCTATATGCACTCTCTGAAGCAAACAACAGACCTTCTTGCTTCACTTGGATCTCCTGTTTCGGTTGAAGACATGACTGACCATGTTTTACGTGGTCTCGACGACGGCTACAGAGCAATCATTGATGGAATAAACGCAAGGGATATCCCAATTAACTTTGATGATCTCCTTGAGAAACTTCTCATCCAAGAACTCTCTATTGTTGCTGCTCAGAGACAAACTCCTGCCCCGGTTACAGCTTTGAATGCTCAGGCTCGACCCAACTATAACAACAAGCCTCGGTCTGGTCAATTCCCTGCACCGTCTAATCAACACACCAGCAATCGCAAACCGTTTCTTGGACGCTGTCAGTGGTGCAATGTCAAAGGACATGTTCTATCTCAGTGCCAACTCTTCAAGCAGCAACATCCTGGTATCCCGCCACCGTCTCGAAACTTTATTGCTCACACTGGATCGGCTCAGGCCAACATTGCAGCTGCTGGTCCATCTCATACTGATTTCTTGGTTGATAGTGGAGCAACACATCATGTAACCAACGATCTTGCAAATATGGCACTTCATCATCCGTACACTGGTCCTGACTCGCTGTTCATGGGCAATGGTTCAAGTTTAAACATCTCTCATTCTGGAACACTTTTAATTCATGATTTATCCTTGTCTAATGCTCTGTGTGTTCCTTCCATGAAATAACAAATTATTTTTGTCTCTAAACTTACCAAACAGACTGACTCTGTTGTTGTTTTCCTGCCAAACTCTTTTCATGTAAAGAACTTGCAGACAGGCCAAATAACCCATAAGGGCTCATGTGTGGATGGACTTTATCTCTGGCCCACCTCCCCACCATCTGTCCATACCGTCCGCGCGGAATCCTCTGCATCATGGCACCATAGGCTTGGGCACCCCTCATCCTCTATCTTTAAATTTATTCAACAACATTTTTCTTTGGGTTCAAATAAATTCCCACAATCCGATTGTAATTCATGTCAAATTAGTAAGAGTCACAAACTTCCTTTTCATGAATCCACTCTTAAATCTTCTTATCCATTAGAAATAATTTTTCCAGATGTATGGACTTCTCCTGTTTTATCTATTGATGGTCTTCATTACTATTGCATGTTTGTGGATCATTTTACTCGTTATATCTGGCTATATCCAATAAAACACAAATCTGATGTCCAAAATATATTTCCCAAATTTAAATCACTAGTTGAAAATTTTTATCAGCACAAAATCAAAATCTTATACACAGATAATGGTGGTGAATACATTGGACTTCGTCCATTTTTAAGCACTCATGGTATAAGTCACCACACCACCCCACCTCATACACCTGAACACAATGGAATCTCTGAACGCCGGAATCGTCACATTGCCGAAACCGGCCTCTCTCTTCTTCACCATTCGGGCTTGCCCCTCACCTATTGGCCTCACGCCATGACTACTGCAGCCTACCTCATAAATCATCTCCCAACTCCAATTCTTGGGTACAAGTCACCTTATTCCAAATTACTCCACATTAGCCCGGATTATCATAAATTAAAATGTTTTGGATGTTTGTGTTTTCCCTGGATTAAACCATATGCTAACCATAAACTTGCACCAAAGTCTGCTATGTGTGTTTTTGTAGGTTATTCGGCGGATCAACACGCGTATTTGTGTCTCGATCCCACAACTGGAAGGATTTATACCTCTCGCCATGTGAAGTTCGTGGAATCCAAATTCCCATACAGCTCTCTGGTAGCTCAATCTAATTCACATACAGAACCACAAACAAGCCCATTTCAACTCTCTATTTTACCGCCCCTAGCTCAACCTATTGACAATACCACTCTAAACCCACCGGAAAACTTATCTGCTGCCCATACCACTCCATCTATCACCCACTTACCAGATTTGGCTCAAACATCAACCTCAAATGAACCCACCAATACTACTCAAACTTCCCCTTCAAACTCCCAACCCTCCCCCAACCTTCTCCACCACCCATCAACCCAAACCCAAGACAACAAACCAATGCTGGTGGGATCATCACCCGGTCTAAAAATAACATCATCAAACCTCTTACAAAGCTCAACCTACACGTTCGATCCTCCTCTCCCATTGAACCCAACACCATCACTCAGGCTCTTCGTGATCCTGATTGGTGCTCAGCCATGCAAGCCGAATTTTATGCTTTACACCACAACCACACTTGGGATCTTGTAAGTAAGTCCTCTGCTCAAAATTTGGTTGGTTGTAAATGGGTCTTTCGAATCAAACGAAATCCAGATGGATCAATTGATCGTTACAAGGCTCAGTTAGTTGCCAAAGGGTTTCACCAACGCCCCGGTTGTGACTATACGGAAACATTCAGCCCCGTTGTTAAACTAGTGACTATTCGAATCGTTCTAACACTTGCAGTTCATCAAGGGTGGTCCATCCGTCAGCTTGATGTCAATAATGCATTTCTTCAAGGGACACTCAAAGAGGAAGTCTTTATGGTGCAGCCGCCTGGCTTTGTCAACAAAACCTTCCCTAATCATGTTTGTCGCCTCAAAAAGGCACTTTATGGGCTGAAGCAGGCACCTCACGCTTGATATACAAAACTTCGAGTATTTCTGCTCTCCATTGGTTTCGTTAATTCAACTGCAGATGCATCTTTATTCATCCACCAAAAACCAGGTGTTACTTTGTACTTATTAGTATATGTTGATGATATAATTGTCACTGGGAGTTCTTCTGTAGAATTATCCAGCCTCATTGCCACACTTGCTGCTCGCTTCTCGTTGAAAGATCTTGGATGCCTCAACTACTTCTTGGGTGTCGAAGTAATTCCTTCCGCTGTGGGTATGTTTCTTTCACAAAGAAAATATATCACCGATCTACTACATCAATCAGGTATGGCAGATACGAAACCAGCATCCACTCCGTTGTCTGCAACTATTCCATTACTCAAGGATTCTGGTGATCTTCTGCCTTCCCCAACTGCGTACCAAACGCTAGTTGGAAGTCTTCAATACTTGAGTCTTACACGCCCAGACATCGCCTTCAGCACCAACAAACTTGCACAGTTCATGCAGAACCCAAGAACGGTGCATTGGTATGCACTCAAAAGAGTCCTCCGCTATCTGGCAGGCTCATGTGACAAAGGAATCTTCATCTCGGCAACAGCTCCGCTGAACTTTCATGCATATTCGGACGCAAACTGGGCTGGTGACAAAGATGATTATGTTTCAACCACCGGCTACTTGTTATATCTTGGCAGTACTCCCATCTCTTGGAGCTCCCGCAAACAACGTTCGGTTGCTCGATCATCCACAGAAGCAGAGTATAAAGCCTTGGCTGACACAGCCAGTGAACTACTATGGGTCCTTTCCTTATTTACGGAACTTGGTCACACTCCAACCGCTAATCCGGTAATATATTGTGACAATCTCGGTGCCACACATCTAAGTTCTAATCCTGTATTCCACTCTCGAATGAAACATATAGCCTTAGCCTATCACTTTGTCCGTGAAAACGTTCAACATGGCAAGTTTCGTGTAACTTTTGTCTCTACTGATGATCAACTTGCTGATATTCTGACAAAGCCGCTGCTTCGCCCACGGTTCGAGTTTTTACTGTCGAAGTTGCATCTCTCTTACAAATTATCCAACTTGCGGGAGGATATCAATAATAATAATTAGATTTAAAATTCCTTTAATTATGCCGATTTACAAATCTGTTATTTACCTAGTTTGTAGTCAAAAGTTAATAGCTACATTAGTGGAAAATCAATAGGAGATTTGTTACCTTGATTTGTTCCAAATTAGGTTTATCAAACCTGTATATATACACTACTGTAAACTAATAAAATCATTCACTTTTCTATAGGATGTACACTTAATTCCTTTGTAGGCTCTATTGAATTTCAGTGTTTTCAAATGTGGACAGTTTTGCCCAATAGCTTCAAGAGAATCTTTGTTTAAATCATTGAATGAAAGTTCAAGCTCCTCAAGTAGTGAAAACTTTTTGGCAGCATCACTAAATATTTTATCAGAAATTTTCAAGCATTTTGAGATCCTGATGCGTCGCAGATTGGTAGTTCTGTATAATTTGAAGTCAAAATTGAAACAAAAAATAGTTGATTAGAAATAAGAACAAATCCTTAACATAACAAAAAAATTTAACATGAAAACAAAAATAAGATATAGTATTATTACCTTTCAGCTATTTTTTTGATGAGTTCATCAGTAGCAAAATACTCAACATTAATTTCTTCAACATGATCACATCCTTGATCAACAGCATACATATAAATCTTCTCTAAGTTATAGGGTGAATTGAAACCCTTAATCATTTCAATGCTCTTCCACATGCTAGGATCCCTACAAATGTTACTCCACATAGGACACACTTGATGTGCATTCCTCACAATTTCTACAGGACCAAGCAATTGAAGTATCTTTGATGTCAATTCTCTGGGAAGTTCAAGCCAATTCGGAACTAACTGCATTAGATCCTCAAATTTCATTACCTTAATTGGCCTTGAACTTGAAACCATTTTGCAAATACAAAGCTTGGAATAGCTTAAGATTGATCTGAATGTGTGTGTGTGATGATATAGTTTCACAAATAAATCTACATTTATATATAGTTTCACATATGAGCTTTGATTTAGTTGGAATTAACAACCTCCGGAAGAAAAGGGGTTGCAACGTTTGAGATAAAGTATAGTACTAGTGCATAAACCTTTTGGCTCCCTAAATTTTTATCTTCTGAGTAATAAGTTTTCATTAAAGGAGAATTTATAATAGGACAATATTAAATGGATCACTATAAGTATTATGTTTTACTTTTTCTCTTAGTAGCCTCGGTGAAAAGTCACACCGATTGAAAAATAAGTCTAATATTTAAGGTTGAGATAAGACCATACTTTTCTTTTTATATTAAAAATATAAGTTAAATATATTTTGTCACTATAAATATTTTAATTTTAGTTTTTAATCTCTTAAAAAAAAGTCGAGTTTAAGTCTTTATAAAATTATTTTTGCTTTTAGTTTTTGTAGAGAGACTAAAATTATATATAAAAATAATTTTATAAAGACTAAAGCTCACTTTTTTATAGAGACTAAAATTCATTTTTAATAATTTTATAGAGACTAAAATTATATTTAATTTTAAAAATAATAATGTTAAATTTTATATTTACTGAACTACTATAATAATTATAAATAAATTTTATATTACTATTATAATATTAAACTTTATATGTTATCTTAAATCGTAAGTTTATTAACATTTTCTTTAATTAGAAAAGAAGTTTTATATTTAGGAACGAAATCAAATAATTATCCCTCTTAAAAATAAAGTTGTAAAATTACACAAATAAATAACGAAATTAATATTTCAACCATCTTTGTTAATTCTCGTCATATATCATAGAAGGTTTTTGTAATTAGAGAGAAGAAGGTATATCTATCAATATAATTTTTAGAAATGGAACTTTAAACTCTAAAGTCAATTAGTATTAACTTGATACTACTGATCGGTCATAATTGTAAAACATCTTTAGAATAAAAATAAAAAACTTAAAATTCATTAATTGTAGGGGAAATTACACACCTCCCTAAAGTCAATTGAAAAATCACACACTATTTTTTGAAAATAGACACAAATATATTCTATGCACAAAAGTTATTGGGAAATGTTATCGATCCCTATAAATTTTATTACTGTAAGTATAAATTTCAATTGTTATCTAGTATCAATTTTTAAGTGTTTATAAGAAAATATATTTATCAATTTGATGAGTAATTTTAAAATGTTAGTATTTGTTTTAAAATTATAAAGGTGGGTGCTAATATTATTTTAATAGACACAAGAAAAAATGTGTATTAGACATCCATAAACTAAGCAAATTCTCCTAATCAAACTACTTTTAACAATAAAAAAATAAAAAAACAAGTCACAATTGTCTCCAACAATCAGCCAAAATTCATTTTCATTACATTTCAAACAAACCAAAAAAAAAAACTTCATCCAAATAAATTCCTTCAAAACATCTCAGCCTCTAGTCACACAATTGATTAACAAAACTTATTAAACTTTATATATGTTATCTTCGTCCCCTTGATTCCTTGATTCCTTTCCTATTTCTATCACGACATTTACAATAGTATTCTTTAACATGATCATCATTATCATCATCGTGTTCATCAATATATTCATCTGAATGTCTAAAATATTTAATATTCTCATCACACCTTTTCTCTAAATCTTCAAACATAACAAGATTGTAACACATACGAAGGTCAAGAAATTCAAGGTTAAGACAACCATCAAGAATAGTAATTAAACCATCATTTGTGAGCTTGTTTTCCCATAGCTCAAGATGTTTTAATCCGGGCATTGTTTTTGCAATAGCAAATGCTTCTTTGTTGCATTTAGAACCTTTGTAGGATGTACACTTAATTCCTTTGTAGGCTCTATTGAATTTTAATGTTTTCAAATGTGGACAGTTTTGTCCAATAGCTTCAAGAGAATCTTTGTTTAAATCATTGAATGAAAGTTCAAGCTCCTCAAGTAGTGAAAACTTTTTTGCAGCATCACTAAATATTTTATCAGAAATTTTCAAGCATTTTGAGATCCTGATGCGTCGCAGATTGGTAGTTCTGTATAATTTGAAGTCAAAATTGAAACAAAAAATGGTTGATTAGAAATAAGAACAAATCCTTAACATAACAAAAAAAATTTGATTAGAAATAAGAACAAATCCTTAACATAACAAAAAAATTTAACATGAAAACAAAAATAAGATATAGTATTATTACCTTTCAGCTATTTTTTTGATGAGTTCATCAGTAGCAAAATATTCAACATTAATTTCTTCAACATGATCACAACCTTGATCAACAACATACATACAAATCTTCTCTAAGTTATAGGGTGAATTGAAACCCTTAATCATTTCAATGCTCTTCCACATGCTAGGATCCCTACAAATGTTCCTCCACATAGAACACACTTGACGTGCATTCCTCACAATTTCTACAGGACCAAGCAATTGAAGTATCTTTGATGTCAATTCTCTGGGAAGTTCAAGCCAATTCGGAACTAACTGGATTAGATCCTCAAATTTCATTACCTTAATTGGCCTTGAACTTGAAACCATTTTGCAAATACAAAGCTTGGAATAGCTTAAGATTGATCTGAATGTGTGTGTGTGATGATATAGTTTCACAAATAAATCTACATTTATATATAGTTTCACATATGAGCTTTGATTTAGTTGGAATTAACAACCTTCGGAAGAAAAGGGGTTGCAACGTTTGAGATAAAGTATAGTACTAGTGCATAAACCTTTTGGCTCCCTAAATTTTCATCTTCTGAGTAATAAGTTTTCATTAAAGGAGAATTTATAATAGAACAATATTAAATGGATCACTATAAATATTATGTTTTACTTTTTCTCTTAGTAGCATCGGTGAAAAGTCACACCGATTGAAAAATACGTCTAATATTTAAGGTTGAGATAAGACCATACTTTTCTTTTTATATTAAAAATATAAGTTAAATATATTTTGTCACTATAAATATTTTAATTTTAGTTTTTAATCTCTTAAAAAAAATCGAGTTTAAGTCTTTATAAAATTATTTTTGTTTTTAATTTTTGTAGAGAGACTAAAATTATATATCACTTTTTTTATAGAGACTAAAATTCATTTTTAATAATTTTATAGAGACTAAAAATATATTTAATTTTAAAAATAATAATGTTAAATTTTATATTTACTGAACTACTATAATAATTATAAATAAATTTTATATTACTATTATAATATTAAATTTTATATGTTATCTTAAATCGTAAGTTTGTTAACATTTTCTTTAATTTAATCATATTAACATACATTAATTTTGTTTAATTAAACGTCAAGTGTGTTTGCTAGTTAAAAAATGATTTTTTTTTTATTTTCAAAAAAAAAAAATTTATGAAAAATTATTAAAATAATATAAGCTATTTTAAACTCATTTTTAATTTGAAAATCGATGGCTGCTTCAAGAAGATTTGGAGGAGGTTGTATCACCACCGTGATGTTGGTAGTTGCATAGCAGATTGTGCGGAAGAGTTAAAACGGTGGAGTCGAAACAAACTTACGAGATTCAAGAGAGAAATGAACGAGTGCATGGAAAGGATAGAAATGTATCGTAAGGGTTCAGATGATGATGATAGGTTTCTTGTAGTTCAGAAGCAATATGATAAAATCCTCATGCAAGAAGAAATCCACTGGAAGTTGTGCAATATTCAACAAACTGTTTTCGATGAAGAGCAGTGCTTGCGAACTAGTTCTTTCCACCATGTAGCAGTGTGTGTCCATAGAGGATAATACTATGCTACCGCAGCCCTAAAGCATATGCACCAAAATCTCCTGGTTCAGATGGTTTTAAAGCGACTTTTTATCAAAACTTTTGGGAGTTGTGTGTTGATGATATCTTTGTGGCAGTAACAAATTGGCTAGGCACAGGGTTTTTTCCTCACACTATGAATGATACTAATATTTGTATTATTCCAAAGTGTGAGGACCCTAATAATATGAAAAACTTGCGACATATCTTGTTGTGTAATGTAGTGTATAAGATGGTTGAGAAACTCCTTTCCAACATAATAAAAAGATGTTTATCTAAGTGTGTATCGGAGGCACAGTCGGCATTTGTAGAAGGTTGGTCTATTCTTGATAATGATATAAAGCCATTGAGACTATACATACGTTGAAGCAGAGAACGAAGGGTAATAAAGTAGAGCTAACTCTCAAGATAGACATCAGTAAAGTTTATGATAGAGTAGACTGGAGATTCTTGTGAGTTGTTCTTTGTTGGTTGGGCTTTGCAGATAGATGGATCTATTGAATTATGATGTGTGTGAGTTCTGTTAATTATTTTGTTTTGGTTAATTACGATAGAGTTGGACCAATTCATGTAAGGAGGGGCCTAAGACAAGGAGATACCTTATCTTCTTGTCTCTTCATCCTCGTAGTTGAAGGATTATTCCCTATTGTTCACAACGCTAGTTTTAGAGGGGATATCTATGAGATCCGGATATGTAAGAGGGCATCAAGGGTGTCCCATCTGCTTTTTGATGGCGAATGTTTTTTGTTTTGCATGGCCTATTTAGCTGAAGTGTGAAAACTGATGGAAATTCTCCAAACTTATGTAGATGCCTCGGACCAGGAAATTAACATGTCAAAATCAGAAGTTTTTTTCAGCCGCAATATTACTATTCTATCCCAAGAAGACCTTGCTAGAGTCATGGGTGTACGACATGTGCTAGGGACGGGGAAGTATTTGGGTTTTCTGTCGATGATTGGTAGAAGTAAGAAAAGTACTTTTGCGTTTATTAAGGACCGTATTTGGAGAAGGATTACTTCATGGAGAGGGAGGTGTTTATCAAGAGTATGAAAAGAAATTGATCTTACCGGTTGATCAGAACCTGCAAGGTGGCCGAATGATGATCTTATGTCGAGCTGAAATATCGAGGAGGAAAAAATGGGGGTTGTACCTGCAAGGCACTCTGACGATCAAGTAAGTGTGGGAGCAAGGATATATAAGCAAAGTATTAGGGTTTTATGGTGAATAATGAATATTCGATACTTGGTCCTCACATGTGTGAGGGTTTATATAATGCCTCTAGCGCGTGGTTGTTGGTTCCTATTTTTGAGCTTAGATATGCGGATCCGTGAAAATAGGTAACTGCTAGGACTTGGTTATATCAAACAGGTGTGCTCGTAACTAGCCATTGGTCTCGAGGAGGAGGTAGGTTACGGGCAGCGGCCTGTTCGGTTCCTGGTTGTCTGGGCAACTTGAGGTCGGGCAGACTGGGATGTGCTCGTCGATTATCGAAGGTCAGTGCTGGTCTAAGAAGGCAAATGATCGATGGTGCCCGACGGAGGGCGCAGGAGATCAGGGATGTGTCATGTGTGCTTTACCGAAGGAGGACTCCAGGTTGGGCCCATACAGGTTATCGAGCCAGTCTAGAACAGTTTCCCCCCAAGTCATTGCTTCTGGACGCAGGAGTGATGACTTTAGCACCTGCTCGTAGGATGGGGCGCTTTTTTTGAGGGACATAAGCGTTTCCTGTTTTGCCTTTTTTACGGGGAGACGATGAGTCGACCGTTTTGAGATTCGAATCTGAAGAGGTAGCGTGTTTCGGGTAATGTGCTGACGAAGCGGCACAATGATGGTATAGGGTCTAGGGTGTAATGATGGAGACCCTAGGGTTGCATAGGCGTGTATCTCTCACATACGGGCGATCCTTGCTATAAATACGAGAGGAGTGGGGCATTGTGTATTTTTCGTTCTTCTCTCATCCTGCTCGTTGCTGCTCGTTCAATCGACCATCGCTATTTCTTGGAGATTTGTTGCTCGCCGCCTCCCTTTTCAGCCTTCTTTCTTCTCCAACTGGTAAGATTTCAATTATTCGTTATCATTAGGCCTTCGTAGTTCAGATATTTGTGATTTTATCCTTATAAATGCACGCGGTTGTTTCCAGTGATTTCTGGTAAACAATCGCTAGTCTTCCAAACTATCGAATAAACTTACTGATTGTTATTCAATTTCTCTGGTAACTCGCAGGATCGACTAGATTGATCCTAGGACTCGTTGGTCATTAGGGTAACTCTCATGATCGAACAGGTATTCATGGTTGGTATTTAGAGTATTGTGTAGGTGTTTGACTTATTTCGATTTCTCTCTTAAAGATCTAAAGGTGTAATCAAAATATATGTACGCGAAAACTAAATTGCATGAATAAATGTTAATTGTAAAGACATATAAAATTCACAAAAGACAAGTAAATGGCTTCGAATTATAAAAACAGTTAATGTAAAAGATGTTCTGGAACGTAAAGATTCGAAATACGAAGAAAGCGTTTAATGCAAGAAATCTGTAAAGTGACTTTAAGTAAAAATAGGCGTTCGAAAGATAAAACTTGAAGATAAAGGCATGAAGAGTATGACAGTTTTCTGAAATGTAAATTGTTTGAAATGGAAAGAAAGCATTTAAATGTAAGGCATCAATGAAAAGATTTCGAATAAAAAGACTTTAAATGAGAAAACTTGTAAATGGTATTTGGCAGAAAGATAAAGGAAAATACTGGAAATGATAAAGGGTTTTCATTAAATCATAAACATGTGGTGCTATCATACGTACATTGCTCTTGCATTCGTTTCCCTTGCCATGTGGTAATTTGAATGTTTACTGAGTATTTAGTACAATAGATATGACACACGAAATCCTAATACTAAGACTTCTATTTATACTAATTCGACCATAACGGTCTTGCTATAGGATTATGCCACGTTCAGAACATGCAGAACAATGCCTCTCTCTTGTTTCCACGTGTCTCCAAATACTCCAGCACATAAATTTCAAACTTCGAATGTCCCGCTTGCATTTGAATTTCAAATGTTTTGGTACTTCTCCGCTTCGAACGCACTTCTCAGACACAGCCTTGTTGTCATTTCGAGACTTCTTTAGATATGTTCCCATAATTGCCACTCGAAGCTCCAAGCTTTGATATGCTCATTCGAAACACTGCTTCTGCTATTTCGAAACATGACGCTTTGTTTCATTTCGATCGAAGCGTTCAATTCACTTGGCTTCTAATAATATTATCAAAATCTTCAGCCAACAAAATGCCCCTTTAAATATGTATTTCGATCTCTCTGAGAAATACTTATTTTAAACATCTACATAAGATTTTGATGCGACCTTCGAATCATCGTAACATTTAATGCATTTGACTCCAGTCACGTCAATCATAACACTTTTTGGATTCCTTAACCGCCTGGAGCCACTTCACAGTATGGTGCAGTTACAAAACAATGATTATCTTTAATCACGCCTATTACCCATGTTAACTTTACGCCACCTCTTCATCAAACCAACCCATGATTTCCACGTATCACAACCTTATTCAGTGGATGCTTAAACTTCCACATTATAAAACATCATCAACTTAGTCTTTTTCTTTTCTTTCCACATTTTGAATCTTTTATCCTCCTTTTCTCACCAAAAAACCCTAAGCTTTCAACATTCTTCAAAAATGTCTTCTTCTACTTCATCCCAACTAAAAAAGGTTTCCAAGAAGAAAGGAAAGACCGCAGGAACTATCATGGAAAGTAAAGTTATTACTCACCAAGGTCAATCCGTTCTTGCTCCTCAGATGATCTCAAAGGAGAAAGAAATGCTTTATGCATCACAGGTACTCATTCCTACCACCGTTGCTGGTAAGAGGTTAGCTTTAATGGGCCCTCTTACGGTTTTTGAAATTTTAAAAGATACCAGGACAATTTTCCCAGTTTGCTATAGTTTCAAACCCTTGTTTAACAAAATGGACGCCCCTAAGGCAATAAAATCTTCTGGCTCAAACACCATGGAAAATCCAACTGTTCCTCCTAAGGACCCTTTTGTATTAGACTATGTAAAAAGTAATTTTAAACCGTTTCGATCTTGCCCCGCCTCCGATACTGCTTATCAAAACTGGTTCAAGAAGGTAGAAGCTAAGAAATCCCAGCAATGGGAAGAATTAGGTATCTACAACTTAATTAAGCTGTCGAAGCCTGGTTTCACTTACAACCACCCTTTACTATTCGCGTCCCTCTATTTCTGGGACAGTACCTATAATACTTTCCATCTCCCTGGTGGAATGATTACCCCTACCTTCTTTGACATAGCGGCCATCACTGGGCTATCACCAGTAGGAGAAACATATATCCCTGACAACAAAGAACATTCGAGTATAATCGACTTCGAAGTCAAACTAGCAAGTTTTTCCAAGTTTATCAGTCATTACCATGCTGAAGGAGACAGTGTGTCTGATGTAGAACACATTGCTTTCCTTACCCTATGGCTGTCAAGATACGTCTTCTGCAGTAGATCCCTACAGGTAGCCAGTAGGTTTATTCCTCTAGCTAGGGATTTGCATGAAAATCGAAGAGTGTGCTTAAGTGAACTGCTCTTAGTTGACCTTTATGAAAGCCTAAGGTCAGCTGTTTCGAGCCTAAAATCTCATACCTCCAAGAATATCCTGTTGGCTGGCCCTTTTTGGTTACTTCAGCTATGGCTAAATGCCATGTTCGAACCCTCCTTGTCAACTGCCAACACCATTGATGAACAAGACCCTGAGATAACTGATAGAATAGTCGAAGGCACTAGGCTGCAAAGATTAACTCTAAATGACGACAAAGACGACTTCAAAGTCCTATTCTCGAAGTACATCATGACATTCTCCAAAAGGCATAAGTTCGAAGAGACCATGGCGCCTTTTGCTTCGAGGGCTCATGGACCTTCCTGGTTCACCATGGCTCTCTCAGAAGCTGTCAAGAGCAAGGAGATTCAGGATGTATGGAGAGCCTTTTTGCTACCTAGACTCATTTCTTCAAGAATAACTCCTGCCAAGAATCAGATTTTCCTTTTCGCTTACCAGCCAAATTTTGTTTCGAGACAGTTTGGCTTATGCCAACTAATTCCTGAACCCTTATTTCAAACTGAGAGTGCCATTACCTCTGGGCTAACTTTCAAGGAACGGGAAGCCAAATTACAGCAAGAACAATACCAAGGCTTTGCCCAGTTTGAGCTAATAACCTTCGAACCTACCCATCTCACAGCTAAGGGGTTTCTGGAATGGTGGACCAAGTTTTATCAAACTTATATGTTCGATACTCTTACAATTCAGCAGAAACTAATTGATGCCTTCGATGTGCAGGTACCAGCCAAGAAAGGTATGTTTACTCATGCCAAAGAGATTAAAGCTTTTCAAAATTATTTTGAAACTACTTATGACCCCACACGCTTGGAATCCACTGTGCATCAAGCGGCTGAGACCTTGAAGGAAAAATTCAAACAAAAAGTTTCTAAGTTAAAACTTCCTTCAGAGTTGTCACCTGAGGATAGGTATAGGTTGGAATTCGAAATGCATCCACCTAAATTCCCTAGATTACCTACCTCAGAACTGGCTCTGGCTTGGTTTCCCCCATACCCTTGGTGGTTCACTTGCAAAGAGATGTTCAAACATCTTCAAAGGAAACCAAAGCCATCTGAGACTGTGACATGGGCTCGACACTGGCTCCACGATTTCCCAGGACACCTTCGTTACGACCTTTCTGCCATGTCGATTAAATCTGATCAAGGCACAGGTGCGAATGCTTGGGAAAATCCCAAACGTTTTTCATTTTCCATATCTTTAACCTTTGCTTTAATTGTTTCGATTTTCAGCCATCAGGATAAAGACATCCGCTTCGAAGTCGAAAGAAGGGAGCGCCTCTCAAGCCTCTATCGAAACCACTGACAAAGTGACTCCATCCGAAACAACAACCATTGCTGCAACAACAACAATAACAACAATACCAACAACAACCAGTGTTCCAACTCCAACGGTAATCACTTAGCCTTGATGTTTCGAATTCACTCATGTTTTATGGTTTGCATCTAACTCTTTGTTTAAATCTTTTCAGACCAACAAACTTCCTCCTACTACTCCCAAGAAGCGAAAATCAAACACCACTGGGGAAGACCCCAAGGCTGGAGGAAACTTACCAACTGCTTCGAAGAAGAAGCAGAAGAAGGATATTTCGAAAAGTACCATTCCAACTAGTGTCTCTGGACTTGATTCCAGGGATGCTGCTCCCTCACCCAAATCCAAAATTCCATCTTCGACCTCCAACGTAATGTTGGAACGCGTAGCTAGTAACCTCTCCTCCGAGAGTCCACAGGTAAATTGAACTTTAAATCTCTTTGAAAATAATAATTTCTTATTACCTTGGTGCATGTTTTTAACATTCTTTTGCTCCTTGCAGAACATCTTGAATCCAGCTTCCACTACTTCGAACTCACCATCCAAAGCTGCTGCTCCACTCAATTCCTCTCCTCAAGGAGATTCCAGCAACCTTGTACAGAACAAAGGTTCTTCCAATATGGCGGTTCTGGTTGGAACTTATGAACAGCTGGATGATCAAAGTACCTCTCCTCCTCTGAAAGAGACAAACGAAACACCACTTCAAACATCTGCAGAGGATTTGCAAAGAGCTTCTCTTCAAAAGTCCCCTCTTGAAACCCTTCAAGAGGATCCAAAGGACACTCAAACTGAAGGAGAGAAAGCTGATTCTGGCCAAAGAGACGAAGAATCTGCAGACGAAGAGTCTGAGGAGGAGGATGCCAATGATGGTTCGACTGCTGGGATGGAGTCCAATGCAAATAGCAGTGAAAAAGAAGACATCGAAGTGGTGGACTTGGATGATGATGAAGAAGATCATGAGCATGAAACGAATGAAGGGGATAGTGATGCAACCAACAAACCCATGGAGGTTGAAATGGACGTGACTCCCCTACATGTGGAACTCCCTCAATCCTCTTTGTCTCGAATGACTGACGAGGAGCTTGCACTCCTGAGACGAAATGACCCTATTGGGTACATGAAGGCAAAGCTGGCTCAAAGGGACATCCCACTTGCTAGGGCTGGCACAAGTTCGACTAGCTATCCTCTTCCCACAGATGAAAGAATTGTACTTCTTAATAAGATCAGGAAAACAATTCTCAATGTGGATATATTCGAAGTGCTCAAACAAGATAGCACTGCTTGCTATACTATGAAGGAGTTGCTTACAAAGGTCAATCTTGCTACCTGCTCCTTGCCAGTTAGTACTATCTTGTTCGATCTTCAGTCTTTGCTGGACAACATAACTGGTTACCTTCTCCAAGATGAATCTGCTGCCAAGAAGGTTCAAGAAAAACGCATTGCAATGGATGCTGCTTATGAACAAGCTTCGAAACTCTCTCAAGAAGCTGAGGATGAAGCTATGCATCTAAAGCAGGCGAAAACTGATTATGAGGCTCGAGCTGAGTCCATACTTCTTTGGGAAAGGCAGATTCTGGAACTTCAACATAAGGTTAAGGAGGCTAAAGAACAACAAATAGCCTTCGAAACCAATACTGCTGGTAACCAATTCGAAGAGCTTCTCAACCAGGGGCTTGCAGAAATGGAAACTGCAGAACAACTTAAAGGAGAAGTGGCAACCTTGGAAGGAGCCAGGCGTTTCGCTCAGCAGAGACTTGAATCTTTTCGAAGCACTTTCAAAAGATTGAAAAATAATTCTTATTTCTAAATTTCAGTGTTTATTTGATTACAATTTGGTTTTTTATATGTAATATTCGAACAACGCCATTTTGGCATCTCAACTTGCCATTTTGGCATTTTTATAATATTTTGGTTACGTTGTTACTATTCGAATCTCCTGCAGGCGTGGTTTATATTTCTTTAAATATTTCCCATTAACCTTTAGGATACGCTTATCATCCATCAGTTCTTCTATTTCGTATGCATTGTTTGAGAATACTTTTAATATTAGAAAAGGTCCTTCCCAATGAGGTGACCATTTACCTAGTGTTTTATTTTTCTTGTCCATGGGCAATATAACCTTCCAGACTAAGTCATTAATAATGAATACTTTTTTCTTCACCCTTTTGTTGTATGTCCTGGCCACTCTTTCTTTTTGTCTCATCAAAATTTCCAATGCATGTAATCTAACTTCGTCCAACTCAACTAATTCATTCATCATCATTTCCCAATATAATGCAGCTGGGATTTCGTTTTGTCTCTGAATTCGAACTGATTGTAGATGAATTTCTACTGGCAGCACTGCATCATGACCAAATGTGAGTTGGAAAGGCGTAGTGTTAGTAGCTTCCTTAGGAGATGTTCTACAGGCCCATAATATTTGGTCCAAAGTTTTGTGCCAGTTTCTTGGCTTTTTACCAATATGTTTCTTGATTAATCCTATTATTACTTTATTGGCTGCTTCGACTTGACCGTTTTCTTGAGCATAATATGGCGTTGATGTTAGCAATCTAAATCCCATTTCTTGGGAAAATTCTTGCATCTTTCTACCAGTAAACACAGAGCCTTGGTCTGTGGTTATGCTCTCTGGCAATCCGAACCTATAGATAATGTGTTTCTGTATAAACTCAATAATAGCCTTTTGATCAGCGACTATTAATGGTATAGCTTCGATCCACTTGGTAAAATAATCTATTCCTACCAAGATATATTTATGTCCTTTGGACGAAGCAGGATTTATTTCTCCTATCAAATCCAATGCCCATCCTCTAAATGGCCATGGTTTGATGATCGAATGCAACTCACTTGCAGGGGCATGTTGAATCCCTGCATGTTTCTGACATTCCTCACATCCTTTAGCAAAGTCTATGCAATCTTTGAGCATGCTAGGCTAATACAAGCCGTATCGAAATAACAGCCATTTCATTTTATGGCCTGCTTGATGTGCCCCACATGCCCCGTTGTGGACTTCTGACAATGCTAAGTATGCCTCACTTTCTCCTAGGCATTTCAATAATACACCCTCTTGGGTCTTTTTGAACAATTCGTTCCCCATGAGGAGATATGACAATGCTCTGTATTTTGTCTTTCTATCCACATTCAGAGTTGGGTTTGCTAAATAACTCATCAGTGGACTTCGCCAATCTGCATCTGATAAAGTGTTTATGGCTAATATTTCGAATCCATGTTTCTCAGCATATCCCAATTTCATACTTTCTAGATTTGATGGTGTGAATCTAGTAGCCATAACTCTACCCCTTAATTCAACTAAATCCTTAAAGTTCCTGGTGGAAACTTTATAACCCGAAGCCAATTGTGCTAAGTCATTTGCTTCTTGGTTCTCTATTCTTGGTATGTGTTGAATATCCATGTATTCAAATTTTCTTAGTAGCCTGTTGACTATGACGAAGTATATCATCAAGTTCTCCTTTATGCATTTATACTCCTTTGTAATTTGTTTGACCACCAATTCCGAGTCTCCTTTAATTTCGACTCTAGTTGCCCCCAATTCCAACAAAGCTTCAAGGCCAACAATGAGTGCTTCATACTCAGCTTCGTTATTCGAGCAACGAGGACCATATAATTTATACTTGAATTTTGTTGGAATTCCTTCAGGAGAAATTAGAAGGACTCCAACGCCACTTCCATTCTTGTGGGTTGAACCATCAAAGTACAATTTCCATGGTTGCATTTCGACGTAACTCATGACAGTTTGCTCAACCAATGAATGGTCCACAATGAAGTCAGCAATCACTTGACCTTTCACAGCTTTTAAAGGCATGAAAGTCAAAGAATACTCTGTTAAGGCTAAAGCCCATTTACCAACTCTGCTATGCATTATTGGTTTTGAAAGCATGTGTTTAATGACATCGAAATGAGATGAAACATAAACATCAACAGGCTTTATATAATACTTGAGTTTCATACAAGAGAAATACAAACAGAGACATAGCTTTTCTAAATTTCTATATCTGGTCTCTGCATCGTTTAGTACTCTACTTAAATAGTATATGGCTCTTTCGATACCATTGCTATCTTCTTGTGCTAACATACTACCTATACTAACTTCAGAGGCAGATATGTACAATCTCATGGGCTTCCCCCATGAAGGTGGAGACAAAATAGGAGGCTGAGAGAGGTATCTTTTTATCCTGTCAAATGCCTCCTGGTGGGCTTCGTTCCATTCGAAGGCTTGGCCTTGCTTTAGACGAAGTAACGGAGAGAAAGCTTGGGTTCTTCCACTCAGGTTCGAAATGAATCTTCTGAGGAAGTTAATTTTCCCTAGCAGAGATTGCAACTCCCTTTTTGACGTGGGTGCTTTCGTCTCCATTATGGCTTTGGTTTTGTTCTGGTTGATTTCAATCCCTTTCTTGTGAACCACAAAACCAAGAAAATCTCCAGCCTGCACAAAAAATGCACATTTAAGGGGATTCATCTTTAAGCCATGTTTTCTCATTCGCTCGAATGATTGGCTCAAATGATGCAAATGTGTTTCTGCAGATATAGATTTGATGACTATATCATCAATATACACCTGCATAAAGGTTTCAATGAAATCATGAAAAAATGAATTCATTGCCCTTTGATAAGTTGCCCCAGCGTTCTTTAAACCAAAAGGCATCACCACCCATTCGTAGGTGCCTAAGGCTCCTGGGCAACGAAATGCTGTCTTTGCAACATCTTCTTCAGCAATGAAAATCTGATTATACCCAGAGTATCCATCTAACATACTCAAGTATTCGAACCCTGCAGCAGAGTCTACTAGCATTTCTGCCACAGGCATGGAATATTCATCTTTAGGGGTTGCAGTGTTTAAATCCCTAAAATCTATGCAAATTCTTAAAGAACCATTTTTCTTAATAACAGGTACTATATTTGCTAACCATTCGACGTACCTTGTGGTTCTAATGAATTCGCAACGCAGCAACCTTTCGATCTCAGCTTTAATCTTCGTGAGAACCGCTGGTACGAATCTTCTGGGAGTTTGTTTGATGGGCTTCTTGCCATCTTTGATTGGTAGTCTGTGTTCGACCAACTCCCTCTTTAAACCAGGCATCTCATCATAATCCCATGCGAAGCAATCTTTGTTTTTCTTGAGGACTTCGATTACCTCCTTCTTGAGACCTGGGCTAAGTTTTGCACTTATGTAGGTTATTCTTTTTGTTTTTTCATCCCCTAAGTTGACTTCCTCGAGTGGATCCTGTGCCAACATTTTGGCACCTGAGTCTATGGGGTCCCTTTCGAAGCCTAAGGGTTCTTTATCGTAGATGGCATCCAACCTTTGATCCATCTTAAATTCTTTGAAGGGTGAGCATTTCGAGCCATCCCCACTTACTTCGTTCATCTTTACAGTTAATTTGTTTATTTCAGCCTCTAAGGCCGCTTTTGATTCGTTCTCAGCCATATAGGCCGAAATCCTTTCGAAAAAGGTAGACTCAGTCATGGATAAGGTTGTCGAAGTCCCAGCCTGCTGGCCGTTTTTGTATAGTGCTTTCGACTCCCTCTTCTTCACTGATTATTGTTCTATCCCAGTAAAGGCCATCATGGTGAAGGGTCATGTAGTAGTGGACGTTTCTGGTTTCGTTAATCTCGTCATTTGGAACACACGGAGCAATCTTTGCCAGATTTTTATCATAATCCCTCTTGTCAACTAAATTGACTGTTGACATAAAGTAACTCTGGTCTGCTTCAATGTTTTCCACGATTCCATCATCTCTCCATAGAACTAGTCGCTGATGCATTGACGAAGGAACTGCTCCTACGCCATGGATCCACTCCCTTCCCAGCAATAAGTTATAGTTGGCCTTGGCTTCGATCACCATAAACATGGTGGGCCTACAGCTTGAGCCTATTGTCAATTCCAACTGGACCACTCCCAGTGTTTTGCCCACTTTCCCCTCATAATTGGACAGAACCATATTATGGGGCTTGATGTCTCCTTCGCGGATCTCTAATCTTTTCAGCATGAAGTGGGGTATCAAATTGACTGCAGCACCCCCATCCACTAGAACCTTGTTCACACCATGGGCACCAACTTTTTCCCGAATAAATAGTGGCTTAAGATGGTTCTTCATAGCAGGTTCTGGACGTTCGAAGAACGCATTTTGCTCCTCGACAGCCCCATTGTCCATCACATAGTAGCACACAGGCCTATGTTTCATCAAATCTGTGGTATCTTCTTCCTCACACTCATCAATTTCGGTTTCCTGCCCAAATTCACAGGGAAGCACAAATACCACGTTACAGTTTAGGTTGAATGAAGACTCCCCCTCCGATTCGAAGTTATCTGTTATCATATCTTCGTCTTCTTCTGGGCCTGGAGTGTATTCCTTTGGTTCATCCAGTTGTACTTCAGAGAAAAGCCTCCTATTAACTGGAGGTTTGTCTTCAGTTTGATTTTTTGGTTTGTTGGTGCTAGATTCACCTTGGTTTTTTGTTGAAGTGACCCCTTTGTTTGCCATAGCTTCCCTCTCAGCCTTTTGAATCCTTTGTTGCCTGCGCCACTAGGATCTCGACATGGGGTTCCTTCCTTTGTAGTTTTCTAATCTTACCTCCTCCCTTTTTGCTATGTTGAATTGCCTTCTGTATGTCATAGCATGGCGTGCATTTCGTTCGGTGTTTCTCCATCTGTCTTTGCCTTTGTCATTTCTGACCTGCAACCATCTGTCGGTTGGCACTTCAACAGGGAGTTTGAAAGTCACTCTTCGAGCAGCCTTGGGGTGAGGGCTATCAGGCCTTCGTTGTTTGTGTCTGCTGTTGAAACGTGGGCCCATCTGGACAGTTTCTTGATGGTTCCAGCAAGGGGCGAAGGGAATCGTTTCGAAGGCTCTGGCCATGCTTTGGTCATACACAGCAGAACACCTTGGGAAAATCAAGCACTTGGTTGCCCCTTTGTAGCAGCGAAACACAAATTCCAGCAAACTTTCTCCAGCCTTGGGATAGCACCTGAAAAGCTGGTTATCCTGGCGCCAATTGTTTCCAGTTCGAGCCTTCTGTACCCTCTCGAAATTCGCAGCGATTCTCTGATTGCAGAGGATGTTGCACCTAGGGAACAGTATCATGCTTGTATCTCCTTTGTGGCATGCCATGAGGTAATCCTTGAGACTAGCATCTCCAGCGTGATTATCCTCCATTCTATACTTCTCTTTCTCTAAGTATTTTTCTACCTCCTCCATCTCAGAGTGAGGTCTTTCCATATCCACCATGTTTACCTTAACATCCTCCCCTTCAGCTTCATCATTTCCCCATCCTGTGGGTTTTATATCTTCAATGTGGACCTTCGAACTCTCTGGGGCAGAATATTTGACCAAATAGTCAAATTTTCCACTGGGTTCCCCTAGAGTGTCCCATATATCCTTCTGAGGGGAAGTTGGCTTCGTGATTTGGACTTTCTCCAATTCCAGCCTCAGGCCTTCAGTGACCTGTGTTAGTTCTTGGTTTTGATTTTCCTGGCCTTCAGTAGCCTGGGTTTCTTTTGCAACAGCTACAGGTGCTGCTTCAATCGAAGTCTCTGGTATCTTCTGGATGTCTTCAGTGACCTCCTTATCGACTTCGACCATCACCCAACTTTCATTTTCAGTATCTTTCTCTCCTATTGGGACATCAATTTGGTCAACTTCCACCATGTTAATCTCTCCAATGCATGCAGGCTCGGAGTAGTTGGTGTCTGCGACGTCTAAGGGATCTTCGTCCACTTTCATCTTTGCCTTATCAGCAAACTTCAGTCTGCCATCTTTGATTGCATTCTGGATTAGGTCCCTGAAAAGAAAACACTGTGAGGTTTTGTGGCCTAGGAAACTATGATATTTGCAAAATCCTCTCTTCTTTCTTTGATCTAAAGGAGGTATTTTGACATTTGATGGCACAATGAGTTGGCCATCTTTAACAAGTAAGTCAAAAATCTCGTCACATTTAGTGACATCAAAGGTATAAACCTTCTTTGGGAATTTTTCACTTTTCTCATTTTCAACAATCTCTTTCCCTTTTGTGGGAACTAATAATTTGCAGGAGTAAGGTGGTGCCTGTTTTAATTCAGCGAGGTCGATTTCGACCTCTTCGAATTCGAATTCAGGATAATCTTCTGCTTCCTCAGTTCCAACATAAGAGATCCTTTCTTTCTTGTTATTTTTGAAGACTCTGGCCTTTTCGGCTTTTAGCTTTTCGACCTGTCGAACCCTATCGGCTAACTGAGCCATGTCCCTCAAATATTGAGTGTCTAGTTTCTTTCGAATAGAGTAATCCAAGCCACCAGCGGCCATTTCGACTAACTCATGTTCAGGCACTACTGTGTAACATCTGGATTTCAAAAGCCTAAACCTATTCAGATAATCATCTATGGGTTCAGTGAACTTTCTCTTGACACTGGCTAACTCCTTCAAGCTTATTTTCGACTGTCCCATGTAAAACTGTTCATGGAATAATCTCTCCAAAAGAGCCCAAGTATCAATGGACCCAGGAGGCAAAGTGGTAAACCACGTGAAGGCATTTTTAGTCAGGGAACTTGGGAAGTATTTGATCCTGAGATCTTCATTATTGGCTATATATCCCGCTTCGGTTAGATATCTGGCTATATGTTCGACTGTTGACTCATTGGTATCCCCAGCGAACTTTGTAAATTTAGGGATTTTATATCCCCTTGGCAAATCAGTATGCATTATGCAATCTAATACAGGAGAAGCATAATTTGGCCTCCTCATTCCTGTGTTGAGGCCATTCTGGGCCATGACTCTCTCTATCATGGTGGTTAGATTGTTTTCTGCCAAGATGTTATCGTTTCGAATTCTATGAACGACTGCATCAGCATCTTGATTTCGACCCACCATGACAACCCCCCTAGGTTGTTCTTCTCGAAACTCTGGGACTTCCAGCCTTTCGACCCTCGCCCCTGGTTCTATAATTTCTCTTTGTGGGCCTGGGACTATTGGGGCTTCTAGCCTTGGTGCCCTTGCCCCCAAGTTAACTTCTTCTCTAGGTGGTCTATAAATTGGGCCGTTAGCAACTTGTTCCATAACAGGCATGTTTGCTCGAATTCCCGCCTGATTCTGCCTACGCCTTTCTGGGGGAGCAAAGAAATCTGCTATTCGACTCATGTTATCAGCGTTTTCCCTGTTTGTCACAGTCACATTTTGTACTATTGGGGCAAATATTTCCTGCATTGTTTGTGCTAACACCCCTATCATATTATGGTTACTGTCATCCATCAATTGCCTAAAAGCCAACTGGTTTTCTGTGGTTAAAATAGGCATTGTGCTATAACCCACTGACCCTTGGTTATTTGTCATAAACTGATTCGCCCCAGACCCTAATTGTGGTGATGAATTCGATGTGGAATTGTGTAAACCTGCCATAAAGGAAGTGGGCATTCCATAAGAGGAATTTTTGTTTCTATTACCATCGAAACCGGGTGGTCTAGTTAGTGGAGTGGCGAAATGGGATTGTGTCCCTGATGGTGGAACGAATCCCCCAGGATAACCAATGGTTCCAGTATTTCCTAAGATCGAACTATTAGTTGATATGCCACTTACTCCATTAGTGGCTATATTACTGGTTGAAGATGCAACAGACTGTGCATTCGAAGGGATCACATTAGCTGTTCCCATCGAAGTGGATACACTAGTGCCTGTTGTATGTGGGGCATTTTGTTCCCCTTGTTGATTGTCAGAATTAGACATCTTGTTCAAACGTTTTCTTCTGGATAAGGGCTGGTTGCTGTTGGTTATTTTACCACTTCTTAGGTTCATAAAACAGCAAACTTCTTAGGTTCCAACGTTTTTTTATAATGGTTATGTCTCAACAATATTTATTTCTAATGTCCAATTATTGGTCCCACCGGGTGTGCCAATTTGTTTCCAGTGATTTCTGGTAAACAACCGCTAGTCTTTCAAACTATCGAATAAACTTACTGACTGTTATTCAATTTCTCTGGTAACTCGCAGGATCGACTAGATTGATCCTAGGACTCGTTGGTCATTAGGGTAACTCTCATGATCGAACATGTATTCATGGTTGGTATTTAGAGTATTGTGTAGGTGTTTGACTTATTTCGATTTCTCTCTTAAAGATCTAAAGGTTTAATCAAAATATATGTACGCGAAAACTAAATTGCATGAATAAATGTTAATTGTAAAGACATATAAAATTCACAAAAGACAAGTAAATGGCTTCGAATTATAAAAACAGTTAATGTAAAAGATGTTCTGGAACGTAAAGATTCGAAATACGAAGAAAGCGTTTAATGCAAGAAATCTGTAAAGTGACTTTAAGTAAAAATAGGCGTTCGAAAGATAAAACTTGAAGATAAAGGCATGAAGAGTATGACAGTTTTCTGAAATGTAAATTGTTTGAAATGGAAAGAAAGCATTTAAATGTAAGGCATCAATGAAAAGATTTCGAATAAAAAGACTTTAAATGAGAAAACTTGTAAATGGTATTTGGCAGAAAGATAAAGGAAAATACTGGAAATGATAAAGGGTTTTCATTAAATCATAAACATGTGGTGCTATCATGCGTACATTGCTCTTGCATTCGTTTCCCTTGCCATGTGGTAATTTGAATGTTTACTGAGTATTTAGTACAATAGATATGACACACGAAATCCTAATACTAAGACTTCTATTTATACTAATTCGACCATAACGGTCTTGCTATAGGATTATGCCACGTTCAGAACATGCAGAACAATGCCTCTCTCTTGTTTCCACGTGTCTCCAAATACTCCAGCACATAAATTTCAAACTTCGAATGTCCTGCTTTCATTTGAATTTCAAATGTTTTGGTACTTCTCCGCTTCGAACGCACTTCTCAGACACAGCCTTGTTGTCATTTCGAGACTTCTTTAGATATGTTCCCATAATTGCCACTCGAAGCTCCAAGCTTTGATATGCTCATTCGAAACACTGCTTCTGCTATTTCGAAACATGACGCTTTGTTTCATTTCGATCGAAGCGTTCAATTCACTTGGCTTCTAATAATATTATCAAAATCTTCAGCCAACAGCGGTTAGGGTTTGGATCTTGTCAGTTGGGGTGTTTTAGATAAGTGTTGGTAGCGGATGGTGGTTCTTCATTTTTAGAGATGCCGGACCCGCCGCGGGTTTTGTCCTAACATTCGCGATGCACCGTAGGTGACCCTTGGGGATTTAGGCTGTTTTCGCTGACTGGGGCCTGTCTTGTTGAAGAAGCGTTCATTCGCTTAGATGCCTTAGTGAGGGTTCTGGTCGGGGACATAGTCTTTGTTTATCAACGCCCTTTCACTTGATTAGTGGTGGAAGGATGGTTCTGGAGATGATGTCGAACTCACTTCTATCCTCTACTTTCCAGGTACTATGGCCAACAATACCGGGGACGATTTTTCTGATGGACATATTGGATCCTCTCAGAGCTCTAGGGACGATACCAGCAGTACGTTGAGCTTCTAGGAGATTTCTAATGATGAACCGAACAGATCTGATTAGCAGTTAGGGGGAGAGGACGTAGAGATCAAGCCCGTCAATCAGGGTAGCATATTTTCGCCCGACGAAGATGAGGACCCGCGGTATTGGGTCGCCCAAGATCCTTGGGATTGGGTTTCTTATTTCTTTGAACACCGTGATGAGGTTTTCACCGAGGTGTACGCGCACGACGATGGAGGTCGAGGAGACTGGTTGCTTTGGATCCCCGAGAAAGACAGTCGGATCTGCTCCAAATATGATAAGAGGTGGATCCCCATGTACGACATCGTATTCCGGGAGATGGGCCTCTAGCTCCCCTTTTCAGGTTTCCAAGTGGCCGTCTTTCGTCATCTTTGACTGGCTCCTTCTCAGTTGCATCTGAACGGGGTTGCTTTCATGCGGGTGTTTAAGATCGTTTGCGACTACTTGAAGATTGGGGCCACCGTCCCTCAGTTCTTTTACTATTTCAATCTCCAGATGAGCAGGATTGATGGTAAGTGGGGATGGATTACCCTGAAGCAAGGCAATGCGAAGCTGTTCAAAGCTTACTTGGAGTATGTCCAACATTTTAAGGACAAATATATTCTGGTGCAGCCTCTCTCGAGCAAAGCGATGCTGAACATTTTCAAGACTGCATCGATATACGAGGAGGATGGGGCCCTCATTTTAAACGAGTTGGGAGAGCCTATGAACAAGCTGGTTTACAAGTTCCCCTTCTAGTGGACAAGGAAGCATTTCAATAATAAGATGGGTTCCTATGTGTGGAAGGATGAGGAGCTTTGTGTCGAGGACCAGGAGAGCTTTGTTGTCTTGACCACTTTCATGGTGCGGATTCATCACGTCCAGCAAGCGGGCCGGGGAGGTAAATCGGTAACGGACAAGAACGAGGAGGTCGTATATGAGCCCGGTTTTATAGTTGTTAAGAAGCTTCTCGAAAGAGAGGATCCTGTCAAATACTTGGGTATCTAAATTTATGTTTTGAATAGTTACATGTGGTCGACGCTTTTTGGGTCCTTGTTTGCTAACTCTGATTTTTTTGTTTGTTTTGTAGATAACGTGAATCATGCTCAAGAGCGTATAGCCAGGAATTTTGCTGCTAAAGTGAAGAAAGCCTTGAAGGATTCTAAAACGGGTTCAGGGGCCGCTCCCACATCAGGATCGGGCAATTCATCTTCGGGCCAAGCTACAGTTGCTCTTTCTTCCGCTCTAGTATCCTCGCAGGAAAAGAGGCCGCATGTCGAGGGAAGTGCCGATCTGACCGAGGAGAAGGGGAAAGGGAAGTATGACCTACCCCCTGCTGGCTGGAGAAGAATTTCTTCGAGGGTGCAACTCTTCAACTTCCCCGGGCTGAGTATCTTCACCTCGAGGGTTTGGATTTCCCATAAAAGAGGGTGATGTTGGTGCAGGACGCTGGTGGTCTAATGAGGATATTGGAGATGGTCGTTGCTTACACCGAGGGGAGTTCTTTGCAAGAGGTTGAGCTGAAGAAGCTACGGGTTAAGCTGACTGCGACTGAGAAGGGGCAGAGCGACAAGGAGAAGGCTCAGAAGTTGGTCGAGGAGGATTTGGGGAGGCTCTCTGAGGAGTGCAGAACCATGTTACTCAAAAATAAGGCCCTAGAGGAAAAGGTAGTGGTCCTGACTGTTGAGGTTATGCCCGCCAAAGACGATCTGGAGGACACAAAGGATTTTAAGACTCGGGCTGAGCTTGTCGCTCGTTTTCAACTAGCGATGGAGGATGCCCAGGCTGCCTTCGAAGGGAGTTTCAAGAATGCGGTGAAGCAGCTATGCATGCTGAATCTTGGGGTTGAGCTCAACACCTCTGATATGGGGGTTAATTACTACGTGGCTGCTCGTAAGATCCTGGTCCCAAACTACCTTGAAGAGTTTGCTACCCAACCTGTCGGGGGTCTTCCTCAGCTATCGATCGTTGCCAAGGAAAGAACAGAAGAATGAAGTTTTGATGATTTTTTTAGTATGTTCCGGCCTACGCACCATTATTTTGTAATCTTGTTTTTGGGCATGTGCCCGTTTATGTAATTTTTGAATAGATGTGGTTCTTGTGACCATGATTTCGCTTTGGATGTGGGGCCAGGGCCTCCTTTTTGTAAGATGTTCTTACAATGGCAACCTTAACGGTTGTTTGTTTCAAATTTAAATATTTGTGTTTGCATCTTCATTGTGATGCTTGTCTGCTTGAGACATATTATGTTTTGCTATGAGCTTATAATGGGTAACTGCTCGTTTAGTTTGTGTATTCGTCGGTGTGGGTTAACCGGACAAACGGCCAGGGCGAATGTCGGGCGTGGGCTGGAACTCAGGTTATGTTTCGAGGACCAGAGTTCAGCAGCGTGAACTTCTTGTCGCGAGCCAGGCATTCTTCCGTCATGGTACGGGGACGATGGAGCTCGATTGAGTTATCCATGTCGGGCTGAGGTCTCGCTCGTTAGGGAGCAGAGTCTCGCCCCTTCAATATAATTGGGTGATATGCTTGTACCTAGGCATGCACGCATGGTCAGGCCTGGATGAGTTTGTCTTGTCGACGAGACTCGCTGACTGCTCAATGTTTTAACTGTAATATTGTTTTAGCTTTTCAGTGTTCTATGAATGAACAAGTTTTTCCCCTTGTAGATTTTCTAAGTAATACGCCCCGGTCCCCGTTTTTGCATAGATGCGATAAGGGCCTTCCTAGTTCGCTGCGAGCTTGCCTTCACGAGATTCTTTGAGATTTATTTTTAAGTCAAGGCTACCGACCTCGAACTCTAGTCGTATGACTTTGGTGTTGTAGCGTATGACTATATTTTGTTTAAGTGAGGCCTCTCGTAGGGCCACTCCTGTTCTAATTTCTTCGACCAGATCCAATTTCTCTCGAAGGGTGATGTCATTCATCTCCTCATCTGGGGGAGCTTCAGTTCTTCTGGATGGTTCCTCGATCTCCACGTGAATGACGGCTTATGTTCCATAAGCTAGTCGGAAGAAGTCTCCCTGATCAACGAATGTGTCGTTGTTCGGTATCCCCATAGTATGTTGTGTAACTCCTCGACCCATCTTTTCTTGGTTTCGTCTAATCTTTGCTTGAGGCCCCTGAGTATTACCCTGTTTGCAGATTCGGCCTGGTCGTTCGTCTAGGGATGCTCGACAGAGGTAAAGTACTGGATGGTGCCCAACTTAGCGACGAATTTCTGAAAGGTAAGATCTGTGAACTGGGTCCTGTTATCAGTGACTATTGCTTATGAGATACTGAATCGAGCGAGGATGTTTCTTTTGTAGAAGCGAAGGACGTTTTGGGCGGTAATTTTGGCCAATGCTCCGGCTTCTATCAGTTTGGTGAAGTAGTCAACGGCTACAATTAGATATTTATTTTGATTGATCCCCACCACAAATGGATCGAGGAGATCCAATCCCCACCCGACGAAGGGCCAAGGAGAGGAGAGGGACTTAAGCTCGTTTGGGGAAGCTAAATGCATGTCCCCATGTCGCTGGCATTTGTCGCATTTTTTCACGTGTTCCTTTGCATCGTGTTGCATGGTGGGCCAATAATATCCTGCTCGTAGAGCTTTCCTGGCGAGGGATCTTCCTCCCAGATGTTGGTCGCTAATCCCCTCGTGGATTTCGAGCAGGATACAATCCATGTTGCTTTGGTCAACGCATTTAAGGAGAGGAATGGAAAATCAACTCCTGTAAAGTTTACCCTTGACCAAAACATACAAGCAAGCTCTTCGTCTGATAATGGCCGCTTTTTTCGAGTCTGCAAGCAACTTTCCTTTTGTGAGGTAGTCGTGTACAGGGGTCATCGAGTAATCGTTGTCCCCTATGGAAAATACTTCCAAAGTAGAGGGGGGGGGGTGCTTGCTCGAGGAAGGATTTCCTGTATCACTGACTTGTTCCCTCATTTCCTCTTTGTGCTTGCCAGTTTGGATAGGATGTTTATGCGAGCGTTATGCTCGCGGGGAACATGCTGCACGTCCATGGATTTTGAATTTCTTTTTCCTCTCATGGTCAAGGGCCTAATATTCGGTGAGTTGGTCGTTTTTCACCTGATATTCCCCTCGGACTTGGGATGCAACCAGCTGAGAATTGGTGAAGATCTTTACTTCTTCGGCTCCCAGATCTTCGGCCAGGCGTAAGCCTGCCAGGAATGCCTCGTATTCGGCATGGTTGTTTGAGGTCGGGAAAGATAATGCGACGGAGACTTTGATTAAGGTTCCTTCTTCGTTTTCTAATATGATTCCAGCGCCGCTTCCTATCGAACTAGAGGCACCATCGACGAAGATCGTCCACCGATGTGCTCCATTCGGGCGTGCGGGTGAGGTCATTTCAACCATAAAGTCGGCCAATGTCTGAGCCTTGATGGCTTTCCTGCTCCTGTATTGAATATTGAATTCAAATAGTTCTAAGGACCATTTTAGCATTCTGCCTGCCATGTCAAGTCTTCTGAGCAGCTGCTTTATTGGTTGATCCATCCGGACGACTATGGTATGCATCAGGAAGTAGTGCCAGAGTCTCCTTGTCGTGTTAACAAGGGATAGGGCCACCTTTTCAATTTGTTGATATCTCATTTTCGGGCCTTGCTCGTAAAATATATTGGTCTCTGTCCTTCTGAGGTTTCTCTGATCACTGTTGCGCTTATTGCCTCGGAGGTGACGGCCAGATAGAGATATATGATTCCATCTTTCTCTGGCCGAGAAAGTATGGGCTGTTGTGATATCGCTTGTTTTAAGTGGCTAAGGGCTTGCTCGTATTCAGGCATCCACTCGAAGGCAGCTTCCTTGCGGAGGAGCTTGAAGAGGGAAAGCGTGCGTTGGGCGGATTTTGCCACAAATCGAGAGAGGGAAGTGAGAATGTCGTTTAAGATTTAGATAGAATTTTCTAAAGTGGGCGTTGGAAATTCAGAAAATGCTCAGAATTTGTTGGGGTTTGCTCTAATGCCTCGTTCTATTAGGTAGAACCCGAGGAACTTTCTCGCTCGCACGCCAAAGGTACATTTTTCTGGGTTAAATCGCATCTGACACTTTCTGGCTTTCTCGAACACTTTCTTTAAGTGGAGGGCATGGTCGACCTCTTTCGTGGATTTGAAGATCATGTCGTCCATATATACTTCGAGCATGTCACCTATCTCGTTGCGAAAAACTTTGTTCATCATGCACTGATATATAGCGCCCGTATTTTTTAGGCCGAATGGGCATTACGTTGTAGTAATAGTCGCCCAACACGGTCATGAAAGCGGTATATTTCTTATTCACTTTCGCCATTGGAATCTTGTTATAAACATAATATGCGTCCATAAATGATATCAATTTAAAATCGGTCGAGTTTTCGACCAGTTTGTTAATATTGGGGAGGGGATAAGCATCTTTCAGGCAAGCCCGACTGAGATCAGTATAATCAATGCACATGCGCCATTTTCCATTAGATTTTTTCACAAGAACTACACTTGAGAGCCAGGTTGTGTACTAGGCTTCAGAAATAAAATGTTCCTCTAAGAGGTCTCTTACAGCTAGTTTGGCAACCTCCATTTTTTTGGGGGAATGTTTTCTCCTACATTGGGCGACCACCTTGAGGGCAGGATCTATGGTCAGGTGATGGCATGTGATTTCTGGATCTAATCCGAGCATCTCGGTTGTACTTTAGGCGAATAGGTCAGCATTCTCCCTTAGGCAATCCTTAAGTTGCCTCTTTGCTAAGTCGGGGAGGCCAACTTTGATCTTCACTCCTCTCGGGGGGTCGTTCCCAAGGGGCACGAGTTCGAAGTCTTCGTCTGAGATAGGTTGTGGGGGATCTGAGAGTTCCTTGTTATCTGCTTATGGAATTAAACCTTCGCCTTCAACCATGGGTTTTTCCCCTTCTTTCTCTGTTCTGCACGATCCTCTTTGGAGAAGCGGTTCTCGAGGTTGATGGCGTCGACCCTAGTTAGTGGTTTGGCTTCCTCAGAGCTGGAGAGAAGTTTGGCCCCAATGGTCGTTCAAGGTTGATTGTTGATGGAGATGAGGCATCTGGATGAGGATTCAAAACATCTTCTCGCTTCTTGGATGTCCCCATAGAGGGTGGCGACCAAACCCTTAACAATGTAGTACTTCATCTTGAGGTGTACGATAGAGGGTTCCGCGACTAGTTCGGCGAGAGTGGGTCTCCCAAAGATGCATTGGTAGATAGACAGGCAATCCACTACCATAAATCAGGTTTTGATATCTATGGCTGTCACTCCTCTCCTGAAGGTGACGATTAGCTCGACATATCCCCAAGGTTTCATATTGGCCCCATTGAAGCCCTGGAGATCTGATCCTACGTATGAGGTCAGATGGCTTTCATTCATCTATAGGGTAGCGAACAATTGGGTGTACATGATGTCTACCAAGCTATTCTGATCGACCAGAATGCGTCGCACGTCGAAATTCGACATGCGAACCCTTATGAGTAGTGGGATGGCCGAGTTGGGGGGCTGCCCGGTAGTTCCTCCCTGTAGAAAGTGAGGGGATCAGAGCCTCCTTTAAACTTGTCCAGTGTGGCATCTATGTCGGAATTGTCTTCGATGAGTTGATCAAATCTTCTTTTTACAGACCCCACCGTATGCCTCTTGAATCTCCCTTCGGAGATGACCATAGCAGCGGGGAACGACTCCCAAGGACCATGAGAGGAGAAATACAATAGAACTCTCCCCATGTTCGGGCAGTAGAAATCTTCTGGCCGCGAGATGCTCATGGCGACAAGTATAGTGTTGATGTCGAGGGACTCCTTCCCCTATTTGATGTTTTTGGTTTCTGGAGCCTCTTCACGGGAAGCCCTCTTTCTTCTTGTATTGCTTGAGGTGCCCGTCTGGAATCAGTATCTCGATTACATATTTGAGATGAATGCAATCCTCAGTGTTGTGCTTGTGAATTTTATGGAACCTGCAGTATTTGCTCTTGTCGGTTCCTGGTTTAGAATTTGGAATTGACGCATTCAGATAGAATACGCTCCCTTAGAGTAGTCAGAGAGGCGTAGTTGTGGAACCGACCAGCAGGCCCCTTGTAGTCTTTGGAGTCCCGGAATTTGTCTTCCCGCTTCTTCTCTCCCCGACGGGATGTCGAGGGCTCGTCACTTCTTGAGGACTTGGGACTTTCTCTGTGCCTTGACTCCCTGGCGCTATTGGCAGCTTCCTTCTCCTCGTATTGTATGTATGCTTGATCCTTGAGGAGGAGGGAGTCGAGTGTGGCCGGTGATTCAATGTCTACTGCTTTAGTGAAGTCGTTGTGGGGACGGAGCCGCGTTCAAGAAGGTATTTCTTCGTGTTATTGGTCGTGGAGACCTGTACAGCTTCCTTGTTGAAGCGCTCAATGTATGCTCACAGCGACTCATCTCTGCCTTGGATGATTGCTTTGAGTGAAGCCTATGACTTCAGATGTCGATGGGAAGCAATGAAGTTCCTCGAGAACATCCTCCCCAGTAGGGGTGTTCAAAACCAAACCGGCCCAATAGAAAACCGCAAAACCGAACCGAACCAAACCGAAACCGCAAAAAACCGCATTTGATTCGGATGTGTTTGGGTCATTTTCTCGCGGAACCGCACGGTTCGGTTTGGTTTGTGGTTTGTATTTTACAAACCGAACCAAACCAAACAAAACCGCATTATGTTATAAAATCTTACTAACCAATATATATTTCTTTAATTCTTTAGAGAAATAAACATGTATTATGTGTATATTTTATCATACTTTGTATTATATTCATTTTAATTTACAAATCATAAAAAAATAAAATATTATTCATTTATAAATACTATTTTCACAAAATACATTTTATCGTATTCTTTGTATAATATTTATTTAAGAATGCAATCTTGTTTATATCATTCTTTAGATTTAGATAAAATTATAATACGCAATTTTATGTATCAAATTATAAACTTATTTTGACAATTATAAATTTTTTTATGGTAATGTACGAACAATTAAATACAAAATTATATTTTCCTCTATATTTGTTTGTATGACTTAATAATTTTTTTTGTAAAAAACCGAACCAACCGAACCAATCCAAACCGCATTAATTTGGTTTGGTTTGGTTCGGATTTATTTTTAAAAGCCAACCGAACCAAACCGAACCGCATGTTTTTTTCTCTTGCGGTTCGGGTGATTTTTTGCTTCAAAACCGCCCAAACCGCACCACAAACACCCCTACTCCCCAGTTGCTTCCAGGAGGTGATAAATTCGTCCTGGAGACTCTTGTACCAAGACATTTCTCCTTTTTTGAGGGAGGTCGGGAACAGTCTGCATTTGATGACGCCTCTGACCCCTCAATAGTCGAGGAGGGCGTCGATGTTCTCTATGTGTTCGTCAGGATCAGTCGTACTATCATATGTTCCAAGTAGAGGTGGCTTATCCAGGCTGATTGGAAGATGGGCCTCTGTAATCTCTCTTGATAGCGGCCCGTAGGGCTCGTCATCGTTGCTTTTTACGAGAGATGGAGAATAAGAGTAATAATTCCTTCCCCGTCGGGCGTCATGATCTCGCCAAGGGGAAGGAATCCTTTATTATTGTCTTGGCTTGGGCGATTGTGATCGATCGCGGTCAACTTGGCGGTTGCCCTTCTTCTTCTTGGATGATGGAGAGTCTTGGTCTTTCGTGGGAGGTGTGCAGTTGTGTTTCTTGAAGAAAGAAACGCTGCACCTCTCTTTTCTTGGTGGATGGCCACGCCTAGGTGGAGATATGCTGGGGGAATCTCGTCGTCGGGTCTCCTGGGAGGAGACTTTGACTGCTTCTTCTCCTAGGCCCCTATCTTTTTGTTTTGCTATAGGATAAGGGCGTTGGTCTGGTTGATGGCAGCGAGCAATTTTGCGATGGGGGGGATCAGCGTTGTGAGGAATGGGAACTAGTTGCATGGCCTTCGGCAGTTCCTCAATGGGGATCTTGGGATGCTGCTCGTCCAAGAATTGTTGATCATCGCGCTGGGCATCGACGGAATCTAGGTACATAGTCTGACCATCGTGGAAGACGAGGTTATCCTCGAGGTGAGGATGTTCTTGACTTTCGTTAGTCTTGTGCGTTGGGGAAAGTGCAGCCATTCCAGATGGGTGGTGATCATCATGGTCATCCAAGATTGTTGAATGAAGAGGATCTTTGGTTTCAGACTTCGAGGAATAGAAAACGGAGAAGATAGTCTTCCACAGACGGCGCCACTGATCTTACTGGTTGATCAGAACTTGCAAGGTGGCTGAATGATGATCTTATGTCGGGCTGAAATATCGAGGAGGAAAAAAGAGGGATTGTACCTATAAGGCACTCCGACGATCAAGTCAGTGTGGGAGCAAGGAGATACAAGCAAAGTATTAGGGTTTTTGTGGTTGTGATACGGTGGGAGAACTGACTTGAGGTTTTGCGTTTTTTCGCAAATGTCACGGTTAGCAAGAGTCACCACCGACTTTTCTTTTATCCAAAAGGAAAGGTAAAAAAGCACAGGAAAGACCTTTGAGATGTTTTCTTGAGTTCGGAGGGTAGATTATGAAAAGGGAAGGTGCTAGCACCCTTTTCATCCATGGTTTTCCATGGGCTCTTAGTTACTTTCTTAGATCACTTGCTTTGCTTTGTTTTGTTTGAAATGGTGTTTGGTGTAGTTTTGAAAGTATTTTGAAAAGAGGCCATTCGTTTAGGCAATCTTTGTAATGATTCTCATTCGTAAGAATGTATACAAAGATGTTTGTCTTTTGAAAAATATTTCAATGTTTTGTAAGATGTTTTGAAATGTGTGTGTGCTTGTTTTTGAAAATAGCAAGGATTGTTGATCGGGACTTTATGAGTCTATTGGGATACTAACTGCGAGTATACAGTTTAGTCGTTCTAGTTTTAAATGATTATCGAACCCACAGAGACTGAGGATCAATCGCATACGATCTAATGTTACAGTTTGTTTAACTAAGCGATGAATATTTGATTTTAGGGGGGAAATAGTTTAATTAAAAATAATAGTAATAGTTATACCGGTATGTGATAGTCGGACTTCGGGAATTCAGTGAATCGCTTGGCCTATAAAGTATTTCGGTAAAAACTAATTGTTTAAAAACCTGAGACATACACTCTCGTGTTCATGAAATAAGTCATGCTACTAAACCTAGTGGATGCACTTTAAATTTAATAACACTTTTTGAAAATAATTTGAGTTTAATTAATTTATTAAAACACTCTCATGTATTTAAAAATTAATGTTTCGTTACCACTATCTGGGTTGAACCCCAGCTCTCGCATGCATGTTCTTGCCTTAATTAATTTCCCACTCTCGTGGCAAAATCGTGTTAATTATCCTCTCACTCTCGTGACAAGGGTAATTAAATTAAACATGGAAATTGGAAACTAGAAATTGTTTTATAAATGTTTTTGGCCAAGGTATCACTGAATTCTTTCGGTACTTAAGAGTCACATACCGGTACAAATAATTTAGCCGGACATAATATATTTAATAACTGTGCAATTCAAAATATAATCCATAAAAATAATTGGCATAATACAAGAATGAATAAATATTAATTGCAATAAAAACCTGGAAATAACGTTGCTATGGTAATCTTGGATGTTACAATATTCCTTGCAGCTCAATCGAAATTAATAAATTGTGTTAATTCTTAAATGAAGAATTAACACTCTAAAACTAATGCTTGAAATAGTGCTGGAAGTAGAAATTACAGTATGTAGAAAATGCTCAAAAACAAGGAAATAGAAATAATTGCAAAAAGTAGTAATTTTGTTCTGGGAGAATTTCTTCGACCATCATCCCTTTGCACTACCACATATTATATATAGGAGAAAATATAGCAGTTGAAAGAGTCCTGGGAAAAGGCTTGAGTGGAGGAAATATAGGATGCATGGTTACTGAGTGGAGGGAATATAGGAGAACACTTCTGCCCTCACGTTGCCCACGTCTCCACCAATTCACAACGTTCATCTTTACGCGCGTGACGGTCGTCACAGGTGGGTGACGGTCGTAATGTGCTTGAATAGCGCATTACGCTCGCCAATGATGTGTGACGAGCGTTCTTCTAGTTGGGGATGCGTTACGGTCGTCACAGGGTGTGACGGTCGTCACTGCTTCAAAATCTCCAAACTTTGCAGATTTGGTTCTTTTCTCTTCTGTTTATTGTCTAGCTTCCTTCATGTAGTCCTTTTTTATTGGTTTGAGTTGACAAATGTTGTACCTGTGAAAAGACACAAAAAATCGGGATAATCGGGAATTAGACGACTCAATGTATTATAAAATCGGTAAAAAGCATAGTAATTATATGATACGATTTCTCGTTATCAAATTCCCCCATACTTAAACCTTTGCTTGTCCTCAAGCAAATAGTCATTCGAAAGGTCGGACAAGTTTTGTCAAGCGCATATGCATGACATACCTTGGATTTTTAAAGCAATTTCGGGAAATCCTCGTCGGTTCAGCCAATACTTGAGTGAAACACTAAAGATACGCTAATGACACAAGCAATAAGCTTAGTCGTAGGCTTCCATTTCAAATGAGCTATCCAACAGTTCCGTTATAATTCTGCCTAGAGTTCCTCGTATCTATTTCGCCCGGTTTCATTCTGGCGCAATCACATTAAGCCCTTTGTCTTAGCACGCACGTAGTGGAGTAATCGGTTAGTGACTTTGATCCTTTTAGCACGGGGTCTGGTACACGAATATGGCAACCTTACATATGTTATCCAAGTTGGAGGTTGTGGGGGATCGGGCCGTAGCACGCCCTACCGAGTTCAGAACCAGATACCTCTGAACCAACCAACACTGGATTCCTTCGTTGTTTTCTCAACTCTTATATGTGATCGTATATTTTGGTGCACAAAATTTCTTTTCTTTTATCAGCGAGATAGGAAGGATACTTTAATGATCAGGCATCAAACACTTATATTCATCGATTCTCCACGTGGTTCGTGTCAAGACGGTGCTGACTGCTAGTATAAACTACTAGGGGTTACTGTAGAACTAAAAACTCTAGATGTCGGTATAATGGTTATTGAAACAGATCGCGTAAGTAGGAAGTCTACGGTGTCATAACCGTATCGATCTTGTTATGTCGTTTTCGGCTTTCCTAATTGGGGATTTCGTTAAAATAGGTATGTCGGGCTAATGCGAAGATAAAAAATTTTGGTATGGCTAAATAAAGTGAAGAATTTAAATCGAGATATATCATAAAAATTAGTAGTTTATAAAGGATGGAAAGGTACCTCTCCCACACTGAATCCGACATTATCCTCAATGTTGCGGTATATAGGCGGGGAAGTACAATTACAAAAACAAACGGAAAGGAAATGAAATAGAAAAAATAATAAACTACATAAAAAATAAAGAAAAACTACTGGTGACCACGTCCTCTACTCCTGGTGCGATAGCGTCTGGTAGGAGTGGCTTCCGTGTCAGTATCTTGGAAACCAAGGGTGCTGACGTCCAGCCTTAAGGCGTTGAGCTCTGACAGGGCCTCATCTAACCTCTCATTCATGTTCCGCTGCCCAGTCAAGATCTGAGTGTTTTGAGCGCATAAATACTCATATTGCTCATGTTGTCTTCTTTCAAGCGCTGCGATCATTTGATTTTGCATATGAATGGCGCGGAGAATGTCTTCAAGATTAATAGGAGGTGGTGTAGATGAAGGTCCTAGAATGTCGTGGACGGGAGGAGCACTATCCAACTCTTCTTGCATTTCGTCTGCGGGGGGTGCAGGTTGGTCTTCATGAGTAGGTGCACGCCCCGCGGGAGCTGCAGGATCGAACAACTAGTTTGCTCGGTTTCGTGGATCGATTCGGTCCCTGCAAGGCAAAATGATGTTCTGATAAACAGTGTTCCTGATCACAGGGTGGAATCTGCCATCCTCCCGCTCATAAATGAGATGTGCGGCCTTGCAGTGATCCAAAGTTAGCAAAGCCGGTGCCATAGAAGGCATAGTCGCGAGAGCAGTACCATAGTTCAGACCTATGGCAAGTGAAGTGACCAGCCCTCCGAAATAAAAGGGTTTTCCGCCTCTAGCATAAATAGAGTGGATGTGAGCTAGTAAGAACGGGGCGGCGTTGATCTTTTGCCCTGTGAACGCGCAATGCATAAAGAAGAGCTCCTTGGAGTTGAGCTTGTGGTTGTTGTCACGGGCGAAGATTGTGTTGCTGAGGATGCGGTGGAAATAGCGGATGGCCGGATTATGAATGTGGGTGGCATTTAGGTGGTCGTAGGATCCGGCACGGATATTCGTCAAACTGTGCCATAAGTTGAAGGCTTCCTCACCAAAATTATCCGGCACTCGGAGATGGACACCTTCGTCCGAACAGAAGCCTAAAAGCCGCGCGATGTCGGATTGGGGCAACTCGTGCTCAATGCCAAACATGCGAAATTTGGCCAGGCCCAACAGTTGGTTCGTGGCACCTGGCGGAGTGATGTAAACAAAGGAACTCAAAAACTCAAGAGTAAGAGTTTCATAAATCGGTCTTGGTTCGCGGCACAGGTTCCATAAATCCGCACTCTGCAACAATTGGCGGACACTGTCAAGTAGTCCCAAACTCCTCAAGCAGTCAAGATCAACATACTGTGTAGGTTGGAGACCTCGGCGTTGAAACTTCTAAAATTTGATCCGTTGAGTTTCTCCTTGTTCGCCGGATCTGAAAGTGAGAGCGGGAGCTTGTTGGTTGTTGGCCATGGTGTTTGTAAAACGGATTGAAAAAGGTTTAGAATGAGAATGGGGTAGTGGGTGGATGGTATTTTTAGTGTTAGAAATTTGGAAGTTTGAAGAAAAATGGAGTGGAGTGGGTATGTAACGTGATTTTGCAGCAATGGAGGAAATGTGGTTAAGAAGACAATGGCTGGAACGGTTCTGTAATAGCCGTTCTGATATATTGTGCGTGTGACGGTCGTCACGAGGGTGTGACGGGCGTCATACGGAAAAAATGCGCGTTACGCTCGTCACGAGGGTGTGACGGTCGTAACACATTCAATGTCATTAATGAGAAGACCGTTACAAGACCGTTACAAATGTTTATATAATTTTTTATTATTTTCTTAATATTCTAAGTTTGAAATATTCTAATAATTATAGTTTTGAAATATTATTTACTAACACATAATGAAATAATATTTGCGTGAAATATAAACAGTAAATTAAAAGAAATAAAAAATGTACTTGTTGTACCCCAAAATTTGCCCTCCCATATTCTCCAAGAATTGCCAAGAGCATGCTTCAAAATCTCCCAAGGGTTGCACAGTTCAATGGCCTCCTAACAGTCAAAAATTAGGGTTTTGGTTCTGGCAAAGAAATTGAAGTTTCCAAGGGTCCAATCAAGTCCCATATGCCTACAAACATGGTCAAGCATCTATATGCCAAGTTTCAAGACTCACAGCACAAAATTGCACAGTCAAATGCCTTAATTGCTCAGCAGTCAACTGTAGGGGTAAAATGGTCATTTGGCAGTCAAAAGTCCAAATTTTTGGTCAACATCTTATTTTGAAGCCACAAACATCATTTGATCAATTCTTGATCATGATTCTCAAGGCATGGCTTAAAAAGTCTAAAGATGCAAAAGTTTCCATATTTGGACAGTTGAAAAAGTCAACTGTAAATTGACCAAGGCATAACTTCCACATGGTTTATCAGAAAAATTCCATCCAAATCTCATTTTGAAGAGAATGACATTTCCTACAACTCCTCTTCACACTTCAAGTCCAAGAAATTCTCTCACAAAAAGTTATCAATCTCAACATTATAGGTCATTTTCAAAAGTCAACAAAAAGGCACTTTAAGTCAAAGACCATAACTTGAGATTGGTAAATCAAAATGACATGGGACCAAAGGCATTGGTTAGAGGACTTCAAGACCTTTCCAAAATGTCCAAGAACATGACCAAAGCTTAAAAATTGAGCAAGATATGCCTTGTGGAATTTGGGAAATTTTTGGGAATTTTGAAAAGTCAACTTTGCTTCAAATGCCTCAAAATTGCTAATGGGCCACATTTTCTTCCAAGAATCATCATCCAAAATTTATGCACGACCCGTTGACCCAAAGGGGAGTTATTTCATCATTTTTTATTATTTATTTGAATTTTTATCACCATTAATTCATTTAATTAAAATAAAATATGACAAAAATAGAAAACCATGTTTTCCAATCCCTTTTTGCAGCATATTCTCTCCACAAAACCTCAAGATTTCGTGCATCACTAATATGGAAAGATTTGGCTATGATTGGCATCAAAAAGACATGAAAAAGATTGGAAAAGATTACATGAAAATCAAATCTCAAAAGCATTGATTACAAAGGTTTTGGACTTGTTTTGCAAACCTAATTCATTCCTCATAAAAGCCAGAACACAACCCTAGTCACAAAACCTGGAAGCTGCGCCTGAGATCAAATACACACTTTGCATTTTTTGTCAAAAATTTCAAAAACTGAAAACACAGTTCCAGCGCAATTCAAAGCAAAATAACCATTCCAATAGCTTACCAAGGCATCCAGGAAGCTACTCCAATCAAAATCAACTCTCCAAGCGCAAAGAATTGGTAGATAGGAGTCTAACTTTTCTGTAAAATTTTGATAATCGTGTTTGCATTTTCATACGTTATTCATGACTTTTAATATGTGATTTATACTAACATGATGATTCCAAAGCCATTGGTACCATTCAATTGAGTTTTGGACGCCTGTATGCAAAGTTACCATGAACACGCATTAGGGTTTCAGAAGCTTAAAAAGAGGGCTTCATTCATATGGAAAAATTGAACCATAAGACCTATGCCATTGGACTCAGGACCTCAAAACGAATCAAACTCACTAGTCGCGCCCTATTTATATTTGCATATGAGCTATTCGTTATTTTCCAGGTTTGAGTTAGTGGGGGTTTAAAACCCCCGCTATTTGATGTATTTTTTAGGCAAAAGCAAATCAAAAACTTCTTTTCACACCGACACTTTGCAAAAAGATTTCAAAAACAACTTTTCAAACACTCTTGAGGACTGATACAAGAGTCGAACTGAAATTTTAAACGAAACTTTTTTAAACCCACAGTTGAAAAGCAAACAAACAATTTGAAAACACAATGAGCAAGTATCTAAGAGCCCATGGATAACCATGGATAGAAAGGGTGCTAACACCTTCCCTTTCTATAAATCTACCTCCCGAACCGAGAACTAATCTCAATAAGGAATTTTTCTGTGCTTTTGTCCTTTCCATTTGGAGAAAATAAAAGACGGTGGCGACTCTTGCTTCCGCGACATTTTGCGAACCAGCTTTAAACATTCAGTTCCAGATCCACCGATCACAGAACTGGCGACTCTGCTGGGGACATCTTTAAAGTGAGGTGTACCTTAGGACTAAGATCACTGTGTTTTCAATTGCTTTGACTTGTTTGCTTTAAATTGTGGGACTGTCTTGGGAGTTCTATAGATCCTAACCCGGATCTGGGGGATACCTTCTTAGAAAGTAGCAACAAGGCTGTGAGGGAACTGTGCGGGGTATACCGACATGGTTGAAACAGTCTGCTACGTTGATGTGGCACTTTGGTGTGTACCGGTAACCCTTGAGTTCAGTCAAGGAGAGTACGGGGCCTCCATGTGGTGTCGTGAAGCATCAACTGACCTTAGGAACCTTAATTGAACTATCTTGGCCTCTTTAGGGTAGTGAGATAACTGACTTTGGTGCAGTCCGAGGTTGGTTGATACTCGATACTACACTCAATTGAGGGTTGCTTTCCTGGAATATTTCGGTCGCCAGTTCAGTGGCTAAATCGAAACGATGAACAATGAAAGCAATCCAGTGATATTGGGACCCTTAGAACCCGATTACTTCTAATAGGACAGGTTGAGCCCACCAACTTCAAGAGGGTAATACCCAGACCCCATGCTGGCCTAAACTCTAAGGGCTTGTCTTGTGTGACTTGTGTGCCTTACATGTTTGCCTTTGTAAATATTTGTGGTGTGTTTAATCATAGCATCATGGACATCATGAACATCATATGCATCCACTAACCATTTCAAGGATTTTTGGATTCATCTTTGTTCTTGTTTTGTAGGATATGGACTCACTTCGCAGGAAAACTATTCAAGTCAACCTTGTGAGAATCCCTCCACAGCTTAAGGAGCTAGCTTCAAGGATTCCTAAAAATTCTCCATTCACCGAGAGACATGGTCGTCTACTCAACTTGGTCACCTCCAACATAGATGAGGATATGATGAAGCATCATGAACCTTGACTCATCATCAACCGAGATGTCTATCAAGGCCCTTCAGGCGCAGAACGCGCAATTTCAGGAGCTGATCATGGGTTTGGCTCAAGGCCAAGAAGAGCTGAAGGCTTTACTCCTGAAGAAGGGGAAGAAGAAGAAGAGAACTGTTCTTTTCAACTCGGGTCGGAGGTTTGGTAACACTCTGCAGAATGAAGAAGCTGGTTCTTCTGTAGGCAAAGACAGTCCCCAGGGGGGAAAGGCTTCAAGTCCAGTAGTCTCTGACAACGAGACTGACTTTAATGAGGAACAGTATCCTTCGACTGAAGACAGATACAAGCAGCTGGAAGACAGACTGAATGCAATGGAGATCCAACAAGTGCCTGGGCTGGATTTCGGAGATTTGGGCTTATCTACTGGTGTGATTATTCCTCACAAGTTTAAGGCACCATCTTTCACCAAGTATGACGGGGCGTCTTGTCCCAAGCTACACCTCAGATCTTATGTGCGGAAGATTCAACCGTACGCAGTGGACAAGAATTTGTGGATCCACTTCTTCCAGGAGAGTCTTTCAGGGACTCATCTCGAATGGTTCTATCAGCTGGATGGGACCAAGGTTCGTAACTGGGAGGAGTTGGCTACTGCTTTTTACAAGCAGTATCAATATAATGCCGACCTTGCTCCTACACGTACCCAACTCCAGGGTATGTCGCTAGGATCAAGCGAAGGTTTTAAAGAGTATGCACAGAAGTGGAGGGATCTGGCTGGCAGGGTGCAGCTTCCGTTAACTGACCACGAGCTGGTGGATATGTTCTTGGGGACCCTATTTGGGCCATTTTTCAATCATCTTATCGGTAATTTGTCTGCAGGGTTCACTGATCTCATTCTGACTGGGGAGAGAATAGAGGCTGGAATGAAGTCCGGTAAAATTCAGAAGGGTGCATCTGCAAGTTCTGAGAAGAAACCCTTTAAAAAGGAGGCCAGTGCTGTGTATGGGCCTAGGAGGCAAGAGAAACCAGAGCGCCGCCAATCTGTCAACGCGGTGATGATTGCAAATCCTGCTGCCGTTCATCGGCAAACTAATCCACCCAGGGCTGAAAGACCCAGAAGAGAGTTTACCCGGCTGAGTATGACTCTATCACAAATCTTGCTGCAGTTGCTATCCACCAACTTAGTGACTGTCAGGGAGGCCCCGAAGGTTGTGAATACTGCCTCTCCCAAGTACAATCCAAATGCCCGCTGTGCTTATCACTCCGATAGCCCGGGCATTCCACTGATGATTGCTGGGCCTTAAGGAATAAGGTGCAAGACCTTATTGATGCAAAAGAGATACAATTTGAGGCGCCTGAGAGGCCAAATGTGATGACTGATCCTATGCCCCAGCATGGAGTGAATGTCGTTGATGAAGATGTGTATGCCGTTTCCGTGAATGATGTAGCTACCCCTCTGATGACTGTTAAGAGGAACCTACTGCTGGCCGGTTTATTTCCGGGTTGTAGTGAAGGTTACCTTTTCTGTGTTGTTTCCCTTTCTGGTTGTCCTTTGCTGAAGTTGGGCATCCAAAGCCTGATGGACAGCAAAGAGATTCTGTTCAAGAAGACCGCTGTTCCATTTGTTCCGGTGGAAGAAGTATCTGTTGTTACCATTTTCAATAATCCGATCAAGGCTCCCCCGAGGAAGCCAGTTAAAATCATGACTGTTGCACCCATTGTGATTACTGTTCTGGGGCCTCTCCCCTATGAATCTGATAAAGCTGTCCCATGGCACTATGGGGCAGATGTATATGTACATGGAATAAAGCAAGAGTTCAACACTGGCACCAACATCAGCAATATCACTGGTCCAGCCAAAGTTACCCGCAGTGGCAGGCTCTTCTCGCCTGACATTGCGCCACCTACTATTCGAAGACCTCTCACTATAACATCTGCAAGTGTACCTGTTCCCATTTCTGATCAAGTTGTTTCCCCTGCCGTCGAGTCATCTAATGCTCGGGGCAAAGGGATTGAAGATGAGCCTGCCCGGATGGAGGCACCAAAATCTGTGAATGCTAAGGCCTCCCAACAAGAGATGGAGGAAATTCTGAAGATAATCAAGAAGAGCGACTTTAATGTTGTTGAACAGCTGGGGCATACCCCCTCCAAGATCTCCATGCTCTCCTTGCTGCTGTGCTCAGAGGCCCATGCTAAGGCCTTGATTTCATTTCTAAAGACGGCCCATGTGCCACATGAGACATCTGCAGTCCAGTTTACTGATTGCGTAGCCAATTTGACAGCCGACAATGGTTTGGGTTTCTCGGATGCTGACCTTACTGCTAAGGGAAAGAATCACAATGATGCCCTGCATGTCTCTATTGAATACAGGGGCACTACTCTTGCGCACGTGTTGGTGGACACCGGTTCTTCCCTGAATGTGCTACCCAAAAAGGCCTTAGACCGATTAGATTGTGAGGGCCTGGAGCTGAAACCTAGCAACATCATTGTCAGGGCCTTTGACGGTTCTAAGAGGATGGTTCATGGAGAGGTAGACATTCCTATTCGTGTGGGTTCTCAAGTATTCGACTCAACTTTCTATGTGATGGATATCCGTCCATCGTATTCCTGTTTACTGGGTCGACCTTGGATTCACAAAGCTGGGGCAGTGACCTCTACCCTACATCAAAAGCTCAAGTACCCCGTCAGAGGGAAGATTGTCACTGTGCAGGGAGAGGAGGAGTATATGGTTAGTCACTTGAATTCCTTCCGATATATTGAGATGGACGGGGAGTTTATTGAAACCCCCTTTCAGCATTTTGAAGAGGTACCTCCAACATTGGCAGTGGCAGAAACAGTGGTTGAAGAGGATGTTCCTTTGAAGATGGCTTCCCTGAAGGATGCCCGGGCCGTAATCGAGAAAGGTGAATGTGCTAACTGGGGCAGGCTCCCTGATTTTACCCCTAAAACTGACAAGTTTGGACTGGGTTTTACTGCAGAGGCTCAGAAGGTTGTGCGCAAGGCAAAGACCAGAAGACCTCCTGTGCTCATTACCAATCCAGGAGTGAATGCCATTGGGGATGAAGATGAGGTGGAAGAATCAGAGTTCGATAGCTGGATCTACCTGACGACTGATGGTGGATTGACCAATTGGACTGCTAAAGATCATACTCCTGTTACCTTTGTTATGCAGTAATAAACTCCTTTGTTTTTGTTATTTGTAATAAACAATGAATTAAAACTCTATGGCCCGGTGTCTTACCCGGGGCACCGTGGCTTCATTTGTGAGGGTATATTAATTGTAATTTCATATATCATGAATAAAGACCTTGGACGTTTTCTCGCATTTCAAATCTTGTGCTCCTTTTCTTTCTTTCCTTTCTTTATATATTGCCAAACAGCTGTATTTACACACACTCACTCATACAGGTTTCAATCCACTCTGGATCTCACTGGTAACGACTCTGCTACTGCCAGTTATGACTTCGAAAATCCGATCAACTTAGCCGAAGATGAAGGTGAAGATGATTGCGAAGTGCCTGGCGAGCTTGCAAGACTGTTACTCCAGGAAGAGAGGGCAATTCATCCACATGAGGAGCCGGTGGAAACAATAAATCTGGGTACTGATACAGATAGGAAGGAAGTCAAGATTGGTGCCAACCTAGAGCTCAGCGTGAAGCAACTGTTGACTCAGATGCTACATGATTATATGGAGATCTTTGCCTGGTCCTACGAAGACATGCCCGGATTGGATACCGACATTGTGGTCCATCATTTGCCTACCAAGGAAGACTGCCCTCCGGTTAAGCAAAAGGTCCGCCGTATGCGTCCAGAGATGTCTGAGAAGATAAAAGCTGAAGTTCTGAAACAGTTTGATGCCGGGTTTCTTGCAGTGACTTCTTACCCTCAGTGGGTTGCTAATGTGGTGCCAGTACCAAAAAAAGATGGAAAGGTCAGAATGTGCGTTGACTACAGGGATCTGAACAGGGCCAGCCCCAAGGATGACTTCCCCCTACCTCACATTGATGTCCTTGTTGACAATACTGCTCAGCACAAGGTGTTCTCTTTCATGGATGGTTTTTCAGGGTATAATCAGATCAAGATGGCTCCTGAAGACATGGAAAAGACTACCTTTGTTACTCAGTGGGGGACCTTCTGCTACAAGGTCATGCCTTTTGGACTGAAAAATGCTGGGGCAACCTACCAGCGTGCCATGGTTGCTTTATTTCATGACATGATCCATCATGAGATAGAAGTGTATGTCGATGACATGATTGCAAGGTCCCAAACTGAGGAAGAACACCTTGATCATCTGCAGAAATTGTTTGACCGTCTGAAGTTGTACAAGCTGAGGTTGAATCCGAACAAGTGCACCTTCGGGGTAAGGTCTGGAAAGTTGCTAGGCTTCGTTGTAAGCGATAAGGGTATTCAAGTGGACCCTGCCAAGGTTAAAGCTATTCAAGAGATGCCTGTTCTTAAGACAGAGAAAGAGGTCAGAGGCTTTTTAGGACGCCTAAATTACATTGCTCGATTCATCTCGCATCTAACTGCCACCTGTGAACCAATCTTCAAGCTGTTGAAGAAAGATCAGGTAGTACGTTGGAACGATGAATGTTAGGCCTCTTTTGACAGAATCAAAGAGTATCTCCAAGAACCACCCATTCTTATGCCACCGGTTGAGGGGAGACCTCTGATACTATACCTGACAGTACTTGACAACTCAATGGGGTGTGTGCTGGGGCAGCATGACGAGTCTGGCCGAAAAGAGCATGCCATTTATTACCTTAGCAAAAAGTTTACCGACTGTGAGACCCGATACTCACTTCTTGAGAAAACTTGTTGCGCTTTGGTATGGGCTGCTCGCCGGCTGAGACAGTATATGCTGACCCACACTACCTTGTTGATTTCAAAGATGGATCCTATAAAGTATATATTTGAAAAGCCTGCTCTGTCCGGGAGAATAGCAAGATGGCAAATGATCTTGACAGAATACGACATCCAGTACACGACTCAGAAAGCCATCAAGGGAAGTGTATTGGCAGACCACTTGGCACATCAGGCAGTAGATGACTATCAGTCAATGAACTTCGAGTTTCCGGACGAGAGCATCATGATTGTGACTGATTGTGAAGTGCCTGGACCGGATGAAGGACCTGAGGAAGGATCCCGATGGTCTATGCACTTTGATGGAGCATCCAACGCTTTGGGTAATGGTATCGGCGCTGTGATCATATCCCCTCAAGGCACTCATACTCCCCCTCACTGCCCGGCTATGTTTCAACTGCACCAACAACATGGCGGAGTATGAGGCGTGCATCATGGGTCTCCAAGCTGCGATCGACCTAAGGATCAAGTATCTGAGTGTCTTCGAAGATTCTGCTCTCGTGATCAATCAGATCAAAGGAGAGTGGGATACGAAACATCCGAATCTTATTCCTTACAAAGAATGTGTGTTGACCTTGATTCCCCACTTCACAGAGATAACCTTTGAACACTTCCCGAGAGAGGAGAATCAGCTGGCGGACGCGTTAGCTACAATGTCTTCCATGTTCAAAGTCAAGTGGGACAATGAGGCTCCCCGGATCATCATCTGGAAATTGGACGAACCGGCATACTGTTGTGATCTCGAGACTGAATTGGTGACTGAGAAGCCTTGGTACTATGAGGTGAAGAGATACTTGGAAGCTCAGGAATACCCTGAAGGTGCGTCTGTCAATGATAAGAAATTTCTGAGAAGGTTCGCGGCAAAGTTCTTCCTTAGCAACGGCATCCTGTACAAGCGAAACCATGATTCGACCTTACTGCGTTGTGTGGATAAGACTGAAGCAGAAAGGATCATGGAAGAGCTACATGAAGGGACCTTCGGAACACATTCCAGTGGACACACCATGGCAAAGAAGATCCTTCGGGCAGGGTATTTCTGGTCCACAATGGAAGCCGACTGTTACCAACATTCTCGGACGTGTCACAAATGCCAGATTTATGCAGACAAGGTGCATGTTCCTCCAGTTCCTCTAAACGTCCTGACTGCACCTTGGCCTTTTGCAATGTGGGGCATAGATATGATCGGTGAGATTAAACCTACGGCATCCAACGAGCATCGCTTCATCCTGGTAGCGATTGATTACTTCACAAAGTGGGTTGAAGCAGCTTCTTACGCCACAGTAACCAAGAACGTTGTGGCACGGTTCATCCGGCATAATCTGATCTGTCGGTACGGTGTCCCCGAAAGAATCATTACAGAGAACGGTACCAACCTCAATAACAAGATGATCACTGAGCTCTGCGAACAGTTTAAGATACAGCACCACAACTCTTCTCCTTATCGGCCGAAGATGAATGGGGCTGTAGAGGCAGCAAATAAGAACATTAAGAAAATCGTGCAGAAGATGACAGTGACTTATAAAGATTGGCACGAGATGTTACCGTTCGCTCTACACAGGTACCGTACCTCAGCAAGGACGTCAACCGGGGCAACTCCTTTCTCCTTGGTCTACGGCATGGAGGCAGTTTTACCGATCGAAGTGCAGATACCCTCTCTCCGGATAATGAAGGATGCAGATCTGAGCGAAGATGATTGGATCCAGACACGACTTGATCAGCTAAACCTTATTGATGAAAAAAGACTTGCTGCTATCTGTCATGGCCAGACGTATCAGAAACGGATGATCAGGGCATTTAACAAAAAGGTCAGGCCACAAGAATATCAAGTTGGAGATCTGGTAATCAAACGTATCATCCTTCCTCAGAGTGATCCAAGGGGCAAATGGACCCCTACGTATGAAGGGCCATTTGTGGTTAAACATGTGCTCTCAGGAGGAGCCATGATTCTAACCAACATGGATGGTGACGACCTTCCTCACCCCGCCAATGCAGACATAGTAAAAAGATACTACGCATGAAAAAGACCCGCTAGGTTGACATACCTAGGCAAAAATTAGGGCTTCCCGGCGAACCAAAAGGGTTCGAGTAAAATGAAGGGATGAAATGAAAAAATCTGTACACCCGGCAAGTCGAAAACCTGAAAAGGCGGCTTGGGCAAAAATGGGTATCACGGTGGACTGAAAACCCGAAAAGGCGGTCCAGGCAAAAGTTAGGGATAAAGCGTAATACTATGTCTCATTGGATCACTCCGCATCCAGAATCCGGTATCAACATCAAGTTTAGACGGCATCAATCAATCAGATTCATCCTCGACTAGGTCATCAAGTGATGAGACGCTCGAAGATATAAAGGCAATAACAGAGTTGAAACCCAGTGGGATCATGCTTTTGACACAACTGTTTTATTTTCCTTTGTACAATTTGTATAAACTCTTATTTGGCGGCATTCTCTTACTAGGACGACAGCCTCTTGTACATAAAACACCTATTTACAGGCAAATTCAAAAATCAATATAAATACACTTTTCAGTTAAAATTGCCAATTATTTTCCTTTTCTGTTTTGTTTTGCGAAGAACGTCCAAGGTTCAATTTGTGATATATGCATTTGACGCTAATTGCTAACTCATAAATATTTGCATACGAAACAAAGGATTAATTACAGGTAACATTAGAAACAGGGGCAATAAAGAGTTGTCTAAGCGATCTAATTGTTCTGTCCACCAAGGTACCAAGGTAGGTTCAGCTGAAGAACACAACCAATATATCTTAACCCCCCAGAGAGTGAGCCACCAAGTCAATGCACTCTCCCCAAGCAAAGTTATACAATCAGCCTTAAGGAAGTTGGGTATCCCCCGCAGATCTCAACATTCCCCAGCGCGATATACATATATTCTTAAACAAGCATCCCCGACAGTCTTGACCTAAAGATTGTTCCCCGGCGGTATATCAAATATTCAATGGAGTCACTTCCCCAGTATATTTCAAAATATCCCCAGGAGAGTCCAATCCAGATTTCCCCAGGAAAGGTTGAATCATCTCCCCAGCAGGAAGCTTATCCCCAGTAGATTCTGGAAGCTTCTTCCCCGCAGAGCACGAACGCGTCTCCCGGCTTTATTTAAAGGTTATTTCCTGCCAGGATATAACTGGGTTATCCTCAGCCAAAAGCCACGAGAAGATCGTCCTCGGCAAAGTCTTCTTATCCCCAGCGAAGTCTATTAACACTTCCAACATATCAATGGTATCCCCGGCGGAGTTATCATCATCCCAACAAAGTATCTCTATCCCCACAGAGTATTGCTCCCCAGCAAGATCGCTAGAGTAATTTTCTCCCTGCAGAGTGTTCTATTCGCCAAGCTTATTCCCCAACGGAGTTATCTTCTCCTACCGGTATTCTTGCAACTATCATCCCCAGCGGAGACAACAAAGCATTATTCTCCAACATCAGCCCAGGATGTGACTTCCCGGCACCCGTCAAGGATTTATTTTCCTAAGACGAAAACATACATTCATAAACATCACATTTACATACATTATAGCATGCATATATGCATCATATCTTACAAATCTCATTTATGTTGAGAACATCATTGCTTGATCCATATCATGCATTGCATATGACTAACCTTTACCTTTCAGGAAGGATCCAGTTAAGTTCTCAGCTATATTTCAAGACTTTAGTCTGGTTCAGTTAAATCGATTCTAAGATTTTCCTGATTCTTATCCAGTCAAGGCCTTCTCTGGTTCAGTCAGATCGACCCTAAGATCTCCCTGATTCTTATCCAGTTGAAGATTTCAAGACTTTAGTCTGGTTCAGTTAAATCGATCCTAAGATTTTCCTGATTCTTATCCAGTCAAAGGCCTTCTCTGGTTCAGTCAGATCGACCCTAAGATCTCCCCAGCTCTCGCATGCAGGTTCTTGCCTTAATTAATTTCCCACTCTCGTGACAAAATCGTGTTAATTATCCTCTCACTCTCGTGACAAGGGTAGTTAAATTAAACATGGAAATTGGAAACCAGAAATTGTTTTATAAATATTTTTGGCCAAGGTATCACTGAATTCTTTCGGTACTTAAGAGTCACATACCGGTACAAATAATTTAGCCGGACATAATATATTTAATAACTATGCAATTCAAAATATAATCCATAAAAATAATTGGCATAATACCAGAATGAATAAATATTAATTGCAATAAAAACTTGGAAATAACGTTGCTATGGTAATCTTGGATGTTACAATATTCCTTGCAGCTCAATCGAAATCAATAAATTGTGTTAATTCTTAAATGAAGAATTAACACTCTAAAACTAATGCTTGAAATAGTGCTGGAAGTAGAAATTACAGTATGTAGAAAATGCTCAAAAACAAGGAAATAGAAATAATTGCAAAAAGTAGTAATTTTGTTCTGGGAGAATTTCTTCGACCCTCATCCCTTTGCACTACCACATATTATATATAGGAGAAAATATAGCAGTTGAAAGAGTCCTGGGAAAAGGCTTGAGTGGAGAAAATATAGGATGCATGGTTACTGAGTGGAGGGAATATAGGAGAACACTTCTGCCCTCACGTTGCCCACGTCTCCACCAATTCACAACGTTCATCTTTACGCGCGTGACGGTCGTCACAGGTGGGTGACGGTCGTAATGCGCTTGAATAGCGCATTACGCTCGCCAATGATGTGTGACGAGCGTTCTTCTAGTTGGGGATGCGTTACGGTCGTCACAGGGTGTGACGGTCGTCACTGCTTCAAAATCTCCAAACTTTGCAGATTTGGTTCTTTTCTCTTCTGTTTATTGTCTAGCTTCCTTCATGTAGTCCTTTTTTATTAGTTTGAGTTGACAAATGTTGTACCTGTGAAAAGACACAAAAAATCGGGATAATCAGGAGTTAGACGACTCAATGTATTATAAAATCGGTAAAAAGCGTAGTAATTATATGATACGATTTCTCGTTATCAAATTCCCCCATACTTAAACCTTTGCTTGTCCTCAAGCAAATAGTCATTCGAAAGGCCGGACAAGTTTTGTCAAGCGCATATGCATGACATACCTTGGATTTTTAAAGCAATTTCGGGAAATCCTCGTCGGTTCAGCCAATACTTGAGTGAAACACTAAAGATACGCTAATGACACAAGCAATAAGCTTAGTCGTAGGCTTCCATTTCAAATGAGCTATCCAACAGTTCTGTTATAATTCTGCCTAGAGTTCCTCGTATCTATTTCGCCTGGTTTCGTTCTGGCGCAATCACATTAAGCCCTTTGTCTTAGCACGCACGTAGTGGAGTAATCGGTTAGTGACTTTGATCCTTTTAGCACGGGGTCTGGTACACGAATGTGGCAACCTTACATATGTTATCCAAGTTGGAGGTTGTGGGGGATCAGGCCGTAGCACGGCCTACCGAGTTCAGAACCAGATACCTCTGAACCAACCAACACTGGATTCCTTCGTTATTTTCTCAACTCTTATATGTGACCGTATATTTTGGTGCACAAAATTTCTTTTCTTTTATCAGCGAGATAGGAAGGATATTTTAATGATCAGGCATCAAACACTTATATTCATCGATTCTCCACGTGGTTCGTGTCAAGACGGTGCTGACTGCTAGTATAAACTACTAGGGGTTACTGTAGAACTAAAAACGCTAGATGTCGGTATAATGGTTATTGAAACGGATCGCGTAAGTAGGAAGTCTACGGTGTCATAACCGTATCGATCTTGTTATGTCGTTTTCGGCTTTCCTAATTGGGGATTTCGTTAAAATAGGTATGTCGGGCTAATGCGAAGATAAAAAATTTTGGTATGGCTAAATAAAGTGAAGAATTTAAATCGAGATATATCATAAAAATTACTAGTTTATAAAGGATGGAAAGGTACCTCTCCCACACTGAATCCGACATTATCCTCAATGTTGCGGTATATAGGCGGGGAAGTACAATTACAAAAACAAACGGAAAGGAAATGAAACAGAAAAAATAATAAACTACATAAAAAATAAAGAAAAACTACTGGTGACCACGTCCTCTACTCCTGGTGCGAGAGCGTCTGGTAGGAGTGGCTTCCGTGTCAGTATCTTGGAAACCAAGGGTGCTGACGTCCAGCCTTAAGGAGTTGAGCTCTGACAGGGCCTCATCTAACCTCTCATTCATGTTCCGCTGCCCAGTCAAGATCTGAGTGTTTTGAGCGCATAAATACTCATATTGCTCATGTTGTCTTCTTTCAAGCGCTGCGCTCATTTGATTTTGCATATGAATGGCGCGGAGAATGTCTTAAAGATTAATAGGAGGTGGTGCAGATGAAGGTCCTAGAATGTCGTGGATGGGAGGAGCACTATCCAACTCTTCTTGCATTTCGTCTGCGGGGGTTCAGGTTGGTCTTCATGAGTAGGTGCACGCCCCGCGGGAGCTGCAGGATCGAACAACCAGTTTGCTCGGTTTCGTGGATCGATTCGGTCCCTGCAAGGCAAAATGATGTTCTGATAAACAGTGTTCCTGATCACAGGGTGGAATCTGCCATCCTCCCGCTCATAAATGAGATGTGCGGCCTTGCAGTGATCCAAAGTTAGCAAAGTCGGTGCCATGGAAGGCATAGTCGCGAGAGCAGCACCATAGTTCAGACCTATGGCAAGTGAAGTGACCAGCCCTCCGAAATAAAAGGGTTTTCCGCCTCTAGCATAAATAGAGTGGATGTGAGCTAGTAAGAACGGGGCGGCGTTGATCTTTTTCCCTGTGAACGCGCAATGCATAAAGAAGAGCTCCTTGGAGTTGAGCTTGTGGTTGTTGTCACGGGCGAAGATTGTGTTGCTGAGGATGCGGTGGAAATAGCGGATGGCCGGATTATGAATGTGGGTGGCATTTAGGTGGTCGTAGGATCCGGCACGGATATTCGTCAAACTGTGCCATAAGTTGAAGGCTTCCTCACCAAAATTATCCGGCACTCGGAGATGGACACCTTCGTCCGAACAGAAGCCTAAAAGCCGCGTGATGTCGGATTGGGGCAACTCGTGCTCAATGCCAAACATGCGAAATTTGGCCAGGCCCAACAGTTGGTTCGTGGCACCTGGCGGAGTGATGTAAACAAAGGAACTCAAAAACTCAAGAGTAAGAGTTTCATAAATCGGTCTTGGTTCGCGGCACAGGTTCCATAAATCCGCACTCTGCAACAATTGGCGGACACTGTCAAGTAGTACCAAACTCCTCAAGCAGTCAAGATCAACATACTGTGTAGGTTGGAGACCTCGGCGTTGAAACTTCTAAAATTTGATCCGTTGAGTTTCTCCTTGTTCGCCGGATCTGAAAGTGAGAGCGGGAGCTTGTTGGTTGTTGGCCATGGTGTTTGTAAAACGGATTGAAAAAGGTTTAGAATGAGAATGGGGTAGTGGGTGGATGGTATTTTTAGTGTTAGAAATTTGGAAGTTTGAAGAAAAATGGAGTGGAGTGGGTATGTAACGTGATTTTGCAGCAATGGAGGAAATGTGGTTAAGAAGACAATGGCTGGAACGGTTCTGTAATAGTCGTTCTGATATATTGTGCGTGTGACGGTCGTCACGAGGGTGTGACGGGCGTCATATGGAAAAAATGCGCGTTACGCTCGTCACGAGGGTGTGACGGTCGTAACACGTTCAATGTCATTAATGAGAAGACCGTTACAAGACCGTTACGAATGTTTATATAATTTTTTATTATTTTCTTAATATTCTAAGTTTGAAATATTCTAATAATTATAGTTTTGAAATATTATTTACTAACACATAATGAAATAATATTTGCGTGAAATATAAACAGTAAATTAAAAGAAATAAAAAATGTACTTGTTGTACCCCAAAATTTTCCCTCCCATATTCTCCAAGAATTGCCAAGAGCATGCTTCAAAATCTCCCAAGGGTTGCACAGTTCAATGGCCTCCTAACAGTCAAAAATTAGGGTTTTGGTTCTGGCAAAGAAATTGAAGTTTCCAAGGGTCCAATCAAGTCCCATATGCCTACAAACATGGTCAAGCATCTATATGCCAAGTTTCAAGACTCACAGCACAAAATTGCACAGTCAAATGCCCTAATTGCTCAGCAGTCAACTGTAGGGGTAAAATGGTCATTTGGCAGTCAAAAGTCCAAATTTTTGGTCAACATCTTATTTTGAAGCCACAAACATCATTTGATCAATTCTTGATCATGATTCTCAAGGCATGGCTTAAAAAGTCTCAAGATGCAAAAGTTTCCATATTTGGACAGTTAAAAAAGTCAATTGTAAATTGACCAAGGCATAACTTCCACATGGTTTATCAGAAAAATTCCATCAAAATCTCATTTTGAAGAGAATGACATTTCCTACAACTCCTCTTCACACTTCAAGTCCAATAAATGCTCTCACAAAAAGTTATCAATCTCAACATTATAGGTCATTTTCAAAAGTCAACAAAAAGGCACTTTAAGTCAAAGACCATAACTTGAGATTGGTAAATCAAAATGACATGGGACCAAATGCATTGCTTAGAGGACTTCAATACCTTTCCAAAATGTCCAAGAACATGACCAAATCTTAAAAATTGAGCAAGATATGCCTTGTGGAAGTTGGGAAAGTTTTGGGAATTTTGAAAAGTCAACTTTGCTTCAAATGCCTCAAAATTGCTAATGGGCCACATTTTCTTCCAAGAATCATCATCCAAAAGTTATGCACGACCCATTGACCCAAAGGGGAGTTATTTCATCATTTTTTATTATTTATTTGAATTTTTATCACCATTAATTCATTTAATTAAAATAAAATATGACAAAAATAGAAAACCATGTTTTCCAATCCCTTTTTGCAGCATATTCTCTCCATAAAACCTCAAGATTTCGTGCATCACTAATATGGAAAGATTTGGCTATGATTGGCATCAAAAAGACATGAAAAAGATTGGAAAAGATTACATGAAAATCAAATCTCAAAAGCATTGATTACAAAGGTTTTGGACTTGTTTTGCAAACCTAATTCATTCCTCATAAAAGCCAGAACACAACCCTAGTTACAAAACCTGGAAGCTGCGCCTGAGATCAAATACACACTTTGCATTTTTTGTCAAAAATTTCAAAAACTGAAAACACAGTTCCAGCGCAATTCAAAGCAAAATAATCATTCCAATAGCTTGCCAAGGCATCCAGGAAGCTACTCCAATCAAAATCAACTCTCCAAGCGCAAAGAATTGGTAGATAGGAGTCTAACTTTTCTGTAAAATTTTGATAATCGTGTTTGCATTTTCATACGTTATTCATGACTTTTAATATGTGATTTATACTAACATGATGATTCTAAAGCCATTGGTACCATTCAATTGAGTTTTGGACGCCTGTATGCAAAGTTACCATGAACACGCATTAGGGTTTCAGAAGCTTAAAAAGAGGGCTTCATTCATATGGAAAAATTGAACCATAAGACCTATGTCATTGGACTCAGGACCTCAAAACGAATCAAACTCACTAGTCGCGCCCTATTTATATTTTCATATGAGCTATTCGTTATTTTCCAGGTTTGAGTTAGTGGGGGTTTAAAACCCCCGTTATTTGATGTATTTTTCAGGCAAAAGCAAAGGCATGGTGGAGAAGACGCTGAGGTGTCTCAACCAGACAGGGCCATTCAAATATTCGCGCATTTTCTTTTATGTTTACCAATAGCACTTGTTCTCTCTCATATGAATCAGGTTCCATTAATATTACAAACGAACGCGCTTGGATGGTTGGTAAGTGAGGTGTCCTTCAAGCATTGGGACCTGGGTTCGATTCCCAGGTCCCCTCCCTTCTCAATATCATTTTGTTTAATGTATTCCTACGCAGCTTGCATCCTAAGGTCCACTATACAACTCTATGCCTTGGCTTGCCACATGTCCCAGGAGACGAATCTGAAGGTCAGGATGAGAGGTCCATCATACACATCAGTTGACCATGTCACACACGCGCTGAAAAAGTCAAACAAGGCCAGAAATCAGTGGGCCTAATTGCTTGCTACAAACCTCCATAATTGGGTCTACCACCCCTTTTGTTTGTATTTCTCTCCTTCATTCTTTGTTCTATTTTTTTTTATTTGCTTTAATTTAATTGCTTTCTTTTTTTTAAATTCCACAAATTAATTTTAAATAATAAAAATACAAAAATCAGAAAAGACAAAAAATAAAAATATATTTTATTTAATAGTTTTTGTAAATAAATTTTATTAACTAATTTAGTTCTAATCTTAGGTTTAATTTTAATGTTTTTTTTAATAAACTAAAAAATGTAGAAATTAGGGTTTTAATGCTTTTATTCTTTTTTTTCTTTTCTTTTACCATATTTAATTATTAATTATTTTGTAAATAAATTTATCATTAAATAATTAGGTTAAAACTAGGTACAACTTAAACATTTCTTTAATAAATTAAAAATAGTTTAGAATTAGGATTTTAATTCCATTTAATTTTCGCATTAAATTCCATAAATACAAAAAACATAAAAAATAAGTTCTTGCTTTTATTTAATTTAATTAATTTACGAGTTCGATTTAATTTCTTTAAAAGGGTCCAACGCCCTCGCGTTCTCGATTTTTATTTCTTTTCGCACATTTACTTTTATTTCCCTTTTTTAAATTTCATGTAACTGCCCCAAAGCTTTGTAATAGATTAATTAGATATTTACTTTCCGCACTTTATTTATTTCAAATCGGGTCTTGGATTAATTTGGCGATGTAGACCCACGCCTTTGTAATAGCGTAGGACTTTTATCTTCCCGCATCTTTTAACTGTTAATAACTCACATGAAAGAATGAATGCCAAAAATAAAAACAAAGCGTAGATCACCAATGCATGACAAGACAAATAATAACTGAAATTGACACATAAATCACACACCACTCCTAGGGTACGCCTCACTGTTGCCTTGCCCTTCGAAACGTGGTCGTCGAGTAGAGGACGTTTTAGTAAGTCCTCATGTCCATGAACATGGCATGGGGGTAGCTTCTAAGGTGTCTTCCTATTGCTCTGGTGACCACAATGTCCCGAACCCTCGAATTGACCCGAATACCTCCAACGGTGGTGCTACCTACCTCTCAATGGTGGGATGGCATTACCTTAAGGACATTTACACAGACTAATTCCTTAGGGTAGGTAGATGACTCGTAGATACTTGCTCTAAATTCAAAACAAATCAAAAACTTCTTTTCACACCGACACTTTGCAAAAAGATTTCAAAAACAACTTTTCAAACACTCTTGAGGACTGATACAAGAGTCGAACTGAAATTTTAAACGAAACTTTTTTAAACCCACAGTTGAAAAGCAAATAAAAATTTGAAAACACAATGAGCAAGTATCTAAGAGCCCATGGATAACCATGGATAGAAAGGGTGCTAACACCTTCCCTTTCTATAAATCTACCTCCCGAACCGAGAACTAATCTCAATAAGGAATTTTTCTGTGCTTTTGTCCTTTCCATTTGGAGAAAATAAAAGACGGTGGCGACTCTTGCTTCCACGATATTTTGCGAACCAGCTTTAAACAGTCAGTTCCAGATCCACCGATCACAGTACTGAAAATGAAAATGAATGAAAATAAAATAATAGAAACTTGGTACTTGATAAATAATTGAATTAATCCATAAAAATTGTTTCGAAATAACTTAAATAATAAAAATGATAAAATGCTAGAACAACTAGAATCCTCCCCACACTAAAACCAAACAGTGGCCTCACTGTATGTATAAATGCGAGAGAAGAATAAATCAAGATAACAACGGCAACTCTAGCCACGGGGAGTAGGGAACATATGATGGTGTATGAAATCTAGCTGGTCGGTCACCAAATCCATGAAAGCGATGAATTCCACTCGGAGAGATGTAAGCTCGCCCCGTATTTCAGTAATTTCTTTATGCAAAGAGTGCAAGGTAACAGTAGGTGGAGGCGGTGGTGGGATCTCTGGAGCCTGGGTGGCGGTCTCAGTAGAAACTACCTGCTGCTCCCATGGATCGGGGAATTGATGGTATCCCGGTGGTGTGGCAGGGTCTTCAGCATCGTGAGAGGTGTTGGGTACTTCGTAAATGTCAACAGTAGAAGGAGATGAAGGCGGTGTAGCAGGATGGTGGAGGTCAAAAATCCAGTTTGCTCTATTATGCACACTAGTGATAGGGTTCGGGAGCATAAACTGGTGGACAGTCTCATGATTAATTAACAGCTCAAATTGATATGGCCCAATGTTCCCGATAAAGCTAGTGTTGAAGCAAAATTCAATGTTCATCGGCTTTATTCCATAATGCGGGGCTGATCCTAGCATAGGCCTTCGGAGTCCAATTGCATTTGAGATCATAGTGACTAAACCACCCAACAGGATTGGTGCATTCGAAGTCTGGATAATACGCTCCATGTTGGCTAGCATATAAGCGGCACCATTTACCGGACGGCTCTGGGAGGCACAGTACATAATGAAGAGCTCATCACGGGACACGGATGTAACATTCTGCTGTTTACCAAAAAGGGTATGGGCGATGATCTTATGAAAGTACCTGATAGTCGGGTTGTTGATGCACTCAGAATAAAGGTCAGACGACTCTGGATGGTTATTGCCAACAATGCTTCCCCATAAAAAATCAAGGTCAGAGTCAAGCAATAGGTCCTCCTGGGTCATAGTAATAACATCAGGGCCAAAAGGGAATCCCAACAGGTTAGAAAACTCTCGAAGGTTATAGCGGTAGTCCATGTCAAACAGCCTGAAGGTTATCAACCCACGGTTGAATCCTAACCCGTGATTTGGAATGTAGCTCAGGGTGCTCAGGAACTCAAGGGTCAGCTTCCTGTAGGTACAATACCGTCTTCGGATAGGAGCAGTGTCCCAGCCAATCTGGTGTAGCAAATACATGACACTCTCACGAATGCCAAGAGCAGTCATAGCATGGTCATCAGCGTAGATTGTAGGGCACATTTCCCGCTTAGCCAGATCCTCAAAGCGTCTTCTCTGGTGCCTGCTTCTCAAGGTGATATTCATGTAGTTTACGCGTGCCATGGAGCTAAATATGAAAGCAAGAGAATTACCCCCTGAAAATATTTAATAAATGTTTGAAAAACTAAGTTAGTATTTTCAGGTTAAAAATGCTGAAGTTAAATCAAGAAGAAAAAGAAAGTTTAAAGGAAAAATAAAAATAGAAGAAAATAAAAAGGAGTAAGAGATGCAACATGAAAGTTTTAAAGATTAAGAAAAAGAAAAGAAAAATAAAAACATGTTAAAACAATAAAAATAATTAAAAGAAAACATGGGTTGCCTCCCACGAAGCGCTTTTGTTTTATGTCGATGGCTCGACAAATAATACCTATTCAGTTAGGTATCGGGGTAGGTGGCTCACTTAACTGAAGGTAAGCCAAATAGTTGATATTTCCGACGTTAAAGTAGTGCTTTAAGCACTGGCCATTGACTATGAATGGTTCGATAGAATTTCCTTTAATTTCTATCGCATCACTTGGGAAAACTTTGTTAATTTCGAATGGTCCTGACCATCTGGAACGTAATTTTCCCGGGAAAAGTTTCAGTCTAGAGTTGAATAGGAGTATGATGTCTCCTTCCTTAAATTATTTCCGCGAGATACGCTTATCGTGCCATTTTTTTGTTCTTTCCTTATAGATTCTAGCATTTTCATAAGCGTCTAAACGCAATTCGTCTAATTCATGGATATCTAATATTCGTTTTTCACCAGCAATCTTGTAATTTAAGTTAAGGGTTTTAATGGCCCAATAAGCTTTATGTTCTAATTCTACTGGCAAATGACAAGATTTTCCATAAACTAATTTAAACGGCGTTGTTCCGATAGGGGTTTTAAAAGCTGTCTGATATGCCCAAAGAGCATCATTTAGCTTGGAGGACCAATCTTTCCTGGATGTGGCTACGGTTTTCTCAAGGATTTGTTTTATCTCCCTATTTGACACTTCCACTTGTCCACTCGTTTGAGGATGGTATGGTGTGGCTATGTGATGTTTAACGCCATATTTTGAAAGTAATTTTTCGAAAATTCTAGAGATAAAATGGGAACCTCCATCACTGATTACTAGTCTTGGTACACTGAATCGTGGGAAGATAACATGCTTGAATAGTTTAAGTACCACTCGTGTATCGTTTGTGGGTGCAGCGATGGCTTCAATCCATTTTGATACGTAGTCAACAGCTACCAAAATATACTTATTTCCAAAAGATGCAGGGAATGGTCCCATGAAATCAATTCCCCATACATCAAAAATTTCTACTTCGAGGATTCCTTTTTGCGGAATTTCGTCGCGTCTAGATATATTTCTTATGCGTTGACATCTATCGCAGTTCATAATTGCTACGTGGACGTCTTTCCATAAAGTAGGCCAAAAGAATCCAGCTTGAAGTATTTTTGCACAAGTTTTCGATGTACAAGCGTGTCCACCATAAGGGGCGGAATGGAAATGGGAAATGACATCGTCTATTTCATCGTTAGGAACGCAGCGACGATAGATACCATCGGCGCCTCTTTTAAAGAGTAATGGTTCATCCCAAAAGTAGTGTTTAAGATCGTGGAAGAATTTCTTCCGTTGTTGGTGCGTTAAATCAGATGGTAGGACACCGGCAGCTAAGTAGTTGACGAAATCAGTGTACCATGGTAATGTGGTGTTTGTACAGATGGCTTTCACAACCGCAGTTGTTAAAGGTTCATTGTGTTGATCTAAACTGTCGGTAGGAGCTATCTCTAGTTTAGCAATAAGGCGTTCATAAGGGAAATCTTCGTTTATGGGAACACTCTCGGTTTGGATTCCATCTAATCTTGATAAATGGTCTGCTACCACGTTTTCAGTTCCTCTTTTGTCTTTTATTTCCAAGTCAAACTCTTGTAGGAGTAAGATCCATCTTAGTAGTCGCGGTTTGACGTCTTTCTTACTTAGTAAGTATCGGATCGCAGCATGATCCGTGTAAATAATGATTTTGGCGCCCACTAAGTAGGAACAAAATTTATCCAATGCGAATACAACAGCTAAGAGTTCCTTCTCCGTAGTGGCGTAATTCATTTGTGCGGGATCGAGTGTTCTGCTTGTGTAGTAGATAGCGTGAAGCTTTTTATCTTTGCGTTGTCCTAGGACTGCGCCTATAGCATAATCGCTCGCATCGCACATTATTTCAAATGGTAGGTTCCAATCAGGAGGTTGCATAATAGGTGTTGAAATTAAGGCTTCTTTAAGCGTCTCAAATGCGTTTAAGCATTTATCGTCGAAAATAAACTCAGCTTCTTTCATTAATAATTTAGTTAGTGGCTTAGTGATTTTAGAGAAATCTTTTATAAAACGTCGGTAAAAACCAGTGTGTCCTAGAAAACTTCTTATTTTTCTAACTGTTTTGGGTGGTTGAAGGTTTTTGATAATTTCGATTTTTGCTTTGTCGACTTCAATCCCTCTGCTTGATACAATGTGACCCAACACAATTCCTTGTCTCACCATGAAGTGACATTTTTCCCAATTGAGCACTAGGTTGACATTGACACAGCGTTTCAGTACTAATTCAAGATTTGATAAACATCCGTCAAAACTTTCTCCACAGACAGAGAAATCGTCCATGAATACTTCCATAATTTCGTCTAAAAAGTCTACGAAAATCGCCATCATGCATCGTTGGAAAGTTGCAGGTGCGTTACATAGTCCAAATGGCATTCTTCGGTATGCAAAGGTACCATAGGGACATGTGAACATGGTTTTCTCTTGATCATCAGGATGAATGGGAATTTGGAAGAATCCTGAGTATCCGTCAAGATAGCAGAAATGGGAATGTTTGGCTAAGCGCTCGAGCATTTGATCAATGAATGGTAATGGGAAATGGTCCTTGCGTGTAGCTTTGTTTAGTTTTCTGTAATCAATACACATTCTCCATCCTGTTTGAGTACGTTGTGCTACCGATTCGCCTTTCGTGTTTGTTATAACCGTAACACCTCCTTTCTTAGGTACTACGTGAACTGGACTGGCCCAGTTACTATCTGATATTGGGTATATGATGCCTGCCTCTAGTAGTTTCTGCACTTCTTTCTTAACGACTTCACTTAGGATAGGATTTATTCGTCTTTGATGTTCTCTAGAAGTCTTGCAGTCCTCCTCTAACATAATGCGGTGCATACAGAGAGAAAGGCTTATTCCCTTTAGATCTGATATGTTATAGCCTAACGCGGTTGGATATTTCCTTAACACACTAAGAAGTTTTTCGGTTTCGATCTTCCCTAATTTGGCATTAACTATAACTGGCCGTTTGAGTTCTTTATCTAAAAATTCATACCTAAGATCTTCAGGTAATGTTTTAAGTTCTATACCAGTTTTCTTATCAGTTGGGGCAGGATCGGGTGTTAAGGCGAGACATTCGCTTAGGTTGGGATCTAGATGTTCTTGTTTCCAGTCATCTTCCTTGAGGATAGTTGGTTTCGGAATTTTCAGCATCTCAGAATAGATGTCTTCTTGGCTTTCTAGTTCTTTGACACATTCATCAATAATATCTAGGAGACAGCATGAGTCATCTATAGCAGGGGATTTGAAGAATTGGGAAAGAATGAATTCTACTTTTTCTTCTCCTACCTCGAAGGTAAGCTTTCCTTTCTTAACGTCAATGATGGCTCCTGTAGTAGCTAAAAATGGTCTTCCTAGTATGATGGGAATGTTTGAATCTTCCTTGATGTCCATTATTATAAAGTCAGTCGGTATGTAAAATTGTCCTATTCAAACATGGATGTTTTCTAGCATACCAACATGGAATTTGACTGATCTGTCGGCTAGTTGTAGGGACATCTTGGTAGGTCTCATGTCGCCTAGTTTGAGCTTCTCGCAAATAGATAAGGGCATTAGACTAACACTTGCTCCTAAATTGCATAGAGCTTTGTCTATGACAGATTTTCCAATTACACATGGTATGGAGAAACTACCAGGATCTTTTAGCTTTGGAGGCATGTTATTTTGGATTATGGCGCTACATTCGGCAGTTAGCATAACGGTTTCATTTTCAACGACTTTTTTCTTATTAGACAATATTTCTTTTAAGAATTTAGCATATGACGGCATTTGGGTTATAGCTTCTGTAAACGGAATAGTAACGTTTAATTGTTTCAAAAGTTCTACAAATTTCTTGAATTGCCCCTCGTTCTTGGATTTTGCAAGTCTTTGGGGGTATGGAATTGGTGGTTTATATGGCGGTGGAGGTACGTAAGGTTTTTCTGAAACCTCTCTGTTCTCATTCGCGTCTTCCTCTACATTCTCAGATTGATCTTTCGACTTCTCTACTTCTTTTTCAGGTTTTTGATACATGGTCGGGTTTTGGAGTCTAGGATCTACTGGTCCATCAAGGGCTGTCCCACTTCGTAATGTGATAGCATTTGCATGTCCTTTAGGATTGGGTTGTGGCTGTCCAGGAAATGTACCTGCAGGTGCGGCAGAACTAGCTTGGTGTTGTGCTACTTGGGAGATTTGGGTTTCTAACATTTTATTGTGAGTTTCTAGGGCATCTACCTTATTTGCTAAAAGCTTCAATTGTTCACCGGTGTGAATGTTTTGATTGAGGAATTCTTTGTTTTGTTTAGCTTGATTAGCGATAAAATTTTCCATTAGGATTTCAAGGTTAGATTTCTTAGGAATGTTAGGAACATTAACAACGGGTTTTTGATAACCTGGAGGTACAGCAGGTGCATATAAAGCGTTATTGCTCTTGTACGAGAAGTTAGGATGGTTCTTCCAACCAGGATTATAGGTATTAGCATAAGGATTACCTTGAGCGTAATTTACCTGGTCAACTGATATTCCTGCTAAGATTTTACATTCGGTTCCAACATGACCAGGGACTCCACAAACTTCGCAGTTTGGGGTAACTGCAGCCACGGTGGCTGCAGGAGGTAAGGTCAAATTTTCTATCTTTTGGGTAAGAGCATCTACCTTAGCATTAACTTTATCTAGGCTACTAATCTCATACATCCCACCTTTGGTTTGAGTTTTCTCCACAGATGTTCTTTCTCCTCCCCACTGATAGTGGTTTTGAGCCATATTTTCAATGAGTTGGTTAGCTTCGTCATAAGGCTTGTCCATCAGTGTACCACCTGCGGCGGCATCTATAGAGAGTCTTGTGTTGTACAAGAGTCCATTATAAAATGTGTGGATGATCAGCCATTTTTCTAATCCGTGATGTGGGCACATTCGCATCATATCTTTGTAGCGTTCCCATGCATCGAATAGCGATTCAATATCCTTCTGCCTAAATCCGTTGATTTGGGCTCTTAGTGCAGCAGTCTTGCTTGGGGGAAAGTATCGTGCTAAAAATACAATCTTAAGTCCTTCCCACGTAGTGACGGAATTTGATGGCAAGGATTGCAACCAAGCCCAAGCTCTATCTCTTAGCGAGAAAGGGAAAAGACGTAATCTTATTGCATCTTTACTAACACCATTTGCTATAACTGTGTCGGCAAATTGAACGAATTTTGTAAGATGTTCATTTGGATCCTCGGAAGGATCTCCAGAGAATTGGCATTGTTGGATAGCTGATATCAATGACGGTTTCAACTCAAAATCGTTTCGATTTATTGCTGGAGCTGCAATGCTGTTGTGGGGTTCTTGTTGTGATGGAGTTGCGTACTCCTTCAGTGGACGGGTCCTTTGTTCTTCGACCATGTCTAATTCTGGATTAGTTTCGGTTTCAGAGGAAGAATTAGAATCTGTTTCAGAATCAATCTTGATTTCGGGTTTAGGTAAAGGAATAGCGTGATTTAAACAGTAATCCTTGACTGCACGTCTTACGGAAAGGATGCATTCAGGTTCGTCCTTCGATTTGTCAAGTGGTTCGCCTTGTGAGCGAGTCCTTGGCATACAAATCGAAAAAGGGTTTTCTGTTGCCTAGTCTAAATGCGCAATAGAAGAATCGTAATTAATTGACTAATCAGTCCCCGACAACGGCGCCAAAAACTTGATCGGGACTTTATGAGTCTATTGGGATACTAACTGCAAGTATACAGTTTAGTCGTTCTAGTTTTAAATGATTATCGAACCTACAGAGACTGAGGATCAATCGCATACGATCTAATGTTACAATTTGTTTAACTAAGCGATGAATATTTGATTTTAGGGGGGAAATAGTTTAATTAAAAATAATAGTAATAGTTATACCGGTATGTGATAGTCGGACATCGGGAATTCGGTGAATCGCTTGTCCTATAAAGTATTTCAGTAAAAACTAATTATTTAAAAACCTGAGACATACACTCTCGTGTTCATGAAATAAGTCATGCTACTAAACCTAGTGGATGCACTTTAAATTTAATAACACTTTTTGAAAATAATTTGAGTTTAATTAATTTATTAAAACACTCTCGTGTATTTAAAAATTAATGTTTCGTTACCACTATCTGGGTTGAACCCCAGCTCTCGCATGCAGGTTCTTGCCTTAATTAATTTCCCACTCTCCTGGCAAAATCGTGTTAATTATCCTCTCACTCTCGTGACAAGGGTAGTTAAATTAAACATGGAAATTGGAAACCAGAAATTGTTTTATAAATATTTTTGGCCAAGGTATCACTGAATTCTTTCAGTACTTAAGAGTCACATACCGGTACAAATAATTTAGCCGGACATAATATATTTAATAACTATGCAATTCAAAATATAATCCATAAAAATAATTGGCATAATACAAGAATGAATAAATATTAATTGCAATAAAAACCTGGAAATAACGTTGATATGGTAATCTTGGATGTTACAATATTCCTTGCAGCTCAATCGAAATCAATAAATTGTGTTAATTCTTAAATGAATAATTAACACTCTAAAACTAATGCTTGAAATAGTGCTGGAAGTAGAAATTACAGTACGTAGAAAATGCTCAAAAACTAGGAAATAGAAATAATTGCAAAAAGTAGTAATTTTGTTCTGGGAGAATTTCTTCGACCCTCATCCCTTTGCACTACCACATATATATAGGAGAAAATATAGCAGTTGAAAGAATCCTGGGAAAAGGCTTGAGTGGAGGAAATATAGGATGCATGGTTACTGAGTGGAGGGAATATAGGAGAACACTTCTGCCCTCACGTTGCCCACGTCTCTACCAATTCACAACGTTCATCTTTACGCGCGTGACGGTCGACGGTCGTAATGCTCTTGAATAGTGCATTACGCTCGTCAATGATGTGTGACGAGCGTTCTTCTAGTTGGGGATGCGTTACGGTCGTCACTGCTTCAAAATCTCCAAACTTTGCAGATTTGGTTCTTTTCTCTTCTGTTTATTGTCTAGCTTCCTTCATGTATTCCTTTTTCATTGGTTTGAGTTGACAAATGTTGTACCTGTGAAAAGACACAAAAACTCGGGATAATCGGAAGTTAGACGACTCAATGTATTATAAAATCGGTAAAAAGCGTAGTAATTATATGATACGATTTCTCGTTATCAATTGTTTTGAAATGGAGCAAGTAACTTAGAAGTTATCTACCTACTCAAATTTCTTTCTTGTGCATTTCTATTCCTTTGACATTGTTGACTTACCATTGATTTGGTAAGCAACCCTATCTTTGGATGTAAACGGGATGGGCATGGGTCATCGTATGACCATGGTAGCAATGTTTCCAAGTATCTTAGCATGTTTGGAGGGGCCAAGATCATTTTGTTTAGGCAACCTTTTGATAGCATCATCGAGGGACTATGATCTTATACTTGTTTTGTTTTGCCAAGATACTTCGCATGCGTAACATGGCCATTTTATTTTAGGCAACCAAGTGGTATAAACCCTAAGGGTTCTTGTGTGCAAAGTGTGTTATTTTTCATGCTTTTGTCTTGCATTAGGTTTTTTCTATTTGTTTTGTTTTTGTTCTTGTCATGCAAACCCTAGTTTACTAAGCATAGTGTATAAAGCAATAAATTGCGTAAAATAAACTAAGCTATCACAACAATTATTATGGGAGGGGGGATACAAGTTTTGAATGAGGATTTTGCACAAATATAAACCTAAAAATATTATTACAACCCAATCGAATATTGTGTGAATTAAATAAATATTCAAATATGTAAAAATGCAATGCACATGTATTTATGTAAAAAATGTTTTATGTTTGGTTTTTTGTATGAGAAAATAATTTAATTCAAACCCTAAAAAATAAGAAAAAATAATATTATTTTTGGAGGGGTGAAACCCTAATTTTTTTAATTAAAAGAAAATAATGCTTTATATTATTATTTTGTCCATTTTTGTACAAGAAAATAATAAATAATATTATATGTAAATGTTAAAAACTAAATATGTATAAAAATAAGCATTTATAAGTATAAATAGTATAATAAAAAATATATAGTATTTTTTAATTGTATTTACAAATTATTTAAGAAAATAAAATCTATTTATCCTAATAAACTATTTTTTATGCAAAATAAAAATAATAAAAAAATAAAATAAAAATTGAAAAAAATAAAGAAAATATTTTTAGGATTTTTATCATTCATAAAAAATAAATAAAAGCAATAATTATGAAAATATGAAAGAAAATGCAAAAATATAAAAAAAAAACTAGTCAAGGGGGTGTAGTAGCAATTCAGGAGGTGCAAAAAGAAAAACCAAAAAGGCCAGGCGCCAAAAAAGCCCAGAACACTGCTTCGTCCCTGTCCTTGGTCATCTCCTTCGTGCGCCATAGTTCAAACCTGTAACTTTCAGATGTTTGCACAAAAACAAAAACTTATAACATGAAACATGTGGCATTTGAACTCACGATTCCAACCTGTGATCGGTGGGAATAAAACTGACTGTTTTGGAATGCAAGTTCGCCTTTGCGTTTGTTTTCGCAAAATGTCGCAGTAAGCAAGAGTCGCCACCGTCTTTTATTTTATCCAACAAGGAAAGGACAAAAGCACAGAAAAATTCCTTTTTGAGATATTTCTCGGGTTCGGGAGGTAGATTATAGAAAGGGAAGGTGTTAGCACCCTTTCTATCTGTGGTTATCCACGGGCTCTTAGGTACTTGCTCATTATTCTTTCAAAAGTTTGCTTTTCTTTGTGTTTGTGGATTTGAGAAGAGTTTTTGTTTGGAAAGGGGTGTAAGTGCGAAAAGTTTTGTTTTATTTTAAAAGGAGCAAGTACTTAAGAACATCTACCTACTCAAAAAGGAATTAATCTGTACAAATGTCCTTTAGACAACGCTATCCCACTATTGAGGAGTAGGTAGCACCGTCGTTGGAGTTTTCGGGTCAATTGATTAAGGGACATGTGGTCACTAAAGCAATGTTAGGACGCCTTAGCGATAACCCTAATGTCTTAGATCATTTTTATCTGAGGCAACCGTTTCGAGGAAACTTATGATCTTTGGACAAGAGGGCGACCTCTAAAACTTCTTATACTCAATGACCACGTTCGAGGCAACCAAGTGAGGTGTACCCTAAGAGTGCGCGTGTGCGAGTGTGTTATTTCAGTTAATTTTATCTTTGTACATGTTATGGTGAGCTACTGTTGATTTTAGGTTAAAGGTTAATCTTGTCATGCATTGCCTATTATTCAAACATCTAACAGTTAATGGTTGCGTAAATTAAATTGCGGAAAATAAATCTAAGCTATTACAAGGCGTCGGGTATTTACATCGCCAAAGACAAACCCTTAAAATTAAATTGCGAAAAATAAATAAAGCGATAAATAAAATCCTAATTAAAAACTATTACATTCCCGAAGCAGTTACAATATTGAAATATGGATCAAATATAATTCGCGCGCGAGAAAATTAAGTCGAAGTGTTTTTAGGGTTTTGACCCTTTTTATTAAATAAAGCATATTTTTTTGTTATTTTTTGAATTAAAAATTAATCTAAATTAATAATTGAATTAATTAATTAAATGAAAATATTTTTGGGTTTTATTTTAATTAAGGAAATAAAATAAGAATGGTTAAAAATATTAAAACCCTAATTCTATGTTAATTTTAATTTAATGCAAAAGATATTAAAATTGTACCTAATTAAACTAAATAAATTAATTAATGTTTATTTACAAAAATAAATAATAAAATTAATGGAATTAAAAAAATTATTTTGTTGTTTTCTGATTTTATGAAATAAAAGTTAATTGGTTAATTTTTTAATTAAGATAATAATAATAATAATAAAATGAATAAATAAGAAAAAAGAAATAAAATATAAAGAAATACTCAGGGGGGTGTGGGCCTGAAGAGGGAGTATGATGAGCAATTTCCAGGCCCAAAACATCCAGCCTGCTTTGACCCTTGAGATCCAACGCATGCTTGTTGACCAGGGAGTATGGTGGTCCTTCAACTTTGGCCAATGGATCTGCCTAGTGGGCCACTTGGCAGCTGAGATCTAGAGGCGTATGGTACACCACACTTGGAATGCTGCATATGAACGCCTGAAATAAAATTGCAAATAAAGTTTTGGGGGACCTGGGACTCGAACCCAGGTCCCAATACTCACATGCCAGGGCTCCAACCACTCAACCAAACTGCTTCAATTGTTATGGGAATAGAAAATAAATATAATATAGAAGAATCAATTAATATGCTGAAAAGAATAAAAAACGCGCTAACAATTCAAACACGCCAATGGAAGCAAGACACGTGATCGTCTTCCTCAAACACCCTGGTTATTTACCTGCGGATTTTTATCCGCAGGAAGATCCATGGCTTACTTCTAAAACTCACTCCAGGCCATGAAAATGCTATCCAAGAACATAGACGTGTTCGTCTCTGCCTCCTGATCATTCCTATAACCATTGTTTGTCTCAATTTATCCTGCATAAGAAACGCCTAAAAAACAAGAACAAGAACCCTAGGTTCGGGCATCATGATACAGGCTATGAAAATCAAATTGGGTAATGCTGAATTGTTAGAATTTGAATGTTAAGCATGATAGTGCAATCAAATTGGCAAAAAGATGCAAGGAGAATGATTTACGATTTCATGTGCAGAGGCATATTTGTGGAGACTTACAATGAGGTACAGGTGGTCTTAAGGTCCGGTTTTGATCGCTACAGCTTCACAGCATACCAGGCAAGGGAGTAGTGTTGAGATTTTGCTTTTAAAAATTCCTCCAAACAAGAATTCGATCTCCCACTTTTCAAGCTTTTTTCCAAAGTTGTTCTGGCCGTTTCAACAGAGCTTTGTGCGTGTGCTAGGTCTGCATCACTTGTGAGCATATAATGGAATGAATTTAGGTCAATACATGGGCTATAATCCAAGTGCATTGAAGATGGAAGATTGGATTTTGATCACCATTAACAAGTTTCCAAATATAGGCCAAATCTGATTTTTTGTGCTTGTTTTGACTTGGCACGAGTTTGATTGAGTATCACGTGATATTTGCAAGCTGTATTGATCACAAGAATCCCTTTAGATCAATTTTTAGATTTTATTTGATTTAATATTGATTAATAATGAATTAAATCAATAAAAATGAAATAAAATAGAAAAATAAATGTCTGGTCATGAAATTAAAGATGGGACACGTGTGTGGTGTGATAAGACCAAATCAAGTGGAAAAATGTGGGGCCTTTGTAAAAAATTGGGGTTTTGAGGATAGTTGACTTTTGGCAAATTTGGAAAAATGCCCAACTTCAACAATGCATAACTTCTTAAATTTTGAACTTTTGGAGGTGTTCTTGGACTTATTAGAAACCTTGAGATGTCCTCTAATCAACCCTTGTGGTCTCATCTCATTTTGATGTTCCATGCTCAAGTTATAAGCTTTGGCAAAAAAGGTGTCTTTGTTGACTTTCAAAAATGACCTATAATGTCCAAATTTGTAACTTTTTGTGAGAGCATTTCTTGATCTTGGGGTGTGAGGATGGATTTTAGGGAATTGAATCCTCTTAAAAATGAGCTTTGGATGGGTCATTTCTCATAAAGTATGAGAAAGTTATGCTTGGTCAAAGTTGAGTTGACTTTTCCTACAAAACCCTAATTTAGCAACTTTTGAATCTTGATGAATCTTGAGCAATCCTTGATGAATCATGATCAACCCTTGATCAAATGATGAATTAGACTTCAAAATTGTAATGTTGACAAAAAATCTTGAGGTTTGACTGTATTTGGGACACAGTTGACTTTTGCCCTAGCATAGTCGACTTTTGGGTCTCTTGAGCAATTGACTGACCAAACTTCCTCTGCAAGGCTTGAAATTTGACATGGATGAACTTAAGAACATATTAGGACATTTGGGAACACTTGAGGTCATTTGGATGTGAGAACCTTAATGCAACACAAAACCCTAATTTTTACTTGACTGCCTTAGGAGGTGATTTGACTGTCCAAACCTTGAGCCAACTTGAGCAACTTGAAGATCATTCTTGACAAATCTTGAGGAATATGAGAGGGAAAATTTTGGGGTACAACAGTTTCCCCTGTTCAATTTTCTTAAACTTGAGGATATAGATTGGCTTTTGAGCCTTTCGTGATCCGAAGGTGGAAGATAATTGAACACTAGAGTGCCCAAAAATTTGCACTCGCATGGTATAGTATTAGCATTGTGATGTAGGGAATGGGCTTACAGATGCCATTTTGAGATTGTTGGTAGGAGGATGGGATTAAAGATGCCATATGCAGGAGTGTCGATCACATAAGAGATTTCTTAGCGAGAACTTGCAAACCTGTTGTTGTGAAAGATTCCGCTGGGGAAGTCTAACCTTTGTTGAGATTTAGGAACTTACTTGTACTTCAACTGAGAGAATGCCTCAGCTGAGTTTTAAGAACCTGCCCATAATTCAACTGGGGGGAAACATCTTCATCAAGATCTAGGAACTGTCTCGTGCTCCCCGGAGTATACCGTTTGAGGTTATAGAACTTGTCCACACTATGACAGAGGAAAACATCAAGATCTAGGAACTGGCTCATGCTCTACGGTGTATACCGTCGAGGTTATAGTACTCGTCCACACTATGACAGAGGAAAACATCAAGATCTAGGAACTGACTCGTGCTCAACAGAGTATACCGTTGAGGTTATAGTACTCGTCCACACTATGACGTAGGGAAACATCTTCATCAAGATCTAGGAACTGTCTCGTGCTCAATGGAGTATACCGTTGAGGTTATAGAACTTGTCCATACTATAACAAAGGAAAACATCAAGATCTAGGAACTGACTCGTGCTCAATAGAGTATACCGCTGAGGTTATAGTACTCGTCCACACTATGACATAGGGAAACATCTTCATCAAGATCTAGGAACTGTCTCGTGCTCAATGGAGTATATCGTTGAGGTTATAGAACTTGTCCACACTATGACGGAGGAAAACATCAAGATCTAGGAATTGACTCGTGCTCCATGGAGTATACCGTCGAGGTTATAGTACTCGTACACACTATGACGTAGGGAAACATCTTCATCAAGATCTAGGAACTGTCTCGTGCTCAATGGAGTATACCGTTGAGGTTATAGAACTTGTCCGCACTATGACGGAGGAAAACATCAAGATCTAGGAACTGACTCGTGCTCCATGGAGTATACCGTCAAGGTTATAGTACTCGTCCACACTATGACGTAGGGAAACTGTCGAGATTGAGGACCTTATCTGAAATTCAACCGAGGATAAATCAATTGAGGTTTAAGAACTGGTCAAGTCTTTGACTAAGCTGGGGACTTAACTGCATCTTTCCTGAAAGGTAAAGGTCAGTCATATGCAATGCATGATATGGATCAGGCAATGATGTTCTCAAAATAAATGAGATTGTATTCGTATGATGTGTATATGCATGCATCATGATGTATGGGGATATAATGTTTTAGCTGGGGAAAATAAGTCCCAGAGCTGCTGGAGAATAGAGTTGAATTCTTCGCTTTCGCTGGGGGATGATGAACGAAGATGATAAACCTGTAGGAGAGAAAAACTCCGTTGGGGGAATAAACTGATGAAGAGATTACTCTGAGGGGAACTACTCTGTGGGGAAGAGACGTTCTGCTGAAGATTTTAACGATAACTCCGCTGGGGATTCTGTTGATAAGCTCTGTTGGGAATTTTAACGATGAACTCCACCGGGGATAGAAAGAACTTCGCTGGGGATGATCTTTCCGTTGCAACTTGCTGAGGATAACCCAGTTAGGCTCTTGTGAGGATAACCTTCTGAATTTGGCTAGGGAGATTTATTTGCGCTCTGCAGGGGATAAGCTTCCAGAATCTACTGGGGAAGATGATTCAACTCTGGCGGGGAAGCCTTTTTTAGACTATGCCGGGGAAATGGCTCCATTGAGGGGTATCTTGTATTCCGCCGGGGAACATTCTTATATTCTGTTGAGGAATATAAAGACTGTCGGGGATATTCTTATACTTGCTGGGGAATATCTTTATACTCCGCTGGGGAATATTAAGACCTTCTGGGGATACCGAGCCTTTCTAGTGCTGCTGGTAGACTAACTCTGCTTGGGGAGAGCATTGCTGATTCGTTCATAGTTGCAAGTCTCAGTGGGGAGAGCTACCATTACTGTTTTACTCTGCGGGCAGTGGTGGTATCTTGGTCATATTCTTCAGCTGAACCTACCTTGGTACCTTGGTGGACAAAGTAACTACACAGTTTGGACATTTCTTATGCCCCTGTTTCTGATATTACCTGTAATTCGTCCTTTGTTTCACATGTAAATATTTATGAGCAGTAATTAATGTCAAATGCATATATCAAAAATGAACACTGGACGTTCTTTGCAAAACAAAACAGATAAAGGAAAAACAATTTGAAACTTGTCTGAAAATGAATTTGTATTGATTTTGAAGTTTGCCTGTAAATAGGCGTTTCTGTACAAGAGGCTTACGTCCTAGTAAGAGGGCGCTGCCGAACAAATAAAATTTATACAATTTGTGAAAAGGAAATAAGACAACTATGTGAATAATCCCACTGGGTTCCAACTCTGCTATAGCCTTTATGTCTTCAAGCGTCTCATCACTTTGCTTCTTAGTTGAAGATGAATCTGATTGATTGGTGTCGTCCGAGCCTGATAGTTGATACCGAAGTCTGGATGCGAAGTGATCTAATGAGACATAGTGTTACGCTTTAATCCCTAACTTTTTCCTGGACCTCCCCTTCGGGTTTTCAGTCCACCGGGATACCCTTTTTTGCCCAAGCTGCCTTTTCAGGTTTTCGACTTGCCGGGTGTACAGATTTTTTCATTTTCATCCCTTATTTTTTCCCGAACCCTTTTGGTTCACCAGGAAGCCCTTATTTTTTCCTAGGCCAGTCAACCTAGAGGGTCTTTGATTATGCGTAGTATCTTTTCACTATGTCTGCATTGACGGGGTGAGGAAGGTCGTCACCATCCATGGTGGTTAGAATCATAGCTCCTCCTGAGAAAATGTTCTTAACCACAAATGGCCCTTCGTAAGTAGGGGTCCATTTGCCCCTGGGATCACCTTGAGGTAAGATAATGTGCTTGATTACCAGGTCCCTAACTTGATACTCTTGTCGTCTATCTTTCTTGTTAAATGCCTTGATCATCCGTTTTTGGTACGTCTGACCATGACAAATAGCAATAAGTCTTTTTTCGTCGATTAGGTTTAGTTGATTAAGTCGGGTCTGAATCCAGTCATCTTCTCTCAAACCTGCATCCTTTATGATCCGAAGAGAGGGTATATGAACTTCAATCGGCAAGACTGCCTCCATGCCATATACCAAGGAATAGGGTGTTGCCCCTGTTGACGTCCGTGCTGAGGTACGGTACCCATGAAGAGCAAATGGCAACATCTTGTGCCAATCTTTATATGTTACTGTCATTTTCTGCACAATCTTCTTAATGTTCTTATTTGCTGCTTCGACAGCCCCATTCATCTTCGGCCGGTAGGGAGAAGAGTTGTGATTCTGTATCTTGAATTGCTCGCAGAGCTCAGTGATCATTTTGTTATTAAGATTGGTACCATTGTCCGTAATGATCCTCTCTGGTACACCGTATCGACAGATCAGGTTATGCCGAATGAACCGTGCCACGACATTCTTGGTTACGATAGCAAAGGAAGCTTCTTCAACCCACTTCGTAAAGTAATCAATCGCTACCAGGATCAAATGATGCCCGTTGGATGCCGTAGGTCTGATCTCGCCAATCATATCAATGCCCCACATTGCAAAAGGCCAAGGTGTCGTCAAGACGTTTAGAGGAACTGGAGGTATGTGCACCTTATCAGCATAGACTTGGCACTTGTGACATGTCCGAGAATGCTGATAACAGTCGGCTTCCATTGTGGACCAATAATATCCTTCCTGAAGGATCTTCTTTGCCATGGTGTGTCCACTGGAATGGGTTCTGAAGGTACCTTCATGTAACTCTGTCATGATTCTTTCTGCTTCACTCTTATCCACAAAACGCAGTAAAGTTGAATCATGGTTTCGCTTGTAAAGGATGTCATTGCTGATGAAGAACTTCTCCGCGAACCTCCTCAGAAACTTCTTGTCATTAACAGATGCACCCTCGGGGTATTCTTGAGCCTCGAGGTACCTTTTTATTTCGTGAAACCAGGGCCTTTCTGTTACCTTTTTAGTCTCAAGATCACAACAATGTGCAGGTTCGTCCAATCTTTCAATAATGATCCGGGGAGCCTCGTTGTCCCAATTGACTTTGAACATAAAAGACATCGTAGCCAGCGCGTCCGCCAACTGATTCTCCTCTCTAGGGAAGTGTTCAAAGGTGATCTCCTCGAAATGGGGAAGCAACGTCAATACATACTCCTTGTAAGGAATAAGATTTGGGTGTTTCGTATCCCACTCGCCTTTGATCTGACTGATCACGAGAGCAGAATCTCTGAAGACACTTAGAAACTTAATCCTTAGGTCAATTGCAGCTCGAAGACCCGTGATGCACGCTTCATACTCCGCCATGTTGTTGGTGCAGTTGAAACATAGTCGGGCGGTAAACGGAGTATGAGAGCCTTTAGGAGATATGATTATTGCACCAATGCCATTACCCAAAGCGTTCGAAGCTCCATCAAAGTACATAGACCATCGGGATCCTTCCTCAGCTCCTTCATCCGGTCCAGGTGTCTCACAATCAGTCACTACCATGATATTCTCGTCTGGAAATTCAAAGTTCATAGACTGGTAATCATCCACTGCCTGATGTGCCAAATGGTCTTCCAATACACTTCCCTTGATTGCTTTTTGAGTCATGTACTGGATGTCATACTCAGTCAAAATCATCTGCCATCTTTCTATTCTTCCAGACAAGGCAGGCTTTTCGAAGATATACTTGATTGGATCCATCTTTGAAATCAACAGAGTAGTGTGAGTCAGCATATACTGTCTCAGCCGGCGAGCAGCCCATGCCAAAGTGCAGCAAGTTTTCTCAAGCAGTGAGTATCGGGTCTCACAGTCGGTAAACTTTTTGCTAAGGTAATAAATAGCATGCTCTTTTCGGCCAGACTCGCCATGCTGCCCCAGCACACACCCCATTGAGTTGTCAAGTATAAGATCAGAGGTCTCCCTTCAACTGGTGGCATTAGGATGGGTGTCTCCTGGAGATACTCTTTGATTCTTTCAAAAGCGGCCTGACATTCATCGTTCCAACGTACCACTTGATCTTTCTTCAGTAATTTGAAGATTGACTCACAAGTAGCAGTTAGGTGTGAGATGAATCGGGCAATGTAGTCCAGTCGTCCTAGAAAACCTCTGGCCTCCTTCTCTGTCTTGGGAGTTGGCATCTCTTGTATGGATTTCACTTTGGCAGGGTCCACTTGAATACCTTTGTCTCTCACGATGAAACCCAATAGCTTACCAGACCTCACCCCGAAGGTGCATTTGTTCGGGTTCAATCTCATCTTGTACAACTTCAACCTGTCAAACAACTTCTGTAGATGGTCAAGGTGTTCCTCCTCAGTCTGGGACCTCGCAATCATATCGTCGACGTATACTTTAATCTCATGATGGATCATATCATGAAACAAAGCAACCATGGCACGCTGATACGTTGTCCCAGCATTTTTCAACCCAAAAGGCATGACCTTGTAGCAAAAGGTACCCCACTGAGTAACAAAAGTGGTCTTCTCCATGTCTTCGGGAGCCATCTTTATCTGATTATAACCGGAGAAACCGTACATGAAGGAGAATACCTTGTGCTGAGCAGTATTGTCAACTAGAACGTCGATGTGAGGTAGAGGGAAGTTATCCTTAGGGCTTGCCCTATTCAAATCCCTGTAGTCAACACACATTCGAACCTTACCATCCTTCTTCGGTACCGGAACCACATTGGCAACCCATTGAGGGTAAGAAGTCACCGCTAGAAAACCGGCGTCAAACTGTTTCATAACTTCGGCCTTGAATTTCTCAGACATCTCTGGGCGCATGCGGCGAACCTTCTGTTTTACTAGAGGGCAGTCTTCCTTGGTAGGCAGGCGATGAACCACAATGTCAGTATCTAACCCAGGCATATCTTCATAAGACCAGGCAAAGATATCAACATAGTCATGCAGCATCTGAATCAACCACTGTTTCACACTAAGCTCCAAGTTTGCACCGATCTTGACTTCTTTCTTGTTTATTTCAGTACCCAGATTCACCGTTTCCACCGGCTCTTCATGTGGCTGAATGGACCTCTCTTCCTGGAGTAGCAGTCTTGCAAGTTCACCCGGCACCTCGCAATCATCTTCACCTTCATCTTCGGCTAAGTTGATCGGATTTTCGAAGTTATAAATGGCAGTAGCAGAGTCGTTACCAGTGAGATCCAGAGTGGATTGAGACCTGTATATGTGAGTGTGTGTAAAATAGTTGTTTTGCAATATATAATAAAGAAAAACAAGGAGCACAAAATTTGAAATGCAAGAAACGTCCAATGCTTTTATTAATGATATATGAAAATGACACACATAAGCCCTCACAAATGAAGCCACGGTGCCCCGGGTAAGACACTGGGCCATAAAGTTTCACAACATTGTCTGTTACAAATTCAAAACAAAGAGTTCATTACTGGTTAACAAAAGTAATAGGGATGAAGTCCTTTGCTGTCCAGTTGCTTGGTCCATCGTTAGTCGTAGGATAGATCCAGTTGTCGAATTCAGACTCCTCCACATCATCTTCAATGGCATTTACTCCCGAGTTGCTGATGAACATGGGAGGTCTTCCAATTCTTGCACTTCGAACATCCCTTTGAGCTTCTACAGTGAAACCCAAACCAAACTTGTTAGTCTTCTGTGTAAAATCAAGAAGTCGGCCCCAATTTGCACACTCACCCTTCTCAATAACAGCCCGGGCATCCTTTAAGGAAGCCATCTTCATAGGAGAATCTTCAACCACAGTCTCAGCTGATGCCAGTGTCTGAGGAACCTCTTCAAAGTTCTGAAATGGGGTCTCAATGAACTCCCCATCCATCTCTACGTATCGGAATGAGTTGAGGTGGCTTACCATGTACTCTTCCTCCCCCTGAACTGTCACAATCTTCCCTCTGACTGGGTACTTCAGCTTCTGGTGGAGCGTTAAGGTTACGGCTCCAGCTTTGTGGATCCATGGACGACCCAGCAAACAAGAATAGGATGGCCGAATGTCCATCACGTAGAATGTAGAATTGAAGACCTGAGAACCAACTTTAATTGGAATATCAACTTCACCATGCCCATCCTTTTAGACCTGTCGAAGGCCCTGACAATGATGTTACTTGGCTTTAGCTCCAACCCTTCGCAATCCAACCAGTCTAGAGCTTTCTTGGGCAAGACGTTCAACGAGGAACCAGTGTCAACTAATACACGTGCAAGAGTAGTGCCCCTGCATTTAATGGAGACATGCAGGGCATCGCTATGGTTCTTCCCTTTAGCAGTCAAATCAACGTCAGAGAAACCCAAACCATTATCAGCAGTTAAATTGGCCACACAATCGGTAAACTGATCGGCTGATGTCTCTTGTGGCACATGGGCAGACTTCAGGAAGGTAATCAGAGCCTTAGCATGGGCCTATGAACACAACAACAGTGACAACATAAAAATCTTGGATGGGGTTTGCCCCAGCTGCTCAACTACGTTATAATCACTATTCTTAATAATCTTCAGAATCTCTTCCATCTCCTGTTTGGAAGCTTCAACAGTAATAGTCTTTGGTGCCTCCGTCTGGGCAGGCACATCAGTGGTGATCCCTTTTCCCCGAGCGTTAGATGACTCGGCGACAGGGGTAAGGATAGGAACTTGATCAAGAATGGCAGTAGGTACACTTGCAGGTGTAATGACAACAGGTCTTCGGACAGTCGGTGGAGTGATATCAGGTGAGAAAAGTCTACCACTGCGGGTGAATTTAGCAGGCCCAGTAATGTTGCTGACACAGGTATCAGCATCCAACTCTTGCTTAACTCCAAGAACATAAACATCTGCCTCATAGTGCCAAGGGACAGCTTTGTCAGAGGTGTAGGGGATGGGCCCTGGAACAGTGATGATTACAGGTGCAATCTTCGGAGCAGATGTAATTCTAACAGGCTTCCTCGAGGGGGCCTTGGAAGAATTGTCGAAAATGGTAATGATGGCGACTTCTTCAGTAGGAATGGAAGGAACATCAATCTTCTCAAACAGGATCTCCTTATTATCCATCAGGTTTTAGATACCTGACTTCAGAAATGGGCAACCGGTAGGTAAAACAGAACACATATGGCAACCTTCACCATAGCCCGGGAATAAACCGGCTAGCAACAGGTTCTTCTTGACAGTCATCAGAGGGGTAACAATATCATCCACGGAAACTACAAACAAGTCCTCCTCTATAGCATTTACTCCATGTTTGGGCATGGGAGCAGTCACAACATTAGGCCTCTCGGGCGCCTCAAACTCAATCTCCTTTGCATCAATTAGGTTTTGCACCCTGTTCCTCAAAACCCAACAATCATCTGTATTATGCCCCGGGCTATCAGAGTGAAAAGCGCAGCGGGTATTAGGGTTGTACTTTGGTGATGTGGTACTTGGATTCTTCGGAGCTTCTTTTAGAGTCACCAAATTGGTCTTCAGCAACTGTGGCAGAATCTGAGACAAAGTCATGCTGAGACGAGTGAATTGCCTTCGAGGTCTCTCGTCCTTTTGTTGACTGTGATGCCGAGGGGCACCAGCAGGTTTTGAAATAACAACCGCATTGACAGCTTGGCGGTGTTTAGGTCTATTCTGTCTTCTTGAACTGTAGACGACACTGGACTCTTTCTTAAACGGTTTCTTCTCAGTGCTAGATGAGGCACCCTTCTGTATCTTCCCAGCCTTAATACCAGCCTCAATCCTTTCACCGGTCAAAATAAGGTCTGTAAACCCAGCTGAAGAGCTTCCAATCAGATGGTTAAAGAATGGACCAGACAGGGTCCCCAAAAACATGTCGACAAGTTCACGATCAGCCAAAGGTGGTTGCACCCTTCCGGCAAGGTCTCTCCACTTTTGAGCATACTCTTTGAATCCTTCACCCATTCCTATTGACATACCCTGGAGTTGGGTACGCGTAGGAGCGAGGTCGGATTTGTACTGATACTGCCTATAAAATGCAGTAGCCAAATCCTCCCAGCTACGGATACTGGCTCCATCCAACTGATATAACCACTCAAGATGAGTCCCTGAGAGACTGTCTTGAAAGAAATGGATCCATAAGTTCTTATCAGCAGTGTAAGGTTGGATCTTCCTCACATATGACTGGAGGTGCAGCTTCGGACAGGAAACTTCGTCATATTTGGCAAAGGCAGGTGCCTTGAATTTATGGGGAATCACCACCCTAGATGAGAGACCTAGATCTCCGAAGTCCAGACCGGGCACCTTCTGAATTTCCATAGTGCTTAAACGGTCTTCCAGCTGTTTGTACTTATCCTCAGCAGGAGGATACTGTTCTTCATCATAGTTCGTCTCGTTGTCGGAGACCATAGGGCTAGGAGCCCTCCTTTCTTGTGGACTATCTTTCCCTCCAGATGAGGTGGTCAGATCAACTTCATTCTGCAGCCCGTTTCCAAACCTGCGTCCAGTATTGAACAGGATGGTCCTCTTCTTCTTCTTCTTCTTCTCTTTCAGAATCAAGGTCTTCAGGTCCTACTGACCCTTAGCTAGATTCATGAACATCTCTTGAAATTGGGCATTCTGGGCCTGGAGGGCCTTGATAGCTTGCTCACTTAAAGGTTCAGCAGACATGGTGATTGCTGAAATAAACAGCGAAGAAGATAAGAGACCTGTAAAAAGGGTACCTGTTTATGAAGTGCATGGGATGAAATGTGTATGATTTATGATTTCAAAGACAATCGGGATTCAAATTTGTAAACAAGAAAGGAAACACACTTTATTAGATTTAAACTTCAAAATTTAAATTGTTCAACAAATTGCCCTTAGGCATTACAAGAATGGAAATACTGAAAAGTAAATAAAAACTGTAAAAGAAATCATCAACGGTCCGTCAATGCTCCCATGGTCTCTTCTTCTCAGTGCGGACGTAATCATTCAGGATCCGCTCGTTCTCCAGTTGCCTAGTCAGCTTCTGGATCTTCTGTTCCTGTTCATTGAACCTCTCTCGATAAGAATCCCGTTCATCCCTCAACTGCATCCAAGACCTCTTCAGTGTCCCAATATCAGTGGGCATATAAGGGTGGAGAATAGTTGGAAGAACCCCCTCCTCATTAGCAACTTCAAGAGTAACAGGCCTGACAGCTTCATATGGCACACCTAACTTCTGGGCATGGATGCGGACCCATCTGAGGCATGGATCCATTGGCAAAGAAGTCTTTGGTCCTAACTCATGTGGGTCAGATTGGTGAACTCTGTCCCAAGCCCTTATGAATCTACGACGCAGCTCATCGCTATCTCCCTGAAAATCAAAGATGATATGGGGCATCAACATGTCATGAGGCCCCTCTCTTCTGGCTCTTCCAAACTGACGGAGAGCTAAGCATGGGTTGTAAGAGATCCCTCCATGGGTTCCGATCAATGGAACATTAGGATACTCTCCACAACGATCAATGACGGTCACCTCATCCATACCTTTGAGAGTCCAAATAATGTCGTTATTAGAAAGAGACATTACCCTATAAGCCCATCCCATTCCTTCTTTGTTCTTTAGTACGGACTTAGGGAGGTGTGAAATAAACCACCTCGACAATAAAGGAGCATAGCACATCAAAGTTCCCCGCTTTCGGGCAGTACGAGCATAGAGCTGATGAAGGATATCACCCAAGAGAGTGGGTACCGGATTCTGAGAGATGAAGATCTTGATGGCATTAATATCAACAAAAGTGCCAGGATTCGGAAACAATACCAGACCATAAATCAAGAGAGCCAGAATGTCCTCGTACGCCTTGAAGTCTAAGCTGTCCCAGAAGTAATTAGCTTTGTCAACCAAAAACTTATCCAGAAAACCCTTAGCTCCACTTCTAGTCTCCCAGTTAGCCATTACCTCCTCTTTAGTCAAGTGAAGGGCTGCAACAATCTCTTCAGGCCTGAGAGTCTTTTCCCAACCAGTAAATGGAGTCTGCTCCAAAACGGAGATACCAAGCAGCTCAGAGAACTCTTCTAGGGTAGGAACTAGCTGGAAGTCTTGGAAAGTAAAACAATGGTATAGCGGATCATAGAATTGGACCAGAACACTCATCATTTGTTTGTCCAATTTTGAGGTGACCAAACTGAGAAGAGAACCATGCCTTCTGATGAAGGAAGTAGTGTCTGGAATCCTGACAACCAACTCTTTAAGCAAGGTAGGGACTTGGACAAAGTTGATCCGGATAGTATTCCTACGCATGGGCGTCATGATGACCTACAAAACATAGCAAAGATGAAACCCTCTTATCTTTGAAATAGGTTAGTCCTTATGCAAAATGTATGCAATGTTATGATGTCATGATGTCATGATAAAGGCACACCACAAGTATCCACAAAAAGTAAACATGGTAAAGGCACACAAGTCACACTGAGAGCCCTTAGATTTCAGGCTGGCATGGAGCTGAGGTACTACCCTCTTTCAGTTCAGTTGGTTAAGACCTGTCCTAAAAATAGTAATCGGGTTCTAGAGGATCTCAATATCACTGACTACCCTCAATCGGTCATAATTCCAGTTTAGCAACCTTTTCTTGCAGCCAGAACATCGCGAGAGTTTAGTCTTAATGAGTGTAGCATATTGCTACTGTTCTATGGCCAAGTTGGTCAATTTAAGGTTTTAAGGTCAGTTGGTGCTTAATGACTCCTTAGAAGACCCATATTCTCCTCGTTCCAACACAAGGGATATCGGTACAGACCAAGGTGCCACACCAACGTAGCTACTGCTTCATCCGTGTCGGTCTACGCCGGACAGATCCCTCACAGTTTATTGCTACTTACCTAAAGGGTATCCCCAGATCCGGGTTAGGATCTATAGAACTCCGATACAAGCCCACAAAATTAAAGCATACAAAGCATACAATTGAAAACATAGTGATCTAATCCTAAGGTACACCTCACTTATTTGATCTCCCCAGCAGAGCCGCCAGTTCTGTGATCGGTGGGAATAGAACTGACTATTTTGGAATGCTGGTTCGCGTTTGCGTTTGTTTTCGCAAAATGTCGCGGTAAGCAAGAGTCGCCACCGTCTTTTATTTTATCCAACAAGGAAAGGACAAAAGCACAGAAAAATTCCTTTTTGAGATATTTCTCGGGTTCGGGAGGTAGATTATAGAAAGGGAATGTGTTAGCACCCTTTCTATCCGTGGTTATCCACGGGCTCTTAGGTACTTGCTAATTATGTTTTCAAAAGTTTGCTTTTCTTTGTGTTTGTGGATTTGAGAAGAGTTTTTGTTTTGAAAGGGGTGTAAGTGCGAAAATTTTTGTTTTGTTTTAAAAGGAGCAAGTACTTAAGAACATTTACCTACTCAAAAAGGAATTAATCTGTACAAATGTCCTTTAGACAATGCTATCCCACTATTGAGGAGTAGGTAGCACCGTCGTTGGAGTTTTCGAGTCAATTCGATTAAGGGACATGTGGTCACTAAAGCAATGTTAGGACGCCTTAGCGGTAACCCTAATGTCTTAGATCATTTTTATCTGAGGCAACCGTTTCGAGGCAACTTATGTTCTTTGGACAAGAGGGCGACCTCTAAAACTTCCTATACTCAATGACCACGTTCGAGGCAACCAAGTGAGGTGTACCCTAAGAATGCGCATGTGCGAGTGTGTTATTTCGGTTAATTTTATCTTTGTACATGTTATGGTGAGCTACTGTTGATTTTAGGTTAAAGGTTAATCTTGTCATGCATTGCCTATTATTCAAACATCTAACAGTTAATGGTTGCGGAAATTAAATTGCGGAAAATAAATCTAAGCTATTACAAGGCGTCGGGTATTTACATCGCCAAAGACAAACCCTTAAAATTAAATTGCGAAAAATAAATAAAGCGATAAATAAAATCCTAATTAAAAACTATTACATTCCCGAAGCAGTTACAATATTGAAATATGGATCAAAAATAATTCGCGCGCGAGAAAATTTAGTCGAAGTGTTTTTAGGGTTTTGACCCTTTTTATTAAATAAAGCATATTTTTTTGTTATTTTTTGAATTAAAAATTAATCTAAATTAATAAATGAATTAATTAATTAAATGAAAATATTTTTGAGTTTTATTTTAATTAAGGAAATAAAATAAGAATGGTTAAAAATATTAAAACCCTAATTCTATGTTAATTTTAATTTAATGCAAAAGATATTAAAATTGTACCTAATTAAACTAAATAAATTAATTAATGTTTATTTACAAAAATAAATAATAAAATTAATGGAATTAAAAAAATTATTTTGTTGTTTTCTGATTTTATGTAATAAAAGTTAATTGGTTAATTTTTTAATTAAGATAATAATAATAATAAAATGAATAAATAAGAAAAAAGAAATAAAATATAAAGAAATACTCAGGGGGGTGTGGGCCTGAAGAGGGAGTATGATGAGCAATTTCCAGGCCCAAAACATCCAGCCTGCTTTGACCCTTGAGATCCAACGCGTGCTTGTTGACCAGGGAGTATGGTGGTCCTTCAACTTTGGCCAATGGATCTGCCTAGTGGGCCACTTGGCAGCTGAGATCTAGAGGCGTATGGTACACCACACTTGGAATGCTGCATATGAACGCCTGAAATAAAATTGCAAATAAAGTTTTGGGGGACCTGGGACTCGAACCCAGGTCCCAATACTCACATGCCAACGCTCTAACCACTCAACCAAACTGCTTCAATTGTTATGGGAATAGAAAATAAATATAATATAGAAGAATCAATTAATATGCTGAAAAGAATAAAAAACGCGCTAACAATTCAAACACGCCAATGAAAGCAAGACACATGATCGTCTTCCTCAAACACCCTGGTTATTTACCTGCGGATTTTTATCCGCAGGAAGATCCGTGGCTTACTTCCAAAACTCACTCCAGGCCATGAAAATGTTATCCAAGAACATAGACGTATTCGTCTATGCCTTCTGATCATTCCTATAACCATTGTTTGTCTCAATTTATCCTGCATAAGAAATACCTAAAAAACAAGAACAAGAACCCTAGGTTCGGGCATCATGATACAGGCTATGAAAATCAAATTGGGTAATGCAGAATTGTTAGAATTTGAATGTTAAGCATGATAGTGCAATCAAATTGGCAAAAAGATGCAAGGAGAATGATTTACGATTTCATGTGCAGAGGCATATTCGTGGAGACTTACAATGAGGTACAGGTGGTCTTAAGGCCCGGTTTTGATCGCTACAGCTTCACAGGATACCAGGCAAGGGAGTAGTGTTGAGCTTTTGCTTTGAAAAATCCTCCAAACAAGAATTCAATCTCCCACTTTTCAAGCTTTTTTCCAAAGTTGTTCTGGCCGTTTCAACAGAGCTTTGTGCGTGTGCTAGGTCTGCCTCACTTGTGTGCATATAATAGAATGAATTTAGGTCAAAACATGGGCTATAATCCAAGTGCATTTAAGATGGAAGATTGGATTTTGATCACCATTAACAAGTTTCCAAATATAGGCCAAATCTGATTTTTTTTGTGCTTGTTTTGACTTGGCACGAGTTTGATTGAGTATCACATGATATTTGGAAGCTGTATTGATCACAAGAATCCCTTTACATTAATTTTTAGATTTTATTTGATTTAATATTGATTAATAATGAATTAAATCAATAAAAATGAAATAAAATAGAAAAATAAATGTTTGGTCATGAAATTAAAGATGGGACACGTGTGTGGTGTGATAAGACCAAATCAAGTGGAAAAAAGTGGACCCTTTTGTCAAAAATTGGAGTTTTGAGGATAGTTGACTTTTGGCAAATTTGGAAAAATACCCAACTTCAACAATGCATAACTTCTTCAATTTTGAACTTTTGGAGGTGTTATTTGACTTCTTAGAAACCTTGAGATGTCCTCCAATCAACCTTTTTGGTATAATCTCATTTTGATGTTCCATGCTCAAGTTATAAGCTTTGGCAAAAAAGGTGTTTTTGTTGACTTTCAAAAATGACCTATAATGTCCAAATTTGTAACTTTTTGTGAGAGCATTTATTGATCTTGGGGTGTGAATATGGATTGTAGGAAATTGCATCCTCTTCAAAATGAGCTTTTTATGGGTCATTTCTCATAAAGTATGAGAAAGTTATGCTTGGTCAAAGTTGAGTTGACTTTTCCTACAAAACCCTAATTTAGCAACTTTTGAATCTTGATGAATCTTGAGTAATCCTTGATGAATCATGATCAACCCTTGATCAAATGATGAATTAGCCTTCAAAATGAGAATGTTGACAAAAAATCTTGTGGTTTGACTGTATTTGGGACACAGTTGACTTTTGCCATAGCATAGTCGACTTTTGGGTCTCTTGAGCAATTGACTGACCAAACTTCCTCTGCAAGGCTTGAAATTTGACATGGATGAACTTAAGAACATATTAGGACATTGGGGAAAACTTGAGGTCATTTGGATGTGAGAACCTTAATGCAACACAAAACCCTAATTTTAACTTGACTGCCTTAGGAGGTGATTTGACTGTCCAAACCTTGAGCCAACTTGAGCAACTTGAAGATCATTCTAGACAAATCTTGAGGAATATGGGAGGGCAAGTTTTTGGGTACAACATAACCATATAAATGATGTGACCTAACTCTAAAAGATCAAGGAGAATTTTGACATCCCTAATTCGTGACCTAAAAATTTCAGCATATTCAACCTTCAAATTCTCTCAGCATGGTTAATATAAATGAAAAGTATGCATATGTACAGCTTCACCATGATATGGACTACATTTTTTCTTCACAAACCGTGGCTTGAAGTTGCCTAAATACAGAGATAGAGTTTAAGAAATGTACCTCCTTCAGCTGGATTTGGATACAGCAATGTAGGGACTTTAATGGAGGCCTGAGGATTGTGTGAGCTTCCTTGAACTTTCTTCAAGCTATTCCAATGCTTATCTTGCCTTGAGAATGGCTATAATTCTCTGCACAAGTCAAGCTGCAAGCTTCAAGGTTGAAAATGGCAATGGCTGAAACAGGGGTTACAGAACCAGGGTACGGGCTTGGCTTGCTTTGGTATGATATGTAGAAGGTGTTTGAAGTGTTAAAATACAAAATGCACGAGTCAAAAATTAGTTGGCTTGGGTTTTGCAGAAATGTTGTGTTTGGACAGAAAAATTGTGTTTTTGAGTTTTAGGGAGTTTTAGCTTCAATGCAATCATGCTAAGCCTTGCCACAACTTTGTATATTTGTAAAGAAATGATACAAAGTCCACTCCTTACTAGTTGTACAAGTTCTGACCTTTTGGCAACTTTCCTTGCATTTTAAGTAAAGTGAAGTGACCAATGCTAACATGCTTGTCCTTGCTTGCTTGTGGCCTGAAATGAACATGTACAATATGCTTGAGACCTGTAGAAATTGCTTGAATCAAAGGGATAGGTCCAAGGCTCAAGATTGACAAAGTTGCAAAAGCTCACCTTTATGAAAATGGCAATGTGAACTTTATGCCTAAAATGGAATTACAACTTGTGTAAAGTTCCAAAAGCAAAGATAAAGCCTTTAACTTATGAGTTTGCATTTAATTATGGAGTTTAGAGTGAGTTTAGGGCCTGTAAATCAATATTCAAACAGCATGGATTGGATTTGCAACTTGATGCTATGTGAAAAATGGCTTGAACAAAAGTGAGAAAATGCCAACTTCCCTTCTTCGATTCTCCCTACTCAAAAATGATCTTGGAGAGTTCTTGGACATTTTGGAAAGCTTGAAATGTTATCTATAATCCATATTTGAAATGAAATTTGAGATACCTCTTGGAACTAGGTGAAAAATGTCCATGAAGTTGGGTCAAAAACATGCCTAAATTAGGGCAAAATTTCACTAAGTTATTTAGTTCATGGACCTATATTCACAAATTCATAACTTGAGATACAATCATCTTTTGGGAAAAGTTTGTGAAGCAAAGTTGTATATTTCATGGAGGACTACAACTTTTATGTTGGAAGTTTTCTTTGAATCAAAATGCATCATGGTGAAAAAGTGGTGAAAAGTTGGAAAAAAATAAGAAAATTTTCTTACTTAGAAAAATTCTAAGTTATGAAAATTTTCAAATTCAAAACCCTAATTTTCAAAATTGGTTTTCTTGATGAACAAGTTTCATATTTTGACATATCTTGATGAATTATGACCCTTGGCACTTGATTTTGACCAAAAAGTCAAAGTTTGACTTTTTAGTGTACAGTTGACTTTTGATCAGTTGACTGCAAAATTCATTTGTCAATCCAATGAACTTGAGATCTTTTGAACCATGTAATTAGGTCAATATGATTCCATTGAACTCTTGAAATCATGCTTGAACTCAATTGGTCATTGGCTAGGTTAAAAATCAGAAATTGCCCTTTCTCAGTCAAAACCCTAATTTTGACCATTTTGCCCTTTTGATGATTTGATCAAATTTCTTGAGGAGTTGTGATCCAAACTTGATTAAATGGTACATATGAGTCTAAAATGTTTTTGTGGATCAAAAATTATGAAGTTTGACTGTAAATTGGCCATGGTTGACTTTTCCTCAATACAACTGATTTTAGGTCAATTATCCAATTGACTGATCAAAAATGTGGTTCAAGGCTTGAAACTTAACATGAACAAACTTAGGGGTCCAAAATGGTGTATGAAAGTCACATGAAGCATTGGTGGTCCAAAAATCCTTGTGCAAACTCAAACCCTAATTTTGGGTTATTAGTGCAAGGTGATGTGTCTTGAGCTGACCAAACCCTAGTCTTGTCCTGAGTCCAAGAAGTCTTGTGAGAAAAATCTTGATAAATGAGAAGGAAAATTTTGGGGTACAACAGCTGCCCATGTTCAATCTTCTTGAACCTGAAGAGTTAGATTGGCGAGTTTTGCCATTCGTGACTCGAAGGTAAAAGATGATTGGACATTAGAGTGCCCATAAATTTGCACCCGACAAAGTGTAGTTGAGAGAATGGGCTTAAAGATTCCATTTGGAGATGTGATAGAATCTTGTTGGATATGGGCTTGTAGATGCCATCCAAGAATGTTTGCTGAGTTGTAAGTTGTAAGTCAGAAGAATAAGTATCAGAATGGTGTCCGTATCTGGAACGTATTTGAACTGTATCTGGAGACTGAATCTGTATGAGCAACAGAATATCATCCGTGTTTGGAGCGTATCTGAGCTGTGTTTGTACTTGAATCTGAATGAGTAACAGAATGACTTCTGTGTCTGGAGTGTATCTGTACTGTATCTTTGAAGTAGAGGTCTGAATAAGCGACAAAATGGCATCCGTATCTGGAGGGTATCCGCACTGTATCGGAACTAGAATCTGAATGAGTAACAGAATGGCATCCTTGTCTGGAGCGTATCTGTACTCTATCTGAATAAGTGACAGAATGACTTTTGTGTTCGGAACGTATCCGTACTGGAATCTGAATAAGTGACAGAATGACTTCCGTGTCTGGGGTGTATCCGCACTGGAATCTGAATAAGTGACAGAATAAATTCCGTGTCTAGAGTGTATATGGACTAGAATCTGAATAGGTGACAGAATGACTTCCGTGTCTGGAGTGTATCTGTACTGGAATATGAATATCTGAATCTGAATGAGTATCAGGATGGCATCCGTGTTTGGTGCATATCTGAACTGTATCTGAAATCTGAATCTGAATGAGTATCAGGATAGCATCCGTGTTTGGTGCGTATCTGAACTGTATCTGAAATCTGAATCTGAATGAGTATCAGAATGGCATCCGTGTTTGGTGCGTATCTGAACTGTATCTGATTGCATATTGTTAATGGTAGCTTGTTAATCTTATCTTGAAAAGGGTAAAATGTTAGTTGAAACACAAAGTTATGTTGCATGAAATGTATGATGTAATAAATGTGCTTTATCAATGTTTATGATATATGGATGTAATGTATGCGCATGTAAAATGATTTGTTATATTGCTGAGGAAAATAAATCCTTGGCTACTGAGGATAAGAAATCCTTGGCGACTGAGGATAAGAAATCCTTGGCGACTTCTATGGGGATATAGGGATCCTTCATGTCTTGAAGTTGGAGTATTGACAAAAACTCCATTGTGAGAGTAATTCTATGTACTGCTTGAGGAATCTGCTTGGGGAATCCATAGAAATTTGATGACTTCTGCTGGGAATTAAGAATGAGAATCTTCATTCTGGTGTGGAGCAATGAAAACTCTATGGGGAAGAAAGCTTATTCCTGTTTGGAAAAAGTTCAAGAGTTTGGGTTGTCTGCCACTCTACTGGGGAGTTATCCGAGGTCGGGGAGAAGCAAAAATTAACTGTTATCTGGTTGCTTTTCAGACTTCAAGATAACTTGCTGGGGAAATTGGAGAAACTGAATGGTTTATGCTGGGGATTGATAGTTTGAAGTTTCGGCTCCGCTGGGGATCTTAATGATGTACTGTAGGGATTGCTCATGGAATAGCCTAAAGACGTTTTCCTAATCTTTTAACCTGTCAGTAATCGTTCTTTTCCATTTCGTTTATTTGTAAACAGTAATTATGTTCAAATGCATATGTTCATTAATGAATCATTGGACGTTTTTGCAAATAAAACACAAGTGTAAAAAGAAAATGGTTTTCTGCACTTTAAAGAGATATCTTTGTATTTACTTTGAATAAGTATTTTGTACAAAGGATACAGACATCCTAGTAAGAGGATGGTGTCATAAAAGTAAGAAAAATATATACAAAGAAAGATAGCTATGTGTAAAAAAAATCCCGTGGGGTTCCCATTTTGCTATAGCCTTCGTATCTCCGAATATCTTGTCCATTTGTTGCTTCGTCTGAAGATGATTGAATTGATCAGAAGTTCAGAGTTTGTCAGTGAGGAGATTGTCCTTAAAGTGATCCGATGAGACATAGTCATACGCCTTAATTCCCTAAATTTTGCCTGAACTGCCCTTTTGGGTTTTCGATTCACCGGGAAACCCTTTTTTGCCCAAGTCGCCCTTTCGGGTTTTCAACTTGCTGGGTGTACAGACTTTTTTTATTTTATCCTTAACTTTTGCCCGAACCTTTTGGTTCGCCGGGATGCCCTTGTTTTACCTAGGTGTGTCAACCTAACGGGTCTCTTATGCGTAGTATCTTTTGACTATGTCTATGTTCGTAGGGTGTGGCAGGTCTTCGTCGTCCATGGTGGTTAAGATCATTGCCCCACCAGAAAAGATGTTCTTGATTACAAATGGTCCTTCATAGGTAGGAGTCAATTTTCCCCTGGGATCACTTTGTGGCAAGATGATGCGCTTGATCACTAGATCTCCAACTTGATACACTTGGCGTCTGACTTTCTTGTTGAAAGCCTTGATCATCCGCTTTTGATACATCTGACCATGGAAAACAGCAGTAAGTCTCTTTTCGTCAATTAAGTTCAACTGATCAAGTCGGGTTCGGATCCAATCGTCTTCACTCAAACCTACATCCTTCATGATTCTTAAAGAGGGGATCTGAACCTCAATAGGTAAAATAGCCTCCATGCCATAAACCAAAGAATAGGGTGTTTCCCCAGTTGATGTGCGAGCCGTGGTACGATACCCGTGGAGAGCAAACGGTAGCATCTCATGCCAGTCCTTGTAGGTGACTGTCATTTTCTGTATGATCTTTTTAATGTTTTTATTAGCAGCCTCAACTGCACCATTCATCTTTGGCTGATAGGGGGATGAATTGTGATGTTGAATCTTGAACTGCTCGCGCAAGGCGGTGATCATAGTATTGTTAAGGTTTGTACCGTTATCAGTGATGATTCTTTCTGGGATACCGTACCGGAAAATGAGGTTTTGCTTGATGAGGCGGGCAACAACATTCTTAGTAACGGAGGCGAAGAAAGCTGCTTCGACCCACTTTGTGAAATAATCGATGGCCACTAGAATGAAGCGGTGTCCATTGGAGGTTTTAGGCTTGATCTCTCCAATCATATTGATTCCCCACATAGCGAAGGGCCAAGGAGCTGTTAATACATTTAGAGGAACCAGAGGCACGTGCACCTTGTCTGCATAGATTTGACACTTATGACAGGTCCGGGAGTGTTGATAGCAGTCTGCTTCCATGGTAGACCAATAATAGCTGGCCCGTAGGATTTTCTTCTCCATCGTATACCCACTAGAGTGAATGCCAAAGGTACCTTCATGCAATTCAACCATGATCTTTTCAGCTTCAATCTTGTCCACACAACGGAGCAGAATAGAATCATGATTGCGTTTGTACAGGATGCCATTACTTAGGAAGAACTTAGCAGAGAATCTCCTTAAGAACTTTTTATCGTTGACTGAAGCTCCTTTTGGATATTCTTGAGCCTCGAGATACTTTTTGACTTCATGAAACCAAGGCTGGTCCACTACTTCTTCAGTATTAATCTCGTGACAGTGTGCTGGTTCGTCCATCCATTCAATGGTGATTTGGGGAGCCTCGTTATCCCAATTAAGTTTAAACATAGATGACATTGTGGCTAGAACATCTGCCAGCTGATTCTTTTCTCGCGGGAAATGCTCAAAGGTAATCTGCTCGAAATGTGGTAACAATGTCAAAACATGTTCTTTGTAAGGGATAAGGTTTGGATGCTTAGTGTCCCATTCTCCTTTGATCTGACTGATGACCAAAGCTGAATCCCCAAACACAACTAAAGATTTGATTCCCAAGTCTATGGAAGCCTTGATACCAAAGATGCATGCTTCGTACTCTGCCATGTTGTTCGTACAGTTGAAACAAAGTCTAGTCGTAAAAGGAGTATGGCATCCTTCTGGAGATATGAGTATAACACCGATACCGTTACCAAGTGCATTGGATGCCCCATCAAAGAACAGGGTCCATCGGGATCCTTGTTCAGGTCCGTCATATGGTCTGATTCCTTCACAGTTGTCTACTGTCATGATGTCTTCGTCGGGGAATTCAAACTTCATGGATTGATAATCTTCTACAGCTTGATGAGCAAGATGATCAGCTAGCACACTGCTTTTTATAGCTTTTTGGGTCGTGTACTGTATATCATATTCTGTTAGGATCATCTGCCATCTAGCTATCCTTCCAGACAAAGCAGGCTTCTCGAAGATGTACTTTATCGGATCCATCTTAGATATCAGCAAAGTGGTATGAGTCAACATATACTGTCTTAGCCGGTGAACAGACCATACCAGAGCGCAACAAGTTTTCTCGAGCAGTGAATATATGGTTTCACAGTCGGTAAACTTTTTGCTCAGGTAATAAATAGCGTGCTCTTTTCAGCCAGACTCGTCATGCTGCCCCAACACGCACCCCATTGAGTTCTCTAAAAAGGTCAGATACATGATTAGCGGTCTTCCCTCGACTGGTGGCATCAAGACAGGAGGTTCTTGTAAATACTCCTTGATTTTGTCGAAAGCAATCTGACAGTCATCATTCCATCTAACTACATGATCTTTCTTCAGCAGTTTGAAGATTGGTTCACAAGTAGATGTTAGGTGAGAAATGAACCTAGAAATATAGTTTAGGCGTCCCAAGAATCCTCTGACTTCCTTCTCAGTGCGAGGAGTAGGAATTTCTTGTATCGCTTTGACCTTGGCAGGATCAACCTCGATGCCTTTGTTGCTGACAATGAAACCTAAGAGCTTACCAGACCGGACTCCGAATGTGCACTTGTTCGGGTTCAACCTTAGTTTGTACTCCTTCAATCTAACAAACAGCTTTTGCAAGTGATCAAGGTGTTCTTCTTCAGTTTGTGATCGGGCTATCATGTCATCTACGTAGACCTCTATCTCATGATGTATCATATCATGAAACAAAGCTACCATGGCACGTTGATAGGTTGCCCCAGCATTCTTCAGTCTGAATGGCATCACTTTGTAGCAGAACATACCCCACTGTGTGACAAATGTAGTTTTATCCATGTCTTCAGGTGCCATTTTGATCTGGTTATAGCCTGAGAATCCGTCCATGAAAGAAAATACTTTGTGCTAGCCTGTATTGTCAACCAGGATGTCGATGTGCGGAAGTGGAAAATCATCTTTAGGATTGGCCTTGTTTAAATCTCTATAATCCATGCACATTCTTACTTTGCCGTCCTTTTTAGGCACGGGAACAATGTTAGCAACCCATTGGGGATAGGAAGTAACAGCCAGAAATCCAGGATTGAATTGTTTCATAACTTCTGCTTTGATCTTCTCTGACATGTCAGGTCTCATGCGGAGGACTTTTTGTTTCACTGGTGGACAGTCTTCTCTTGTGGGTAAACGATGTACCACGATGTCTGTATCGAGTCCCGACATGTCTTCGTATGACCATGCAAAGATCTCAACATAATCATGCAACAACTGAATTAGGCGCTCCTTGACACTCGGCTATAGATTGGCACCCACTCTAATTTCCTTTTTATCCTCCTCGGTGCCCAAGTTGATTGTATCCAACAGCTCCTCATGAGGCTGGATAGCTCTTTCCTCTTGTTGTAGTAATCTGGCCAATTCCCCTGGCACCTCACAATCTTCCTCACCTTCGTATTTGGCTTGGTAGATCAAATCTTCAGAGTCACTGAAGGCTATAGCAGTATCGTTACCCATGGGATCCGGAATGGAAGGGTACCTGCATTTGTGAGTGTGGGTGTGTGTAAGGGTATAGCCATCTTAAAACAACAAAATGTAAAAGAAATATAATGAGCACAAAAGGTTTATATATGAAAAAGCGTCCATGATTCATTAAATGACATATGAAAATGAAATAAAAACCCTTACAAATGGACCGTTGTGCCTCGGGTAAGACACAAGGTTGAAAATGTACGAATTGTTTGCGAATTATTACAAGTCCAACAGAAATGTAAAAGGTAAATTACTGTGATATGAAAGTTATTAGGATGAAGTCTTTGGCTTCCAAGTTGTGAAGTCCTCCGCTGACAGTAGGAAATATCCAATCTTCTAGGCTGCCATCTTCCTCACTGTCTTCCTTAATAGCATTGGCATTGTGACCATGCTTAGGCATTGGAGAGGAAATAACATTCGGTTTCTCAGGCGCTTCAAATTCAACTTCCTTCGCGTCGATCAGGTCTTGAATTTTGTTCTTCAGAGCCCAACAATTGTTGGTGTCGTGCCCTGGACTTTCAGAATGGTATGCGCACCTGGAATTCGAATGGTAATATGGAGATGTAGTATTGGGATTTTTAGGGGCCTCTTTTAGCATGTCCAGATTCAACTTCAGAAGATGTGGTAGGACTTAAGCTGGAGTCATGTTAATCTTGGTGAATTGCCGTACTGGCCTTTCCACCCTTGGCTGGTTATTTCTCGGCTGGTTGTTTCTTGGCTGGTATGATGTAGGCTTTTGAATCATAACGGCTCTCACCGTTGGTCGATGTTCCATTCTTCCCTGATTTTTATATGAATAGACAACAAACACTTTCTTTTTTCTAGTGAGGGGATTTTTTACAGCTGCAGAGGTAGACGCGTCCTTCTGAATTTTCCTGCTTCTTATACCGACTTCCACCCTCTCGCTAGTTAAAATCAATTCAGTGAACCCTGCAGAGGAGCTCCCAATCAGATGATTAAAGAAAGGGCCTGATAGAGTTCCCAGGAACATGTCCACTATCTCCCTTTCAGATAAAGGTGGTTGCACCCTTCCCGCTAGATCCCTCCACTTTTGGGCATAGTCTTTGAAGCCCTCATTGGATACCATGGCCATACTCTGGAGTTGAGTACGGGTTGGTGCCAAATCAACATTGTATTGATACTGTTTATAGAAGGCTGCTGCCAAGTCTTCCCAATTATGGACATCGGCCCTCTCCAACTGGTAGAACCAATCAAGTTGCGTTCCTGATAAACTGTCCTGGAAAAAGTGAACCCACAAGTCTTTGTCAGCAGAATGTGGCTACATCTTCCTGACATACGACCGAAGGTGCATTTTGGGATAAGACACCCCATCATACTTGACAAATAATGGCACTTTAAACTTCGGCGGGATTACTATTCCTGACACCAGCCCTAATTCCTCAAAATCCAGACCCGATACTCTCTGTATCTCCATAGAAGTTAGACGCTCTTCCAGGTGTTTGTATTTGTCATCGGCCGGAGGGTATTGCTGTTCAGAGCAGTCCTCTTCTTCCTCTTCTTCTGCTTCAGAATCTGATGTACTGTCGTTTCCTTTCCTTTTCTTTCCCCTTCGTCAGAGGTTGTTGGAAATTCTAAGGTCCTTCTGGCTTGTCCCTGAAACCTTCTGCCCATGATAACCACACCAGTTGGCTTCTTCTTCTTTTTCTCTTTCTCTTTCTCTAGCAGAGTCTTGAGTTCCTCTTGCCCCTTGGCTAAGGTCAAGAGTAATTGTTGAAATTGCATATTTTGACCTTGCAAGTCTTTAACCGTTTGTTCGAGATCCATTTTGCTGAAATAAATAGCAGAGGGATGAGGAAACTTGTTGCAAAGACTTGTTTATGCTCATGATGAATGATATGTATTCATGCAATGTTTTCAAGGATTTAGAAATTCAAATTTGTTTCAAACAAAAAGGAACACACGTTATATTAATAAAATAGAATTTGAGTACATCAATGCCCCTAGGGCAAAATAATAAAAAATTCTAAGATAAAAAGATATTGCGCATCCTCTTTGGTGCAATGTAGGTGTTGAGAGTCTGCTCTTCATGAAGTAACCGAGTGAGTTCCAAAACCTTCTTCTCGCTTACGTAGAATTGGGCTTCGAAAGTATCGCGTTCTTCTTTGAGCTGTATCCAACTCCTTTGTAGATCTTCGAGTAATGTCGGCATGTCAGGATGTAGGACGGTGTATGGAACCTCTCCTTCCTTAACAGACTCTATAATCACTGGGAGAATGGAGGGATAAGGCATCATAAGACTTTGGGCGCGGGTTTGTACCCACTTGAGGTAAGGCTCAAGAGGTATGGAATTCTTGTGTCCCAAAGTCTTACTATCTACCTTGTTTGGCATCCTCCAAGCTCGGATGAATCTTTGACAAAGTCCTTGATTGTCGTTGTCGAAGTCGAGAACCAAGCCTTGAATCAGCATATCATGTGGGCCATCCCTTCGAGCATAACCAAACTGTCTTAGAGCCAAGCAAGGGTTGTAGGTGATGCCTCCCCTAATGCCAAGTAGAGGGACATTAGGGAATTCCCCACAACGGTCGACAATGATAACATTCTCTTTGGATCAAGAACACCAATGAATATCTGAATGTTTAAGTGTCATCAACCTTTGTGACCACCTCAAACCTTGCTCATTCTTCAAGACTGATTGGGGAAGATGAGAAATAAACCATCTTGCCAGGAGAGGAGTGCAACACATAAGAACACCTCTTTTCCTCATTGTACGAGTGTGAAAAGAGTGTAAGATATCCCCAAGCAATGTAGGCACCGGATTGCATGACATGAAGATTTTGACAGCACTCACATCTATGAGTTGGTTAGGATTAGGGAACAAAACCATCCCATAGATGAGAAGATCTACAATCTCCTCAAAACCTTGCAAGTCCAAGGAGTTCCAACAGCTTTGGGCCTTCTAAAACAAGAACTTTGCCAAGAAGCCTTTGACACCACTTCTAGTTTCCCAATGGGTTGTGACATTAGATGAGTGCAAGTGTAGGGCTTGAGCAATCTCTTCTGGATTTGGATCTCTTTTCGTACCGTTGAAAGGTAGTTGATTGAGAATGGTAATCCTCAAGAGTTGAGAGAATTCTTCCAAAGTAGGCACAAGCTGGTAATCAAGAAATGTGAAGCAGTGATGCAAAGGGTCAAAGAACTAGAAGAGAACCTGCATCATGTCTTCCTCTATGTTGGAGGTGACTAAGTTGAGTAGACGACCATGCCTCTCGGTGAATGGAGAATTCTTAGGAATCCTTGAAGCTAGCTCCTTGAGTTGTGGAGGAATTCTTACAAGGTTGACTTGGATAGTTTTCCTGCGAAGTGACTCCATATCCTACAAAACAAGAACAAAGATGAATTTCCAAAATCCTTGAAATGGTTAGTGGATGCATATGATGCTCATGATGTCCATGATGTTATTCACAAGTATATATGTACAAGCAAATCAAATAAGTTCCTAGTTTAGGCTTGCATGGGGTTTCATAGGTAAGTACCCTCTTGAAGTTTAGTTGGCTCAACCTGTCCTAGTAATAGTAACCGGGTTCTAAGGAGCTCAATATCACTGGATTGTTTCCTTGTTCATTGTTTCAATTCAAGCCTCTTTACTGGCAACCTAAATATTCCAAGGAACCAACCCTCAATGAGTGTAGTATCGAGTGTCTACCAACTTCGGACTGCACCAAAGCCAGTCATCTCACTACATCCTAAAAGGTCAAGTTGGTCAAGTAAAGATTCTAGAAGTTCGTTAGCGCTTCATGACATCACTCAGCGGCCCCGTATTCTCTTTGATTGACTCAAAGGCTACCGATACCCACAAATATGTCACACTAACATAGCTATTGCTTAGACCGTGTAGGTATACCCTGCACAGTTTCCACAACGTATTGCTATTGACCTATAATGTTTCCCAAATCCGGGTAGAGGATTCAAACCCAAAAAATAGAGCCAAAATGTAAAGCAAACAAGTCAAACAATTGAAAGCAAATAAAGGTGATCTAAACCCTAAGGTAACACCACTTTTAGAATTTTCCCCAGCAGAGTCGCCAGTTCTGTGATACGGTGGGAGAACTGACTTGAGGTTTTGCATTTTGTCGCAAATGTCGCGGTTAGCAAGAGTCGCCACCGACTTTTCTTTTATCCAAAAGGAAAGGTAAAAAAGCACAGGAAAGACCTTTGAGATGTTTTCTTGAGTTCGGGGGGTAGATTATGAAAAGGGGAGGTGCTAGCACCCTTTTCATCCATGGTTTTCCATGGGCTCTTAGTTGCTTGCTTAGGTCACTTGCTTTGCTTTGTTTTGTTTTAAATGGTGTTTGGTGTGGTTTTGAAAGTATTTTGAAAAGAGGCCATTCGTTTAGGCAATCTTTGTAATGATTATCGTTCGTAAGAATGTATACAAAGATGTTTGTCTTTTGAAAAATGTTTCAATGTTTTGTAAGATGTTTTGAAATGTGTGTGTGCTTGTTTTTGAAAATAGCAAGGATTGTTTTGAAATGGAGCAAGTAACTTAGAAGCTATCTACCTACTCAAATGTCTTTCTTGTGCATTTCTATTCCTTTGACATTGTTGACTTACCATTGATTTGGTAAGCAACCCTATCTTTGGATGTGAACGGGACGGGCATGGGTCATCGTATGACCATGGTAGCAATGTTGCCAAGTATCTTAGCATGTTTGAAGGGACCAAGATCATTTTGTTTAGGCAACCTTTTGATAGCGTCATCGAGGGACTATGATCTTATACTTGTTTTGTTTTGCCAAGATACTTCGCATGTGTAACATGGCCATTTTATTTTAGGCAACCAAGTGGGAGAAACCCTAAGGGTGCTTGTGTGCAAAGTGTGTCATTTTTCATGCTTTTGTCTTGCATTAGGTTTTTTCTATTTGTTTTGTTTTTGTTCTTGTCATGCAAACCCTAGTTTACGAAGCATAGTGTATAAAGCAATAAATTGCGTAAAATAAACTAAGCTATTACAACAATTATTATGGGAGGGGGGATACAAGTTTTGAATGGGGATTTTGCACAAATATAAACCTAAAAATATTATTACAATCCAATCGAATGTTGTGCGAATTAAATAAATATTCAAATATGTAAAAATGCAATGCACATGTATTTATGTAAAAAATGTTTTATTTTTGGTTTTTTGTATGAGAAAATAATTTAATTCAAACCCTAAAAAATAAGAAAAAAGTAATATTATTTTTGGAGGGGTAAAACCCTAATTTTTTTAATTAAAAGAAAATAATGCTTTATATTATTATTTTGTCCATTTTTGAACAAGAAAATAATAAATAATATTATATGTAAATGTTAAAAATTAAATATGTATAAAAATAAGCATTTATGAGTATAAATAGTATAATAAAAAATATATAGTATTTTTTAATTGTATTTACAAATTATTTAAGAAAATAAAATCTATTTATCCTAATAAACTATTTTTTATGCAAAAAAAAATAATAAAAAAATAAAATAAAAATTGCAAAAAATAAAGAAAATATTTTTAGGATTTTTATCATTCAGAAAAAATAAATAAAAGCAATAATTATGAAAATATGAAAGAAAATGCAAAAATATAAAAAAAAAACTAGTCAAGGGGGTGTATTAGCAATTCAGGAGGTGCAAAAAGCAAAACCAAAAAGGCCAGGCGCCAAAAAAGCCCAAAACACTACTTCGTCCCTGTCCTTGGTCATCTCCTTCGCGCGCCATAGTTCAAACCTGTAACTTTCAGATGTTTGCACAAAAATAAAAACTTATAACATGAAACATGTGGCATTTGAACTCACGATTCCAACCATATAAATTATGTGACCTAACTCTAAAATATCAAGGAGAATTTTGACAGCCCTAATTCGTGACCTAAAATTTTTAGCATATTCAACCTTCAAATTCTCTCAGCATGGTTAATATAAATGAAAAGTATGCATATGTACAGCTTCACCATGAAATGGACTACATTTTTTCTTCACAAATCGTGGCTTGAAGTTGCCTAAATACAGAGATAGAGTTTAAGAAATATACCTCCTTCAGCTGGATTTGGATAGAGCAATGTAGGGACTTTAATGGAGGCCTGAGGATTGTGTGAGCTTCCTTGAACTTCCTTCAAGCTATTCCAATGCTTATCTTGCCTTGAGAATGGCTAGAATTCTCTGCACAAGTCAAGCTGCAAGGTTCAAGGTTGAAAATGGCAATGGCTGAAACAGGGGTTAAAGAACTAGGGTAAGGGCTTGGCTTGCTTTGGTATGATATGTAGGTGTTTGAAGTGTTAAAATACAAAACGCACGAGTCAAAAATTAGTTGGCTTGGGTTTTACAGAAATGCTGTGTTTGAACAGAAAAATGGTGTTTTTGAGTTTGGGGGAGTTTTAGCTTCAATGCAATTGTGCTAAGCCTTGCCACAACTTTGTATATTTGTAAAGAAATGATACAAAGTCCACTCCTTACTAGTTGTACAAGTTCTGACCTTTTGGCAACTTTCTTTGCATTTTAAGTAAAGTGAAGTGACCAATGCTAACATGCTTGTCCTTGCTTGCTTGTGGCCTAAAATGAACTTGTACAATATGCTTGAGACCTGTAGAAATTTCTTTCATCAAAGGGACGGGTCCAAGGCTCAAGATTGACAAAGTTGCAAAAGCTCACCTTTATGAAAATGGCAATGTGGACTTTATGCCTAAAATGGAATTACAACTTGTGTAAAGTTCCAAAAGCAAAGATAAAGCCTTTAACTTATGAGTTTGCATTTAATTATGGAATGTAGAGTGAGTTTAGGGCATGTAAAGCAAGATTCAAACAGCATGGATTGGATTTGCAACTTGATGCTATGTGAAAAATAGCTTGAACAAAAGTGAGAAAATGCCAACTTCCCTTCTTCGATTCTCCCTACTCAAAAATGATCTTGGAGAGTTCTTGGGCATTTTTTAAAGCTTGCAATGTGCTCTATAATCCATATTTGAAATGCAATTTGAGATACCTCTTGGAACTAGGTGAAAAATGTCCATGAAGTTGGGTCAAAAACCTGCCTAAATTAGGGCAAAATTTCACTAAGTTATTTAGTTCGTGGACCTATATTCACAAATTCATAACTTGAGATCCAATCATATTATGGGAAAAGTTTGTGAATAAAAGTTTTATATTTCATGGAGGACTACAACTTTCATGTTGGAAGTTTTCTTTGAATCAAAATGCATCATGGTGAAAAAGTGGTGAAAAGTTGGAAAAAATAAGAAAATTTTCATACTTAGAAAAATTCTAAGTTATGAAAATTTTCAAATTCAAAACCCTAATTTTCAAAATTGGTTTTCTTGATGAACAAGTTTCACATTTTGACATATCTTGATGAATTATGACCCTTGGCACTTGATTTTGACCAAAAAGTCAAAGTTTGACTTTTCAGTATACAATTGACTTTTGATCAGTTGACTGCAAAATTCATCTGTCAATCAAATGAACTTGAGATCTTTTGAACCATGTAATTAGGTCAAGATGATGCCATTGAACCCTTGAAATCATGCTTGAACTCAATTGGTAATTTTCTAGGTTAAAAATCAGAAATTTCCCTTTCTCAGTCAAAACCCTAAATTTGACCATTTTGCCTTTTTGATGATTTGATCAAATTTCTTGAGGAGTTGTGATCCAAACTTGATCAAATGGTACATATGAGTCTAAAGTGTTGTTGTGGATCAAAAATTATGAAGTTTGACTGTAAATTGGCTATGGTTGACTTTTCCCCCAATACAACTGATTTTAGGTAAACTGTCCAATTGACTAATCAAAAATGTGGTTCAAGGCTTGAAACTTAACATGAACAAACTTAGGGGTCCAAAATGGTGTATGAAAGTCACATGAAGCATTGGTGGTCCAAAAATCCTTGTGCAAACTCAAACCCTAATTTTGGGTTATAAGTGCAAGGTGATGTGTCTTGAGCTGACCAAACCCTAGTCTTGTCCTAAGTCCAAGAAGTCTTATGAGAAAAATCTTGATAAATGAGAGGGCAAATTTTGGGGTACAACTGTGGTGAATAATGAATATTCGATACCTGGCCCTCACATGTGTGATGATTTATATGATTCCCCTGGCGTGTGGCCAATGATTCCTATTTTTAGGCCTAGATATATGGATCCGTGAAAATAAGTAACTGCCAGGACTTGGTCATATCAAGCAGGTGTGCACGTAACTAGCTGTAACACCCCAATTCTACCCGGCAATTATATAAATAAATCAGAGTTATAAAATCAATCATGCAAACAAATCAGGATGCCACAAATTCATCATTAAAACTCATTGCATTCATCGTGGATACGTAACACTTTAAAACTTCGGATGAACCGTCATCAAAACACTTTAATCTCTTAATTCAACAATTTAAACATCTACGCAGCGAAATTCTTAATAACATATTTATCATCATTACAACAACTTCAAAACAACACATATTTAATAATAATCACTTAAAGTTCAACAACTGAATAATCAACAATCAAAAGCAACAAGCGTTCATCCCCCCTAGTGTTACATATCAGAGCAATGACACCGACTCGAACTATTGAACGTATACAGCCTTCACTCTCGATTACCTGCACGTTACCAACGTAAGGATAACATTCAAACAGAAGGGGTGAGATATCTAACAATATAATAAAGCGCATAATAATTAATATATTAAATTAGATCACATAGCATCACCACTTCTCATATTACAAACAGCAAACATTGTAACAGAATATCAATAATATACACATATGCCACGTCGATGTACAACCTCTTTATGCAATCAATTAATACGACTCAATACTATGTGAATGCATGTGGTACCATTGGATCAGAACTCCCATCTCAAAAATCGCCAATTAATAGAGGCATCAACAAGGCATATGCCTTCTGTTGTACCCCAAAATTTGCCCTCCCATTTCCTCAACATTTTCTCATCATATGACCCTTGAAGATCAAGATCCAGTTAGGGTTTCCTCTGCTCAAGACTTCTCCTTGCACTGTTGACCCAAATTAGGGTTTGTGATTGCACAAAGATATTTTGACCTAAAATGCCTAAGATGACTCTCATGCTTCATGTTGGACTCCCAAGTTTATCCATACCAAGTTTCAAGTCTTGATTCCAAATTTTGCCCAGTCAATTGGACAGTTGACCTAGAAATCAACTGTATTGGGGAAAAAGTCAACTGTGGCCAATTGACAGTCAAATCTCATGAAAATTGACCCACATCAACATTATGAACTCACATGGACCATTTGATCAAGTTTGGATCACAATTCCACAAGAAATTTGATCAGATCACCAAAAGGGCAAAATGGTCATTTTTAGGGTTTTGACTGCACAAAGGAAATTTTTGACTGTTTGACCTAGCCAATGGCACACCAAGCTCACATATGGACTCAAGGACCCAATGGAATTATCTTTACATGCTCAACAAGTTCAAAAGATCCCAAATGCACAAGATTGACAGTTGAATTTCCCAGTCAATTGATCAATTTTGACTGTATACTGAAAAGTCAAACTTTGACTTTTTGGTCAAAATCAAGGGTCAAGATTCATTTTTCATCAAAGCATGCAAAATCATGAAACTTGTTCACCAAGAAATCAAAAATTGCAAATTAGGGTTTGAAATGAGAATTTTTCATAACTTAGAATTTTTCTAAGTTATGAAAAACCCTAATTTTTTCCCAACTTTGCCCCACTTTCTCACCAAGCTTCATTTGGATTCAAGCAAAGGTCAAAACATGAAAGTTGTAGCCTATTGCATAATCTACAACTTTGATTCACAAAGTTTTCCCAAAAGAGGCTTGTATCTCAAGTTACAATTTTTGGAACAAGGGTACCAAACCATTCTTAACTTAGTGAGAATTTGACCTATTTTAGGCAAGTTTTTTACCTAACTTCAAGACCATTTTCCATACACTTCCACTTGTAATTTCAATTTGCACTTCAAAGATGGATTGTAGTACACATTCCAAGCTTTCCAAAAAGTCCAAGAACTCATTAAACAACCTCATGGTTAGAGAGAATCGAATTTTGCAATATGGGAAAAACTCACTTTTGAATTGGCCAAGTTACATGTTCATAACACTATGCATTTCAATCTCAGCTTGCACAACTTGATTACAGGTCTTTTATCTCAATTACACTCATAAATTTAATGCCAATCCCTTGTGCCAAGACCATGTTCTATGTGTTCAAGCATTGCCTAAAGGATTAATCCCAAATTGGAAAAAGCATTATATTCATTTTTGCAAATGTTACACTTTATGTCTAAAGCAAATCAAGAAGGTACAAGGGAAATCTCTTTGGCACAAGTTTATGAGTTAATCACTCTGATCAAGACAAGGTTTTGCAGCATGTTTAGGGGGCCTCTACCTGTCTAGAACACAAAGTGGCCATTGCTTGCTTAAAGTTTAAGAAACACATCATAACATGTACCAACTTCCATATCAGTTAACCAGGGCTTAGAGAAAGTGATCAAACACATTTCAAACATTCATCCTAAGCTGAAGCACGACCCTAAGATCCCCAATACCTTCACAAACTCAGAATCACCTTTGAACTGCACAAAAACAGAGCTTGCTGCAGATTGAGTTCCCTAGCTCAATCCTTTCATACACTCTTGCCCAAACCAGTTCAAACACCTTCCCTACCATCAATGCAAGCTAACCAAAACCTAAGACACGACCTGTAACACTCCCAGGCCACTTCACCATTTTCATTTTCTTGTTTTGCAGTTGAAGTTCTCTAGCACGATTCAAGAGGTTTCAGGACAAAGTAAAGCTTGGAATAGCATCCTCACACTTCAAGGAAGCTGTACAAATCATCATCTTGCTCTGAAAGCTCCTCCATTGCAAGGCACGATTCCAACTGAACAGGTATATTCATGAAGTTCTATCTCTCAGTATAGGCATTGTTAGCTTTAGGTTTGTGAAGGAAACATGTCACAATCATAGCCCTGAACATGCCCATATGATTAGATTTCATTTATATTATGTATGCTTAGAGAATTTTGAGTCTGAACATTGATGAAAAACTAGGTCAGGAATTGGGGGAGAAGAAATTCTCCCTCATCTTAGAGAGTTAAGTCAAGTTTTTTATATCCCTGGATTCGTCTTCTCATGCTCTACATTTTCCATGTTGAAATTTTTGCTTGAAAGTCCAGGAATTGGGAGATAGAAAACGCGTGTTTGCTTGAACAAGAGATGTTCTGAGGTTGAAGATGACCTGGTTCTGGGCTGGGCCTGTTTCACATTTCTTTTTGCACCCTGATTTTGCTTCTACACCCCCTGAGCCCATTTTGTTCATTTTAATGATTTTTTGACTTTTCTTTTTTTGGTTTGACTTGTTTATTTTTCTTCATAATATAAAAAATATAAAAATAATTTTTTGCACTATTTTCCTATTTATTAGGTATTTGTTTGTTTAGGTTAGTTTTTATACATAAATAAATACACTTTTATTAAAAAAATACTAAAAATATACAAACACATTTTTATTTTGTTTTACCTTCTGAAAATATTTTATATAAAAAAAATACTTTTTTATTAAATATTAAATATTATTAATTTGCATATATAATACATATTTAGGAAATAATATATATATATATATATATATATATATATATATATATATATATATATATATATATATATATATATATATATATATATATATATATATATATATATATATATATATATATATATATATATATATATATATATATATATATATATATATATATATATATATTTAGGTTAAATTACAAAATATACACACTTTTATTTTTTATTAATGATTAATATAAAAAATGCCTTTTTTGACAAATATACTTCATTTTATTTTATTTTTTATATATAATAAATAAATATTGTACATAATAAATAAATAATACATTTTATTTAATAGAAATTAGGGTTTTGCCCTAAACATGAAAAAACTCCAAAAAAATAATACTTTTATTTTTGTTTATTTTGACATATAAAAATACTTTTTTTCATACATACAAAAAACCATTTTTGCATCTTGCATATTTATTCTTATTTTATTTAATTTGTGCAATTAAATTATCTTGTAAATAATTCAATATTGATGTAATAGTTTAGGTTTAAATTCCTTGTCAAAATCCCCATTTGAACATTTGTACCCCCCTTCCCATATATGGTGTTGTAATAGCTTAGTAAATTTATTTTTTCGCACTTTATTGCTTTCTAATTATACCATGTTAGAATTAGGGTTTGTATGCGAAAAAAACAACGAAAATAGTTTGACCTAATTTCAAGATAAACAAGCATGAAAATGGACACACAAATCACACTTGCACCCCCCTAGGGTATTCCACTTGTTGCCTTCAATAAATGAGCCATATTGCATGTTAGGTCTCTTTGGGAAAAACAAAACAATCAAACGATCATAGTCCCTCGATGACGCTTTCAAAATGTTGCCTAAACAAATGATCAAGTCCCTTAAAGAAAATTGCCCAAAGATACTTGGAACCATTGCAATTATGGTCTAAACGATGACCCGCGCCCGTCCCTTTCACATCCTAACACAAGATTGTCCACCAAATACAATGGTGGAACAAACTTGTTAAAAGGGTTAAAACATAGCAATAATCTTTGAGAAATTTAGGAGTAGATGACCTCTTAGTTACTTGAAACAAACATGCAAAAACAAAACACTTGCCTATTTTCTAAAAACACACCTCACAACACTTTCAAAACAAACTTTCAAAAACAAATGAAAACCTTTTCAAAAGACATACATCTTTGTATACATCCCAACATGGATCATTACAAAGGTTGCCACCACATTGGCTTCTTTTCAAAACATTTTCAAACCCACACACACAAGCACCATTTCAAACAATTGGAAACAAAAGGCAAGTTGATCTAAGCAAGTGACTAAGAGCCCATGGATAACCATGGATAGAAAGGGTGCTAATACCTTCCCTTTCTATAATCTACTCCCCGAACCCAAGAAAACATCTCAAAGGTTTTTGCTGTGCTTTTTAAACCTTTCCTTAGGATAAAATAAAAAGTCGGTGGCGACTCTTGCTCAACCGAAACATTTGCGAAAACAAACGCAAAACCATAGTCAGTTTTCCCACCGTATCACAGAACTGGCGACTCTGCTGGGGATAGATTTAAAAGTGGAGTAACCTTAGGGCTTAGATCACCTTTGTTTTCAATTGTTTGCTTTGTTTGCTTTTATATTTGTGGGCTTTGCATCGGAGTTTCATAAATCCTAACTCGGATCTGGGGAATACCCTTTTTAGGTAGCATAATCTGTGAGGGACCTGTCCGGCGTAGACCGACATGGGTGAAGCAGTGGCTACGTTGGTGTGGCACCTTGGTCTGTACCTATATCCCTTGTGTTGCAATGAGGAGAATATAGGTCTTCTAAGGAGTCATTAAACACCAACCGACCTTAGAACCTTAAATTGACCAAACTTGGCCATTAGGACAGTAGCAGTATGCTACACTCATTGAGGCTAAACTCTCGCGATGGTTCTGGCCGCAAGAAAAGATTGCGATGCTGGAGTTATGACCGATTGATGGTAGTCAATGATTTGAGATCCTCTAGAACCCGGTTACTTTTGATAGGACAAGTTTTAACCAACGAAACTAAAAGAGGGTAATACCTAAACTTCATGCTGGCCTGAAACCTAAGGGTTGTCTTGTGTGACTTGTGTGCCTTATCATGTTTGCCTGTGTGAATACTTGTGGTGTGCTTCATCATAGCATCATGCCATCATACCATTGCATGCATCCTGTATAAAGGACTAACCCATTTCAAAGACAAAAAAGTTTCATCTTTGCTCTGTTTTGTAGGACATCATGATGCCCGTGCGTAGGAATACTATCCGGCTCAACTTTGTTCAACCACCAACTTTGCTCAAGGATTTGGTTGGTAGGATTCCAAACACTTCTTCCTTCATCAACAGGCATGGTTCTCTCCTTGGCTTGATCACTGCAAAATGGGACCAACAACTGATAAGTGTTCTGACCCAGTTTTATGACACCCTGTATCATTGTTTCACCTTTCAAGACTTCCAGCTGGTTCCTACCCTGGAAGAATTCTCTTATTTGCTTGGTATCCCTGTCTTGGAGCAAAATCCATTCACTGGTTTGGAAAAGACTCCTAGGCCTGAAGAGGTTGCTGCAATTCTCCCCTTGACCAAAGAAGAGGTATTGGCTAACTGGGAAACTAGAAGTGGAGTTAAGGGCTTTTTGGTCAAATTTCTGGTTGGTAAAGTTAATGATTTCTGGAATGACTTGGACTTCAAGGCGTACGAGGACATTCTGGCTCTTTTAATCTATGGTCTGGTACTGTTTCCCAATCCTGACACCTTTATCAGTATCTATGCCATAAGGATCTTCATGTCTCGGAACCCTGTACCCACTCTTTTGGGTGATATCCTGCAACAACTCTATACTCGTACTGCCCGAAAACGGGGAACTCCATGGTGTTGTGCTCCTTTGCTAGTGAGGTGGTTTATTTCGCACCTTCCTAAGTTCGTGCTGAAGAATGAAGAAGGAAAGGGTTGGGCTCGTAGGCTAATGTCTCTCACTGATAATGACATCACTTGGACTCTCAGAGGTTTGGATGAGGTAGTTGTTATTGATCGTTGCGGAGAATAACCTAATGTTCCATTGAATGGTATCTAAGGAGGGATCTCTTATAATCCATGTTTAGCTCTCCACCAGTTTGGAAGAGCCAGAAGAGTTGGGCCTCACGAAATGTTGGTTCCTCACTTCCATTTTGAGTTTCAGGTAGACAGTGACAAACTACGCCATGGATTCATTAAGGCTTGGGACAGAATTCACAAAGCTGACCCACATGAGTTGGGACCAAAGACCTCTCTACCAATGGAACCTTATTGAAAATGGGTCCGCATCCGTGCTCAGAAGTTAGGTATGCCGTACGAAGCTGTCAGACCTATCATTCTTGAATCTCCTGATGAAGATGGAGTTCCTCCAACTGTCCTCCCTCCTCAGATACCCACTGATTTTGACACAATGAAGAGATCTTGGGCGCAGCTAAAGGAAGAACGTGATTTCTATCAAGAAAAGTTCAACGAGCAGGAACGGAAGGTCTAGAGGCTGACTAAGCAATTGGAGGAGGAGCGGGTCCTGAATAACTACATCCGCACTGAGAAGAGGAGACCATGGGAGCACTGATGGGCTTTGGATATTTCCTTTTACAACCTTTATTTCCTTTTCAGTATTTTTCATTCCTGTAATGCCTAAGGGCAAGTTGTTGAACAATTTTAAAATTTGAATCTAATGAAGTGTGTTTCCCTTTTGTCTACAAAGTTGAATCTTATTTATCTTTGAAATCATAAAACATACGCATCTCATTGCACCATATGCATAGCAGGTACCCTATTTCACAGGTTGCTTAATCTTCTTCGCTGTTTATTTGAACAGTCATCATGAATCCAGACTCATCCAGTGAGCAAGCAATCAAGGGCCTTCAGGCCCAAAGTGCCCAGTTTCAAGAAATGGTCCTGAGCCTGGCCCAAGGTCAGCAAGAATTGAAGACTCTACTCCTGAAGAAGAAGAAGAAAAAGAGGACTGCGTTATTCAACACTGGACGCAGATTTGGGAACACACTCCATAATGAGGCTGATCCAACTACTTCCTCTGCTGAGAAAGACAGTCTCCAAGGGGGAGGAGCTCCTAGTCCTGCAGTCTCTGACAACGAGACGGACTACAATACCCACCTGCTGCTGACAGATACAAGCAATTAGAGGACCGCTTGAGCGCCATGGAGATTCAGAATGTACCGGGGCTGGATTTCGGAGATTTGGGGTTATCTTCTGGGGTAGTAATCCCACACAAGTTTAAGGCGCCTTCCTTTGCCAAATATGACGGGGCTTCTTGTCCAAAGCTGCATCTAAGGTCGTACGTAAGGAAGATCCAACCTTACACGGCAGATAAGAACCTTTGGATTCACTTCTTCCAAGATAGCCTTTCGGGGTCACATCTTGAGTGGTTCTACCAACTAGATGGAACTAGCATTCGACACTGGGAAGATTTGGCAACCGCATTCTACAGACAATATCAATACAATTCTGATCTCGCTCCTACGCATACCCAACTTCAGGGTATGTCTCTAGGAATGGGCGAAGGGTTCAAAGAATATGCACAAAAATGGAGAGATTTGGCTGGCAAGGTGCAGCCTCCATTGACTGATCGTGAGCTGGTTGATATGTTTCTAGGGACTTTGTCTGGTCCATTTTTCAATCATTTGGTTGGTAACTCCTCCGCTAGGTTTACGGATTTGATTCTGACAGGGGAAAGAATTGAAGCTGGCATCAGGTCAGGAAAGATACAAAAAGCTGCCTCCACAAGTATTGAGAAAAGGCCTTTCAAGAAAGAAGCAAGTGCAGTCTATGGTCCTAGAAGACAAGTCAAGCCAGAAAGCCGCCAAGCCGTCAATGCTTTGGTCATTTCAAAACCTGTTGTTGCTCCTCAGCAGTACAATCAACAAAGAGGTGAAAGGCCCAAGAGGCAGTATACTCGGCTGAGTATGACCTTGTCACAAATCTTACCGCAACTGTTATCAACCAACTTGGTGACCATCAAAGAAGCGCCAAAGGTCGTGAATACTGCATCTCCTAAGTATAACCCAAATTCCCGTTGTGCTTATCATTCCGATAGCCCCGGGCATACTACTGATGATTGTTGGGCCTTGAGAAATAAGGTGCAAGACCTTATCGATGCAAAGGAAATTCAGTTTGAAGCGCCTGAGAGGCCAAATGTTGTAACTGCTCCTATGCCCCAGCATAGAGTAAATGCCATTGAGGAAGATTTATATGATGTTTCGGTGAATGATGTTGCTACCCCTCTGTTGACTGTTAAGAGGAACTTACTACTGGCCGGTTTATTTCCGGGTTGTAGCAAGAGTTGCCTCCTGTGTGCTGTTATCCCTACCGGTTGTCCGCTGCTGAAATCAGGCATCCAAAGCCTGATGGATAGCAAAGAAATTCTGTTCAAGAAAACTACTGTTCCGTTTGTTTCCGCTGAAGAAATATCTGTTGTCACAATTTACAATCCTACCAAAGCTCCCCCGAGGAAGCCAGTCCAAATTCTGTCTGTTGCACCCATTACTATTACTGTTCCGGGGCCTCTCCCCTATGAGTCTGATAAAGCTGTCCCATGGCATTATGGGGCCGACGTGTATGTGCTTGGGGTGAAGCAGGAGTTCAACACCAATACCAGTATCAGTAACATCACTGGTCCCGCCAAGATTACCTGCAGTGGCAGGCTCTTCTCGCCTGACATTGCACCGCCAGTTATCCGAAAACCTCTTACCATCACACCCGCAAGTGTGCATGTTCCGAATCAAGTTCCTGTGTCTACTACTGCCACCGAGTCCTCTGATACTCGGGGCAAAGAAGTTGCTACCGATTTGCCTGCCAGGATGGAGGCACCAAAAAAGACTGCTGTTGTAGCCTCCCAACAAGAAATGGAGGAAATCCTTAAAATCATCAAAAAGAGTGACTTTAATGTTGTTGAACAGTTGGGGCATACCCCCTCCAAAATCTCTATGCTATCATTACTGCTATGCTCGGAGGCCCATGCAAAAGCCCTGATTTCATTTCTGAAAACGGCCCATGTGCCGCAAGAGACCTCTGCAGATCAATTCACTGACTGTGTGGCCAATTTGACAGCTGACAATGGCTTGGGGTTCTCGGATGCTGACCTTACCGCCAAAGGGAAAAATCACAATGACGCCATGCACGTCTCTATAGAGTGCAGGGGAACTACTCTCGCACACGTGTTGGTGGATACCGGTTCTTCCCTGAATGTTTTGCCCAAGAAGGCATTGGATCGCTTGGATTGTGAGGGCTTGGAATTGAAACCTAGTAACATCATTGTTAGAGCCTTCGACGGTTCTAAGAGGATGGTGCACGGTGAAGTAGACATTCCTATTCGTGTGGGTTCCCAAGTCTTCGACTCAATGTTCTATGTAATGGATATTCGTCCATCTTACTCCTGCTTGTTGGGTCGACCCTGGATTCACAAGGCTGGGGCAGTAACATCCACTCTACACCAAAAGCTCAAATACCCTGTCAAAGGGAAGATTGTTACTGTGCAGGGTGAGGAGGAGTACATGGTTAGCCACTTGAATTCATTCTGGTATATCGAGATGGACGGGGAGTTTATTGAAACCCCCTTTCAGCATTTTGAGGAAGTACCTCCAACTTTGGCATCAGCTGAAACAGTGGTTGAAGAAGACTTTCCGTTGAAGATGGCGTCCTTGAAGGATGCCCGGGCTGTAATCGAGAAAGGGAAATGCGCAAACTGGGGTCAGCTTCCTGACTTCACTCAAAAGAACGACAAATTTGGGCTGGGCTTCACTGCAGAGGCTCAGAGGGCTGTGCGCAAGGAAAAGATCAGAAAGGCTCCGGTGTTTATCTCCAACCCGAGGGTGAATGCTATCGAGGAGGACGTAGAGGAAGCAGAGTTTGACAGTTGGATCTATCCAACCACCAGCAACGGACCAAGCAACTGGACGGCAAAGGATTTTACACCTATCACATTTGTCACGCAGTAATTAACTCTTTTGATTTTCAATTTGTAACAAACAATATGTTAAAACTTTATTGGCTCGGTGTCCTACCCGGGGCATCGTAGCTCCATTTGTGAGGGCTTTTTGTATGACATTTCCATATATCATCAATCAAAACATTGGACGTTTGTTGCATTTCAAATCTTGTGCTCTTTTTCTTTCTGTGTTATATATTGCAAAACAGCTATATTTACACACACTCACTCATACAGGTTTCAATCCACTCTGGATCTCACTGGTAACAGCTCTGCTACCACTAGTTATGACTTCGAGAATCCGATCAACTTGGCCGAAGACGAAGGTGAAGATGATTGCGAAGTGCCTAGCGAACTCGCAAGACTGCTACTTCAAGAAGAGAGGGCCATTCAGTCGCATGAAGAGCCGGTGGAAACAGTTAACCTGGGTACGGAGACAGATAGAAAAGAGGTCAAGATTGGTGCCAATCTAGAGCTCAGCGTGAAGCAACGATTGATCCAGATGCTGCATGATTACATGGAGATATTTGCCTGGTCCTATGAAGACATGCCTGGTTTGGATGCCGACATTGTAGTTCACCACCTGCCAACCAAGGAAGACTGCCCTCCAGTAAAGCAAAAGGTCTGCCGCATGCGTCCAGAGATGTCCGAAAAGATCAAGGCTGAGGTTATGAAGCAATTTGATGCCGGTTTTCTAGCAGTGACCTCTTACCCTCAGTGGGTTGCTAATGTGGTGCCAGTGCCAAAGAAGGACGGTAAAGTCAGAATGTGTGTCGACTACAGGGATCTAAACAGGGCAAGCCCCAAAGATGATTTTCCTCTACCTCACATCGACGTTCTTGTTGACAATACTGCTCAACACAAGGTGTTCTCCTTCATGGATGGTTTTTCAGGGTATAATCAGATCAAGATGGCTCCGGAAGATATGGAAAAGACTACCTTTGTGACTCAGTGGGGCACCTTCTGCTAGAAGGTCATGCCGTTCGGGTTGAAAAATGCTGGGGCAACCTACCAACGTGCCATGGTTGCTTTATTTCATGATATGATCCATCATGAGATTGAGGTATACGTTGATGACATGATTGCAAGGTCTCAAACTGAGGAGGAGCACCTTGATCATCTGAGGAAGCTGTTTGACCGACTAAAGTTATACAAGCTGAGGTTGAATCCCAACAAATGCACCTTTGGGGTGAGGTCCGGAAAATTGCTAGGTTTCATTGTAAGTGATAAAGGTATTCAGGTGGACCCTGCCAAGGTAAAATCCATACAAGAGATGCCGACTCCAAAGACAGAGAAAGAAGTCAGAGGCTTCCTGGGACGACTGAATTACATTGCCCGATTCATCTCACATCTGACTGCTACTTGTGAGCCAATCTTCAAATTACTGAAGAAAGATCAAGTAGTACGCTGGAACGATGAATGTCAGGCTGCCTTTGAAAAGATAAAGGAATATCTCCAAGAGCCACCTATTCTTATGCCACCAGTGGAAGGGAGACCTTTGATACTATACTTGACTGTACTTGACAATTCAATGGGGTGTGTGCTGGGGCAGCATGACGAGTCTGGCCGAAAAGAGCATGCTATTTATTACCTGAGCAAAAAGTTTACCGACTGTGAGTCTCGTTACTCACTGCTCGAGAAAACTTGCTGCGCTCTGGTATGGGCTGCTCGCCGGCTGAGACAGTATATGCTGACTCACACTACTCTTTTGATTTCGAAGATGGATCCCATCAAGTACATATTCGAAAAACCTGCTCTGTCTGGAAGAATAGCAAGATGGCAAATGATCTTGACAGAATATGATATCCAGTATACAACTCAAAAAGCAATCAAAGGAAGTGTACTGGCAGATCATTTGGCACACCAACCTGTGGACGATTACCAATCATTGAACTTTGATTTTCCGGACGAAGATATCATGGTGGTAACTGACTGTGAAGTACCGGGACCGGATGAAGGACCTGAGGAAGGATCCCGATGGTCTATGCATTTTGACGGAGCCTCCAACGCTTTGGGTAACGGCGTCAGTGCTGTAATCATATCTCCCAAAGGAACTCATACTCCACTCACCGCCCGATTATGTTTCAACTGCACCAACAACATGGCAGAATATGAGGCATGTATCATGGGTCTACAAACTGCAATCGACTTAAGGATCAAATTTCTGAGTGTCTTCGGAGATTCCGCTCTCGTGATCAATCAGATCAAAGGCGAGTGGGATACGAAACACCCAAATCTTATTCCTTACAAGGAGTATGTGTTGACTTTGCTTCCCCACTTTGAAGAGATAACTTTTGAGCATTTCCCAAGAGAGGAGAATCAGCTAGCGGACGCACTAGCTACGATGTCTTCAATGTTCAAAGTTAAATGGGACAATGAGGCTCCCCGGATCATTATCTGGAAGTTGGACGAACCGGCATACTGCTGTGATCTTGAGGCCGAAAAGGTGACTGAAAAACCCTGGTATCATGAGGTGAAGAGGTACTTGGAAGCTCAGGAATACCCTGAAGGTGCATCTGTCAATGACAAGAAGTTCATGAGGAGGTTTGCAGCGAAATTCTTCCTCAGCAACGACATTCTCTACAAATGGAATCATGATTCAACTCTACTGCATTGTGTGGATAAGGCTGAAGCAGAGAAGATCATGATAGAACTGCATGAAGGTACATTCGGAACACATTCCTGTGGACACACCATGGCAAAGAGAATCCTTAGGGCAGGATATTTCTGGTCCACAATGGAAGCCGATTGTTACCAACACTCTCGAACTTGTCACAAATGCCAGATCTATGCTGACAAAGTGCACATCCCTCCGGTTCCTCTGAACGTCCTGACGGCACCTTGGCCTTTTGCAATGTGAGGCATTGATATGATCGGTGAGATCCGACCGACGGCATCCAATGGGCATCGCTTCATCTTGGTGGCGATCGATTACTTCACGAAGTGGGTTGAGGCAGCTTCCTACGCAACGGTAACCAAGAGCGTCGTGGCACGTTTCATCCGGCATAACTTGATCTGTCGGTATGGCGTCCCGGAAAGAATCATTACGGACAATGGTACCAATCTCAATAACAAGATGATCACTGAGCTCTGCGAGCAATTCAAAATACAGCACCATAACTCTTCTCCTTACCGGCCAAAGATGAATGGGGCTGTAGAGGCAGCTAATAAGAATATCAAGAAAATTGTGCAGAAGATGACAGTGACCTATAAAGATTGGCACGAGATGTTACCGTTCGCTCTTCATGGGTACCGTACCTCAGCAAGGACGTCAACCGGGGCAACTCCTTTCTCCTTGGTCTATGGCATGGAGGCAGTCTTGCCAATTGAAGTCCAGATACCCTCTCTCTGGATAATGAAGGATGCAGACTTGAGTGAAGATGACTGGATCCAGACTCGACTTGATCAATTAAACCTGATTGACGAAAAGAGGCTTACCGCTATATGTCATGGTCAGACATACCAAAAACGGATGATCAGGGCATTCAATAAGAAAGTCAGGCCACAAGAGTATCAAGTTGGGGACCTGGTAATCAAGCGCATCATCCTTCCTCAAAGTGATCCCCGGGGCAAATGGACCCCTACATACGAAGGGCCATTTGTGGTTAAACATGTGTTCTCAGGGGGAGCCATGATCCTAACCACCATGGATGGTGACGACCTTCCTCACCCCGCCAATGCAGACATAGTAAAAAGATACTACGCATGAATAAAAGACCCGCTAGGTTGACATACCTAGGCAAAAATAAGGGCTTCCCGGCGAACCAAAAGGGTTCGGGCAAAAATAAGGGATGAAATAAATAAAAAAATCTGTACACCCGACAAGTCGAAAACCTGGAAAGGCGGCTTGGGCAAAAATGGGTATCCCGGTGGACTGAAAACCCGAAAGGGCGGTCCAGGCAAAAGTTAGGGATAAAGCGTAACACTATGTCTCATTGGATCACCTTGCATCCGGAATTCGGCATCAACTATCTGGCTCAGATCTCGACATCGATCAAACAGCTTCATCTTCAACCAATCAGCAAAGTGATGAGACGCTTGAGGGCATAAAGGCGATAGCAGAGTTGGAACCCAATGGGATTGTTCACATAGCTGTTTTGTTTCCTTTTCAAAATTGTAAATTCTATGTTATTCGGCGGCATTCTCTTACTAGGATGTCAGCCTCTTGTACAAAAATGCCTATTCACAGGCAAAATTCAAAATCAATACAAATCCACTTTTCTATACAAATTGCCATTGTTTTTCCTTTTTCTGTTTTGTCTTGCGAAGAACGTCCAATGTTCATTTTTGATATATGCATTTGACATTAAATTGCTAATTCATAAATATTTGCATATGAAGCAAAAGACTAATTATAGGTGACATCAGAAACAGGGGCAATGTGAGGTTGTCTGATGCAGTCTGGTTGCTTTGTCCGCCAAGGTACCAAGGTAGATCTAACTGAAGAATGTGACCAAGTTATCTCAGCTCCCCACAGAACGAGACAAGATAGCAACATTCCCCGGCAGAATATCAATACCCCAGTGCAATTCTAAAAGTTTCCCCAGGAAGGTGGAATCCATATCCCCGGCAGGTCTTAAAGTTTATCTCCAGTAGATTCCGGAAGCTTATCCCCTGCAGAATACGGACGTCTCTCCCGAGCTTTATTCAAAGTTATTCCTCACAAGGGCTTATAACTGGGTTATCCTCAGCTAATTGCCACGGAAGATCGCCCTCGGCAAAGTTCTTTCAATCCCCAGCGGAGTTTATATTTGGTATCCCCGGCAGAGTTTATCATCATTATCCCCAGCGGAATCCATCATTGAAGTCCTCAGCAGGCCTCTCATCAAAACTTCAGCAAAGTATCTCTTCCACGGAGCAATTCCCCGGCCGGTCATCAAGGATTTATTTTCCTAAGACGAAAATACATTCATAAACACTTCATATTTCATACATCCTGCTTACATACAGGATAAAGTGCATACAACACTATCTCATGTTGAACATCACGACATCATGCATTTCATACATCATGACATTGCATACAACTGACGTTTTTTGCCTTTTCAGGGAAAAAGATAGTCCCAAAGACAACTACCTTCAACTGTCACGATTCCAGATTCGATTCCTGTATCTAGCCAGGGCACATCTGTGAGTAATCAGTTTCCAGACTCGATTCCTGTATCTAGCCAGGGCACGTCTGAAGAGTTCAAAGATTCGACTCCTGTATCCAGCCAGGGCATATCTATCAACTATCACAATTCCAGATTCGACTCCTGTATCCAGCCAGGGTATATCTGTTGACCACATTTCCAGACTCGACTCCTGTATCTAGCCAGGGCACGTCTGAAGAGTTCAAAGATTCGACTCTTGTATCCAGCCAGGGCATATCTGTTGACCATATTTCCAGACTCGATTCCTGTATCTAGCCAGGGCACGTCTGAAGAGTTCGAAGATTCAATTCCTGTATCCAGCCAGGGCATATCTGTTGACGACTATTTCCGGATTTGATTCTTGTATCAAGCCAGGGCACATCTGTGAGCAACCGATCATAGATTCGACACCTGTATCTAGCCAGGGCATATCTTCATGAGGAGATTGAAGATCAAACACCTGTAACAAGCCAGGAAAACATCTGTCTTTCTCAAATACACAAGTTCTCGCTAAGGAATCTCTTATGCGATCAACACTTCCAAATGGCATCTATAAGCCCATTCCCGACAAGGTTCTGTCGCATCTCCATATGGCATCTATAAGCCCATCTCCCTATCCACCATCTCTCCAAATGGCATCTGTAAGCCCATTCCCGACCTCACATTGCTGATACTTCAACATGCGAGTGCAAATTTCCGGGCACTCTAGTGTCCAATCTCCTTTTACCCTCGAGTCACGAAAGGCAAACTTGCCAATCTAACTCTTCAGGTTCAAGAAGATTGAACAGGGGCAACTGTTGTACCCCAAAATTTTCCCTCCCATTTCCTCAACATTTTCTCATCACATGACCCTTGAAGATCAAGATCCAGTTAGGGTTTCCTCTGCTCAAGACTTCTCCTTGCACTGTTGACCCAAATTAGGGTTTGTGATTGCACAAAGATATTTTGACCTAAAATGCCTAAGATGACTCTCATGCTTCATGTTGGACTCCCAAGTTTATCCATACCAAGTTTCAAGTCTTGATTCCAAATTTTGCCCAGTCAATTGGACAGTTGACCTAGAAATCAACTGTATTGGGGAAAAAGTCAACTGTGGCCAATTGACAGTCAAATCTCATGAAAATTGACCCACATCAACATTATGAACTCACATGGACCATTTGATCAAGTTTGGATCACAATTCCACAAGAAATTTGATCAGATCACCAAAAGGGCAAAATGGTCATTTTTAGGGTTTTGACTGCACAAAGGAAATTTTTGACTGTTTGACCTAGCCAATGGCACACCAAGCTCACATATGGACTCAAGGACCCCATGGAATTATCTTGACATGCTCAACAAGTTCAAAAGATCCCAAATGCACAAGATTGACAGTTGAATTTCCCAGTCAATTGATCAATTTTGACTGTATACTGAAAAGTCAAACTTTGACTTTTTGGTCAAAATCAAGGGTCAAGATTCATTTTTCATCAAAGCATGCCAAATCATGAAACTTGTTCACCAAGAAATCAAAAATTGCAAATTAGGGTTTGAAATGAGAATTTTTCATAACTTAGAATTTTCTAAGTTATGAAAAACCCTACTTTTTTCCCAACTTTGCACCACTTTCTCACCAAGATTCATTTGGATTCAAGCAAAGGTCAAAACATGAAAGTTGTAGCCTATTGCATAATCTACAACTTTGATTCACAAAGTTTTCCCAAAAGAGGCTTGTATCTCAAGTTACAATTTTTGGAACAAGGGTACCAAACCATTCTTAACTTAGTGAGAATTTGACCTATTTTAGGCAAGTTTTTTACCTAACTTCAAGACCATTTTCCATACACTTCCACTTGGAATTTAAATTTTCACTTCAAAGATGGATTGTAGTACACATTCCAAGCTTTCCAAAATGTCCAAGAACTCATCAAACAACCTCATGGTTAGAGAGAATCGAATTTTGCAATATGGGAAAAACTCACTTTTGAATTGGCCAAGTTACATGTTCATAACACTATGCATTTCAATCTCAGCTTGCACAACTTGATTACAGGTCTTTTATCTCAATTACACTCATAAATTTAATGCCAATCCCTTGTGCCAAGACCATGTTCTATGTGTTCAATCATTGCCTAAAGGATTAATCCCAAATTGGAAAAAGCATTATATTCATTTTTGCAAATGTTACACTTTATGTCTAAAGCAAATCAAGAAGGTACAAGGGAAATCTCTTTGGCACAAGTTTATGAGTTAATCACTCTGATCAAGACAAGGTTTTGCAGCATGTTTAGGGGGCCTCTACCTGTCTAGAACACAAAGTGGCCATTGCTTGCTTAAAGTTTAAGAAACACATCATAACATGTACCAACTTCCATATCAGTTAACCAGGGCTTAGAGAAAGTGATCAAACACATTTCAAACATTCATCCTAAGCTGAAGCACGACCCTAAGATCCCCAATACCTTCACAAACTCAGAATCACCTTTGAACTGCACAAAAACAGAGCTTGCTGCAGATTGAGTTCCCTAGCTCAATCCTTTCATACACTCTTGCCCAAACCAGTTCAAACACCTTCCCTACCATCAATGCAAGCTAACCAAAACCTAAGACACGACCTGTAACACTCCCAGGCCACTTCACCATTTTCATTTTCTTGTTTTGCAGTTGAAGTTCTCTAGCACGATTCAAGAGGTTTCAGGACAAAGTAAAGCTTGGAATAGCATCCTCACACTTCAAGGAAGCTGTACAAATCATCATCTTGCTCTGAAAGCTCCTCCATTGCAAGGCACGATTCCAACTGAACAGGTATATTCATGAAGTTCTATCTCTCAGTATAGGCATTGTTAGCTTTAGGTTTGTGAAGGAAACATGTCACAATCATAGCCCTGAACATGCCCATATGATTAGATTTCATTTATATTATGTATGCTTAGAGAATTTTGAGTCTGAACATTGATGAAAAACTAGGTCAGGAATTGGGGGAGAAGAAATTCTCCCTCATCTTAGAGAGTTAAGTCAAGTTTTTTATATCCCTGGATTCGTCTTCTCATGCTCTACATTTTCCATGTTGAAAGTTTTGCTTGAAAGTCCAGGAATTGGGAGATAGAAAACGCGTGTTTGCTTGAACAAGAGATGTTCTGAGGTTGAAGATGACCTGGTTCTGGGCTGGGCCTGTTTGACATTTCTTTTTGCACCCTGATTTTGCTTCTACACCTCCTGAGCCCATTTTGTTCATTTTAATGATTTTTTGACTTTTCTTTTTTTGGTTTGACTTGTTTATTTTTCTTCATAATATAAAAAATATAAAAATAATTGTTTGCACTATTTTCCTATTTATTAGGTATTTGTTTGTTTAGGTTAGTTTTTATACATAAATAAATAAATAAATACACTTTTATTAAAAAAATACTAAAAATATACAAACACATTTTTATTTTCATTTTTATTCTGTTTTACCTTCTGAAAATATTTTATATAAAAAAAATATTTTTTATTAAATATTAAATATTATTAATTTGCATATATAATACATATTTAGGAAATAATACATACATATATATATATATATATATATATATATATATATATATATATATATATATATATATATATATATATATATATATATATATATATATATATATATATATATATATATATATATATATATATATATATATATATATATATATATATATATATATATATATATATATATATATATATATATATATATATATATATATATATATATATATATATATATATATATATATATATATATATATATATATATATATATATATATATATATATATATATATATATATATATATATATATATATATATATATATATATATATATATATATATATATATATATATATATATATATATATATATATATATATATATATATATATATATATATATATATATATATATATATATATATATATATATATATATATATATAGTATATATATATATATATATATATATATATATATATATATATATATATATATATATATATATATATATATATATAATATATATAT